>BTHU01000004.1:41426268-42678768 GCA_036184795.1 Tokudaia tokunoshimensis | reverse complement strand
CTCACTGAGATTGTGAGTGTTTGCCACTTCAACTGGCTATTGCACTTTTGACAATTTTTTTGAGTGTGTTAGCCTACATTCTCACAGCCACGACCTTAAAATTTTTGCAAGGTATTTTAAAAAATCTATCACGCATATAGTGTTTAATTCTATTTTAGTTTAAAGGAGAATGGACAGCAGGGTTATATCAGCTCTCTTCTTTAGCTAGACTCTTTTATATCCATAGTAAGGGCCTAACACTTTGACCTAACAAGCTGCGAAACTCCTCCCTGTGTCCTCACTGTTGGGAGAGGTTCTTTCCCAACTTATTGTCAGCACAGTTGTCAGAGTACCTTCCTAAAACATGTCTTTCTTCTTTTCAATTCTATTCCACCTTCTTTGATAACTGCTCACCATTGTTCACAGCCTAAATGAAGAAGCACAAACTCCTCATGCTGACTTTCAGAGCCATTGACAATCACACTCTATTTATCATCTGATCTTCTAGAAATGCTGCATTTTGCTCAGAGATTGCTTATGCTGTCAATGAAAGTAATTCGAGAGAAGTTGTTAGAGGAATAAATTCTCCTATTTCAAACACATTCTATCAGAATCTTTGGTAGTAGAAACAGGTTTGGGGGCAGGGGTGGGGGGGACTCTAGGAACCTGAGTTGTAATGAGCCTAGTAGGAGATTCTTAGCTTGCAAATTACCATACCTGAAGCCAAATTATTAGTGATAGTCCTCTTAGACCATAACACATTACCAGCTGAATTTATCCTCATTTAATCCAACTTGCCCACACTTAATCATCTCTTTCAGCCATAACCTCCAAGACTCACGTAAGTCATTACCTTCTTCTAGTACCCTCTTCCCAGCCCATCCTTGCAATTCTTCATCCAGCATAGGACACAGATGGGCTCTTTGTTATGACCAACCTGTAAGGCTCATATCCTCTGTGTTGACATAGCAAGCAGTAGTCATTTTTATTTATTCTGTTTATTTGAATAAATCTGATTTATTGCTACTGTGTTCAAAGGGCAGTTGAGGGACTTACCAAAATATATCCTGGTCCTCTCAGATCTGCTAGAGCTCCACACTATTAGTCCATTCTTCAGTTATCAATGAGAATTCTGACATGCTACAGGCAGAAACCCAAGCATGATGTATCAGCTCTGAACCAAAGAATAGACAGTAACGTGTAGAGTTGTGACAATCATGAGATAACCAGACAAACACTTGTTTCAGGACATGCATGAGATTGGGGTGTAGCCGTCGATGAAGACTGAAGAAAGAAGCTAGATTTCATCGATACCCACTCAGGACCCAGGATGAAAAATGAAAAACAAACTCCAGGTGCTAACTTTTGACACACAATCTGAAGGATGCACTGAATTCTGCAATTACTAAAAAGTAATAAACAGTTAGCTTTATGTCAGGAAACCTGGAGGAAGTGCCAAGTTCAATTAAGTCTTCTACAAAGCCTATGAGGAGGAACCACAGGAAGGCTAGATTTAATTTTCTTCCCAGATGTGGAAGCGGCTCCTTATTTCAGAGGGAATGCTGTGTTGTATTGTAATGAGAGACTCCTTCTTTGTGTTCAGTGCCTATTTCACTAGAAAGTAGGGAATGAAATGTTTTCCTATCTAGAACTTGATGAGAGGATTCATTAGAAATGCTGTCATAGAATTAATAAAATGATGAATGATTTCTGTCATTTTTCCTTCTAGTAGTTGGTTAATGTTGACAAAAGCAATTATTTTTAATACATTTTAATGTAATTGGCAGACAAGTGTACACCACAGAAAATAATAAGTGTACTAGTTATAATGAATTTCTGAAGGAAGAGAATATGAATGGATTGACAAATTAGAGGATTTTAAAGAATTTTTTCTTTAGGCTATAAAAAAAATTTCCCCCATCAGTCACTGCCTATAGTATATGTATCTTAAACATTAAAAGTAATATTAATATGTCCCTGAAGAGACCTGTGTCTTTTTGAGTTGTGTACTTGGATTAAATGTATATAGTGTTACTACAGATTCACAAGCTATGTATGGAGACAGGAAAGTTTATAATTTTTATGTATGGAGACAGAAGTTTATAATTTTTAGCAATATAAACTAAGTGAAAAAACAATCATATTTAAAGTTAAGCCACTTTTTATTATGAAAAATAAAGCAAATTCATTAAATGAAATGCAAAGCTACTCAGTGTAGTTGAGAGGGGGGAGAAGGGAATGTCTTGCCTAAGAAAGAATTCTAAATCCTTTGCCCAAGAGGTTCATGATGAGAGCAACCTTCCAGTATTGCAGATTCCAGCAAAACAGCCAATCTAGAATCTTCTAGAAAACCTTATTTCAGGGGGAATGTTTTTCTATTTACAACTTGATGAGAGGATTCTTTAGGAATGCTGTCAAAGAATTAATAAAACCAAAAGAATCCCTAGAATAAAGTCTCAAATATATTCTCAATATGGATATTCTTAGTTTCTATTTTTCTAGTTCTTTAAGTATAACTGTTTCATGTTATATTTACATAGGTTTTGGACTATCTGATCTACCCTATCCCACATCCCCTTGATGTTTTTTCTGCTTTTGATAGAGAACATTCCGCTTGGGGAGCTGACTGGCCAAAGCCTGTTAATCGCACTGTGCAAGAATAAGACAATTACCACAATTTTTGAGTCAAATTTGAAACAAGCTCTACTAAATACTAGCTAGGATGATGAACAACTGGCCAGGTGGATACCCAGAATTCCCAGAGAACAGTCACAGATTATATTAGTTAGGTGCTTATAGAGTCAAAACCCATAATACTGTGTGCTTCTCACCTTTGTCCAATCAGGGACAAGAATACATCCTGGTGTACTTCCCTACTTACATGATCTCCTGTCTACATGTGATTAAGCACATACTGTGCAGTTTGGTTTAACCAACCTTGTTTGCAAAAGTGAAAATTTTGGCTTGCTATCTTACATGAACAACAGCCCCCAGCATTCCAGGAAGTTTTTTGTCCTTGGCCAAGTGGGGTTTACAGGTTTATCTATCCTAGGATATATGGAACTTACAGGTTAGAGACATTTTTGCTTTGCAGATCTCTTAAGCACAGTACCTTAAACTTAAAATATAACTCTAACCATCACAAGCCGAGTTTGGAATAGTTTATATAGGTGTGAATATCATTCATTGTGAGTGACAGGACAGGGTCAACACTGTGTTTCTATTCTCTTTAGAAAGAAAAACTCTGATGGCTATGGAGGGATAGCAGACTGTCATCCTACCCTTGAAAGCTCAATACTTCTAGTCTTTAAGACAAGCTGACAGTAGACTGATCATAAGGAGAAAAAAAAGTCTAAAAATACATTCACATAAGTACATCAGGGTCACAGAATATTATACTCAAAGAAGGGCCCTGACCTTCAACCTTTTAATCCTTGATAAGAGAGAGAGAGGGGGCGGGGAGAGAGAGAGGAGCTGACAGCAATGTAAAAAATAGTAAATCTCTTACGGAGCTGAACAAGGAAAAAAAACAGACAGTAGACGGATATCAGAGATCACCTGATGCCGAGTCTGTTGTCAATCTAGCTTTTCTTCCTGTGACTTACTCTTCAGAAGTATCTAGGCTTCAGGTGAATGAGAGAACTTCAAAGAGAACCATGTCCTAGGCTTTGTGAAGAAACAGGACAAGACACGGTTTGAAGTCTTTACTAGAGTTTTTGCAACAAAAACCTGAGCTCCATCAGTCCCAACAGACAAGGGTCAGCCACGCCACCCTCAATAAACAAGCTAAAGATGATGATGAAATGCAGAGAGCTTTATTTAGTGTGGCCATGCTGGGAAGAGGAGTAGGGAAAGAGATGAGGTGAACCCACGTCGATCTTCAGACTATTGACATAGGCTTTAGGTTTAAGAGAACAATCTGATTCCTACCACGTGCTAATTCCTCCAGGGTGATGTCTTGCCTTTGTGGTGGAATGTCTTGAAGTAAAGGCTATTCAAGTAACTCAAGATCACGCTGTGTTCTTGGAAAAATTAAAAGAGACAGTGAGGCACAAAATGAAGTCATGAGTGTGTCAGGCTTTCCCTCCTGCTTTTAACTACATCCTGGAGATAATACGGTTGAGCCAAAGCACCTTCCATATGTCTCATTCTAAGGAAGTGGGGAAGGGAGCAGGAAGAATAATCTTGATTCTCCTTTAGTTCAAAGAATTCAGCATGCCAAAGCATCACTATCACTTTCTGAGCCCCGAAACAAAAGGAAAGGTCGAGGTTGTTTGAGTGTCCTTTGAAGATAACAGAATTTATGAAGATTAATTCACAAGGGTAAAAATGTAAGTCTTCTTTGCTAAAACTACAAGGAAAGAGTACATAAAAATTAAGTCATAGCAATGATATCCTCTCACCTGTACCCACTGAATGCTGGGATTACAAGAGAGGTGTCATTCTGCCTGTTGTCTATACTTCCTGCCGGAACAAAATTGTACCCATCCCTTTCTTCTACATCATCCTCTTATCTTAACAGTGATACTAATTTTAATCCACTTGGTTTTTTTCCTATACTGTTCCCATCCCCCACACCATTCATCTCTAACACTCTCATCAAATCAATCCTTCTAAATTGATGCCCTGTCCAGTTTTCTTGATTGGAAGCCTCACTCTGCTGCCTGACAAGCTCATATTAGCATGCAAAGTTCTGCATACAAAACTTTAGGCAGCTTTTCCAGTCCTCTCTCTCTCCCAAAATGTCCATTACCTTCAACCTAAAGAATTAGATTGTAGCTTCCCTCACCCACATGTTATACTGCCTACAACAGGGATTAGTATGCAGGATCCTGTAAGATTGTATCTGCAGACAATTTTGTATAGCCCCTTAGCTAGAAATTTAAGCATATAGGAATATGTGCTTAAATGTGTAGGCATGAAAGAGAAGAGACAAAATACAATAAACATAAACAACAGAGACTAAATGCCACCCACTGCCCTTAAAATAATATATAATATAACTTGGCCAACTGCTGTCCACTGCAACTCTCAAAAGTCTTGCTTAGTATCATAGGCCAATATTAAATGCAACTCAGTCTTTACCCTTTTGTATTCAACTGTGTGTTTCTGTTCATCAATAAATCTTGGGGACATTTGAGACTTTCTCAAGCTTTTACTTTTTGCCATGTAACCTTCTTATACATATGGATTTTTACTAAGTTGAAAGCTCTCTGGGGATAAAGACTGTTTTGTATATATATACATATATAATATATACATACATATATATTGTATATATAATATTTAAATCCCTTCCTAAAATAAATAGTAAAATAAGATCTAGATCAAATTAACTCATGATCAAATTCAGTTAGAGTCAAATATAAACCATTTTCTGGCTTTCTGAAAATGGAAGAGTTTTTCCTCTTTGCCAGTGACTGGTTTATGCTGCTCTAGGGAGCACCCATGAAGCAACTGACCCATAATACAGTGTAAGAATTAGGCTGAAATTGAGTAAATTCAGTGGTTCTGCTTAGCAGTCTCTTTGGCCCAACTGTCAATATAGATTTTGTTCATTCATTATTTGCTATTTGTTACTTCATTATGTTCCATGTTGGCAGAATTTGCAACTGTGCAAGAAGAAAGATCTGACACCTCTTTGTTGCCTATCACAAAGATGACAGCAGACACTTTTAGATAATGAGAGAAAAGCATAAATGTATTCATGGTTTTATATGATTCAAGAGCTTCAGAAATAGGGGCTGAAAGTCCCCAGGATAGCTGTTATTTTATACTTAGGTTCGATAACAACTGGGCAGCCATGTAGGTGTGTGGTTGGATCAGATACAATTTACTGACATTGGGCTGAGGGAGGAAATGTCACAAGCTTGTCTACTCACATTCTTCTTGACCTCCCTGTGTAGACTCTTCTAGAACAGGACCATTCTGAAAGGAGCATCTCCTAGGAAGAAAAGAGAACACGACTTTTCTTGTGGAAGAAGTATTCAGGTCTCTGTGACCTGTCTTAGAAAACAAGAATTCTGATTTTTCTTGCTTAGTTTATAAGAGATAGAGAAAGAAAAATAAAAGAATAAGATGGTGAGATGGGCAAGCAGGAAGGCAGAAATGCTGCTTCTCAGTCTTCTCCAATATTCAGTTCTTAGTTCTCAGCATGTCAAGGTATCATAACTTAAGGAACTAAGTTCAGAGCCTTGATGTTGTATAATAGCAAGAGTCTGCTACTCTCTGTGTACACGACTGATTTAGATAATTCCTTGAATATTCATATGAATATTTATGTTAGAATTTAGGAATTTAAATTCTGAGTCTGTGACATTCAAAAGCATACCAAGTCACATACTCTAGGGAGTACTTTATGTAACATGGTAAAATACAATAAAACATTTTGTAGAAATTGTGACATACTTTGGTAATACAGAAAAGGTGATGTGTTGAATGCCCATAAACAAATCTGAAGGAGTCAGACATTCCAAACCATGATCAGTTTGGTTATGCATTTGATTTAGCACATGTCAGTCATTTCTGTCCAGCCAATAAATTAAGTATAAAGTATATCCTTCAGATAGGGAACAAACCTAACAAGTAGCCCAAAGAAAGATGCAGGCTTTCAAATGGGCAGGGAAGAGCTGGTGTATTTCCGGTGGCTTTCAGGGAAAGAAATATGTCCATCAATGTGAAAACCTCATTATTCTTGACAAATCAGCAAAAAAAAAAAAAAACTACCACATATATACACATATAGTGATTCAAAATATTGGGGCTGAAAAATATATACTAGGAAAACTCTTGTCCCAGAGCCGAAGACATTCTGTTATAACTGAAGAAGGAAACACATAGCTAAACCCAAGAATACAGTACCCATGTTCCAAGCTTCCATAATAACTCATTAAACTTTGATTGCTCAGCACATTTTGTAGCCCAACATTTAAATGCAACCACAATCTTCCCCTATACAACATGGTCAAGTTTGTCACAGCAATACCCCACTATCCTGGTACCAAATTTCTGTCTAAGTCACAGTTTCTATTCTGTGATAAAACATCACAAGCAAAAAACAACTTGAGGCAGAGAAGGTTTGCTCGGCTTACAATTAAATCCAGGACAGTCAGGGCTATACAGAGAAACCCTGTCTCAAAAAACAAAAAACACAAACAAAAACAAAAAATTGTTAAAGGAGACTATTCCCCTGTGCTAAGTACAGTACAAATAAACACCATGTATCATAGCTGTGTTTTTGTGTTCTTGTTCGTAGCTACATGGTGTGAGTGAGTGGGTAATTTAACCAACTTCAATTTGGATTCAGAGACAAACCAGTATTTCTTGTTACCCTTTGTCACAAATATTAGTTTTTTTCAGTAGTTAATTATTTTTAATGTTTGAACCCACAGACAAAAATTCCTAAGAGGGCAGCATGAATTTCCTGGCATTGCTGTTACATAATCTTATGGCTCTCGTACCAAGCTTTAAAATAAGGGTGACTTTGCATGGTACTTGGGTAGAATTGTGAAGACTTATGTAGGTCTTAAATTCCTGACTAAGCTGTCACCATGGCCACGGCGCATCTCTCAGGTGATGACAGTACAAAGTTAAGGAGAAAATATCCTATTTTTTAAATCAGCTATATTTTTTTCCATGTGAGTAGAAAATACCCTAAATCTGTAAATGTACTTGAGTTATCATTTTCAAAACAGTTTATTACAGAGCCAATTTTTCAAGAATTTTTACTGAAATTTAAATGTCAATCATATGCTGAAAGAACTATTGATAAGTTGCCTAAACTAAACTTCATAAATATAGATTATTTTTCAAAGTGAAATGGAAATGCTTTTTTCTTTTTATCTTTTCTCATATGTACATGTATATGTATATGATATATATATATATATATATATATATTAGCAAAAGAAGTTGCTAAAAAACAAGATTGAAACACTCAATTGATTCTCTTATGTTTTTGAAAATTTGTAAAATGCAAATTTACCTTGGACATTTCGCATCCTGGTTTTAATCTGTATGATAGATATGGTTTCATGTGCCAAATTTCCAGGAATTTGCTCAAATATTTTTTTTGCTCTGGGTCTCAAGTGCTTCTTTTTCGAGATATATCTCCAAGGTATTTGTGTGTGTCACACAACTGAGTCACTTTTCTTTGTAGATTCACTTTCTAGCCACCCCACAATATTTGGATATTGGAATTACATCTGAGTGTGTATGAGAGAATCTCAAAGATTACAAAGAAAATATTCTGAAAATATCGTCCAAGCTATGAACTGAAGTGCACTGAAAAAAAATTGGTACTTTAGTAACAATGCTATTCAATGAAAATAAGATGCTGGGTTTTTTTTTTCCTTGTTCTATCCAAATAAATATTTTGTTTTGTTTATCCAAGGAGTGATAAATGGTCAAACACTAGAGAAAAGCATATTTAGTGAATTGGGAGTTTGTGAGAGTCAAAGCCATTGTGGTAAAAAAAAAAAATTAACCATTCAATATGAAAATAGCTTCTAAAAATAATTGTAGGCAGAGATGTGGTGATGCAGTAAATCAAAATATCTCCTACTACAGCAGTTAAGCTTTAGGCTGGAATAAAAACTCAAGTCTGTCACCATTAGTCAGTCCTATTTCTGTTAGAATCAGCTTTTCAAAGACGTCTAAGGAAATAACATGAGTTCAGATTTAATTTTAGTTTTCAATTTTTCTACACAGTAAGGTCTTATTTTTTTTTTAAGGGAAAAAAATCCCACCCACATTTCATAAATGACTTGATTCACAGACCGGTTCTGTAGGACAAGACGTGTTGACAGAAAGCTGGACTAAGAAGGACTGGTGTGGTAGGGACTCATCCTGCACTCTTGTTCGGCGTGTGTTAACTTTGGAGAGGAATTACTGATGCTACCATTGCAGATGTTTATCCTAGAAAAGGCACGCTATGGATGAAGGAAAGGCTGACAGGTAAGGCTCACCCTGAAAAAATGTCTTGATCTGGAGTTCCTAACAAGCTTATGTTTTGAATAAAAACACATACTTTCAAGGTTTTATTTTTAAATACAAGATGGAGTGTTTGCTTTGTTTTGCTTTTTTTAAAAGAAGGGTATATCAAATTTACATTTAAGCACAGAGTTGCAGGGGGAGATTCACTTTCTAGAAATGAGTTTCCATAAAATTCTACATATATAATCATTAAGGCAAATAAATACCCATCTCATTAAGGTAAATACATAACTGTCCAGTGCAGAAAGTCTTTTGTGCTTTCAACTAAACTAACGGATTTTTTTTCCCAATCAAGAAAAATTACATTTCAGTCTCTCAGCTAAAAGCTCTCCGTTTTGTGTGCGCAGTGGCACAGGTGGCTGTTGGCTGCTAATTAAAGCGGCACAGACTTCGGATGTTTCCATAATCACAGAAGGTGCTGCTGCAATGAAGATTTGCTAAAGAACACAACGGTGTCGATTCCAGCCAAAATTGCTACCTGCATTTACTATCTAAGGGAACGTGCAGATATCCATAGAGAACAGCAGACTTGTGAAGACAAGACGAGAAAGGCATCAGAAGATTCCATTCCTGATACCGTGTTGCTCTTGGTTTCAAAAGCACTGATGTATGTATCTCTCTGTTGCTTCGGCAAGACAGGTACCAGCAGTTTCCTTGGTTTATCCCAGAGACAGTCGCTGATCAGAGAAGCAGACGATGTCCATCCCATTAACAGGCAATAGAGGGCTATGCAGAGGAACTCTGTCTCAAAACAAAATAAAACACCCCAGCAATAGATTGTTCCTCAGAAGCCATTGTTTTTTGACGGAAGGTAGTCAATGAGCATCCCACACTCTGAGACTCGAGAAAGGGGGCTGGATACACCCAATTCCATCACCGACGGATGTCCTGAGAAAGAGGGACAGCAGCTGATGTCTGTGGTGGGTGGTCCTCTCATCAGCTCCAGCAAGCATCTTTGGCAGAAGAATTCAGCTGTCTGGGCAGCTATCTAATATCTCGGGGATCCAGAGAGGCTCTACAGGTAGCCGAGGATGTGGACTCCAACGGAAGTTGCTCTGACAGAAGACGATTGAAGGTGACTTTCTCATGGCTTATAATCATTAAATGGCACAGTTTGTGGTCACAAGAAACAGTGGCCAGGAGGCAATAGACCTTGAGAGGTGAAATTATTTCCCACAGAGATGTGAAATTATTTTCCACAGAGAAGTGATAGTGGGTAGCTCTTTTGCTACCATGAAAAGCCCCACAATCTTTGTGTGAGCAAAGGGATTGAACTCCAGCCACGAATGTGTTCTTTCCAATCCAGTATCAATCAGTTTAAGTCAAATCTTATGTAACTTGGAAAAATAAAATAGTTTCAGTGTTACTTGCTGTAACAAGAGAGTGTAGCTAAGCACAGCTCATGAATATCTTATGAAGGCAGAGGCAGCTGTACTCTCATAGCTTGCCCTGAGCTTTTGTATAAATAGCCTGCGTTTAGAAACAGTTCAATTGACAAGAGACTCATCTGGGGAATTAGCACATGAAACCTGCCAACTTGCCAAGAAAACTTAAAGGGGATTAAAAGACTGAAGTTACTTTTAGACACTTTTTGAATTGAATTATTTAAAGTCCAGGAAGTCATACCTTTAAAAATGTTTGTTATATTGGTTTATGTATCCTGTGTGTGTGTGTGTGTGTGTGTGTGTGTGTGTGTGTGTGTGTGTGTGTGTGTGTCACAGAGCCTGTGTGGCAGTCAGAACAGTTTGCAGGAGTCAGTTCTCTCCTTCCACCCTAAGGGTTCAGGGGATTGAATTCAGACTGTAAGGCTTGCAAATAAGTGTCTTTACACCCTAAGCTTTATTACCAGAATCCAAGTTATCACTTTTATTAGCAATTACAAGTTTGTAGTAGTGTTTCAGCATAAAAAGAACATTTGTAAGTAGCAACCTTTTGTTTGTCAAGTTCCAAGTGAGGATATTTAGCTCATTTGGGTGGGCTTACCTGCACAACAAACAATTGGTTTCTGTCCATTATTCTATATATTAACAAAGTTAAGAGTATGTGTTAAAATTCATAGCAAACAGTTGTTTCACTTTCAAGTGGTTAACCTACTTTCAGAATTGCAATGAGTATTTTTATCTTCATTTTGTAGAACAGGATGTTGATTTAAAATGGCCCCATTATCATGTGCATCAGATTTCTTATTGTCATGACAAGATGCCAGATACCTACAGCTTACGGGAGAAGGTATTTGTTTTAGCTAATAGCTTCAGAGGATTCGGTCCACACTCACTGCTGTATCGTCCCTCTTTCTGGTGACAGAGAGCATCAAGGCATCAGGAGCATGAGTTGCAAGCCTATTCACTTCCTGGCCAACAGAAAGTGGGGGTGACACAAGGCTCACTAGTGACCTGCTTACATCTCCTATAGTTTCTATCACTTCCCAGAATAGCACTATCACTTGGGACTGTTGGAGTACTCTTGTGAAGGCGAGTCCCACATATTCAGTTGTTAATTCTGTGTGGCATAGAGCTGAATGCTGGCAGGATTTTGGCATGTCATTTCTGTGGCTCATAACTAGGTTTTCTGTTTTGTAAACATTTGTTCTTCCTTGCCTGCCTAAGGCAATCTAGAGTTGTATCTGATTGGCTGTAATAAAGATTGATGGCCAATAGCTGGGCAGGAAGTGGAGGGAGGATCTTCTGGGCAGTGAAAGGGACTCTCTAAGTAGCAATCAGAGGTGGGAGATTCAGCCAGCAGACATGGAGGTGAACAGGCAGGCCAGAGCAGAACAGAGGCCATGTGGCAGGATTAGTCAGGTTAGAGTAGTTGGGAGACTGCCCAGCAAAAGATCTAAGTTTTTAAATATTAATAAGCCCCTGCATCATTGTTTATATGGCTGGCAAGTTCAAGATAGTCCCTGAGGACTATAGGGGACACTTCAGTACACAGAGAGACTCCATACATAAATATCATGAAGTAACTTTTTTCCAAAATTACGTTTTCCAAGGTAGAACACATGATCTGAACTTTCTGTTTCTGTTTCTCTCCATCTTTTCTTACATTTGTGTGATTTGAATAAGAATGTCCCCATAGACTCATATATTTGAATGTTAATCACCAGTTTGCAGAACTGTTTGGCAAGGATTAGAAGCCATGGACTTGTTGGAGGAGTCATCCATCACTGGGTGTAGGCTATGAGGTTTCAAAAGCCCACATGGGGTCCTGACCTTCCTCATTCCATTGTTTATGGTGGTCTTGTATCTGAAAACTTACTCTTGGATTCCTTTACAATAAGAACTTTCAAGTTTTTCATGTGTTCTCTACAAACCTAAAGGTTATCATTACAGGGTCTTGAGTAGAACACCAGGAGCAAGAAGGGGTTGTTCCCTCTTCAAAGTGGCCCCCAAAGCCTACGGCCTCCTCATTCTCTCTTCTTCTAAGATACAAATGCCCAAATTGACATCTATTTCATCCAGGTATAAAGTTATGGGTCCAGAAACCAATCTAATTCATCAAAGACTCCAAAGGGATACTCTAAGCAGAATTTAAATTCCTTTTCATATCTGAAGATGACTTACATCAGAGCTCATAAGGGAAGCAGTCACAAATCCAATTCCCCACCAAGGAAGCTTTACGAAGGGGATAATCAGAGGATAAAACAAGCCTGACAGAAGCTGTAAAGTCCAAGAAAGGACATTTTCTATTATACCTTTCCTGCTGTCCATCTCTTTTCTAAGTCTGGGGAAAGGGATTTCCTGAGAAGGGGCTGAGGGTGAAATGGGGGAGAAGAAAGTATAGGGGAGAGGAGGCAGATGGGAGAGGAGAGTAAAGAGAACTTCATGGCAAAGAGGACGAGTAGAGGGAAGGAGTGGAGTTGGAGAGGGGGAGAGCCCCTGGGAAGGTCTGTTAGTAAGGCACCTGACTAGAATTTTGAGGGTAGGCAGTCCACATGGTCCCATGGGTATTTGATGCTTCATCTTTACAGCTGTCAATTAAACCTGTTTTTGAGGAAACACTGAATTTCTCACAGTATCTCCTCCAGTGTCTACTTTAAAGCTGTCTTAGTGGCTATAAAGTTAAATCTGCTTTTTATCATGAACATAGTACTCAAACATATATGAATAAGTCAGCGCATCTCAACTCTTATCAAAGGAGTTTCTCCTTGCAGAAGATGGCAGATAATCCAGAGGCTCCCAAAACTGGCCAGTGTGCAGAGAATAAAGACTGTGGCACTTTCAACTGAGTTAGGCATATCTATCATACCCCTCCACCAAAGGCTCAGGGCTCTTCACAGAAGCAGAGGAGACAGAATGTAAGAACCAGAGGTGTGAATAACATCAAGGAAATCGGTGTTTTCCAGATACAGCAGTGCAGTTGCACATGTGAACTCACACATGAAATTAAGACAGCATGTACAACACCTGTGCAGAAAACCCAGTGCAGAGCAGGGAAAACAATCCCACCACTAGTCGACGAGGAGCTACTGTCATTTCCCAGAAGAGATGCTGGGAAAAGAGAGTCAGCTCTCTTTAATGATGTCATCCCTGATAGGTTGATCATATTTCTGGGCAGGTGCTGCTTCCATTTTCCAGGTGGGCAAAACAAATGGGACATGAAGGGGAAGGAAGGGCAAAGAAATCTTGATGTTGGGTGGGAAGGGATGGAGAGTTAAGCGCATGATTATGGGAAGAGTCGGGGGATTAATGTGTCCAATTACATTGTATGGGATTCTCAAAGAATTAACAAAATATTATTTTTAAATGTAAGTCTCTATAAAAAAATAAAAGTTCAGTTCCTCTAAAAGACATACCAATCGTGTGTGTGTGTGTGTGTGTGTGTGTGTGTGTATAGATATTTTATAACAAGATACCAATGTGTATATTTGTACCAGGGCTCTACAACATACAAAGAAACATGACAAAACAGAAAAGATGACTAGGTCAATTTAGAGAGCAGTTTGTGATTGCAACTTTCCTTTTTTAAAATAATTGATGCAAATGGACAAAAATCAACTGTGGAAATATGAACGCAAACAATCTGAGTCGATCAATGTTTATAGAATGTTCTACCTAGCAAAAAAAAATACACATTTGTTGAAATGTACATGAATATTTTATTAGGCCATATGCTGATGCTTAAAATACATTTAATACATCTTACAGAATCAGGGCTGGGAAGATGGCTCAGCTGTGAAGTGCTGGCATTGCAAAGCTGAACTCCTGAGTCCAGACCCCCAGGAATTAAATAAAACCAGTCATAGTACATGTGCATGTGCAATCCCTCTGTGCCTACAGGGAATGGAAGGCCGACACTGAGGAAGAATCTCTACAAGTTAGCTTTGTTATAGTACAGAAATTCCTGGCCCCAAACAAGATTGAAAGGAGAAGAAGGATACCCAAGGATGTCCTCTGATCCTAGGAACACTGTGGCACAGCATTGTCTTCTTATGGCCATTGCATTAATTAGGGAGGGTTACCTGCGTGAGCATGGATGGGAGTTATTTACTTGAGCAAGAACAACTTAACCAGTGTCTGCATTAAAGATGGACATGACTCTCTACCATCAGCAACAATTAACTGCCCTTGACTCCTTCAAGAAGGGTAGAGCATCATGAGTGCCTCTCACCTCTATCCCTGAATGTTGATGGTCTCTGCCTTGCATTGTCTTGTGCAGGTGTCCACAACTACTGTGAGTCCGACGCTTCAAAAACCATGCCATGTCCAGAAGAAGAACAGCTTTATACAGCACTCCTTCCTACTCTATAGCTATTACAGTCTTTCTGCACCCCTTTTCCTCCATTCCCTGAGACCTGAATGGGAATATTTATTCCGATCTCCTGTTTAGAGAGGAGCACTCAATAACCATATACTTTTGCATTCTAAGAGAGTCTGCATTAAGCACTCCCCAGGGTTTGTGAGATTAAGAATCACTAGATAAGTGGTTCTCAACCTTCCTAACCCTTTAAGCTCCTCATGCTGTACTGCCCCCCCACCATAAAATTATTTTTCTTGTACTTCATACTTGTAATTTTCTTATTGTCATGAATTGTCATGTAAGCATCTGATTTGCAGATATCTGAAACATGACTCCTAAAGGAATTGCAGTCCACAGGTTAGGAACCACTGCACTAAAGGGAAAGCAATAGCTTTGGTTATTTAAATCATAAATAAGAAAGATCTTTTATCTAACATACAATATTCTAGTCTAAGAAGCTACAAGGAAGAGGGAAAATTAAACATAATAGAGGATATAAGTGACAAGAAATATTGAACAGGGAAAATAATGCTATCCCAGAACTCATAAGAAAAATCCAAGTGCAACAATAATTTCAGAACTGGGGAGGAAGACAGCAACAGACTGTCAATGACTTGCCAGCAGGTAGAGCTGAAGGAATAAGCTCTGGTTCCCGTGAGAGACTCTGTCTCAAAAACTAAGATAGAGAACAACCAAGGAAGACACTGTGCATATGTCCATATGCACTAGCACACACAGTGTATACACACACACACACACACACACACACACTGTACATACACACACACCCATTGTACACACACATATGCAATGGTTTAAAAAAAGAATTGAATGTTTAAAGTATTAAGAAATGCAATAGAATGGGAAGGGAATAAAGAAAATCAAAAGAGTATAATTGAGGGAAAATGCATCTTTGTGTTAAAACGTGGAGGAAGAAAAGGACATTAGGGAAATTTACATAAGTTCTATAAAACTCATTTGTATTATTTTATCAATACTTTTTTAGTTTTTTAATTCAAATAACTGTAATATGGTAATGGAAGAGGATTCCCTTGTTTTGAGCAAAGATTTTATTCCAGTCTTTCAGAGATTTAAAAGAAACAAACAAACCACCGCAACAACAGAATAAAAGATAAAATCATATTTATGTCAACTTATTCAGACAAATGCCTTGATAAACTTCACACATCCATTTATGACAAATGAAAAAGTCAAAAAATCATATTCTTTCCAAACCAAGAATAAAAGAAATCTCAAAATGATTAAAAAAAGAGATCAATAAATACTCTACATCTAAAATTATAATTAATGGCAAAATAGCAAACACTTTCCCTAGATAGGAACAAAATCAAGACAGAGCTATCTGCCATCACCATCTCACTTAGCTTTATCCTGGAAGCAAGAGGAAAAATTTAAGAACATGAGGGTTAAGTGGAAACAGTGGTCTCTCTCTTTTTTTTTTAATTTTATTTTATTTTCTAAGTTTTTTTTATTTACATTCAAAATCATTTCCCCTTTCCCGTTTCCTCCCTCCCCGAAAGTCCCATAAGCCCCCTTCCCTCCTTCTTTTCCCCATTCAACCCCCTCTTGCTTCTCTGCCCTGGCATTCCCCTACATCCAGTCTTTCCAGGACCAGGGGTCTCTCCTTCCATCTTCTTAGAAATCTATTGATATGCGGATTGTGTCTAGGGTATTCCGAGATTCTGGGTTAATATCCCCTTATCAGTGACTGCATACCATGTGTGTTCTTTTGTGATTGGGTTACCTCACTAAGGATGATATTTTCAAGATCTGACCATTTGCCTAGGAATTTCGTGAATTCATTGTTTTTAATTGCAGAGTAGTATTCCATTGTGTAAATATACAGTGGTCTCTCTTTATCACAGACAGCACAGATATACATGTAAAAAACCTTAAGAAACTTGACAGTTAACTACTCTGTAGTAGAAATTCCCATGGGTGCAAGATATGTATCATTATACAAAAAAAAAAAAACCCACCTACATTTCTATATGTTAGCAGAAAGTAGTTGAGATTTTTTTTTGTTTGTTTGTTTTTTATGTTTTTCGGGACAGGGTTTCTCTGTGTAGCCCTGGCTGTCCTGGAACTCACACTGTAGACCAGGCTGGACTCAAACTCAGAAATCCGCCTGCCTCTGCCTCCCAAGTGCTGGGATTAAAGGCGTGAGCCACCACCGCCCGGCAGTAGTTGAGATTTTAAATTAAAAATACCAAGCCTCCTAACCAAACAGAAGACAAGCCCCCCTCCCTTGCTCATCAAAACCCCAAATGCTCCTCTGTAAAGCAATTCAAGGGGCTTTTCTATTACCACTTTTATTTTCCCAAATAAATGATTCAGAGAACTGATATATTTATTAAAAGCTTCAGTCACTAAGCTGGGCAGGTTCCGAGCTATTCTAACCTGACTCTGCTGCCCTAGCCTACTTCCTAGCCTATTGTCCAGCCACATGTCCATTTCCTTCATCTTGTCTCACCTTGGTCTCCTTAGCTGTGCCCTCATAGTGACTCTCAGCCCACCCGTGACCCCCTCTTTCTCCTTCAAGACATGGAAATCCCAAATTTTCTCTCCTGTTCAGCTAATAGACTGATAAGCTCTTTCTTGCCCAATCAGAAGATGATGGAGAAAAATGTTTGACAAAATACTGAGTCAAGAAATACTTCATAATAATGACAATAACAAAATAGAGACTGTACACTGATTTTTCAGGTACAGAAATCAGAATTCAAATATACAGTGCACAAAAGGTTTCCAAACACTCCTCCTCTCCTTTTCACCATAATATAGTCTACAATAGAGGCCAGAGCAACTCCCTGAAAACCCAGTAGAAGCCTCCTATGGTACCTCCAGAAACCAGGCCAGCATCCTGAGCCCCATGGGACCCACAGTCAGATTAGAAGCCATATAAATCATAAGAACTACAGGACCAAACATGGGCAGTAACACACTGCTGGCCCAGAGGCCATCCAGGCCATCAGAGGTCCAGGTCCCAACTCAGGCAGAGACTCTCTACTCAATCACAGACACACCAGAAGACAATAGAGGAAAGGACACTAAGGAAGAACATACCTATCCACCAAACCCAGAAATCAGGACCTAGAACTATAATCACTCTACATCCAGATGCTTAAACTTCAGTGTAAGAAAATAATCAACAATAGCCAGGGCAATATGTCACCACCAGAGCTGGTCAGCCCACTATATCAAGCCATGAATAACAGTACAACACAGCTGAGGCACAAGAAAACAACCTTAAAATCAACTTTATGAAGATAATAGAGGACTTTAAAGAGGAAATGAACAAGTCCCTTAAAGAAATCAAGGAAAAGGCAATCAATAAAATGGAGAAAATGAATAAATCCCTTAAAGAATGTCAGAGAAGTCAAGAAAAACAAACAGACAATCAAATAGATGAAGGAAGCAAATAAAATTCTTCAAGACCTGGAATGGAAATAGAAGCATTAAAGAAAACACAAACTGCAGAAATTCTGGAAATGGAAAATCTAGATAAGCAAACAGAAACTACAGACACAAGCATCACGAATAAAATGCAAGAGAGGAGAAAGAATTTCAGGCATTACGAACATGATCAAATAAATAAAGGTATCAGTCAAAGAAAATGTTAAATCTAAAAAATTCCTGACACAAACATGCAAGAAATCTAGGACACTGTGAAAAAAACAAACCTAACAATAATTGAAAAAGAAGAGGAAGAAGATTCAGAGCTCAAAAATCCCAGAAACCATTTTTTAACAAAAAATAAAATAAAAAGTTTCTAACTTAAAGAAGTGCATGCCTATAAAGGTAAAAGGAGCATATGGAACACCAAATTGCTTGGGTCAGAAATGAAAGCCCCCTTGCCACATACTAATCAAAACACTAAGTACACAGAAAAAAGAATGAATAATAAAAGCTGTAAGAGAAAAAGACCAAGTAACATATAAAGACAGACCTATTAGAATTATACCCAACTTCTCAATGGAAGTTCTAAAAGGTAGAAAGTCCTGGACAGATATACAACAGAATCAAAGAGGCCACAGATGCCAACTCAACTATACCCAGCAAAACTTTAAATCACCATAGATGGAGAAGATAAAATATCCCAGGATATAGTCAAATTTAAACAATATCTATCTACAAATCAGTTTTACAGAAGGCACTAGAAAAAAAGCTTCAATCAAAAGGAGTCAACATTGCCTACAAAATCACAGGCAATAAATTATCTCACACCAGAATAACTCAAAGAAGGAAAACACACACACACACACACACACACACACACCAAAAAACAAGTGCAACAAAATAACAGAAATAAACAGTCTTTGGTCACTGATACCTCTTAATATCAATGAACTCAATTCCCCAATAAAAAGACACAGAATGGAAGCAAAAACAAGATCCACCCTTCTGCTGCACACAAGAAACATACCTCAACATCAAAGACAGACACTAACACAGAGTAAAAGGTTGGAAAAATATATTTCAAGCAAATGTCCTCAGGAAGTAAGCTGGTGTATTCTTCTAATATCTAACAAAATAGACTTCAAACCAAAATTAATCAAAAGAGATGTAGGAGTATCTTTAAACTCATTAAAGAACAAAACATCCACCAAGAGACCATCTCAATTCTCAACATATATGCTTCAAATGAAAGGACACCCACATTTGCAAAAGAACAATTACTAAAGCTTGAATCACACATTGATTCTCATACATTGATTTTTCACATATTGATAAGGGGAGACTTCAATATCCCAATCTCACCAATGGACAGGTTACCTAGACAAAAACAGAAATAAGTGAAGCACATAGAACTAACAGATATCTGTAGAACATTTCACCCAAACACAAAAGAATATACCTTTTTTTCCATCATCTCACAAAACATTCTCAAAAATTGACCACATTCTCATTTACAAAGCAAGTGTCAACAGATACAAGAAAATTGAATAAAAAAAAAAGCAAAACAAAAACAAAAAACTAAAAAAAAACCAATCCTATCAGACCATCATATATTAAAGCTGGATTTCAACAACAAAAGAAACAACAGAAAGGCTCCAAACTCATGGAAGCTGAACAACTCTATACAGAGTGAGTACTGGATCAAGGCAAAGATAAAGAAGGAAATTAAAGACTTCCTAGAATTCAATGAAAATAAATGGGCAACATACCCAAAGATATGGGACATGATGAAAGCTGTGCTAAGAAGAAAGTTTATAGCACTAAATACTTTCCTTTTTTATTAGATATTTGCTTTATTTACATTTCAATTGTTATCCCCTTTCCTCATTACCATTCCAAAAATCCCCTAACCCATCCCCTCCACCTGCTTACTAACCCCCCTCCCTCCCACTTTCCTGACCTGGCATTCCCATACACTGGGGCATTGAATCTTCACAGGACCAATGGCCTCTCCTCTCATTGATATCTGAAAAGGCCATCCTCTGCTACATATGTAGCTGGAGTTATGGATATCTCCATGTGTACTCTTTGGTTGGTGGTTTAGTCCCTGGGAGCCCTGGAGGTACTAGTTGATACATAATATTGTTCCTTCTATAGGGCTGCAAACTTTTTCAGCTTCTTGGGTCCTTTCTCTAGCTCCTCCATTGGGGACCCTATGCTCACTCCATTGGTTGGCAGTGAGCCATGGGTATTTTGATCCTTCTTCTAAAAAGGACTAAGTATCCAC
The DNA here is from genome assembly GCA_036184795.1 of Tokudaia tokunoshimensis. Taxonomy (NCBI): domain Eukaryota; kingdom Metazoa; phylum Chordata; class Mammalia; order Rodentia; family Muridae; genus Tokudaia; species Tokudaia tokunoshimensis. The sequence continues at coordinate 42,658,349 of BTHU01000004.1, read as the reverse complement.
ACTTTGTTCTTCCTTCTTCTTGAGTTTCATGTGGTCTGTGAATTGTATCTTGGGTATTCCAAGATTTTGGGCTACTATCCACTTTTGAGTGATTGTATACCATGTGTATTCTTTTGTGATTGGGTTACTTCACTCAGGATGATTATTTTCTAGCCTAAGAATTTTATAAATTCATGGATTTTAATAGCTGAATAGCACTTTGTTGTGTAAATGTACCACATTTTCTGTATCCATTCCTCTGTTGAGATACATCTGGGTTCTTTCCAGCTTCTGGCTATTATAAATAAGGCTGCTATGAATATAGTGGAGCATGTGTCCTTATTACATGTTGGATCATCTTCTGGGTATATGCCCAAGAGTGGTATAGCTGGGTCCTTAGGTAATACTATATCTAATTTTCTGAGGAACCACCAAATTGATTTCCAGAGTGGTTTTACCAGCTTGCAATCTCACTAGCAATGGAGGAGTGTTCCTCTTTCTCCACATCCTCTCCAGCATCTGCTGTCCCCTGTGTTTTTCATCTTAGCCATTCTGACTGGTGTAAGGTAGAATCTCAGGGTTCTTTTGATTTGCATTTATCTGATGATTAAGGATGTTGAACATTTCTTTAGGTGCTTCTCAGCCATCTGGTATCCCTCAGTTGAGAATTCTTTGTTTAGCCCTGTACCCCATTTTTAATAGGGTTATTTGTTTCTCTGGAGTCTAAATTCTTGAGTTATTTGTATACATTGGATATTAGCCGTCTATCAGATGTAGGATTGGTAAAGATCTTTTCCCAATCTGTTGGTTACTGTTTTGTCCTATTGACAGTGTCCTTTGCCTTACAGAAGCTTTGTAATTTTTTGAGGTCCCACTTGTCAATTCTTGATCTTATAGCGTAAGCTATTGGTGTTCAGTTCAGGAAATTTTCCCCTGTGACCATGTGCTATAGGATCTTCCCCACTTTCTCTTCTATTCGATTCAGTGTGTCTGATTTTATGTGGAGGTCCTTGATTCACTTGGACTTGAAACTTTGTACAACAAGATAAGAATGGGTCAATTTGCATTCTTCTACATGTTGACTGTCAGTTGAGCCAGCACCATTTGTTGAAAATGCTGTCTTTTTTCCCACTGGATGGTTTTAGCTCCTTTGTCAAAGATCAAGTGACCACAGGTGTGTGGGTTCATTTCTGAGTCTTCAATTCTATTTCATTGATCTACCTGCCTGTCATTGTACCAATACCATGCAGTTTTTAATCACAATTGCTCTGTAGTACTGCTTGAGGTCAGGGATGGTGATTCCTCCAGAGTTTCTTTTATTGTTGAGAATAGTTTTTGCTATCCTGGGTTTTTTGTTATTCCAGATAAATTTGGAACTTGCTCTTTCTAAGTCTATGAAGAATTGAGTTGGAATTTTGATAGGAATTGCATTGAATCTAGATTGCTTTAGACAAGATGGCCATTTTTGCTATATTAACCCTGCCAATCCGTGAGCATGGGAGATCTTTGAGACCTTCTTCAATTTATTTCATCAGAGACTTGAAGTTCTTGTCATACAGATCTTTCACTTGCTTGGCTAAAGTCACACCAAGGTATTTTATATTATTTGTGACTACTGTGAAGGGTGTCATTTCCCTAATTTCTTTCTCAGTCTCTTTATCCTTTGACTATAGGAAGGCTACTGATTTGTTCGAGTTAATTTTATATCCAGCCACTTTGCTGAAGTTGTTTATCAGGTTTAGGAGTTCTCTGGTGGAATTTTCAAGATCACTTAAGTATACAATCATCTATCTGCAAATAGCGATACTTTGACTTCTTCCTTTCCAGTTTGTATCCCTTTGACCTCCTTTGGTTGTCTAATTGTTCTGGCTAGGATTTCAAGTACTATATTGAACAGTCAGGGAAAGAGTGGACAGCCTTGTCTAGTCCCTGATTTCAGTGGGATTGCTTCAAGTTTCTCTCCATTTAGTTTGATGTTGGCTACTGGTTTGCTGTATATTGCTTTCACTATGTTTAGGTATGGGCCTTGCATTCCTGACCTTTCTAAGCCTTTTATCATGAAAGGGTGTTGGATTTTGTCTAATGCTTTCTCAGCATCTAATAAAATGATCATGTGGTATTTTCTTTTGAGTTTGTTTATGGAGTGGATTACATTGATGGATTTCCATATATTGAACCATCCCTGCATCCCTGGGATGAAGCCTACTTGATCATTTTGATGTGTTCTTGGATTTGATTGGCAAGAATTTTATTGAGTATTTTGCATCAATATTTATAAGGGAAATTGGTCTAGAGTTCTCTTTCTTTGTTGGGTCTTTGTGTGGTTTAGGTATCAGAGAATTGTGGCTTCACATTGGGTAGTGTTCCTTCTGTTTCTATTTTGTGGAACAGTTTGAAGAGTATTGGTATTAGGTCTTCTTTGAAGGTCTGATAGAACTCTGCATTAAACCCATCTGGTACTGGACTTTTTTGGTAGTTAGACTATTAATGGCTGCTTCTATTTCTTTAGGGGTTATGGGACTGTTTAGATCATTTATCTGATCCTGATTTAACTTTGGTACCTGGTATCTGTCTAGAAAATTGTCCATTTCATCTAGATTTTCCACTTTTGTTGAGTATAGGCTTTTGTAGTAGGATCTGATGATTTTTTTTTATTTCCTCAGTATCTGTTGTTGTGTCTCCCTTTTCATTTCTGATTTTATTAATTTGGATACTGTCTCTGTGCCCTCTGGTTAGTTTGTCTAATGGTTTATTTATCTTGTTGTTTTTTTCAAAGAACCAGCTTCTGCTTTGGTTGATTCTTTGTATAGTTCTTTTTGTTTCTACTTGGTTGATTTCAGCCCTGAGTTTGATTATTTTCATCTACTCTTCTTGGGTATATTTGCTTCTTTTTGTTCCAGAGGCTTCAGATGTCCTGTCAAGCTGCTAGTGTATGCTTCCTCCAGTTTCTTTTTGGAGGCACTTAGAGCTTTAAGTTTTCCTCTTAGCACTGCTTTCATCATGTCCCATAAGTTTGGTTATGTTGTGCCTTCATTTTCATTAAATTCTAAAAGGTCTTTAATTTCCTTCTTTATTTCTTCCTTGACCAAGTTATCATTGAATGTTGTTCAGTTTCCATGTGTAGGTAGGCTTTCTGTTGTTTGCGTTGTTATTGAAGACCAGCCTTAGTCCGTGGTGATCTGATAGGATATATGGGATTATTTCAATCTTCTTATATCTATTTGGTCTGTTTTGTGACTGAGTATGATCAGCTTTGGAGAAGGTACTGTGAGGTGCTGAGAAGAAGGTATATTCTTTGTTTTCAGGATAAAATGTCCTATAGATATCTTTTAAATCCATTTGGTTCATAACTTCTGCTAGTTTCACTTCTGTTAGTTTCACTTCTCTGTTTAGTTTCTGTTTCTCTGATATGTCCATTGATGAGCATGGGGTGTTGAAGTCTCCCACTATTATTGTGTGAGGTGTAATGTGTGCTTTGAGTTTTAGTTAAGTTTCTTTTATAAATGTTGGTGCCCTTGCATTTGGAGCATAGTTATTCGGAATTGAGAGTTCATCTTGGTAGACTTTTCCTTTGATGAGTATGAAGTGTCCTTCCTTATCTTTTTCGATAACTTTAGGTTGAAAATCGTTTTTATTCGCTATTAGAATGGCTACAACAGCTTGTTTCTTGGGACCATTTGCTTGGAAAATTGTTTTCTAGCCTTTTACTCTGAGGTAGTGTGAATCAATGAAACAAAGAGTTGGTTCTTTGAGAAAATCAACAAGATAGACAAACTCTTATCCAAAATAACAAAAAGGCACAGAGACAGTATCCAAATTAACAAAATCAGAAATGAAAAGGAAGAGATAACAACAGACACTGAGAAAATTCAAAGAATCACTAGGTATTACTTCAAAAGCTTATACTCAACCAAATTTGAGAATCTAAATTAAATGAATGATTTTCTCAATAAATAGCACTTACCAAAGTTATATCAATATTATGTAAACAACTTAAATAGTCCTATAACCCCCCAAGAAAATAGAAGTACACATTAAAATCTCCCAACCAAAACAAGTCCAGTGCCAGATAGTTTTAGCACAGATTTCTACCAGACTTTCACAAGATCTAATGCCAATACTCCTCAAATTATTCCCCAAAATAGAAACAGAACAAATATTGCCATTTTTTAATGAGGTCACAATCACCCCTGATAGCAAAACTACATAAAGATTGGACAAAGAAAGTGGATTACAGACCATTTCCCTCATGAACATTGATGCAAAAAATACTCAATAAAATGCTTGTAAACAAATTCCAAGAAAACATCAAAAAGATCATCTACCATGACCAAGTAGACTTTATCCCAAAGATCCAAGGATAGTTCAGCATATGAAAATCTGCCAATGTAATCCACCATATAAACAAACAGAAGGAAAAAAGCTACACGATCATTTTACTTGACGCTAAAAAAGCCTTTGACAAAATCCAACATCACTTCCTGACAAAAATCTCACAGAGATCAGGGATGTAAGGCACATACCTAAATATAATAAAGGCCATTTTCAGCAAGTTTATTGCCAACATCAAATTAAATGTTGAGAAACTCAAAGCAATTCCTCTAAAATCAGAGATAAGATATAGCTGTCCTCTCTCTTCGCATCTATTTAAATAGTACTTGAAGTTCTAGCTAGAGCAATAAGGCAACTAAGGGAAGATCAAAGGGGATACAAATTGGAAAGGAAGAAGTCAAAATACTGCTCTTTGTTGGTGATATAATAGTATATATAAGCAACCTCAAAAATCCTAGCAGAGAACTTCTACAATTGATAAACATCTTCAGAAAAGATTAATTAAAAAAATCAGTAGCTTTCTTATATACAAATGACAAAGGGACAGGACAAAGAAAGTAATCAGGTAAACAGCACCCTTCATAATAACCACAAATAATAAAAAAATATCTTGGAGTAACTTTAACCAAGCAAGTGCAAGGCCTATATGATTAAAAATTTCATGTCTTCAAAGAAGGAAATTGAAGAAGACAACAGAACATGGACAGATCTCCCATGCTCATATATCAGTAGGATCAACATATTAAAAATTACCAAAAGCAATCTACACATTCAAATCCATTCCCATCAAAATTCCAACACAGTTCTTTATAGACCTTGAAAGAATACTCGATTTCCAACGCAAAAACAAAAAAACCCAAGATACCTAAAGCAATCCTATATAATAAAAGAACATCCAAGGTGTCACCATCTACAGAGCAGTAGTAATAAAAACTGCATTATATTGGCATAAAAACAGTCAGGTTGATCAATGGATTCAAACTGAAGACTCATAAATCCAAACATATATAGACTCCTGATTTTTGATAAAGAAGCCAGAAATGCACAATAGGAAAAAGACAACAAGCATCTTTGACAAATGGTCCTGGTCAAACTGGATGTCTGCATGTAGAAGAATGTAAACAGATCCATATTTATCACCTTGCACAAAACAAGTAAGATCAAAGCCCTCAGAGTAAAACCAAAAACACGGAATCTGATAGAACAGAAAGTGGGAAAGAGCCTTGAACACATAGGCACTGGAGACACTTTCTGAACAGAATATCAGTAGTGCAGACACTAACATCAACAATTAACAAATGAGACCTGGTGAAACTGAAAACCTTCTTTAAGGCAAAGTGACAACCTGCAGAAAGGGAAAAGCTTTTCACCAAGTCCACTTCTGACAGAGGGATATCCAAAATATATAAAGAACTCAAGACTCTAAACTTCAACAAACTAAATATAATCCAATTTTTAAAATGGACTACAAATCCAAACAGGATTCTCAACAGAGAACTCTCAAATGGCCAAGAAACATTTAAAGAAATGTACAACATCCTTAGCCATCAGGGAAATGCAAATCAAAACAACTTTAAGATTCCATTCTAACACCTATCAGAATCGCTAAAATAAAAAACTCATGAGACAGCTCGCACTGGCAAGGATGCAGAGCAAGGGAAACACTCCTCCAATGCTGTTGGAAGTGCAAATGTGCACAGCTACTTTAGAAATCAATATGGTGGTTTCTCAGAAAATTGCAAATTGATCTACCTCATGGCACAGCCATACCACCCCTGGCAATATACTCCAAGGCCACTCCATTCCACCATCAGGACACTTGCTTACCTATGTTCATAACAGCTTTATTCATACTAAACAGAAACTGAAAGCAACCTAAATGTCCTTCAACCAAAAAATAATTAAAAAAAAAAGAAGTGGGATATTTACACAATGGGGTATTACTCAGCTATTAACATAAAAATGACATCATGAAATTTGTTGGAAAATGGATGGAACTAGAAAGAAAATGATTCCCAGTGAGATAACTCAGATCCAAAAAGACAAATATGGTTTGTACTCGCTTAAGTATGTACTAGATATAAAGAATAACCTACAATCCACAAACCCAGAGAGGATAAGTAACAAGAGAGATTCATTGGAGAAGGGGAAATTGAATAGATTTCATGGGTGGACTTGGAGTGGGTGGGAATGAGAAAAGGAGGAATCAGGTGGGAGTGATCCAGGGAGGGAATACTGGGAGAGATGACTGGAATTAGGGGGCATTTTGTGGATGAGATAGAAATCTAGTGCAATGGAAACTCCCTGAAGTCTACAAGGGTGACACTAGCAAACACTCCTAGTAATGGGGATCAGGGGGGTCTGAACTGGCCATCTTCTATAAGCAGACAAGACCTCAAGTGGAGGGATTGGGACACCAACCCAGCCACAAAACCTCTGAACTACAGTTTGTCATGCCTACAGGATGATCTGTGACGGAAGCCTAGCATAATTGCCATCAGAGTGATTTCATCCAGCAACTGATGGGAGCAAATGCAGACTCCCAGAACCAAACTTTAGGTGGAGCTGGGGGTGGGGTGCTGCAGAGAATGGGGAGGAAGGATTGGAGGAGCCAGAAGGATCAAGCACACCAAGAACACAGCCCACGGAATCAACTGACTGGGACTCAGGTGGGCTCACTGAGATGAGAGAGCCTGTAGGGATCCTGCCTAGGTCCTCCTCATTTATCTTATGGTTATGTAGCTTGGTGCTTTTGTGTGACTCCTAACAGTGGGATCAGGGCTGTCTCAGACTCTTGCTTGCCTTTGGGACCTTTTTCCTCCTACTGGGTTGCTTAGTTCAGCCTTAATAACAGAATGAGTGCCTGGTCTTATTGTAGCTTGTTACGCCTTATTTGGATGATGTCCCTCCCTGGAAGGCCTGCTCTTTTCTGAGAGGAGGTGAATGGATCTGGGGGAAAGTGGGAGGGTGTGAGTAGGGGAGACTGGGGAAGCAGAAGGAGAAGAAACTGTAATTGGGATATAATATATGAGGGGAGAATAAATTAGAAGGTAAAAAAATACTATTTATAGTAAAATCAAAATGCTGAAGTAGTTAGGATACTGATTTTGTTTGTAGTGTATGTCTGTTTGTCTGTCTTTGGTGTGTGTGTGTGTGTTTAGTATTTGGTATAGAATCCTGAGTCTCTCCATGTTAGGTTATGCATTTAGTAATAATATTCTTAATCTGTATACTAAAAACTATAAAAAAATATTGCCAAGAGAAATTAATGAAGATAAATTAAAGGGAGAGAATCTAGCCTGGTGTGGCTTGACAGAACTATAACTCAACATGGCATACACATAATGTTCCAGAGAGCCTGCTGGTCCTCCATTACCAGAATCTTCCAATCTTGTAAGGGTAACGGATGCAGCCTCACACTGTGAGGTTGATAGTGACAGCGATGAGCGTATAGAGACAGCATAATTGCTATGGGGGCTAACGGGCAATAGTTTAACATCTTCTATTTTCTTTTCTAAAAAGTGAATATTTAAAACTAAGCATGAAATAAACATACATCAGAGAGAGAGAAAAGACAGATAATCCCAAATTTTTTTCAATTATTTTATCTTAATAAGAACAAGCAATATGAAATGGCAAACAAAAGGGAAACTAAGAAAATGGGTGGTTAGAAAATTATACAAAAGAGAGCAACTTCTCAAATGACATATCACTGAGAATATTGACAAGCCATCATTTTCAACTGTCAAGAGATGTAACTAAATTGTGTTAGTGGGAAAAAGAAAGGTGGTGGTACTAGGCAGCCCAATCTGTCAATCAAGAGGAAGGAAGTACCAGGCATCCCAATCTGTCAATCAATGCTTGCTTGTTATTTGTAGAGAAATGTGGGAAGGAGTAGTATTGAGTAGAAGGACATATTTTGGACAAAAGTAAAACCCAAAGGTTCTAATTTAGTTTCCATTGCTGTGATAAACACTACAACTAAAAGCAAGTTAGGGAAGGGTTTATTTGGCTTGCAGGTTTATAGTCTATCATCAAGAGGAACCAAGGCAGGAACACAAGATGAGAAATGAGGGAAGAACTAAAGCAGAGGCCACAGAGGAATGCTGCAAATTGGCTTGCTCTCTATTGCTTGCTCTCCATGGCTTTGCTCAGCTACATTTTTTTTATAGATCCCAGGCCCATCTTCCAGGTGTGGCATCACTTGTGATGGGCTGGTCCCTCCTACATCTATTAGCTGTAAAGAAAATGACCCACAGACACAATCAGATGCCAATCTGATGGAGGCAATTCATCAGCTTACATTCGTCTTCCCAGGTGACTTCGGTTTGTATCAAAAATAAAACAAAACAAACAAACAAATAAATAAATAAATTTTAACCTGCACATCTCAACTTTGAGAACACCAAAATGTTTTACTTAGGATATTTGACAAGCTAGAATTTTAGTTTTAAAGGAAAGCCTGTATTAGGTCATGAAATCCATTTTTATGTGAGTTATTTGCCTACCAGAGATGTGTTAAATATATAGGCTTTATATTATGTAAACAGAATCCTTGTTTCAGACAAGAAATAGTAGGGGGTACAATATGAATATATGTCATAAAACTGCAAACTTTATGTAAGTCAATTTAAAGAGAATGGATTTCATAAAGTAGCATAGTGTACTAAAGAAAAGAAAAAATACTTAAGACATTAGAAGTCCTGGGGGCAAAGCTTCATTTTTTTTATTTTCTATATTTTTTAAATTTACATTCCAAATGATTTCCCCTTTCCCATTTCCTCCCTCCCTGAAAGTCCCATAAGCCCCCTTCCCTCCCCCTGTTCCCCATTCAACCCCCTCTCACTTCTCTGTCCTGGTATTCCCCTACATCCAGTCTTTCCAAGACCAGGGGTCTCTCCTTCCATCTTCTTGGAAATCTATTGATATGTGAATTGTGTCTTGGGTATTCCGAGATTCTGAGTTAATATCCCCTTATCAGTGACATCAGTGACTGCATACCATGTGTGTTCTTTTGTGACTGGGTTACCTCACTAAGGATGATATTTTCCAGTTCTGACCATTTGCCTAAGAATTTCGTGAATTCATTGTTTTTAATTGCAGAGTAGTATTCCATGAAAAGCTTCTTTCTTACAGAGAGTTTGTCAGTTTTTCCAGACATTACTATGAATTTACAATCATTCCTTCTTGTGGAGAGATGGCTCTGTGTTTCGTCCACTTGAGTCTAAGTGAGCTGTGACTGTTTCAGCCAAAAAAAGATGCTAGACACAAGACTTTGGGACTGCAGAAGTCAGGAAGCATTCACCCTGGTCTGGGTACCACCAGACCTCATCATAAGCAGTGCTCCCTAAACCACCACACAGGGAAATCCACCCAGAATTCCTCCAACTGGGTCCAGCACTCTTATCATTGCTTATCAATGCGCTAGCTAATAAGTGGACTGCTTTGGTCTCAGACCAGTCAACTGTGAACACCACTAAGTGACCCCCACTGGTGCCACACAAAACAAAAACTTACAAGGCCAAGCACTATCAAAACTTAAGACTCCCCAATTTTTGAGATGAAATAAGACCCTATTTTCTTTTGACTCACAAACTTTGGAGATAGTGAACAAAGGGAGAGCCATTTGAAAAAAAAACAATAAAAAGAATGTAATTGATAATTCCTAATAATGATTAAAGACAAATAATCCAGGAAAATATTACAGCAATAAATTGACTTTGTTTTCTTAGATTTTATTTGTTTTGGGATGTTTAGGACCTTTTCTAAGAGATTCCTCAAATCTGTAAGCAGAGTAGATTTAAAAGAAAATGAGAAAGTACAGAAGAAATTTTAATAAAAAGATATCTGAAACTTTTAATATCCTAGATTCTAGCCACCAAGAAGCTACATAATGGGCTCTAAATTGTCCCTCTTAATCCTCTTTTGTATATAAAACAACAACAGCAAATAATAAGTAAACAAGTTAATTTTATCATATTGAAAAAAGCCATCATGACACCAAGTTCAAGAAGCCTTGTTTTAGGTCACAGACACCTGGAAGTGGTTTGTGATCAGCTGAGAAACAACTAAAATTCAAGAACATAGACCTCAATTCCACATGCAAAGCAGTCCACACATCAGCCAGGGACGCTTCCATCACTATGGTCCCTAACACCCTGAGAATCGAAGTCATGGAAAGCAAAATAATCTCAGGAGTATTTTATCATAGAGTCTTCCTTTCCTCTCCGTGTTAGGGAAGGAACTCAGAGTCTCCCTGCTATGCAGGCACCCTGCCACTAAGCTGTGCCTTCAGGTCAAGCACCATTTCTTCTGATCCCTGAACTACAGTTACCCTTTCCTCAGAGCCTGGTCATTTGTTTGTTATTTAGTTCCAGTGACGTTGAATCTGCTGGAAATTAATTTTGATGTGTTGAACTTGGCTTCTCTATGTGAAACACAATACTTACATCAACACACGTGTGAAACCCACTGATGCCGTTCCGTTCAAGCAGACCAAGTTAACTAAACACATAAACGTGTGGAGCAGAAAGCCAAAAGATAATACTTGTATGTTATTTTTTCCTGTCAATCAGGAGATTGAAAGCAACAGAGAGTGCACAGAATTTACTTCTTTTTTTCATCTAATCATAACATCATGGATCCACAGATTAAACAACATTAAAAAAGAAATTGCACTATGTGAAGAAGGGTTGTTATTAATAATTGTTAAGATTAATTGACTAGGGTCAAAATCTCACATAACAAATCTTTAATTTAAAAGTTTGCAATTTGCTCATATTATAATTCTCATCTCCAAAACAATAGGAAATACTCTTAATGAGTTTTGGTTAATAAACCTAACTGATATTGATCACAGTTTGCACTTAACATATGTATGACATTTCTTAATAATGATGAAACATTTCACAGGATGTATCATTATACATGTAGTTTCAATAGTGAAAAATAAAATATAAAAATAGGTATAGAGACGACAGATAAGTAATATATAGGTAGGTAGGTAAGAGACAGACAATAGACAAAACAATTTTAGGGATTATGAAGAAAGAGCTGTCATTTCTGACAGCCTTATTCTAAATGTGACATGGAAAATCTTTAACCTAACACAAAACCACTTCTTGGAAGTAGTTTCAGTAACCAAGATCATACATATGTGTGCGCGCGTGCACACACACACACACATATACACATACACACACATGCACACACACATACACACATATACACATACACACATGCACACACACATACACACATATACACATACACACATGCACATACACATACACACATATACATACACGTTTACACACACATATACACATACATACACATGTACATACACATACACACATATACACATACACACACATGCACATACACATACACACATATACATACATGTATATACACATACACACATATACATACATACACATGCACATACACACATATACACATACACACATACACATGTATATATGCATACAAATACACATGCACATACATATACACACATACACATGCATATACACATACGCACATATTATATACATATAATATGCATATTCAAGACATACTATACCTCATTTATGTCCTAGCATAACTAGATTTCGAAGTGAAACAGCATTCAGCAGAGACAGCTCTTTTGTATGCATTGAGTTTATGCCACTAGTAAGGTCCCACGTAAACATTTTTTAACCATCAGTCAGTCTTCAGTACATTATATGAAATATTTAATCCTTTATTATTGTGTGATTGATCTTAATTGCCAACCTGATAAGATGTAGAATCACCATGGAAGAAATCTCTGGATATGTCCTGGAGTGGTTTTCTAGATTAGGTCAATAGATGTGGGAAAGTCCACCAAGTGTTCCAACATCAGTCTCTGCTTTAGGACCATGAAAAGTAAAAAGGATGAAGGAAGCTGAGTACCAGCATCCATTTCTCTTTGCTGCAGGACTGTGGGTACAAACTGACCTTCTGTTTCAAGGTCCTGCCTCCATGACTTCCCACCGTGGACTCTCCCCTTGAGCTAGGAGCCAGAATAAACCCTTCTTGCTTTGAGTTGCCTTTGTCAGGTATTTTCTCACAACAAAAAGACAAGCAACTAATAATAGCACAATGGACTTCTTGTGAGATGACTTTGCCCAACTGTAGACTAATGTAAATACTCTGAACACATTTAAGGAGGCAAGGCCAAGCTCCTATCTATGCTGTTAGGTGTCTTCAGCATGCTTTCAACTTGAGATAGTTTCAACTTCTAACAGATCGTTAGAATCATTAGAATTCCTGGGTCAGGAAGGAACTATATTAAGTAGACATAGAACAGCCTTGTGTAGATACAGCCTCTCAGTAGTTCTGCGAAATGTTACACAGAACAAATCAGGAGAAAGCAAAAGAAATAGCAAAAGAATAGATGTGGAAGGTTTTTTTTTTGTTAGTTTGTTTTGTTTTTTCTCATCAACAGTTTCTCCAAAGCCAATCTAACATTCAGCCTCTAGTAGGCATGCTTCCCTAGAAATACTTCTTGAACAATTTTTTCTCTCTTTTGTTTCAACTTACTCAAACAACATCATTAGGGATGCTCGCAGCCAATCTTTGGACTGAGCGCCGGGTACCCAATGGAAGAGTTAGAGAAAGGACTGAAGGAGCCGAAGGGGTTTGCAACCTCATAGGAAGAACAATATCAACCAACCAGACCCCTCAGAGCTCCCAGGGACTAAGCCATCAACCAAGGAGTACACATGGCTCCAACTGCATTTGTTGCAGAGGACTGCCTTGTTAGGTATCAATGGGAGGAGAGGTCCTTGGTCCTATGAAGGCTCGATAGATGCGCAAGCACTGGGGAATCGAGGATGGGGAGCTGGGAGTGGGGTCGATGGAAGAACACCCTCATAGAAGGGGGAGGGAGGATGGGATAGGGGGTTTCTGGGAGGGGGAAAACCAGGAAATGTGATAACGTTTGAAATGTTAATAAAGAATGTATCCAATAAAAAAAGGAAATCCTTGACAAATTTGATGAGCCAAGAGCTTGCGGAAACCTTGAGATATGTCCCTACTCCTGGCTAGAGTCTATTCAGAGTCAGCTTGAGGACTTTATCTATGTGGTAACCTCATCTTTGCAATGGTCTCTAACCATTCATGTTCTTCTCTGGTCATTATAATGAACAAAATTTATAAAAGTGGGAAAAGATGTGAGATTCCTAGTGAATTATCTTCTTACTACCCAAGAACATCCAGGAATACAATCTTGCTTTATAAAAATGAATACATATATATATATATATATATATATATTCAGATTCTATAAACCAATGCAAATTTTGTGTAACCTTCACAATAGAGAAACAAAATTTTCTGTTAATAAACTTTCATTAAGGCCTGTGATTGCTCTTCTTGGTTGCCAACTTGACAACATCTGGAATTAACTAAAACCCAAAAATCCTTCGAGGGATTTATTTTATTTTTTGCTTAATTTGAAGTGTGAAGATCAATTTCTTAAGGTAGGAAGAAATACCTTTAATCCAGATCTTTTGATCTGGAAAAACCCACCTCTAATCTGGGCCTTGCTTTTTGTTGGAAGCCTACATTAGGACATGGAAGAAGAAAGATTTTGCTTTCTGCCTGTTTGCCCTCACTTTGCTAGCACATTCATTCCTTCACTTACATTAAAGTCTATTTCTTCAGGATTCCTGTGTAAGGACCAGCTAAGGCATCCAGCCTCATGGACTGAGCAACTACTAGATTCTTGGATTTTCTGTTCATAGATAGCCGTTGTTGGATTAGCTAGTCAACTGCCTGTAAGTCATTCTAATAAATCTACTTTCTATATATAGAGAGATTTCACTCTATAGTTCTGTTGTTCTAGAGAACCCTAATACAAGTCCTATTATCTATATTTAATGAAGCCTGACATTAAAGAAAATCAAGCAGATACGGTAGAAGGGAACAATTTCAACAGAGATGCCATCGGAATTAATGATTCAAGAAAAATATGTATAGGATTTCCAGTTGACAGATGTCCTGATGTAAAGATTCCTTCAAGAGTTAACGACCTCGCATTATAAGCCACCATAGACCTTTTGTTTGATAAATGAATGATAACCACATTCTTAGACACTAGAGACCGGAACGACATAAGTCACCTCACCATTGATCTTAAAATGATCAATGAAATTTTCAAGCAAATTGTCCACAAGAATTAAAAGCATTTAACAGAAATAGTAGTCTAAAGATAAAAATTTTAGAAATGTGACTGGCTTAAACACTCTGACATATGTAAATAGTGTTTAATAATTGACAATCAAAATGCTCTTACTCTTTTCTTGAAGTATGATTAAATAAGTACAGGGCCTTACACAAGCCAGGGCAATGGTTTATCTCTGACTCTGTTCCCCCATCTCAGAACACACCCGTTCTTAAGCAAGGAGACCCCCCCTAAGAAATCTGCAATATAAGACAGCTTGCCTTTGGAGGCTTACTAGTGATGAAACCTCTTTATTATGTTTGTTTTTAAGCTCAATGAAGAGTTTACTGTTCATGAAACCTAAGAGAGGTTTGAAGTAACACAAACATTTTACATTTGTTAGCATAGCTGGACCTCAGGAGCAAGATGATAAGAGAATGTACTGTCTCTCTGAAAGGAAGCAGACAAACAAAAGAAAGACACATGGTCTCTGTTTTTGTTTGCCTAAGCATTGCTTTGCTCTTAAGAGCGAGGACTGACTCCTCCTGTTCATCCCCCAGTGCCATCTTTCACTATGGAAACACCACCCTCATGCTTTTTGAGTTTCAGCTTCAGGATTGTGGAGCCTAGTCCAATTGCCCATGTCTAGAGGGCCACGATTTTAAACAAGAGACAGCAGGGAGCAGGTACATGCCACTGAGCAAACTTGACCAGGATTATAGCATCATACCAGAACATCATCTTATTTCAAAAATGAATGTAGAAAATTTAAAGAGAGTCACATGACTAGAGGCTTGTTATTTTTGATAGATAGAATTCCACCTCCATCCCATTGGACCCTCAGACCATTTTTATTGTCTTCAGCACCCCCACCTACCTTTATTTACTTATTTTAAAAGTTCTTATACAAACTTTCATGTTAGATGTATTGAGTGGTTATTTGTATGTTTATTTGTTTGTTTCAAGTTTTAAATAGAACTGAACAGTCAGGAAAAAGCTTTCCATCAGAATCACCGACAACAAAGAGAGAGATAAAAGTATTGTACAGTCTCAACTGCAAACATTTTCTAATTTTTAAAAAAATTATTTTTAAAATTATTCCAATCAAGAATAACATAAAGACTATAGGGGCGGGCTGGAATTTCAAGCCATTCTCAAACTCCCATGATCTCAGCTTCCTCAAGTGACCAAGTTTACTCAGATGATTGTTTTGATTTTGGCCTTCCCAAGATCAGAATCTAAATTTGGAAACAAACAAACAAATAAGCTACATTCTTAAACGATGTCATTCTTTAACAAAAACTATCTTTGGGAATTCCCCGAGGGATCTTGGAAAAAAAATGTTTTAAATCATTCTTTCATCTTTAAAAAAGGAATATGTTCAAGTTATTTTATATTCTATAATTTTTAGCTCAAAGTTACCCTGAGAATTTCAAAAAAAGAGTTATAAATGACAAGATAACTCATGCTGGTGAGCTGGGTTTAATATAAGTCTTTTAGAGACGGTATACTTTCCAGAGTAGGCAAGTAAGCTACAAAGAAGTTTCAAGGTCTTTGTTGTCCATGATTTGTTTTTATCCTAAGAATTACTTGTGACTTTTTTTATGACGTAGTAACATATACTCCAATAGAGCAAGTTGATCTACGGTCTAACTGTATGGTCATTAAAAATAAAGTCATGACAGCAAACCATGTAGCCAAGTCAGATCTTACATGGTCATTTTCTTTTTCTGGGATACTATACCAAAGGTTCTCCTATAAGCTATAAGCCAGAAATCCCCTGTCCAACAAGGTATAGTATGAGAGCTTCATGAGAAAGACAGCACCAGTCAATGGTGAACCCTGGGAACTGGTTGACCTTAGACTACTTTCAGCCTGGAACAAAGGACAGAAGCAAGATTTCCACAATTCTAGTCCAAAAGCAGATGACTCTGTGAAGACACACTGGTGACTCAAAGGACAAGGACAGTTGGGTGTAGTGTATGCATCTATGATACCAGCACTTGGAAAGCTGAAAAAAGATAGTTATAAACTTCATGCCAGCCTGTGTCACAGGGAGGGAAGGAGGGAAGGAGGGAGGGAGAGAGGAAGGAAGGAAGGAAGGAAGGAAGGAAGGAAGGAAGGAAGGAAGGAAAGAAGGAAAGAGAGAAGGAAAAGAACAAATCCAGAAGTGAATTAATTACACACTGCTAAATGTACCGTGACGGCTATTTAATGGTACATTTTATTAAAATGCTAACAGCATTTTATTTTCTAGTCTCCCTGTGTTATGTATTTCTTCTTTTAAAGCTAATGCTCAGTTTAGTTAAATAAGGAAGCATATTCAAATGAAGAGAATGCCTTTCTGGAGAACTCTTGCATTTGTGACAACATAATTATTTGCAGGAGCTCAGTAAACATGCCTTGCTTTTACTGGAGGAAGTTGTACAGTCCTTTATGCAGCTAAGACTGTACATGGTGTTGACACTAGAATTCTTTTCTGCAGTCAGGAAAGGTTAGTTAGCCTTTGGCTGTGGAACAAGGGTTACTTATACTTTCCATGCGGACTCAATATCAACAGAAAGAAAGAGAAGCATACTGTGCAGTATAAGATACAAACATTTTCTAGTTTATCACAAAGTCTTCTTAAAATTATTCCAATCTAAGATTAGGATAAATTATAAAAACCAAAATATAGAAAATAAAGTGCAAGTGGCTAACAATCAGTAAAACCTAAAGTTAATGTTTTTTAAACTTAATAACTAAATAATAAAATATTATGCATAAAAATAACTGTGTAAGCATAAATCTAAGTTAACATTCACACCTCAAATTGAAAGGTCTGAAAAATCCCATAGGCTCTCTCCTGAAAAGAAAGTGGAAATAGAAAACTAAAACAATAAGACATACGTAAATTATCTGGGTGGTGGTGGTACATGACTTTAATCCCAGCACTCAGGAGACAGAGGAAGGCAGCGGGTCTCTGAGTTCAAGACCAGCCTGGTCTTACAGAGCAGGTTCTAGGATAGCCAGAGTTACACAGAGAAATCCTGCCTCAAAAGAGGTGGGGAGGAGGAGGAAGAGGAAGAAAAAGAAGAGGAGGATGAGGATGAAAAATATAACACAAATCAAATGTATGACTGCTGACGTAGACTGATCTACATTTTGACAGAGAAAAATCTGTTCACTTTGGCTTTCCAAAATCTTAAATGTAACTGAGAATTCCCAGTGCACTGTAACAAATAAACTAGTGGATTAAGAAAATCCAAAATTTATCTCTCCCAGTTCTTAGCAACATGGTCTGGAAATGACTAAATTACTGTGCTGGCAACTCTCTGCTCTCCCCAGGGCAACAGAGAGTCCTTTGTGGTTACATTGTCCTCTGTGATTACAGTGTGTGTGTGTGTGTGTGTGTGTGTGTGTGTGTGTGTGTGTGTGTGTGTGTGTGTTTGTGTGAGTGAATGTGTGTGTGTGAGTGAATGTGTGCTTGGTGTGTATTTGTGTGTGTTTGTGTGTGTGAGTGTGTGTGTGAGAGACTGAGTGTGTGCTTGGTGTGTATTTGTGTGTGAGTGTGTTGTGAGATTGAGTGTGTTTGGTGTGTATTTGTGTGTGTTTGTGTGTGTGAGTGTATGGGGGGGGAGGATTCTTCCTCTTTCTCACATAAGGACTGGATTAAAACTTGGGATTCTTTTTTTAAAAAAGAAATTGTTCTGTCACCATAACTATTAATAACAAAATAAAATTTCAAACACCTGGGATGGAGAAAAGAAAGACTACTGATAAAGAACCCAGAATGACTTTGTAAAAATTACCAAGAAAACATGAAAAATATTTAAAACAAACACAAATGCCTGAGTTCTATTACAAAATAAAATCAACTCTTACAAGGGGTAAAAACCAAACCAAACCAAAACAAAACAAAACAAAAAAACCAACCTCCAACTTTAGGTTAATAATAAAAGGTCTAATAAAAATTATTAAAATATGTCAAAATGAAATTAAACATAAAAAACAAAAAAGCAACACTATTATAATCAAAATAGAACTTAAATATCAATAAATGGAGCATATAATCCATTTATATTGACCAAAGGTGAAATCAACATTGAAAATATGATATTCAAAAATTTATGTATACTAAATGCTATACCTTTAAAATGAAGGATAGACAGACAGACAGACAAATGTCACATACAAAATGAAACAAGCAGGTTACTAGCAGAAAGTGTGCCTTTGAAGAATTATCTACACTACATTTAGCCTCTAGACAGACAACCTGGAGAGGATTGTCTACATTAGATAAATTGAAGTGGGAAGACCTGTCCTAACTGTGAGCAGAAACATTCCATGGGATAGGGTTGTAGACTGAGTAAAAAGGAAGAACAGGGGCTGAGTACAAACCTCCCTCTCCCTCTCCCTCTCCCCCTCCTCCTTCCCCCTCTCCCCCTCCCCATCCCTCTCCCTCTCCCCTTCCCCTTCTTCCCCCTCCCCCTCCCATTCCCCTCCCCCTACTCTCCCTCTACCCCTCCCCTTCCCCTCCCCCTCTCTCTCCCCTGCTTCCTAACAACACATACAATGTTGCCAACTGTCACAGTCCTGACACCCTGTCCTCTCTAGGTATACATGACTATACCCCAGAACTGTGAGCTAAAATAAGCTTCTCCTTCTTTATGTTTTATTTGTCTCATGCTATCAATAACACAAGCAACTAATATTGATATTGGGGGTGGGAGCTATAAAGGGTACTGATGCAGAAGAAGAAGAGGGTGGTAGGAACAGACTTCCTTCATGCCAGTAAGGAAACATAAAAATTAGACTCTTTATAACAAACAAGGAAGTCCCAGGAACACCCTCTATTTGGCATTGAGTAGTAGAATACTATTAAGACATTAAAGATAGGCAAATAAATATATTTGCCTGGAGGACTTATATGCATATAATTATGTAATTATGTGTGCTCAAGGATATTACTTATTGTGTGGTAACTGGAAAAGAATGTACTAAAGTAGTAAATTTATGAGAACATTGTTTGCTCTTTTAAATGTACAAAGATATTGACAAGATAGAGAGGAAGCAACCGAATGTCTGTCATCCTGTACCCTCCATAATAAGGGTTCAGAACTGGAACAAGAGATTATTTGCTAAGAGTTAACTATTTAGATGCCACTTCTAATGCCTCAAAGAATAAGTGAAGATAGGTTCAGTAGCAAATGATAGAAAGTTAAAACCAACAACCACTTTTAACAACTAATAGTTTTCTTCTGATGCTTTGACTAGAGAGTAAAGCATTGCACTGTAACAGAGAGCTGGACTCTCTATATCCTATCTGTGTGTTGCCTTAGCTCTATGGTTCATAATGGTACTAACCAATTCCAAGATGCAAAAAGGAAATGATGAAGAGGATGCAGACGTGTTAGAGAGCTGTCTCCTAAGCAACCTCTTGAGAGGCCCCATGTGATAGTGCCTTCTTAGTGCCCTTAGCTACAAGAACACTTCAAAAACCATGTTTGTTCTTGACCACTATTAATGCAGTTAAGTATGTCATCATTATAAAGGAGAGATATTTTTCAAGGGATTTCTGGAGGAAGTGTACTTACCCTGAATACCAAGAACCTTGCTGCAACATATCAAGGGGAATAATACTCACACATATATTAAAAGGTAAGTGTGTAGGCCGGGCAGTGGTGGTACACGCCTTTAATCCCAGCACTTGGGAGGCAGAGGCAGGTGGATTTCTGAGTTCAAGGCCAGCCCGGTCTACAGAGTGAGTTCCTGGACAGCCAGGGCTATACAAAGAAACCCTGTCTCGAAAAAAGAAAAAAAAAAAAGAGAGAGACTGGGACAAAAGCCAGTATTACAATAAATTCTTTCTCACACACTATTATGTAGAAATATTTATACATATCCATTGCTGACTGACATTATATCTGTTATAGATAGATATTTTAGATATTAAATCACAAAGAAGTAAATTTATTTGCTTTTTTGTTCATTTGTTTATTTTTTCTTTTTCAAGACAGAGTTTCTCTGTGTAACCCTGCCTGTCCTAAAACTCTCTATAGAACAGGGTGGCTTCAAACTCACAGAGATACACCTGCCTCTGCCTCCCCAGGGCTGGAATTAATGGCATGTGCCACCACCACCCAGCTGAGTGGAATTATTGAACATTATCTTTTCAGAGTTGGCCAGTAGTATTAATTTTTCCAAATAAAAATAAATACTATAAATCTTGAAAGTGATAACTGTATAATATATGTATCATTGTGGCTTTAGAGAAAGAAATTTATTTGAAAATATTAAGTGAAAAGCTCATATTATCAGTATGTCAGTTATTTATAAGCTATTCTACATACTTAGCAATATGGAACTACCATCTCAAAGCAGGACTGAAAGACAGCTCTGTGGTTAAGAGCCCTGGCTGCTTTTTCAGAGGACCTGAGTTCAAATTCCAGCACCCACATGATAGCTCACAACTGTCTGCAACACCAGTTCTAGGATATTGAAGCCCTCTTCTTTTTTTTTTTATTTTTTTTTATTTTCTAAGTTTTTTTTTATTTACATTCAAAATCATTTCCCCTTTCCCGTTTCCTCCCTCCCCGAAAGTCCCATAAGCCCCCTTCCCTCCCTCTTTTCCCCATTCAACCCCCTCTCCTTACTCTGTCCTGGCATTCCCCTACATCCAGTCTTTCCAGGACCAGGGGTCTCTCCTTCCATCTTCTTGGAAATCTATTGATATGCGAATTGTGTCTAGGGTATTCCGAGATTCTGGGTTAATATCCCCTTATTAGTGACTACATACCATGTGTGTTCTTTTATGATTGGGTTACCTCACTAAGGATGATATTTTCAAGTTCTGACCATTTGCCTAGGAATTTAGTGAAGTCATTGTTTTTAATTGCAGAGTAGTATTCCATTGTGTAAATATACCACATCTTCTGAATCCATTCCTCCGTTGAGGGACATCTGGGTTCTTTCCAGCTTCTGGTTATTATAAATAAGGCTGCTATGAACATAGTGGAGCATGTGTCCTTATTGCATGCAGGTAAAGCCTCTGGGTATATGCCCAGGAGTGGTATAGCCGGATCCTCCGGGAGTGTCATGCCCAGTTTTCTGAGGAACCTCCAGACTGCTTTCCAGAGTGATTGTACCAGCTTGCAATCCCACTAGCAGTGGAGGAGTGTTCCTCTTTCTCCACATCCTCGCCAACAACTGAAGCCCTCTTCTGACCTCTGTGGGCACTAGGTTCATATGCAATTCACATACATATAGTCAAAGCACATATGCATATAAAATTATAAAATAATAAATCTAAACGGTGTGTTTTTAGATGTCAAATCCAAAGAGAGGGAAATAAAGTCCTGTTTAAATTGAAGCATGGCTCAGCGGTGCAGCCCTAATCTAAATAAGCCCTGGATCCCATTGGTGGCAATGCAGTTAATAAATCAATTATGGAAAGTAACTGCAATGATAATATAAATCATCCCATGTTTACCTATGAGGAAAACATCTATGAAAATCTTAAACAAAAGAAAGTGCTTTCCTCTATTTTCCCATCCTCTGGGAAATCGACAGCTATGTGAATCAAACACAGGATGCCAAAACAACAGAGCATGACAGGAGATTTAGAATCAGACAATTACCCCTACATTAACTTCTGATTAAAGCAGTATTTCAGACTAGTGGGCAATAAACATGCAATAATGAGATGCATGCGCATGAAACTCCTGCATGCCTTCAGCAGAGATGCATCTGAAGTGGAATCTAGAATGCATGTGTATCTATTTTTAGCACCTGACTGGTATTGTTTTACAGTATCAAAACGTTCAACTTGCCAACTTCATGGAATGCGACAACAGGCTTCCCTCGGTGGGAAAGTCGTATTCCTACTTCCTGTCAGTCAAAAATCTCGTGTGATAAATTGGCTAAACCATTAATTCATTTATCGAATAGAACTACAAAATTAAAAGAAGATTCTGTCTTAGACTCATTACACAGGCAAATGCTTAGTATCACAGCTAAGTCGGTGGGATGGTATGAGAAAAGGAAGCTGTTAATACAACTTGTGGTGTATAAATTATTACAACCCCCCAGGGGACTATTTGGCAATACTCATTAAAATTTATGAGTCAGTCCTCTTTCACCCAGGGACACCAGTCAGTGTTTCACAGAGAAACTAATCAAATAGGATATATGTATTCAGGTTTTATTCTAAGGAGCCAGAATGCCTGATTGTGGGACTGACAGTCTAAAGGAAGGAGAGTAGATCAGGGGTCCAGAAACCAGGGCAGAAGTTGGTACTGCAGTGTCAAGGAAAAATTTCTCCCTTACAGGCAAGCATCAATTTTCACTCAAGTCTTGACTAACTGCGTGAACTTGTTGTATTACCGAGGGTAATCGCTACTTAAAATCTGAAGTGAGTGTAAATATGAACCATATATAAAAAAAAATACCCTTACCCACAACACCCAAATTAGGCTTGAGTCAAATAACTCCGTGATCTACCCAGAAAAAGAAGAGGAAAGGTTGTAAGAGGCATGGGTTGTGGGGGACTCCAAGGAAACCAAAGGTGATGCATAGATGAACTCACAGAGGTCGTGAGAGTTGGTTTAATATGTTGACCTGACAAGTTCAAGCTAGAAAAAAAAAAGTGCTAGCATGGAGAAAGGGAAATGAGCCTAAATCCCCATCCCAGCCAAGGGATGTACCATTGACAGCTGCTCCAAGAGGGAAGCCAGACTTCTATACGGAGTTGACACTGGCTATACCAACACCCTAGGCAGGTCAGGCTGCATAATTAGGGATAATTGAGCCACACAAAACAAACGTCCTGGCATTTGATTTTTGTTAGTTTTATTGGTTGTTTTTGTTGTTGTTTGCTTGGTTGATTTTGGAGTGTGTGCTTCTATTTTTTTGCATTGTTTTTTTTTTTTTAAGAGAGAAAATCAATATAAAGTGGATTGGTAGGGTGGGTAGGGATGGCTCTATGAGGAGTTGAAGGGGGATTGAACAATAGGACCATAATATATTGTATGAAAATGTTTTGAAATCTAAAATAAAATGATATGTTTTTTTAATGTAAATCTATTATATAAGTAAAATAGACTACTAAGCCGACATTTTTAAAAATGTAAGCTGCGAATTGCATGGAAAAGTTAGGAATAATCTAAAACAAACTTTTATGTTAAAAGAGAATACATAAAATAATATAAAAATAGATCTTCATGTAAAAAAAAAATGGACTGGAAAAATATACACCAAAATTGCGCCTGGGGTTCTTTTGTACTAAAGAGTCGTATTTTTTAATTCCTTTCCCCTTTCACATGTCAGTATTTTTCAGATGTTCTATAATAAAAATATGCTAATTTTAAATATAAAAATAAAGCATATATATTACTAGAAGAAGGTTTATAATCAAGTCTCTTGAACTTAGCAGTAAGCAGTGTAACCAGCTTCTACAGCACATCCTATTTATAATAATAACCTTTTGTTTAACTCCTAATTCTGTGGGTCCACACTAGGAGCTGGAATAAGGTTGGTGGTTCTTCTATACTCAGCTGGGCTAATTGTTACCTCAGTGATAGGCTGCCAAGTTGACCAGAAGTAGCTGGTTGTTGACTGAGATGTCATGATATGACGCTTCAGATCTTAATCAGCCAGGTCTAGACTTTTGTATGAAGTCACTGAACAAGTTTACAAGAGAGCTAGTAAAGTCTACAAAGGGTTCTGGCTTAAAACTTGCAAATGCTGTAGGTAGAGTAGCATTTTATTGACCAAAATAAGTAACAGGATCAATCCAGTGTCCAAGAACAGAAGTAAAGACCTTTTATTATATTATTATTGGTTATTTTATTTATTTAACATTTCAAATGTTATCCCCCTTCCTGGTTTCCCCTCCGAAAACCCCCATCCCTTCCACCCTCCCCCTACTTCTGAGGGTGTGCCTCCACCCACCCACCCACTCCTGCTTCACCACTCTAGCATTCTCCTACACTGGGGCATCAAGCCTTCACAGGATACAGAGGACCTCCCCTCCCATTGATGTCAGATGAGGCCAACCTCCGCTATGCAGAGGATATATAATTTTATGCAGCTGGAGCCATGGGTCCCTCCATATGTATTCATTGGTTAGTGGTTTAGTCCCTGGGAGCTCTGGGGGGATGAGGGTCTGATTGGTTGATACTGTTGTTCTTCCTATCAGGTTGCAAACCCCTTCAGCTCCTTCAGTCCTTGCCCTAACTCCTTTCATTGGGGACCCCGTGCTCAGTCCGATGACGGTTGGCTGCGAACGTCTGCCTCTGTATTTATCAGGCTCTGGCAGAGCCTGCAGGAGACAGCTACACTAGACTCCTGACAACAAGCACTTCTTGGCATCAGCAATAGTGACTGGGTTTGGTGTCTGCATATGGGATGGATCCCTAAGTGGGGCAGTGTCTGAATGGTCTTTCCTTCACTTTTTAAAAGAATGACTTTGAAAAATCATTATCAGTGCAGTAGTGTGCACCTGTAATCCTCATAATAGGGAGGCTAAAGCAGGAGGATCTTGTTGAGTTCCAGACCATTGTAGGCTACATAGCAAAACCCTGGCTCAAAAAACAAGAAAACAATACCAAGAAGAACAAAAATCACATCCTGAAAGGCCTTAGATGAAGACGATTTTTACCAATCTATTATACATAACACTACTCCATATTTTGTAAACAGAAGCTATATTAAATGTTAAGAAAATAAGTTTTATAAAAAAGATTTTTATGTAGCTAGAAAAGGCACCAAGCAGTTATTTATAATTAATACAATGTTCTACCTCTATAGTAAATACATAACATAGCAAGATTGATACACAACCTACACATCTGCAAATAATTTGTAGAAATGTCTTTCATAGCAGCCATGATTATTAAAGTTCTTGATTTTTGCTGATGTAGTGGGGGGGGAATGTGATTTTAGTTTTTTATTTCCTTCATTTAGGGAGCTGCTGGACATCTTTCCCAGCGTTTTGGAGCTGTGGAACAGTCATTCTACAGGAAAATTTGGCCAGAAACAAAGCTATTCTAAAGACTGTGTCAGGCCTTTGAAGGATGAACAGAAACACAGGAGACTTGACATTTACTCTGACCTTTTAAGAGAAACTCAACAAAGCAGTGTGGTTCTGAGGATGAGAGAAACTTGAGGAAACTTGATATTTCCAGAACAATCTGAATCTTGACT
This sequence comes from Tokudaia tokunoshimensis, assembly GCA_036184795.1. Classification (NCBI taxonomy): domain Eukaryota; kingdom Metazoa; phylum Chordata; class Mammalia; order Rodentia; family Muridae; genus Tokudaia; species Tokudaia tokunoshimensis. The sequence continues at coordinate 42,632,662 of BTHU01000004.1, read as the reverse complement.
AGAAAACTCCTAGGTCCCAAAAGGTCTGAGTCAATGTGCTGTCTACATCAAAAGGAAGACAGTAATAATCCTCTTCTTCAACATAAGTGGTATTGTCCATACTGCATTCATCTACAAGGTCAAACAGTCAGGCGGGCCTATTATGCAGGAATTCTAAAACCTTTGTGGGATTGTGTGTAGCACAAATGATTGGTGTCTGCTGGAGGATTTGCTGGAGAACCAACTGTCAGCATGGAATGGGGGAAAAGGTCCCCCCTACACACACACACACACACACACACACACACATTTAATCACAAAAGTACTTTCTGTGGATTGCTGAGCAAACAAACACAGACTAAATCATTTCAGGGTTTTTTTCCCCAGTTACTGTTCTGTGTCACTGAAAGACTGGCATTTGCCAATTCAAATCCTGGACTCCATAAAAGTAATAAATGTATCACTAAACTAGTTGTTCCAAGTTTATCTGTCTAAGCTAATGTTTCTAAGAAACAGTTTTCAGAATGTCAGTTAATAACCTTCAAGCCATTACAAAAAAAAAGAATTGCAAAGTCGTTAAGATTCCAAAATGGTTTCTTTTCTGGGGATGGAGACATGCAGGAAATGCATTCTGTGATAAACATAATTTGTCTTGGAAAGACAAACTTCGGAGTGTTACTAGCACATATGTGGAGTGTTGCTAGTTCCATGTGTTTACTGAACTGATCTGCCTCACCTACAATCTGATGGATACAACAAATTCAGAGGTAGTATAAGTGAGAGCAGAGGGGCACATACTGCAGCACAGATCCCTGATGTCTTTACATTGATCTAGCAACACAAAGGTGCTGGAGGACAGAAGGAATCAATGCCACCATTAATACTTCAGAATAGGAGCTGGAGAGATGGCTCAGTGGTTAAGAGCACTGACTGCTCTTCTAGAGGTCCTGAGTTCAATTCCCAGCAACCACAAGGTGGCTCACAACCATCTGTAATGGGATCTGATGCCCTCTTCTGGTGTGTCTGAAGAGAGCAACAGTGTACTCACAACTTCAATGTTTTGCTATACTTTCTATACTCTCACTCATGCTGCTTTGGGGGCCAGTAATACAGTTAACATAGAATAATGTGTGATACTGGGGAAGAGCTAAGGTATCATCATCCAAATGCAAATAATTCCAAAAGCCTTTCTATCACATTTTTACAGGGTTGATAGAAGGGTCCTGCTATGATCTTCCCAGCAAATCAGCCCCACCTTCATCAGATCTGATGTGCCCACTTGTCTGTCACAATCAGTCTCGTTGACTCTACATTCTCTCATGGAAGAAAAGGGTGGGGAGTGTCTTTTGAACCCTCACCCAAGTTTCTGGGCAGTCTTCCCAGTCATTTGTATGTAAGTTTGTCCTAATTGTGTATGGCCTCCTGTCTCAGAAAGTTCTGCAGTATATAGATAGGGGAAGGTTAATGGTCCATCTATTCTTCTTGGGAAGCTGTTATCCATGCTGGGCAAAGACTTTCCACTATGGATGCTTTGGAATCATCCAGGTTTCTGTCAATCACCCCTAACCCATGCTCTGTAAGTAAAGTCCAATAAACTCATTGGTTTCCAAGGGTGAAAAGGTGAATTTGATGACATCACTACTTTGGTTTGTCCTTGGTTTGTTTGTGTGTCTCTAGGGAAGGAATTATCTCAACAAATGACCTTCGTAAAGGAAGATAAATATAGGCCTTCAAGAGTTGACAGACTGGCTTTGGCTCCCACATGTAGAAAGTTAATTAAATGGCTGGAACTGAGATCCAGTGGACCCCAGTTCCAGCCAGATCTTGATTCTTACTCCTTTTAAACTCTACAAAGTGATTACTTGCACATGAATGTGGTTCTAAAAGCTTTCTTCCAGTGAGTTCAGAGGGCAAGCTTAGATGTACTATACCCGGATCAGGGGATATCTTTTTGTCTCTGTCTCCCTCCTCTAGATAATGCCCATCAAAGTGTAGCATTCTCATGATCTTTCCAAGTTTTACAACAATGCAGGAAGTTGCAGGGGTCCTCTGGGCACCAGGACATCAAGTGGAAACTGTAGACTAATCCAAGCTGTAACTACACACAGCAGACACACTTAGCTGAAGAAGATGCCACCAGCCATGGTGCAGATTAGTTCCCTGAGACACCTAGTCACAACACTCCTGGTTCATATTAAACTGCTAAGATGCAAAGTCTGGAGCAGCTTAAGCAAACCTACATCTTCTATTCATTAGACTCTCTGGCTACCAAAGTAGAATCTACAATCTGCTATATAGCCTATGGACCACCAGAGATCTGGATCACCACTACCAATAGAACAAGCACCAACTTTTATGTTCTCCAGCCAGTTTTTATTTCTCCAAATTAAATCACTGAATGTTGGAGTCATGTAATATTTTGATTTTCCATTCCTTTCTACTTCTTTCTAACTCCTTCCTTTCCAATCTGTCTTAGTTGGGGTTTTATTGATATGAAGAGACACTATGACCATGGCAACTTTTATAGAAAAAAAATGTTTAATTGGGACTGGCTTACAGTTTAGAGGTTCAGTCCATTATCATATGGCAGGAAGTGTGGTGGAATACAGGCAGTCATGGTGCCAGAGAAGAGCTGAGAGTTCTGCACCAAGGAGAAACTGTGACACTGGGTATGGCTTGGCCATATATGAGACCTTAAAGTCTTCCCCCACAATGACACACTTCCTCTAGCAAGGCCACACTTCCTAATAGTGTCACACTGTACGGACTTATAGGGGTCAAACTACCACATCATCCCAGCATACAACCCAGAAAGAAGTTTTGCTCAAGAAGAAGAACAAATACATTCTCAGTCCTGCTTTCTATCCAACCTCTATAGAAACTGCTGCTACTAAATGCAATTGAATTACATGGATTGTTACAGATACACTTCAAAATAATCTTACGAGTTGGAACAGGAACCACCAACAAATAGTATCTTTTAAGAAAAGAAGCATTTTAAGTTGTTCATGGTGGTGCATGTCTGTAGCCTTATTATTCAGAGAGCTGAGACTGAGGTTATCCTGGGCTACATAATGAGATCCTGTATTATCCCTGCTAATGTTTTACATTTAAATCTTGCATCAATTGATAGTATAAGATGTCAAACATGGAATAATGGCTTAGAAGAATCAATGCCACCTTAGTGCTTACAGCCTTGTTAGCAACCTCCTATTCAATACCACAACCTCTGATTTTGCTTCCACCTAACCCTTATTCCACCCATGGAACTCCAGCCCTTCATTGTTTTTCAGAAGCCTGATTTTCCACCCTCTTTTGGTTTCAGTGCTTCCTATTCTGAAATCCACCCTGTAGCCACCTCCCAGGCGGCTACCCTCTCCAACTCCTCACCACCTTTTTCAGAGGGTGTTTTCTAGTTTGGAATTGATGCTACATTTACAGAACCAGGGTAGTAAGTGTATCTGCCTTCCCTCCCTGAATGCCTCTCCTTCCTTCAGCACCTTCTTCTCTCACTACTGTTATACAGTACTAATATTTCAGATGGTTTTATCAATGTATCTAGTCTTCACCTGGAAAGTGAGACAACTAGAGTTTGAAAACATAGCTCTGATTCAAAGGCCTGTGCTCTGTGCCCCACTGCACAGATGACATCCTGCCTCTGCCCCCTCTGGCCTCCCCAGCTAATTAATTGCTAATCTAATGAAAATTCATGAACAAACCTTCATTGGGCATGGTCATCACCACCTGATAGCATTTAGCAGGTTCCATTCACTTTCCATTCTGAGTCACTAGCAAACATTACAAAATCCTCACCTCACTGAAAATCACCAGACCCCATAAAGCTGAGATAATACTGTCATTGACTTTACTCAAAGCCATCCATATTCCCAGTCTCCTGGAAAGATCCTACGGGCCTTGGTCCAGTGTTACAGACCCATTGTCTAAGAGTGATGAGCTCAAAGATTGGGCTCCATTTTCCAGGGAAGCTTACCAGAATAAATGTCCCCAACATGTGCTGTCTCAGACCATGTGTGATTTCCCTAGAAATCCACAATCACCCATCCCTGTACAGGCTAACACCAAACTGTGTGCAAAGTGCTAAGCTCTGGTTTTACTGTTTCTCCCTCTTCACTAGACTCGTAGAGGGAGAAGACTGTGGCTTGCTCTCTTTGGAGTCTATATTCTAATCCAGACTGACTAGCAATATTTACTTTTGTTTGACATTTGTTAATCAGAACTCTAAAAATCATGAGGATAACTGTTGTTAAGGACACATAGACAACGTTTTCCCCTTTCTAAGGCCCCAGGAACAAACCAAGGCTGGGAAACCAGTTTGCTTGTTGAACCTCCTTACAGAGGGTAGGTAAGGGCTTATTTACAGGGCGTGGATGCCCCTCATCTCAACAGGCCTGGAAAGACTTTACCCAGCAGGGATCAGGGTTTCCACTTTGGGTTTTTTGTTTTTTGTTTTTTGTTTTTGTTTTTGACTGATAGAAGTTTTTGTTTTTTTATATCTAAATTAATGGCTGTCCTCAGACTGTGATAAATTTTTTTTGCAAGACTAGAATGGAAGTCCTGTTGGCTTTTCTGGGGATCTCTAACTCTAACAGAAGGAAGATAGTGAATGCCAAAACAGATTTGGTGAACGGGCACCAAAATCCTTCCAGGATGGTGGAAGGAACCAGAATCTAAGGGTACACCTAGGCAATCATGATCAAGGTCGAGTGATCTTGACACTTTGGGGTTTTTTTTGTTGTTGTTTTTGCTTTGTTTTATTTGTTTGTGTATTTGTTTTGAAAAAAAAAGGGTATCTCTGTATAGTCTTGGCTGTCCTGGAATTTACTCTGTAGACCATGCTGGCCTCAAACCCATCAATCCAACCACTTCTGTCACCTGAGTGCTACGATTAAAGGCATGTGCTATCACATCTGGCTGGAATGAGGGTTTCCATGTAGCCACATAAATGAAACACCTCTTCCCTAGTTTCCTCCAGCCTATTACTCTAGTCCTTACCAAAGGCCACAAACAATGAAGGCACAATTGCATACAGCAAGGAATGGCCTGACCCTCAGAAGAGGGTCTTTGTCCTAACAGTTCTGCTCCTTTAGAGAACTCGGACTAATGTAATAGTCATTTGCAAGAAATCAAATATCCCAATGTGGACAATGAGTAAGAATAAATTTAATGATAATTTCTTCCCATAAACTGTATTCCAATTGCCTTCCAGTAAGAAAAAAACCAATATCCCTTTTGGTGACTCCTTTCCATTAGCCATTAATGGTATATGTGACTTAAATTGTTTTTATTTTATTGATACTATTAATGTTTGGAACGTCAGATAAAATGAAAGAAGATTTAAACTATTTAAAGCAAAAAAAACCAGATTATCCACTTTTGTAATTCTTTCAGATTATTGGTGAAATTCAACAATATATTTAGGCTAAATCATGTTTAGAACAATTACTTTTTTTAGACATAAAAAAGTGAGATGTTTTAAACTCAAAACAGCATAAGCAATAAATAGGTTTCCTGTAACTAATCCAAACTGGTATTGAATAGGGATCTTGCAGTAAATTCAGCTTCTAGCTCACTCATTGGTCTATTTCTTTCCTGTTTTGTTCCGATTCTGAGGAACAAGGGGGTTCCTGGTCGTCATTAGTTTCTCAGAAGAGCTTTGCAGATGTGACAGGAGTAGGTCCTGGGTTTGCTATTCATCCGCAACAAGTGTTAGCACTATGAGAGTCCAGTAGGGTATGCCTGCTGTCCTTCCTTCTACCCTCTTTCCTACGATTACCAGCAAAAGGGTTTCTTCCAAGGACTCAGGAGACAGGTAAAGGGGGCTGTCTCCTTTTCATCTGTGCCTTGTCCTCCTGGTTTTAGAATTCCACCATATGAACGTGTATTATGAAAGGAAACAATGGCAGCGTTCCCTATTACATGCACTAGCCACTAGCTGCAGGAGTGGACGCCCTTGAATTAATTGTGTCACGGGCACTTTGCGCCTGGCTTTCCTCATCTGTTTGGTTTGGGTTTGGTTTTGGGTTGGATTCGACACAGCTCATTTAGATGTGATGTGGAAAACAGTGACATTGCTCCGTGAGGTGCACCCCAACAAGCCACTTCTTCCAACAATCCAAGAAAATAAAAAAATAAAAAAAAAAAAAAACCCAAGAAAAACGTCAAGCTTCCATTGGGTGTTCTCACTAGCATCCCTAAACTCTAGTACTTTCTGGTTTCTAACCATTGGATTGTCCTGCCTTGCCCACTGGACCAGTTTCCCCGTAGAAACTTTCCTCTGCAATTTAGTGTTACTTTTGTGACACTCCTTTGCTTCTCTCTTGCCTTTGCTCTTCTGTATACGTTGTTTCTATTTGGCAGTTCTGGTATAAGACATCTAATAGCAGAAATGTTCTTATTCATACATTGAACATATTAAAAATTTAGAGAATATTCTGGATTTTTTTTCTATCTTAGATTTTATGGGTTGTATCTCAGGAAATTGAAAGATACAATTGTGTTACTCACAATCATTGATTAAACTTATTTTTTTCACTACTTGAGTTAACAAACTACTTCTTTATTGAAAATACAATCTCTTCTCACACTATATATCCTGATTATAGTTTCTCCTGCCTGTCCCTCCCCATCTTCCCTCCCCTCCGGACCCTCTCCTTTTCTGTTTCTCATTACAAAAGACGAGGCTTCTAAGAGATAACAAACAAACATGAAAAAAATAAAATAAAATATAACAAGATGAAACAAAAACTTTCATATCAATGTTGGACACGGCGACCCAACAGGAGAAAAAAGGAGTCCCGAGAGCAAACACAAGTGTGAGAAACCCACTTGTTCTCACAGTCAGGAGTCCCATTAAAATCACTGAGCTGATGACTGTAATGTATACACAGAGGACCTGGCGCAGACTTACGCAGGTCCTGTGCTCGCTGAGCCAGTCTCTGTGACCTCATATATTCCTTGTTTCATTGATTTGGGGGTCCTTGTTTTCCTGATGTCCTCCATCCCCTCTGACTCTTACATACTTTCTGCCTCTTCCACAGGACTCCCTGAGCTCTGAGGGGAAGGATTTCATTCTGATGGCTAAGGATGTTGAACATATCTTTAAGTATCTCTCAGCCATTTGAGATTCCTCTCTTGATAACTCTCTGTTTAGAACTACACCCCATTTTTTAATTGGATTCATTGAGATTTCGATATCTAGTTTTTTAAAGTTTTTAAATATACTTTGTATATTAAATGTCTATCAGATGTGAAGTTGGTAAAAAAAAAATCTTTTCCCATTCTGTAGACTGCTGTTTTGTTTGAATGACAGAGTCCTTTGTTTTACGGAAGCTTTTCAATTCCATGAGGTTCCATTTAGTAATTGTTTGTCTTAGAACCTGACTATCTATGTTCTTTTCAGAAAGTCATCTCCTGTGCAAATGTGGTTCAGGCTATTCCCCACTTTCTCCTCTATCATGTTCACTATACCTGGTTTTATGTCGGGGTCTTTGATCCACTTGGATTCAAGTTTCGTGCAGGGTGATAAATACAGATCTATTTACATTCTTCTACATGCAGACATCCAGTTTGACCAGTACCATGTAATAAAGATGCTTTTTCCCCATTGTGTATTTCTGGCTTCTTTATTAAAAACAAACAAACAAACAAGTAAAAACAGATGTCCATACATGTTTGGATTTATGAGTCTTCAATTTGACTCCATTGACCAACCTTTCTGTTTTTATGCTAGTACCATGGGTGGTGGTGGTGGTGGTTTTACTATGGTTCTGTAGTACAGCTTGAAATCAGGAATGGTAGGACATCCAAGAGTACTTTTATTGTTCAGGATTGTTTTTGCTTGCTGGCACTAGGGGCTGGGATACAGCAATGAATGAATGAAGGAAGGTTTGGAGGGGAGGGTCTGTGGGATCCACAAGAGATGTGGGCAGGGGTGAGGGGAGAGGAGGATTCAGCTGGGGTCCTGATGCAGCTTCAAGGAAGAGACTCTCTTCTTCTGTTCATTAGAAGTGGTGTATCATCCTTCTACACTCATGAAAATCAAGCTAACAGTAGGGATATTCCTGGCATTCAGCATTCACGAGTAAATATTCCCTGTTGTTAATAAAAATTATTCCCATGGGAATCATTTGGAAATGCAAAAATTCTAAAGTAGACAATCCCCCCCTTTGGTAGGGATCAGACCTAATATGTACAGCAGTTAACTTTCTATTTGAGTGCAATCTGAGCTTTTGGCAGAGTTTTATGCCATGGATGACTAGACAACACTCCTTTCTCAATATATTCTGCAAGGACCCTGTGCCACCTACAGAATCCAGAAGATGAAGGTAATCGTTTATGACAGTGTTCTTCCAGCCTTGGTCACACAAGTTCGCTGATCTCTCCTCGGACCATCAGGGCAGTGTCCAGGGATGAGGGAAGTGACTACTGAAAACTATAGGCTTCATGATCTGAGTCATGAAAGGAAGATCCCATCTCTGAAGTTTCCAAACTGCTGTCAGGAGGCCAGTCTGTCTTCAGCTTGGCCTTCTCTTTGTTTTCCACCTTGTTTGCCAGCGGGGGTTATTTTATTTGCCACATAAGCACTTCCTCAGCATTTCTTCACCTTCATGCCAACAAGGGCCTGGAGCAACGATTAGTAAGTGAGTGATGTGTGTACTGGGCCAAAATGAAAATAAAGGTGCTTGTCAATAATTATGCTTCATTAGTAAAAACAAAACAAAAAAAAATATTGTGAGGACCTAATTTTAGAAGTGGCTTTCAGAAATGCTCTCAGCACATAATCCTGTGCTAAGTGTGTTGTGATCATAAAAAGAGAAAGAGGTTTTAGAGAATATGGTATACGGCGGTGTGGGGGAAGGGGGTGCCCTAGTGGGCCCATGCAAAGTGAGCGCGCGCACGCGCGCGCACACACACACACACACACACACACACATACACACACATGACACCAGGGCCACCCAGTGAATAAGAAGCAATAAGTCTTACTTTCATAAGGAGGCATACCATAAAACATAAATATAAATGATTATTTTCTTTGGAACGCTTCTAATGAGTTCAAAACCTGTGCATTTCATATCAGAGCATCCAGACTGCCCTTTAGCAATGGGTAACATAGACCTCATTGGTTGGACTGTTTGCCCAAGTTCTAACTTGGGTTACAGTAATCGTTTCATTTGTGTTTCAGCCAACTCCTTCTCAGCCTTGACTTGATCTTACTCCTCTTGGTTCCACCTTCTCTAACTCTACTTGCTACTTTTGCACAGCTAGGAGTTCAGGAATTCAAACTCACACTACAACAGAGAATAACGTGGGAGGCAGGGCACCATTTTCCCTAATGCACAAGGCAAACGGTCCACAGTCCATTTCCTGAAAGGTTACTCTCTCCTAGGCCCCATCTTCACCTCACCGTCTCAGCCCACTGCAATGAGAATGCCACTCCACTAGCTCCAAATCCTTCCTTTGTTGTCCCACATACCCATTAACTCCAAGACACCATTGTTGCCTTCTCCCCTTGTCTCTTTCCAGTGCTGCCTCTGGGGTCTTTTCTGACCTCTCAGTAAACTCTCTCATCTCTTTCCCACTCCCCTCTACAGCCCAGCAGTGACCAGCACTGGCGGCCCAACTTTCCACACTCCACACCAGCCTCCCCTCATCTCAGATGGTACTCTTGCTTTAAGGGCATCCTGGATCTCTCTGTGTTGACTTTGCAGAATTGCTCCATGCATGGTTCTACCCAGCCCAAGCCCACCGCTTCTGCCCCCTTCACTCCTATTTTCCCTGACATTTAACCTGGTCTCATGGAGAAGGAAGAAATGTATAGAAAACCATTGGAACTCTTCCCAAATCTTCTCTCCATACAGCTATAGGCAATGAGAACCATGGACTGTTATATGGAGCCGGTGGTTACAACTGGCAACCATTGGATAGTTACATGGGGAGAAGAAAATAATTGCATAGAAGAAAACAAACATATGAGACAGATGAGAACAATAATGAAGACAGTTCCTGGCAGCTTGTATTGAGGATTTGCTGCGTGCCAAGTTCCTTACATGTATTACTAACCTTTACATGTATTTCAAATATACACATATTTTGCACATGTTCAATTTCCATGCAGTTATGTAAGTGCCTTCTATATATTTACTCATTGAGTTTTCATGATTACTAGTATCTTAAGCTGATTACTAGTATCTTAAGCTAGTATCTTAAGTACATTACATTTCTCTGGTAAGATCCACTGCTACCACCTACCACACTCCCCACGTAAGTCTGAAGCAGGATTTCAGATCAGATGTCTGGCTCCAACTTCATTCCTTGAGCATGTCTTTGCATTTGCAAATAGTTCCATCTGAAGGAGTTGATGACTGATAGGTCTGTAGGTGGGAGGGAGAAAGCAAGAGGCCAGGCAAGGCCTCTAGCAAGTGATTCTTAGTAGACAGTGATGCATTTACTGTAGAGATAGGTGCTATAGAAGCAAAAAGCATCTTAACTTTCACAGTATAGGGGATACATTTCTCAGCATGCTGAGATCCTGCCCTTCCATAGAAGTTCTGGTTAACTGGCTTAAACATTAGGACTTAAAAAAAAACCAGACAAACAAAACCAGGTTCTAATGTATAAAGAGCATTCAGATTCCCTGACTAATAACCACTGTACCCATGCCTCTTATCCCCAAACTACACCCAGGGTTATTAAACTTCCGTTTCTCCAAACGTACCCACTAGCTGATAATCCTTGCCCCAGATTCCATCTCAGAGGCTACACGGTATATGTGAACACACTGTCCTTATTTGGTGGTGTACCCTAAAAGATTCATCCCACCGTTCAACTTTAAAACTGAATCTTGTCCTTCATTCAAGCAGAAAGGTGCCGGTCCTTGCCTTTGGCACGGATTGTCTAACTTGAAACAAAGAGGTGTAAATTCTCTTGCTATGAGCTGGACATTCTCTGACAATGTATTTGGTCATTTGACAGGATAATTAAAAGCTGACAAGAGCTACAGTCCTTCGAATTATCCAAGTTGGAGCTAAGGGAAGAGCTTGTGGAAGTGTGTAAGTAAAAGATTAAAATACAGCAGAGTGTTCCATTCACTTTTGCAAAGCCACTAAGCCAGAAGTAATAGAAACAGCATCTCTCAGTGGAATCCCCTCCTTAGGCACAGAGCAGTGCTGTGTTATAGGCGCGCATCTAGCTGCCACTGCTAATCCCCAATCTGCAGGGGGGAAACACACCCAAAAACCTTACAGTTCTCCTTCCTTGAGGGAAATATGGAAAGTCGACACTCATGGTTGAATTTAGCTTAGTTTCCCAGTAAGCCTGTGATTGTGTGCCTTAATTTTACACACCCTGGAGTGTAATTACTTTCAATATGTGCTATGTGATTTACATAAAGCAGGGTAAAATTATTAAAGTATGTGGTATGTGTGGCTTGAAAGAAGCTGGGCAGGTGCAGAGAATGGCTGGAACAGTGGTTCAGAGCCTTTGCTGCTCTGTTGTGAGGGTTAGAGTTTAGATCCCCATGTTCATGCCAGGCAGCTGACAAATGCCCAGTAACTCCACCTCCAAGATAACACACACACACACACACACACACACACACACACACACACACACACCCCTCATAAATAACCCACCTATACATAAGTATTTTTAAGTAAAGTACAATCTTTACAGAGGTAAGCTTAAATGATAAAACTACGATGAATACAGTAGTTTCAAACTTATCCACTACATTTTAAGTAATCCACTGAAGGGTTACTTGGTAGCATTCTCAGGAGCAACCAGGTTATAGATTAGAAAATGTCACAGATCTAACGCTCCACCCCTGCTCGCCCCTGCCCCCACCCCCGCTGAGAATAAATTGTTCTCTCTTTTTTTTAAAAAAAAAAAATAAAATTTTTCATTGAATATATTCTTTTTTATTAGATATATTCTTTATTTACATTTCAAATGATTTCCCCTTTCCCGGTTCTCACCCCCCACCCCCACGAAAGTCCCATAAACCATCTCCCCTCCCTCTATTCCCCAACCAACCCCCACCCCCTTCCCAGTCCTGGTATTCCCCTACACTCCTGCATTGAGCCTTTCCAGGACCAGGGGCCTCTCCTTCCTTTGATGTCCAACAAGGCAATCCTCAGCTGCCTATGCGTCTGGAGCCATGGGTAACACCATGTGTACTCTCTGGTTGATGTTTTGGTCCCTGGGAGATCTGGGAGTAATGGGTGACTCATATTGTTCCTCCTATGGCACTGCAAACTCCTTCAGCTCCTTGGGTTCTTTCTCTAGCTCCCCCATTGGGGACCCTGTGCTCAGTTCAATGGTTGGCTGAGAGTGTCTCCCTCTGTATTTGTCATGTACTATCAGAGCCTCCCAGGTGACAGCTATATCCAGCTCCAGTCAGCAAGTACTTGGAGGCTTCAATAATAGTGTCTGGGTTTTGTAACTGTATATGGGATGGATCACTAGGTGGGGTAGTCTCTGGATGGTCTTTCCCTCAGACTCTGATTCACACTTTGTCTCTGTATCTCCTTCTTTTGGTATTTCGTTCCCCATTCTAAGAAGGACCAGAATATCCATACTTTGTTCTTCCTTCTTCTTGGGCATCATTTAATATGTGGATTGTGTCCTGGGTATTCTGAACTTCTGGGCTAATATCCACTCTTCAGTGAGTATATACTATGTGTGTCTTTTGTGATTGGGTTACCTCACTTAGGATGATATTTTCCAGTTCCACCCATTTGCCTGAGAATTTCATGAATTCATTGTATTTAATACCCAAGTAGTAGTCCATTGGGTAAATAAAGCACATTTTTTGTATCCATTCCTCTGTTGAGGGACATCTGGGTTCGTTCCAGCTTCTGGCTATTACAAAAAGGACTGCTATGAACATAGTGGAGCATGTGTCCTTATGATATGTTGGGGAATCCTTTGGGTATATGCCCAGGAGTTGTTTAACAGGGTCCTCCGGTAGTATCATGCCCAATTTTCTGAGGGACCACCAGACTGCTTTCCAGAGTGGTTGTACCAGCTTGCAATCCCACCATTAGTGGAGGAGTGTTCCTCTTTCTCCAAATCCTTGCCAGCACCTGCTGTCTCCTGAGTTTTTGATCTTAGCCATTCTGACTGGTGTGACATGAAATCTCAGGGTTGTTTTGATTTGCATTTCCCTGATGACTAAGGATATTGAACATTTCTTTAGGTGCTTCTCAGCCATTCGATATTCTTCAGATGAAAATTCTTTGTTTAGCTCTGTACCCCATTTTAATAGGGTTGTTTGACTCTCTGGAGTCTAACTTCTTGAGTTCTTTGAATATATTGGATATTAGCCCTCTGTCGGATGTAGGGTTGATAAGATCTTTTCCCAATTTGTTGGTTGCTGTTTTGCCCTATTGACAGTGTCCTTTGCCTTACAGAAACTTTGTAAATTTATGGGGTCCCATTTGTCAATTCCTGATCTTAGAGCATAAGCTATTGGTGTTCTATTCAGGAAAATTTTCCCTGTGCCCATGTGCTCAAGGCTCTTCCCCAGTCTCTTTTCTATTAGTTTCAGTGTGTCTGGTTTTATGTGGAGGTCCTTAATACACTTGGACTTGAGCTTAGTACAAGGAGATAAGAATGGATCGATTTGCATTCTTCTGCATGCTAACCAACAGTTGAACCAGTGCCATTTGTTGAAAAGGCTATCTTTTACCCACTGGATGGTTTTAGCTCCTTTGTCAAAGATAAACAGACCATAGGTGTATGGGTTCCTTTTTGGATCTTCAGTTCAATTCCATTGATCTGCATGCATGTGACTGTACCAATACCATGCAGTTTTTAACACTATTGCTCTGTAGTACAGCTTGAGGTCTGAGATACTGATTCCCCCAGAAATTCTTTGACTGTTGAGAATAGTTTAAGCTATCCTGGGTTTTCTGTTATTCCAGATGAATTTTTGAATTGCTCTTTCTAACTCTATGAAGAATTGAGTTGGGATTTTGATGGGGATTGCATTGAATCTGTAGATTGCTTTTGGCAAGATGGCCATTTTTACTATATTAATCCTGCCAATCCATGAGCATGGGAGATCTTTCCATCTTATGAGGTCTTCTTTGATTTCTTTCTTCTGAGACTTGAAGTTCTTGTCATACAGATCTTTCACTTGTTTGGTTAGAGTCACACCAAGAATCTTTATATTGTTTGTGACTATTGTGAAGGCTGTCATTTCCCTAATTTCTTTCTCAGCCTATTTATCCTTTCACTACAGGAAGGCTGATTTGCTTGAGTTGATTTTATATCCTGCCACTTTGCTGAAGTTGTTTATCAGCTGTAGGAGTTCTCTGGTGGAGTTCTTTGGGTTGCTTAAGTATACTATCATATCATCTGCAAATAGTGATAGTTTGACTTCTTCCTTTCCAATTTGTATCCCTTTGACCTCCTTTTGTTGTCTAATTGCTCTAGCTAGAACTTCAAGTACTATATTGAAAAGATATGGAGAGAGAGGGCAGCCTTGTCTAGTCCCTGATTTTAGTAGGATTGCTTCAAGTTTCTCTCCACTTAGATTGATGTTGGCTACCGGTTTGCTGTAAATTGGTTTTACTATGTTTAGATATGGGCCTCGAATTCCTGATCTTTCCAAGACTTTTAGCATGAAAGGATGCTGAATTTTGTCAAATGCTTTTTCAGCATCTAATGAAATGACCATGTGGTTTTTTTTCTTTGAGATTGTTTATGTAGTGGATTACATTGATGGACTTCCTTATATTGAACCATCCCTGCATCCCTGTGATGAAGCCTACTTGATCGTGGTGAATGATCGTTTTGATGTGTTCTTGGATTCGGTTGTCAAGAATTTTATTGAGTATTTTTGCATCGATATTCATAAGAGAAATTGGTCTGAGATTCTCTTTCTTTGTCGGATCTTTGTGTGATTTTGGTACCAGTGTAATTGTGGCTTCATAGAACGAGTTGGGTAGTGTTCCTTCTGTTTCTATTTTGTGGAACAGTTTGAAGAGTTGGTGTTAGGTCTTCTTTGAAGGTCTGATAGAATTCTGCACTAAAACCATCTGGACCTGTGCTTTTTTTGGTTGGAAGACTTCCAATCACCACTTCTATTTCTTTAGGGGTTATGGGACCATTTAGATGGTCTATGTGATCCTGATTTAATTTTGGTATTTGGTATCTGTCTAGGAAATTGACCATTTCTTCCAGATTTTCCAGTTGTGTTGAGTATAATTTGTAGTAGGATCTGATAATTTTTTGAATTTCCTCAGTTTCTGTTGTTCTATCTCCCTTTTCATTTCAGATTTTGTTAATTTGGATACTTTCTCTGTGCTCTCTGGTTAGTCTGGCTAACGGTTTATCTATCTTGTTGATTTTCTCAAAGAACCAGATCCTGGTTTTGTTGATTCTTTGTATAGTACTTTTTGTTTCTACTTGGTTGATTTCAGCCAGAATTTGATGACTTCCTGCCTTCTACTCCTCTTGGGTGTATTAGCTTCTTTCTGTTCTAAAGCTTTCAAGTGTGCTGTTAAACTGCTAGTGTATGCTCTCTCCAGCTTCTTTTTGGAGGCACTCAGAGCCAAGTTTTCCTCTTAGCATTGCTTTCATTGTGTCTCATAAATTTGGGTATGTTGTGCCTTCATTTTCATTAAATTCTAGAAAGTCTATGATTTCTTTCCTTATTTCTTCTTTGACCAAAGTATCATTGAGTAGAACATGGTTCAGCTTCCATGTATATGTGGGCTTTCTGCTGTTTTTGTTGCTATAGAAGACCACCCTTACTCCATAGAGATCTGATAGGAGGCACGGGATTAGTTCAACCTTCTTATAATTGTTGAAGTCTGTTATGTGACCAATTTTACGGTCAATTTTGGAGAAGGTGCCATGAGGTGCTGAGAAGAATGTATATTCTTTTGATTTAGGATGAAATGTTCTATAGATATCTATTAAATCCATTTGGTCCAAAACTTCTGTTAGTTTCACTGTATCTCTTTTCAGTTGTGTTTCCCTGCTCTGTCCACTGGGGAGAGAGGGGTTTTGAAGTCACCCACAATTATTGTGTGAAGTGCAATGTGTGCTTTAAGCTTTAATAAAGTTTCTTTTACGAATGAGGGTGCCCTTGTATTTGGAGCACAGATGTCCAGAATTGAGAGTTTTTCTTGGTAGATTTTTCCTTTGATGTGTATAAAGTGTCCTTCCATGTCTTTTTGGATGGCTTTTTGTTGAAAGTCTATTTTATTGGCTATTAGAATGGCTACTCCAGCTTGTTTCCTGGGACCATTTGCTTGTAAAATTGTTTTTTGGCCTTTTACTCTGAGGTAGTGTTTGTCTTTGACACTGAGATGTGTGCTGTATTCAGCAAAATGATGTGTCCTGTTTATGTATCCAGTCTCTTAGTACATGTCTTTTCATTGGGGAATTGAGTCTATTGATGTTAAGAGATATTAAGGAATAGTGATTGTTGCTTCCTGTTATTTTTGATGTAATTTTTATGTTTGTGTGGTTATCTTCTTTTGGGTTTGTTGAAAGATTAATTTCTTGATTTTTCGTTGGTGTTTTCCATTCATTATCCTTTGAAGGACTGGATTTGTGGAAAGATATTATATAAATTTGTTTTTGTCATGGAATACCTTGGTTTCTCCATCTATGATAATTTAGAGATTTGCTGGGTATAGCAGCCTTGGTTGGCATTTGTATTCCCTTAGGGTCTGTATGACATCTGTCCAGACTTATCTGGCTTTCATGCTCTCTGGTGAGAAATCTGGTGTAATTCTGATAGGTCTACCTTTATATGTCACTTGACCTTTTTTGCCTTACTGCTTTTATTATTCTTTCTTTGTTTAGTGCATTTGGCATTTTAATTATTACGTGACGGGAGGAATTTCTTTTCTGGTCAAATCTATTTGGAGTTCTGTAGGCTTCTTGTATGTTCATGGGCATTTCTTTAGGTTAAGGAAGTTTTCTATAATTTTGTTGAAGACATTTGCTGGCCCTTTAAGTTGGACATCTTTACTCTCTTCTATACCTGTAATCCTTAGGTTTGGTCTTCTCAATTTGTCCTGGATTTCCTGGATGTTTTGGGTCAGGAGCTTTTTGCATTTTGAATTTACTTTAACTATTGTGTCAGTGCTTTCTATGTTAGCTTCTGCCTCTGAGATTCTCTCTTCTATCTCTTGTATTCTGTTGGCGATGCTTGCATCCATGACTCTTGACTTCTTTCCTAGGTTTTCTATGTCCAGAGTTGTTTCTCTTTGTGATTTCTTTATTGTTTCTACCTCCATTTTTACATCCTGGATAGGTTTGTTCAATTCCTTCACCTGTTTTTTTGTGTTTTCCTGTAGTTCTTTAAGAGCTTCTCCCTGTTTACTTGTGTTCTCCTGTATTTCTTTAAGTGAGTTATTTATATCCTTCTTGAAGCCCTCTATAAGCATCATGAGCTGTGATTTTAAATCCAAATCTTGCTTTTCTGGTTTGTTGGGGTATCAAGGACTTGCTGTTATGGGAGAATTGGGTTCGGATGGTGTCATGTCACCTGATTTCTGTTAGTAACATTCCTACATGTGCCTTTTGCCATCTGGTTATCTCTGGTGTTAGTTGGTCCCGCTGTCACTGGCTGGTGCTTGTCCCTCCTGTGTGCCTGCAAGCCTGTCTCAGCACCCCTGGGTGACCAGCTCTCACCTGGCACAGTGTGCTGTGGGACTGCCCAGCTCCTGAGTGCAGGTGGAGCCCTGGGAGATTGGTGTGAAATTCTCTTTCCTTTCTTGGTCTTTGTTTGGTTTAGGTATAAGCATTATTGTGGCTTTATAGATGAGTTGGGTAATGTTCCTTTAGTTTCTATTTCATGGAATATTTTGAAGAGTAAGGTATTAGCTCCTCTTTGAAGATCTGATAGAATTCTCCACTATACCTGTCTGGTGCTGGGCTTTTTTATTTTTATTTTTATTTTTTTTTGATGGGAGACTATTAGCAACTGCTTCTATTTCCTCAGGACTTATGGGACTATTTAGATGGTTTATCTAATCCTGTTTTAACGTTGGCATCAGGTACGTATGTAGAAAATTGTCCATTTCATCCAGGTTTTCAAATTTTGTTGAGAATAAGCTCTTGTAGTAGGATCTGATGACCTTTTTTCAAATTTTCCACAGTTTCTGTTGTTACATCTCCCTTTACACTTCTGATTTTATTAATTTGGGTAGTGCCTCTGTGCCCTCTGGTTAGTCTGGCTAAGGGTTCATCTATCTTGTTGATTTTCTCAAAGAAACAATTCCTGGTTTTGTTAATTCTTTGTATAGTTCTTTTTGTTTCTTTTTGGTTGATTTCAGCCCTGAGTTTGATTATTTCCTGTCTTCTGCTCCTCTTGGGTGTATTTGCTTCTTTTTGTTCTAGAGCTTTCAAGTGTACTGTCAAGCTGCTAGTGTAAGCTCTCCCAATTTTTTTTTTTGGAGGCACTTAGAGCTATCAGTTTTCCTCTTAGCACTGGTTTTGGTATGATGTGTCTTCATTTTCATTAAATTCTAAAAAGTCTTTAATTTATCTCTTTATTTCTTCCTTGACCAAGCTATCATTGAGAAGAGCATTGTTCAACATCCACGTGTATGTTTGTTTTCCTTTGTTTTTGTTTGAACTTAAGACCAGCCTTAGGCCATGGTGATCTGATAAGTTGCATGGATGTATTTCAATATTTCTGTATCTGTTGAGGCCTGTTTTCTGACCAATTATGTGATCAGTTTTGGAGAAGGTACCATGACATGCAGAGATGGTATATGCTTTTGATTTAGGATGGAATGTTCTATAAATATCTGTTAGCTCTATTTGTTCATAACTTCAGTTAGCTTCACTGTGTCTCTGTTTAGTTTCTGTTTCCATGATTTTTCCAATGTTGAGAGTGGGGTGTTGAAGTCTCCCACTATTGTGTGGGGTACTATATGTGCTTTGAACTTTCTTTTATGAATGTGTGTGTTCTTGCATTTGGGGCATAGATGTTCAGAACTGAGAGTTTATCTTGGTAGACTTTTCCTTTGACCAGTATGAAGTGTCCCTCTTTATCTTTTTTGGCAACTTTTGGTTGAAAGTCAATTTTATCCAATATGGTGGAATTGCAGGCTGGTACAACCACTCTGGAAAGCAGTCTGGCGGTTCCTCAGAAAACTGGGCATGACACTCCCGGAGGATCCGGCTATACCACTCCTGGGCATATACCCAGAGACTTTACCTGCATGCAATAAGGACACATGCTCCACTATGTTCATAGCAGCCTTATTTATAATAGCCAGAAGCTGGAAAGAACCCAGATGTCCCTCAACGGAGGAATGGATTCAGAAGATGTGGTATATCTACACAATGGAATACTACTCTGCAATTAAAAACAATGAATTCACGAAATTCCTAGGCAAATGGTCAGATCTTGAAAATATCATCCTTAGTGAGGTAACCCAATCACAAAAGAACACACATGGTATGCAGTCACTGATAAGGGGATATTGACCCAGAATCTCGGAATACCCTAGACACAATCCGCATATCAATAGATTTCTAAAAAGATGGAAGGAGAGACCCCTGGTCCTGGAAAGACTGGATGTAGGGGAACGCCAGGACAGAGTAACGAGAGGGGGTTGAATGGAGAAAAGAGGGAGGGAAGGGGGCTTATGGGACTTTCGGGGAGGGAGGAAACGGGAAAGGGGAAGTGATTTGGAATGTAAATTAAAAAAATTAAAAAAAAAAAAAAAAGAATGGCCACTTCAGTTTGTTTCTTGGGACCATTTGCTTGGAAAATTGTTTTCCAACCTTTGACTCTGAAGTAGTCAAAATCCAAACTGGATTTGTTGAAAGATATTGGGTAAATTTGGTTTTGTCATGGAACGTCTTGTTTTCTCCGTCTACAGTAATTGAGAGTTTTACTGGGTATAGTAGTCTGGACTGACATTTATGTTCTCTTAGGGTCTGTATGACATCTGTCCAGGATCTTTTAGCTTTCATAGTTTCTGGTGAGAAGTCTGGTGTAATTCTGATAGGTCTGCCTTTATATGTTACTTGACCTTTTTGCCTTACTGCTTTTAATATTCTTTCTTTGTTTAGTGAATTTGGTGTTTTGATTATTATGTGACAAGAGGAATTTCTGTTCTGGTCTGTTTGGAGTTCTGTAGGTTTCTTGTATCTTCATGGGCATCTCTTTCTTTAGGTTAGGGAAGTTTTCGTCTATAATTTTGTTGATGATATTTACTGGCCCTTTAAGTTGGAAATCTTTGCTCTCTTCTATAACTATAATCCTTAGGTTTGGTCTTCTTATTGTATCCTGGATTTCCTAGATGTTTTGAGTTACAAGCTTTTTGCATTTTACATTTTCTTTAACTGTTGGGTCAATGTTTTCTACGGTATCTTCAGCCCCTGAGATGCTTTCTTCTATCTCTTGTATTCTGTTGTTGATGCTTGCTTCTATGACTCCTGAATTCTTTCCAAGGTTTTCCATCTCCAGAGATGTCTCACTTTGTGATTTCTTTATTGTTTCTACTTCCATTTGTAGATCCTGGATGGTTTTGTTCAGTTCCTTCACTTGTTTGTTTGTGTTTTCCTGAAGTTCTTTAAGGGATTTTTGTGTTTCCTCTTTAAGGGCTTCTACCTGTTTACCCATGTTGTCCCGTATTTCTTTAAGGGATTTTTGTGTTTCCTCTTTAAAAGCTTTTATCTGTTGACCCATATTCTCCTGTATTTCTGTGAGGGAATTATTTATGTCCTTCTTGAAGTCCTCTATCAGCATCATGAGATGTGGTTTTAAATCTAGCTCTTGCTTTTCCAATGTGTTGGGGTATCCAGGATTTGCTGTTGTGGGAGAACTGGATTCTGATGGTGCCATGTTGCCTTGGTTTCTGTTAGTAAAGATCTTGCATTTGCCTTTTGCCATCTAGTTATCTCTGGTGTTAGCTGGTCTTGCTGTTCTGACTGGGGCTTCTCTGTCCTGCAAGCCTCTGTATGTGTATTCTTGGGATTCCTGTTCTCTGAAATGCCCTGCATGCTGCAATTTCTCCAGGAAGTATCAGGAGATGAAGTCTTCACTGTGGCAGACCTGGCAAGGGTAGTGGTATTCTGGAGGGCGGGGGTTTGGTAGTTTCTGGGTAGTGAGTCCCTAAGGTTCTGGGCCTCCAGAGGTGGGGGAGGTTCTTACTGAATACCCACCATGCTGCTGGCTCTCTAGGAATTATCAGGAGATGGGGTCTTCACTGTGGCAGACGGCGGCCTTGTTCTCTCTTTTAAAAACATTTTCCATACTAAAATATGAGTTAATAACGTTTAAGACATGACTTCAGTTGGTAATTTTCAATACATGGCCCCAAGAATTTACAAAGCACAGCACAGCAATTACTTGCCCACTCCAAATACCGTGATTCGAAATCGGTAATTCAATTTCTATATTGATAGGCTTTAAAGTTTAAGCTATAACCATAAAATAAACTTCATTTGAGGACTGGCCATAAAGAGAACCACAGCTACAATTAACAAGCACCTGAGGGGTTTTGGGGAATAATCGTCAGATGACTGGCAGACTGTGTTGTAGCTCTCATGCCAGATACGGGTTGTCTTCCTAGCTAGGAAAAACCCAGGGCCTCACTGGAGAGGGCACAGGAGCATGAACAGGAGATAGACAGGTGAGGAAGCTGACTGTGAAAGTGATGAGCAGGGGAAGTGGAGGGCAGAGCAGAGCGTTGTGGCCAGAGCACCGTTGGGTATTTAAGGCAGAATACTGTAAGATTTAGCAAGAGGCCATGTGGTAGTTGGAATAAAAATGCCCTCCCTCCCCCCCCACCCCGTAGGTTCACAGGGAGTAGCACATTTAGGAGGTGTGGCCTTGTTGAAGTGGGTATGGCTTTGCTGGCGTAGGTGTGGCCTTGTTGGGGAAAGCGTGTCTCTGCCACTGCAAGTGGGTCTTGAGGTCTCAGACCCTCAAGGCTGGCCCAGTGTGTGACTGTTGCACCCTACTGCCTGCAGATCCAGATGGAGAACTCTTTAGCTTCATGTTTGCCTGCAAGCCAACATGTTTCCTGACATGATGCTTTCCTGGTGGCTGTTCACGGGTATCCTACCTGCAAGCTCCAGTTACAGCTAAAACACACCCTGCCCAGGTCTTAGGGGAGTCAAGTCTGATGAAGAGAAATACCACAAAGTATGCATGTGTTCCTTGGCTTTGATGTGCTCAGACTTAAAACTCATCAACCGGAGAGGAACAAAAAAAAAAGCATTCAAAGACAGGAAACAAAATGAGTAAGAAACGAAATGAAAATAATCAGCAAACTCTAAGCGAAGAGTCATGTATCAGTCACACAGCAGGCAGGCTGCTCTCTGCCTGAGCCTGTAATGGAACAAAGGAGAAATCCTGACTTCGTGGTTCTCTGGCTGCCCATGTGGCAAGACTATAAGTTAAACTCACAGCTTAGGTAAACTTCTTCAGCCTCTTGCTCATCTGATTTTTAAGTTTCTTTCAGCTCTGAAAGACTGCGTGTCTCTCCAGCTTCTTCCAGACTGCTTGTTCATCTTCTCTAAAACTCTACCTCTTCCACATGCGCAACTCTAAAAACTACCTCCGCCATGCTGAGCTGAAGTTTCTATCAAATGCTGACCAGGACACCCTCAGC
Source organism: Tokudaia tokunoshimensis (assembly GCA_036184795.1). Taxonomy (NCBI): domain Eukaryota; kingdom Metazoa; phylum Chordata; class Mammalia; order Rodentia; family Muridae; genus Tokudaia; species Tokudaia tokunoshimensis. The sequence goes on along the minus strand of BTHU01000004.1, from coordinate 42,610,058 downwards.
CCCGTATGGACAAGATCATGGAGATCTGTGAGGCTGTGTGTGCTCCATTCAACAAATCTTTGTGTCCTTAACACCATTAATTTCCCATTACTTCACTGACAGAGTGTGCAATATCTGCTATAGTCCACAATCTGACCAATGCTCCCTCAGTCCTCACTTTAAATCTTGCCAGAGAACCAGAACCAGGAGGGCGCTTAACTATGCTGCATTCTCAAGATCTTGTTTGGAGGTCCACAGCCATTCAGACATCCTTGTCTGAAGAATGGTTCTCTTATTTTGGGAAACCTGTTCTTGTCCAGGGAGCATGAGAGAGAAGACAGAGTGATGAGCAAAGATGCATACACTTGCCTAGGAAGCCAGGTCAGCCGCATCAATCCTGGAGAAGGGCCCTGGTGTACTTCAGCTATATGGTGTGTCAGCCTGCATGACTTTATTCCTGATCTATATCTGTATCTGCCTCTGTCTCTGTAGCTGTATCTGTCTCTGTCTCTGTCTCTGTCTCTGTAGCTGTGTCTATATCTATAATCTATATCTATCTATATCTGTATCTATATCTGTATCTATATTCTCAAATAACTCCATGAACAGAAGGTAAAGTCCTATATTTTTTGTTTGATTTATAAATAGGGAATATTTGAACACATGTCTTCATAGTTTGTAACATGAAGCTGAGACCTCAAAGGTTAACAGTGTAGCAGGATAAGAGCATTAGTTCACACCATGGGCTTTGTCCTCCCCACAGCCTTATTTACTGAGCACTCTCTTCCCCTCTTCCCTTAGTCATTGAATACTACTCTGCCCTCTCCTTCCATCACTGCTCACCCTCCTGCCCTCTCCACTGCACCACTGTTCACTCACCCTCCTACCCTCTCCCCTACATCACTGGCTTTCCATCTTAACAGTGTCTTTGTAGATACATACTGGGAATACACAATAGTGTGTCATATTAAACTTTATGTGGGATCATGAAAGACAGCCTGTTTTCTGGTTGAGCTAGGTTTAAAACCCCCGGAGACTTAGCAGATGACTCAGTCAGGTAGGCGTTTGCAATGCTTCTAGACAACAGGCTCCTGACACGAGGCCTCAGGTCTTCATAATTCTGTGGCCATCAGTCATGTAAGGGCAATGCTCCAAGCCCCTCCACAGGTCACTTAACCTCAAGACAGATCTCCATTTTAATGAGGTACCTAAAGGCCCGAAGGGCTTAGCCAGTTAAGCTCTCCTTCCCAGACACTTCTCCCTGCAAAAAGTGTTCAACGTCAGGCTCACTCTGAGGAAGTAGGGTATGGTTTCACTCATCACAACTCAAGTGGGGTATGGTTCCACCCATCACAACTCTCCGCCATGACAATAAATGCTTTAAAACCATGGACTGCCTCTTCTCATCTGGATCCACTGTACTGGGTCAATGGAGCAGGTCTTCCTCTAAAGAGCCAAGTCTAATCTCATGCAGGAGGCCTCTCAGCACTTCCCAACATGGTTTCCACCAAGTCAAGCCAAGCCACCTGCCTAGCAAGCCTGGGACACTCTTGTCAACTTCCTGCGTCCCGCCTTGCCCACTGGCCCAAGCCCTGGGCTGGTCGCAGGTCACCATTTTAACCCACAACATTATGTTTAGGTTTCATTTCACTTCAGCAATGAATTGATTGTAACATTAATTGGCTTTATTTGTTTTTTTTTTTGTTTGTTTTTTTTTTTTAAGGGGAGAGCGCGAACGCAGTCCCCCACGACCACAGATTATGCAGTCTAGTTTCCCGCATTTGGGGAAATCGCAGGGGTCAGCACATCCGGAGTGCAATAGATAAACCTCGCCCTGGGAAAACCACCTTCGTGATCACGGTATCTCCCCTAATTGGCTTTATTTGTATACGTGACTCTACCCTCATGCTACACAAAATGTACACATCTCATCTGCATATGCAAAGCTATCACTTAAACCTGTCTGTTATATAGTTTTTTTTTTTTTTGGTTTTTCGAGACAGGGTTTCTCTGTGTAGCCCTGGCTGTCCTGGAACTCACTTTGTAGACCAGGCTGGCCTCGAACTCAGAAATCCTCCTGCCTCTGCCTCCCAAGTGCTGGGATTAAAGGCGTGCGCCACCACCGCCCGTGTTATATAGTTTTAACTGAGAAATTTTATGGTCCGCTATAGTTTTTTTTTTTAAATCTCTTCGAGTAGAATTATATCATACATCTTTGCTCCAGTGACCAGGTAGTTGGGACCGCCAGGCTCAGAGACAGACAGGCATAATATCGCTTCGGTTTCAGGCAGCTTGGGTGTAACCTGCTCCCAGGTGCTGGGCTGATCTGCAGTAACCAGCGCGCCAGTTCCGCGGTGGGACCTTCTGCCTGCTGGAGGGACCCCGCGCAGGGAGGGAGCCCGCCAGCTTCCCTTCCGCGACCTCTGTTCCCGCGGACTGCGCTGGAGAGACCGGTACCCAGGCTCTCCCCCCGATATAACATCACTTGGGACACGGCCTGTTGGGGCTTCCGTCTGTGCCCGAGGGCGGGTTGGCGCTGTAGTCGTCTGGGCGCCAGATCGGCGGGCCATCGTGACCACAGGGTGAGCGGCGCCACGGAGACTGCCCTCCGCCATCTTTGCTCCAGTGACCAGGTAGTTGGGACCGCCAGGCTCAGAGACAGACAGGCATAATATCGCTTCGGTTTCAGGCAGCTTGGGTGTAACCTGCTCCCAGGTGCTGGGCTGATCTGCAGTAACCAGCGCGCCAGTTCCGCGGTGGGACCTTCTGCCTGGTGGAGGGACCCTGCGCAGGGAGGGAGCCCGCCAGCTTCCCTTCCGCGACCTCTGTTCCCGCGGACTGCGCTGGAGAGACCGGTACCCAGGCTCTCCCCCCAATATAACATCACTTGGGACACGGCCTGTTGGGGCTTCCTTCTGTGCCCGAGGGCGGGTTGGCGCTGTGGTCGTCTGGGTGCCAGATCGGCGGGCCATCGTGACCACAGGGTGAGCAGCGCCACGGAGAGTGCCCTCCGCCATCTTTGCTCCAGTGACCAGGTAGTTGGGACCACCAGGCTCAGAGACAGACAGGCATAATATCGCTTCGGGTTCAGGCAGCTTGTGTGTAACCTGCTCCCAGGTGCTGGGCTGATCTGCAGTGACCAGCGCGCCAGATCTGCTGTGGGACTTCTGCCTGGCAGAGGGACGCCCCCTCCCCCCCCCCAGGAGAGATCACACACCCCTGCACAGGGCAGGAGCCTGCCAGCCTCCCTTTGGCGACCTCTGCTCCAGGAATCCACTAGGCTGAGCCTTTAGATGTGCAAGGCCTCCCCAATATAAGATCACTTGGGGCAAAGCACATTAGGGCTCCAAAGTCACTCAGGAGCAGGCAGGCCCCAGAAATCGGTGCCAGGGGAATCCTGGTAATCCAGGGGGGGGCAGAAATAGCTTTGCAGGCTCACAGGAGGTCCAACCAACAGCCAGTGGCAGCAGGACCAACTAACACCAGAGGTATCCAGATGGCAAAAGGCAAACGTAGGAATGTTACTAACAGTAATCAAAGTAATGTAGGACCATCCGAACCCAACTCTCCAACAGCAGCAAGTCCTGGATACCCCACCACACCCGAAAGACAAGATCTGGATTTAAAATCACTTCTCATGATGCTATTAGAGGATCACAAGAAGGACACAAATAAATCTCATAAAGAGTTACAGGAGACCATGAATCAACGGTTAGAAGCCCTTACAAAGGAAACACAAAAATCGCTTAGAGAAATGCGGGAGAACATGGATCAAAAGATGGAGGCGCACAAGGAGACAACACAAAAATCGCTTAACGAGATGAATCAACGGGTAGATGCACTCACAAAGGAATCACAAAATTTGCATAAAGAAATGCAGAAGAATATGGGTCAACAGACGGATGCCCATAAGGAGGCAACACAAAAATTGCTTAAAGAAATGAATCAACGGTTAGATGCCCTTACAAAGGAAACACGAGAACTGCTTAAAGAAATGCAGGAGACGATGGATCAACAGATGGAATCCCATGAGGAGGAAACACAAAAATCGCTCAGAGAAATGCAGGAGAACGTGGGTCATCAGGAAGAAATCCTGAAAGAGGTAATGCAAAATTACCTTAAAGAAATACAGGAAAATACAAACAAACAAGTGAAGGATCTCAGCAAATCCATCCAGGAACTAAAAAAGGAAGTAGAAACAACTAAGAAATCACAAAGGGAGACAACTTTGGAGATAGAAAACCTTGGGAAGAAATCAGGAGTCATAGATGCAAACATCAACAATAGAATACAAGAGATGGAAGAAAGAATCTCAGGTGCTGAAGATTCCATAGAAAGCATCGACTCAACAGTCAAAGAAAATGCAAAATGCAAAAAAACGCGTAACCCAAAACATCCAGGAAATCCAGGACACAATGAGAAGACCAAACCTAAGGATTATAGGTATAGATGAGAGTGAAGATTTGCAACTTAAAGGGCCAGTAAACATCTTCAACAAAATTATGGAGGAAAACTTCCCTAACTTAAAGAGAGAGATGCCGATGAACATACAAGAAGCCTACAGAACTCCAAACAGACTGGACCAGAACAGAAATACCTCCCGTCACATAATAATCAAAACACCGAATGTTCTAAACAAAGAAAGAATACTAAATGCAGTAAGAGAAAAGGGCCAAGTAACATACAAAGGAAGACCTATCCGAATCACATCAGACTTCTCACCAGAGACTATGAAAGCCAGAAGATCCTGGGCAGATCTCATGCAGACACTAAGACAGCACAAATGCCAGCCTAGACTACTATACCCAGCAAAACTCTCAATCACCATAGATGGAGAGACCAAGATATTCCATGATAAAACCAAATTTTCACAATATCTTTCCACAAATCCAGCCCTGCAACGGATAATAGGTGGAAACCTCCAATACAGGGAGAGAAACAACACCCTGGAAAAAATGAGATAATAACCTTCTTGAATCAAACCCAAAAGTAGATAACCACTCAAACATAAAGATAGCGTCAAGAATGGCAGATGGCAATAATCACTATGCCTTAATCTCTCTTAATATCAATGGTCTCAATTCCCCAATTAAAAGACATAGACTAGCAGACTGGATACGTAAACAGGACCCAGCTTTTTGCTGCATGCAGGAAACGCACCTCAGTGTCAAAGACAAACACTACCTCAGAGTAAAAGGCTGGAAAACAATTTTACAAGCAAATGGCCCCAAGAAACGAGGTGGAGTAGCCATCCTAATATCGGATAAAATTGATTTTCAACCCAAAGTCATCAAAAAAGACACAGAAGGACACTACATACTGATCAAGGGAAAAATCCACCATCAAGAACTCTCAATCCTGAATATCTATGCTCCAAATGCAAGGGCACCCTCATTCGTAAAAGAAACTTTACTAAAACTCAAAGCACACATCGCACCGCACACAATAATAGTGGGTGACTTCAACACCCCGCTCTCTGAAATGGATCGTTCAGGAAAGCAGAAACTAAACAGGGACACAGTGAATCTAATTGAAGCCTTGGACCAAATGGAACTAACTGATATATATAGAACATTTCATCCTAGAGCTAAAGAATACACCTTCTTCTCAGCTCCTCATGGTACCTTCTCCAAAATTGACCATATAATTGGTCACAAATCAGACCTCAACAGATACAAGAAGATAGAAATAATCCCATGCCTCCTATCAGATCACTATGGAATAAGGGTGGTCTTCAATGGCAACAAAAACAAAAGAAAACCCACGTACACATGGAGGCTGAACAATGCTCTACTCAATGATAACTTGGTCAAGGTGGAAATAAAGAAAGAAATCAAAGACTTTTTGAAAGTTAATGAAAATGAAGGCACAACATACCCTAACTTATGGGACACAATGAAAGCAGTGCTAAGAGGAAAATTCATAGCCCTGAGTGCCGCCAAAAAGAAACGGGAGACAGCATACACTAACAGCTTAATGGCACACCTGAAAGCCCTGGAACAAAAAGAAGCAAATACACCAAAGAGGAGTAGAAGGCAGGAAATCATCAAACTCAGGGCTGAAATCAATCAAGTAGAAACAAATAAAACCATACAAAGAATCAACAAAACGAGGAGTTGGTTCTTTGAGAAAATCAACAAGATAGATAAGCCCTTAGCCAGACTAACCAGAGGGCACAGAGATAGTATCCAAATTAATAAAATCAGAAACGAAAAGGGAGAGATAACAACAGAAACTGAGGAAATTCAAAAAATCATCAGATCCTACTACAAAAACCTGTATTCAACACAACTAGAAAATCTTGAGGAAATGGACAATTTCCTTGACAGATACCAAGTACCAAAATTAAATCAGGATCAAATAGACCATCTAAACCGTCCTATAACCCCTGAAGAAATAGAAGTTGTCATTGGAAGTCTTCCAACCAAAAAAAGCACAGGTCCAGATGGTTTTAGTGCAGAATTCTATCAGACCTTCAAAGAAGACCTAACACCAATACTCTTCAAACTGTTCCACAAAATAGAAACAGAAGGAACACTACCCAACTCGTTCTATGAAGCCACAATTACACTAATACCAAAAGCACACAAAGATCCGACAAAGAAAGAGAATCTCAGGCCAATCTCTCTTATGAATATCGATGCAAAAATACTCAATAAAATTCTTGCCAACCGAATCCAAGAACACATCAAAACGATCATTCACCACGATCAAGTAGGCTTCATCCCAGGGATGCAGGGATGGTTCAATATAAGGAAATCCATCAATGTAATCCACTACATAAACAATCTCAAAGAAAAAAACCACATGGTCATCTCATTAGATGCTGAGAAAGCATTTGACAAAATTCAGCATCCTTTCATGCTAAAGGTCTTGGAAAGATCAGGAATTCAAGGCCCATATCTAAACATAGTAAAAGCAATTTACAGCAAACCAGTAGCCAGCATCAATCTAAACGGAGAGAAACTTGAAGCAATCCCACTAAAATCAGGGACTAGACAAGGCTGCCCTCTCTCTCCATATCTTTTCAATATAGTACTTGAAGTTCTAGCTAGAGCAATTAGACAAGAAAAAGAGGTCAAAGGGATACAAATTGGAAAGGAAGAAGTCAAACTATCACTATTTGCAGACGATATGATAGTATACATAAGCGACCCAAAGAACTCCACCAGAGAACTCCTACAGCTGATAAACGACTTCAGCAAAGTGGCCGGATATAAAATCAACTCAAGCAAGTCAGAAGCCTTCCTATACTCAAAGGATAAGCAGGCTGAGAAAGAAGTAAGAGAAATAATACCCTTTACGATAGCCACAAACCATATTAAGTATCTTGGCGTGACGCTAACCAAACAAGTGAAAGATCTGTATGACAAGAACTTCAAGTCTCTGAAGAAAGAAATTGAAGAAGACCTCGGAAGATGGAAAAATCTGCCATGCTCATGGATTGGCAGGATTAATATAGTAAAAATGAGCATCTTACCAAAAGTAATACACAGATTCAATGCAATCCCCATCAAAATCCCAACTCAATTCTTCATAGAGTTAGAAAGAGCAATTCAAAAATTCATCTGGAATAACAGAAAACCCAGAATAGCTAAAACTATTCTCAAGAGTAAAAGAACCTCTGGGGGAATCAGTATCCCGGACCTCAAGCTGTACTACAGAGCAATAGTGTTAAAAACTGCATGGTATTGGTACAGTAACAGACATGTAGATCAATGGAACAGAATTGAAGACCCAGAAATGAATCCACACTCCTATGGTCACTTGATCTTTGACAAAGGAGCTAAAACCATCCAGTGGAAAAAAGATAGCCTTTTCAACAAATGGTGCTGGCTCAGCTGGAGGTCAACATGCAGAAGAATGCAAATTGACCCATCCTTATCTCCTTGCACTAAGCTCAATTCTAAGTGGATCAAAGATCTCCACATAAAACCAGACACACTGAAACTAATAGAAGGGAAACTAGGGAAGAACCTTGAACATATGGGCACAGGGGAGAATTTCCTGAACAGAACTCCAATAGCTTATACTCTAAGATCAAGAATAGACAAATGGGACCTCATTAAATTACAAAGTTTTTGCAAGGCAAAAGACACCGTCAAAAAGACAAAGCGGCAACCAACTAACTGGGAAATGATCTTTACCAACCTTACATCCGACAGAGGGCTAATATCCAAGATATACAAAGAACTCAAGAAGTTAAACTCCAGAGAGGCAAGTAACCCTATTAAAAAATGGGGTACAGAGCTCCACAAAGAGTTCTCACCTGAAGAATATCTAATGGCTGAGAAGCACCTAAAGAGATGTTCATCATCCTTAGTCATTAGGGAAATGCAAATCAAAACAACCCTGAGATTCCATCTCACACCAGTCAGGATGGCTAAGATCAAAAACACAGGAGACAGCAGTTGTTGGCGAGGATGTGGAGAAAGAGGAACACTCCTCCACTGCTGGTGGAATTGCAGGCTGGTACAACCACTCTGGAAAGCAGTCTGGCGGCTCCTCAGAAAACTGGGCATGACACTTCCGGAGGATCCGGCTATACCACTCCTGGGCATATACCCAGAGACTTTACCTGCATGCAATAAGGACACATGCTCCACTATATTCATAGCAGCCTTATTTATAATAGCCAGAAGCTGGAAAGAACCCAGATGTCCCTCAACGGAGGAATGGATTCAGAAGATGTGGTATATTTACACAATGGAATACTACTCTGCAATTAAAAACAATGAATTCACGAAATTCCTAGGCAAATGGTCAGAACTTGAAAATATCATCCTTAGTGAGGTAACCCAATCACAAAAGATCACACATGGTATGAAGTCACTGATAAGGGGATATTGACCCAGAATCTCAGAATACCCTAGACACAATCAGCATATCAATAGATTTCTAAAAAGATGGAAGGAGAGACCCCTGGTCCTGGAAAGACTGGATGTAGGGGAACGCCAGGACAGAGTAATGAGAGGGGGTTGAACGGAGAAAAGAGGGAGGGAAGGGGGCTTATGGGACTTTCGGGGAGGGAGGAAACGGGAAAGGGGAAGTGATTTGGAATGTAAATTAAAAAAATAAAATAAAATTAAATTAAAAAAAAAAAAAAAAAAAAAAAAAGAATTATATCATAGATAGTTTGGAGACTGAAAGCTGATAGACACAATGTGGCCCTCATATTTATTGTTACTGTTGTCACTGCAACAACTTTATTTCTAGTAATAGTGACTGAGTCACCAGTTTTCTAATCATGCTCCTTTCAAGTCTGTGACCATCTGGGAAAACCATCGTTATGTGCACAAATCAATATGTAATTGCATGTCTAGACAGTTTGGCTTCTTAACACAAGGGTACAAGCAAATGCACTGCCCAAACTTTGTCCTATAGTAGAGATGTCCCTTCCTCCCAACCCTTAAGGAATGCCCCATTATAGAGGGCATAGTGCTATAGCTGCCTGCTTGGGGTGGTGTCAGTATAATGTGCAGAGCCATCGGTAGATCAGGCCCTAAGAGGCTCATCCCCTGCCACCTGAGCATAGTGGACTCCCTGTTGAGCTGTAGTTGCAGGTTGGAAAGAAGGCATATGGTGTGAAGAGGTACCAAGGGCTCATGATTGCCTTTTCATGCACTCTTCAAGATTTGCTCCTGTTTCAGCGTGTGTGTGCCACTCCATTTTGGTGACAGAGTACTTCTGTCAATGTCCAGCTTTTGGCTTGGTGTATCAGATAGCACCTAGCAGCGTTTGAGACCACTCTGGGGATTATGCCAGGTGCTGACTATATTGATTCTAGTGATGTATCAGAAGCTGGGAAGTGACCATGTGATAGGTAGGATCAGGCTTTAGGGCAGGCCTTACTCCCTGTTAGTTATACCTCAGCTAATATTCCATTGATCACCCACTGCCATAATCCCTACACTGCCTGCAAGGCCACTGTGGCCATTTCAGGTATCTTGAAATCAACGCCAGTTCAGAACTACTATCTAAACAGCACTCAAAACATCTGATTGTTTCATTTTCTATGAAGCACCTGGTAGAGGGTTATAGCTCCCCTAGGGGAAGGATGGGAAAAGTAAATAACTACATTTCAATAACACATATTTGAATCCTTCCTCAAGGGGTGTCAGTCTTCCTCTTTATTTAGTGGGCTCTGGACCTACAAACAGGCTAAAGGCTTAAAAATGGTTGCAGTACAAGAGTTCCTCAATCTTATATTTTGGTTTAACATTTTATCCATTAATTTTTACTTTTTCTGCTACCAGTAATTCACTTCAGCGGGAATTTAGTAGGTTTCATGTTAACTTCACTTTTAAGAAGACCATAATTAACCAGCCAAGTCAAGCATCTGCAAAGGTCAGAATGTTCTGGTTGTTGTTGATTTGGTTTTTTGTTTGTTTGTTTGTTTTTGGGTTTTTTTTTCTGCTATTCATTATCTGTTAATGACATCCACCTTACCATTGATAATTAAGTGCCACTGCCTAGACTCTGTCACCTCGGGATTCTGTGGCGCTTCAGTTTTCTAAATCAGTGACAGTAATTGTCATAGTAAGATACAGTCCACAGAAGAGCAATCCTGGAACGTTTCTTAGTTACCTTCTCATTGCTTTGATAAAATACCCTGACAAAAGCAACTCAAAGGAGGAAGGGTTTGTCCTTTCAGAGATATTGTCCATCCTAGCAGAGCAGACATGGTGGCAGGTATGAGAATGAAGCTGGCTGGCAACTTCGAATCTGCAATCAGGATGCAGAGAGAGAGACAGTGAGACCTAGCTATAAAGCCTCAAGACTTACCCTCCAGTGACTCAGTTCTTCCAGCGGGGCTCTATCTTCTAAAAGTTCCATAACCTTCCCAAACGACAAAACCAAGTCAGGGATCAAATATTCAAACCTGGTGTTAGAATTCAAACCTGTATGGATATTTCACATTCAGATAGCAACAAACTGGGCTTCCCCTTGCAAGTCCATTTTTCAAGGTATTGGGGAAAGGTATTCTAGGATCACCAAAGAGTGTGAATAGGTATGGTTTTGGTGTTTTTGGTAGTGGTGGAGTTTGTGTGTGTGTGTGTGTGTGTGTGTGTGTGTGTGTGTGTGTGTGTGTGTAAGGTTAAAAACATGGCTTTGTTTGACTAAGCCGTGTCCTCAGACTACTCATCATTTTTATAAGCCATGTTTCTGCCAGTCAAGTAAATATACCATTAACAATGTTCTGAGACCCATGGGCGGCAATATTAAAGGGGAATCAATAGATGTCCAAGAAGATGGAAGGAGAGACCCCTGGTCCTGGAAAGACTGAATGTAGGGGAATACCAGGACAGAGAAGCAAGAGGCGGTTGAATGGGGAACAGAGGGAGGGAAGGGGGCTTATGGGACTTTCGGTGAGGGAGGAAATGGGAAAGGGAAATCATTTGGAATGTAAATAAAAAAACTTAGAAAATAATAAAAAAATAAAAATAAAGGGGAAATCTGTACCAGCAAGCCAATCTCTGCTCCGCCATTTTGTGGAGACCTATTTATACTCTCTAAACATCACATGTCCTCCATGTGCTTTGTTTCAGCACCGGTGTTGCTTCAGCATCCAATCAGTCCGAGTCCTTGGAAGCAGCCACAAACTGCAGCACACCACCAGAAGTTTTTTGGTGTATTTCTCTCTATGATATCCTGACAAATGCAGCTGAACTACGCAATGTAAAATGAACTGATACATTAATGATGTAATTAATGTATCATTAACGATATCATTAGCAAAGAATCTCTTATTACATGTCCTTTCACATGCTCGTTTTAGCAGAACACCCTCTCTCCTGTGTCTTAGTGAAATGTTTTTCATGAGTCTGCCTTACCCTTTCATATCTGTGGCCACTTTAATGAATCATACCGTGATGAGTTTGCCCCAGCAAAACACTGCCCAACAGACTTTCCAAAGAACCCTTAAGTTTCCACTTTAGAAATTTCTGCTTAGTGATCTCTTAATAATAAATCGTCTGGTTGATTTTATGTTCTCAATACTCATTCCCACTCTTACATACATTCCACATTTTCACCCAGATTATACTATGTTCCTCACCTTTAGGGTTTTTGTTGGGACTTGAACAAAGAAAGACAGGCCATGAGGAGAGCCACTGCTGTTGACTTGTCGGCAGTTGCCTAAGGAAAGGTTGCTATTGTAATTGCTGCTTTACAGAGGTACACAGTCTATAACTGATGGGATGTTAGCTGTGTCTCACTGTGACAAATTTTTTGGGAAAAATGACTTGCATCCTTGGTGAGAGGATTTTTATTTTGGATGATGTGAAGATCATGTAAGCTCACTGGCTTTAACAAATGTATTCCTCTAGTAAAGGATGCTGAAATTGGGAGGGGGGGAAAGGGTTAAAGGGATAAAGGAATAAAGGGATGTATAAGACAAAGCCATACCTTCCTACAGGTTTTGATAGGGACCAAAATAAAAAGTTTTATTTTGTTTTATTATGGCATTTTTAAATTAAAGACAGATTTTTTATTTTATTTTTTATTTTTTTATTTATTTAATGTATGAGTGTTCTGCTGCATATACATCCATATGCCAGAAGAGAACATAAGATTCTCCTTATAGATGGTTGTGAGCCACCATGTGGTTGCTGGAAATTGAACTCGGGACCTCTGGAAGAGCAGTTAGTGCTCTTAACCACTGAGCCATCTCACCAGCCCTGAAAATAGATTTTTTTAATACAATGTATTCTGATAACTATTTTTCCTCCCCCAGCTCTCCCCAGATCCTTCCCATCTATGTAAAATCCATCCTGTTTTGCTCTCTCTCTTATTAGACAACAGAAAGGCATCTAAATAGTAGTAATAATATATTGTTATATATAATAATATAATATAATATATAATAAATATAGTAGAGCAAAACAAACATAAAAAAACTCATAAGAAAAAGCACAAGAAACACATATACACAGACACACAAAAATCCTATAAAAGCATAATACCAAACCAGGCAGTAATGGCACATGCCTTTAATCTCAGCACCTGGGAGCAGAGGCAGGTGGATCTCTGTGAGGTCAGGCCAGCTTGGTCTACACTGTAAATCAGGACAGCCAGGGCTACACAGAGAAAGAAACCCTGTCTTGAAAAACCAACCAACCAACCAACTAATCAATCAATCAATCAAACAAAGAAAGAAACAAACAAAAAAAACCCCACAAAACTAGAAACCATAAATATAGAAGCAAGAGACCTGTAAGGTGAAAGAAAGAAAGAGAGAGAGAGAGAGAGAGAGAAAGAAGGAAAGAAAGGTCCAGATAAAGTATTACAAATAACTTATTTTTTAGTTCAAAAAGACTTCCTTTGTCTCATTTGTTATTTTGCTGCATATATCAGCCCTTATGTTTATTTTAGGAAAGCCATCCTTGAAGAGTCTTTGAAAGTTGCTGCCCTGATGGGCTATCCTTAGTTTGCTAGTGTGGCTTGTCTGTGTCAAAGCAGTGTTCTTTGGGCTGTCACATTTTAAAATCTGGTATACCACAAACATATAAAATATCTAATTGCAAGCAGGACAGTGGTGGCATACACCTTTAAAGGTACTTTAAAGCACTTGAAAGGCAGAGGCAGGTGGATTTCTGTAAGTTTGAGGCCAGCCTGGTCTACAGAGTGAAGTCCATGACAGTCAGGGCTATACAGAGAAACCCCGTCTCAGAGAAAGTAGAAAACAAAAAGAACACAAAACAAAACAAAAGACATCTAATTTCTACCTGGAGAATCAGTTCCGAGGATTCTGTTTGTCTTCTGTGGTGCTAGCGAAAAGTCCAGAGGCACATACAGTGATAGTAAACACTTTATCTCTGGGCTACTCCCCCAACACATTCCCTTACTGCATTGACTTTTGGGACGGGATTTCTAGATTGTCTAGACTGGCTTCCAATTAATGGGTTCCAACTTCTCGTTTTCCAAAGAGTTGAAACTATGAACAAGTAACTTGTGTACAATTAAGCATGAGCAAATATTTCTTTTTTAGCAAGCTGACTAAGTGATTTCAATGCCTACAGACTGCAGACCACTTACATCATCCCATGGGTCTTGCTTTGGTAGCAACCAAACTATTATTCACTCTGGTCTGACCTACACTTGAGCCCCGTGGCTATGTAGGCATGCTACTCAAAGGCTGGGAACAGCCTTCAGTAAAATGATGTGAGTGCCAGTGCTCCATTTGGCCTGCAAATTGTTATTGTTTTTTAATTGTAAGATATTTCAAATATACAGAACAGCATGGACAATAATGCAATAAAAACTCGCAAACCTACTACACGGTCTAACAATGCTATCGTGATGCCATACTTATCACAGATTTTTATTAAAGTCATAAAGCATCCCGGATGTAACAGAAAGCCCTTGGGTGCCTTTCTTCTCTCTTCCCCAATCCTTGCTTCTCTGGGGCTAACCACTGGATTTAGAGTTTACCAATCTAATCTGTATTTCACTAAATATGTGTTTATTCAAAGATTGTATTTAATAATATTCTTTTAAGCACAACATAATCAATATCAGATTTTGTATGGCATTTCATAAAGTTGAGCAAATATTTAAAAACTGGGAAGATTCATGTGGCATCACGTGTTGGCTTCTCTTGGAACGATGTGAAGACCTGGCATTATTAGACTGGCTTTCTGGCACTGCACTGCGTGGTGCTGAGCCAGCATCTTTGGCGGGATTTGGCCCCACAGCTCTCGCTGTGTAGACATATGCGCATGCACCTGCACAGCTCTGGCTCCCCTGATGTAGGCCTGGCCCGTGGCTCCCAATCCCCTTCCGTCAGAGTTCTCTCCATTCTCCAATGTCATTTCTGCCGTCCTTTCCTGCGTGTTTAATGTCAAATGCTCTTAGCTCTTGACGTGTGTCCAGCTGCCTTACCTGCTGTCAACCCCTCTCCAGTCTCAATTTTTATAAAGATGTTTTGCAGTGCTAGAAATACAGTCCTGGCTCTCTCTCGTGTGCCCCGGGGCAGTGACCCTGGCCCATGTTTTTATTTTCTTGCTATTTCCTGCAATTTATCTTGGAAATACTGGCTTTTTCATTAGAAGGATACAATTTACTGTTTAAAAACAATAATACGCCAAAACAAAAACAAAAAACAAACAAAAAACCAACCAACCAAACAAAAAAAACTCCTGACTGGAGGGATGGCTCAGAAGTTAAGAGTGTTCATGTCTTCCAGAGGACCTGAGTTTGCTTCTCAGCCCCCGAGCTGACAAATGGCCTATCATCCCAGCTCCAGAGAATCTACCTGCTCTCTTGGTCTTCCCCCACCCCCACCCATGCACATACGAAAGATTTTTTTAAAAAAGCTTTTGGCAGTCAATAGTAAACGCAACTAATTATTTGGATTGGCTGACTGTCTACTCATATTGCTCTCTGATGCAGGGTTTGGTTATGCCATCAAGATTTGCCTTGAGGTCAGAGGCATCTCAAGTGCCAGGAAGATAGGTGAGGGTTTTTATTTCTTATCCCAAAATTATCTCTTGAAGTTACTTTCTGCTGTATTTTATATTATATACATACCTGGCACCTATTTAGTCTTGGACACATTTTTTTTAAATAACTTTAGAGTGGTAACTATGGTTCCAGAAATCCGGACACTGAGTAAGGGGAAACTTATTGACTCATTTAATTCTTTAGGTTTTATTTTGACAACAGGGTCTCACTAAGTAGTTATGGCTGGCCTAGAACTGACTGTGTAGGCCAGGCTGTCCTCAAACTCACAGAGTTGTGGGATTAAAAACTTACACCACCGTATCCAACACTCATTTAATCCTTAAGGGTGAGATGGTTTTGTCTTCTAGCTTCCCAAGGCAGCTAGCAAACCATTTAGATTTCCATAGTTCTTTTTTTTTTTTTCAACAAAATAGCTTGTGATCTTTATTTGGCGTGAACATTTTCTACATATAAACCTTGGAAAGTGTGAAGGGGTTCTTCTTGGGGTGAAGTTTCATTGGCTGAGGCTTAAGGTACTAGGGATACCACATCTTCATGGAGAGGCATTCCAGGAAGTTGAACCTGGATTTCACCAAGGATTATATGACATTCCCCAGGTAGAGTGGGTGTCGGGCTCTCCAGATACACCAGAGAAGAAGAAGAAGCCCTACTGACAAAGGGAATCCTCCATTTTGTGCAGAGATCAGGGAAACCCTCCCAACAGGGTAGACTACAACCTTTTAAATAGCAGGATCTTCCAACATACAACAATATCAAATCTGAGACAAGGTGTCAGACAGTGTTCACTGGAGTTCATTGCTTTCATGGCATATACACTCCAAAATGCACAAGTCGTATGTTCAAAACCAAGGTTGTAATGAGATGATACAATGAACAAGCCTAACAAAATCATCTTGGATTCATTATACATTGGCTTTTGATTCATTTTTGGTTGCTGTATGTTCAGAATTTTTTTTACTGTTGTTAAATGACCCCTACATTCACTCTGCAAGCCCATATGGAATCATAATCCACAGTTTAACATGGCCTATAACTGGGATTAGGAACAGCAGCTGACTACGAGCAAGCTAAAGGGAATTTTCTGAGGTGATAGAAACATTCTAAAATTAAATTGTGGTGACTGCTTAACTCTATACATTTATCAGTGAATCATTTAATTATACATTTAGAAGAAAACTATAAAAAGAAAAATATCAGACAAGGGAATAAAGATAAAAAATACTGAATGAGCGGTAGAGGACATAACTCAGTGGAGGAGCACTTGCCGAGAGTATGATGCTCCGTCCCTAGCACTGAACAAAAAAAAAAAAAAAAAAAAAAAAAGCCTTCCTTGTCAGGAGGGCTTTGTTCAATTAAACTGTTCTTTACCTCATCTCACCCTCCTTAACCTACAGGTAACCCAGGGGGCCTCTCCTCTTGATTGTCAGGTCCAAAAGAAATATAGTGCAAACCTGTGGATACCTGTGGTGTCTATTAGCATACCAAAGCACATGCTGGTCTGCAGGCTCTCCTTGCTGGCCTCTAGGCTCTTCCCCTTCCCCTTCCTTAAATTTCTTCAGCTCAAGGACTTTCCTTTTCCCAGCTTCTTCCTGCCATTTCCTCTATGCACTGTCTTGGTCCCCTATCTTGGTCCCCCCCTTCTCTTTGCTTTCTCTCTTTGTCTTCCTCTCTTTGTCCTCCTCTCCTGCACTCTCCATCTCTCTCTCTCTCCCCCCCTCATGTCCCAGTTTACTCTGCTGGCCACGCTTCGCTTACTACTTTCTCTCCTTGTTCTGGAGTCTTCCAGATGCCTCTGGCTGCACTATCCTTCATATCTACAGTTAAAACCTTCTTTTCAACCGGACATTGGAGTGGCCAGGCCCTCACCTTATACAATGACCAGCTGAGATCCTTGCAGAGAAGCCAGAGATATAAAGACAGACAAATGTTCAATTTTTTTTTTTTTGGTGAAAATATTTTTGAATGGAGGTGAAGTAAAGGCCTTGGGATGTCTTCAGCATTTGGAAGATTCTAAAGATGAGAAGATTGAACAACATAGCTTCAGAAAGCTTTATTTTATACGTACTACATAAACTCCTGTTTGAGATTCTTCAAGGAGACAGCAGTGAGCAATCAAGTCTCTCCCAATTACATTCAGACCTTATTCTGCGTAGGACGATGAGGCATTAGGGAATGACATCATAAAAGTAATATATATGCCCCATCCCTGCACTTCAGACAACAGATCCATGGCCGACTACAAATGCCCTTGCGCATGGGTACAGCTGACAGGGCATTTAGGGAGCTTGCTATTCTTGAAACTAAATTATGCTCAGAAACTTCTGTGATTAACGAGGAGGCACTAATTGTCACCTAAGCAATTTTGTATATAATATAAAAGCCAATAGAAAGTTGATATCAAGAGCTATTTGGAAAGTAAGTGAGAACACATGCCTTGAAGCTATAGTCACCTACATTTATTTTCATAAATTGTGTGTGATACATTGAGAGGGCAATATCTTTGTAATAAATCAGCTTAAAATAGATTTAAGCCTCTTTGCAGTTCTTATTAGGAAACAAGTATTCTGACACCTTAACACTATACTGTGTTATACCTAAAAATCAAGTAATACCTGCTCTGGACTTTGTGTCAAACTTGGCGTCAGGTTGCCTGTGGGAAGCACATCACACTTCTGCCTCTATATTAAGTGCAAGGTGGTTTGTCCTTCACAGTTAAAAAACTTCAGCAACTCCTGTTTGCTTTTATTTATTTATTTATTTATTTATTTATTCATATCTTCTCTGTGATTGGTCTCACTATATAGCCCAGGCTCACCTCTTGCTTTAGCCCCACAAGTCCTGGGATTACAGGTATGTATACACCAACATGCTCAGTTCTCATATATTCATACATTCATGATAACGGTTAGATGAACATTGATATCCCAGGATTCACTAAGATACTATGTTCATAGTTTTGTTTTTTCTATTTAAAATAATACTAAAGACAGATGTATTCCTAAATGTCTAGGAATACAGCTCATAGATAGAGCACAAGACCAACATACTGACTCAAACTTTAACACTATAGATAGGTAGGTAGGTAGATAGATAGATAGATAGATAGATAGATAGATAGATAGATAGACAGAGAGACAGACAGACAGATACTGAGAACAAGTCTGGAAAGTCTGGGCTTTGGTACACTGCTGGTTCTAAAAGTGGTGGTTTTAATTGCACACACTCCTAAAGCCAGCCCAATTAGAATGCAGCTGGTTCAATGTCCATGCTGTAGAGATGTCCTCTGAGTGGAAGAGAGGAGAGAGGAAGCCGAAGGAGGCTGAGGAAACGGACAGGGTCCTGGAGGCCTAGAGAGTCACAAGACTCACAAGGCTAAATTATATGTTAGTCCTGGGCAAAGAGGTTGTCTCTCATGATGAGAGAACTCTTGATTATCAGATGTATTTCTAAGATGTTATGTAAATCGCATTGAGGACTCTTGATTATCAGATGTATTACTAAAATATTATGTAAAACGTGTTGTGTAATGTATTGTTTTTCTAATGTACTTGGGCAATTTGACCTTTAACGTTCTCCCTACATAGCCCAGGCTGGACTCATATGTCACCCACCTTTCTTGTTGCTCTCTTTAGTTGTGGCTTAGCTCAAGTCAACATTTCCCTAACTTGCTTATGACCCTGGCTTTGCAGTTGGTCTTTCCACCACCAGTACTCTCATCTGAATCTTCCTTTTCCTTGACACAGGCTCATTCATTCTGATGCTTAAAAGATACTTTTGGAAGTAGGGTTTTTGTGTAGCCACAGCAGGCCTCCAGTTCTCTGTCCTCTTGCCTAGGCTCTGGAGTTAGCTGGGATCACCCATGGCTGTGCAAAACCTGGCCACTTCAAAAGTAGTCCAGAGCTGGAGAGTGGCGCAGCACTTACCTTGCATGTGCAGGGCCTGAGGCTTGATCCACATTACTGCAAATAAAATAATAACATGACATAAAAGAAGGTGGAAAGAGTCACTGTCATTTACCTAATATTTACTGAATGTCCTGTGTGCCAGATGTCATTTTTGGACTGGGTACCCACCCACATATGAAAGGGACAAAAGTTCTTGTCCCTGGGGAACTTACCTTTGACATAATCATCAATGAAAGTGTCTATTTCAGCTCTACAGATTTTACTAGACTTGGGAGATATGAGATTAAATACTAATGGTGGTAGTATTTTTTTTCCCTAAATATCTACTATGTGTCAGTCATTATACAAATCACACCCCAAAAGGTCACAAAGAAGCTTTAACTAGGCTGACTCTACAAAGAGAGATCCAAGACCCAGGTAGTCACTTATCTTCCGAAATTGGAGATTTAAGCAACTGTTGTAGGTAGAATTTGAATTGAATGCAAATTTGTCAAGGCTTGGGCCTGAGATTATCCATCCTCTCTTATCAATAAGTGACTGAATTTATAGATGCATTTGCAAGTAGATAAACACTGTAGTATGCATATTCTTAGCTTACATAAGCAATGGGAGAGTGTCTGGAGACAGTTTTGATAATCATAGCAAGGAGGTTACAGATGAATATTGAGTCAAGACCAGAATGCTTTGACCTGCTTACACTGCTGAAACAAAATGCCTCAGGCTAGGTAGCCTCTAACAGCGGAAACGTATTCCTTGCTAGAAAATCCAAATATGGGGGTTAGAAAATTGTGTTTCCTGTGAAACCTAATTTCTGATCTATAGCTATTTCCTTCTAGTTTCCTCAGCTGGGGCTGGGGGTTTAGCAGATATTTTGGGACATGAATCCCTGAATTTGGCTCCCAACGCTACATAAGCACATGCGCGGGCACACGGTTTGGGGAGAGAGGTGGAGAGGGTAAGCTCAGGTAGAAGCACATGGGCTTTGAGGACTTCTTTCTTTCTTGAAACAAGGTCTGCCTTCTTTAATCCAAGCTCGCTTCACATTACCTATCCATTCCCGCCTTAGCTTTCCAAGCGCTGAGATTACAGGTGTGTACCACCTTGCTTGTCATTTCTCAGATCTCATTTATAGGGACTTTCATCTTATGAACAAGGATCTCTTTATACAGAGTGACATCTGCTCATCTCTCCAAAAGCTGCTCCCATCCTCCCCAGGAGAACTTTTAAGGGGAAAGGAAAAAAAATTATCAAATAAATATAACCCATATTTTATCAGATGAATTTGTATTTTTACTTTCAGCCCATGGACTGGGATGATAAATGCCAAGGAAGTTTGGGGGACATCTGAGATAAACATGGAGTGGCTGAGATCTATCACAGGCTTGAATCAGGCACAGATCATCTTGTTTCCCACAAAGCAGGACTGTTCATCACAGACCAGGTATCTGCTTCCTCCAGCGGCTTTTCTAATGGTTGCCAGATTGACAACATGCAAGAGTATATGGCAAACCCACCCTTTCCTCCCACAGGTAACTAAACTTAAATTAGAAGAACATCTAGTGCCAGGGCCCCTTGTCATCAGGCTTATATATAAAGAAGAGAGCACTGCTTTTATAAGTGACAGAAAAGCATGGGACTGAATCTGTAAGTTAGTGTTTCCATCAATAACTGAGGGAGCCTAGTACTTGCACTGAACACTTGGAAATGTATACATTTAAGAGGTATTTAAGTTTTCTTGGAAATTGGTCACTAAGTCGACATTGTGTTTCTGATCAAGGATGCCATTAAAATACAAACAAGATTTATTTCAATAAATATAGGATTCATTCATTCAGAGACTTGAGAACAAGACGAGAAGAGAAGGGTCCATGTTTGCTCTTTACATATCTCATTCTATACCCAGGTAACTTCAGCCAAGTTTCACGTCAGATGATTTTGTTTTCTAAAGATTCCTTTCCTGGCCAGAACACTGGAGTTCCCAGTCTTCTGTTGAAACCTCATCTTCAGAAAAAAGAAAATAAAAATAAAAAGAAAAAGAAACCTCATCTTCAGTGCAAAAGCACTAACAGCCTTGAGCTCATGAGAATTCCTACAAATGGCTTCCCTGGTAGTCATTTAGAAAGTGGTTGGCTGGGGGCAGATATCTGGCCTCTGAGTAGGGAACAGTTGTTCTTTGTGGGAAACCAAGTGGTCTGGGTTTGCCTCAGATCTGTGAATCATGTTTTCCTAGCATGTCTTAAATAAAGGCTTTTCTGACCTTCCCAATCCCATTTCATGATTGCAAGCCAAGATATAACTTCCTATGTCAACGTGAAGGAATACTCATTTAATCTTTTCTCTTTTCCTTTAAAAGCAGTCTTTAAAAGTTCTTTGGATAGAATGGGAGTAGCTCATGGAGAAGTAACCAGTGACTTGGGATAAAGAGTCCCCCTGTTCATCAGAGGCCTAGAGTTTGTTTATGAAGGAGTCTATTTCTTGACATAAATTAAAATAAATATACTGGCCTTTTAAAAATAGTATATCTGCACAAAAGGAAGTACACATTCTTAGCAGCATACATTTTAGCTCATCGAGCAAGTCATGCTAGCTGCTAATTTATCAATCTGTCCCATAGTGCCCTAAGGGGTTAAGTAAACAGTTAACATCACTGCTTTTGCTAGACAACTGGTTTTTCTTCTAGCAAATGTCTATGTTTCTTTTGAATTATCTTTTAAAGTGTTTAAGGAGATTTTTATCCCTTTAAGAGTTTCATGGCTTTCCTATGCTTTGTTTTTTCTCAAGCCTGCTCCTGAGAACCAGTCAGTCAAATGTCAGCCACACAACCAGTAAGCCTATTGAGTCACATTACCATTCCAGCCTGAGACCAGAATCTTTTAATAGTGGTCACCTCTGTGAGGGATGAGAGTCTAACATTCAAATGTGACACCTGCAATTAGAAATCTCTGGTTTTGCCACAGCTATTTTAAAGATGAGGTAATTTGGGGAGTGTTGAAAAAGCAGCATTTATTCAAAACTTTCCATTGCAGCTAATTTATGCCCCAGTAGGTTCATAGTGTTCTGTCACAGAAACTTGCTGTCTGACCTTAGGGTCTTAAAGGGTTAATGTGACTGTTTATGTATTCATTTGTACTTGGTATCGAACCAAGGACCTTAAGTGTATTAAACTAGTACTTTACCACCGAGCATGATTTTAAGCGCATAAAAGGTGCTGGGGATGGAACCAAGAACCGTAGCATGCTAGGCCAGCGCTCAGTTTCTGAGTTACACTCCTTTCTCCTCTCTACTTCTTGTAACTTCACTGTCCCTGACATCACCTTCCTGGGGTCCAAGTGGCTTTGAACAAAAGAGAAAGCCAGAGATTTAGGGAGTCGGGTTTCATTTCAGAGCCGCACCGGCGATCACATTAGGCAAGGTGCGAAAGGGCTCCTGCCAGGTAAAGCACCGGAAAGTTACAAGTTGGGTTATTTTTTAACCGGCGTCCTACAAAACCGACGCCATGTAGGTGTCTCACTCGCTAACTTGTAAAAGAACTCC
Organism: Tokudaia tokunoshimensis; assembly: GCA_036184795.1. Lineage (NCBI taxonomy): Eukaryota > Metazoa > Chordata > Mammalia > Rodentia > Muridae > Tokudaia > Tokudaia tokunoshimensis. Next base: position 42,587,175 of record BTHU01000004.1, on the reverse strand, counting down.
AGGTTCTTTCGCTCGGGGAGAGTTAGCAGGCAGAGAATCTGGCAGCCGTTCAACGACCCCGCCCTCGGAGTCCCAGGGGGGCTTCTTCTGGAGAGTGCGATTGTCTAGGGCGGAGGCGCGGCAGGGCAGGAAGGGAGCGGGGCGAGCCCCGAAGACACCCCCGAAGCCGCTCGGCTCCCAGCGCGTGGAAACTTCCCTGGCGGCGAGCAGGGCGGGAGGGGGCGGCGGTTCCCCTCGGCTCTGAGAGCCCCGCGCGCGCGAGGATCGGGGCGCGCGGCGGGCGCGGCGGCCGCCGCCTCCTCCCGTCCCCGCCTCCGCGGCGCTGCCTCCTCCCTCCGCCCGGCTCGGCCTCCGGCTCCCTCCCCTCGTGGCAGGCTCCGGCGGCGGCGGCTGCGGCGGACGGGGAGGGCGTGCGCCGGCCGAGAGGTGTGGGCGACGAGGCTAGGGAAGTTTCTAGTGGAAGGTCGTCCGCCGGCCCGCGCGTCCCCTCACTCTCCTCCCGCAGCATCATGGCGGAGCCGAGCGGCTCGCCCGTGCACGTCCAGCTTCCCCAGCAGGCGGCCCCGGTGACAGCGGCGGCGGCGGCGGCGGCCCCGGCAGCCGCGACATCAGCACCGGCTCCGACCCCAGCTCCGGCGGCTCCCGCAGCCCCGGCCCCGGCTCCAGCTGCGGCTCCAGCCCCGGCCCCGGCAGCTCAAGCGGTCGGCTGGCCCATCTGCAGGGACGCGTACGAGCTCCAGGAGGTTATCGGTCAGTGCGGAGGGTGCTGCGGGGCCGGTCCAGGCCGGGCGCCGAGACTGGGCGGGAGTGGGTGCGGGATGCGGTTCTCCTGCCTGCCTGCACGCCCAGTGGCAGAGCGGCCGGCTTCGGGGCCTACCGGCTTCAACAGTTATTTTATTGTCTTTTTTAATTTTTAATTTGTCCCTTCCTTCCCTGAGCGCGGCTGCTGCAGGAGGTGGCGCGGCGGATGTGACTCGCACTGCAGACGAGCTGCAGGCTGCAAACTTTTATCTCCCCGGATCGCCGGGGCGGCGGAGCTGGAACCCAGTAACGCCGCATCCTCCTTCCCCCCCCCCCCCAAGCCCTGGGGCCTCAGCTCGTGGCCGGTGACCACGCGGATGGGCTGCCTGGGCGGGGTGGGGGATGCGGGGGCGCCGCCCTGGGCTTCCGCGCCCCCGAGCCACGCCGGGTGAAACGCGTCCGGGGAGACCCTGCGGGCGCAGCCGCACCTCTGCCTCCTGCCGTGACCTTTCGGTGGGTAACCCAGCCACGTAGTAGAGGCAGAGGCCCAGGCGCCTGCCCAGAGCAGGGAGGATGCTGGTCTTCTTGTGACAGCCGCCGCATGCTCACCCTGCAACCCGGCTCTGCGCGTGGTGCGCCCGGTACCTACCTCCCTCCTTGCGGGCGCGCCGCCTGCTGCCAGCCCCGGGGCCGCTTAGCGGGCGCTCTGGCCTCCTGCCCTGCGCCGGGTGGATCTGCTGGGGTGAAACTCGAGGCTGTCCACGATCGGCGCCCAGCCTTTCGGTGTCTCCTAGGCAGCTCACTAATACCATCTTATCTTACCTTTATAAATACCTGGCAAAGTCGAAAGGCAAGAAACCCGCGTTACTTTTCTTTGAGCCAAACACGTGAAGGGCCAGGATATTTGTGGTGTCTTCTAGCTTAGAACCTTACCTGAAGGTTAATTGAGCTAAAAGTTTTGTCCCTCAGCCATGCTGTCAGGCAGAGTGGGCCTCATCATGTAACCTTATGAACTCTTGACTGGCGATGTTGCTGGCAAGTCTTGATATTTAAAGATTGGGGAGGGGGAGAGGGGGAGATTCAAGTTATCTTTTTCTTTCATTTAAAAAGTTTTCTCTATTTCCCCCTTGAACAATTATAATTAATAAATTAATATAATTTCACTAGATACTCCAAGGAACCCCTTTTATGTCGAGTGTGAATGAGACTGCCAGAAATGTATGAATATACATACATATATGAATCTATGTGTATGATATGTATCATGCATATATGTGTTTGATAGACAGAAATGTGTATATGTGTAGTAATTATGTACTTTAGTATGCAAAGGCTTCATATAGTCTTTATAGACATTTATAGACAAAATTCTCCTTGTATCTTTCATAACTTTTAGCTAAAGACTCTTCAGGGATGAATCTTCAAGGTACTGTCAGGATTTGATAACCCCAGGAGCTTTCAAAGCCCAGAGTCCTCAGTGAAAACTATTTTTGTCTGGCATATAAGACTCTGCACTCTGAACTTCTTTGCTGCTCCCTGAGTTCTTACATTCTCACAGTGATTGGTGATTGCTGTCTTTGCAGGCTCTTCCCACCATGCTCGTACACACAACGGACACACATATACATACATACATACATACATACATACATACATATATACATGCATACATTAGTAAGTATTGATATTGAAGACTGAACCAGGGACATTCCTAGGGACCGTTGCCTAGCCAGTCCTGCTTAGCTTCCAAGGCCAAAGTGAGTATCTTCTGAGAAGCTTGCACTTCTCCCTGGACATAGTTTGGTGGCTCCTTCCGACCCCTTCTTTATATACTCTGCAGTCCCTAACCTCATAGCTATTGATTGCTCATCAAGGGGAGGCCTTCTAGGTTCTGTGCTGTATTGGCAATGCAGGGTTGATTAAATCATGCCCTTAAGGACTTGATGAGTTAGGAGACAAGGAGGGGTGATGCTATAGGATGTGCTGGGTGCTCAGAGATGGGAGGGAAACACATACTCTGCATGGGGGAGACTGATTCTGCACTGGGTTCTGAAGTCTGAGTAAGAGTTTGTAAGGGGCTTAATTATTCCTGTTGCTACCTTCCCCAGGCAACTCTGAATTGAGTTGGTTGGTCTTTTCCACCACAGTTTTCCACCAGTTTTCCTTAGGATCCAGAACAATTTACATACAACTGATTTATATTCTTATGGTTGTTAATCATTAGGGTTAAAATGTAAGCCTGGACCCTGGGAACAATATTTTGAGCTGGCTCCTCTTGTGAGTTAAGGAATAAAATCTTTTTAGTTTAAGTAGGATTAATTACAAGGCTTTTGGTATCAATGTTAATTATAGGTGGTTAACTTTTAGTGAAGAAGAAAGAAAAGGGGGGTATTTACCTGGGGGATTCAAGAACAGAAAGACCTGCTTATTCCATACTGGTTTTACACATTGTTCAGCTTTTCTATGATTTGTTTTCATCTCCTACTTCCCTGTCCTAAGAGATGAGTGTTTGGAAACCCTTAGAATTGACAAATGGCTGGAATAAGGCTCCACAAAGACTTAGTGTTTCTGTTTAGTGTTTCACGCCAGTTGAGCAATGCAGAGCGAATTCATTCGTGGTTAAGCACTTTGCCTTGCACCTTATATTCAAGAAGTTAGCAGTACAAACACTAACCCAGTTTGAAAGTCAGTGCCAGTCAAGAGCAGTGCCTCTCCCTGCCTGCCATACATAGAGACAGCAGGTGTCCTAGGATGTGATTCCAGCAGTGCGAACCACAACCAGCAGGAGGCGCATATGCGCCAGAGCCTCAAGCCTGGGGAGGCAGGGCACTTCAACTCCCCGCGTGGCACAAAGCACAAGAACCTTTTCTTCTGTCTCCTTCTGGGTACAGGACAGGGCCTCAGGATTAGCACAGGCTAAGTTTTCCAAAATCCAAACAGACCAGGTCCAGTTATTTGAGTTCTTCTGTCTTAGAAAAACAAACACAGGATTTTCCAAGTCTAAAAATAAAGTTTGCCTTTGTGGAGCTTGCTGTTCTGTTGTAAAAGCAACGGAGAAACTGTAATGCTATTAGGAGTAATCTGGTTCAGAAGTTTAGGCATGACCTAGAAATAATGTCAAGTCTGTCGGACAGAGCTGTATAATCAAACAGGCGGCACACGGGATTATTATTGAGTTCCCATGCTCAGGCCATTTCAGATGTTTTGGGGCTCTGTACAAATAACTGTCCTTTGGAGGATTTCAGATCTCTTCATGATCTCGAGCCTTAACCATCTGACCTCTCCCTCGGAGTCCTTCTATAGAAGCATGAAGGGCGCCTGAGCCCGGCCAGTTGAAAACCGAGTTTGTTGACAGTATTACTAGGATCTCCTTGAGTCTCTAAACAAAGAATAAAAGATGAGTTATGTAAACATTGACTCTGACTCGGGCATCTGTAATAGAATGGCTAACCTCCGTGAACTTCTCTCCTTGAACGAGGTCTGTCTTGGCAGTATCAGTTTCCGAATTTGAATCAGGTAATTCCAGAAGTGTTCTTATCTCCCTTAATTTTCCACCTAGAAACAATAAATAGACCTACTGCTTCTGAATGTTTGATTGTCTTCTTCTTCTTTTTTTTCTCCTCCTTCAGGAAAAGCCTTTCTCTATGTAATTTTTACGTTTGTTTTCTCCATGTTGCCTGACGTTTACTTTTTTCCCCCGTGGTGGTTATTTGGAGTGATCTGAAAGGAACACTTATCTGCTGTCTTAGGCAATAGAAAACAGCTAGACTGATTCAAGGGGGGCCCTCTGCTCATTTTGTTGTCTCACCCGAAGCTCTGCTTATCTGCCGAGGTCCACAAGTCTTTTCCAAGATGCAGGTAACAGGCCTGGTGGTCCCTTGAAGGAGCATCTCCCAAGTTGAGATCTGTAAACAGTCCAGGGCACTCTCCGAGCTTCTGGGAAGGTCCACGGTCTGTGGATTAGCACTTAGGTTGTGACAGCCTAGAGGTAGTTTGAGGACAGTGGGTGGCTGCAGTGGACAGTCCTCGGGGGGAGCTGAAGTTCTGGATCCCCTGACCTTTATGGCAGCAACCTTGGTGTTTTCCTTTGACTCCAGGTAGTTTCTTTCTCCCATGTCCCTCCTTCCTTCCCTCCCTTCTGTCTTTTCCTCCTTCCCTCCCTCTCTCCCTCCTCCCTCTTCCCTTCCTGCAGTAAAGTCCTGAGATAACTTGAAGATAGGGCTTTGATTTTTTTTTTTAGTTGCCTGACTTTTAAAAATATACACAGGAAAAGAAGCACACAGCGGCTCACAGTGTGAGCGCCGTGGTAAGTTAGACACAGGCATTTTGCAGCTTTCGTGTGTAGAGTGTGTATGAGGCACACTCTTGTACATGAGCCTCAACACCAGCCAGTGGTATTGACTCTATTCCTAACAAACTTGTTCTTTTAACTCTGCCAGTGAAATTGGCGAGTAGGGAAAAAAAACCTCAAGGTTAAAAGAAACTTCTGGAAGACAGACTGCTATCTTTGCTTGTTTTGTTATATTTGATTCATGACCAATAATGTGCACCCTCCCCTTCCTCCCTCCTGCCTTGACTCTTACGGCTTATCTTACCGTACATTTTGGATGGTGTTTAAAAATAAATGTCAGCCGTGATGACTCCAGAGTCAGAAACCCTGGTCTGTTTGTCTCGTGTCCTGCTGTGGTTGTCTCTGGTAGTTGTGACCAATTACTTGTGAGTTGGGAGTGATTTGTTAGAATTTGTTGTAACAAATTACTTAGATGTGTCTGCACTCAGTCTCCACACTGGTAGCCCAAGCAAAATAGGTTTGTGAGCGTGTAAAACACTTAGAACAGTGCTTGGCACGGGGCACACTCAATTAGTCTTAGCCATAACTTCTATAAACCTCCCTTGCTAATCTGATTCAAGTTATCAGGACAGAACACAGTCCTGGCTTTTCAGGCCTTTGAAGTGGCTTCAAGAGTTTACTCTGCTTGGTTTCTGCCAAGGGAGAGTGCAAAGGGGTGAGGTTACCCTCAGACCTCCTTTCGGGACTCATCTGGAAGGTGGCATGCAAGGGAAGTCAGAAGCCCAGGTAGGCTGGCTTCACCTAGGCCTAGGCAACTCCCACGTCCCAGAGACTTCGTGGAGGAAGCTGGAGAGACCTGTAGTGCTCAGGGCCATTTGGACAGCTCAGGGGTTTGGGTGCCAGATGGCTCTTTGACAAGAGGTGAGAACATCCTGTGGGAAGGATGCCTGGAGGAACAGCACATAATGGAAGAGCTCTGAGAGCAACCTGCTCCTATTGCACTTCTTCTACCTCTCAGTCGGCCTTTGGTGGCCGCCATGCTGGCAGGACATGCTGCTGACTAAAGGAAATACTGCTGTCCCAGCGACTGGGAGAACCAGGCCCTTTATGTTAAGATAAAGTCATCTGCAGTTTGTTTCCTTCCTTCCTTCCTTCCTTCCTTCCTTCCTTCCTTCCTTCCTTCCTCCCTCCCTCCCTCCCTTCCTTCCTTCCCTCAGCTTAGAAAGATTTTGAAATCTCTCTTGTCTTTTCCTTTTGTGGTGCTGGAGATTGTACCCAGGGCCTGCCTGGTGCGTGCATGGCAGGTTCTCCATAACTGATCTACAACCCTGTTCCTCTTAACCTTTGTTTGTGGTGGTGTGAGTGTTTATAAAACTCTTAGAACTTTAAGTGGTCTGGGTAGCTGAGAATGACTTCGAACTCCCGAGCCTTCTGCTCTTGCTTTCCAAGCTCTGGGATTACAGACTGGCCCATCATGTTCAGCTTTTTTCTCATCTTTCCTGGACCTTCCTCCTCTCCCTGCTCCTTTATCTCTGTCCCTGTGTTCACCACAAAGTCGATTGGAGGAACCTCCCACTTACTCTTTGCCTACTGTGATCTGACTTCTGGTCTTTCTCAAAAATCGAGTTGTGATCTCTAAAATTGCCTTTGTCCATCTGTGGACAGAAGCCTTGGGCACTTCCTCTGTAGGCAAGTCTAGTCCCTTTTTTTATTTTGCAATCCGGAATGGCCGTGACCTAGGCTTCTATCTCTGCCTCATGTGTGTGTGTGATATTTTCGGATTCCCTGTCTGCCGCTACTCCACTGTCTCCATCTCCATGGCTGACCCAGAAACACAAAGGCCTTCCCTGACTTTGAACTAGCATTTAGATAACCTTTCTTCTTCTTTTTGTGGGACTGGGGATGATGCCCAGATCCTCTCACTTCTCAGGCAAGAGTCCACCTCCAGCCACACCTCCCAGTTCTCGTGGAACTTAATTTTTCTCCATTCCTGCTCTTGTTCCTTCTCCATTTGAAAACCCCCAAGTGCAAAACATGCTGATTATGCTACTTTTCTACCCTAACGAGGCTCCCACATCTGGAAGGTCACCACATTGATATACACACACACACACATACATACACACACACATATAGCAGAACAATATATATAACATAATGTTATATATAAATATATATAATTTTAAAATATAAATATATATCTATAATATATAAATATATTATAATATATAAATGTATTATGTGTGTGTGCATGTTTGTGTGTCTGTCTGTCTGACTCTCCATTTTCGTCCCTACAGGTTTAAAGTCCTTATCAGTGCTTTTGGAGATTTTTGTAATAATGTACTGATGTCCATTTTTGTTTCCAGCTCTAGTATGCTGCGTTATCACAGTTGATACTGCTATATCAGAATGTTTATGGTGCTGTTCCCAGGCTCACTGCTTTATCAGAATGCCTATGGTTCTGTTCCGAGGCTTACACATCCTTTATCTACCCTTGGTCATACCCAAGGTTCCCTCTAAGACCAGTATTTCAAGCTTCTTGCTTCCCTTTCTCTCCGTCTCCCCACTTCCATCTTCGGGATGGCGTTGCCAGTCTGGGGGAACCTTGCACAACTGTGGAAATGCTTCCTTCCACCCTTGCCTCTGCTGGGAAGTCTTCCTTTTGGAACACTGGGTCTGTGTACCATAAGTTCTGTGTTTCTCCTTTTTAGGTTTATTCTCTTGCAGGACAACATGCATGTTGAAAGTATACCTGTGCAATGAACACACTCAAAAGTTGTGCGTGTGTAAGCTACATGTATGTTGGTGCATGTTCTTAGACTAAATAAATGCGTGCAATCAGCACTGTGTTGTTCTCATTTGTGTGACCTCTACTTGGGTGCTTTTAAAATCCAGAAAAAAAAAAGGATTTCTCTTCACAGAGACAGTTTCTGCCCTTAGCTCTTCTGGCCCCCCCCTCCACTGGCCCTGTTTTGTCTTTCACCTTCTTTCCCTTGGAAGGATAGTTTTCTGAGTGTTCATCCTGGCCTTGGATGAGCAGAGCCTTTTATTTCCACACCACACACTTCATATGCAGTATTTGATCATTGGTTTCTGGATGCAAGCCTGAATTCTGGTGACAGATGTCATTGCCTATCACCTGAGTTTGCCTTCTTTGACCCTGAGGCAAATTCATCCTGCCTTTGATGATTCTTGCTCAGTTATTGACCTTGGGCCAATCAGCTTTAAGGGCTCTCTAGAGAGGAAGTCAACCCGGAAGATCGCTAGGAAGCACCTTTACTGCTTCCACAGCCTGTGTTGGGGTGCAGGGCGGAGGCTTCCCCTCCGATTTATGGAACCTGGAAGTGGCCCTCGGGGCTAGAGGCTTGAGAGCTGCCTGCTGTGGCTCTCCACCTTGTGCCTGACGGTAGGCAGAGTAAGGGTGCCCGCACCGCTCCTCTTGGGAGCCCAGTACTGTTGTATTCTTTGAATACAACGCAGTTCTCGCGTTTAAATATAACCCTTACTTTGGAGTTCTTTGGTGTCACTTACTGCACAGAAATCAGAAATCCTGGAGATCAGAGTCGGATGAAGCACAAAAGCAGAAGCACAGGACAGTGAGGCTCCAGGGTTAGATATGCAGGCAGCAGTTACACTCTTGTGAGTTGCAGTGGACAGAGACTGATGGGGTGGGAGTGGGAAGGGAGTGGTGCGTGCCAAGACTGCAGAGCTCCGCTCGGGTTTGTAAGTCAGAGCTGATCCAATGTATGTTGTAACCATTCTGTGTGCCTCTTTTGGAAAAGAGGTCCTTTTCTCATTTAAGTAGAATTCCTCAAGCCATCATTTGAGGCTTTGCGTTTTCTTTCAGGACAGTTCTGTTTAAGTTACACCAGATAGTTCCAAGATGCTTGAAGAAGAGTAAGCATTCCAAGGTTTCTTTCTTTCTCTTTTCAAATCTGTTATTCACTGGTGGAATTTATGATACTAGAGAAGAAGTCAGTGTATTAATTAAAAAGGCATTTCAGACTTTGCTTAACTGGAAAGCAGAAAGAAGAGAACTAGGCCTCTCCGACAATAACTTGGCAAGGTTCGCTTTCTAGAATTGATTGAAACACACACATTGGAATCCGATGTGAGTAAATGCTGAAGTATTTCAAGTTTCTTCTCATTTGCCAAACAGTTATTTGAGAATAAATTCTGGCATAGCTGGAAGAAGTGTCTTGGGCACTGGAGGAAGTAAATGATTGATCCTCTAAACTCATTGTGTGTGTGTGTGTCTGTGTGTGCGTGTGTGATTTAAGGTGGAACACAGAGATCTCAACATCTCCATGCTCTTTGAGGTAATTTACATTTAATACAACTTTCTGAAGCATAGAATTAGGAGTACTCATATGTGTAGTTATTCTCTCAGGTAAGTATATAAACATGGTGACATTTTCAAGGTTTTCGGTTTCCAAGTTGAGTTCCTGTTGGAACTCTTTGCCAGAATAACTGGTTGGAAGTGGGCGGATGACTCTGCCATGTAAGTAGATTGCTAGATCTTCCTTGAGAGTACTTCGGAAGCCTCTGCCCTGCGATGGCTCGAGACGTCTTGAGACATCACTCTGTTGATGGTCTTAGCTGAATCCATGCTGTTGTTTTGAACTGGAAGCATCCGTTTGTAGCAGGTTTGTAATGAGGGGACACTCCACTTGATCTCTTCCCGCCCTGTTTAGCTTGGCGATTGGAAAGGACTGTTCTCCGTGTGGTTCTTGTTGACCTTCGGTGTTTAGCTTTTAATCAGAGCCAGCCCTTCTTCCCTACTTGCCACACCCCCTTCTTGTCCCTTCCTCTTTCCTCTCTTCCTTCCCATCACCACTATCCACCTTTGCTTAATTATAGGAGACTGAGAAAGCAGAGGTTGGGCGGGAGCTTCTAGGGAAGGAGATGCAGGTCATTCGTTGCTGACCTTTCTAAGTTCCCGAGTGAGAAATGACACGGACGTGAAAGGAGAATAAGGAAATCCACTTGGACAGGTTGAGTTAAAATCCACCCCGGCATCTTTGCTGTGTAACCAAGGACTCCCAAAGTCAGGTCAGAATCCATTGCCTGTGGTGCTTCCCAACATTGGATACCCAGGCTCAGGAGTCCTAGGTAGGGATGGGTTTCAGCCAGTATCATTTACCTAGTGTTCTGTAGTAGATTCCATTGTGAGTTATTGGTTGTGACCCGTCAGCGAGGTGGCCTTGTGTCTGTGTGTAACACTAAATGCAAGAGCAGCGAGTGTCTGAAACAGTTCCACTCTCAGCTTACAGGTTGATCCAGGTGGGCATGCTGTAGCTGTTAGAGTAGCAACAACTGTGGATGTGGTACTGTCTCCACGTGGCCATTTCCATTTACCGTAAATCGAGCTAAGGAGGTAGGATACAGACTGATCAGTGTTTGCTACCCTCGCATCATGTGACCCGAATTGCACAGAAACTGTACGAGGGAGTAAAAGTTAGGCTCATGATTTTAAGAGCCCAAGGCAGTGAAGTTATGACTGTGCTCAGGGAGCTAGAGTGTGCGACGGAGGCTCCTCCTGTCTCTGTAGACCAGGAAGTAAAGCGGGCTGGGATCTGGGCAGGTGTAAGTAGCCTTAAGTAAGTAGGTGGAAAGCCTGCTGTGGTGACCTGCTTCTGCTCACCAAGTCTTACCGCCTTAAGGTTGCATAGACTTCAAGTCATAGTAGCAGACGATGAGGACCCAACTTTGAAAACATGGGTCTTCGGGGGTTATTTCAGATTCAATCCACAACCCAGTCCTTTAGTTATACTTTACATTTCAAATCCTCAGTAGCCAGTCATGGCTGGTGACTGTTTACCGTTCAATACAGATTCAGATTATGTCGTTGTCCAACATTTTGACAGGGCTATGTTGAATGGTGTATTAGTCGGTTGCTTTTCTCATTGTTATATCTGACTCAAATATCCAACAAGAAGCGAAAGGAAGGTTTAATTGTGGTCCACAGTTTGAGGACACAGCACATCCTGTTCGGGGAAGGCACGGCGACAGGAGGCTGCCTGCTCAGATATGTGCTGGTCAAGGAGCAGAGAGGTGAGCACTGACACTCAGGTTGTCGTGTCCCTCTTTTTTCTAGACTGGGGTGGCACCACCCATATTGGCTATTGATTGTATGTCTTCCCTCCTCAGTTAAGCTTTTTTGGAAACATCCTCAGACACACAACTGGAGGTGTGACTCTTAGGTGTGTCTTAGTCCAGTCTAGTTGACAGTGAACATGAACCATCTGAGACGGTAGTTCCTCAGCACTGCCCAGAGACTGTTGTATGTCATTATGACGTCTCTACCGGCGTAAGGGCAATCTCTAAGAACAGCTTGAGGTTCCGCCCTGACTTACCAGTACAAAGGGGCAGCAAACATAGTGAGCCTACTGTGTGCCAGCATGTTTGGCTTCCTTCTACACTGGTTTTATTTTTGGAAGTAGTTCTGTTAATGTTTTCAGAACAGCCATTTGCTTCTGTGTGGGGTGACACTCCTGCTGACTTAAGGAGGTAATTTTAAGGTATAACTTCTTCGTTTGTTTGATTGTTTTGAGATGGGTTGCTCTGTGTAACCCTGGCTGTCCTGGAACTAGCTGTGTAGACCAGGCTGACCTTGAACTCACAGAGCTTTACCAGCCTCTGCCTCCTGAGTGCTGGGATCAAAGACAAACACCACCATCCCTGATTAAAGTATACATTTTTTTATCTTGTCCACTTAACTCGTTTTGGAAATGTTGCCATGATTCTGTAAGCTCTGAGATTCCTACTGAGAGATATTGTTTTTGGAAGCATTAGTTTACTTAGAGCCACGCGTGTTTGAGAGTCAGGGTTGGATATGGTGGCCCAAATAACTTCAGTTGATTTTTCTTTCATGTTATGAAGAGAGAGCTGACTCGATTATGTATTTGTTTGTTTGTTTGTTTATTTGTAGGTACTGGTAGATGAAATTTGAATATTTAAAATTAACCCCCCTTAGGAAAAATAATATCTTCATTTATCTTTGGCACTTATTGTAGATTAGAATAGTTTCTTTAAGAATTGGGTGGAGCTGGAGCTGCACATATTATATATACATACATACATACACACACATACACACACACACACACACACATATTGATTAAAGGATTAATGGTTTAATAAAGTTTTAGATCACAAAGCAAATGAGACACCCACTTATCACCCCCTCAAGACAAAATCACGCCTACTGATTCCTGTTTGGGGATGGCAGCCTTGTGAGGAGAAGGGATTCATGTCTGTGTAGAGAGATGAGGGTGTCATGGGAGGCCTTTCAGGAATAGTGTGTGTGTCCCTCCAAGTGACCAGGGCTAGAACAGTGAATGCTTTTCTCTGTAATCTTTTCTTTTCATTTCCCCTCCCTCCCTCCCTACCTCCCTCCCTTCCTTTCTTTCTCTTTTTTTTCTAGCAATGCCCTGTCAAGTTTGTGGATAGCCAAACCTAGTGCCTGCCCTTAAATAAGAACTTTTGTGGAAACATTTCCTGTGGAGTGTGGAGGCTGAAATAGGATAAGTGTTCTGTGAAGCTTCCAATTGTGGTCATTAGCGTGAGCCTAAGAAGTTTTGGGCAGAAATCAGAATGGGGCTAGATCATTTACCTCTGCTAAAGTAAATATCCACAGGTTGTTTAAAAAGCAGCACTCGTAGGCTTCAAAAGAGGATGAGATGCTTTAAAAGGGGCATCTTCCTGCCTGCTGTCCTGGAAGAAGCAAGATTTTATCTGAAAGCTTCATGTTCTGTTCTAGCAGGGTCTCGTGTAGCCACTTATCTGTGTAATACATGATGTCCCTGAACTCCCGACCCTCTTGCCTTTGCTCCCCTAGTGCCTCTGATATCCTGTTCTCTCCGTCTCACTGCAACAAGACAGCCAGCTTTGCAACTGTGTAGCAGTTTAAACTATTCTAAAACAGAAGTGGCCTTTAAAGTTCTGGCACCAGGAGGGTAAAAGTCTGGTGCGTGTCTTCTGCTGCTTCCCTCATTCCTGTTAACAATAAGTCAAGGGCGGGAGAGGTGGCTCAGTGGTTAAGAGCCCTGGCTGCTCCAGCAGAAAAGCCAGACCCAGGTCCCAGCACCCACACAGCAGCTCACAGCCACCTGTAGCTCCGGTTCCAGGGTGTCCCGTGCCCTCTTCTGTCTTCCATTGGCACCATGCATATATATGTTTCTACAGACACATGCAGGCAAAAACCCACATGAAAACTAACAATAAACAAATCTTAGGTAAGTTTTCACTGTTTACATTTGTCTTAATCTAAATATTAAATGCCCCCTTTCTAGTTCGTTCTTGTTTTTTATTTGTTTGTTTTGAGTTACTTAGAAGAAAAGGAGAAACCAAAATATGAAAGCTGAGTTTTATTTATTATTAGAACCAGTCACAGCACAATCTCTATGTGTGTGTATAAGAAGTGTTTTATTCAAGGGCACATGCTGGGAGGTACCCACTGACTCTGTAGCTAGTTCTTGAATGCTGTAAGCAGTGGTACTTTGATGTGATGTGATATCATGAATTGTATTTTTTACTATTGTACTGTTTTATTTATTTTTAGTGCTAGGGGTGGAAGCTTGGATCTCACAAATATTAACAGAGTAGGCACAAACTCTAGCACTAAATTCTCCAGCCTTAACTTTTTGTCTTATGGTAGGAGTCACTCTACAAACTAATGATTATATGACTACCCCATGGTGTTGTTAAGGGGATGAAATGAGAGAGAGGGGGCAGTGGGGGGAGAGAGAAATAGAGACAGAGACAGACACCCCCCACACACACAGAGAGGGGGGGCGGGGGGAGACAGAGAGACACACAGAGAGATAAATGAGTAGGGGAAGTTTAGGGTAGGAGAGATGGTGAGAGAGGCTAGGATGCCTGCCTGAATTTTGAAGTGTATAACAGACTCTTGTGATATTGAATGTGCCTGGCACCATAGGTAAGCCATATGTCCCTTCCGCCATAGGTAAGGGAAATGACTGTTTTTGGTGGAAGGGAGCCAGGTTCCCACGTTCTTAAGGAGTTCTGGCTCTTGTCTGTCAGCCAGACATCCTCCTGCAATCCAGGTTGAGCTCACTGGGCTGCCTTTTGGAGTTTGGGGAACTGATGCTTCATTTGGGTCTGACAGTCACCAGTTAACTTGACAGTATTCTCCATGGTTCTATAGCATCAGTGACTGTAGGTTTCAAAGACTGTTAAACTAGCCATCAGGGTGATTTTTGTTATAAAAGTGTCTTTAAGAATGTGTAATTTGCTTTTTAAAAAGCTTGAGATACTGATTCATGTGTGTGCGTGTGTGTGTGTGTGTGTGTGTGTGTGTGTGTGTGTGCGCGCGCGCGCGCGCGCGCGTGCGTGCGTGTGCACGCTGGCCTATTTGCCCTTTGATGCATCATTCTGAAAATTCTACAGCACATTAAAAATATAGGTGTTTATATGCATACACAATCATTCCTCTCACCACCTAGGAGTCATTGAGCTCCGTCTATCTCAGCCCTAAAAATAACGTGCCCTCTACACATTGCTTAATTTCAAGGCCTATTGTTGCTTAGATATTCAAGGAAGTGTCTTTACTTTGAAGCCAATCCAGCAGTGTTTTACTGCTTGATTTGTAAACGGAACTGCCAGCCCATTAGGTTCAAAAGCCCACAAACCTAGGCCATCGGGCAGTTTGGCTGTGACATCTGTTACAGGGTTAATTCGGCTGATCTGACTGCTGGGCACCTGTCCCCACCCTCACCTCGCCACACTTTTAGCTTTATCCCTCCTGAAGCTGAGGCCTGCCAGACAGGAAGAGCTTCCAGAGGAGAGGAGAGGAGAGGAGAGGAGAGGAGAGGAGAGGAGAGGAGAGGAGAGGACAGGACGACCTTTCTTCTGTCAAGGTTATATGAGCAGCTGGTCGCACTCTTCCTGGCTAGAACCTCTAAACAGGCTCTTAAGATTAGAAAACTAGAAATGCTTATTAATAGAGTCTGTCCATTACACTTACTTTATTGTGTACAAGTCTCAGGCATAGAATACAAGGAGTTGTGCATTTTGCCCCTTTATAAACTGATAAGACGTTCCTGGTAAAAGCACATGCCTGTAGACAGACGCAGGAAGAGGGCCAAGTGCCGTCTTTATGAAGCTGGAGACTTTCCTGCTAAGTGACCTGTACTACAAAGGGCAAACAGATGCACACGTTGGGATGGGACTGGGGAGGACCCTTCCTGTACTGGTCCAATTGCCCCTTTTCCTACAGAAGGAAAAGGCTATGAGAAAAGGATGTTTCTGAAGCTATAAATATGCCTCTGGGGCTATAAATACCTCCACTTTTTTATAAGCTCCCTCAAACACTGTACTAGCAGTCATTATAGATGGCCATTAGGCCAACCCAGGGTAACCCAGACAAGGAAAAGTGGGGAGCAGTCACCTGGCACCTTATCACTCCCGACCAGAGGGCACTGTTTGAAGTTTGGTATTGGCAAGATAGGTACAAATCAGAAACTGAAACTGGGGGGGGGAAAGTATGAATTGATATTTTTAGGAATTGCTTTTTTTCCATTTAGGATTATCACATATAATTTTCGTAGAACAAACCAACAAACTAACTTTAGAGTAATGCTTGATAGGCCAAAGTGGTTTGTTTCCTGAGAACTCAGTGCACAGTCATAGTCAGGGGCACTTTGTTACTACTGAAGCGATTGTGGAAATATATATTTTTTCTTTCCTATATAGAAGTGTTTTCAGAGTCACAGAATGTTTATGTTATGATTTAATGTTTCTCAGAATTACTTGTTGCAGACCTGGACTTTTGCTCTCCGTCTACCATTAGAATACCCTTTTCCGATACTTGGAACTTTACTTAATGGAAGTTAAATGGTTTACAGTATGGCTTAGAGAAAAGTTGAGAGCAGATAATGTTCCAGGTTGGAGATACAGTTGCGTGGTAGAGCACTTGTCCAGCTTGCCCAAAACCTCCTGTGTTTGGACAGCACCGGGCCCCTTGCACTCAGTCCCCGCCCCCTCACACTCAGTCCCCGCCCCCTCACACTCAGTCCCACCCCCACACACAAATAGATAAAATCCTTGTCAGGACTGGGCAGTATGTTTTGAATTCCATGCTGACCTTTCATCTAAACCCGGAAGTGGCAGTGGCAGTGTATTTTTTTTAAACTGGTTAAATATACGATACTATTTTATAGAATTAGCTATCTGGTTTTGTGGTCATGAGGGGAAAAAAAAATGAATCCCTAGGAATTTGATGACACTGTTTAGTAATTTTTTTTCATCTAAATGACCAGTATTTCATAGTATTAGAAAGAAAGAATAAAATAGAGATAATTATTGCCACAACTAAACTTTATATTATCGAAAATAAGATTTAAGTTGCCCTCAGTTGCCATATCCCAGAGATAGCCTCCACAGCTGCTTTTGTGGGTATTATTTCTTTCCTTTTACTTGCTAAGTGTATAGGCGTACACACACACTTTCACAATGTACTAATTGTATGTGGTATAGTAACTATGTCTGTTGACTGACAACTTATACAATTTACTTTTACAAAGTTTTATCTACATATATATTGTGGTACAGCTACTTCTCTGTATTTTCTGTGTATATCCGTTCTAAAACACACAGACTGCAAATATTGACAGTGACCATTCTAGGTCATCCTTCATTGATCCGTGTCTTCTTTAGCTGATTCCTTTTCAATACTGAGTTTTGCATGAACGGACAGGCCTTCATTTATTTCCTGGGTCCGGGCTCTGAGCATTCCGTGGGACATGTATCTAGAATCCAGATTTATACTTTGGAGAGTGCTGTGAGATTTTTCTGCAGTCTTTTGTAATTGCCTGCTTATTTGCCCCGTACTGACTTTTAAATCTAGATGGGAGCTAGAGTAAAAAGCATCTCGCTTTATTTCCCACTCTTGGCTGCTGAGTCATCTTCCCAGCCCCAGCCCCAAATCTGAATTAATTCCCTGCTTAGATGCCCTGCATCCCATCGGTGGTTAATACTTAAGCATTGAGTTTGAGCCTACACTTATCAGTCCGTAGGGTAAAGTTTGGGAGATACAGTTAGTACAGGGACTCAGCACATCCCTTGCTATGGAGAGAAATGGTGGGTGGGACAGTGGTGAATTAGAAAAGAAGGATATTGTCACCTGAGTTTAGAGATTGGAAGTTGTATCATTTTGTTAACTGAAAAGGAAATGTCATGAAAGTCATTTCTAGGGAGAAATTTATGGAAAGCTTTTCTGAGTTGCTGAGGAATCTGGATTATAGAATACAAAAGAACTGAATAGCCTCTTCTTTGGTTGCGAGGAGTAGGGGCTCAGTAAAATTACCCAGGCAATAGTATCTTCTTACAGATGGGAGAGCAGCGAGCTAAGGCTGACACTCTCCATCCCAGGCCTTTTGGGAGTCCCGGAGAAGCTGAGCATCTGTGGGAGGCTGTAGGGCAGAGGCCTTGCCCTGGACTGGGAGGCGGATGATCCCGCTGCAGGAGTCCCGACACCTGCTTTTTCTGGATCCTCTTTCTTGCTAATTGTACACTGACCAGTGTCCCCCACTTCGCTCTGTTACCTGCTGCTGTCCTGGCCCTGTCCCCACCTGTCCCCACCTGTCCCCTCTGCATCTCTCCTCTGGGAATGGGCTTCTGCTTAGTTCAAGCTTTGTCTCATTTGAGGCCCCTCAGGGCTACACAGTTTCTCTATTTTGGCCACACTAAAAACTTCTGAATTTTCTTATCAATTCCCAGTCCTAATTCCAGAGAACACAAGAGTCTTGACAGTTTTTACTAGATTGCTTTTGTGATACATCTGACTGTCATAAATGCAGACATCCCTCTTCCCGCTTGGCTAATGGCATAGCTTCAGAAACTCCCGGATGAACAGGGACCATGGGTATGGCAGGTACCTCGTGCTAGTAATTATGTAATGTCCCTCCTGTTAGGTGACTAACAGGGCATCTATTTGAAATGGCTCTGAAGGATGGAGCAGGACGGGGAGGGGGAAGAAAATCGAGAATCGTCACTTGTAGTTAGTAAGAGATCATCCTGAACTAAGGCTGTCTTTGGACAAATAAAAGGGTGTGTGTTTATGATACGCTTAAAAGGCAGGGGGTTTGTTGTTGTTTGGTTTTTTTATGTCACTAAATACTTTCCTTTGAATTAACCTCCCCTTTCCCATAAGGAGTATAAATCTGGGGAATTTATGCCCTACCTCAGTTGTAAACAGATCTGAAGCTCGGAAGTGCTGATCCCTGCGTCCCAAGGTATCTTTTTTCTTGCCCTTTCTGCTTGATTTTAGGAAAGACGAACTCACTCATTCCATTTATGTAAGGGCAGCGAGGTTCTGAAAAAAAAAAAAGTACCCGAACCTGATACTCCTGGAAGAATCATTTTCTGAGTCAATAGTTTATCTTAGCAGTATCTTCCCAGGATATGGGGAAGAGAATCTGATATCCCAAAATTTGTGCTGTATTTGGCAATCTAGTTCGCTGTGTCAAGGATGGAAGCTTGTTCACTGCCCTCTGGGAGAGTTCAGCCTCTCCTCTGGAGGGTCACTGTCAACCATCCTCTTTGGTCCTCCTCCTCCTCCTCCATCTCCTCCCTGCTGTGCCTCCTTTCCCCTCCAAGGCCATGGTCAATACTAGCAGTTTGAATGTTACAGTTAGCCACCCAGCTGACCTTAGTGTGTGTCCCTTAGAACCTCAAAGGGCAGCTTCCTTGGCACTTCTTCAAGTAAGAACTAACTTCATAAAACACTGTTTTCATTTGGTTTAGGATCACTTGAAATGTAATCTGATTTGAGAGACAGCATTTAAACTCCTGTTTACAGAAAGATTGTTTTAATAATCATGTGGTTGGAATTTCTGTTGGGTAAAATAAAGGCAAGTATAACCGATTTGGAAAGGGCCTTTAAATGGTCTGATCGCGTTTGAGAATGTTTGCCCTGGTCATTCAAATGCCTTTTAAAATCTGCTTTAAAAATGCAATTTTAGTTCATAACAGAATTAAGCATTATTACTTTAATTAAAGACTTTGCAATGCTCCTTATTATTTAAGGAAAAAGTCTTTGAAATTATTTTTGTTAAGAACATAGACATTTCAAGCCCTTCTTTAGCTCATAGGTATGCTAATCCCCTCTTGATTGCTTTGCAGGGAGTTGGCAGTCACCAGGACCCTGGTTTGTAGTGCATTTGTAAGTGAGCTTTATTTTAGTTATTATTTTGTGAAGCAATGAAGAACTTCCCTATCTTGCACTCTGACCTTTGTTTACTGGTCCCTACTGGCCAGTGTCCTGGTCAAGAGGTAGCGTGCATGCAGATTGCTCTTTGTCACTTTCAGGAGAGTTGACGTGTTCTCAGAAAGTTACTCATTTCAAAAGAAAATCCCGTTTTTGGTTTCAGATTACTTTTCATTACACTCTACCTTCTCTCCTTTAAGGGACCCAAAACATGCACAAATACGATCATGTGCAATATATTAGCATGTATTATCTTCCTCTTCATTTGTGTGGAGGTAAAAGATATATTTGTACCTGTATTTAACATTACACATTACAAAGGTAAACTGATGGCTAAGAGATTCGACTCTTGTAGAATGTCCTATTTTGTAATATAATTAAGAAACTTTCCAGAAGGTGTTTGTCTACTCCAGGACTTTTGAGAACAATTCAGGCTGGCAAGTTCATCACCACTATCACCACCACCACCGTCATCGCCATCAGTTTGAGCCAGGGTCTTGCTGTGTAGCCCACAGAAGTCTCAACCTTAAACTCCTTGTTCCTTTCTCTCATGCTCTTGAGAATAGTCCTTCCATCAGGGATGGGACAGCCACTCAGGGAGCACCCATGAGTCACAGACAAGACTGAGTAATGACCACAGCTCTGTCTGAGACTCACTCACTTAGGTGCTTGTGAGGGCTGATAGGATTGCCCTGGTTTTGTAGCTTGTGAGCCTGACTTTGGTGGATCTGAGCCCAGCTGTGTCTGGATTGAGCAGCTCTGGGCCTTTCCAGGCTTCCTGTTGCCTCCCCTCCTTTCACTTCTATCTGCCCTTAGCATTTTTAAACACTCAGAGCAAATAGTGAGTTTATGGGAGAAAGGTATTGTGTAGTTATTTAGTGTGAGACAAGGTCTTACTATGTAGCTCTGGCTGGCCTGGAGCTCACTATATAGACCAAGCTGGCCTTAGACTCTCAGAGATCCTTTTGCCTCTGCCTCCCAAGAACTGGGATTAAAGGTGTGCACCACCGTGTCAGGCAGGTCACTAATTTGAAATGATATCCTGTCTCTTGTAGACTTGAAACCAGGAGGCCCTCCAGGGCATCAGGTGTGGCCGTGTCACTGTTGAGTGTCACTGTTGATAAAACCTGTGGTGCTTTATCAAGTTCAAGACCGTCATGTGGTTTCTGAGGTTAGAAGAATTAATGATCATGAATATGTAGTGTAGAATCATGTGTAGTAGTTAAAAGAATGACAATAGCAGATAAAACAGAGACATTAGTGTGTTTCAACTCTTGGATTTAAAAGCTTTTGTAGCTCTAATATTCAGTCCTTACAATGACTCAGACAGGCATATTTACTGTTAGTTAGCCTTGTTTTATATAGAAAGTCCTCATTCTGTGAGGGCCACGACTGTCATATTTCCCACTTCATTGTACTCTTATCTCAATTAGTTAATTGTAAATTCACTGAGCAGAGAGCTCACTGTCAATAGACAGCACCTGCTGCTGTACAGTTCTTAAACTAGATGAGGATTCTCATCAAAGCTTTATATCTTTATGGTAACATTTTACATATTTACCTAGTGTTTTCATATGTTTCTTTTGAGGAGGTAGAAAAGAATCTTATGATAGTAATAAACTGTTTAAGTTTGTCACGAATCAAAAGCAGTGGGAATGGAATTGCCTACATTTCCTACTAATTTTTACATGACCTCAAGATAACTAAGCTGCTGCATCAGGAAAAAGATACCCGAGAGTGACATGAGACATTAAGGAACCTTAAAGTCCCCTCCCGTATGTCTCTCATCTCTTCTTAGTCATTCTGCCACCTAGAAGGATAGGTGATGTAAATAAGTTGCATAAAGCAGAAACTGCCCTGCCTGTCCTTTGTCTCAGTCAGTGATGGGGACCTTGGGACAGAAAACAAAACAAAGCAAACCACCACCACCACCAAATACCCACAGAAAACCGGCCAAATGGTAGTATTAATATGAAAGTGTTGACAACGTTGTAGAACATGGGATTCTGGCAGTGGATATAAAGTTCATTCTGGGAGGAATTCTCCAGTAAGGTGAGGAAGCCTTTAGGGGGTATGTAGTTCCCCACACGGAAGCAAGAAGAGAAAGTCAGCACAAACCTAAAAGAAAGGGAACTCAAAGATGCTAACATTTCTCTATAAATACGCCCGTCACCTCCTGGCAGACAGTCTAGGATTCTGGCGGGGTTGGAAGCTTCTGGATTCCATTTTTAAGAAAGTGTGATCATGTTTCCCAGGCCATGAAAAGAGCCTGGGAAAGGGGTTGTCATTCTTCATAAAACCCTGAGCAAGTGGGGGCCAGCAGATGGTCAGGGAGGTGGGTTATCCATCACCTGCTTATTGGCTTTTCTTTGAGCTAGGCCTTCCTACCTCCTGGTGATGTGAAGACGAAGACCTCTTTGGGTTCTGACCTCAAAAAAACTTGGAAAGTCTGAAAGAGAAAAACAGGGAAGTTCCAAGCTTGTGAGGTAATCCTCTAGTGGAGGTGTGTAACATTTAGAGCCAGATACCCATCTCTAAAGTCCTTCTGTTTTCCGTGGACCTCATGTCCTATGACTACTGACCTGCCCTAAAAAAAGGGATTTCTGATCCACTTTACAAAATTCTAGCTACTATGCAAAGTTTGGACCAAGACAATATTGAAGTGTGGGAGAAGACTGTTTGTTAAGCTTGGTAGTTCTGATCATAAGGAGTTCCTGAAGTCCAGTGCTTCCTGTACAAATGCCAAGGCTTACAGTGTGTGTGCATCTGCCTTTTGATATGTGTGTATGGTAGCAACATGCTTTTATCTCATAAGTAAACCCTGAACTCTGAGACCATCACTGTTTAAACTTTCAACAAGGAAGAGAAAAGATGAAAAGAAACTATGGTTTTAAAGTGTTGCTCTTAGTAACTAAGTTTGCCGTTGTGGTAAGAAACTCAGTAAGTGGCCACAGAATGAGTTTAATGGACTTGTGAATTTGAACAAAAGTATTCTGGTTTTAGTAGAATTTTTTATGATTTTCCTGCTTGGACAGAAATCAATAGCAGCTCATTATGATTTAATGAAGTAAATAATTTCAATGCAAAAGAAACAGACCCAGGAAGCCATGGGTTTACATTATTTCTGACTCTGTTTTCTAGATCAGCATTTGAACTCAATGATTCTTAGATTTTATCAGAAAAAGAATATGTAAGGTAGTTTGTTTTCCTTTTTAGATTCTTTAGAGTGCTAGAGAATGAAAACTGGTATGGCAGCTTGAGTTCAGTGTGTGTGTGTGTGTGTGTGTGTGTGTGTGTGTGTGAGTATGTTCCCAAGTGTGTGTGTTTGAGTGTGTGAGTGTGTGCCTGTGTGTGTGTGTGCGTGTGTGTGTATGTGTGTATCCTCTCTGCATGCTTAAGTATGTGCTTTCCCACGTCATAATAAGGGATGGAGAGGGAGGGAGGGAGGGATCTTACAGTATGCATTAGATACATATAGGCTTCTCAGCAGCGTTCCTCTTAGGTGTCTTCATCATGGCTGTATGTATATGGTCCTCTATATTTCTAAGTTATGTCAAGGATATAGTTGACAACAATGTTAAAAGATGTATAAAGAGCTTAAGCTTCAAATAAAACTTAGAAATTAAGTAGAAATATATCCTGGTTTACTTATCTTTAAAAGTTTTAATTTTTGTTAAATTTAATTGTTAAAAAATTTGCAAATGAATAAAAAAAAACCAATCGCATACCAAAATCAACCAGACTCGAAGTCTATATAACTCAGTGAAATTGTACCGGGTTCTGGAGCAGAAGCTGTGGGGCTTTCCCTTACGTTTTACAATTTGAATATTTTCATGAATTTTATGCACCTACCCACCATCGTAAACAAATGGTTCACGAAACAATCAGCTTCCTATCGTCTTTCCTAGCTCATGTCCGTGCCCTGCATCCAGTTCCTCCTCATACCCCAGGATGTGTCCTTTCTTTTCCTCTTTGCTTCATGTTACTCTATACCCGGCACACACACATTTGCTTGCATATATATGTATATGCATATATATATGTATATACATATATATACATATATACGTATATACGTATACGTATATATACGTATATATGTATATACATATATACGTATATATACGTATACGTATATACGTATATATGTATATACATATATATATATATGGGCTAGATTCCACATATAAGAGAGAACATGTTCTGTTTTTCATTTTTTTTTCCTTTCTGAGATTGTGTGATCTCCCTCATTTTCCTTAAAAAACAAACAAGCAATCAGTCACCTTCATTTACCTCCAAATCTCCCTTTTGTAAATGAAATTGTTAGGTAGTTTTCCTGAGGTGTATTGTTTAGATTTAGGGACGAGGGGAACACTAATATGGCGGAGATGAAGATTCCAAATACTCTGGCTCTAAGGAGTTCATATGGCGTGTGCGAGGCCCTGGGCACTGGAAGAACATATTAAAAGGAAGAAAAAAACCCAATAATTTGTGCTCTTACCAGTCTTGCTTGCGATGTCGTTAGGAAAGCACACATTTTATCTTGGTGGGGGGGTTGGCTTTAGGGATTGTATTAAGTTCCTTGACTCAACAAGAATGGCCATATTGACCCCAATGTGAAGGGGGGGCTTCAGCCCCTCCCCGTGCCCCTTAGCTTTCCCTGTTTTTCCATATTGCCTCAGCATACTCCGCGCAGTCTCTAAGGAAGAGGAAAGGTTCCCCATGCTTAGGTTGGTTATCTTGTCTTCTCATGTTAAGATTTGTTTACTATCTAGGTGCAATGCTCTTTTAAAAGTTGCTGCTACCCAGTGGCTTTGGTTTGTGAACTTGGACCTGTAGACAACAGAGAGGCTTCTGGGCAGGCATCTCTGAGATGTTTTTTTACAGAGTCTTTTGGTTTGCCGTTTTGCACTTGGAGAGAAGGTCAGGAGTAGATGAGGCTAGTTTTCTATAGCAAAGGGCGTCAGTCTCATTGGCGAGGGTGTGGGCAGAAGGACAGGTACCTACCAATGACTCTGTGATTTGGTAGGAGGGAAGTATAATAATTGTCAGGCAAAGCCTTTCCTTCCTCCAGAAAGAAGGCAAAGCTGGAGTCTTTTGAGTGTGTCTCTAAAGCCCTTAATTTATCTGATTTCTCCAAGACATTGATAGATTGAGAGTCATGTATAAAATTGCTTCTTGACCAAGATGGGGTTACGTCCTGATTAACCAACACAGCTTGAAAATCTCATAAATCACGATGTACTTAATACAAGCCAGCCCTGAGATGACTGACAGATCCTCTTGCTCTCCGTCCAGGTTGTACCACCTCTGGGTGGCTGAGTCCTCTCTACAGTCCTCTCAGGGATCTTTCTTACCTCCCCATGAGGTCAGCTTCCCATTTCCTCCCCTGTCCAGCAAATTGGCTCGAGGAAGGAGGAAGCCATTGAAAGCCCTTGAAAGCCCTATCCCTGTCACAGCCCTGTTCCCTCTGTTCCTCCACCATACAAGAGTTTCCCCCCGCTTTGCTGATTTTATCCATGGTGAATGATCCTCTTTGTCAAGCTTATTAGAATTCCATGTGGGTGGGATGCTATGCAAAAAAGGGGGGGAAAAAGAAAGAAAAAGAAAAGGAAAAAAAGTAATTGTGTTGTAGAACTGCCCAGTCCTTAGAGGTGAGGAGCCAGATAGCCTTTGGCACTGAGAACAGTGACTGCCTAGGGTGCTGATTCCCCAACCCCCACAAGTAGAGAGAGAGAGTCTGTTTTACCTCCAGCCAGGTCTGTGGTCAGGACTCCTACCCCTACGATGATAAGAAGCCTTGTTTTAGGTTTCTGAACTGAAGGCGAGTCTTTGCTTAGCCTGGACGGGAGCATTTCCCTGGGTTCCCAGCTCCACGCCCTTGTGTGATTCTTTCCAGCCACTCTTTCTCCACAGATGTCAGGTTTGTCTCCCTCTGTCACCTCAAGGTAACTGACATTCGTGACTAATTATTTAAAAGGGTAGCTTTTGAGTTTAGTTTGAGGAAAAGGAAATCCTTGAGAGCCTGATCAGGTACACTGCACTTGAGCAGGTGACGTGTTGGTGTTTGAAGACCAGAAAACACACAGAAGGTAGGGTTTTTAACATAGTTGGAGCAGCGGGGAACTCCAGGCCAGTTTCATGGACTTATAATACTGGCACTGTGTGTGGGTCGTCTGAACCAGTTCCAGGCCTTTAAACTTGATCCAGACAGCCAAGCCAGGTAGTCACAGGGCTTAGGGAAGGGCCATCTTGATACAATGAACTCTTAACTAGGGAAGTTTTTATCCTTCTGGTAAAAGTCAAATTGTATCAACTCCAGGTTAGAGGATTGTGAAAGAGGTATAAGCCTGTGTGAGTGTAAGAGTCTTCTCTCTCTCTCTCTCTCTCTCTCTCTCTCTCTCTGGGTGTGTGTGTGTGTGTTTGATTTGGTCATTTGGTAGTGATTTGCGGTAAAGGTTTCACGATGAGAGATATATACAAATATACCTGATTTTAGCATAGGGTTTTATTTTGGTGTATATGATTGCATACTGTTTTTTGGTCATTATGAAATCTTTGTGTGTGCACACACATGAAGACAAGTGTAACCTCCGGAGGAGAGGACGTGGAAGTATGAATACTGGTACTTCCTCAGGGCTGTCTGATTCAGCACACTGCGTATTATGAATGAAGAGAGTGCAGAGTATATTCAGTCTAGAGTAGACACAGTAAGTGGCAAGCGTTGACTGACATTTATGCTTCTTTTCTTTTTCAGGGCTGCCAGTCAGCACAGTGTCTCAGTCCCCCAGGCTAGAGTTCCAGAAGCCCATGCTAGCTCGAGTCTCTTCTCAAACTTACAGGGAGACTTTTAGTTTTGTGAGGTACTGTCCTTATTCCTTTCCCTGGAGCCAGCCGCTTGAGTGCTTGAATAGGTCCTTTAGTCTGCATATACTCTCGTAAATGTATTTGTGCCTGAGGCAAAAATTCACAATAAAAGTATCCTCATTAGATAGAACATCTCAGGGGTAGTTAGAGCATTCACATATACAACCACTACCTCTCTCTCCTTCCCACCCAAGCCTTTCAGATGGTCTCTCTCTATGCCTTCCTCTGACAGAGCTTTAGAGTCAGGAGTGAGCTTCCTGCGTCTGAGGACTTACCTATTCTAGATATTTCATATTTATGGAGTCATGCAGGATGGCACTTTTGGTGTGAATGTTTCTATCTTATATGTGTGGTGCACATGTGTGTATATGTGTCTGCTCCATGTGTGTGACTGCACATGTGTGCACGTAGAGGCGGATGGCTCATACTGACAGCCAGAATCTTCCTTGAGTCTTTTCCCACCTTACTTCCTTTGAGGCAGGATCTGTTAATCAAATGCAGAGTAGGCTGACAATAGTTCTGCTAGCCAGCTTGCCCCGGGGACTCCCTGTCTCTCTTTTCTTAACATGGGACTATGGGTGGGCTATCAGGCTCATCGAATGTTCTTGTGGTTTCTGCAAATTCCAATCTTGATCTTTTTGTTTATACAACTGTTGTTACTGCTGAGCCTTTCCGCAGCCTGCACATATGTATTTTAACGTTAACTTGGTTAAGGAATAATCTAGGCAGATAAAACATATTTTTGTGTGTATATGTGTGTGTGTGTTTATGTGTACGGGTGTACATGACTGTTCATGTGCTTGTACAAAGCATATGGAGGGCAAGAATACTTCTGTTGCTTCTCAGGTTTTTCGCTATTTTGTTTTTTATTGTTATTGTTGGCTTTTTGGGAAAAGATTTACTTTTAGTTTAAACATACACACACACACACACACACACATACACACACACACACACACAAACACTTACAAAGTGTCTTCAGTTTCCAGAAGAGAGTGTTACATCCCTCAAGCTGGAGGCATAGGCTGTTTCGAGCTCTCTGACATGGGAGCTGGGAACTGAACTCAGATCCTCTGCAAGACCAGGGTGTGTTCATAACATTGTCTTAACCTCTGAGCTGTCTTCAGCCCCACCCCTCAACTTCATGGATTCCTTTAGATAAGGTCTCTTTTCTCTCTAGCCCGGAACTCACCAGATAAGCAAGGCTGGGTGGTCGGTGACCATCAAGGATCCTCACGTACTGCCACACCAGGATTAAAAACCCAAACCAAAACCGAACGGCACTGAGTCTAGAGCTTGAGCTTGGGTCTGCATGCTTGCAAAGCAAGTGCTTGCCCAGCGGAACCATTTGCTCGGTCCCACAAGTCGGTGTTTGCATGGACCTCAGAAACCGTTTCCCTTCCTGTTGGCTGTGTTTGCAGGTATCCACCAGAGCACCACTAATCATTGTCTGCTTTACCGGTGACAACGGATCTCGGTGAGGCTGGGAGCATTGGCGAGGCTGGGAGCATTGGCGTGAGATGGCAGAGCTTCTAAGCAGCCAGCTAGCATCTGGGTGTGGGTGAACTGGTTCTGGGGTACACACTGCTTGGCCTCTCCTCCAGTGTCCTCTCTGTTGCATGTGTAATTTTAGTGCCTGTTTCCCCAAACGATACAGTGCTGTTTTCCTACAATAACAAAAATGTCTGCAAAATGTTCTTTCATATATACCATAATCTATTTTTCAGATCAACCTCCACTCCCCACTCCCATAGCCTCCCTCCCTCACTTCCTTTTCCTTTTTTTCATTAATTACATTGAGGATATTAAGGAACAAAAAAATTTCTGAAGTAGTATCTATACTCATTGTAGAAACATGGCCAAGCAAAGGGAATTTGAAACCATATATATATATATATATATATATATATATATATATATATATATATTATTTATCCTGAAGTAACCTCTTTAAACAATTTAAAAATATTGTTAGAGTCTCTCATATATACATATTATATACACATATACGTATATATGTATGTATGTGTGTATGTATTTATGTGTATTTGATAGGGATAAATATTGTAGGAGAAAGGATGATACAAGAAATGAAGTTTTCTAATAGAAAATTTACTAATTATATAATGTAAACATTTTTGGTCTAATTAACAATGGTGAATATTTACTAGATGCTTAAAATTCAATAGGGACCATTTTAGTGCTTTTAAAATTGTATTTTTAACCATTTCATAGGAATGGTGTGTAGTTATCTACACAGATGCAGTGTCCTTAGGATTTCTAGTGCTGTACTAAAGCCCCTTGGCCAGAGCATCTTGGAGAGGAAAGGATTCATTTCACCTCAGCTGCTCTCAGGTTACACTCCATTAGTAGTGGAAGTCAGGCAACAACCGAAGGCCGGAACAGCAGTAGCGACCATGGAGGGTTGCTGGCTCAGTCTTCATGACTTGCTCAGCCTGTCTTCAGAGTGTCCAGGACCAGCAGCTCAGGGGGAGCTCTGCCTGCAGTGACCTGGGCCCTCCAACATCAGTCATCCGTCAAGAAAATGCGCCACAGGTTTGCCCATAGGGCAGTAGTTGGGGAAGTTCCCTCTCCCAGATAACTCTAGCTTGTAGCAAGTTGGCATAGAAGTACCCAGTATGGACGGTTTCATGCTCCAGCTTCTACGTTCACTTGTTTGCAGAGCTGTCAAGCAGAACGCCTTGAACATGCTCGTCGAGCCTTCTCCCAGCAGCGAGGCCTCCAACCCCTGCCTACCTTCACTTGGCACTACATGCCCAGGGGTCGCCTGTTTGTTTCGCTGTGCTTCTGGAGACATTGATTCTTGCCATGGCTTTCCGTATTTTCTTTCACTAGTCCCTACACAGCATTATAGGTAACATTCCTATCGGCTAACCATGGGGTAGAAATGCAGGAAACCTCATCCCGGCTCAAGAGCAGAGAAACATGGGGTATGTGTAAGCTTAATCTCACTACTGGCAGAGGTGAAGTTTTGTCCACTATGCTCCATTTTCGAGTTGGTTTCTTAGGTGTGTGTGTGTGTGTGTGTGTGTGTGTGTGTGTGTGTGTACATTACCATGGCAAGACCGAGAGCATGACCAGAAGGGGTGGCAGTCAGAGGTGGGCACTTTTTTGTTGTTGTTGTTGTTTCGAGACAGGGTTTCTCTGTAGCCCTGGCTGTCCTGGAACTCACTCTGTAGACCAGGCTGGCCTCCAACTCAGAAATCCACCTGCCTCTACCTCCCAAGTGCTGGGATTAAAGGCATGTGCCACCACTGCCCTCCACCACTGCCCGGCTCAGAGGGCACTTTTGAACCTCAGAAGTCACACTGGGATATGTCAGAAGAGAAGGGATGGTTTCCCATACAGCTTGTAGTTTTCAAAGCCCACTCTCCGACCTCCCCCCCCCCAGCCCCCTACCCAGGCTCAGGGATCTGTGTAGAAGAGAAGGCAGAAAGACTGTAAGAGCCAGAGGTGGTAGATGAGTGAAAGGTGAGTATCTTCCAGATGCACCGTCAGTGAACTCACAGACTGCGAGAGCATGCACAAGAGTGCACAGGTTCAAGCCAGAAAAATCGCAGTACTGCAAAGGGGAGGTGAACCCAAAGTCCCGCCCCTAACTAGGAAGTTACTTGTTATCTGCTGGGAAAGGGAAACCCACTTCTCTCCAATAGAGCATCGCTGGGTCTGTCAGTCACTTTCCAGGGCAGGACCCATGCCAGGAGTAGTTGCCCACACAGGACAGACTCCATGGTGTGTGTGTGTGTGTGTGTGTGTGTGTGTGTGTGTGTGTGTGTAGGTGCTGTGTGTGTGTGTGTGTGTGTGTGTAGGTGCTGTGTGTGCGCGCGTGCATGCATGTGCTTGCTTGCTTTTTATTTTGTTTTGATTTTTTTGTCTTAATGACTTCTGTTTAATTTTTTAAAAAAAATTTCCCCCCTGTTTGTCTGTTGGGGGAGAGGGATAAGAATATATAAGAGAATAAGAGAAAAAAAACCATGAAGTTGAGTGGGTTGGAGGGTGAACAACATCTGGGAGGAGTTGGGGGAGGGGGAAACATCAAGAACAAACAAACAAACAAACAATAAGCAAGTCTTTGTGCTGGGGAGGTGGCTCATTGGTAATAATGCTTCCCATTCAAATCCAAGGACCTGAGTTCAAATCCACAGAACCCATATAAAAGCCAGATGCTATCTATGTTGTTCGTAACTCCAGTGCTTCCACAGAGAGATGGGAAGTGGAGACAGGAGAGTCCTTGAGACTTCTGGCCCAGCTAGCCTGCCATGTGCAGCATGCAGTTGTAAATATTAAAAAGATAACCCTGTCTCAGACAAGGTAGATGGCTCATATTGGCCTCTGACTTCTACATGGGCACCATTGCACACACCCACACCTACACGCACACAAACACACAGGCACGCCTACACACACACACACACACACACACACACACACACACACTCCTGTGGAAGCATGTCGTTTTCTGTAAATTTGCAGTGCTAATTGCAAAGGTTGTTATTATCCCTGGCTCATGGGACAAGTTCTTTTGAAGCTCCTGGTACTTTGTGAGTATATTCTATCTAAATGGTTACCGCAAGCAATACGGGTAAAGCCTGGTTCCACGTTTCGACTGTGTCTGTCACATCAAGATGGCTTCCAGAGGTTTTCTGTGAGGTGCTGGAGCCATTGGTCAGGAGCCATGACCCTGTGGGGAGGTTGAGACTGGCAGTTACAGCGGTGATCAGTGCTGTCTTTTCCTGTTTTTATTTTCACATTTCTCAGAGTGAGCCATGCCCTCGTCCATGACTCATGACTCTGATTTTAATTCCTCCACTTGTCTCATTCTCCGGCCTTTCATTTGGGGTTCCTCCCTCTGTGTCGAGAAGATCCCCTGGTCTGCCTTCCACCTGCAGTTATCACATGGTGTCCTCGAGGGGTACGGCGGGACTCTGAGGGCGAGGCACCTCGTTAGTGTGGTCGTGCACTAGTGTACCGAATGGTT
Organism: Tokudaia tokunoshimensis; assembly: GCA_036184795.1. NCBI lineage: Eukaryota > Metazoa > Chordata > Mammalia > Rodentia > Muridae > Tokudaia > Tokudaia tokunoshimensis. Next base: position 42,556,047 of record BTHU01000004.1, on the reverse strand, counting down.
AAAGGCTTGACTGTGGGGTTCATTTTGATTTTTAAATCAGTTCTCCCGATTTATATTTATTGAGCTATTGGGAAATTAGGTTTTTTTTTTACTGCATACATTTTAAAAAACATTTTTAATATATTTAATTTGTGTGAGAGAAACTCTTGTGTGTGTGTGTGTGTGTGTGTGTGAGAGAGAGAGAGAGACAGAGACAGAGACAGAGAGAAAGAGACAGACAGAGACAGAGAGAGAGGGCATACAAGCTAGCAACAGTGCTTGCTGGTGTTGGGTGTGTGTGTGTGTGTGATCACATGGTATGTGTGGGAATCGAGGGGGACAGCCTGAAAGAATTGGTTATGTGTACCCCATTTTTATCCCCATTTTAAATAATGGGCTTCATCACATACCCAGGACATGGAACCTTGCTTATGCACTCACCCCCTGCTGCTTTGACCTTTACTCTCTCCCCCCTTGCTGGTCTCCTTAGAGTTGTGCAGGACATGAGTGCTGTGCCCTGTGCCTGAGATGGAGGGGCTTTTGCCAGGGCCGGTTTTAGTGACTGCCCTGAATGACTGGGTTGGTCCCCAGTGTTTACCAAGCACAGGGATGAAGGTGCTTCTTGCCTTGCAGGCTGTTTCTCTTCCTCTGAAAGGGAAGCCTGTGGGCATCAAATCATGTCCAAGCTTCCTTCTGTCATCTCTGAGAAAAATAAAGGTCCAGTCTGAACTAAGAATGCACTTTTTAAGGGTGCCCTTCAGATTCTCTGTCAATATTAGCTTGAACTGTGATGGCTCCTTTCCCTGGAGCCCAAATGCACACAGCATCACTAAGTTATGTGAAGTAACTGCTGGAGCCAGGCGGCTGAGGAGGAGTTCTGTCTCAGGTCTTCTCAGGACCGAGGCGTTGCTTAGAGCAGCACCACAACCTACTGCTGCCGCATGCAGGAATGGATGGTGCAGAAGGCAGAGAGGGAGGGGTTGGTGTTCAGATACCCGGGAGGGTTATTTTCCATTCGCACACGGTGATGAGGATGGTCTTCCTTTGATGAGCCACGTGAAGGCTGAAGACAGGATGCTACTGAACCTTGGTGAAGCAGGCACACGGTTGCTGCCCGCAGCTAAGTGAAGAAAAGATCAAGGGGAAAGCAGACATCAGTATCAGATCCCATCCTTAAGGCACAAATACTTACCCTCAGCTGTTACTCAGAAGTCACACTCTGAGTCAGAAGAGTTAGAAGTCAAAGATGGCTTACAGGGCAGAACCTCCAGCTTACCTTACAGTTCCCAGAGTTGGTGAACCTGGCATAAGTTAGAACAGAAGTGACCCTTGTCAGCAGGTACACTTGTGTGCTAACCAGTAAACACTTACTGCTGTTTCCTCTTGACTCATGTGGCTGAAAGGAAGCACAGTCACTCTGACTGTAGTGTAGATTTGTGTCTAGCAGGGACGCTGAGCAACTTGTCCACAGTAACATTCTTGGGATGACATAGGTGGGGTGGGAAAGGCAAGTCATGCTTTGCCTTTCGAATGGATTGAAATTTTTAGATTTTATATTTATCTTCTATTTAGTTATGTGGCTGCTAAGTAATTGTGATTTTTTTTTTTTAAGTTGATGTAGAGGAACAGAAAATTTAGTTTTTTCAGTGTGATTACAGGAATAGAAAATGGGTTAATTACACTCCATCCCCTCCCCCCTTTTACAACTGAACAGCACACTATCCGCACTTTGAGGATGTTTTTGTTTTACTCTAAGAGAAAGCCTGGTAGAGTAGCCATTACATCATAGGGTCTTTTGTGTAGTTTCCCTTTTGATAGGAAACCTTCCTTTGCGTTCCCATGGGAAACAAAAGGGAGATTAAAGGTTTGGAAGTTCAGGTTTCAGACCCATTGTCTGCAGGTGTGACATTTTGCTTATTTGGCCCATAGACAAGCGAGCACCTCCTCGTGTGCAGCTTGTGGGATCTGGGAGCTGGCCTTGAAATTAGCAGCATTGTGAGCCAGAGAGCTGGGGAAAGCACAGCTTACATTTTCTTCCATAGCTGCTTCCTGAGACAGTACAGTCTGGCCCCTTTCCACGAAGGGTTAAAAAAAAAGTTGCAAATGACCTTTGAGGTGTACTTTTGATATTTGCATTATAATCCTGTGGGCTTATGCTTTTAATTTTTAAAGTCACTGGTGATATTTGTGAAGAGTTTCAGTTTCCATTTTCTCTGAATAGCGGCAGTATGACCGTTTCCAAGAAGGTGAGCAAGTGTACAAGCCCATTCCACCCACCAGATGCCTTCAGAGTTCAAGTTCCTTTGGTAGAATGGCTGGGGATTGACACCCCACCTCCCAGTTTCATTAGTTATTTAACCTAAGAGGAAGGCTTCAAGTTGAATACGTAAGTTAGCGTTTCATGAATAAGTAAACCCCCTCACACACACACTTCGGATGTTTTTCTTCTGGTGGTCTTTTTGTGTATTCTACCATCTCTTTAAAAGTCATCGGACTTTAGCATGGGACTTTTATCTCTGTAAATAACAAGTTAGCACATCATGTTAGAGCATTTGTTTCACATAGGCCTGGAGATACAAAAGGGGGTGGGCAGAACTCAAGATACAGGAGTTAATGAAAACAACAGGTAGGTAGGCGTGTTTGAATTTAGGTGGAAGAAGGTGGAGGTGACATTAGATATAGTTGCGATATACCTGGGATGGCCATTAAACCTGTTGTGTTAGTCAGGATAGGTTGCTTGCAGCATGGCAGCAAATAGCCCTTCAGTCACAGGGATTAAGCCAACAGAGGTCTGTGTCCTTCCTTCCCGCAGCAATTCAGGTAGCCTCCCTCTGGTCTGTTAGCTTTCTTATGACTCTCAGCAGGAGCTCTGTGCAGAGGAGTGTCCATATTGCTCCAAGGTCATTGTCCAGAACCAGCCATGTGACCTTGCTTATCACTGGATAGGACAGAGCTTCTCTATGCACAGGAAGAACTGTGCACTAGGGAGGTTTAGTGGTGTCTTTTTCATGTATCTAAATGAGAACTGGGGTCTCAGCTATTAGATGGGAGCTGGAGATGAGGATTTAAGAGGCATCAGAGACAGGGAAGGGAATGGTAGAGCGGATTGTAGATGAAGGCATTGAACAATCGGTTTCCATGACAGTGTCTTCTTCTCTGTGTAGCTTTCGTCATGGCCTGGGCTGTGTAGTCCCCTAGAACATCATGAGGGCTGCAGTGCTGATGCTCAAGTCAAAGAGTTCTGTTGGCCCTGGTGTTGGTGATTGGCACACAGTGTGAACATTGCCAATCTCCAAAGCGCATTTGCACTTGATCACTTGAGAGTGATGTAGTCCTGTAGGTTAGCTGAGTGTAAGTCTTTATGATGACTGGAAGGGTTGACCAGAGCTCAGGTGGTGGATGAGCAGATCAAATGCTAATTCTTTATGTCAAGGGAGTGGGTAGAGTTTGCTTATATGTTTCTCTTTATAAAACATCACCAAGATCTCTAGTTTCTTTTTTAAAATATTTATGTGTATGTTTTATATATGTATATGTATAAATGTATATATATATACATGTACACATATATACATATATACATGTACACACACACACATATATATATATATACACACATGTACACATGTATGTGATATGGCACATGTGGAAGTCAGAGAACAACTTTCTGAAGCCCATGTCTTCCTTCCGCCATCTTGTGGGTTCTGGGGTTCAAACTCAAGCCACCAGTCCTGCATGGCCAGCACGTTTCCTCACTGAGCCACATCCCTAGCCTGTGTTGTCTCTTCCTCCAGAACACACATTGCTTGTCCTTGACTCCAGAATATATGTATAGCTTTGCTGTGGTCTGTAAGGCATCTACAGAGCAAAACCCTGCTGGGTCAGAGGCTGAGCCGGGCTCTGTAGTCTTTCCTACCCCAGTTCTCCTTCTGCTGCCTTTCTCTCCACTCTCCTTCCTGTGTCCTCTTCCTCAAACTCCGCTTGTTAAGGCACGGCCCTTGGGAGCAGACCCAGCTTGGAAACATTCCTGGGAGCAGCTGTTCGAGAAGCTGGGCAGTTCCTTCTTCGAGCCTTTGTTCTTTTCTGTGACGTGGGGCTGGGTAGTTATCTCAGAATTGTTAGTACAGGTTGTGTATGCCTTATCTGGAATGTGTGGGAACAGAAGGGTTCAGATTTTGAAATATTTGCATATAGTTTACCATTGAGTAAAGCTATATGCCAACCCATTACGATTAAGTAATATATGAGTGACTTTTGCCAAATTTAGTAATTTATGCAAACCACTGCACACAATAGCTGGTATGTTTTAATTGGTCAGTGAATGCTAATTACAATAGATGTCATTGTTTTGACTATTTTTTCACTAATTATTTTATGAAAGTTTTTTGTTGTTGTTTCTTTTTTATGGAACCAGGAACCAAATCTAGGCTTTGCACATGCAAGGCAAATAAATGTTTTACGGCTTAAATTTCTTCCTCTGGAGGTAAGAATCAACGGTAGAGTGCCCTGGATTTCATTTTAGCACTGCAGGTTTTCTTTTTCTCTTTTAAGCATACATTTTGTTTAGATGGCAAAGCAACAAATGCTGATTTTAAAAAAAAAGATAAAACATTATAAAGGCGTGAAAAGTAAAACTCACCCATTAGCCCACTTTCAAACATTCAAAAGAGAACAACAATTAATACTTTGGTATTTATTCTCACAAACTTTGCATTACGTTCATGGTCTTTTATAGCCTGTAATTTTTATTTAACATATATTTATTTTCCTCTTGTACCATTCTAGGATAGAGTAATGCTATGGTGCATGGTGGCACACACCTTTAATCCCAGCACTTGGGAGGCAAAGGCAGTTGGATCTCTGTGTCTGAGCCCAGAGAAATCCTGTCTCGAAAAAACAACAAAGCAAAACAAAAAATTGCTTTTAGTATTTTTTTTCATGAAAATTCCAAGTATGCCGTAAAGTTGAAATAATGTAGAGAAATCTATATGTCTGTCATCTATCTATCTATCTATATATATTTTTCCTTTTTGTGATGCCAGGGAATAAAAACTGACCTCTTAGACCCAAGGAATCCTCCTGCCCCAGCTCCTCGAGCAGCTGGAGCTATAAGCACAGGCGGCTTGCCTAGCTACTTTAGACATCTTGCTGTTCGGTGGGCAGGGAACCTGGCCTGGCTGGTAGGAAAGGCGCTGCCGTGTTTCAGTCAGCCCGCTGGACTCAGGCTCTGCAGTCCTGTCTTGCTTTGGCCTCCAGTTCCCCCGGACAAGGAAATGAGGAACTGTCGCTCTCTTCAGCAACTTCCCACTTGTTTCTGGCGTGAAGAAATTTCCCAGTTCACCTGGTCCTTTTGTTTGAATGACAGGTTCATTCTTTGCCTTAGTTTGGTCATAATTGGAGGAGGACAGGAACCTTGGCGGACACAGAACTACTTCTGGCTTATGTCACTCCAGTGACTGTTTCTAAACTTGCCCCAAGGTGCCTACCCGAAGGGCGGGTGAGAGCAGGTGTGGCAGCCTTCCTTTGTGTACAGTTCTCAGCAGGGCACCTGTGCTGGACCCAAGGACAAGTGGCCTTGTTAGGCCTCAGAGTCCCCTGGGCTGCTGCTACTCCAGGCCACCCGGTGCCTTTCACCAGCTTCTTAAGAACACACGTGTGGCCTGCAGGCTTTATGGCCTTTCGCTCTGTTTCCCTTGTGGCAGGGAGTCCCTGGTGTAGAACTGGCCCTGTGTTTCCACTCCTCTATCCCCAACGTTTTTCATCCCAGGGTGTTTAGTCTCAGTATCACGTCAGCACAGTGGGCCTCCCTTTGACACTGCTGACACCCCTGGCTTGTTCTTTCTCATGGACACAGCTTTGGACAGAGTGCTTCCTAGGAGATGAGGCCCTGACTTTATGTATAGCTGTGCCTCACAGGGCTAAACACCATTCCTAAAACTATTTATTATTATTTATTATTTATTATTATTATTATTATATTATGTTGGCTTCATCTTTTTTGTTCTGTTTCTGAGTGTGTTTGATTCTTGACCACCTAGAGCAGATTGTCTAAGATCTGAATCAACCACATTTCTGGATTTTTCCCCTCAGATAACTTCAGTCCTCAGTGAACATTGGTTGTTACAAGGAACCAGTGTCTGATTTAGTTCCTTAACCCGTTTCTCTTCCTCTTCCCTCTTTCAGGGAGAGCCCCTCTAACTCTGAGTCCCAAGCTTCCGGTGCAAAGGGGATGAGTTCTGACTATTCCCCTCTACATTCTAGGGACATTTGTCCGTATCGGGAGACACTTCCGGCTGTCACAGGTGTTGAGCAAGGGACCTGCTGCTGGCCTCTAGTGGTTGAAACAAGATGCCATTACATATCCTGTAAACTCCAGTGCAGTATCCTACCGTAAAGAGTTATCAGCTCGGTCTGTCAGTAGTGCTGGGTTGATAAACTCACACTACAGATAGAGGTCTAGTAGTGGCGGCGTATAACACACGAAGCAGTGCCACACTGTTCCCTCCCAGGAAGCTCATTTCCACAGCCAGCCCAAGGACCCATGCGTTAAGTGGGTTATCTGGAAGCAGATATGAAAATGTGTGCACACCATCTTCTGTGTATGACCATAGCTGCCTAGCTTCATCTCAACTAATTAGATCTGTCTTCCAGCCTCTTTTCTCTTTTCTGTTGCCGTGTGCTAGGGTTGTTGATGCCCAGTCTTGCAGCACTATCTATCTAGGCAATCACTCTGTCTGTCAAGTAACCCTTCTACCTGAACTTCTCAAGCACATAGAATGATAAATCTGCAAGATATGTGCAGGACACTTTTGTTTTCAAATCTCTAGATGTTTCTCCAAACTTTTATGTATTGTGTCCCTTACGATCTTCGTAACTCAGTTCATATGCGTCATTCTTGGCGTCTAGCCACCTGTGTCTAGGACTTGAGGTGGAACTGGGTACAGTATGTCTGACTGTAGGTGGATGACCACTAAGTAAACAAGGAAGCAATCCCTTCTGCCTTTTAGAGGGGTTTACAGGAAAGGACTTCTCCATGTGCCAGAGGGACCCAGATACAACTTTTTACTGGGCCACCTTTGAAAAATGTGAACTTGGGCCTAGTTTTGTCAGGCACAAAATGGGGTTAAGCCACTTCTAGGGTGGATGGGTGGGTATGCTAAACGTAGAGCATGTCTAGACTTGGTGTTTTAATATGGTCTCTGTTGAAGCTAGTCATAACTTTGAGTGATGGCAGTATATCTACAGGAAAGTCTCCAGGGGCTTGTCCAACAGGTCAGTTGCTTTGACCCTTGTAAGTCAGGAGTGAGAGCAGAGAACAGTTTGTCCTCATAACATGCGCCTTCCTCATCCCAAGTCATAAAGCCATCAGCCAGTGAACAAGAGCAGATTTCCCTCCTCAGACTGTATCCTTAGAGACTGTGTTTGGGAAGTTCTGCAGATCATGAAAATGGGTCTTTCTCAGGAGGCACAGTGGTCCTGGAGCAGGAGGCCCGCAGCTAAACGAAGATGAACCAGGACGCCTAGCTCTGGTTCTCCAGTGAAGTGGGGGTTCTCCACCTGTCCAGGAGGCCTTGCCTCTTGCTAGTTGTTTTCTGTTTTTCTGAAGCCAGTGACAGAGTCACTTTTCAAAGCTGTTGCTGCAAGCATAAAACCCCTGTTGTCTGCTCTTTACTTTTAATGATAACTAGAGATTTCTTATGATTGGATGGTCTTCCTGGAACATGGTTTTGACTCTGTATTCTAAGAAGCCTTTTGGGAATTAGAGCAGGAAGCCCAGCTAGACAAAGGTCCTTGTTCACCGACTGATGGCCTTGTGATTTGGGGTGAGGGTTGGGCAGGGTGCAGGGAGGTGACATTTGCCTTCAGAGGTCTGGAAAGGCTGGGGAATGAGAAGAGAGCTGTGGGCAGTTTCTTTCAGCTCCCAGCGACATTCCTTTAGGACTGCAGTGGAAAGTGCTTATATTGCACACGCTTGTAAACGGTTTGTGTATAGTTTGTCTCATCCTTGGCTGAATTAAGCCTGCAGATCCAAGGATCTAAAATCATTACAGCTGGAGCATTTTGAGAAGTTTTCTTTTACACTTGTGGCTTAAGGGGCTACAAGGCAGGCTTTCTGAGTGGACCCTTGATGGCCAGTGCTTGCTGACTCTGAAATGAATGTTTGTAATTTCCTGACATAAGGACAAAATCAACAGCCCAGACTTGCCTATAAATACACACCAGTGCCTCTCTGCACTGGAACTCTGGGCTCGTGTGTGTTCTCAGAGGGCTCTCTTTTCGTGGGACCCATTCCATCCACAGCTTTCTGTTAGACATGGCGTCTCCTTGCCAGCTGTGTCTTGGCCTGTGCCATGTGGGCTATGAGGCAAACATATTTAAAAGGGAAAATCTCGGATGGAATTTCTATCATTCAGTTAAGGAACTAAAAGTCAGCTGGGGAGTATGACTGGAAAATGTAAACCCTCGAAAGGGGCCTTTACACTTTACAGTTCGGCATCTTGTTGAAAACTCCCCTTCCCCGCAGACTCACTTTGAAGACCCTACTGGTTGAGTTTAATGAATTTTAGGCTGTGAATATAAACCTTAGAAATCTTAGATAAAATGTGTCAACCGAAAAGTCATAGTGTTCTGGGTTGCTATTTTGCAGTCCTCGCATTTAAGATATCTGTCAAGTAATTCTTAGTTTCTCTGACTTAATAAGAGATTGTTCTGTCTGGAAATGTTAGGTCCCTGAGCTCTTTGGATTTTATAACAGTAACGTCAAGTAAAGGTCGTATAATTCTGTGTTACGGATACAAAAAGAGAAGTGTCTAGTTTAAATGGTAGTGTGCAGGATCATCTGTTTAACAAAACAGACTCCTTACTGCCCATTAAACTCATCCATCCTCAAAGTTTGGTTGAGTTTTAACACTGAGAGTGAATTGAGAAAGTGGTACAGGATACACACATTTAATAAATCTAATGTGTGCTCATTGCTAGGCTGCTGGTTAATACAGTGTATTCTTTACCATCCTTGTTACTTTTTAGATATCCTGATGCATAACTTTTGGCTCACAGGTTTAAATACTTATTTTTCAGGGCTGGGGACTAATCCCAGGACCTCCCACTGGCTAGCCAAGATCTCTCTCACGGGCTACAACCATATCCTCTGTATATACACATTTTTACATGATAATCTTATGAAGCAAAGGTGAATGGAAATTATTTTTTGGTCATTTTTGGTATTGTGGTTCTTGCAGAAGATGGTTGGAACTATAATTCAGGTCATATATTACTATGGAATTTAACATGACATTCAAATACCCGATGGCCTAGACAAGGCCCTATTACAGCTTACTTATTTCTGACATGGTCTGATATGGCAGGATTCTCGCTGTGTGGAGATTTTGGCTGTTCTTTGAGTTCAGAAGATTCAAAACATCTGCATTATCTTCAAATTAAAATACAGGTTCCCATTTCCTATTGCACAGGATGTTGTCACAGAACTCCTTAGCATGGTACTATTCTTCCAGTGGCTTTGAAATAGGATAGTGTGCCAAGCAGCAGAACACGGCTCATCTTTCCAGGATGGAGTCCAGGCTCTCCCGTGATAACATATGATCTATGGATAACCACTGCTTCCTCCTTCAGATGTTCTCCAGAAACAGTTGGACTCACAGGTTCAAGTAGGCAGAAAAAAGCAAGGGAGAGAGAGCATGCTGGTAATCTCTCAGATGGGGGCAGGGCCATGACAGCCTGCTGGTGCAGGTCTCCTCTCAGGCAAGGGTATAAATTTCCCATCCCCTGAAGGGTGGAATTCCTGAAGTTGTCAAGGCATCAGGAGCTGCAGTGGATTCCAGAGCCCCTGCTGTGTTTTAATATTGCCTAAACTCTGGCATTACAGGGAGGAATCTGGAGGCTTGCTGGTATAGGGACCAAATTAGCATGTGATTTGCTTGTGTGCCTTAAGCTAGGAGACCCTAAAGGTCACCTCTCTACCAGTGACATTTATCTGTGTGTTTTATGTATAGTTCTGAGTTTATCAACCACATGTTTGTGTATCATGAGCTATTTGAGAACTTTCTCTAAGATATTCAGGGAGACCCATAGATTCTTGCTCACAGTGCTTGGCTATCTAGTGAATACAGGCCGTGATGGAGCTACAGTCTTATGAGAACAAGAGATTCCTTCTCCGTTTCTGTTCTATCCTCACATTAAAGAAGAAGAAAGACGAGGAGGAGGAGGAGAAAGAGGAGGAGGAAGAAGAAGAGGAGGAGGAAGAGGAGGAGGAGGAGGAGGAGAAGGAGAAGAAGGAGAAGAAGAAGAAGAAGAAGAAGAAGAAGAAGAAGAAGAAGAAGAAGAAGAAGAAGAAGAAGAAGAAGAAGAAGAAGAAGAAGAAAGTGAATATTTTCTGGTGTAAGTTCACCTGACTTCCTGGTGTGTGTTGTGAGTTAGGGCAGTCTCCCTGGTGAATAATCTCCAAGTGAAGTTGACTGACTTTTCTGTACTTACTTGGCTTGGCAAATCATTGACAGATAAATGATTTTACAAGTGAGTTGGTGAATCACCAAATAAGGTGGCTGCATGAATGCTCGAAGCTTATGCACTTGGCACTGTTTGAGCATTTGTTTGCATCAAAGGCGGGTTATCCCCTCTCCAGCGTTATGTCACACTAAGATAAAGAAGTCAAGGACCAGAGGCAATAGTTTATGGCTTGATAACATGTCGGGCATGTCACACCACAGTGTATGTCCTTAGAGACACACATTGTAGGTGTGGAAACTATGACCTAACTATTGACAAGAGCGGGATACAAACTCACAGTTGTGAATATACGTGGGAGTCCAGTCTGTGTGTGTGTGTGTGTGGTGTAAGTGTAAAGATATAACATGCCACCATGGTGGGCTTTGGTTAGTGGGATTAAAAAATGTTGATATTGTTTAATACAGTTTTGTTTTAGTAAGGAAGGGAAGAAAGAAAGAGCTTTCTGTTTATTAGGTATTTCCTTTAAGCATCAGAAAGCATTCAATGGAAAATGCCTGAAAATGCAAAGCCTTTAAGTCCTGTCCTTCGGTTCTCTGAAGGCAGTGCACCTGTTTGGGCTCCTGTAAGAAGGATGGGACAGTTCTCTCTCTGAAGGAACTCCTAACGTGTGGAAATGCATCTTCCTCTGCGTGACTCTTCTTACTTGGTACTTGGGAGATGGTGGTAGGCTGTTTCCAGACTCCTTCCTGCAACCCGAGGTTACCTTTATCTGTGAGACTGGAGGTCAATCAAACAATGTGTGGTAGTAAGCAACATGTGGTAGCCAGTCCTTTAGAATTGTCTTCTGGAGCAGGATGGGCATATCTTGTTGACTTGGGCTAGAGTCTAGGGAAGTAGCATATATTTGTGTATCTAAAGTGCAGTGGTTACCCATAGAAACAGTGAATGTCATCTCTTTTCATCCCAGAATGCTTTCTTCCTGAAACCATCTTCCAGTCCACCATCAGCAAATGCCAAGACTCTAGCTCCACTAAAGTCGACCACTTTCTTCCTCTGCTTGGCTGCTTGTACACTTGCCACCACCACCCTGTGCTCGCACATGCGTAGCAACTCCATAATCATCTCGCTCCATCAGACTGTGTCATGTACAGCCCTGCCTCCACACAGGACCCCAGAGCGAGCACTGGAAAGTCTAACCCAGGTCTTGCCGTTCTCTTTAAACAGTGCTCCAAAGCATTCTTTGTTTACATGACTCTGTGTTTGTGGTTTCCTGTGCGTCCTGCTTGCCTGCCTGGTCACCTTTTCCTATTTGCCCTTTTGTCAATAAGCTCGTCACCACTCGTGTCTCTGTCCCTTGAATTTCCCACTCTTGTTTGCTGCAGACAAAGGCATTAGGACACTCATGCTGTCCTCTCCTCTACTTTACCTATAGATTTTTGCAGGGTGACTCCTTTTCACCTGAGGCTATCACCTCACCTGAGCATCAGGAGTCGTTTAACATCTGCCTTCACACTTACTGCAGTCTAAAATTGATCTTGTTCATGATATTTCCAAGTCCCTCTCACCTCCCACATTAAAATGTAAACGGTAGGAGGGTAGAAAATTTATTCCATGCTTCCTCCCCAGCAGCTTAAATAATGCTTGGTGCACACTGGACAGCCCATAATATTTATTGACTAAATAAACAAGCACACAGTCCCCGTCAGTTCTGTATGAGATATAAATTAAAGTTCTCCTCAACTGCCAGCTATTCCTTGTACGGTTAAAGCATTATTGACTGTGATTATTGTGCGCAGTCAGTAGGTGCTCTGCTTTGATCGCTTGCCCACTCCTGCCCTTTTAATGAGGGAGGCTTTGTTTGAGCTGTTCATTCATTTGTATTGATCCTTCATGTCTTCACTGGGACTGGATGCGCTGAAGCGCTGTCTTTGCCACATAAAACAGTGAACCCAATTACAGCATTAGAATGCTCAGTCTGTATATTGGGCTTTTCCAGGACTTGGGCCCATACCCTATGTAGTAGTTCATTGTCCAGAATAGAGAACTTAAGAGTTTACCCAACAGGCTTTAGAGGTTGTCTTGGTAGCAAGGTAAACCACAGGAGTGGTTAACAGTCTTATAAGCACTGGGAATTCAAGGAAGAAACATTAACCAACCAAAAATAGGACACACAGAAAGGACAAAAAATTCTTATAAAAGCTAAGTAATTCTTTTTAAAGTAGAATAAATGAAACACAAAGAAATTACAGTTTATTTGTTAAGAGATCAATTTAACAAGTCCCTATCAATCCAAATCAACAAAGCTATTAAAAATTGTAAAAATTGTAGTAAATTATAAATGACTACCCGGTCACTGACACCATGTCATTCTAACATCCCTCAGTAGAACACAGAATCTCTAAGCTTATAGCTTAAAGGTATACCACTCATCCGAGTACCTGGATCTCTTGCTTCGTTGTAGAGGTTGGGGAGATGGTTCAGTCTCCAAAATACTGGCCATCTAATCATGAGGCTGTGAGTTCAGATTCCCAGCACCCACATAAAAAGCTCAATATGCGTACTGGAGAGATCGCTCAGCCCTTAAGAGAGCTAGCTGCTGTTGCAGAGACCCAGGATTGCTTCCCTGCACCTATGTGGCGACTCACAAAAATACCAGGGCTGATGTTGTCCTCTTGCCTTTGTGGTACCAAGCACATACAAGGTGCACATACATACATACATACATACATACATACATACATACATACATACAGGCAAACATTCATTCTCATAAAATTAAATAAATAAATCTTTAAAAAATAAGCTGTACTGGGAGACGGAGACAGCAAGAATCAAGGGCTGTGTGTCTGGCCTAACAGTGAGTCCCAGGTTCAGTGGCAGGCATTGTAATAAACAAGGCTGTTCTCTGGTTTCACATGCACGTATACACAGGGGCGTACCCACAGCCATATATATACAAACACACATGTACATACATACACGCATGTCCAGAAAGTAGTTTCAATAAAAAAAAATGTGTAATATATTTTCTTATGATAACAGGTAATTTGCATAGGTTGGATTTTGACAAGGTTGCTGTTGTGAAATTTATTTGATGTATGTGCTACTGAGGGCTTTAATCTATACCGAACAAAAGCAAATACAATGATCTAGTTGTTCTATATTGATTTACTGTGTAGCCTTAGCTTCTCATACTATTTGAGGTCCCACGCTTTCTAGATTGGTATCAGTTATTTTTCTGGTGCTGTGGTGTAACACGGAGATCAAGGTGACGTGAGAAGGAAGACTTCCTTAGGTTCATGGTTCCGGAAGGACGAGAGCAGTCACGGATGCTGAGGCACACATGGCATAAGCACCCGAGAGCGAATGCTGAGGTTTCACAGCTTGGACCACAGGCAGGAAGCAGAGAGTACACTGGGAATATCTTTGGAACCCTTTGTGACATTCTTCCATTCTTCCTCCAACAAGACCACACCTCCTAAATCTCCCAAACAGCACTCTCCATTGGGGAGCAAGTGTTCAAACGTCCAAAGCTATGATGGACATTTCTCATCCTACTTAATTGCTGGAAATAATTTTAAAGTTTTATTTTACTTGGTCTACTGAGACAGGAAATAGATTTGTTCTTATCTTTCCTTTACAGCTCGTTTCTCAAAATGTTTCTGAATATCAAGTATTAAATGTATCTAGGACAGTGTGGAGTGGATGTTGAATTGTCAACTTAATAAAGCTAAACACACAGAAAATCCTTAAATATGGTTTCTCACAGTGCAGTGTTTTCCTTCTGCATTCTTCAAAGCAGGAGAAAGCTATGGCTTCCCCTTTCCCACTAAGGCATCTACCCCTTCCTACCACGGCTAACCTTCCCACCATGGTTGGCCAGTAAATCTCTAGGCTCTTTACTCTCTTGTAAGGAAGTGAGTGCCCAGCACCTTTGTGATTATGCAAAACTTGTGGTCCATGAACCAACAGCATCCTGTCACTTAGGACAGCATAGAAAGGCACAGTACAGACACAACAGATCCTCCAGATCAACTTTTGCACTCCTTCACCGAAAGGGACCAGGTGACCCCTACAACCATCTAACTGCGCACACTTCACACCTCGGATCCTGACCTAGGTCTATAGGGAGAAGCAGCAGCCTTCTGATTCCTCACCAGGCTCCCTCGCAAATGTTAGGAAGACAGACACTCTGGATTGGGCTTAGTGGACACAGGAATTGCCGCTGTTCCCGGGACTCATCTTACTCTTCCTGGGATGTTTCTCCTCTTCCTTCCTGCTCAGCGTGTCCTCTCAAGACCTCCAGGGTTGTCAGGACGTTGCTCTCCACTAACAGTGCAGTCTGTGCCTTCATTCCTTATGGCTCCTGTGTTTTGCAGTCATCTCAGACTAGTTACCTGATTTCCTGCTCTGTGGTTGGAATGTCAGGGAGAAACTCAGATTGCCAAGGGAGACCAGATAAGCAGCAGTTCAGAGCTGAAGACAGTGAGCTCTGATGCTGAGGTGAGGAAGGTGCAGGCAGCGTGAGAGCGAATGAATGGACTGCTCTCTTTAAAAAAAAACAAAAACCAGCTCTGTCCTTGAGCTGGGGGAAAACTATTTAGTTACTTGCTGCTTCATGGATATAGTAGCTAGAGATGGTCAGCGACCTGAGAGCGGACAGATTTTATCTTGAACAATGAATCCTTTCTGAGCATCATTTTTCTGTGTAACAGTTGTCACGCTGTTGTAGAGTTTGTTTTCAGAGGCATCCACCAGAGGTGGGACCCACTAAGGGGCCATTAACAGGAGCTGGACCTCCGTGCCATCAGAGGTGATTACAGTGAGGAGTCAAAAACACGGTCTTCTCAGGGTAGTGCTTTCAATCTCTTTTCTCTCTGCTTCTTGCCCGTACCTCAGTTAGGACTGAGGGTGTCTGCAGCCAGACGGCTTGAAGCAATGTTGCTTTGGGCAAGCTATTCTGTAGCTATGCATCATTCCTCAGTTATATAAGGCAAGCAAAAGTCAGTAGTTCCCCACCTGTCTGCAGTGCTCTCTGTGCTGTCCATCCTCATGCATACAAGGCTAATATAAAAATTTGGGTCTGGCACATACTTGCTGAAAAGTGACCAGACTGTTGCCGTCCCTGTGATTATCCTAGACACTTGGATGGAGGTTATGGGCACGCTAATGACCTTTGGAAGTAGGCCTCCAACATTGAGTATTGTCCTTAGAGGCTGACAGTGAAATCTATGCTCAGCCTATAGGTTTTGGTATGATCGGCTGGGAGAAAAGGTTCTCCCCCAGTTAAACATCATGGACTTATGAGAGATCCTACATCCTGTTCCCAGCCATGTGTCCAGTTAGACGGGTAGCTTCTTCCTTTTAATATAAAACCAGTATGCACGGAAGTAGGGACTCTTTGTTTTGACAGCCCTTCCCATTTCTAGATGAGTTAAGGTTGGAGGAGAACCACGTAGAGGCCACTGCCATGGTGCGCATAGTCATGTGGGACACTGGTGCCCTTTGGCTTTGGTCAGTGGCTCTATCTGTTTATCTGTGCAAATGGTAATGGACATTCCTTTGTGGAATGTTGGCTTCCATGTGGCTGATTTAATCAGTAGAACAAGTGGGTTTTGCTGGAAACAGCTACTGCCCCCTCAGAGCAGAACAGGGAAGTTTTCAGTTCTGTCGGATGTGGGTGAGGACGTTAGCATGCTGAATGTGAAAATCAGATCTTTCTCTGTGGAATGTGAGCACCCTGTACTCGAGGACCTGATAAAGTACATCCTGAGATAGGAATGGAGGGTTGTCATGGCCGGCAGCCTGTCACCAGGTTCCCCTGGTGGGGATTTTCCACAGAAGTCTAGTTTCTATGAATCTGACATTTTGTGTGGTTCTTGCCTGCTGACTACTGGATTCGTTTCTAAGGTGAGAGGCTCCCAGTGCATTCTGATGGAAATGGAGGCACAGAATCAGCTGGGCCGTGACTCTTGACTGGGAACTGAACTGGATGTTGTGGAAATGAGAAGTGCTTTTAGGCAGGTAGCTTCCAAGGCTTGACCCTCGGAGCGCCCGACAGCCTCTCAGTCGAGCTTCTGTTCCGTGAGCAGTGCAGAGGTAGCAAGTCCCGTAACTAGGTAGCACCTGCTCCTTGCCCACAGGTCACACAGCTTGGTGGCACCTCCTCACCTTTATACTTATCCAGAATGGAACACATTTCTGCCTCCCTCCCTCATCTACGAATCTCCTCCCCAGTGGAGGGACGTCGCGTGCTTCCCTGCCAGTGGAATACTTACAAGGGATTTCTGGGTTCAGACCGTGGCTGAAGGACAGCACAGGCATGTAAGGGCTAGGATGAGGGGTGTGGGGGGCATCTGTGGGAGCCCTGAGGAAGTGGTGGCTCTGCTGGGGGTTCTTCAGGATTCAGCTCAAGTGCTTCTTACTCCGTGGCTGAAGTGTACTGTTTCTCCTCTTCCTCCATAGGAAAACAGGGTGCTGACAACCCCCCCCGCCCAAATAAATAAACAACAGCTATACATTTCCTACTGAAGAGCTTGTGTGTTTTACTACAAGAAGTAGTCTTAACTTTGGGAATTGAAATTCTAGGAAATAGGGTATTTTTGTTTGTTTGTTTTGTTTGGGGGGGGCAGACCTGCATGACTGCTTAATATCATTTCTGTTTTCTGGTGTTGAGAACTGCACCGAAGCCTCACACGGGCTGTTGAATGCACTGAGTGTTCAATGCATTTTTAATTGGCTAGTAATCAGATTCACAGAGGATGTCTCTCTCTCTCTCTCTCTCTCTCTCTCTCTCTCTCGTGTGTGTGTGTGTGTGTGTGTGTGTGTGTTTTCCATATATTATTTAAGAAGTAAAAGAATCTGGGAGTAGATCTTGGTACTGATCCCATTGAGTTGGGTGCCATTTAGCAGCATCATGACATATGCTTAGCACTCTGAGTGTTTAACTTGGCCTTGGCGTTTACCTGGATGTCCCTAAAAACAGCATTTATTATTATAGACAGTGATACCTGCTACCATGACAGCTGAACTCGTTCATGCGCCTTCTGCGGGGAGTGAGCGTAGTTCACCTTTCCTGCTCATCCCATGTAGGGCAGGGGTACTTTGAAGCCTATGTCAGCTCATTTGCATTCTGACTGCCTGGATTCCATACTCAGGCTACTGCTATCTCACTTAAAATCCAAACCTGGGGCTACTTTTTGTTTTTCTGTGGCACTAATTAGATAGCTTTTGATGAGTTCCATATAAGGGCCACTTTTCATGGCGAGTTGTGTGACCTCTAAATGCTTTGCTGGCTTGTTCAGGAAGGTTAGAGGTGAAACATAAGGATGTTTTTCAGTTTCTCTGTCTCTGTCTCTCTCTCCCTCTCTCTCTCTCCCTCCCTCCCTCCCTCCATCTCTCCCTCCCTCCCTTCCTCCCTCCCTCCCTCCCTCCCTCCTTCCCTCCCTCTCTCCCTCCCTCCCCCTCCCCCCCTTCCTCTCTCCTAATCCCAACCCCTTTCATTAACCTGACAATGGCAGAGGGGCATATATCAACCAACTCAACTATGGTGTGTGCAAGGTCATTCATGTGACTGTATTGAAAATTATGGCTTTGCTATGCCAGACTCCTGGTAGGGTATGCTCAGGAGGACAGAGCACAGATAGGATCTGTTTTGTACATTAATGCATATAGCAGCTGACATATGATACTTCTCTCGAGGTTGTCCTTTATGAGTGACTTGAGATGTCACTGTGTGTTTCTGTCACAGAGGATGAAGCAGGTGGCAGAAGCGTGACTCTGTGAGGCTTCCTCTCTGTTTGCAGACAGTACACTGAGGCAGAGGGCAACATAGAGTAAAGCAGTTTGGGTCATTCCCTGAAACGTGACTGTTTCACGCTGAACCATTTACAGTGTGTTAACTTTTATTGGCATGTATTATTTGTGTGTAGCAGTGGGCTTTAAAGGGAATTTTCATGTGAGAATATAGTATGTTTTGAGTGTTTTCCCTTTTATGAACCTCTCCATCCTCTGTCTTTCTGTCCCTCCTGTCAGTCCTTATCATCTCCCTAGTCAGTTTTGCTCCTATGTCCATGTCATATACATATACGTCATTCTACATATGTAGCGTTATCACATAGCTTTCATACATATATGAGATACATGATTTCCTTTCATGTCATTTGTATATGATTCTTATGTCTCTCTATAAAATTCAGAATCCATGAATCATAAAAATGCGCAATGTTTGCTTTTCTGACATTGCTTCAGCTGCCCTAGTCTCGGGGTCTCCATCTCCTGCTGTGTTGGCAGGGTATGGCTCTGCTATCCACAGCGCTGCCTGGGGTCCAGGACCGGGTTTGACTCTGTTATCCACAGCGCTGCCTGGGGTCCAGGACCGGGTATGGCTCTGTTATCCACAGCGCTGCCTGGGGTCCAGGACCGGGTATGGCTCTGTTATCCACAGCGCTGCCCTGGGGTCCAGGACCGGGTATGGCTCTGTTATCCACAGCGCTGCCCTGGGGTCCAGGACCGGGTATGGCTCTGTTATCCACAGCGCTGCCTGGGGTCCAGGACCGGGTATGGCTCTGTTATCCACAGCGCTGCCTGGGGTCCAGGACCGGGTATGGCTCTGTTATCCACAGTGCTGCCTGGGGTCTAGGATGGGCTTGTTTACCTTCCTTCCAGTTGGATCCCACGGCCCCCCGGGCTCCTGATGTCTCATTGAAAATCACATCCCGGGGATAGTTCTGTGCTGTTAGCCAGATGGTTTTTGGTAAGTTGAACTGTTGTGAACAGCGCTTCAGCAAACACTGATGTGCAAGTCCCTCTGTGATAGGCTGACTCAGAGCTCTTGGGCAAATGCCCAGGAGTGGTAAAGACAGGTGAACCGGTTGATCTATTTTTAGTTTTCTGTTTGTTTGTTTTTTATTGAGAACCTCCATGCTGATTTCCATAGTGCATAGACTAGTTCACACTCCCCCCAACTGGGGCTCTGTAAGAGTCCTTTTTGCCATTATCCCTGTCATCACTTAATATTACTTGTTTTCTCTGTTGAGTTCCATTCAGTCAGGGTGAGATGGTCTCCCAGTATTGCAGTCATTTGCGTTGCTCTAATACCTGGTGCTGGTTGGAGAGTTTTTTTTCACCTGTCGATTGGCCAGTTATTCTTCATCTTTTGTCTGTTTGTGTTTGTATGTGCATGTAGGTAAAGGCCAGAGACTATCAGATGCTTTTCTCAGTTTTTATCTTAGTTTTTGAGACAGTGTCTCACAAATGCAGTTTGTTGATTTGGGTAGATTTGCTAGCCAGCCAGGACAAGGAATCCTCTTGTCTCCTCCTTCCTAGGGCTGGGATTATAGGCATGGACACTAGGCTTTCTTACTTAAGTGCTGGGGGTCCAAACTCAGCGCTGTGTTCTTGTACAGCAAACACTACCCACCGAGCCTCTCCCCAGCCCTGTACTTCAGCGTTAGCCTGGATATTGGTTGTTTGCTGGGTTTGGGTTGTTTCCGTTTTGGAGTACACTGTGTATTCTAGCTATTTATCCTTGGTCACACCTGTGTTTAGCACAGAGTCTCACCGTTTTATAGGTTGTTCCTTTACCCGACTGTCTCCTTTTGCTGTGCAGAAGCGTTTTAGTTTCATGAAGTCTAGCGTGTTGCTGTTGTTTCCTGAACAAGTAAAGATCTTTCCATAAAGCCTGGCCTAGGACTGCACTTCAACGTGTTTTCTTTACCTCTTCCTCTAAGAGCTTGAGCATTTCGGGTCTTATATTAAGGTCCTTGATCCATCTGAAGTTGGTACTTGTATACCATGAGAGATAAAGATCATGTTTCACTCTCTTACATGTGAATATTTAATTTTCCCAGCCCCATCAAACCATTTATGAGATCATTTTTCAGCCAGTCAGATGACAGCCTTATATGCATTTGGACCATCAGGTAAGAATGGGTACAACTTGGAACCCAAATACTAGTCTTATCTTTAAGAGAAGTATGGAAAGCTGCTTCTTGACTGAATGCTTTTATATTAAAAACAACAACATCAAACTTATCAGGAGCCTTAACAGTTCAGGATAGCTCACGCAAATCTGGCTTTATAGCTTTTCTGCTAAGCCTCGGCAATCTTTCCAGGTTTAATTGCTGCACCTCTGTGTATCCATTCACCAGAGGCTCCCCTGGTCGGTTTCTGGTGCTCATGTGACGAGTTGGCTTTGTGGACGGTAAGGTTGGATATAAATAGAGCAGAGTGAGCTGTGGAGAGAGGGCTGGAAGGAAGCATGCGAGCCAGAGCCATTTGTTTTGTGTACTATGTACTCCACATGCCAACACTTCTGTAACGAAAACCTGATATGGCTCCGGACTGTACTCACTGGAAGAGTGAGTATATGGCTGTGGAACATAATTAAAGAGTCCTTCAGCGTGATAGGAAAGGTCATAGCCCTTATCAAGGTTTTGGCTTGGTGTTCCTCATGTAAGTAGGATGTGATGATAGACTTTTTCCCAGTGGCCTTCATGAGTTCTAGAGGTTAATGCAGTGCCCAGCCCCTGTCTTGTAATTTAGGGGATGCTGTTACTTGGGTAATCAACTACATCCTGACTTTAACTTAAATAAACTTAAATAGACTTTATTGGAGAGAGAGAGAGGGAGAGGGAGAGTGAGAGGGGGAGAACACTAGATGTTGCTGCTTATTAGAAGGAAATATACTGGTTATTGGAATAAGAGAATACTCTTTTAGCACAAGGGCTGAATAAATTATGGCTCACCAATGCCATGGAATATTATACAATATTAAAATGACAAGTTGACGGAATACCATCTGACCTGGAATGCTAGCTAGAATTTTTAATTAGGTCTTATTGTATACTAGGCACCGTTCCCAGGGTTTCCCATGCATTAATTTACTAGATCCTGTCAACCACCCTTTAAGCTAGGTTTTATTATTGCCATCCAACATATAAGAAACTGAGGCATGCAAAAATTCAACAATCCATTCAAGAATTAATCCATTGTCGCACTGGGATGTGAACCTATGTAACTAATGGTCAAATGTGGTTTATAACGTTGATCACATCAAGTGTAGCTATAGAATATTAACCCATCACTGCTGCCTGACTGTCTGAGTGGTCATTTACATTTTAGGTCCTCCTGTTTATCATGTTGCATCAGACCTTAAGAAGCATTTAGCATTTTGCTTTCAACTTCAATGCTTTTTCCTTCCCTTCAAACCAACGGAGCCTTCCTGGTGCTAAGCCGAATGGAACTTATGCTGGACAGGAGCACTTGGGCCTGAGTCCTCTAGGTTCCATACACATACAGCCTGTAGGTAAAGTTGGCTGTCTGGGAGCAGTGAGTCCCAGCAAGAGCACCTTGTATTTACTCAGTTGGCTGTTTTTTTTAAGGATGTGAAATACATTATTGCTGTTGAGCCATACAAGTAGACTTTATTAGTTTATTAAGGAAGCTGAAGTTTAGATATTAGGTTCAAAGTCACAGAGGAAATCCATACCTTTAGTGAGTAGAATCTTAATTGGGGCGGTCTGAATGAGCATGGTCTCATAGGCTCATATGTTTGAATGGTTGGTCTCCAGTTAGTGGAACTGTTTGGGAAGGATTAAGAGATATGGCCTTGTTGGAGTATGTGTGGCGTGTTGGAGGAGGTGTGTTACTGGGGAGGGCATTAAGGTTTCAAAAGCATATGACAGCCGGAATGTCTCTCTCTGTCCCTGTCTCTCTGTCTGTCTCCTGTCTGTCTGTCTACTTGTCCCCCCCCCAACCCTCCTCTGCTTGCCATCTGCAGATCAGGATGTAAATAAAGCTCTCAGCTAATGCTCCCTGTCATGGTTCTCAATTTCTTGCCATGATGATCATGGATTCGCCCTTTAAATTTGTAAGCAATCCTCCAATTAAACACTTTCTTTTTAAGAATTGCCTTGATCCTGTGTCCCTTCACAGCAATAGAACAGTGACTAAGACATTCATCTAACCTCATTTTTAAAGATCTTGCTAATCTATGAAATGGAAACTACAGTGATTTACCAAAGGTACTTCAGGTGATTCTTGCCTCTGGTTATAGACTTAATTAGGTTAGAACTTGTAATTAGCATGGCATTCACTACAGGTGTCAGTGGCAAACTTTGAATGACTTTGTGTCAGTGTTCTGGGACTGCTGTAACAAAAGAGCATAGACCAAGGGGTCTTAAGCATACACTAAAATTCACTTCCATAGTTCAGGAGGCTAGGCAGTGCAGTGTAGTTCAAGGTGCTGTCCCATGGGATTTCTGTGAGTCTGTCTTCCTTGTTTGCAGATCTAGTACCTTTTCTCTGAGTGAGGAGAGAGGAGAGTGAATTCTTCCTGGGCAGTTCCAATGATGCTGTCATCCTTGTTGCACCTTTGATTCCTCTGCTCCTAAGAGGCCCTTTCTCTAAATTTATTGTGCTTTAAGGCTTTGCCATATGTGTTTTTAATCTGTAGCAAAAGTTCAGACCGATCCCGTCTTTATTCTGCATAGAAAATGATCAAAATGACAGATTTATCCAGCTTGTATCAGGAGCAGCCACCTTTTGGACTTTTATAATCTAGTGACTTGCCTGCCACTCAACAGAACTTCATACTGTTTAGTTTTGCCGATGAATTCGTGTAGCTGAAGAATTAATAGCGGTGAAGGTTTCCTGTGGCTGTTGAGCCTATTCCTTGAAATGCGGTAGCCAGGGAGTGGTGTTTCAAGGGGTTGCTACTGCATTAGGCTCTGTGAACATTGGTTTATGTAATGGAAATACCGCTGAGGTAAGTACGAAGGAGTAAGGTGCAGAGGGTTGAGTGAGGAGGAGTCACAGGAGACCCACACTAAAACAACTGCTGTTGTTGAAGGTGAAATTTACATCTCAGTCTCTGATTTCCTTTCTTCTTTTAATAGAAGAAGCACTGGAGTCTGTGTTAGTTTCTTAAATACTTGTCGAAATCCAAAGTTATGACACTGAATTACATATCCAGTAAGTATTCCTTTGGGTAACCTGACGTGTGAACGCAGCTATGGAGTTCTCTGGTGATTGCCTCAGTTCAAGCAACAGTAGGAATGAGGAAATGAGAACACCTGCCCACAAAGACAGACCTAGATCTTGGTAATGAATTCAAGGAAACTCTGCCTCTGGCTGCAATCACCATAATTTCTATCTAAAACTTAGAAGCTGTTCTTTACCTGGAATTACCAGGAAAAGAAATCTATATTGACTTAAAACATCCTGACAAGATGGAAAGTCATAACTTTCTTAGTCTGGCATATGGACCACCGTCCTATAGAACATTTTAATTCACATTGGATGGGTGTCTGGAATAAAATGAGAAATGTTCAAGGCTCCCTAGTCCCAAGGATGATAATTCTTAGAAAGACAGCATCAAATGTTACTGAGTCATAGTTCAGCATTAAGGAAAGGCTCCACTTAACCCTTCACTTGCTTCCACTTTACTTCACATTCTAACACTTGCTTATTATTGGATATGTAAGCCTACATTTTCAGGCTTCCCTTTAATCTGTTCAGCAAGGTACATAAAGATCCTTAAAGCAAAACTGCCTTCTCATTATTTCTAAATGGCCCTTTGAAAAATTGTCAGGTCACTTCTTCCTTCCCATCAAAGCATGGATTTCCTTTAGCCCTGGGACTCTTCACTCTATTACAGCAGGTTTCTGAGTTTAGATCACGACTCACAGTAGAGCATGCTTTGAACCAAAGCCACACAAAGCTGTTCTTAGCTCTCTTTGGCAAGTTACATTCTGAAGCTTCCCTGCTGAAGGAAAGCCTCCACCCACCTAAAAACTGAATTCATGACCCACCAGTGTATCCTGGCTGGCAATCTGGAACGAAACCAACAAACAAACAAACAAACAAACAAACACGTGTATACACACACACACACACACACACACACACACACACACACTAACTAGCATGCCTTGCTCTGGGGTCTTAGGCCTATGTTTGTCTATTATTATATTACAGGAGGGAGGACGATTCCTTATCTTGTACCTCTCTGTGAGGGGGTAGACTTTA
Organism: Tokudaia tokunoshimensis; assembly: GCA_036184795.1. Classification (NCBI taxonomy): domain Eukaryota; kingdom Metazoa; phylum Chordata; class Mammalia; order Rodentia; family Muridae; genus Tokudaia; species Tokudaia tokunoshimensis. The sequence goes on along the minus strand of BTHU01000004.1, from coordinate 42,531,573 downwards.
GTCTCTAGGGTGCCCTCTCCTTTCACCTTGGTTCCTGATGCCTTTTGCAGTTAAAGGATGTCTCTGGATTGAGACAGGAAGCTCCTCATGTTCAGTAGACAATTATAGCCATCTACTATATGGCTGTGGGCTTCTGCCATAGAGCTTCCTATTTCCGGTCTAGAGACAAAAGTCATTCTTTAGTTGGCTGCAGTTCTAACCATAAGATGCTAATGAAGCAGGAGACTTCCCACTTCTCCCGCTTTGGAGAATCCTTATTTGTGACGGAATTCATGAATGTATTAGTGGGAGTCTTAAGTCTGAAGTTGTAAGGCAAGGGCCATTGGGAGGGAGCCTGATGTCATACGCACCTGTTGGGTCCTTTCTGGGAGCTGGACTGCTTTTCGTTCTTCAGTCGCTCTGAGTTGAAAATACTGGAGAGAGTATTAAGGGTGGAAGAGAGGGACATGGAAATTGACGTCAGAGTGATATGGCGCCGTGCCAGCAGCTAGTTAAAGCGTTTGTGGATGTCTCTGCTGGGTCTCGGGCTCATTACTAACCTGCTACTTAGCACTTTCTCTGAGGCTCCCTTCACTGACAGTCTCTTGTTCTAGGGACTGGGAAATACATTTTGCTACCAGCAGGACTCTTTGTCGCATATGACTTATCTGGAACATTTATGGCCAGCGAGGGCAATCTGGTGGGGCTGAGGCTCATGGAGGACCCTGGGGTTGGAAAAGGAAAGCTCTGTCACACAATGGTCCCTGCTCCTGAAAAGGAGGCTCACTTGCACCTTTTCTCCAGGGTGGTTCTCTTTGGTTGAGCTATTTAGTATTGAAGAAATATTTTCCTGGCAAGGCCGACGCAAGCAAGGAAGGGCAGGCTGTGCTCTGGCTTGTGGGAAGAAGACAAAGCACAGACGTGGGCGTCTAGCACACTGACTCAGATCCCAGCCCAGTACTTACATCTTAGCTGCGTGACCTGGGGCGACTTTGCCAGGTTCCCATTTTCTCACATATAAAATGAGGCTGATAATAAAGATGTATAAGCTCTAATGGGAGTTTTATGGCTACAGTGCTACTGTCCTGTGGGTGTTCAGCACATGGGGTTCACACAGGTTGGGATTCTATGTGTGGGAGCCTTGAAGGTAGAGAACATAGAGGGTACTAGGCTGATCCTCCAGGTGCCTAGGTCCTAGCTGACGGGGCTGTGGAGGAGGGCACATTGTTCCTAAATCAGCTCTTCCAGATGAAGGTTAGAGAGTCACATATGTATCTTTTGTATAGTCCTAAGTTTAGGCCGTGTTTCTTTTATTGGATATGTAGAGGTGGGAAATTATTTATGTGATTGGAATGCTGTTTTTGGTATTATCTGCAGAATTAAAATGCCTTGCTGGTGGGGGTGGTCTTTTGCCTTGGTGGGATATAAATCTGATTAGAAGCTCTTGGTGTTGTGCCACAAATCATCACCCTTCTACATTCTGTTCTTATAAAATATGGATAACAGCATGGCTCTGTCTTTTAGGAGTTTTAAGTGCATTAGTTAATGATCAAGAGACCTTAAAAAATATGAAATTCCCAGGAATGCCAAGAGCTTTTGTTACTACAGATTGGCATTATTTCGCTTGGCATCCTTAAGAGCTGTTTTAAACAAGAGAATCCTAGGACAGATTTCTGTCTGTTTTTCCTTCTAGTTGTAGCGTAAGATCTGAACCCTCCCTCGCCCCTCAGGAGCATTCAGGATGCTGTGTCTCAGGGCCTGATGGAAGTCCTGAAGTTGCCCGTGCAGGACTGGCTGGCTTGGGTTGCACTGAATAGAGGAAGAGTCCGAGATAGAAACGTAGCTGAAGTGAGTCTGGACCCAAGCAAGGGTCATCACCCACTTCAAGCAGAGTTGTACTCACCCTGCTCGTCCCCACGTCCTAAGAGAAACACCTGGAAACGTCCAGATTTTCCCCTTTCTCCTCTAGATAGCTATTGTAGGACTTCGGGGACTCTGAAGATGTCGCTGGTAACGTTTTGAACAACTCCAGCCAAAGACTTAAAATACAGGCATTTAAGAAAGAGATGCATGGGGAGCAGTACACCGGTGCTGTGTATGAGAGCCGATTTCCTCTTTGTTTCCTTTCAGGCAGTGGAGCAACTGCGGTGGTTCAGGCGGCCCTATGCAAACCCAGGCAAGAACGCGTAGCCATAAAGCGGATCAACTTGGAAAAATGCCAGACGAGTATGGACGAACTCTTAGTGAGTATAAGGGAGGGGACTCCTGTCACTTGCTCTTCTAGGCCCTGGGCCTGTAGGATGGGTGGGTAGTGCTTCTTGGGGATGAGCCACACCCCTTTCTTCTCCCCTGGGGATCACCTATGATTAATAGTGCTGATTGCCCTGCTCGGTCTGCGCAGCCCCAGGGGTCTCAGTGTGACACGCCATGAACAGTGTATGCTCTGCCCTGAGGTCATGTGATTTCTGACTCCAGAGTCGGATGTCTGGCGCCTTCTGGTTCTTCTCTAAGAGTTCATGACACAGCTACGAATTCTTCCAAAAGTACTTTTTGCTTATTTTTGATTTTATAAGTTACAAAATCATATATGAACTTAGTTTTCTTTTGCAATGTACAACAGACTTGATTTTGGTTGTTGACACAAGTTTGTTACTCTCGAATGCTTACCTTATGTTTCTTATCTGAAATGAAGCACTTACATAAATAATTGGAGTTCGTTTGCGTAGATCTGACTATAGGAGCATTGGCTGGTTAAAGGAACATTTGCTTTTGGCTTAACTGACTCATTATTAAATGAACAGCTTAGCAAATGGTTATTAGTTACCCAGCAAACTGTGAAGGGTTTTGGAGTTTAATCTCATAAATATAGTTGTTGCTCTGCCTGCCAGCTTTTTTTTTCCTTTTTTACCTTTTGGGCATTTATTTCAGGATAAAAGAAAACTGCAGTGGAGAAGTTTGCTCACTGGTTATCCCAACGCTAATCCCAGCACAAATATTAGTCCAGTAGCACCATACAAGCTACAACGTATAATGACAGTTGGCTCCACATAGAGAAGCCTTTTGTTTTATTCCACGTTGGGAATGGAATGCCATTAACAAGAGCTTTTTGTCTCTCCTCAGAATATAGCTTTTATTTCAGGCTTAATTACAGTACGCTATAGTATAAATTAAGTTCAAGGATAAAGCTGTACTTTTCCAGATCTGTTTGGCCTTCCATTTTAAATCAGGTTACACAATGCGTAGGATCTCAGTGGGACTGAATTCAGCAGCGGATTGCCAGTTGAAACTCAGATTAGAGCAAGGGCTTCTGCAATTAAGTGTTAATTTAAAAAATAATCATCATTTATGTTTTTTTTCCTTTTCAAAATTTCAGCTGTGCGTTGTTTGCATGAGCATTGCTACTGCATAGGACTTACCTGTTTCTGACTGTAGTGACCAGTACAATTGCGTCTTTGTCCTCTACCAGTCCCCAAGGTCACCTTCCCTGGGTGGAAAAAGCATTGACTAACCGGTGGGGAGAGTTGGGTCCTGCTTCAGCCACTAACCTGTTTTTAGCTGTAGTTGCATTGCCTAATAGCTTTGGGTCGTTTAAAGAGAGCTGAATCGGAAGGTTCTTGAGGACTGTTGGGAGTCTTCATATTGTGTGGCTCTGCGTGAGGGTGCATAGCTTTTTAAATCTCGAACCGTACATTAACATTTATGCCCTGTTTGAAATATCCCTTAAGAACTTGCCTGTGCCGCTTGCGTAGCTTTGTGGTGCTCTACTGGAGCCCCAGCCACCGACTGTGTAGACTGTGTATATAGTGCGTACAGCTTGAGTGCGCCTGCGCCCGCCCAGGCAGTCGCACTCAACTTGGCAGCAGTTTTGAAGCCGATGCTGTGGTCTGGTCTCTGTCAAGCTGAGTTGCCCAGGGCTGCTGGTAGCTTTTTTATTTTTTTTTAAATCACACTTGGCAAACAGGCAAGATGGCCCAGTTAGGGCTAGATCAGAGGTCAACAGAGACATCTTTACTCCAGAGTCTTTCCTCCCGTTGCTAGGACCAGTAAGCATACCATCAACGGGTTGTGCACAACTTAGCAAGCTTCCTGTTTAAAGGCTGTGCTTTTTATTCCTGTGCTTGGCTCCATCAGTCTCTCTGAGGTTGTCCACTAGCAGTAGCTCATTTTTCTAAACCCTTTCATCTTGCTGCAGTACCCAAGCTCTGTAGAACACACGCATACTCATTTATTCAATAAAATAAAACAATGACATTCTCAATTTAAAGTTGCTAAATTAATAAATGTATTGCTTTGATCTTTACTTCGGACCTTTGGCCTTTCAGTGTCTTGATGCATTTAGAGACGGCGGGAGGAATGGCTCTGGTACTTGAGAATATACTACTATTCCTAACTTCTTTTCAAACAAAAATAATTAAGAATTGAGGGTATAGCATGCCGGAGGTCACCAGCCCTTTGTGGTCCAGATGATGGACATAGGGGCTTTGTGTGGAGCAGAGCGGCTGCGCCCTTCGACCTCTGCCACTGCTGTCGCTTGACTTTCATTATTCCTATGGTTTCACATTTTGGCAGTGTTTGAACATCCGGTTTCCTAATAATCCTTTAATTCCATGAGTGTGTATTATCTCCAGGTTGGGGCACTGCCTCATCTCATAGAGGGTGCCATGCGTTAACTGGAAACCATTGTTCTTAGAAGAAACAATGGCCACTGGGGGCTTTATCTCATGAGGGCATTATGTCATAGAAGTCACAATTATCAACTATTTACCAGCTCTTGGAACATCTGCCTCCCTCCAAGGGATCTCTCACCCCCATACTGATAGTCTCTGCTCTGTTCCCCATCCTCGGTTCTCTCCATGAGTACATGGCCCTTGTCCCATGATAGGAGGAATCTATACACAGAGCCTGATGTGACCTCACCCAGCAGTTTTGGACAATTGGCCACAGACTCACAGTACCTTTCCTGTAACCATGGCCTGGACTCCAGGCTTTGCTGGATAAGGAGACAAGTTGTTAAAAGTGTTAATCACGGTGCCAACTTCTCCAAGAAAAAAGGGAGGAAAATGAATGTCAGATGAACTCATTGGTACTGAGTTATTGCTGATTTAAACTTCCCTGCTGAAATGAGTTCTCCTCCAACTCTTCAAGGTTAAGCTGGTTGAGGATATAAAAACACATTTATCTGTTTATCTGATACATACTTAAATATCATTTCTATAGCGTGCTCAATCTGTTAGAAGGTTAAGCCGCAGGGGTGTATATTGAATTTCAAGGCTGGTTGTTCGTGCAAAACCTTGTTTGATATAGTTTAACAGTAACTCGAGGAGAGCACACAAAGTGAATACGTTGAATTCAAGTACTGAGGACGTTTAAGTTCTCTAAACTTGGGCTTTCTGTCTCTATTGCTTTGCATTTTTCTCGTCTGTTTTGGAGTTTGCCTGTGACTGCCTGTAGCCTGTCAGGATGAAACGACCACTGTAAGGTCTACTTTATGCCCTTTTCTTTCAGCATGTGCTCTGGTCATTCTAAGATTTGTTGACCCCATGCTTGGAGTCAGCCCACATTCCTCAGAGGTACTGGGTATAAGTGGAAATTTCAAGTAGCTATCCGTTGTGAAGCAGGGATTTGCTAATGTCCCATTTACCAAATGCTTTAGATGTTAGAAGGTTCTTATTCCTTGATCTAGTAGTAAATCAGTCTCTTCATTTTGGACGAGGAGCAGTGAGATTTTTGAGCAGTGGACACCTTTCTTTCCCCTCTGTCGGTCTGGAGCTACTTTAGCAGGCTGATAAACAGATTGCCTGCTCCCAAATGGGAATTTAGGACTTGCTCAGTGAGTCTGAGCCTTGTCCTGCAGACTGGTGGGTTCCTTTTGGAGAGAGCTTTGAGCCTCTTGGAAGTGCTTGACTTCCTGGTTTGGGGTCAGCTTCAAAGGTTGGGAACACTCCCCTACGGCACCTTTGAATTTTCATAAAATCCATTATATAAGCAGAGAATTAATCATCTTTTTTTTAAAAGGCATCTCTCTTTTCAGACCATCATCAGATGATAAAATAAATTCCATAAACATACCATTCATTTTTATTTACCTTGTAATTGAACTTTTCTTCCAGGATGTTTTTCTTTATCCAGCGGCTACTGAACATTTTTGACTCATGAGCTAATTTGGCTGTTTTTTCATTTTTTATTTTTCTTTTAAAGGATCTCATCATGCAGCCATTATTTGCCTTAAACATTACTTCTCCTGCCTCAGCCTCCCAAGTGCTGGTTTTATAGATGTGTGCCACTGTGCCCAGCGTTTTCTTGAACCCTAGGTCTAAACCATTCACCTCTTACCTTTGGCTCTGTGTTTTAGGTCTGTCTTTGGTTTAGTTACGGACAGCTCAGGTTCATCTCCCCCGTGCTGCTGAACTATTAATTCATTATCATTAGCAGCTGTAATTAGTAGGCCCTACACTGTAGGAGGAACCTTAACCCCGCAGCCGAGTGTCCCATTTCTTTAAGAGAGCAAGGCAGGGGGAGCAAGGGAGAAATGAAAAGAAAAAGAAAGGAGAACATAACCCAGGACTGACATTGTGAAATTATGTCATAATTTCAGTTTGTGATAGATGGCAGATGTGGACAAAGTCATTTCAAAGGAAACAGTGACAATATAAAGTGCTGGCTGCTTAACTCGTGGGAGGGGAAAGAAAAGGCCCTGGAGCCAGAGGACATGCCTGTTTCCTACCTAACCCAGCACAGTGCCCAGGGGAGGGAGAACTCAGCCGGGGGCTCCCTCTCCCTCATTTAAAGAGAATCCTGATAGATGGCAGAAGTTCACCTCCCTGAGAGTTCTAGGATGGTGGCTGTTTGAAGCTAAGTTCTTTAAAAACATACGCTTTCAAATTCATTTAAAACAAAAACGAAAATTACTAGCAAGTTGTGCAGGCGCGTTTACTGCAGTGTTGGGTTGTGGAGATGAAAATCTCTTGTGAAGTCCTGGATCGGGGCCTGCCGCGTGCTCTCTCCTTCTCCTTCTCCGTGCATGCGATGAAAATCTCCCAGTCATAAGTTACCTTCAGTTGTCAGAGTTCTGGCTTCTGCTCGTCTCTTCCTCCATCATCCTGGCAAAGGCAATTTGCTCTGTCACAGACAAGAGTCACGGATAAATCGAGACATTTTTCTTGTTCCACCTCAGCAAGAAGACATTGCTTCCTGCTGCTGGGCTGTTATTTTTCTGTTCTTTTCATCTCCCGTTCCCTCTCTCCTTTCCACCCTCTCTTCTTCCCTCCCCCTCTTAAGAAGCATAAATTAACTTTGATTTATGGAGTTTTGGAGAAGCCAACGCTTTGGATGGTTCCCTAGTTTAATGATCATTTTGAGAGCAGTAGTTAACCTCTAACCGTAATTAGATGCAGGCTTTCCCTTCTCTTCATAGCAGGCCCTCTGAGAACAAGTCCCCTCTTTATTTGAGGCTTAAAGAAAACAAACAAGCACCCCCCCCAAAAAAAACCAAACCTTGTCTGTGCTGTATTAGCAAAACTGGTCCTTTTTCAAGTCATGTTTATTGTTTATTGCGGGAAGATTACTCTGCTTTAGAGAGCTCCCAGCTTTGTGAGTTGGCCTTCAAACAGTAGTTTATGCGTGTACTGGAGTAGTTTCTAGTTCTGCTTGAACGTATTAATTTTCTGGTTAGTGAATAGTCCGGCTCATTCCTCCATGGCATTCGGCTCTTGAGTGCATGCAGTCTTTCACCTCACGCCGTCGGTGATGGAACGCACGCCCGCTACCCCGCGTGCCACACCACTTGAACAGTTTAGGTTTCAACCGCGTGTTTTCTACTTTCTCACCACGCGGCTCCAGAATCGGTTTCGTCTGTTTCAGTGTTTGTGTGTCTTTAATCATAAGTGTTGCCCAGCTGGAGGCAGGGTTCACAACGGAATCTGGGGAAGGGTTATTTTGAAGACAAGGGCATGTGTTAAGAAAATAAGAGAATAATTACTTATATCCAAAGCAAATTCACTTTTGTAATTCTTGGACTTATATTGGCCTATAAATATGTATAATTTGGTTGGAAAAGTAGTTTTCATTTTTTAGAATGTTGCATTTAAAAGTTATGTCATAGTTTCTTCACACACTAATTAAACAATACCGATTGAATTTATATTTAAATGCATTTAAGTGCAGTTGTTAGAAAAATTTGCCGAAATGGTTAACCCTGATTTTTCAAAAAGTGGTTAAAAATGAACATTGCAAAAGACTTTTTTGGGTTTCTGTTTTGTCAGCAACAGAGACCTATCTAGTATGCACTCATACACAGGAGGAACTACCTAGTGTAAACTCATTTACACAGGAGGAACAGACCTACCTAGTGTACATTCATATACTCAGGAGAAACAGACCTACCTAGTGTATATGCATATACACAGAAAGAACGGACCTACCTAGTGTACAGTCATATACCCAGGAGGAACAGACCTACCTAGTGTACAGTCATATACCCAGGAGGAACAGACCTACCTAGTGTACAGTCATATACACAGGAGGAACAGACCTACCTAGTGTACAGTCATATACACAAAAGGAACAGACCTGCCTAGTGTATACTCATATACACAGGAAAAGAACAGACCTACCTTGCATATACCCATATACACAGGCAAAACAGAGACATACCTAGTATACGCTCATATACATAGACCTATCTAGTGTATACTTATATACACAGGAGAAACAGAGACCTACCTAGTATATGCTTATATACATAGCAGGAACAGAATGCTACCTAGTATACACTCATATACACAAGAGAAACAGACAGCTACCTAGTATACCCTTATATATGCAGGAAGAAGTGTGGGAGGCATTTCAGATTGAATGCATCTTTGGTCATCTGTTTCTTTTTTTGAGATGCTGAGGACTGAACCTGGGGCCTCATGCTGGACAAGCACTTTACTTCCCAGCCACTTACATGCCTCATGGTTTTGCACCTTACCTTTGCCATCTTTCTAGAGCTCCGAACAACGTTTGGGTTGAGACAAATACCTTTGCCCTTTCCCGCCTACCTTCTTTTCTATTTTGGTTTGTGTTTTCCGTGGGGAATAAGTCCATGGCTGCCAAATGAGCTCTGTGCAGAGTGCAGGGGAAGCCTGCAGGAGGCTGTGGGCAGTTCTCCCTCGGGTAGGTGCTTCTTCCCTGCAGAACTCCCGTGGGGGCCCTGCACTCTGTTGTGGGACGGGGCAGTCCTCAGAAGACAGGTTTTCCCTCACTTTTCTGCTCACTTAGTGCTGGCCTGACAATCTGTAGCATCGTTAGCATCTGGCTTCTTGGTTCCCAGGGGTTTGACATGCCAGTGATCAAAGAAATTCTCTGTGGTTGTCATTCATTCATTCATTCATTCATTTATTGCTTTCTGAGACAGGGTTTCTCTGTGTAGCCCTGTCTGTCTTGGAACTCACTTTGTAGACCAGGCTGGCCTTGAACTCACAGAGACCCACCTACCTCTGCCTCCCAGTGCTGGGATTGAAGGCATTCACAGCACACTGTGCTCCTGATGTTGTTGTTGTTGTTAATGACATCAGTTACCTGACTTCTTTGAGTGTTCTCAGTCACAGTTGTGGATAGCTGAGCCTTATTCTGGTTCTGTGGACTTAACCTTAGACAGTGTGTAAGCTGTGAGTTTGTGTGTGTGTGTGAGTGTCTCATACACACACACACGCACACACACACACACACACACACACACATGACTGTTAGTGTTTATCAAGGAACTATTTAAGCCAATTTAATTTTTTAAAAAAAGCTGCTTCATACTTTTTTGTTTGTTTTTACACAGTTTTGTGTCTCTACAATCAGTTTCATAAAACCTGAGTTGTACACTCTGCTCTCTCAGTGAGCAAATATTTCCCCAGTTTCCCACTACACAGTAAAGTGGACCGAGTAGCCTGACGCTTCACACTGTGATGCCAGCTCTCTTTTTGAAGCATCCCAACAACAATTCAAGCTGGGGCGCAATTCATGCTCCTCTAATAAAGATTTTTTTCTTTCTGAAAAAAAGTTCTGTCTAGAACTTTCTCATTTATATCTTGCTGTCAATTAGAATATACACCCATAAACTCAGATAGCCAGCCACAGGAAAATAGTTGCGAGGTAAATGTCAGAGAACATTTCTTTTGTTCATTTGTCATAGTATAAGGTAGAGTATTTGGCTGAGAGGGTTTTCTCTGTTGCTATTTGTCCCCTAAAAGATGCAAGGGTTTGCCTCATAATAGTATATCATTTTCATAATTAAAAACTTGATACGACATTTTTATAATTGAAAGTGACAGCCAGGAGAACACTTTGCCCTTGTAAAAGCTTTGTTAATAGTCTTCTAATTTTTGGCGAACATTAAAAATGGCTTAATTTGTATTATGTACTTGATACAAAATTAATTAATATAATTTGTTTTGGAGATAGAGTGTCGTGTTGCCCAGGCTATCCTAAAATTCTATACGTAGCTGTGAATGACCTTAAGCTTTGGACCCTTCTCCTTCCATTCAACAGATGGAGCATGCACCACCATGCTCAATGATATAAGGTGCTGCGGATGGGACCCAGAGCTCCCTGCATAGAGGGATCCTCAGACCTTATTCTTTCTTATTTTAAACTCTGCTTTTTTATGGTATATGGGTAGTGGGTATTAGTTACCCTTCCAGACGATGCTGTAACTGTGGAAATACAAACTGGAGAATTACTTTCTGAAGTCCTTTTATTAGTTTGGTTATCCCTGTATCATTTAAGGGATTGTTTACATATTTGGAGAATGTCACATACATTGTAAAGGTGTATTTTGCTATCTCTTGCATTCGGATGATAGGATTCGTAAATGTCACGTTTCACATCTTCCCTATTTCTCCTGTTTTCAGATGTGTTACTCCGTGTCCTTTTCACTTTTTGCATGAGTATATAATTAGATTGTTCTCTAAAACAGTTCGAGGCAGAGGATAACAAGGGGTTATAAATGAGTCCGACACAGCGTAACAAGGAAGCGCGGATGGTGAAGACCCAGCAGCAGTGGTAAAGCCGGCTCCTCGCCCCACTGTCCCCATCTGTGTGCATCACAGGAAACTCCTTGAGCTGGCAGGGCCACTGGTTGTGTCACATGAACCTTCTCCAGGAACAGGTGAACAAGGTGCCAGGGTCAACCCTGTGCCTCTGTGGCTGAGCCAGGCGCTTGCAGCCCTTGTACTGAGTCTCCAGTGGCCCGGACTGTCTTTAAGTGCAGTGTTCCATGCTGGACCTGCAAGGGAAGGGGTGCAAACCTCCCTTTGCTTTCCCCATTCTGTGCCTAAGTGGTATCAATCCCATTTTACAGGAGGGGAAAGTGAGGCGCCACAAGGCTGAATGCCCTGCCGGGGTAGTCAGGGTGGTATAAGACAGAGCTTGGGAGCTGAGTGTGGGGTGGGTTCTATGTATGCAGCCTGGGCTGCCTTCAAAGCTGAGGTCCCCCTGCTTTCCAACCAGCCGCTAGTTTACTTTAACCTGTTCCGATGAGCCCCACCAGCTGGGATGTCACTGTGTCTCCTGTTCCTCTGTCTCTGCTTCCTGCTCCTGGCCTCAGTTTGAGCTCAGCTAGGCAGCACACGGGAAGGGCTCAAGGCTGGGTTCCAGGTCTCACAGCATAAGCACTGCTGGGAAGCCGGCTACAGGGTACCCTAAGGGTGACCCAGACCTGTCCTGTGGAACCTGACTATGTCCACACTCCTCATGTGACCCCAGGTACACATTCCAGTTTCCGAAGCCTTGCCCCAGATTATACTTCTGCATAGGCTGTGACCCAGTTAAGGGAATCAGAACTGGATCTTTCTGTAGGAAGAACTGGATACAGAGTTTTCATTCCATCCTTGGGTAATACAGTAGTATTTTTTTGGGGGGGTGGGTCAAGGCAAGACAATTTTCTTACATATAAACATAGCATACTCCTTGTCTTTTTTTGGTCAATAATCTGAAAGACTGGCAGTTAGGAAGCTGAGAAGGCAGTCATTAACAGGAGTGTACGGTGACGATTCAGAGTATGTCTGCAGTCAATGTACTTCATCAGTTCGTTCCCATGCTCAGAAATTTGTCCCCACCTCTTGCTTCAGGATGAGTTGGGGGGGTCTTTCCTTGCTCATTGCATGATGCTGACTTGGAAAAGCAGTGACACGGGATGTGCTTCCCTCCAGAAGCATGTCTCGGCAAAAGAACGTGATCATTGAAACAAAAGACACCGGACCTTAGGTTTACTCAGATCAAAAGATGCAAGCGGTTGAAAATTGTCGCCCTAGAGAAGGAGCTCGCTGGCTTGGGGGGTGGGGGTGGTGAGGAAGGAAAGTGTCTGCATCGGATAAATAGAAAATACAAAAGTCAGTTCCATAGAGCTCTAGGAAGAGCTTTAAATATATGTAGGTATTAAGGTGTGTGCCTGTGTTAATGTATTGCCATATTTTAGCCGAGTTATCTGACGTGTGTGATCTTTTTGGTAATTGGGGGATTAGGTAATGCTAGATATTCATGATAGTAGCCCAAATTGGAATGCGCTGGTTTGGCTGCCTAGTTAACTCCAAGTTAACCAGAAGCACAGAATGACAAGACCCTCCTTTCTTTCATAACGAGTGTGTAATGGGTGTGTAAAACAGCTTTGGTGACAAGGGTTCGCTTTTGCCGGAGGACAGCACCAAGAGGGGAATGACACTTGAACTGTGGGCGATTGGTTTGTAGTCTCGACTTTAAACAGTGTGCCCCTGAACATTGTGAAAATGAGCCTCATTGAAGTTTTTCATGTGTTTTATTTAAAAGCTTTGCCATTTTATGTAATGCCACAAATTTTGTTCTCTGTGGCAGTGTTTGCAAACTGAATTGTAAAGCGTTGCTTTTCAGATATCTTAGCGAAGAGGACAGTTAGCGTACAGTAACTCTTAGAATATTCAATGTGGTTCTGCTTGCCAGTATCTTGTTCAGAGTGAGCCACTGTGTCTGATGGTTCTCAAGTTCGCTCTGCCTGGCCCACACCTGTCTCATCGCCCCTCTTCTCTTTTTCCTGGAGGCGTATCAACTGAGGCATAGTTTGTGGAGTGGTTGACTGGCATTTCCTCATTTAGCACACTGCAGGAAGAGACAGTTTTGTCTCCTTTGGATGAGGATTAAGATGCGACCCATCAGAGTTGAAGCTGCTCACGGAGGTCCAGTTCTCCTTGTAGCTTGCTCAGGCTTATCTGTCTGTCTGTCTTTCTCTCTCTCTCTGATGATACCTTCAGTTCAGGCAAGCAGCATACAGTTCTGTGTTGCAGAGCTTTTGGCTGGCAGCATGAGGGTCATCTGGATAACCCACTGGGCTGCGGTTCTGAACTGTGTCTGGCAAGACAAATGCGCAACTAGTCAACCTGACCAAAATGTCGTCTTCTGCCCACCAGTTGTCTCAGCTCCACTGTCCCCTGTGAGATCTTCTAAGTTTCAAATCATTCTCTTGGGGACAAATTCTTCCTTGACTAGGTTTCCACGAGCCTTCTCTTCTTTCTTTGAGGAGGCAGTTCTTGGGAGTTATTTGGGGCCATTGTTTCAAAAGTCTGATAATCAAGGGGAGAGACAGAGGGAAGGCTGGTTACAGTGCTGTATCATGTTTTTCTTTCTTCTTTTTTTCCTTACAGAAAGAAATTCAAGCCATGAGCCAGTGCAGCCATCCCAACGTAGTGACTTATTACACCTCCTTTGTGGTCAAGGATGAACTTTGGCTGGTCATGAAATTACTAAGTGGAGGTAAGTGGGTTTCCTTGTTTTGTGGAAGCCGTCATACTAAGATTTTAGTCGTGATGCCCCTCAGTTCTTGGTTTGAAAGGCCAGACTTTATTTTTTCATTAGTTTATTTATTCACTTTACATCCCAGTCACAGCCCCCCAGTCTCCCAGTCCCTCCTTCTCACAGCCCTTCCTCCCTTCCCCTTTCTCCTCTGAGATCGGGAGTTGCCCCCTGGGTACCAACCCACCCTGACACATCAAGTCTCTTTCAGGACTAGGCATATCCTCTCCTACTGAGGTCAGATGAGGTAGCCTAGTTAGGGGAACAGGATCCATAGGCAGGCCTCAGACTCAGGGATAGCCTCCAATGGTTGGGGGATCTGCATAAAGACCAAGATACACTTCTTTCTTTTTTTTTTAAGATTTATTTATTATATGTAAGTGCACTGTAGGTATCTTCAGACATTCCTGAAGAGGGAGTCAGTTCTTGTTATGAATGGTCCTGAGCCACCATGTTGTTGCTGGGATTTGAACTCAGGACCTTCGGAAAAGCAGTCGATGCTCTTAACCACTGAGCCATCTCTCCTGCCCCAAGCTACACTTCTACTACATATGTGTGGGGCAGTCTAGGTCCATCTCATGTATGCTCCTTGGTTGGTAGTTCAATTTCAGTTTAGTTGACACTGTTGGTCTTCTTGTGGAGTCCCTATTCCCTCCTGGTCCCTCAATCTTTCCCTCATTTCTTCCATAAGACTCCCCAAGCTCCAGCTAATGTTTGGCTATGGGTTTCTGCATCTGTTTCAGTCAGCCATTGGGTAGAGCCTTTCAGAGGACAGTTATGTAGGCGCTTCTCTACAAGCATAACAGAGTATATCATTAACAGAGTCAGGGAATGCTGTTTGCCCATGAGAGGGGTCTCAAGTTGGGCCAGTCATTGGTTGTCACTGCCTTTCTTGTCAGCAGGACAGATTTTGTGGAAGGATTTGTGGGTGGTTTGGCATCCTTGTCCTTCCACTGGGAGTCCTGCCCAGCTACAGGGGGTGGACGCTTCAGGTTCCATATCCTCCACTGTTAGGAGTCCCAGCTATAGTCACTTCCATAGACCCCCTGGAACCTCCCCCATCCCAGGTCTCTCGAATGTCTAGAGATGCCCCTATACCCACCCCAGCCCCTGTGCTGATTTCTGTCTACTCTTCATGGTCTTTCTTGTCAGCTTTTCCTAACCCTAATCCCCCACTGCACCTCAGTTCCCCTCCCTACCTCCCTATCCCCTCTCCCACCCAGTTAGTTCCCTTCCTCCAGCTACCTCCAATGACTATTTTATTATCCTTTCTGAGTTAAGATTCAAACATAATTCCTTGGGCCCTCTTTGTTATTCTTTGGGTCTATGGATTGTAGCATGAGTATCCTGTATTTTATGGGTAATATCCAGGTATAAGTGAGATGTACCATGCATGTCCTTTTGGAATTGGGTTATCTCACTCAGGATGATATTTTCTGGTTACATTCATTTGTCTGCAAATATCACAATGTTTTTAGGATCTGAGTAATATTCTATTGTGTAAATGAACCACATTTTCTTTATCCACTCTTTAGTTGAGGGACATCTGGGTTGTCACCAGTTTCTGTCTATTAAGAATAAAGCTGCTGTGAACATAGCCGAGCAGGTGTCCTTGTGGTATGGTAGATCACCTTTTGGGTATATTCCCAGGAGTAGAATAGCTGGGTCTTGAGGTAGAACTATTCCCAGTTTTCTGAGAAACCACCAAATTGGTTTCCAGAGTTACTGTACAAGTTTGTGCTTCCACCAGCAATGGAGGAGTGTTCTCCTTGCTCCACATCCTCGCCGGCATGTGCTGTCCCTTGAGTCTTTCATCTTAACCATTCTGATGGGTGTAAGGTGGAATCTCAGGGTTGTCTTGATTTGCATTTCCCTGATGACTCAGGATGCTGAACACTTCTTTAAGAGCTTTGAGATTCCTCTGTTGAGAATTCTCTGGTTAGCTCTGTACCCCATTTTTAAATTGGGTTATTTGGTTTGTTGGTGTCTACCTTCTTGATTTGGATATTAGTCCTCTGTACCAGGTAGGGTTGGTGAAGATCTTTTCCCATTCTGTAGGCTGTTGTATTGTCCTGTCGTTAGTGTCCTCTGAAAGGCCAGAGTTTTTAATATTTACATTGAAAGCCTTTCGTAATTGGGTTTAATGTCCTAGAGTCTGGTCCCCTTCTCCATGTGTCAAGTGTCCTGTCCCCTCTCCTAGGTTAGGTGATTTTTGTCCCCCTACCTACCATGTGTTCTCAGAGGACTCCATCCCTTCCCTGTCCCATGCTCCTCTTCTGCCTTCGATGTCTCCCCTTTCCCATGCAGTCATGTTCTTTCTGGAGCCACCATTTTTTCTTTTCAGAATCATTGGTCAGTCGTTGTGTGTGTGTGCGTGCTGAGGATCAAACCCAGGGCCTTACGAATGTCACTCAAGTGCTCTAGCCCCAAACTGCACCTCAACCCAGTCCTTCCTCTTCAAAGTCCTTTCAAGACAATTCAAGTCCTTAGCATGTTTCATTCTGTGATAACGGGAGAGCCCTGTAGACTGGGGCACTTGAATGGTGGCTAGC
The DNA here is from genome assembly GCA_036184795.1 of Tokudaia tokunoshimensis. Taxonomy (NCBI): domain Eukaryota; kingdom Metazoa; phylum Chordata; class Mammalia; order Rodentia; family Muridae; genus Tokudaia; species Tokudaia tokunoshimensis. The sequence goes on along the minus strand of BTHU01000004.1, from coordinate 42,515,251 downwards.
ATGGTGGAGTTCAAGTTCCTATTCCGTGTTTTGTCACACGTTTTAAACGTTATCTGTGGTGGCTGGAGGCTATGATCCTGGTCAGTGCAGAAGCTGCAGACTCCCTGATGAAAGAACCACCCCTTGGACTTGATGCTGTGAACCTGGTGACTGCTCGCTACGTTTTGTTACGGTTTGCATGGAAAGAAACGCTTGCCATGTGTCAGCTGCCCTTGGGAAGAGACCTCCAGCCTCAGGTCTCTCAAGTTAGTGACAGTTTACTTTCCCAGGCTCTCTCACACCCATGCGTTTTACTTGCAAACAACGGGACACGTCAACATCAGCATCAGGGAGGGAATGTAAATGATAACCACTAGCATTCTTGGACACCTGCTCTGTCTCAAGATCCTGCTCAAGACAATTCAAGTACTTGTCTCATCCGGATCAGCACCTTCAGTGTTACTACCGTCCCCACATCCCCATCCTACAGAAACTGCACAGAAAGAAGCTGGAGAGTTCTGCAGTGTGTCCGCCCAGGTCCCTAACTCCACTAGAGTACTAGAGGAACATGCTCGTTTAAAAACGCTCTCCGGCCGGGCGGTGGTGGCGCACGCCTTTAATCCCAGCACTTGGGAGGCAGAGGCAGGAGGATTTCTGAGTTTGAGGCCAGCCTGGTCTACAAAGTGAGTTCCAGGACAGCCAGGGCTACACAGAGAAACCCTGTCTCGAAAAACCAAAAAAAAAAAAAAAATCGAAAACCGCTCTCCGTGTCAGTCCTGGACACAGAACCTTAGCATACCTGCATGGTTTCCTCAGCAGGTCTACATTTTCTCTGTACCGTCTCTGTCTGGTCGTGCTCCCTGTATAAAGCTCTGGGCATGAAGGCCATCTTGGGACCAGGAAACAATTCTGTGGTGACCCGGTAGAGCCAAAACTAGTATAGTTGGACCTTTAGACCCAGTACAAGCTAGGACTAAATTAGGTATGTATTTTAATTGCTTGTGTTTTTAAAAAGGTTTATTTATGTATTTTATGTATATGAATGCTCTATTTACATGTGTGCCTGCGTGCCAGAAGAAGGTGTTTGAATCCCTTTATAGATGGTTGTTAGCCACCATGTGGATGCTGGGATTTGAACTTAGTTCTTCTGGAATGGCAGAAAGTGCTCTTAACCACTGATCCATCTCTCCAGCTCTCAGTTAATTATTTTTTAATAAACGAAGCCCTTTTGTATCAAGCAGAGGACCAGACATGAGTCAGAGGCTCTAGTTAGTGTTGGTTTACATGGGTTGGCCTCCATGGGATTCTAGAAAACACGTCTCCACTCTCTTGGTCCCTCCCCCAACTCCATCCTGTTTTCTTGAGTATCTACTTTAGTGTGCAATTAGAAAGGAAAAGGAAAGGGCACAAGAAGCCACAGAGCTGGACTGTAGCCCTGGGCTCCAGAGCGCTCGCTTCCTCTCGGGAACTCTGGTGCTTTGACAGCAAGGCGATCTTAACCAGTCGAGGCAGAGTCTTCTGGGGTTCCACTGTCTCTGAGAAAATGGCAAGTTCTGGAGACCCGGACCCCTAGAAGCCTCCAGGTCTGTCCCAGTTGAAGAGCTCACCTCAGCTAATCTTTCTCTCTCATAAACTTGAGCACACCCCTGGTTTTTCTTTTGAGGACCAGATAGAAAATGCTCTGTCAGTCTGAGAGTCCAGTCCAGTCTCCAGACAGGGCTTTAAAAGGTAAGATACAAAGTTTACAGGAGGCCTCCGCAGGAGAGGGGAGTGTCCACAGATAAGACTCTCTCGTTCATTTCTTTCAGATGACTAGACATACGCAGCTACCAGTTATGTTATATACTTTTAAGAATAAAGCAAATAGTGTTCAGAGTCATTATTTTTCTAAGTCACCTAAAAATCTAAGAGCTGATACATAAGCAGATGCTTCCTCCTCTCCGAGGAGGGGAATTCACATGTGTTTTCTGCTGTGGTGTTTGGCCATGTGGAATCTCCTGAGGAGGGGCAGGCCGCTGCAATAATACCTGATGGGGGCGGGGGGGAGGGGGGAGACTCAGTCCTCTTAGTTAATCATCAAGAGCCTAGCGCAGACGCAGTCCTGAGGTAAGTCATTTGCTAACTCTTCAGAAATGCTGAATCTCCAGGTAATTAGAGCTTTAAAAATGACCCAGAGGTGGAGAATATTTATTACTATGTGTTGAAACATGAATTCACAGTGCCTGGGATACTGGTCTGTGTATAGAAACAAAGCACTAGGTATTTATTCATTGGAAAAGCCTGTGCATAAAGCATTAAATGAACATCAAGGTTGTTTAGAGTCTCACAAAAGAATCCCGGGGGGGTCACGGGCGGTGATGTCAAGGCCCCAGGCCTGCCCCGCCTTGCACCTTTGTGGTAGGTGGTGGGAAGGGCTGTTAGCGCTGTTAGCGCTTCCTCTTGGTTCTCCACTGTCTTTTTCTCCCCTCAAACTGCTTTGGTTCTTGACTTGTTTTCTTCTTTCAAAAAATTCTTTTAAAGAGATTTTTATATCCTTTTAGTGCTATATTCATATTATTTTTTAAAACCGTGTTGTTCAAGCTGTTTCTGGACTCCTTGACTCTAGACACCCTTTCATTCCAGCCTCCTGTGCTCCCGGGGGCCACAACCAGCCTTTAAACTTTATTTTTTATTATTTCTATTACTACTATGTGTGGGTGAAGGGTACGATACCTGTGGCACAGGCAGCACGTAGAGGTCAGGAGACCTTGCAGTGACACTACTTTCTCTCTGCCACGTGAGTCCCGAGGAACAGTATCAGGTTGTCATGCTTGGTAACAAGTGCCCTTACCTGTTGAGACATCTCACTGCAACTTGAATTTTTTAAAAGTGTGCTGGGACCAGCTCATTCTAGGCCATTTCTAGTAGTCAGTATTTATCAGGGGAACCATTGTGGATGTGTGTGTTTTATTCCTACACAAGTAATTAGGCAAGTAGAATTGGTTTAAGCGATTGGAGGTTGAATAGTCCACCGATGGCTGTTTGTACAGTGGGGAGGCAGAGATCCTGGCACCTCTGCAGCCCATGAGGCTGGAAGCTGGGCACTGCAGTGAGATGTCTCAACAGGTAAGGGCACTTGCAGGGGCCAGTGATGCAGCCTCCCTCTGAGACTGGAACCCTGGAGGCTCGCTGCAGAGTCATTGGTGCCAGTTTGCACTGAACGGCAGCAATAGATACCCTCATCCAGCAAGGGGAACCCCCTGTTTCCACATTTAATCTATCCGGGGGCCCCAGCCTGTTGTTCAGTGCTGCTGCCTGTCTTCAGGGCAGGATGGCCTTTTCCCCTATGTTACTGTACCACGTGCCAGTTATCTTTAGAAACATCCTCACAGATGTACAAGTATACTTTTGGATCACTTTAAGGGATTTCTCAGGACAGTGAGTTTGATAATGAAGATTAATCATCACAGCTTTGCACGCGCACCCACATCTGATCACATTATCACTAGCTTCTAACATGTTTCTAGTTCTTCCCCCTCCTCTGAGTCTTACTATTATTTCTCATGTATATGCGTTTATCTGTGTAAGGGGTGTGTGTGTGTGTGTGTGTGTGTGTGTGTGAGTGCGCGCGCGCGCGCGCACGCGTGCACGCACACATGCCTGCAGAGGGCAGAATAGAGCACTAGATCCCTTGAAGTTGGAGTTGGAGGCAGTTAGTCGTGAGCCACCCAGTGATAGGTAGGTGTGGGATTTGAACCAGGGTCATCTGGAAAAGCAGGTAACAGTCTTCACTGCCAAGTTATCTCAATACAGCTCTAGTTCCCGACGAGAACCTTTCTCAACTTGACACTGAAAGTACTGTTACCAGCTATTAGTAGATGTAGTGCTTCTGGCCTTAGGCGTGACATTCGATTGTTTTTATTCCTTGGGAGTATTGAAGTTAAGTAGGTGGATTCTGGTTTTGATGGTCATATCTAGGGTGTAATAGTACAGGGTTCTTAATCCAAAACAGAATGGATGTGCTCATGAAAATCACCTCTGCAATTCTGTCTGTCTGTCCACTCAGGTTCCATGTTGGATATCATCAAATACATCGTCAATCGAGGAGAGCACAAGAATGGCGTCCTGGAAGAGGCGATAATTGCAACAATTCTTAAGGAGGTTTTGGAAGGTTTAGACTATCTGCACAGGAATGGTCAGATCCACAGGTATGGCAGGCATCCTCACAGTCTGCCTTTCATAACGTATAGCTCTAGTGTATAAAGAATTTCAAGGAAGTAAATCCTGCAGGTGGGCTTGTGTATTATTCAAAAGCAGAATAAACCCTGGAAGAGTAAACTTGGATGCTTTTCCTTGGTATCCTTGGGGCTGGTTCATGTGGTTAAACTGAAATAGAGCACAATGTAGTAAGAGCTGTGTGGGCTCACTAAGAAGTTAGGTAACATAATTACCCTTGAAGTGAACTTACTTGAACTGGATGGCATATCCCTCTTCCTCAGGAAGGTAAGACGGTTACGTTTTATGTTATCAGTTTTGAACCTGGGGTGAGAAGGAAGAAAGCAGCCCTGATTTCTTCTTCTGTAACACAGAGTGCTAAGTTTTGAAGTGGAGGAACCAACAGACTATGAGCATGTGATATTTCAAAGGCAACAGTATCACTCCAGCTCTTCCGAATGTTATGAGCAGACAGCACTTACCCTAATCCTAATAACACTCTTCCGCCCTGAAGCATGCGAGAACTGTGTATTTAATGGTCTGTACCATAAGCTTTTAATGCTTGTTTCTTAATTATCACTTTTTTAAATATTAAAATTGCTTCACAAAGCTTCCATATAGTGAAGAAATACCACATAGAATATCATTATTAAAATTTAGCCTTGGTATCACCCATAGGAGAAATTGATAATGAATTAAATTCATTTTAAGTGGGCTGTGGGACTATTTGGAAATGTGCCACAGGCAACTCAGAGTGGAAGCAGAATAGTTCTACTTAGACTGGGATTTAATTCTTCATAAATATGGCAGTCATGTGGCTTTAAGGATAATCCCTGATTCCGAAACATAAAATAGTCTACTCAGTAGTGATTTAATTAAATGCAGATAATGACTTCACATAAAATATTTGTTATTAAAATTTTTAACTGTGCCTCGGGAGCAAAGTATAAAATGACAGTATGCACTTAAACAACTTTTAAAAATCTGCAACGTGACTTTGATACTCACAGTGCAGTGACTGTGTCAGGCAGTTGGCTTGTGTGCTGTGTGTTAAAATCTTCCTGAGTGTGTCAGGGTCAAAGCTAACCTGTGCTGTATAATTTATTCTCTGCTACTTTCCCCTGACAGGGATTTGAAAGCCGGCAATATTCTTCTGGGTGAGGACGGATCAGTACAAATAGCAGGTAAAGCTGCTGAAGACGGAAACCTTCCCTTGTTTAGAGGACGCTCATGTTGTACGGAATGGAGAATAGCTTTCATGAAATAGATAAATGTATGCAGTGTCTTCTAAGAGTGTCCTTCTCTAGTGGACATTTCCTTACAGAATGCCTGGGACTGAAGCCTGGATGAATCTTGGCTCTTTCTCCAGATAAATAATGCGATTCATTTAGCACAGAACCTTTTGGTAATGATCTTACCATTTTTTTACATCTACCCGAATAGCTTTTCCTTTATACCTGCAAGAAAAGTCATTTGGAAAGTTGTTTTTGATTGAGTTTGAAGTTTTAGAACATTATATGTAAGTTCCTAGCTTTATAGTACTACTGTATGCTATTGAGTGACCACATGCGGTGAGCATGTCCCATGTTCCAGTGGCTCCAGTCTCGTTGTTGTTTTGAGTCATAAGAATATCCTGAAAGCCTTGGAATAGCAGGTAGGCGCATCCATATTTTCTCTTGTTTTGCCTCAGTTCCTTGCTGGTCTGCCCCAGCCACACTTTTGGCCATTGCCATCTCTTTGTGGTGGTGGTTTTGGTGGGACAGTCCTTCCCTGTAGGAGACTGTTGCTGCCATTTCCCAGTGTACAGCCTCTGTCTCCCAGCAATTAGATACTAGCGCCATTGCCAGCACTGTCCTTGGTGAGAATCACCAATGCAGCTTCTGTTAGTATGAGCGTTGAGGTTTGTCTCATGCTGGTGAATCAGCTTAATTGGCTTAATTTTGAGTTGTAGGAAGAATCCTATGTGCTAGCATAGATCTTTGAACATTCCTAATTTTTTGATGAAAATCAACCATAGCACTTAATTGTAGACAAAAGTCTGTTTCAGCATAACCTGAAGAACTAGAGTTATTAGAAAGCAGAGAGTCTAGGGTCTGTAGAGAAGGCTCAGAGTTTAAGAGCGCTGGCTGTTCTTGCATAGGATGCAGGTTTCCTTTCCAGCATCCACACGGTGCCTCAACATAGTCTATAACTGTAGTTCTGGGGAACCCATCTTCTGTCCTCTGGGGCTTCGTGCACACATGTGGTGCACGGCCATACATGCTGGCAAAACACTCACCCACATGAACTAAATAAATGTTTTAAAAGAATGAAAAGAAAAGATTAGGGGAGTTCAGCAGAAGACAAACTACCAGAGAGGCTACCCTTTAAGCTTTCGACTGCCGGGGTCAGATGCCAGCCTGGCCAGTGCTGGGCAGGTGCCAGCTAGTGAGCTCCAGCCTCAGCCTCGGCGCTTGACCTGTGGCCGACCGATCTGCTCGCCCCTCTTGCTCTCTGTGGACCCTCAGGCGAGACTGGACAGCGGGGCAAGTGGGATACTGACCTTGGCCTCTGTGGTTTTATAAGTAAAGTGACTTTCGATTTCTCTTTCAGAGGAGAGAAGACTTTTTTTTCCTTTGATTTTTCAAGACAGGGTTTCTCAGTATAATAGTCCTGGCCGTCCTAGACTAACTTTGTAGATCTGGCTGGGGTCGAACTCACAGAGATCAGCCTGCCTCTGCCTCCCAGGTGTTGGGATTAACGACATGTGTCACCACGCCCTGCTGAGAGAAGACTTTTTTTTAGAGACGCAAATGAAATTTTTGTTTTTACTTTCAAACATGTTTTCTCGTAGAGAACATATAATGGAAGTGATTCTCACAGAGAAGGTAGATTTGGCCAAGTATAGTAGCTGGTTTAAGACATCTGGAAGCAACTTTGCATCAGTTAAGCACACAGGCTTTAAAATACTGATTTACATCCACTGTGTGTATTACTTAGGTCATATCGTTGTGCCCTTTGGCCTCACTTTCCCCATCTGCGAGATGGGGTGACGGTGCCTGTTGTTCTGGTGTGTATTGGTTTCCTTGGTGGCTACTGCACCTTAAGACTCAGATGATTGGGACTGGAGAGATGGGTTGGTGGCTAAGAGATCCGGGTCCTCTTCTACAGGACTGGCGCTTGATTTATAGCACCTGTGTGACGACTCCCAGCTGTGGGGTCTAATGCCTTCTTCTGACCACCATGGACACCAAGTACACGTAGTCACACATGCAAGTCAAATGCCCATACAGATAGAATGACATAATAATAAAAGAGACTCAGTGTCTGTGAGTCCAGCAGACTCTGGGAGCTGCAAAGTGTTCTAGGTGACAAAGGGCCATTTTGCAGCTCCCCACCCCGCTCTGATGTTAAACTGTCTTAAAGGATTCCAGAAAACAGCGGCTAAGATCTTTACTGACTTCAAAGATCTGGTCACTTCTAAATTTTGTTTGTGAGTATCTGCATGGCACGGTGCATGCGTGAAAGTCAGTGACAGTTTTGTGGAGGTGGATCTCTCTCTCCACCTTCATGTGATTTCTGGAGATTGCATTTGGGTTGTCAGGTTTGCAGGGCACGGACCTTTAGCCACTGAGCCATCTTACTGGTCCTGAGACATATTTTCTTTAATTTTAAAGAGATCTAGTTGTTCAGAAATTTTGCATTCATAATTTTACATTGCCTATGGACTGTATTGAGATTATGCTTCTTTTCCCATGAGACCTGGACCTACGCTGCATGTAGGGTGGTTGTAATTAAGTATATGAAACACAACAGCCAATAAAATGGGCCGTGGACAAAACAGCTGAGTGAGCACACAGTGGAAGTGCAAAGGAAAAAAACCTCTCGGTGTCACAAATAGAGCAATTCAGCATCAATGTGTACTGAGGTACCTCCACCGCAAAGCAAAGGTCAGTGCATTGTTGGCAGCAGTCCATAGTGGAGATGAATCCGGTCCTCTCTCTCACAGCTAGAGGTGCAGTTTGCCCTTGTCTCTGCAACTAGTGAGGTGAGGCAGCTCACGGAAGGCACTCCCATGTGTCCCACTCCACAGCCAGTGACACCGTGTTAACTGCTTCTGGTCAGCCACGGTGGGAGCCACATCCGTCTCTGCAGTCTGCAGCATGTCTTTCTGAAAGGGCACTGTTCATCATTTATTAGCACACAATTATGGCTCTGCTAGGAATCTTCCCTCCAGCCATTCCCATGTATGTTTAGAATGTTAGAGGCCTAAGTATATTTGTTGGAGATTTTTTGTTTTTTGTTTTTTTTTTTTTTTTGGAAAGGGGTATAGCCTAGACTTGAACTCATGACAGTCACACTGCCCCTGCCTCCCAGCTACTGGGATTATAGGCATGCACCACCATGCCCAGATAATTTGTTGGAGGATTTGTTTGTGAAAGCAAAAGAGGAGATGCAGTGTCTCAAGTATAGCAGACACAGGGTATTTATTTTATGGAATACCCATCTGCCCTGAAGGAGAATGGAAAACTCCCCACTGGCTAAGTGAAAGAGACAAGCTGAGAGGCCTTTTGTGAAAGAAGTGGAGAAACCGAGAGGATGGCTCTGACTGAGTGCACGGATCCAGGGAGTTCAGTCGCACAGGGGTTAGATGAGGCACATCACCTTTAACACGTTGAGTTTTAAACCATACATACAGCTGACCTTATAAAACAAATGCAGTGGCTTAGGAAACTCAGTAACACACTGTCAACAAACTGGGGTGTTTGCAGTTAGTGTGTGTGTGTGTGTGTGTGTGTGTGTGTGTGTGTATGTCTGTGTGTGTCTGTGTGTGTGCATGTGTGCCCATGTGTGAGAGAGTGTGTGCGTATGTGCATGTATATGTACATATGTGCTCATGTTTATGTGTGTACATGTCTGTGTATGTGTCTGTGTATGTGTGTACCTGTTGTAGACCAGAGGTTTACCTTGGGTTTAGTTCCTCAGGTACTGTCCACTTTGGTTTTTATTTTTAAAAAAAAATTTTTTAAAGACAGGATTCTCTTCTCATTGGCCTGGGACTCACAAGTACATTAGGCTGGTTGGCCAGTGAGCCCCAAGAATCTGCCTGTCCCTGCCTTCTCAGAGCTGGGGTTACAAGCGATAAGCTCCGGCATATTTGCCTTTTTAACCTGGGTTCTAGGATCAAACTGAGGCCTTCATGCTTATGTGGTGGGCGCGTTTGTACCACTAAGCTGTCTCCCCAGCCCCCATTATCAGAGTTTGGTGTCCGCAGTAGTAGGAAGGATCCTTCACGCACACACCTGACTTGGCCCCAGTCCTTTTCATTCTTCCACTCTTCCTCCTCTCTCTCTCTGTGTCCTTTCCCCTTGGTTTTTGTGGCTTTTATTGTTCATATGGAACAATATGTTTTTGTTCTTCTAGTTAGGGTAAGCTAGCAGCTTATTCTCATGTGCAGCTTGTTAGCCTGTGGGGAGTGTGGCATTCTTTATTCCAAAGGCTGGTTAGGAAAACTGCTTCAGTTCAGGAAGTGACAGGCAAAATATATGTGAGCAAAGCCCGGAAAACTGTCCAGTCACAAGCAGTCTCCTTGGTGAGCACAGACTATCAGCTGCTTGAAATTCCCAGGCCATCGGTCAATGACTTCATGGCTCTGGATAAGTTACCAAACCTCTTTAGGACTCATTTCCTTTAGAGGGGATTAAAGAAAATGCTGCCTTTTACCATTGCTGGCACACAGTAGGTACACTATAGCCACCAATAGACGCTGTTGCTATGGTTACTAGAGTTACTGCCATTCCTACCATTACTGCAGCCAGCAAGACCACACTTGCGCTGCCTGGAGGTCATGTATACCTCAGGTTTGTCTTGCAAGATATTCAGCTATGAGAGACTTTCTGAGTCACAAAAAGGTAAGCTTACTAAGTTTAGAATTTAGAAGAAAACTTACCCTTAATCTTGAGTTAAGCTGTTCGAGAAGAGAAGTACAACTGACTTTCCTTGTTTGGGGATGAGACAATCCTCTCCATAAGAGGGTCAGAATAGCAGTCAGTTGCCTTTGAAATGCAACGACAGGTCAATGCCTGCTTTGTTCTGGCTCTTGGCATCCTGCCAGTCACCTCATCTCATTATTCCTGTCAGATTGATGATCTGAGCTTTTCCTGGGTGTCTGGAACACGTTGTTCTTCTCTTTCTCTCAACTGGTATCCTCTGAGGTGAGGTTCCCTGCACTCTTCTGTCTCAGACCTTGAGGTTCTTTCTTTACCATGAGTGACTGGGGGGAGGGGGAATGCTGTGGCTCTGGGGGGTGGGGTGGGGGCTAGGTTCATGAGGACACCTGTAGAAAGAACCTATGTTTGGCAGCTCTGAGGGTTGGAGCGTGAAGGGCTATGCTCTGTGCCTGGCACACAGTGAAGGCTTCTTATAGTCCTTCCTTGTTTCCTGCTAGGCTTTTTGCCTGGTACCTCCATGAACAGGTCTGCCCTATCCTGCATGTCTGGCGTGGTCCATCAGGCATTTGATCAGCAGTTCCCACACCTTTGGAGCTATAGCTTTCTAGAATTATTCCTACATTTCCTCCCTGTTCTCTGAACTGAGCACAGTATTATATCTATGCAGAATTTAAAGTGTCATTTTTTTAAAAACTGGAGGTAAGACACTCACATAAGGTTATTCTTTTAAAAAGTGTGCCTGTGCTGTCAGGGTGCAAGGGGTGCTGCTTTTCCTGACATACCGGAAGAGGGCATCAGATCCCATTACAGATGGCTGTGGGCCACCTTGTGGGTGCTAGGAATTGAACTCAGGACCTTTGGAAGAGCAGTCAGTGCTCTTAACTGAGCCATCTCTCCAGCCCTTGGTATTTGTTTATTTATTTATTTATCCATCCACCCATTCATTTTTATTTTACGTACATTGGTGTTTTGCCTGCCATGTGTGTTGGTCCCCTTGTACCGGAGTTAAAAACAGTTGTGAGCTGCCATATGGTTGCTGGGAATTGAACCTAGGGATGTAACTGGTTCCTCTGCTCTTAAACGCTGAGCCATCTCTCCAACTCCAACACCACACACCCTTTTTTTATTGTTGTGTTGTTTTTCTTTTTTTCGAGACAGGGTTTCTCTGTGTAGCCCTGGCTGTCCTGGAACTCTGTAGACCGGCTGACCTCGAACTCAGAAATCCACCTGCCTCTGCCTCCCAAGTGTTGGGATTAAAGGCGTGTGCCACCACCACTGCCCGGCCACACACACTCTTAAGATTGATAAAACTTGCCTACTGGTGGTGGCGCACACCTAGAGTGGCAGAGAGAGCCAGAGGTCTGCGAGTTCAAGGTCAGTCTGGTCTGCAGAGTTAGGGCAGCCAGGACAGCCAGGGCTACACCCTCCCCCCCATATATGTGTAAAAGTCAGCTTTTATGTCATGATTCAAAACGAGGACCGGTAATCCCCTCGGGATTAAATAAAGTGCTTTCCACTCTGTATGCTGCCCTTGGAAAGCCTGTGTGTGACTGTCACAGTAAAGGTCGACTGGGTGTCTTAGGAAATGAAACACATAGGTCTGACCACAGTGTGTGACAGGGGGGTGTGACTGTTTGAGAGTCGTGCCCTTCCCACGGCGTGGCATTTATTTACTAATTTGATGCGCTATCATATTGTCACGGAAAGTTCGGTGCTTTGTCTGGCAGGTGACTAAGCCTGTTTGTCCAGAATTCATGAAAGAGAGAGTATTTAAAGCAAACAGAAATGAATAACAAACAGGTCACTTTGGGGTGGTCAACTACAAATCCATTTGTTGTAGGGTTCTTTGTAAGTGGCTGATTATCCTTACTGTAATGTAAAAATGTGGATTTAAAAATCTGATATGGTTTTTGTTTTTTGTGTTTTTTTTTCCCCCAACAAAGTCTTGCTGTTGAGCCCCGGTAGAGTCTGTTTACCCCAGCCTGGTCTGGAACTCACAGCTCTCTTGCTGCCTCAGCCTCTGGGATTACAGGCATGTGATGTGTCACCAACAACGGCCTTAAACCATGATTTCCAAAGACCTCTCTAGATGCATAGTGGTATATTATACTTGACAGATGTCATGCTCATACATGCACATGCTGGGTCATTTAGGAATTACGTACACTGTGGTCTCGATGTCTCTGTGCCCCCTGTAAACTCATGGTGGGACCTCATTACCACTGGGACTCCTGAAGTGAACAGGTCTTGTGGTGGGGATAAGTGACTGTATAAAGGGGACTGTAAAGAGCTGCTTCTTAAAAGAGTTGCCCCCTACAGTGTGAAGGCACATCCTCCACGGGCTAAGCAGAACCACACCAGACCGGATGCAGTGGTGTCTTGATGTCGGATTCCCAGCCCTCTGAAATTGTGAAACAGATTTCTTGCTTCCCTTAAGTTCCCTGGTGGAAAGTTTGTTGTAGTCTTGTGGACACCAACTGCGCTCATGTCTATGAAGCTTTCTTTCCGGTCTCTAGACCTACTGGGCTAAGCAGCAGAGGACACTGGGAAGTTCCCCTCACACCAGCAGTGTGTGTGTGTGTGTGTGTGTGTGTGTGTGTGTGTGTGTGGTATTTATTGATGCCATGGCCCAGAGCGTGGGCTCTGACCCTCACTGGGAAGCCTGCTTGGAAGCTCGTGCTGCTCCTTCTGGCCCCGTAACCCCGTAGTCTGTACATGGTGGTCTGTGATAATGAAACCAGAGCGTGGTTAAAACATTCTGTTTTGCAGTCAGCGGGAAGCCCGCCTTGAGGGAGGGGGAGGGGCTTTACCTTTTTGCAGTGTTGCAAGATGACAAGGAAGTGGTTAAAGGGCAGGGCTCGGCGTTCTGTCTGACCTCCTACCCTGTTCCTTTGCTGTTCTCCTTTGTTTGCCACTATCATTTCCCATCCTCAAATGAGGGAAGAGTCCATGGTGCACTGCCCGGGTCACTTCCTGGCCTACAGTTTAAATAAGGCCTCCCCACTCCTCCCCCCAGACTGTGCAGAGGAGGGGCCTGACTGTGGCTGTGTCTCCTCTACCCATGCTCCTGGTCTTCAGGACCCTCTCGCTCTGCTAACACCATCTACCCTACACCTCTATTTCTGGCAACCACTGCTTGTGAAACCCTCCCCCATCCTCTTCTCCACTAATCCCATCTCACTTGGTTGAGCTCCTAAGAACTTTGGACATGATCTCTGCACACCCTCACTTGATCTAGCGTGTGGTACCATGTGGAAACTGGATCCCTCCTTTTCCCTCTTCCTTCCAAACCAGGTAGCTCCCAAAGGTAGACACTCTGTGTTGTTTATCGCTGCTTCACCAGAGAGTGCCTGACAGGAGGGAGGGGTTCAGGAAGCTTGGGTGACTGTGGTCTGACTGGGACACATGCTAGAAGCTCTGTCTCCTGCAAGTCAAGGAGCCTGTCAGTGGTATAATGCATAGTTGATATATTAACTGAATAAGCTTATATACCAACATAGCAGGGCAGAGGTGAGAGTATTTCAAATATCTAGACGCATACACACTTGCATTTTCCTCTAAAGCTGAAAGTGGGTTTTTGTTTTAGAGACAGGCTCGCTCATTTGTTGCCCAGCTGTTCTTGAACTTAGAATCTTGTCCCCACATCCTGAGCACAGGGCTTGTAACAGGCCAGTGCCCCTCACTGGGTATGCTTTGCCCTGGGTAACTGGATTAAACAGTTAATGAAATCAGAGGAGAGCAAGACAGAGAAAACTCGGGACCCTGGGTGTGCCTAGAAAATAGAGTCCGTAGATGAATTAGCAGCTTTGGTGGGTATAAGTTGCTTTGTAGTCAACCAAAATACTTGTTTTGAGGTTTGGGGATAGTTCATAATCATGTAAATTATGGTATGACTAATTATAAGAAAAATCTCACAGACCGGGTGTGTTTGTTTGTTTGTTTTTTATTAGTAAGGAGAGTAAGTTGCTGTGACTTCTTGGCTTGGGGGATTTTGATAGATGGGAATATTTGCTGAAACCCCTAACACGAGCCAGGAATGTGATCAATTCTGGAAACTTGGTTTTCTCTTCCAGCTGTGCACCATCAGCAAGAGGCACCTGGGACGGATTGTGAGCAGCTTCCCCCTTGGCAGCTGCTGGGATTAGCTTGGGCAATAACTCAAGGAAGCTTACGGGTGAACCAGCCCAGCAAGGAAGAAGCACTCGGCTCTGCTTCCTGCTGGAGTCCTTCCTCAGCTGTGCACACTGAACTGCGCGGGGTGGGGCGGGGGTGGGAGAGGGGGCAGGGGCGGGGCTGAGCATCAGGGAAGAGGCTGGAATTCAGTCTCTTTCCCTCTCTCCCTTTCTGCCTTCCTTCTCTCTTTTTCTACCTCCTTTCCTTCCTTCTTTTCAGAGCTTTAATTATCACCAGTGAGTTTCATATATTATAAAAACTATAAAGATCTGGGCAAAACTAGAGTCTTCGACCAAAAGAACAAGTCGAGTCTATTAGTGCATTATTGTTTCACTTATTTTCCCATTTTTTTATTTGTTATGGTCTGTTCTGCCCTTGGCAAAAGGTGAGGTGCTCGGGCTCAATGTATCTTAAATGGCTAGTTGACGTACATCAATCAAGCGTTTGCACGAAGTCCTCTGAGTTTGACAGAGTGGCAAACAGTGGAAATATTATTGCCATCAAGGACAGAGCGCAAGAGAAATAGGCTGGACAGGTTTAAATGTAAGATAGTATATGCACACATGTTCACCTGTGTGGGTGTGTGTATTTGCTCATGTTACAGGCAGGAGTGTGTTTATGTATGTGCACGTGAGTGGCGGCCATAGCTCAGCTTCCTGTATCTTCCTCAGACGCCCTCTACCTTGTTAACTTTCCCGGTGTGGTTTATGCATATGTGTGCACATGGGCTTGGTTGTGCTTGCCCTCGCCTGCCCCTGCGGAGGCAAACGATCCGTGTTTGGTGTCTCCCTCCCTCCGTTTCCACCTTACCCTTTTGAGACGTGGTCTACACCGAATCCCGAGCTTGGCTAGGCTAGCTGGCTCATGGTGCCAAGGGAGAACCTAAGAAATAGCAAGAAGAGCTTAAGAATACTGAGCAACCAAAGCCTCATGAATACTCTTAGTAATTGTTGTTTCAAATGTGGGAGTTTTCCTTAGTGCAGATTTGAAGTCCTGCAGATTCTTTGAATATTGTCTTATCCTCCATTAGTCCTTTTTAGGACTTTGCAAAAAAAAAAAAATGATGTCAGTTGTTTCCTTGAATACTTGCGGCAACTGGGGCTAGTCTCACCATTTCCCATGGGGTCTGTCTCTTTCAAGTGTACAGACAGGTGGCTGTGGTTTCATAGAAGCTTCTGATAATGGAGCCAGTTCAGTAGAGATTCTCCTGAAAAAGGCCACCTGCGGGGTGTATAAATGTTGCATTGGAAATTTATAAGTATTAATATTTGATCTAAGATGCATGTGCCTGCCTTTTTGGATATGACCAGCTGCAGACCCCCATGACTTCAGAAGCGCGACTCTGGCTTTGGAAATGATCCTTGTGTAGTGTGTTTACCTCAGAGCAGTGCTGGCCGCTCAGCAGAGCAGGCTTCAGCGCTGAGGGATCTGACGACTGCTGAGCCATTACAGACTTGTGTGTGGAAGTTCAGTCAGTCAGAAGGTCATGCAAGCAGATTGCTCTCACTTCTCCTCAGACTGCCCTTGCAGTGCCCGTGGTGGAGCCCTCACCACCGAGACCTCCCATAGGAACTTTAACTCTATACTTTCTGACAGTTCAGCTGCTCCAGGGATCAGTTCCTTCAGCTGAACAATAAGGAGAGTTGACAACATGATCTCCAAGGACCCATCTCGTATCAAAACGTTTGTGTGGCTCCTCATGAACTGTAATCACTAAAGACCTTTCCAGTCCTGTGTTAAATCATACAAACCAGAAGATCAGTTTGGGCATGGAGGAGGATGTGATTAATCCTAGTTTTGTGTCTGTGGTTACCCTTGTCAGAATGTCTTTAAATTAGCCTTTCTATGTACTGGGAAACTTGGTTTTCCTTTGTCCACAGTAAGAGTCGTATTCGGTAGGCAGTTGGTCATTGATTGGTGTACTGGAGAAAACTGGCTTCTGCCTGGACCTTCAACATAACTTGATGAAGACTCCAGTTTTCTAGCTATATTGGAAGGCAACTGGTTGGTAGAAATATCGAGAATCTACCTAGATGATACCCTGAGTCTGGGTAGGCAGACTTTTTTTTTTACATTTAAAAATCTTCCTTTCAGGAACGTAAAAGCATGTCATCTAGTTTCTTCTTTTATTTTGCTGTCAGAAAAAGTTGTGAAATTGTTATTATCTGATGATTCAGAGACCATCAGGACTGCCCACCCCCCATTCATTGATGGGGGACATACATTTGTCCAGAACAGCTGACGAGTGGCCCTCCAGGGCCCAGACTCAGGAAATTCCTGTGGACGGGGGCCTCAGCTAGTAAAGCCAGACCAGATCAGTGAGCACCATTTGCTTGTAAGAAGGAAAAATGCAAAATGAAAGACAGGGGCCTGGTGGGAGGCAAAGGCAGGGGCAGCAGTTATGGTTTTAGATGATTCTGGTATTCCCCCACAACACTCAGACTAAGATTCTCTCTGGAGCAGGGTGGGTGGCAAGCAGGCATCTGATGACTAATTGTAGATCAGTTGCCAACATGCTTATCGAGTCCCTTAAAAGACAAGCGGGTTCACCCTTATTTCTGTGATGAGACAACATTTCACCCTTAGTTCAGCAGTGTCCTCAGATCAGAGCTGTAAACTTCTGCGCTAAAACACTCCCCACAGCTTCTCTCCCCGAACCGCGAGGCCTCTGCGCTGGGCAGCTAGCTGTTGGTGATGGATGGTTGACAGGAATATGGTTAGACATTATTTTCTCGATTCCCAATCCCTGTAGAGGTGTGACTGTGTTTGGCTGCTTGGTCTTCTAGACACAATGGGTACAATTGAGTCACTGGATTAGGCAGTTGACTGTCACATGTCACTTACACATGTGTTGGCCTTGGGCGTACTGCGTCACAATATATGTGAACTTACAGACATAAATACTTTCCCCTACATTCTCTTTTCAAGGCTGTGCTTCTCTTCTTCTAAGAGGTAAATGGGGACAGCTGGGGAGTTGCTGTGCATTGAGATGTTCCAGGCACAGTGATTGGCGAGGAAACCTCAACTTCGGTGCACAATGAGTCAGCTGAATACCTTGCTGTAGTGCAGATTGTGATCCAGTGGCTCCGGACAGGGACCCGAGACCCTGCGTTTCTGAGATGCTCCGGGGTGACACTGCTCAAGTCTCTGGGCTACATACACTCTGAGGGTTGAGACTGACTACAGAGTTTTAAAGATAGTTCTCTTTTCTATTTCCTAGAAGTGTGTTGTTCCGGTCAATGTTGTGGAATTAATGCTCCAAATAGCAAGCAAAAGTTAGACTTTGCTTTCAATATGCGCTTCATCCCCCTTGAGACTCTTCTGCAATTATTCATCTTGAGTTATGCCCCTGGCATTAAAAGCTGTGCTAATGCTGGAGCTGTTTTATAATAAAAACTTGCAGTGCGTAGTCAACTGTTTTCTTGCTGTTCTTTTGGGGATAGCAACAACTCTAGTCTTTGGTGTATTTGTTAACTCTTGGCCATCAGGCAGTGTGGGAGTGCACATGGTTGGGTTGGAGGGAGATGGGACTGTAAGTGTTAAGCCTTTGGGTACAAGTCCTAGAGTGGTTGTCTAACAGGAGATTAAGCATCAAGGACACTGGAATAGCTCCCGTATCCAGGAATCTTGGCCACATGGTTTCACAGTTGCCGCAGGGCATCGTGAAGGTCATGGACTCCTTCCTGTTTCCTTGCTGTGTCTGCTGTGTCTGGGCGAGCACCATACCTCTGGGTTTCTGACCCTGCTCAGCAGAACGCAGGCACCACTCTCCTGGCCAGGAGCACCTGCCTTCTTGGGCTACTGTTGCATCTGGCACAGGAAGAGGAGTTTGGGAAGCAAAGGAGCCCATTTAGGTGCAGACCTTCCCACAAGAGCTTGCAGTATACTCCCCTCAGATCTCACAGGCGACGGCTGTTGACTGGTGTGGGGGAACCCATCACTGGTTGGCTTAGATCCACTCCTCGAGAGATAGTCAGCAGTCCAGGTTGTGGTAGAGAAGGATAGGCAGGAGTGGAGCCAACACCCAGCAGTGCGAACTTCAGAATCAATGGCAGGCAGAGAAACTTGGTATCTTCTTAACTTCCCAGTCACTGCGAGTGGCAGTTAGGTTCACTTTAGTGGCTGTGCTGGAAAAAAAAAAGCTACTGTCGTGATAGAGGGAAAACTGTCCTAAGCACAGGCATTTCTTGTCTAGAAGGAAAAGAGCCCTACTTGGCTGCATCTGGGCTCCATCCCCTTAGCTTTGAATTCTGCTCCTGGCCCGGAGAGTGGTGTCTGAGTTCTGCCAAGCAGGGTTCTGAAACCCAGAGGTATGGTGCTCACTTGGCTGCTTAAAGTGTCCCCTCTGCCTCCTTCGAGGAAGTGCTGTCCCAAACTCTCCTCTCTTCCTCAGCTGCAGCTTTCCCAGCTGATAGGAAGGAGGTTGTGGCCTCCAGGTTTCCACTTAGACTTGGCTCTCGGTGCCTGGAGGCCTGAAGGCATTTTGAGGATGGCAGGGCTCCAAGAAAGCTAGAGGTTGCTGTGATCTCATTCATAGCAAAGATAAACTGGTGGACGAAGACCAGATTTAATCATTCACTAGAAAAGTGAAACAACCGGTTGGTTACTCGGTCAGTTCCAGAAGCTGATGGCACTTGGGTGGTTTTTGTGACAGTTGGGGAGGCTTACCTTAGGAAGGAATACAGGAAGCTGGGTGGATCCTTGGGCATGATGACTTCTGGCCTGGGAGGACTTTCCTCATTCCCCAGTGCCAATCTTGAGGCAACCGTCTGGGGACTGGGGAGTTGAGCAGAGTTCCAAGGTCAAACCACTACTTTAGGAAGAAAGACTTTAGGAAGAATTTGTACAGTGGACCGCACTTGGAAGAGGCACGCCTGACTCTAGTTGTGGAAACCCTGGTTCTCCCTGGACCTGCTTTTCTTCCCTCTCTAAGAAATGGGGGCGAAGGGGCAGCTGAGTGTCATCTGTGGTTGTTGTTACTTTTTATTATTATTATTATTATTTATTATTATTATTATTCATATATATAGACCCGTGCAAAGGTCACTCTAACATGCATTTCCTCACATCTGGTCTCCCTGAAAGGTAATTGTGTCTGAAGCACAACTTTGCAAGCTCATGGCGTCTAGGCCCAGGCCTTCTACCCTACTGGGAACTGAGAAAGATCCAGTAATGCTGACAAATATCTCAGTGCACATTGACACATACCCTAGTATAAACATGAGATACATTGTTAAAAGAACCACATTCTGTAGTTGGTTCCTCACAGAACTGAGATGAGTTTGCATCTGTTTTTGCGTCTACTACTCTGCAGGTTGCACACTAATGATTTAAGTCACAATGTCCTTTCTGTGCTTGTTTGGGGCTCTGTCATTTTAAGGAACCAGTGGGACTCAGCATCACCAGGATGCTGGTGGGACTGAGGATGTTAACTAGGTACTCAGAAGCGTTTCAGTTTGACAGCCTCTCATAAAGGGGATGGAGAAATAGAAAACAAAACAAAACAAAAAACAAACAAACAAAAAACCCATCACCAAAAACTAACAACCAAAAAGTCCACCTTCAAGTTAAGTCATAAAGAGATCAGTTTTGATGACACGAATAGAACATTTGACTGGAGAACCTTGAACTCCTCATTCTGAGATGCGTAATCCCAGCTTGGTCTTTACTCTGGGACAGCTTGGACATGCAGAATGTCAATCCCCCCAGGCTCCATTTTGATCTCCGCTTTCTTTTAGAAGGACTGTGATTTTATTGTCATCCCTCTGCCACTGTGTTCTTTGGCAAGTCTTGAGTCTCCTCGTTCCTTCTTCCTTTCCAATTCCAGTAGCATCCACTAAGTCACGGATCCCACTCTGTTAATTGCACTGCTGAGTTACAGCTGCAGTCAGACCCCTGCCACCAGCCCTTGTCCTTTCCTGAGCAATTTCGCACGGGCCTTTCCAGTAGAGACAGACACTTTGCTCTTGCTAGTTGGACCAGGTGCAAGTTGCCTTTGCTGTAAGCAAACCCTGAGCTTGGGCCCCTCAAGCTTCTCACTCAGCTGTTGGACTCCTTGGCCTCTAGTAACAGGGGCTGCTGGAAGCTAAGATCTCTCCAGGACTGCCGCCTGCAAGGATATGAGGGCACCTTCCCTCTTCAGCTAGCCACTGCAGAGTACTGAAAGCCTGATCTTTGTCCTATACGTTGTGAATTACCTTTAGAACGTTCTGAACTTTTAAATATAATTCTGTTTTTCTCTACCAGATGTTGAGCTGACTCAGTGTCCGTGTTTTCTTTACAAAGGTTCATATATATACATATGTGTATGTATGTGTGTGTGTTTGTGTGTGTATACCAATGTAATAGTAATATATAGATTAAAATACTACATTTTATTGGCTGGTTGATGGCGAGTACTGCTACCTACTGAATTGCCTCTCTACCACAACAGCTGTTCCTTTGAGAGCTTAGCAGCTGCTAAGGAAAGTTGTGGTGGGCAAGGGCCTGTAACTTTACTGAGTCCTTCCTAACTCTTAATGATGTTGATTTTTTTCCGACTAATTTCGCCATTCATTAGCAAGCGAGTCCCTAGAAGGTTCTCCCAGTTTGTCCTGTAAACTCAGGGCAGTCACTGGTCTCCTTCCCTGTAGGTGAATGAGAAAGAAGTTCCCTTGAGGCAGGCACACCAAGAATTCAAACACAGGTCTCTTTTGTCCTTGCATTTGGCCATCAGTAAACCAAGTCTACACAGGAACACCAGGGAGTGAATCTATATTTGGGCCTGACTGATATTTTTTATTATTTTCATGTAAGGTGAAGAAAAAGCCCTCAAATACTTCACAACCTTTCTGTGCCGAGAATCTCCATTGTCAGAAGTAAAGGCTGCCTCCCAGCATCCGTTAGGCTCCGGGAGGTCACCGTTTTCCGCTGCCGTACATCCCTGGCATTTGATCTTGCTCTTCCTTGTTTATACTTAGATACCGAGAATAAGAATGTCTGTAGCGGCCTCTGGGACCAGGGCTTCCAGGACCCTTTGAGGCCAGCTGAGCCCCTAGGTTATGAATGGTATTACAAGTTGAATAATATCACACTGTATGTGCTGATTTTAGACAATGTAACACCATAACTGGCAGGCTAATTTTGTAGACTCAATCAGGCCGGAGGAATTGCATTTCCCTATTGTTTTTGCTTTCTTTTTTTAAAAATATGAATTTGTTGCCAACAGTAAAAGGAGCAAAGAAGCTTTTCTGTAAAGACACTGGTGTTTGTTTTTGCTGGGAATCTGGGAAGGCGACAGCCCCAGGTCTGTGTTTCCTCTCTAGCTACTCGCTTCCCTGGCTGAGTGACAGACACTTGCCTAAGACCTGGGTGGGAGGTTGCTGAGGGAGACCCAGGACTCCTTGTAGCGCCCAGCCTTCCCATCACGAAAGCTGAGCATCAAGTGTCCTTAGTCACAGGGGCCACGGTCCCCAGGACCTGGCCTCCTTTGTGATTTCTTACAGCTCCTGTAGAATACTTGAGTTTTTGACCCTTGAAGCTGTCAGAGTTTTTCTTCTTGACTCCAGGCTTGGGCTTTGTCCACACAATGCCTTTGCCTGGAATTGGTTTCCGGTCAGCTTATTGTCCAACTCCTTACCTCATTTTCAAGGCCAGGTCTGCCGTCCATTTTGGATCTTTTCTATGGTAACAGTTACAGCTCGTGTGATCTCCCATACAGACAACATATTATTTGGTTGTACATGTTGTGCTGTTGTGTGTTATTTCATGTCTTACTCTCCTGAGATGGTGACATCAGGGAGTGGATCTTTCTTACTCATATTTCATGTCTGCTACCGAAGAATGCTGACGCCCAGCCCCCCATGGCCCATTTATGCCATTTGTTAAAAGGTGAGAACAGTATGTTGTCCATCAACCTATGGAAAATTTTAGACTTCTGAAATGAAAGGAAAAGAAAACTAGACCTAGTTGATAAATCTGGTAAAAAACAAACAAGCAATCAGAGGTCCAAAAAGGTTACGTGTAACAGTTGAGGAGTGGGCTGGTGTTAGTCTTGTACACCATGACACACACCTTCTGTTTCTTAGTGTGTATCGGTCTCAAAATCAGATAACTACAATGCTACAGATCCTCATCAGGACTTTCCATTTGTGCATCCACGAGGAAGATGACCAGAGTATCTCAAATGATATTTGACAGAGCAGGGCAGGCGTGATGAACGTAGATCAAAGGGATTGCCAGTGATGAAGATGCCAGGGATGCTTGTGTCCCAGAGGACTCAGGATAGCTCTGCCTGCAGCCAAGTGGTGGAGGGAACCCTGTATGCTAAGCACAGGCATCATATGTAGAGCCAGCGCTGGGGACAGGAGGAACTATGGACATCAGGAGAAAACATTTTCGTGGGGCAGGAGGTCCTAGTTGAATCTGGGAGCAGGGACAGATGTGAAGGAGAGGAAGGGGTCGATATTATGTGTTAGACTGAAGGGCTTTGACTTCACCCTAAGGGGCAAGAGTGTCTTAGCCGACTTTTAAGAAGGCCCTGGTCTGTGGCATAAAGGGTTCTCTTTCTTTGCTTGAGCCTGGAGCAGGCGATGGGGATTCAGGAGACTGCCACAGGAACTTTTAGCAAAAAGTAAATTGGTTTAAAGGAGGACCTGACTGGGGTAAGGAAAAGAGTGAATGGATTCAGAAGTTTGGAGCCCTTCCCTGCTAAGGTGACAGAACTCTTGCTGGCTGTTTCTTCCCGACAGCAGCTTTGACGACATCCTGCAAAGGCATGGAGGTGGTCTGGCTAGATTCATTTGAGTCTCTGTTGCCAGAAAAATGTGCATGATTTCTGACCTAAGGGTGTTTGACCCGCAATGAGCTGTATGCAGGCATCCCTAGGAGAACCCAGTTTCTCTTCGATGTTCTTCCCCGACTTGTTCTCACCGTCACATGTATACTGTCTGAACAGAAGAGAACACACCGATTTTCCTGTTTGTATAAGTACACTGTGTTCTTCTGTCAAAGGTCTGTTCTTCAGTATAGATGCATTGTTCTATGTAGGTATTAGCCACACATAATTGCAAATTGTAACTGTTCTGCAGTTACAGTGCTGAGCTGAGTGGATGTTAGGATGTTGGTGTTTTCTGCTTGTGCATTTTTTTTCCTTTTTCTTTTTTTGTTGAGCTCTAAAGACATTTAACCATCTGTTTTTGACTTTAAAGTAGATGTTCTCAGCTGAGGCTGTGAATAATTATGTGATTCATGTGAATCATGGAAGATACATTGAAGAGGCATGGTCAGTAGTTAATTGCTACTATGTTTCTTTCTCTGATAATTTTTTTTTAGCTTTTCAAATGTTTAAGGTAAGCAGGTAGAATTTTAAGGGATTGAAGAGTAATAACTATAGTTTAGTTGGCTCGCTTCTTTAAGTGTTACCTTTAGTGTAAGAATCTAATATTTCCTCAAAGCAGCCTTTATCCACATTATTTATAAATAATATACATTTATTCAGTATTATCATATGGTAAGATTATTTCAATAAAAATAAAGTTTTGAATTCTTTGTTGAACTTCATGTGCGAAATATAAGTTAAATTACAAATTTATATTTTTAAAACCTTTAGACTAGCTAGTCACAGGTAGCAGGTACTTACTTACAAATGGCAGTTCACTTGATTCCTCTGTGAGCTACTTCGGTGTACTCACTCAGAGAATTCCAGAGTAGGCTCTGTATATGTAAGTTAAACTGTATGGCATTTTTTTTTTGAAATATAACTTTCATTCAATATTAACAGGCAAGTAGTAGTAGAACAAAGACACCATCTCCTAATTTTCATTTTATTTACTTGTAACCGATGTCCTGTTGGGAGATGAATATGCTTAACTGTAACTAAAGCCAACATATTCGCACTTATGGGGCTAGTTACAGTGTTGCTAAATCACACCGCCTAACAGAGCCAGAGATCTAAAGCAAACCCCCATATGCCTTTGGTGTAGGTTTGTACTTGAGGTAGTTCTTTGTAAGTGCTGACAGTAAACAAAGGAAACAGCAGAAGCGAATCAGATCAGAACAGCATTGCAGAGGGTGTCCCACATAGCGTCCTGCAATGTGTGTTGGCTAGCACCCTTTTTTGACAGACAGATTCTTTCTTTCTATGTAGCCCCGATGGCCTGTGACTCCCAATGCTGGTGTTAAAGGCATGTATTGCTGCACCCTGACCTTTCTCTCTACCACTTCACTCTCTGGGGATACTTGATGTGGCTGTTACCAAGAAGTATGATAGTCCCGAATAGTTGACTCTTTAATTTATAACCTGCTTTTATTCGATATGCAGAAATGTAAATGAGGGTGCATGCATTAATGAACACCAGCTGTTCACTATTGTCAGCTATAGAAATTATTTTTTGCATATTTGTCTATATGCATGTCCAGGAAACCAAAGTAATCTCACACCAAATCTCTAGAATGTAATGGGTATTAGGACGAGTTTGATGTTTTTGGCCAGTGTGATAGTTCCCTGGGTAAATGTGTTTGCCTGAAGGATATGAATCTGATCCCTGGAACTCATGGCTGAGAGCCTAATATGAAGGAGTGATCCCAGTGAGTGCTCCAGTAGTGGGAGTGGGGAGGAAACCTGCAAGTTTGCGGCTTGCCAGCAAGCCTGTAGTATGTAGCACTGCAGAAGCAGCAAGAGAGATGCCTCGATTCTGTGGAAGATGAGAAGCAAATTGACCTCAGACCTTCACAAGTACACAATGAGCATACACTCATACACTGGATAAACTAATGTGCACCCCACAGGCATGCACACATACGGACACATGTACTCTTGTACACATGCACCTAATAAATGAAGCAAAGTAAGAGATAATTTTAATTCTACATGTCATTCCATCCACACTTAATGAAAAGTATCCAGGAAACTTTGAGGGGAAAAAAAGGGAACAAAACAAAACAAAACAAAAACCAGTCTCTGCTGACTCAGCCTTTCCTTTGAGAGGCCAGTTGCATAAGGACTAACTTATGCTTGTTGTGAGCTTTTGGGCACCTGATATGTGGGCTTGCTTTTACGATTTTGGCCAAGGTATTAATATATACTGTTTAATCTAGGACATGGTGGTATGGGAGGAATTCATTTTTTTTTCTTTGTAAAATTAACTTAGAATTAAATGGGCTAGAAAATCACAACAAAGTATAAAAATAACTATATTACATACTACTCTCACTTTCTCCAGTGGTATTCTCGTTAGTGATAAAGGGAGAAAAAAGCTTAGGTAAAAGCCAAGACATTTTCTATTCTGGGCTTTTGAAATGTGTTTATGCTTTCACTGCAATTAAAGGAAACAGTGCCTTTTTGTACCTGTTTAGTTGAAGACATTCTGTGCTTTGGTGAGCTTGCCTGGCCCATTACCTCTGATAGCATGTTCCTAGGTAGAGAATGGCGGTTGGCAGATGGCAGGACAAGCCTGGCTTATTTCTGAGCTGCTCCGCAAGACTGTTTGCAGCTATCCAGCACTACCTAAGGCCCGACGGGGAGAGGGGAGAGGCAAGATCAGGAGCAGACTTGATGAGCCACATGGAACATAAAATAAGGCTGATTTTGTTGTTGTTGTTCTTTTCAGATTTTGGAGTAAGTGCATTCTTAGCAACAGGGGGCGATGTTACTCGGAATAAAGTCAGAAAAACATTTGTTGGTACCCCATGTTGGATGGCCCCTGAAGTCATGGAACAGGTAAAAAAAGATATTACTTTGCCTTTTATAGTACAGGAATATGTATCATTGACATATCTCTATTGAGTTTGTCTAATTAATCTAACATAACAGATCTAATGCACTGCAGGTGTTACTATTTCATATCAATCAATGATTGTAGTCGAGTGTATCATACAGTATAGATTTAGATTCCTGACTGCTAGCCAGCCCTTAGCAAACCACACTGAAATTTTATAAACAGCGTTGGATATCTGTCACAGTAGTGGATGTACTGATGTGTAACAGGCCTGCTACGTGACTGTGCGTGATTTTTTTTTTCTTCATCTTCTTTCTCCTTCTTAGGTGAGAGGCTATGACTTCAAGGCTGACATGTGGAGTTTTGGGATAACTGCCATTGAATTAGCAACCGGAGCAGCGCCTTACCACAAGTACCCTCCAATGAAAGTAATGACCTCTGGGGAGACTCATAACTGTGATGGGTTGGTGGAGGGGGGTGAGGGTAGGGGTGGGGGTGGGGGTGGGGGGGCATGGATTCTTAAGTTCTCCTGAACATGCTTATTTTCACTTAGACTTGTGGGAGTTTGAGGGGGAATTCAGCCAAGTTGAAGGCTGACTCACGTTCTTGGGTGCGCTGAGTTGACAGAACTGGGGCAGTGCCCTGCAGTCTGCCTCAGTGCAGAGTAGGGCAGATAGATGCATGACCCTGACCTACTGACTCTTGAGAGAGCAGGATGATCTCAGGTCTCCCAGCACAGTCTGAGCATGGATTAGAGGGCTGTTGCGTTTGCAGATGGAGCTCAGGCTGCGTTCTTTTATTCTTTTTAAAATAAAAATCGTCTATTCCACTTGGAGCCTGCCTGCTCCCAGAACGCGGTGTTGTGGCTCATCTGACGGAGTGAGTCACAGTGTTTTGAGACACCATATACTTTGGGTACTATTTTCAGGGTTTTGGTCTTCTTCTCTCTGCTCTACCTCCGAGATGGCTGCAGCGGTTCTAAGTCCCCCAGCTAGACTTGGTCTCAAGGCTGCGATTATTCAGTGCAAATTATGAAGATGAAGTTTCATCAAAACTCTGCCCTATACTGGTTTTATTTTTCAACTTTAAGGTTTTAGAAAATTTAAAAGAACAGAAATGTGTCCATAAATAAATAGGTTTCCTAACTCTAGTGGTGTTTATAAAGTGGATGGTGGGGTGGAGCCTAGGGATAGAACAAGTGCTTAGGGAAGGTGAGGTTGGGGGTTGATCCCTGTCTGTTTTCCAACTTTTGCTCCTCCTCCCCGCCCCCTGCCCCCCAGTTGTACTTTCTTATTGTAGGAAACTTCCTTCGTGCTGAGCAGATAGTACTGCTGAGCTTACACCCCATACCCTTTTTGATGTCTATTGACGTCCAAAGTTTTAATGTACTTAAAATGTCAATGATATACTTAACGCACGTATGTGAATATCTTTATGATTTTTTAGCAGAAAATTTGAAGCTGACATGTAAACCATAGAAGATATTTTTAATGGGAAAAATACCAGAGGAACTCTGAGAACTCTGTCTTTTATCCATTTTTTAAATTTTTATGTTTATTTCCCTGCTTCCATTTGTTTTCCCACCTGAATCTGAAGAGGCACTTCCTTGTTAGTCCCAGCTTGACACCCACCAAGACTTTGTTTCTGGAGTTCACAGGAATCCACAGTCTCCTCTGGCTGTTGTCTTCCACAGACAACAGTCACTTTTTAACATTCATTCATCTCTTCACACGCCTCAAAGTGTTCCAAAGGAGTCTTGACATGTATAGCATTTGCATAAATTAGGCCTGATTTATGCATTAAGGAGGTTCATTCATTTTGTAGGTCAATAGCATGCTGTACAGTCTACTTGCTTTTACAGTAAATGCTCCTCTTAGTGTGAAAGAGTTGAATTATTTCCTTTTTGATTTGAAACTGTACTTTGTTTTGATATGATTATAGTTTTTCTGTAACTTATAATTATATCCTGACCACCAGTATCTTATTATTTCATTTTTTTAAACCAAGCCCTTTTAGCAATTTTCTCATGTTATGTTCTCTTTACCTCCTGGAATGCTCTGGCTTTATTTTTAGGGTTGCTAATAGGTTGCAGGAGCCCCAAGTACATGGAGTCCTGTGCTTTTGAATGAACTTCACACTTGAATGTCCCTTTGTCTCCTGACCACCACTCTTTCCCAGTCAGCCTGTCTGCAGTTACGTGTTCCCTGAGGTCCCATGAGAGCTAGCTACTTCCCAGAACACATTTTCCCCTGTGGCTTTGAGAGACCATTCTTAACGCACAGTGCAAATTTAATAAGTTCCGTCCACGAGAATATCCAAAAGGATAAGTAGGACGTGAGCAGATATGCTAGGAAAAATGTGTTCTTTTATTACACGACTTTAGGACCACTAAAATCATGGGAAAAGCATGTCCGTTGATTCTGTTGTGGAAAAGCTGAAAATTCCATCATTGCTCATTCAGCAGAGGTTGGTTCCTCCTTTGTTTTGGCTGCAGGTGCTAATGCTGACTTTGCAAAATGATCCGCCCACTTTAGAAACTGGCGTAGAGGATAAAGAAATGATGAAAAAATATGGCAAGTCCTTCAGAAAGTTACTTTCACTGTGTCTTCAGAAAGATCCTTCCAAAAGGTACGCCACCTTCAGAGTGGGATCGAGTCACCGGCTTTGAGTTTTGACAAAACTGTTTGTAAATGAGAAGAATCTACCTTGCTCTGGCCTCTGTGCCATCATCCTGTTTGTGGGAGAAAGCCTGAGTCTGTGGAGGCGGGGTGGGGGGGTAGGGAAGTGGGGTGTGTGTGTGTGTGTGTGGGGGGAAGCCAGTGTTACACTAGGGGGAGGGGGAGGGAATGGAGGGAGGGGAAGGAAGACGTCAGGGAGGGGGAGGAAGAATTGATCCTGCTTGCTTGGGGTAGGCGGGTAGGTGCTGTCACCGAGAGAAAGTGACAAAGCAGACCTCAGAAGACCCTGGCAGGGATGAAGGAAGCCTAACTTACAACCTGCACTAGGTTAGGTTGAGCTGACCTCCCAGGACATCCGGCTAGCTCCAGTCTAAACCAGGCCAAGTTACTGAATTTTGCATGAGCTTCCTTTAAGTTGCAGAACAAGTTATTTGTGCCTGTAACAGATTAGCAGCAGAGAAAAGTTTACCTAGAAAGATTAATCGTGTAAGCGGAAGCAAATGACTTTAAATTAACTTAGTGTTTCCTCTGTATTCTTAATGTTACTGCCCTGCACAGGAACAAATATTTTTTTTTAAATCTGTTTCTTCCTTTTTAATCCCGTGACTTTGAAAAATACCCGAGGCATAGACAATGGAACCCAGAACCCTTATCGTCTAAAGGAGAGTTTTAGTGATGTAAATCAGTGGCAAGCCTACGACTTGTAGAGGTTTGGCATCTCCCTAACAGACCTGGATAGTCCATCATAAATTCACCAAGGTGATGATTTTTTACTTAGATTTAATGATGATGATGATGATGATCATGATGATGATAATGATGGTAATAATTTTCCTTCTGGAAGTCTCCCATTCAGGGATGGGACCCTGTTGTTAGCAGGTATTGCTTTATTCCAGCCATAAACTCTTCAACTTATTAAGCTTTTAAACATTTTTTTTAACAGCATTATGGTCAGTTAGGCCAGACTTCTTTAGCTTAAAAGTGGTCTTTGTGTGATATTTTGTGACTATTTGCTATTGCAAGTTTTTAATTATTTCCCACAAATAATCCTCGCAGACTGCTCGGTGTTTCCCTGCGCTTACCTTTGGTTTTTCGGGATTAGTCTTCCTCCAGTGATCTTTCCTGGGCTTACTTGCCACTCTTCTTTTGGTGACGATGCTCTTGGATTTTAATTTTGTTCTTCAGCTTCTGCTTATCCTTTCCTTGTTGGAGGGGTGTCATCGCCACAAGGAAAGATCTGACATTTCAGAGAAGTGGTAGAGCCCCCACCCCTGGTGCGAGGTAGCCTTGCACTTCGGCTTAATTCTGTCTTTACTGACAGCCTTCGGCATTCTGGAACAAGTTGCGGTTCCACCTAGTGGCTGTGACTAGTAATGCCACCCAGCTCTGAAAATGGTTCCCCAGGGTAGACTTGTTAGTGTGGTGACAGGCTTGTTGTGATTTAGTCCAAATAATTTAGATTTTTGTGCAGTACCTGTAACAGACATTTAATTGGTTTTGTTTCTTGATAAACTTAAAGACTTTTCCAGGTTTTATACGCCGTGTGAGTTCTGATTCCTGGTTCCGTCTATGCGTGAGACAGTGTCCCTCAGTGAGTCAGTGAGCTCAAGAGAAGAGAGGCAAATGCTTTGTGAGGTAGCTACACACGAGTGTTGATATGTGCGTGAAGCCTCTCCCCCAGGGCACTCTGCATTGCTTAGCATGTGTGAGCAGGTGAAGGCCTCCTGAGAACTGTCTCCATAACCTCAGCCCCACACTGTGCAACTGTTCTCTGGTAGCGGAGGTATAGACCATAGGTGATATACCCGCTCCCGTGAGGCACTGTCTGTAAATGAAAGGAGACTGACATTGAATGGATGTGAGGAAAAAGCACAGACAAACACACAATCATCAGGACTGTGAGTGTGGAAAAAGTGTCTTGTTGATATAACATGTAACTGAAAACACAGCCAGTATGAAATGTACAAATAAGCATTTATGCACATGACAAAATTTTGAAATTTTGGTGACGTTTCCAGAGAATTTTTAGCCCCTCTGCTCTGTTCATAACAGGGCTTTCTGCTTTCTCTCTGTTATTTTTTCTTTCCATCTCTTTGGGATTCTGAGCTCTGCTTTTTTCTTTCATTCTCATAATTTAATTTCTTTGCCTATATAATGGGTCTAGTAATTGCCATTTCAAAGGATTGTTCTGAGGATGTGGTGAATTGACCCCTGAGAGATGCCACAGAGCCTGGGGTGGGCTCCACAGCTCAGGGTATGGAGCCTGTCTTCCTCATTTGCCTCCACCCCAGCAGGGAGCATCACTGTCATCTTATATACTAATGCCAGGATGCTAATGCTGTATCTTTAAAAATCACTGTTACACAGTATGCTTTTGTTGATTTACACAACAAATTCAGGCTTTTAAAAGGACATACACTCTTCTTTCTATGTGGAAACTCATGGGAGTTTGCCATCTGGAGGTGATTTAAATCCTCTGGAAGAGCGTGTCAGGAACAGAAACCAGGTTCAAGAGCAGTTAGGAGTTGAAGGAATACTGGTAATTCTCCTGTGTTTGTGTTGCCTGCATCAGCTTGTCTCCCTGCAGTCTTACGTGTAGTTGACAGGCAGCAAAGCCCTAGTGCTGAGACACTAGCGGGCAACCAGTGACAGCCGAGGGGGCAGGTATGACCAGGACAGATCTCCTCCTGTGCTCGCATGCAGGGCTGTGCACTGCCCTCCTGACACAGAGTTGAGGTATCTGAGCCCTGCGCCCCATGAAGGTGTGTGCTTTGCATTAGCTCGGGTAGAGTTGCTTGTGTTTATGTGGCAGAATATCTTGTTATTTCCTAATAAAATGAACCTTGACCTTAGAGCTTAACCTACTCCTAAATGATGGCAACCTATAGAAAAAGTGAACAATAGCTTTGAGCACTAAGGGGGTGTGTGTCAGTTTTGCATAGATAGATCTGTCAGAAATGAGACTGGAATATTACTGTGCCTAGGGAAGGTGGAGGGCCGTGAAAAGCAGTTCTGCCTGAGGTCAGTAAGCTGTTGGAATTTATTAAAGCATGGTGCTAGAACTGTTTAGACTGTATAATACTCAGTCCTGAATCCTTTGAGATTCATTTTAGTCTCTGTGGATTTTGACCCATCCATTTGTATCAGAGGAATCTGTTGAGGGATTTCTTCTGATAATGTGGGTACTTGAATACTGCATTGTTTTTTACGGATTTCAGACTCAGTCATCATTCATGGCAAGGACTATTTCAGGGGCTGGTGGCATTTTTAGCATTTCTTATAAAGCAGTATTTCCTGTTACATTATCTGCCCACTGCTGTGTGGTGGTTAGCAGCCACATAAGAGGTGACCGTGACGATCCCTTGCTCCAGTGGAACTCAGTTAGAAGGCAGGCAGGGTTGATGGCCACACAGTAAGCATTTCGTGGCTGTTTCTGCGAACCTAAGTTCAGGCAGGCGGCAGGCACCTCTGCCTGCCTCTCACTTTCCTTCCACTCATTTCTCCTGCTTTCCCAGTCCCCTACTTTCTCATGGAGGTAGCTTGCCAGATGTGTGGTTTTCCTCTAAAGCTATGAACACTTTGAGCTGACTGCAGTACAAACCAGTGACCTGCTGTTAATTATTTTCTGTACTGGATTAGAGTGATGACCTGCAACTTAACAATTGTGCCTATTTAAAAAGAAAGAAAGAAAGAAAGAAGAAAAGAAAGAGAAAGAAAAAAGGAGTGAGGGCTTTTTAAGCCACCCCTCCCTTACCTTATGTTGTCATTGTGATGAAGGATAAGGGTAGAGAGGAGGGGGCAGAAAAAGATTTTCTCTGCAATATGCTTTTCCCCTTTATATTTTCGGTTGCCATAGAAATGACCTTTCTCCAGAAAGGAAAGAGTTTTCCCAGTCCCATTTCTCAAGGTCAGTCCAGCATTCCACGGCCTTCTCTCTACCTTGGTTTAACATTTGACCTTTGGCGTGTACAAGGGGGAATGAGGGGTTACTGAGGAAAGGGAAGATCATTTGGGGTCCTCAGCCAGACACCTCCACTGTTCCCATTCTTTGTTTTGCTAGCGCTAGCCTCATTCTTAGTGCCTCCCCCCACCCCCCTCTGCTTTTCCTCACTGAGTTGAGCAGATGCTTAGACTTCAGTGCTGGCTAAACTTAGCCGCAGGAGTTCCAGTCCTGCTCTCAAATGTCTACCAGCATCGCCTTCACTTCACGCTGGGGTGTGAAATTGAGCTACAGTAGTCTGCTGTTCCGAGCTGGGCCCTGGGAATATGAAAATGGTTTCTACGGGCTCCGTTGCCTTGGGAAGGCTTGTGGCATGATGAAGTGGAGCTATCGTGGACTGGATCCCAGATTGCGATGGAGAGTGGGGAAAGCCTAGTTCCCAAGTGCCCAAAGACATGGACATCCGGATCCTTTTCTGACTTATGAGCAAGGCGTGCTAGTTGGTTATGTGAAACGTTTTGAATCAAGAAAAGCATGGCTTGCTTTGTCACCATCTAATGAGGGACAGGTAAGAACCCAGATATAGATGAAGGCAAAATTGGGTGAGGTAGACGGAGATAGCCTCAGAGGATTGGGGTCATTGAGCTTGATTTGGTTTCTTCCGGGAGGCCTGCCTCTGAGGGTAGGCAGCACAGGCTGATACCCAGCAAAATAGCAATCAATGCAGCATGTGAAATGGCTAAGTCCTTTCTCATCTCCAAGTTCCTTGCTTTTTCAATAAGATGTAGACTCCTGCATTTAATGAGTTTGCCAAGGGATATGGCCCTCCTGTTGTTTAGACCTTTATTTAATCAAAGCAGGTATCAACTAGCAACCGTTTTAATGGATGCATGACTTGGGCTTCTTTGAGAAGGACTTATAACTAGCGTTCTTGAAATTTAAAGGAAAAAGCAGTAACAATAAAAATCTTCCTCCCACAGAAATACAGATTTTGACGTCAAACTGAGGCAGACCATGGCACATCTTAGCAGTAGCTGCTTATCATTTTAGGCACAAGGACGCTTTTTACCCTTGTACCCTCACCCCAGTATAATTCTCATTGTACGTTAGATAGCCTGTGAAAATATTAATGTCCCATGATGCTTCACTGTCCAATTGGCCATCATGAAAATTTTAAAACACACAGAAAATGTGAAAAGTAGCTCAGTGTTTACTCCAGTCTGCCTCGTTTCCTTATTATTAGCATTTCCCATCCTTTGCATGTGCGCACTTTTATTGAATTACTTGGAAGTAAGGGTCCACACTTCACTGCATGTTTCTTCCAAACAAGGTCTCGTGCCTATGTTATCATGATGTTTTCCCACGCTTTGGAAAATGAGCAGAATTTTTCTTTTTACAGGCTTCTATGTAGCCAACTTACAGATTTCTAAATGTTTTTTGTAATTTTTGCTGCTTCCTTTCCAGACCCAGTGTTTAATCAAGGGTAATGAGCTGCGTTTAGTTTTATATTTTAAGTCTATTTTGACCCAGGATACTTCCCTCATCTTTTCCTGTTTTTCTCTTGGAAGATGAGGGATTCACCATCCTGAAGATTATCCTACCGCCTACCCCCCCCTTCCTCCTACTTCCTCGCTCTTCCGCCTCTCGCCCTGTTTGCTTTCCTTTTCTTGATGTAGGACATCGCCTCTTGGATGTTAGGCAAGTGCTCCTCCTTTGACCAACATGTCTAGCCTTATCTGGATGGGCATTATTAGGGCAGCTTTTGTTCCCCTTTGTACAGATATAAATAGGGAAAGCTGATGTGAATTGGATTCCTAATTAAGGATGTATTGACAAAGGAAGCTATTCTTTATGGACGATTGTCAGTTGAATGTATAGGGACTGCTAAAAGTAGGGAATCAATGTCCCGCTACCTCCTGTGAAATATTTAAGGCAAAGATGGTAAACCACAGGGGAAGGTATTCCGCAACAAGATATCCACGCAGCACACCAAGACACCACTCAGCAGGACACTGGCTAATTGCTGTGGAGAAAGCAGACATTCCAGTGCTGAGCTTTGGAGCCTGGGGCCCAAGCAGTTAAACTTAGCATCACTAATAGTGGACTAGCCCAACGGTCACCTCCTCTGTGATGTTGTAGTGACAAGGTCATGACTATCCGTGAAAGCGCAGCTTGAGGAGGACAGATCCAAACTGTGTTTTGGATGTCAGAGTCTTCGGAACTTTGGGGTACTTACAAACTCAACCAGTTACGCATCTCCTGTCCAGACTCCGAAATTGGAAATGTTTCTAAATGTGTAATTTTATGGGCAATCTTGTCACCATTCATATTGCATGACGAAATGTCTTTGAGCCTTCTGGACCTGACTTTAAGTTTATGGGACACAGAGCATAGAGAAACAGGTCACATGATACCATAAGGAGGTAGACATATCCAGAAATGCTTTTAAGTGAATTTGCATTTTATTGATCACCATGCCATTTTAAATTTCCCCAGAAAAAATGTGGCCTATATACAGTCGAAGCAGTTGTTTCAGTACTGCACCGAACACAAAAATCTATCTGTGAGCCCTTCTCAGTAGATGCTGCTCCTTGGGAATCACAGAACTAAGTTCGAGCCGTCATTCCTTTGACCAGGTCATATTGCAGTTTGTGTGACTTCTTAATAACATAGGAATTTAGCTCCCAGCAGTTGCTCTGCTAACTTTCAGAAACGCCAGAGTTGACATACTGAAGTATGAGAACGGAGGCTGGAAAATTGATTGTGCCCAAACTTCAACTCACACGAGTTTATTTGTTTGGCAGTAGAGGAATTTGGAAAGAACTAGAAAACCGACATTGCTTTATTCGGTGCCAGCTTGTGACCAGCTTGGTCGTTGGTTTTGCTTGCCCTAAGATCAGTCATCCAGAAGTGCTCTAAGGTCACGCTGCAGCATCAAGGCAGTCTATTTATTATGTGGCGACTGTTTCAACTCTAATTTATTATTCATCTTTCAGGCCCACAGCAGCAGAACTTTTAAAATGCAAATTCTTCCAGAAAGCCAAGGTAAGCGTGCTTAAAACCCCCAAGTCAATCTGCTATTTTGAAATGGCTGAGAATTTGCATGCCTCTGATTTGATGTTAAACTGTCGGGGGTCATTTGCTTTGCAGAACAGAGAGTACCTGATCGAGAAGCTGCTGACAAGAACACCAGACATAGCCCAAAGAGCCAAGAAGGTAAGCACCGCCTGCCCTGATCCTGGAGGGTCCTCTTCCCAGCCAGAAATGGAAAACCCTAAAGCAACAGGAAGAAGGTTCCCATGCACTCGGGCTTGCAGTGCAGAGATTACCCGATCCCCATGACTCTGATAACGAGGTTTTCTTCTGATTATCTCAGGGAGCTGTTCGACCTGGGCATGGAGACAGCGTGAGGCTTGCATGGTTTCAGATTTGCATATAGCAGCTCCTCCCCCCTCCCAAAATTAGAGGGTATGGATTCAGGCAAGGTTTAAAAAATGAAGTGAGATGCTGTATTTCTTTCCTTTAGGTTTTTTATTTTTTTTAATGGAGTAGTCAGTCTTAAAACCTAGTTTGAATGATGAAATGAAAACATGTTTCATGTGTGTGTGATGCATAAAATTGTCATGGTTGCTCATTCATGTGCGCAAACGTGGTTGTGGAGGCTGGGGATCAATGGCAAGTATCTTTCCTCGGTTTCTCTTTACTTGTTTTTTTGAGACAGTATTTTTCGTTGAACCCCAAGCTTACTCATTTGTCTAGACTGGGTGGCCAGCTCCGGGTGAGAGCTCCAGGGATGGAATTGTCAGTATTAACCCCACTGCGAGCCGACATTGGGTTGCTTTTATATCAGTGCTGACAGCGCGGACTCAGGGCCCCTATTTTTATTGACCAAGCCATTTTCCAACCCCAAATTTGATTGTAAAGGTTAGTTGAGTATCCGTGGGATACAACTCATTTCTCATAAAAGACTCATGATCCTATTCTACTCTATGTCATGTTCACTAAGGTTAGATTACCTACAGTTTTTTTTTCAGGTTTTCTAGTCTCAAAATAGCATGTAATTATGTACATATTTACCCATTACGGGTTGTTACGGATTTCATTATGATATGTATGAAATCCAGTGGACTGTTGCCATCGGTTTGGTTACTTGGTTTTAAGTTTAGCATCATATATTAGTAATTAGAAGTATGTACCCTGGGGGCTGGAGAGATGACAGAGATGGAGGTCTTCTAATGGTTGACAGGGAGAGGAGCCTGAGACTATTTCTTGGGTGTTGTTGGGGTTAACCTGGGGTGTTTTGATCACATGTCCAGTTGCCAGGCCCCCACCGGCTTCCGTAGTAGATTTCTGCCGGGTCCTAATGGTGCTTGTTGGCTCTGTGCTTTGTGTTTCTGTCTCTGCCACATGTCTCGCCTCTTTCCCGAGTCTCTACACTGGAGTTACATATGGCTCCCTCTTGCGGAGTCTGTGCCATCTCAAGAGCTTCTCCCAGCTCCCGGACAACCCGAGGACCCTTCTACCTTCTTTTCTTTTCCCCTAATTTTCACCCTTTCTTTCTTGTTTCGCTGTGTAGCCCAGCAAAACAATTCATGATCCACCCCCCACCCCCCACCTCGCCACAATTGCTTGGACTCCAGGCATGCAGCAGTAGTCACTGTACACGGCTCCTCCTCTGTTTTAAAATTGTTTATGAAATGATTATTTTATGCGTATTGGCGTTTTGCCTGCACGTGTGTTTGTGCACCGTGTGTGTATGCCTGGTGCCCGTGGAGGCCAGTAGAGGATCACTGATGACAGATGACAGTGAACCACCATGTGGGTGCTCCGAGTAGAACCTGGGTTCCCTGGAAGAGTAGCCAGTGCTCTTAACTCCTCTGGTTTTTTTTTCCCCTCTTAAAAATTATTTGTTTTACTTCTTGAGATTATAATATAATTCTCTCTTTCCTTTCTTTCCTCTTAACCCTCCCACATACCCCTCCATGTTTTCTTGTAATTTTATGGCCCATTTTTCATTAGGTGGTGTTATATACATACATGTACATGTATATACATACATTCCTAAATGTAATCTGTTCAGTCTATATGATGTTACCTGTTTGCATATGTTTTCAAGACTGACGGTTTGGCATTATTGGATTCCCAGTTGGTGTGCTCTTCCCTGGGGAAGACTGTCTTTCCGGCTCCCAGCTTCCCTCAGTTGCTGCAGTTCTTTGGGTAGGGTTGAGGCCCGTGGCCTTTAGCATGTCTGCTGCTATTGTCCTTGTTCGGCTCCTGTCTCGCAGTCAGGTTGGTGAGACCTTTTGGGTGCAGCCTCTGACATTCCCAGGGGCGCCGTCTCACAGCAAACTCCCCGGTCACTGGCTCTCACGGTCTTTCCACCCCTTCTTCCTCAGTGTCCCCCGAGTCTCTGGTGAGGGAGAGTTTCGTAGATGTGTCCACTGGGACTGGGCTCCACAGCTCTGCCTTTGATCCAGGGTAGTTTTCCATAGTGGTGTCTGTCGCAAGAACTTTCCTTGATGAGGGGTGAAGACTACACCTGCTGTGGGCGTAAGGCCAGATGTTTAGCGTCTGACGCCTGTATTTTTAACTGGACATTTGTGGTAGATTTCTAGCTTTCCCTCAGTCTGCTCTTCTGATGTTTCTTAGACCCCGCTTCAAGATTAACTCTCTGACCATGCTCAGGAGTGCCTTTCAAAATTAAACAAAAACAAACATGAGGATTGATAAATGAAAAAAGAAACAAAAGAACTCTTTCTGCCTAATAAAGGCCAAGGTTCTTAATA
Source organism: Tokudaia tokunoshimensis (assembly GCA_036184795.1). Classification (NCBI taxonomy): domain Eukaryota; kingdom Metazoa; phylum Chordata; class Mammalia; order Rodentia; family Muridae; genus Tokudaia; species Tokudaia tokunoshimensis. The sequence goes on along the minus strand of BTHU01000004.1, from coordinate 42,476,875 downwards.
TTGAATTTCTAGCCTTTCAGTCTATAAGCTCCAGCAAAATGAGCCCCGCTTGGTTCCTTAGCATGGTGCAGCCTTTCCCTGTGGACTTTCATCAATTTGGGAAGATAAGTGCCTGTTCAGACTATGACTTTATTGTCTTCCCTTAAAAATATTTTGTTACATATGAGTGTGCTGTAGATCCCAAATTCCATTTTGCCTTTATCTTGGGACAGCGAGGAGTGGAACTTTGAGAAGTGGGATTTTCCAGTCATATCTTCTCACAAGTCTTAGGTCTTTCGTCGTTGTCGTCGTCGTCATCATCATCATCATCTATTGGATTTTATTTTATTTTATTTTGCTTTCTGCTTTCCTGCCTCTGCTCCCCAAGTACTAGGAGGGCTACTATTGGTGTGTACCACTGCACTCAGATGCTGACTTCTTCATTTTAGGCATTAGTGTACCATCCATCTTCCCCACAAAGTAGCTTTCCATCTCAGAATTCTGCAGGGTAAAAGATTATTAAGACGTTTTTAAGCATCATCATTTAAACATAACATGGTTATGTTTTCCTGGGTATTTCATATCCTAAAGATGACCACTCTCCTGTCACATACACATTTTCAAGTATAATGTGACTGTTTTCTGTATCATACTTCTCGTGTAGAGATTTGCTGACAGGGTGCACGGCTGAGACCCCACCACAAGGTCTCATTTGCTGTCCATAGCATGTGGCCAGAAATATTAACTCTTTTACCGCCCTTGAGTGTGTCATTGCCAGGCTTCCGCTTCCACCCAGTTTCCACTCGTTTGACGCAATTGTTTGTTGTGCGCATGCTCTCGGGAATCACTAGTTTGACCTCAATTGTTCGTTGTGCGCATGCTCTCGGGAATCACTAGTTTGACCTCAATTGTTCGTTGTGCGCATGCTCTCGGGAATCACTAGTTTGACCTCAATTGTTCGTTGTGCGCATGCTCTCGGGAATCACTGGTTTGACCTCAGTTGTTTGCTGTGCGCAATCTCCCAGAATTCGTGTTACCTCACGTTACAGAAGAACTGTCTCCCTGCCTCTCCTTCTGTCTGGCTGTTGATTAGCAAACAAAACGATGCTCACCACTGGAAACCTCTGTTGCTTCAGATGCCATGGGAAGCAAATGTTACTTGAATTACCACGTGTAGTGAAAGCCTTTCCTGTTGAATATTTCCACATTTCCTAGGGTTTCACAACACTTAGGTAAATTTTGCATAAATCTGGTGTAGGGTTCTTTAGCGTTTTTTTAATTCTTAGACTTACTTACATAGAGGCGAATCTCCTCAGCTGCTTGCTGTCCTGTTTCCTGAGTGTTTCCTCAATTTTACTCATGTTTCAATGGTGTGGACTTGCTCTTAAGACATCACTCCTTGATGCTAGGTTATTCTTCATCATCATCACCACCATCATCATCATCATCATCTTCTTCTTCTTCTTCTTCTTATTATTATTATTATTATTATTATTATTCATCTTCTTGTTCCTCCTCCTCCTCCTCCTCCTGCTCCTCCTCCTCCTCCTTTTTTTTGTCCACTCCACTCTGTTGTTTTCTAAGTAAAACTATGACCCATTTATAACTAGTGCTTTTGTAACTCCGTTGATTTAAAATTTGTCATAAACAGTATTTGATACATTTCCTTCAAGTTAACCCAAATTAACATATATATTAATATGGATGATTTTCATATTTCAAGGATATACAGGCTCATATGTAATTGTTCTCCAAAAATCCCTTGTAGCCATCACTACTATTCTTTTGTAAGAAACTCATGTGCATGTACGTGTGTGCGCACACACGCACATGCACACGCACACGCACTCGCACGTGTGCGCAAGCACTCAAATGTGCACACACACATTCACACAGTTTCCCTTTTAAAACAGTTTTACCGTTCTGTCTTCTTTAGGGAATATTCTGATATTTTGGGATCATCTTGCTTTTCTTTGGCCCTGATTTTTTGTCTTTGACTTGGAAATTCTGTGAGATCCCTGGTACATAAGGAAAAGTAGTGAGGTGCTTGACGCTCTTGGACTCTGAGCTTCTTCCTGGACTCTAAGCTAACAACAGTGTCCAAAGAGCTGAGTTAAAGCACAGCTAAGGGCGTTCTTTTCTGTTTCACATTTGACCTTGTTCATGAGCAGGAAGGGTTTCGGGCCATCTCTGCCTTTCACATAGCTTTCTCGGGTGTGTGTGTGTGTGTGTGTGTGTGTGTGTGTGTGTGTGTGTGTGTGAGAGAGAGAGAGAGAGAGAGAGTGAGTCATTTCCAGCTGCCTTTGGATGTGTCATTGTCCATTACTTACACTGTTGGATTGAGAAGGCTCATCGATGAGTGAAAACTGGACCCAGATGCTTACGGTTATACGCATCCTCCTCAAACCTGGCTGTCGTCTAAGTTTTATGTCCATGATGTGAACCTTGACGGGCCTCCTTCACAGCTAATACTCACATGCTTTCTGAAACCCACACAGGGCAGGACAGTGGGCCAGGGGTCTTAGCTGCACAGATGACTAAATGCCATTGGTCAGCTGGAGATCTTAACTGAGAAGGACTGGGTCTAGATGTACCGTTCGCAGGTCTTCTTCCTGTGGTTGCTGAGTTCTGGTGGGAAGCTGGACCCTAGAGAGTCTGTGTTTGTGTTCTACTAACCTCACAGACGGAAAGTTAGAGATGTCTAGTAGTTAGCAAGTCAGCATCAGGAGAAAGGGAGCGGGCTGGAGAGATGGCTCAGCAGTTAAGAGCACTGACTGCTCTTCCGAAGGTCCTGAGTTCAAATCCCAGCAACCACATGGTGGCTCACAACCATCTGTAATGGGATCCGATGCCCTCTTCTGGTGTGTCTAAAGATACATATATTAATAAATAAATCTTTTTTAAAAAAAAAGAAAAGAAAATCTTAAAAAAAAAAGGAGAAAGGGAGCTAGGCAAGGTGCTGTGCCTCTTAATCCTGTCACGTGGGAGGCAAAAAAAAAACAAAACAAAAAAACAAACAAACAAAAAAACAAACGGAGGCAGGCAGACCTCTGAATTTGAGACCAGCCTAGACTACAGGGTGGGTTCAAGGCCAGCCATGTGACCCTGTCTCCAAAACAAAACAAGACAACAGAAAAAGGAGAACAGGAAGTCAGCACTGCCAAGGTGGGCACAAACTACTAATTTCTTTTGTCAATCTGTAAGATTGTTTCTGTATTTTAAACACCTAAAACTATTGGCCCTGTTTGATTCTAGTGTGTGTTTAGGAGTCAGTAGGTAGGAATTAGTACAGTTTGGGACTGAAGAGATGGTTCAGTGCTTAAGAGCACTCACTGACTGCTCTTCCAGAGGTCCTGAGTTCAATTCCCAACAGCCACATGGTGGCTCACAACCATCTGTAATGGGATCCGAAGAGCTCTTCTGGTGTGTCTGAAGAGAGAGACGGTGTACTCGTACACATAAAATAAATAAATCTTTTTAAATAAAAGTATTTAAAAAATACTACGGTTCACAGTTTTAAATTCTGTGATATCGTATGTGTCTTTTTTCACTTTCTGTTTTGAAATAATTTCAGACTTCCAAGAACATAGAAGAAGACCGCACAGCTTTCTGCAAATATTTTGTTTCCTCTCTTTCCCTGGAACAGATAAGGACACATAGCACACAAGGACACAAGGTGTCCTTTGCCCACAGCTGCACATTTGTGTGTTTCCCCCACAAGGGCAGTGTCCTACGCCACAACAGTGGCCAAAAGCAAGAAGTTAACACTAATCTCTGTGTTGTATCATGTACTTCTCTGTTAATCAAAGTTTACCAGTGTTGTCAGTTTCCCTCCAGGATCTAATCCCCAATTCTTTTAGCTGCCTGGTTTCCTTTAATATGGGGCAGTGCTCCTCTTCTGTAGTTGCTGCACCTTTGAAGAATCCAGGTCCGTTATTCCGTAGAATGGCCTTACATAAAGGCTTAGCTGGTATTTCTTCATGAGTGGGCTCACCCGTGTGCTTCGGCAGGCGTCGCAGGAGTGAGGCTGTCTCCTGGGTGCATCATATTAAGAGGCACACCCCATTGCCTCGTTCCCATGATGCTGAGCTTTAATGGTGACTACCTGCTTTAGGCGGCACCTGTCAGCTTCTTCATTAAAAACACAAGTGCTGTTCCCCACCAGGAGGAAGACACGTATTTCCCCAGGTCATGACATCTTTTTTCCCAAGGCCGTTTATGTTCTGCGTCATTATGGCTGCACATTCATGGGATGTTAGGAGTAGGAATTCCTTGGGATTTGTAGTATATAGGGCACACTTGCATCAGACTTAGGCAGCAAGTGAGGCTGGTGCTGTCCCCTCTCCATCTGTGCTGGGCACAGCTGTGGCCGGAGTGAGCAGCTTGACCTCCGTGTGCCAGCGTCACTGACTCTGCTGCCCGGGGCTGAGCCGTGGAAGCACAAGGATGTCTGGCGTCACGCTTAGCTGCAGCAGATGCTACGTCCACAACGATGGCATGGCCATTATGTGAATAACGAGGTCACTCTTGGCCGTGGACGGCTGGGTGTTCTACAAACACATAGGTGCACAGCTGGGGTGGGTGATAGAGATGGCTTATTGAGCACTGGGTCCCTGGATGGGATGGACAGGGAGCTCCTGGAGAAGCTCACCGAGCAAGAAGGGAGTCCCAGCCCATATTCTTTGAAACTGTGATTTCACTGCTGTTGCCTGCCCAGCAGTTCTCAAACTTTCTTTTCTGCCCCATAAGAGCCAGAGCTAGCCTCTGCTACTGTGAGGTGCACAGTGCATGTGCTTTTTTTTTGTCCTCTGTTTCCTTTGTTTCAAACAGTTGTGCACAAAGGAAGGGAGGGCAGGTGCTGTTGTTACATCTTGCAGATGTAGCATGAAAGGGCCCTCCCAAAGTGTAGTGTGAGTTCGGCACGGGCTCCATCCTCATCCCGGCCTGTGCTGCTTCCGCTACCTCCAAGGAAGAGGAAAGGGACTGGAGAACAGCTGGATGGGTTAAGTAAGGGGCGGGGCTGCTGCTCATGGGCAGACTGAGTGGTCTACTTTCAACACAGATAGGGTGGGGGAGTCTCTATGCAACTTGTGGCCACCAGGGGCGTGGAGGGAGAGGTCTTGGGTCACCGTGGGAAGCTAGGGAGTTTGGTAGCTCCCCGGTGGGCTTGGGCGAATCTCAGGTGGTAGAAGGGCTTGAAAAATCTGAAAGGGGAGACGTGGCTAGTGAGAATTTGGTAGCACCACTAGTTAATGAATCACTTTTTAAAAAACAAGTGATTAAATAATGAGCCTAACTTCTTGTTCATACATGAGAGAGGCAATATCCTCTTGTGTTTGTGTGTATAGAATTGGGCAGTGTATATAGTGTAGCAGTTGGGACATATTTTGCAATAAGTGGTTGTTATCATGCAGTGCGTTTTATTATTCTATAATCAGGCATGTTGCCTTTATCATCCCTGCTTTGCTCTTATAATGCCATCGTTTCTATGTTATGCTTGCTGTCCTGGGATTGTGGGGGGGGCATGAAGTCTCTTCCTGCCACTCGCCCCAGTAGTGGACTCTGAGATGAGGATAGACACAGGACAGCCCAGACAGTGGAATGCACTCATCAGGGGACATGGAGCACACATCACTGCAAAGCTCAGCCATCAGGTCGTGGGCCTGACGCAGGTGCTGCTGGTGTGGGAATTGGTCATGGAGCTGGGAGGTCAGCCCGCGGGGAGAGGAGGGAGAAACAGTACTTACCGTGACGTGCATGTGCTGGGCTAGGTAGTTGCTTCGAATTTTTTTTTTGTCTCAGTTATTGCATCATTAGAATAATCAGTGGAGTTCTGAGTATGTTATCTGGTGGATAGTAGTGAGTGGGAGATATATTAACTGAGTATGGTCCTAAAAGAACATAACTACACTTAAATATCTGTTGTAAAGTAAAAACCCAGTGTATATAAGAATGCTAAGCCCATATTAAAGATTACCATATTTTGAAATGGAAAAAGATCATCAATATTCACCCCAGTTTTCAGATTATAAGTTGAGATCCTGGAACTCCAGGTCTTGACTGCAGCCAGAATCGTGACAAGGTGACTCCAAAGCCAACTTCTCAGCCTCCTGCCATTTAGGTTCTTTAGTTGAAAATTCAGGAAACTGCGTTTAAGTCTCTGCAAAGTTGCTTTCCTCCCTCCTGAAATCGAAGAAATAGGGTGGCTTCAGCTTTGTTCCATGTTTTCCCAGTAGAGGGCAGCAATTAGTTTTAGAGAACCCCAAGGGAAGTTTAGGCATTTTGAAAGCATCAACCTTGGAGCAGAAGCTGACTGAAGTCGTCTGGTTAGTCAGTTAGCTGCTCTTTTATTGGGCAGGTAAGTACTTTCCACTTTTATTTTGAATTAAAAATTTTAAGTTTGTGTTACATTTTCTTTTAACAAACCAAAGAAATCGAATTTATACAATTTATGTCAAAACCAAAAGTCTTAATTTTGAGAGATAGATTGGACTGCTTCCAGTATTTCATGATTATATTAACACAGTTTAGTAGTATCAGGCTATTTTCAGAAAGTTCCTTGTTTTTCAAGACTCCTTAGTGCTGGGTGAACAGAGATAGGAGGGACTCAAAGTATATGCTAACTAACTCTGAAGGAGGAAGAGCAAGCCAAACTCGATTCCAGTTGCCACCTCCGATAAACATCATAGCAGGAAGCAACTTAGGATGTAGGATGGAAGGGTGTATTTCAGCTTATACTTCTGGTAACAGTCTATCTCTGTGGAAAGTCAGGGCAGGAACTGAAGCAGAAACCATAAAGAAACACTGCTTACTGGTTTTCCTGGTTCATGTTCAGCTAGCTTGGCTTTCATATACAGTCCAGGACCACCTGCCCAGGGATGGTGCTGCCCACAGTGGGCGGGCCTCCCCACGTCAATCATCAGTGAAGAGTGTCCTGCTCAGACATGGCCACAGGTGAGTCTTAAGGCAATGGTTTAGTTGATGTTTCCTCTTTTCATGTAATTCTAGGTTGTGTAACGTTGACACACAACGTGTAACTGGGATGGATATGCAGATGCATCACATAGGCTTGGGGCTGCAATCCTCTTACAGCTTGTGTTTCTTACTCTACTCTTACAGAAGCAACTGCATGTGTTGGTGTAATATTGAGGAAGCCACATGCTCATAGAGAGGACGGTGATGGTGATATATTTTGTTTCTCCCATTTCATAGCCATAGAGCAGTATTAGAAAGGTTAAGGTTACTGTTTGACTGGCTCACTGTCTGGAACCGGTCTTCCGAGGACGGCGAAGGCTCAGAGACTCTCATTCGTTCTTAAGTGTAAGGTCAGTTTAGAATAGACTTCATTTGATGGGAACAGCGCTTTTGCCACTAGGGAGCGCTGTAAGAATAGTTCATTTCAGACCTGACAGAAATTGCTTACTGTTGTATTAAAAAAAAAAAAACCTTGCTGCTGTAGATTGTGTCCTTCTGCCCAGTGTTTGTGCTGGGTGTGAATTTGACAGAGGTGAGGGCAGAGGAAGAGCAGGGAAAAGCATCCTAGACTATTACTTTCAGTGCAGCGGATGAAGCAAGACAAAACAAAACAAAACAAAACAAAATCCAAACATTTTGTTGTTATATTTTTTTCTGCTCCCTGGGTTTGCTGTGTTGTGTGATTTTTTTTTTCTGATCTTCCCTTGGAGGAAAGGCTGTGCCTTTTAGATTCAGGCATCGTTTAAAGATACTGAGCTTTGTTAAGTACGGAAGTTTAGGGACTCCTTTTGGAGACTTGGAAACAGTGATAAGAATTTCAAAGTAAGAGCTGCGGGTTTTAAACTGTTGAGAGCTGACAGCGTTCTGATCTGTGAACCCTTAGGCAGAGTCGTTGGCCCTGTTGCACGGCGGCCACAGGCTTGAGGTCTGCACGATTGTATGCATTTGGCGCGTCCTGTTTACCTGTGCGAGATTTGCTTACTTTCCTCAAGATTTTGTACTTGGCTGTGTTTTCCAGAATAGACTGTGTATGTGTGCCGACGAAGTGCCCTTATCCCTGCTTACACCCCACTCCATCCCCCGTCCGCGAGCCTCTGCCCTTGACCCACAGTCCACAACCTCCTCCTCGAAGTCTTGGTGCTTTTTCCAGGATGAGGCCCCGCACAGGGAGGGCGGGGCCGTGAATGCTCCCTTCATCCTTCCGCGTTCTGCTTCCCGGTGCCCACCTCAGCCTCTGGCAGGCCTTACAGCGTTGCAGAGTTTACTTGGGCCCCAGGAAGTAGAACATGGGACTTTTGCAAGTGTTTTCCCCGAAGGTTCTCTACTGGTCCCCTGGCTCAGAAAGCTGCTCCTAAACCAAGCTGCACTTGGAGGTGCGGTGTCGTCACTCGACCGTCTTGTGTTTGGACATTTGCATGGCGGCCGGTGGTTATAGTTGGAAGATCTGGAGACAAGGCCGAGCTGGAGGAAGAAGTCTAGTGTTGGGTGGGTTTTGGGGGCAGGAGCCTGAGTTTTTGGCTTCCCAGTCTCTGCCACCGTGGAGCTGCACAGCCACGCTTTCCCCACCACTAGGGTTAACTGCGATCCAAAAATCGACTCCTCTGGAGCTGTTTCTATCAGGTGTTTGGTGACAAAGACAAAAAGTCGACCTGCTGACTGTTGCCGCAGCCTCCGGGTGAGGCTTTCTCAGATCTCCTGCAGCCCTAGTCGCTCTGCAGTCTTCCATCTGCACCGTGGTGGCCATGTGACCCTGTGACCTCGGTTCTGTTGTACTCGGTGTCATGCAGAGTTCACGCCCTTCTACTTTGCCATGGTGTGTCCTGTGAGTCTCGTGGGTGTAGGAACAGTGAGTGACCTGTTAGTTCCTGTATTCAGTGCTCAGCAGTGTCCCTGTACGGATTTTCTTTAAAAAAAAAATTTATTTATTATATGTAAGTACACTGTAGCTGCCTTCAGACACACCAGAAGAGGGCATCAGATTCATTACAGATGGCTGTGAGCCTCCATGTGGTTGCTGGAATTTGAACTCAGGACCTCTGGGAGAGCAGCCAATTCTCCAGCGCCCTGTAGGTATTTTCAAGGAAAGTTCAGCTCCGTGGGTTTCCCATGGTTCACAGCTAAGATTTGGATGTAACTGATTCAAGGTTTAAAATCTTTCATTACCCGACTTTCTGGGAGTCCTTAGCCTAAAGTAAGATGGTTGAGAATTATCGAATTATCCACTCAACAAGGTAGCCTGTGCAGGGGGTTGACGTTTAACCCCGCCCAGCATGTTCTCTTCTAGCTGTCCCCTTCTAGCCGGCAGGGAGCATGTGTTCCCGTCTCCTGAAGCACTGGTCACTTACTAAGGTGTTCCAATGCTAGGCTAAGTTAATCCGAGTTCTCCCTAATCTTGTATTCCTTTCTCCTTCTCCTCTCCTCCACTGAGGGGAAAATCATTTCAAACTTTCCTCATCTCAATCTTGAAAATCTTTAAAATGAGTTCGACATTTTGGAGGTGGGAAAGAGAAAGTCACCGATCGTAAGGAAGTGTGTGGGGCATTGTGGGAGCAGGATGGAGTGAGTGCTGTGGACAGAAGCCCACCTCGGGCCTTCGGGCCTTCGGGCCTTCGTGCTCCTTTCCGGTCCTTTTCTTGCTGCCGTCACAGACACCGTGGTGAGGGGGCTGAGATGCAAGTTTAGAAACAGAGTAAAAGGGGCAAGGGCAGCAGCTCTCCTTGTTCAGAGCTAATCAAACGTGATTGGCTTATTAGAGATTCAGGTCTAACTTTTAGCAAGGCGGAATTATTTTGTATTTTTAGAAAAGATCTTTGAAACTCAGTTGTTTAAAAAAAACAAATTAAAATTGAAGGGATCTAGTTAAGGTTGCTTTGATAACAGATTTTTTTTTAAAGCTTGCTCTATAATTACTGCTGACACATTCAAATGCTGATTTCAAAGTGTCTGAGAACTTCTATTTACTTTCCCAGACTCAGACACAAAGGCAGGAGCCCTGTGCAGCCTGCTAGGCAGCACTCAAGCTGAGCTGTGCGGAACGCCTTCCGGTCAGTTCCCACTAGAGAGGCCGCAGGAAGCCGCTCGCTAGGCTATGAGCAGGTTCCTTAGCCGATGTGAGTGGGCTGGCCAGGGGGCTAGGGGAACGTGCAGACCTTGCACAAAGCCTCAAGCAGGGGTCAGAGGAAAGGCTTTGCGGAGCTGAGGGAGAGAAAGCCAGGGCCACCTAACTGTGCTTGAAGATCAGGCTCTTAAGAGCTGGTCCTGGCGCTGCCACCCACTTGTGAGCTAACCTTGAGTGTGAGCCCCTTGTGGAACTAGCGGACCGTTGCTTCTCACTGTAGGCTAAACAGCCAGAATCCTCAACTCTGTGGCCTCTTCAACCTCCCAGCCCTAGCTCTCCAGGTCTGGTGACCTTTGAGTCTCAGGTTTTTCTGCTACACCCTCTGACTGGAAGTGTTCCGCTCTCTATCTGCAGGAGACCTTAAGGGCATCCCCAGGAATCGCTTCTCCAAAGAGCGAAGCTGGGGTCCATCAGTCACGATTGCATTTTCAAATGTCCGTACCTTTATGTGTCAAGAGATTTTCATCATCTTTTTAAAAGCTACATAATATTCCACTGCAAGAATGATTAATGAATTGGTTCTTTTAACTACAGAGAGATGAACATCACCGGGTGTGCATTAACTGCTAAAATGTTATCCATTTGTTAGGATATATTCCAAGGAATGAAATTGTTTTTATTAAAAAATGGCCTATAATTATTGATGAGTAATGCCTTACCGATTCTTAAAATGTAAAACATTTTATTTAAATCTATAACTTAGTGTGGGATCCTTGTCAAGTAATGCTTTACTTGCACACACACACACACACACACACACACACACACACACACACACAGAGAGAGAGAGACAGAGAGAGAGAGAGACAGAGAGAGAGAGAGACAGAGACAGAGACAGAGGCAGGCAGGCAGACAGACACATTACTTACATAGACAGCAAGCCAGACACATTACTTGCACAGACAGGCAGACAGATATATTACTTACATGGCAGGCAAACATTACTTGCATAGTCGGGCAGACAGACAGACATTACTTGCATAGTCAGGCAGAAAGACAGACATTACTTGCATAGTCAGGCAGACGGACATTGCTTACACAGACAGGCAGGCACAGCATGTGCCATCTCACATGTAGGACTCAGGATTTGGCATTGCAGTCAGTGACGCAGCTTTGGTTTATTTTGACTTTCTCCTAGAGCTGTACTTAGCTATTTTGTAGAGAGATTTCCAGCCTTGAAACTGTTGGTAAATAGAGGAAAGATTCAAGTGTGCTGTATCCTAGCACAGACTGACCTGCTTGTGGGAGATTGGTAGTGAGGGACTCTGGGCAGTCCTGTCCTGCAGCTTAGTTTTTGGATAAGGAATTAGGCCGAGTGTGGGGACCCGCTGAACGTGCTGTGAGGTGTTTTTTCTCATTGCCCTGTCGCTGTAATCTCTGTCCAGAGCAAACAAATGATAGGGCAGCTGCAAACTGGAGAGTGCCGGCCGGGCCCTTCCATCATGCCCTGGCTCACTCCTTCCTGGGCTCATTATGGAGGCCCCTGTCAGCTGCCTGCGCTGGCCCTGGTGTCTGGCATGGGAACTGTTATCTGCTGTGGTGATGTGCTGGCTTCCTGACTCTGGGCGCCTTTGATCTTCAGCACTTGTGTCTTCTAGAGATGGGGAGTTCCTCCTCCACCCAAAACCACTGTTCAGGCTGTTCTGAGTAACTGTTGTCTTGAGACAACCTTGGCTAGCTCTGAACCTGGGACAAACCACTAGCTTAGCTTACCTTCTCAACCTGTTTTTTTTTTAAGCCAAGATGTTACAGAGTGTCAGTCACCCCTGCTCTCTTTCTGTGTGTGGCACCCCTGCTCTCTTTCTGTGTGTGTGGTGATCTTGCTTTGATGTAAAACTCTTCATTCTCAGGACTCTGAGTCACTGACGTCTATTTGGAATCACTATGTTTGATTCTGTTTCTGATTTAATTGTGAAATTCTGATTTCTTCACGGCTGGTGAATTTTTAGGTTCTCACCATTCCCTATTCATTCAATACGTGTCAGCCCCTAGCAGAATCTATCTTTTTTAGTAATAAATACCTCTAAAGCAGCCTTGTCTTTACAGCGTGCTTCTCAACCTTCCTAATGCAGCAACCCATTAATACAGTTCCTCACGCTGCGGTGACCCCCCCACCATAAAATTATTCTGTTGCTACTTTATAACTGTAATTTTGCTACTGTTATGTAAATGTCTGATATGCAGGATATCTGATACGTGACCCCTATGAAAGGGTCATTCAACCTCCAGGTTGAGAACTGCTGCCCTGAAGTCTTCTGTGATGCTGCTTCTCCTTCCTACCTCTCCTGTAGACCTCTGCCTCTCCCCTTCTCGTCCCTGCCTCACAGAAAGCAGTTTAGTGCCTGTAGCCACACCCTGTACCTGGAGAGTCACAACTGATTCTCAGATCTGGAGCATAGCCCATTAAAGTTGGGATCTGGACTGTGATAGCCAGAGTGATTCAAAGGCTTCTCATCTGAGAGGCGCTGTTTGGAGGGTGTGGTACCTTGAAGAGGTGGGGCTTGCAGAGAGTTGAGGCAGGTGAGTGTGTCCGTAAGATGGAGGTTGAGTGGGCTTCTTTCACAGGGTGTGTGGATGGTGTGTACTGCTGAAGTGGGTAGTTAGATATTAGTGGCTTTCTGTCTCTGCCTTTGCTTCTCTTTCTGGTTTCCTGGACACCAGGAGGTGAGCAGCTTTCCTGTGCTTCATATCACGGCTTGCCGTGGTGCCACAGGCCTGAAGGCCACCCGACCAAGTGATCCTGAACAAAAGCTTTTGAAACCATGAGCCAAAATAATCCCTTTAATTTCTTAAAAAGCCGAATATCTTCATTATATGCCACAGTGACAAAGTGTGACTAACATGACTCCACTCTCTTCAGGAAGCAGGCCAGTTGGTGATGCTGCCTGTTACAGGGATAGCCCCACCGTGTCCTGCTTCCTGGGTTGGAAGGGGCCACATTGCTAAAGTCACAGCCAAGCGTGAGTTCTTGCCGAATGCTCATACATTCTTGCTGAATGGTTATCCAGCCATAACTAAAGTGCCCACCGCGTGTCTGCTGCTTGTCTCTGACCCCTTTGGCACTCCGTGTCCCTTTAGTACTCTGCATGCTGCTGGAGCATCTGAGCCTCATCGCTAGGCTTTACATCAGTCTTCCTGGTAGCGTTCTCTCAGAGCTCTGGAATCTCCAGAAACCGTGGCTTCTTTTGGCATTAACAGCTCTCTCATAGTCATGATTAAAGTTGCCTCTGATGTCACTGGTGTTAGTAGCACAGGCCACCACCTTCTCCACCTCCAGAAGGTCCAGAAGTTGTTGAGGAGACTAATGAATGGGTAGTGAGGTTTTGTTGCTGTGAGAGTAGGAGGCAGTGACACGGGAGTTTTCTTTGGGCCATCAAGAGAGGCTTTGGAAATGGTCTGGCCTCTTTATTTGGGTGAATTTTTAATGTGTGCGGGCTAGTCAGTGATTACCTGGAAACTGAAACCATAAGAACCTAGAAATTGAAGACCTGAAAGAGATCTTAGATACTGTCCTTAGTGCTGGAGCTGCCCATCATGGCCAAGGCAATCGAAGATGGAGTAGGGCTTTGGTCCTTTGTCTTTCAGGACACCTGGCAGGGCTGCAGAGCTGGGCCAGTTGATATGGATTGCTTTGTCCTTGTATCCCCGCTTGCTGTAGAAACGCACGCAATCATTTTCTGTTTGCCAATAAGTAGACAAGATTGAGACAGTAATCTGAACCACTTAAGAACAAATTCTGTGAACCACCTGGACATCCAAAAATTTAAAGAGTGTATGTGTGTGTGTGTGTGTGTGTGTGTGTGTGTGTGTGAGAGAGAGAGAGAGAGAGAGAGAGAGAGAGAGAGAGAGAGAGAGAGAGAGAGAGAGACAGTCAGACACACACAGAGAGAAAGAGACAGAGAGAGAGAGAGAGAGAGAGAGATAAACCGAGAGACATAAGCATCCAGTTGGTTTTGTTCTCATTTTTTCTTTTTTTGTAGTTTTATTAGACATATTCTTTATTTACATTTCAAATGATTTCCCCTTTCCTGGTCCCCCCCCCCGAAAATCCCATAAGCCATCTCCCCTCCCCCTGTTCCCCAATCAACCCTCCCCTGTTTCCCTGTCCTGGTATTCCCTTACACTGTGGCATCTGCATCGAGCCTTTCCAGGACCAAGGGCCTCTCCTCCCTTTGATGTCCAACAAGGCCAACCTCTGCTGCCTATGTGTCTGGAGCCATGGGTAGCCACAGAAAAGAGATACAAAGTATGGAGCAGAGTCTGAGGGAAAGACCATCCTGAGACTACCCCACCCAAAGGGGAACAAAGGGTATTTGTTCCCCTTTCTACAAAAGACCCAAGGATCCCTACTTTGTTCTTCTTTCTTCTTGAGCTTCATTTGATATGTGAATTGTTTCTTGGATATTCCAAGCTTCTGGGCTAATATCCGATTATCAGTGAGTGCATACCATGTGTGTTCTTTTGTGATTGGGTTACCTCACTCAGGATGACATTCTCCAGTTCCACCCACTTGCCTAAAAATTTCATGAATTCATTGTTTTTAATAGCTGAGTAGTATTCCATAGTGTAAATATACCACATTTTCTGTATCCATTCCTCCGTTGAGTATCTCCTCTTCTTTAGGATCCAGTATGTAGTTACAGACAAGAACCCGGCTTTTGCCCTTGTGGAAGGTGGGACACTCTGTGGGACAGTTTTGCCTTAAATGTGGGTTATATTTAATGTTTCCCTTCTGGTCTCAGCTGAAAGTGGAGGTGTGTGGACGGAAGGGGAAGCGTTGGGAAGACAAAGCGCATGCCTGCACTTGTGCGCCCTGCAAAGGGACCTATGCTTCTGACCCTGCTCAGCAATGGAAGGAAGGGCTGTGGAGCCCATGTGATGGATTAAAAAATTAATTTGGAAGTTTGATATATAAAAAGACATGTCTAATGTGTTCATAGGTAGATGGTATCACTTAGCTTCTGGCAGAAGTTAAGTCTTGGAAGGAACATTTTGTTCTGCTGATAAAAGAAGAAATATTTAGTTCTGTAGGCACCTTGTTTGCCTATATTCTATATCTTGTGTAAACAGCCACGTGTGAAATGCTTAAAGAAATTAAAAAAAAAATAGACCCATAAAAGGTGCAAAATACCCTAGGGAGCAAGCAGCTTTGAGAAATAAATACTCACTTTTAGAAATGAAACACCTTTTACAATTAGAAACACAATACAACACAATATAAGGGCACACAGACACACACACAGACACACACACAGACACAGACACGAAATACACCCAAGGAAGAATTAGAAAGATGAAAGATTGTGTGGTTAGACAGATTAAACATCATTGAAGAGGCAATTGGTGAAATGGAGAATTTATCAAGAACACAGCAGTATACAGGGACAGGACGTTAAAAACTAAAGAGAGAGACTGAAGGTCCAGAGCACAGAACAAGAAACAGCTGTACAATCTCACTGTACAATCTCACTGTGCTCCTAGAGAGAGGAAAACTTAGGTAAGGCAACATTTGATTAACTTTCTAGAGGTTACCTTTACTCCCAGTCTACAGAAACAGGAAAAATTGTGTGATCAGAAGAAAAAGTAATGTTAGCTACATAGTACAGTGGTTCATGCCTGTCAGACCAGGATTTAGGAAGTTGAGGTAGGAGAAACAGAAGTTCAAGGCTAGTGGCTAAGTAGTGACTTTAAGGCTAACATAGGCTCCTGGAGACCTTGTCTCAAAAACAAAGCAAAGACAAAAAGACAATCTGCACTTGAAAGTTGAGGCAAAACTATGGAATTCCAAAGGTTTAAAGATATAAATCCCAGCTGGACTGGGAGGACGAGTCAGGAGGACCATCGGGAGAAACGCAGAGGACCACATATCTTTAAGTAATAATGAGTAGATAGCTCAGCAGCCACAAAGAGAACCCTGGAAATGAAGGAGTAACTTAACACCTTCAGAGGAGTGGGAGAGAATTCAAAGGTGAGAATGAAAAGCGTTTTTTTAACATTAAACTGAGAAAAATTATACTTAATAGACCTGCATTAAAGGAACTGTAGGAGGAAGAAACATGAAAATTAACCAGCTAGGCATCTAATTTGACACAGAAAATGAGCAGTGTTAACTGCAGAAAATAAAGAGGAGAACTTGATAAAAGTATGAGCCCAAATTAGTGGCATTGGAAACAGCAGCAGCAAAGATGTTGCTAATAAATTATAGTTTCTGCAGATATTTTGAAAACCTGTAATAGTCTGTGAAGTGCTGTATGACAGATAGCTAGGTAAGATAGATAAATTGTGAGGAAAAATGTAACTTACTAAACTTGCGTCAAGAAGGAAAGTGGGCTGGATAGTCTTGTAAGTGAAAGGCAGAATAGGGTATTATTTATTAGTGGTACAACTTTTACCGACTAAATTTAACAAATTATATAAAAGACTTTTGGATAGACAAAAGGATAAACTTGATAGAAGACACTGAAGAACAGCTAGCAAATGGTCAGAGAAACCAGGCTCACATAGCAAGGAGTCAGGCATTTACGCCCAAGGGATCGACAGGGTCAGCATGGTTCCAAGGCTAGGGTTTCCACAAGGCACCCTAAACCACTCAACAAGACTTTAATTCATATCCAAAGACTCGAGAATACACAGTGTGCCTCAGTAAGATCCTGTGATAGGGATAGGTCAGCGATGTGTAGAAATTCACCCTGGGATGATAATGAACATTGATTGTGATATGTTGTAGGTCTACACGGAAAAGAGGGAGGATTCTGTTAAATCATAGTTCTGAGACAAGATGGACAGTAATAATAATAATAATAATAATAATAATAATAATAATAATAATCTCCAAAGCATACACACTCCTAACTTCTTTCTCTAACGAGTAAGAGGATTTCAGTAAAAGGCAAAACATTGAAGACTGGTTGAGAGTTGTTAGCTCAGTTTGTAAAAAGGCTTACCCTACAAACACGAGAATCTGAGCTTGATCTTGAACTCCCACACCAAATGTCAAGTGGCACACACTTGCAGTTCCAGCTCCGGGGAGGCAGAGGCAGGGGTGTGTGTGTGTGTGTGGGGGGTGGATAGAGACATGTGGATTCCTGGAACTTGTTAGCAAGACAGTGAACCTAGAGCTCAGTCAGAGCCCTTGTCTTAACAAACAAATGGGCAGCTCCTGAGGAACAGTACCCGTAAGTTCCCTCTGACCTCCATATGGGTGCTCACAGAAATGACCATAACACACACACACACACACACACACACACACACACACAGAGAGAGAGAGAGAGAGAGAGAGAGAGAGAGAGAGAGAGAGAGAGAGAGCTTTGAGAAAGCATATTACTTTTTACATAGAAGCTTCTCTGAAATAAAATTGAGTCTGTTCGTACAAAAAAGGACATTGTCAAAGTTAACTGCATTAAAGTGGAAGACAAGTGTTTATCATGGGGCATCAACAATGGAATCAGCAAAATTCAAGCTGGTAATAATGCACATGTATGTACATACATTTGTACATCCACCCACCCATACATATAAATTTTATTTATTTTTTTCCGTTTTCAGCACATTCCAACACCAAGTTCCCCATCCACCTCTTCCCCACCCTATCCACCCCAATACCTGCACATGAGCTTGTCTTCTGTTCCCATAGGCAAATAACTGAACTGGTTGGTAGTCTGAGTATGTGAAGCATGCCTTCAATTCAGTAGAGAGAGTATGTAACATACAATGCACATGGCATTCCAGATGAAGGAATCTGAGTGGCTGAGGATGCCATCAAAGGCTCTGCAGCCCCATCAGTCGTCAGCCGTTCCCCTTTGAGAACAAACTGGAGCAGCCCAGCAGTAGCCTGCTTGCCCAGCCTGTAGTCCTGCCGCACTTCTGGTGAGCGTGGGATGTGGCCCCTTCCGGCTGCTGAGCCCCAGGAACTTCCCACCTGCACACTGTGCTAGGAGACCTTTCCAAACACATTCAAGCCAGCAATGCTTAAAATCACCGGTGAAAGGAAACACCCCAGTTATAGAAACCTAAACAGGAGAGTGATACATATCACACGCCTTGTCAGGATAGCACATCAATGTGAGTCTAAGAAGTGTAACATTGCATAGAAATGAGCAAGTAACAAGTGAGTACTATTTTTCTAAAGCTTAAAAGCAGTCAAAACTGAATGGTAGCATTTAGGTACACCTTTCCCAACAATACTGTTTTTAAGAAGGCAAACAGTCAGTCGACAGCGTTCATGTTGATGGCCAGCGATCGGCCAGGAAGCCGTGCGTATGATGGCTGCAGCAGCATTTTAAGCTGAGGATTATTGTGCTTCATTAGATATCTGAAATCTGTGCTGTTCACTGTGTACTGCACATGTAACTGTAGCATGGGGAGCCAGTTTCAGTTTCTCTGTTCTGTCCAGGTCCCACTCTGGCAAGTTATGGAACTTCTCCAAAGGTTGGCTTCCTCAAGTTGTAACTGTACTCAATAGAGTCTTGATTGCTAAACGGGATTCTAAGAGAGTAAGTGTGCAAAACATTTAGTGTTTGTTAATGATTTATGATCCTGTGTATCTTTATGTAGAATAAAAGTAGTCTTCTACACGAGTGGACATGCCAATAGTGGTGGCAGAAGTCAAGTGCTCACAGTGTGGCTTTAAAAATGCAGAAACAATACATGTGTACTCAGAAAGATTAATTCCCAGTCCTAGAAAAACCACAGGAGAGCCTTCTGGAGAGAGAAGCAGTGTTTATGACTCCCAAATCTTTTAACTTTTGGAACATTAGCAAAATCCTCCTCTGTTTCTGGATTACTGTGAGAGAATGTTCCAGAGGAAAGTGGTTTTGCAAAAGTGAGGTCAAGATATCGCTTCAACTGTGTTCTTAACTTAGCAATACTTGCATTTAACTGAAGCAGTTATGAACGAGTCTTGGAGATTCCAGACAGCGTGTTAGAAAGGGTGTGTGTCCAGAGGGTGCTTTAAAAGTACGTGTTTTCTACAGTAGGTAGGACTTTGCTGGAGTTGATGAGTCAGTTGTGACAACATTTAAAATTTTGTTGACTTGGAAATATTCTGACCACACACATTTACAGTTCCTAAATCAGATTCACCCACCTTAGCCCTGTTGGCGCAAAAGCCAGAGTCATTGGAAAGTGGGTGACTCTGGGACTCTTCACTCAGACGGTAGGGAAGTGTGAACAGTTTTCATGGTGTGGATCTAGGACACAGTCTCTGTGAACAGTGTTAATAGTAGATATTCTTATTTGATAGAATATCAAGAAGTAAGATTGCAAGTAACATTTTCAGCAGTGTGTGAGAGGTGGGGTTATTTTCATAAGAGTTATCATCTTATGACTCAGTGTACCTACGAGGCATGGGAAAGGGCAGCTATTTCACAGCTAACTTTTTGTGTTACAGAGTTTAACATAAATATGTAGGTGTGAAAAGGCATTTGGGGGACTTTTTTTTAAAAAAAGAAAAACAACCCTAATTGTGTGTGTGTGTGTGTGTGTGTGTGTGTGACAAATATTTTGTGTTATATTAATAATAAATGTAAAACAACAAATAATGAGGTTTTTTCAATGTAAAGTGAGGTGTTAGGAAGTATCTACTATTCTCAGGTAGCTGATTTATTATAGAAAGATCAGAGTCCCTGAGTTTTAGCATTCATCACATAGCTTGCATTCTGCGTGATTCTAGGTTATATGCTAAGCTGTGGTGAAGTGTAACATAATCTTGGATATACTATCTATTCTTTGCATTGGATCGGTAAGTGAGTGTGTGTGTGTGTGTGTGTGTGTGTGTGTGTGTGTGTGTTTATGTGTTACTGTTCTTACAGCAGGCCTACCAGCTCTACAGAGTAAGATGCCTTACGTGATGCCTTCTTTGCTCTTTTGAGGAAAACAGTACTTTTACTTTGAATTTCAGAGTAAGAAAGGTTCTGGGATGAATATGACCCTTCAGTAGAACACATATAACCGGTTTCATCTTTTTCTCATGCAGATTCATGTTCTTTGATGATTAACCCATAAACTTCTTGATTAAATGTATGCCGTCCTTCTGGAAGTCACACTTGGTATTTCTAGAATACTGAGATTCTCTAAGCAATAGCAAATGCTTATTTCAAAATTTCCCTTTAAGTAGCCAAGGTTTCTTGCTGTACATTATCACCTTGAATTTGCTTTTGAAGTTTGCTTGTAAGTTCAGACTTGGCTTTGGCAGCCTACTTATGCCAATTAGATGGCATGTCCACAGGGGAATTTTCTGAAATAGGCCCTTTTCAGACTGCCTAAGCTGTTACCTTTTTTTTCTTTTTTCATTTTTTGTCTTGACTCCATGTTTCCTGCACAGTCCAGGGTTGGTTTTCCATTGGCTGAATTTTTCCCTTATTCTGTCCCACGGGGAATGCTGGTCTTGTACCGCTGCTAGTGAATGTTCAGTTGCAGAGCTGTGAGCTTTATTAGAATGTGTATGATGAACTGAACTCTCTTTCGTTCCTATGCAGATGTGATTTTAGGCAAACGCCAGAGGATATAATACAGAAAGTTCAACCCAGAGACGTGACAGGTGGCATGCTTGAAACTGATCTTCATATGTTAGTTTGATCAAACACAGACAATATAACATAAGATATGTTAATATATTAAAAGGTCATATCTAATGCAGTTTCTGCCCCCACTCACACTGAATTTGTTTCCACACTATTTATACAACTTGTTATTGTTACTGCTGTGTACTAACCTATTGTAGTTTTTGCAGTCTGTCATCTGTTGCTTCATAGTTTTCGGAGAGCTTTTACAGTTACAGTTTACACATGTGCCTTTTCGTTTGTGCTAAGTTATTCTGCCAGGCACACATTGAGGCTGGAGATGTACGGTATAGGGCATACCCAGCAGTCATGTAAGCAGATATGGCCAAAGCTCCTGTCAAAGAAATGCAGTGTATGAGAAGCATCATCCAGGCACTCCCCAGTGAGGATGTTAAACTGGAGCCCTAAGCAGTGACCCTAAAAAGTAGGATACATAGAGGTTTCCACTCCTCTGCCCCGTCCCGGAAAGATTTCTTCCTTTAATCTTGTTCTGCACCTTCACAAAACTATCCATCCCTCAGCCTGGGCACGAAAACACACACAATGCATGCATAGCTCCTTCTGTGCTTAGCGTTCCTGCCACGCTACTGAATTACGATGTCGTAGATCACCCACTCTAACCCCAAGTCTTTTTTTTTAATTTTTATTGGTTATTTTATTTATTTACATTTCAAATGTTATCCCCCTTCCCGGTTTCCCCTCCCAAAACCCCCTATCCCACCCCTCCCCTCTGCTTCTATGAAGGTGTTCACCCACACACCCATCCACACCTGCCTCCCCACCCTAGCATTCCCCTATGTTGGGTCATTAAACCTTCACAGAACCAAGGGGTTCCCCTCCCATTGATGCTAGATAAGGCCATCCTCTGCTACATGTGTAGCTGGAGCCATGGGCCCCTCCATGTGTACTCTTTAGTTGGTGGTTTAGGCCCTGGGAGCTCCGGTTAATTCTTCTTATGGGGTCGTAAACCCGTTTAGCTGCTTCAGTCCTTCCCCAAACTCTTTCGTTGGGGTCCCTGTGCTCAGTCTGATGGTTGGCTGCAAACAATTGCGTCTGTATTGGTCAGGCTCTGGCAGAGCCTCTCAGGAGACATCCATATTAGGCTCCTGTCAGCAAGTACTTTTTGGCATCCACAATAGTGACTGGGTTTGGTGACTCCAGATGGGGTGGATAGGGCAGTCTCTGGATGGCCTTTCCTTCAGTCTCTGATCCACTCTTTGTCCCTGTATTTCATTTAGACAGGGGCAATTCTGGGTTAAAATTTTGAGAAGGATGGGTGGCCCCATCCCTCAAACCCGGGGGACATGCCTAACCTCTGGATATGCTGACCCCTAGTCTTACACCATGACGTCATAGGCTCCCCACGCTGACCCAGCAGTCTCATACTGACTGCAGCCATCAAACCTTTTATCATGTCTTTCCTTGTTTTCAGTTTCTTCCCAATGAGGCCAGGTCCATGTTGGCACTGAATTTATTGTTTTGGTTAAAAAAATAATAGTGTGTGCCTATTATGAGAAGCTTAATTGATAAAACACCTGGTTATGTAGACTTGGCCCAAGAGTACTAGCACTGAGGGCTAACTACTTACTAGCATTGTCCAAGGTCTGTCTTATGGTGAATGTGTGTTTGGAAATCCAGATGGATGCATTCCATTTAACACATGCCATCGTGCTATTCTGAGTGGTGAGAACTTTTATTTTCCTTTAATAAAAGACTTAAGCTGTTCCATGCCAGTCAGCACGCTTCTGTAGCGCTCGTAATGTTTCTGTAATAGTTGCTTGTGTATTGTATGTCATAGGTGCTTAGTTGTTTGTTTGTTTGTTTGTTTTTTAACCAATTTGACCTGATTGACATTTGAGAGTTACAGTTTTCTATCTGGATGAGTAAATCCTTTCATGCTGTCACCTTACTCCTTAGTATGGTAAAGCCATACTGAGTCATGCTACAAAATTCAGACTGTTATGTCCCTGAATAGCACCACTTAGCCATCAAAAGGCGTGTGGAGGTCTTACACATACGTAAATGGAGCAGTGATGATAATAGGTGTCCTAGGTGGAGCTGCCTTTGCATGCGTCCATGAGGGTGCCGAGAGAGGACCCATCTTCCTCTATCCTGCTGGACCCATCTTCCCCTTTCCGCAGATTATTTTGGAGCATGAGTCCAATTTAGAATATTATAAAAACATTTTCCCTCTTGCTAAGGTACAGAGAGGGCAATGCTTTCTGATTCTTAAAATAATACTTTGCCTAGGAACGTGCGTGGCCAGCGAAGGGCCTGCAGTTGCAGGCTGTTTTGATGCTTTCTCGGAAGCGCTTTGGTGTGTTTTTTTCTTTACTACTTCACATTATTTCGGAAAGGACTGGGAATAGATTGGAAAGATACAGGCCGTCACTGCATAGAGTTTACTTGATGATCAGAGGGAAAGAGGGCACAAGGACAGGAGAGTGAGCGAAAGCTGAGATTGAGTGCTGTTTATACAGTGCAGCACACAGGAAAGGTGCAGTCGCCACCTTTGGCAGTTCAAAGCTGTTGAACCTGGATGGCTTGTCTGGTTACACCACCGTGTTAGGTGATGGCATTGTTCAAGATGGTAGATCTCAAGTTTGACCCCAAGCTCCCTTGATGGAGATGAGGTCACATCTTTGTTACAGTCAGAACCCCAGCCTCCTACTTGGAAGAAGCCTAGCTGTTTTTGACCTAGAGACCAAAGAGAAAATTGATTTAGGGGAGAGAGTTGTAAGCAGTCTAAATTTATGATGGAAGACAGTCGCAGCTGGCAGGATTTGAAGGGGCTGGTCTCCGTAGTATTTTGACCCGGTGAGGCCTGGTGCTGTGCTGTGTGTTAGAGTGTTTTCTGGAGGGTACAGAGCCCTCTGGTGGCTTTGGTCCATAGTCTGTCACTTCTCCAGTTCACATGTGGCTTGTGAAGAGCCCCATCACTCATCATAGACAACAGTGCAATATCTCAGCTGTCATCAGCTAATGACTGGAGACAGGTCCATACATTGTACGATTCTGCTTTTGTGCACTCTCTGGAGGAAGCAAATCCACAGAGGCAGAAAGCTGATGGGGGGAGGGGGAGGGATGGGAAATACCTTCTGAAAGGCACACACGTTTCCTTTGGCAGTAATTCCAAACGTTCTAAGGCTGATGGTGACGATGTCTGGACACTCGTGAATGTACAAATAACAGTTGTTGGCTTGCACACTTGAAATTGAGGCACATGTAAAAATAGACATACGCAGGGCAGAATACTTAGAACTGTACAATAAAATGTCTACTGAGTAAATGCTGTTAATACAAAGAAACACCTTCAGGAGCTGATCTCTGACCTTACAGATCTCTTTACCTAAGCTAGAAGCCGGCTTCTTGAAGGAGAGCATGGGCAGGGCTGGCCTGGCACTGACTTTCCTTTCTCACACGGTCCTTGCTGATCTCACTCTGTTCGTTCTGGCCGGCCTTGAACTACACTTTGAAATTATTTTTGAAGCTTTTAAGTTTTAAATGCAACATAAACCTTGAAAGAACAATATTTTCAATTAGCTTTCTTAAACTGTCTGAAAAATTGATTGGCCGCCTTGCTTGTCTGTGCTTTCAGGAGACTGATTAGCCTGTCTAAGCATCAGCAGGGGTCGGCTCCTTACTCTTTGTCTTCTTACCCTGTTCTCTATCCTTAAACCCTTATACTTCTCTGCTGAAAATACCCTTGAAGAAAATGGCATTGATTCTCTATTTCTCTCTCTGTCTCCCTCTGTCTCCCTCTCTGTCTCTCTGTCTCCCTGTCTCTGTCTCTCTCTCTGTCTCTCTCTCTGTCTCTCTCTCTCTCTCTCTCTCTCTCTCTCTCTCTCTCTCTCTCTCTCTCTCTCTCTCATGTTTGTATAGCTTTTGAGATTATAGGGGCATAAGATGAAATTTGGATTTCCTTGTGACAGAATTTTGGTATATTTCATTAGTATTTAAAAAAAAATGTCCTCTTTGGCTGACTCATTGTCACCTAAAAGATAATAAAGGCCATTTTCAGTAAAGTTGACTGATTTCATGTAGTTTATGTTAGCTTGTTGTAGTTTTGTATAAGAAACAGATTGTGAGGCTGGGGACGTAATTCAGTGAAGGCTTGTGTAGCATTTGTGAGCTTCCAGGTTCAGTCTACAGCCTCATAAAAAGAGAGGAAGGAAGGAGGATTGTAGTAGGTAGATAGGGAGACAGAAGTTATCAGCAGCCACAAACCCATGTTGTTAATTTAAATTATATAAAATTTAGTACCTGATAAGGCATTATAATTGAGTTATCCTGTAATATTAGCAAAAAGTGTAATGAGCTAGAAGCTTTCTGAAAATTAGGTTCCGTGCCAACTAGGCCTCTAAGAATGCTCTTCATTTGAGGACGTCTACCAGCGCAGCACTCTGTCCGCTCTTTGGTGCACAGAAATCACCACCAAATAATAAGCATTCGAAAAGCTAATGAGCCTGTTGACTCTTCAAGTTGATGAAGCTCCTCGTGCTTGGTGACTCCACTCTGTGGATGATCATCCATGCTCTGTTATGTTTTCCTATGTTCTACTGACCATTGCTGTGGAGTCGCTCACCCCAACACTCAGTCAAGTCAGCGACAGCCATAGTATTGCTCTCTCATGCTTCTGTGGGTATAACCCAGTCCAGCCGGGCTCATCTTGCCTAAGGTTTCTGCACAAGCAGGGCTTCTTGAGACTGGCCCACTCAAACAGCAGAGAGTTCCTTCTTGAAAAGCATACAACAGTCATGTTTTAAATAACAGGAAGGGAGAAAGGGGAAGGAATAGGTAGGAAAAGCCTGCATGGGTTGGTTTGTACTGTGGCAGCAGTGAGCTGATGCAGGCTAAGAATTATGGTGGTCCCTTCATGGCCCTTCCTTTCCTTGCAACAGACACTTGTCGCATTTGTGCCTATAAAATGTAGCATTCTAATTTAATATATTTGATAAAATATTATAATAGGGTAAATTGGGTGATTTTCTTAATATTGTTTTTATGTGGTGAATTCAGATGCATGGGTTATACTTAATGAAAATATGAAGCAGACAATTATCTAGTAGAATTCCATCTTGAAAATCATAAATCAACTCACTTGCACAGTTTTTACAGGTACTAAATACCTGTAACATGAAAATCACACAGTCTCAAATACATACTGTGACGGTTTGTATCTGCTCAACCCAGGGAATGGCACTATTAGAAGGTGTGGCCCTGTTCAAGTAGGTGGGGCCTTGTTGGAATAGGTGTGTCACTGTGGGTGTGGGCTTTAATACTCTAGTCCTAGCTGCCTGGAAGTCAGTATTCTGCTAGCAGCCTTCAGATGAAGATGTAGAACTCTCAGCTCCTCCTGCACCATGTCTGCCTGGATGCCGCCATGTTCCTGCCTTGATGGTAATGGACTGAACCTTTGAACTTGTAAGCCAGTCCCAATTAAATGTTGTCCTTATAAAAGTTACCTTGGTTATGGTGTCTGTTTACAGCAGTAAAACCCTAACTAAGGCAACTACTAAATTCTACTCTTCCTTTTAGGTCCTTTGTAGACTGACTCAGTCAACTGTTCTCAAAAAAGAATTCTGTGCTGTACTGGTATTAATTCACACATTTAACACATTCATTCATTCATTCATTCATTCATTCATTCATTCATCCATTCATTCATTCCACTACTATGGAATAAATTACCCTAATCTTGTTCGACTACCTGGAGTCTGCCAGCTTGTTCCATGTGCTGGGGGCTCAAGGATGCAGTCTCCCGAACCTCCGTGAGGATTGTGCAGTGTATTAGTCAGGGTTCTCTAGAGTCACAGCACGTATGGGTAATCTCTATATAGTTAGGGAATTTGTCAATGACTTACAACTTGTAGTCCAACTCCCCAACAATGGTCATCAGCAGCTGTGGATGGAAGTCCATGGATCTAGCAGTTGCTCAGTCCCATGAGGCAGCTGTGGATGGAAATCCAAGGATCTAGCAGTTGCAAAGGCAAGAGGCAAGCAGGCAAAGAAGAGTTAGAGAGTCTTCTTCCAATGTCCTTATATAGGTCTCCAGCAGAGGGTGTGGCCCAGATTAAAGGCTGTAGGTCTCCAGCAGAGGGTGTGGCCCAGATTAAAGGCGTGTGCCACTTCTCCTTTAATCCCAGATGATCTTGAACTCGGAGATCTCCTTGTCTTAATCTTCTGGAATTCATAGCCACTATGCTTCAAGATCTCCATGCCAAGATCCAAGTCAGAAACTTGTATCTCTGAGCCTCCAGATTAGGATCATAGGTGAGCCTTCCAATTCTTGGTTAGTTCATTCCAGATATAGTCAAGTTGACAACCAGGAATAGCCACTACATGCAATAAAAAGCTGTGGAGACTCGCAGGACTAGCTGAAAAGTCGAACCATCTGCAGGAGCAGTGTAGAAAGCCCTGTGCACTCTCAGAGGCCCCAGCTGGGTAGTGGTGTGGATAGGAATCCACTGACTGAAAAAGCAGTCAGTCCAGGATGCAGAGGACTAGTGCAGCTTCACAGGAGCAGCTTTGGGCGTCTTGCATTGCCTGAAGAGGCTTACGGTTGATCAGGGTGCGGTGCTTGGTGGGTCTTGTCAATATTGCCTCCGACTAGTGACAGGAAAGCTAGATTAGTAGGGCGAGGTCCCATAGTAGCATGAGTTCAGAAAGCGTCATAGAATAATAAACTAATGGCTTGTTCTGTTCTCTTCCCTATAGACTTTGGGGTACAGTTATATCTGTTACAAGGCTCCCCATGTGCTCATTGATTCAGCTATTTGTAAGAGTATAATTCAGAATATGAATATGAAAATAATATCCCATGGAAGTTTGTCTTCAACTAAGATGTGTGCCATTAATCCTTTAAATCTCATGGCATTATAACCTGAATGCCAAACTTTCTATCTGTATGTAGAGATGAGAGAGAAAATTCAGGTCTGATGGCATCATCATCCATTCATTAGCAATATCCATTATGATCTTGACTCTCCCAAGTAATCATATTATGCTGCATATCTCTAAGAAAGTAGGTAAATCTGCAGTCCATAGCGCTTCGTTCTCTAAGAGGTTTTGAAGATGAGGACTCAGACTTTTGTTGTGTCCAGAGTAGATTTCAGCATCAATTAGCATTTTTAGAGCACATTCAGAGTTTGAGAACTGAACTAAACATTTCAGACATTTAATCTCATTTACCTGTAAAAGCAGCTGATGCAGTACACATTCTCTCTCTTTTTGAGATGAATGACCTAAACGGCGACTCCAGCAATGACAGCTGGGTGCAGTTGGAGCCTTGGTTCAGGAAAAGTCTGGAAAGTTCCCCTATGCTGGTGACCAGTATTCTTGGCTGCCACCTCTGAGAAATATTCTGATCTCATTCTTTTTACTCCCTGAGATTTCTATGATACAAATCAATTTCATGTTAAAAACATTGAATAGTGTCATACTGTACAGTGGTTCTCAACCTGTGGGCCGTGACCCCTTCATAGGAGCCTCTTGAGGTCATGGGAAGACAGGGATATTCACATTACAATTCATAATACTAGCAAAGTGGAGTTATGCAGTAGCAATAACTGTGTGGGGGGGTCACCACAACATGAGAAACTATGTTAAAGGGTCGCAGCATTAGTAAAATTTAGAATCAATGCTTTAATACATGCAACATGTGTAAAAAAAAACTACATGATTTGAAATAAGAAATGTATGAAACTAAACACTTGGCCTCAAGTTTAGCGATTATGTAGATAACATGATTAGTACCTAAAAATGCACAAGCCATGTAAGTATTAAAGCTTCTGCCTCACTCGTTTTTCTTAGATTAATTAACCCCTATGATTTAAGAACTTTAGCCCTCTATCCCAAGATGATCTTCATATTTTATTGTGAATATGATTAATTCACAGTCTTTTCCTTGGTAGGTGCTTCTGTACCCAATAAGTTCATTAGATGACTTCTGAAATGTTCCCAGTATAGACTTGAACTGGCCCACAGAGGGGGATGGCACCCCAAAGATTAGCTGAGGGCATCGTAATAAAGTTCTGATAGAATGCTGCCTGGCATGTTAGATGGTCAGCAGGGGAGGGAGGCTGCACACTATGGTTCATGTAGACTTCATTGAGGTTGTGGTGCTTCCGTTATCCAGTGCAAGGTAGGTGGAAGTCTTCCTTCTCCAGAAAACATGCATATGAGTCTCAGGTGGCTAGACTGGGGAACTCAGTTCATGCCATTGTGTGATAGAAGCAGAGGGAAGATAGATAGCCTCGGGGTGGCAGGGACGGGCAGGGACGTGAGCAGTGTCCAGACAAGGAGGGTGTACAACTTAGGATCTTCTTGTTTGCTTCCTGCAAACTCAGGGCATTGCGATGGGAATTTAGACAAGTTCCATCCCTGGGACCACTGTGCACCAGACAGCAGGTGGGTAGGCCACGCCCAGACTCTCAGCTCAAGAGTAGACATTGGGTTTTCAGAATGATCTGGTTCCCTTTCTTGCCTTTCCTCTTTTCCTGCAGATTACTTGTGAGGCCTTTATTGGGGTAAGACAGATCAAATAAAAGATACTGGTTTGTACACATTCTTAGTTCCACTATTGATTGGCAGGTACCATAAACAAAGTAGATCCTTTGGGGTGAAGTGGACCGACTGGGAAGATTGGGTTCACTTTGGGTCTTCCTTTTACCATTCGCAACTATCGTTCCCGGGAATAGGATTTTTCTCCCACTGTGCTTTATTTTTATAAACCCCATGAGACTATATAACTCTAATTTATTGTGTTCTTTTAAAATCAGGAGTTGGCCATTTACTGTCCTTGTTGGGAAACATACCTGAATTAGAATATATGGCTTGCTAGAACCTTTTACAAGGAAATTTATATTATTTATTTTGCTGCTCTAGCAGCCCCTCTATAGTAAGAAATAAATTAAGATAAATATAATTTATAATGCCTTTCCAATATTGAAGTGAAGTTCAGTTGGATGTTACCCCAGAAATAGAAGTTGTGTCTGGGGGATTTGTTTTTACAGTGGGGCCTAGCATCCTACCTCTTGTTAATGACTGAGAATTAATTTTCCTGGTGCTGTAAGAGACAGGAATCTGGTCCTTGTGGAGGAAATCTATTGTGTTAGCAATCGGAAAACAATGAAGAAGAACACAGCATCCAACAGAGATCTTGCTCAAGTGGAGATCGTATCTCACTTCTTAGGAGAGATCTTAAGATCTGTTATAGATTGAAGATATTTGCCCATGTTGGTATACACTAGTTTAAATAAATAAACTGAAGAGAAAACCACTTTGACCCAGTGGGGATGGTTCTAACATAGACTAATAAAATACTCTGCAAGGGACTCAGTGGTGATTTTTCTGGGTAGGAAGATAATAGTGTGGCGCGCACTAAGCCATCTCTGTTAGAGATGCGTGCTAACACATTCACAAGCGAGATGCTGCAGTGCCTTGGATTTGTCCACCAACAGATGAATGCATACACAAAACTATGATTTTATATTACATAGTGGAGTTTTATTTAGCAGCAAAGAAGAACTAAATTGTGTAATTTTGGGGAAAATAGATGGAAATAGAGATAATGAAGTTAAGAGAAGTAAGCCAGACTCAGAAAGACAAAACACCACATTTCCCTCATGTTAAACCTATGTACTACACATCTATGCCATGAAAGTGAAGGGAATGAGTAAGGCGCGATGGGGGAGACGCGAGACGTGCCCTTATGAAACCCGACATCTTGGACAAGGAAGACACCTTAGTAAAACAACAGTGTGTCAGGAGCAGCTGTGGTTTATAGATAAGTCAGATTGGTGATATATTAGTAGGTGGACTAATGTGGTTTGTTATGATAGTTTCACCGCCTCTGCATTTGTGAATGTTCTAGTTAAAGCTAAAAGTTTATGTTTAAGCCAAAGTGAATATGGTGCTGTAAAGAAGAGAATGTGGACTTCCTCATTGTGGTCAGAAGAGGATGTAACAGGTACAGAGAGGCATCCAGCTGTTGGCTTAGGACTGGACAACACAAGAAACATCTAGAAGTTGGTGACGATGAAGAAAGAAAGTATCCCCACAGACCTCCCTATTCACAGTGACCTTCTGACGCACACATCTGGAGGAGAACCATTCTGTGCCATCTTTGGTAATCTGTAATGACTGCAGAGGTAGGTGAGTACCAAGACCACCCAAAGAAGTTCACGGGCCAGCAGAGACTTCCCACACAAAACCAGTTAACTGTATGAATTTCACCAAGAAGGACAAAGTATTCTAGTGAATCGAGGATTGCAAAGTGGAAATTATACTCCAAGAAGTATATGTGGACGGTCTGGTCCTATCCGGTTGGTGACACTTAGGTGAGACCTGCCACTCTTCCTGCCTGTTGGGTCGTAGTGTTTTGCCCGTGTGACCCAGTAGTTTCCCAGGGAGGCGCCTCCCTGACTAAGCTGTATGTTCCGTGCTTAGGGGAGGGTAACATTGTGCCATCCAGGGACATGAGACCTTCTGAGAGGCTCAAGCCTCGAGTGGAAATAGAGATACTGAGATTCCTCATCTCCTGGCAGTTTTAATTACTTCAGCGGATGGATGCGGGGTGTGGGTTTGGGTAGAAGGACCAGTAAAGTGCTTAGGAGAGAGTAGAATGTAAATAGCAGGCACGCTCCTGCAGGTTGACCTCATGGTGCAGTCACTGACCTTTCTTACCAGCTCAGACTGGCGCTGAAAACACAACCCTCCCGTGTTGAAGCCAAGGTATCAGTCTCTGCTGGGCGTAAGCCTGAGTGGGTGCGTGCTTCCCAACTACCCTCACACTGACACCTCTGCCCTTCGCAGACATCAGGCAGCGTAAATGAGTCAGCTACTGAGGAAGGTGAGCTCACTGAGGCAGTGTGGACTCGTTTGCTTCTTTGAGTTTCCCCCCAGAAGGACAGGATGTTACTGTGTCAGCTCAGAGGCAGATGGGCCCATCTGTTTCCACCTTCAGATCCGCTGTTATTCCTATTTAGAGCTATGCCCTTCCTCACAGGATCTCCACATGCTTAGAAGATGGCCTGCAGTTATCTTGACATCAACTGGTATTTTGCGCAAGCAGGTAGAATAAATTAGGCTTCTCAACCACCCTGTTATGTAGTCTCTCTTAAGTCATTTCCTCACAATGAAATGATCTGTCATGACAACGGACTATAGTTC
Organism: Tokudaia tokunoshimensis; assembly: GCA_036184795.1. Lineage (NCBI taxonomy): Eukaryota > Metazoa > Chordata > Mammalia > Rodentia > Muridae > Tokudaia > Tokudaia tokunoshimensis. The sequence goes on along the minus strand of BTHU01000004.1, from coordinate 42,445,069 downwards.
AATAAGGATGTGATAGTGGGCCTTTGAGTCTCGGTGTGATGTTAAGTTCGTCCAGAACTGTCTTGTGTCTTGCATTTTAGTTTAGGATTATAATTTGATTTTATTTCTTCATTTGGTGACACTTTCCTGTGCCCGTGATATAATAGTGTTGTGTATGCTGGTGCTGGTCGCTCACAGTGCTGGGTTCTCTGTCCGTACAGCATCTGTTGGTGATGTTAGATCTGAGGATCATGGACTTGAAGAGCCTTGAGTTTGCGGAACTAATAGGGCCTTCTTAATTTGCTTGGTCCCTAATATCCCTTCAAGAATTCTGTGATGGGTTCTTGCTGGGCTTGGACATTCCTCTTTGGGGGCAGGTAGGGGAATGTGGGGAAGCATGTAGGGAAGTTTGATTATAAAACAAAGTTTGCTGGAGCATATTTTTCTATGGGCACCAGACAAATGAGATTCAACCAGCAAATATGTATTTAGATGCCACTAAATACAAACGATTATAGTCCTAAGAACCTGCTCCTTCCTGGATCCAAGTTTTCTCACAAGCCAGAATATTTTCCCTGTATCTCCATAATTTTTGTAATAAGTGCCAGCTTAAACAGGAGCCAAACCAGACCCAGAATCCATCATTCTATACAGTAATGTTCTATAATAATGCAGAGGTTCAGGTCACCGATGCTGTCTTCAGACGCACAAGAAGAGGGCATTGGATCACATTACAGATGGTTGTGAGCCACCATGTGGTTGCTGGGAATTGAACTCAGGACCTCTGGAAGAGCAGTCGGTGCTCCTAACCGCAGAGCCACCTCTCCAGCCCGATAGTCTTATTTTGGCTGCACTGCCGTGTCAGGTTTTAGAAGCCCCATTCATTTCATTTTTAATGCTTGAAAGGGGTGGGGTACCCAAGGTCACGGTTGCGCTTCACTCCCTGGGAGGGTTGTTTGGCCTTTTACTTTCTTTTTCACTATAACTTACAAAATGGTGACCTTTTAAAAAAGTCTTTTAAAGACTTCTTATAAAGGCTTTATAGTTTTAATTTTTAAACCCTTTGTTTTTTGACTTGAGTACAGACACCTGATAAGTAAAGATGGTCTAGTGAATGCTTCTTCTCCGCACTTGATGTCCCTGTAGCAGAGCGCTCCTGGGCTGCTTCTGCATGGCTCGGCGGTCATGTGACGACCAGTGAGGGACTGGAGAACACAGAAATGCTCCCTTCCCCCCCATCTTCTGGGGCTCCCTGCATCACTATAGCCCTGCCTGTGTGAGGGAAAAATGTGCTGGTCAGCATGTATGAGGACCAGATAAGTCTTGTCTGAAGTGTGTCCATTAAAGTGACAGGCTACTCGCAGCTGAAGCAGCAACCCTGAACATGACTTTTGAAGTGCAAAGCTGATGTTTTGGAGCAGAGATGATGTTCAGGCTTACTTCCAAGTTAGGATAGGACTAGGGAGGGAGACAGAAATGTTACCCACTGGAGCCCCCTGAAGCCCAAAACAGGATAGAAACGGAAGCGCCCCTGTCAACCCAGCAGACCGCCCCATGCCTGTAAATTAAATGCTTTCAGAAACATGCAGACTTACCTATTTATCGCATGTGCCACTGTGATAGTCCTTTGCGCACTGATGAATGCTCTGGTCTCTGCTAGATTTTTCGACCAATCATACCTTGATGGTCTGCTCGACTCTTGTAATTGGCTGCACACTGGTCCTCTGCTGTGCATGTCTGCTGATTTTACAGTCGGTGAATAAGCATGACTCTGCTCAGCAGTGCGAACATCATTCGATAGCCCTGCCGTGTGGACCTCTGGGTGGGTTTAAGACTTGGTTTGGGGCTTCCTGATGGACGGGCGTTTACTGCCTATTGCTTTCATCTAACCTGGAATCTAAGATAACTAAAGCTGAAGCATCTTTAGAGTAGTGCTTAGTAATTTTTACGAAGAAACACTTTGGAATTCACATACACAAATTCATATAAAATGTTTTTTGGAACCTGGGATATAGATTGATTAGCAGGATGCTTGTGTATCTGGTACAAGGTCAGGGGTTCAATCCCTAATAGTAGAACATAAATTGGACAGGGTAGCTCATGCTGAAGATTCAGGCAGTAGGATCAGGGATTCAAGGTCATCTTTTGCTACATGGAAAATTCAAGCCTAGTGTGAGCTTCATGAGACCTTGTCTCGAATAAAAGGTTTGTGTATGTATATTCAGGCTCAGGTTGCTTGGCTGAAATATAATATCAGGACTGTTTTCTATCTAATACTTTTCTGGGTTTGGATTTAGTTTCGAGTCCACCAAATTAATACCTTAGGATATGAAAGTATCAGCTCAGGACAGTCCGAGACCTGGTTCTCAGCACAAAGGAGATTTATTTGCCTTAGGAGGACGAAGTCCAGGGAATAAAGAGGCAAGAGATAGAGGATGGAGGAGAAGGGAATGAGGGAGAGGGGAGGGGTATTTGTGCTGGCGGGGTGCAGCGAAGGACTGCTGCTGGGTAGAGAGTAGATTGGCATGACCTGTAGGAAAATGGCAGTTCTTAAAGGTAAAGGCTATAGCCCTGTGTTAGGATGAGGTGTTTAGTATTAATTGGATATGTTAATTAGGTGAGCCAAAGGGAGCTTTTTGATTGCTGGACTTCATAATTTTCATAGTTGGAACTTGGTGGTAACCCTAAGTAGGAGGAATTGGCCCAATAAGAGGACAGACCTTGGTGACTGTTTTAGGAATGTAATCTAACAGGTTTGTTTGTTTTTGTTTTGTTTTGTTTTTGTTTCTTTAAGCAAAGCAGAGGGAATTAGAGAGAAGGGCATGGCTGCCAGTGTCACGTTCGCCAAGCCCTAGACGGCTGCAGTCCTTTCAGGATATCTCTTCAGACCGTATCCCTGCCATTAACCAAAGCTCATTCTTGGTGAAAGGTTTACCAAGGTAGCAGTGCTGACTCTTTTCATTGAACATGGGTTTATTTGAACCAGTAACTAGCCCCTAATCTTGACAGGCGTCTTCTCCTAGCGTGAACCAGTCTCCTACGTTATCGCGGTTCATGGATTTTAGTTACTTCTCATTTTGCTGTTTTCTCTGTCCCACTTGGGATATGTCCTTAAGGTTCCCACGGAGGGGGGGGAGGGGGATGCAAACAGTTTCCCATAACAAAAAGCCAGAGGATGCCAGTACGGATGTTGTTCCTTTGCTGGGTACCTGCCTTTTGTTTGTAAATCGCAGTAAAGTGGTTGTAAGATGTAGCCAGTGGCTCAGTCAGGTCGCAGTAGGAGACTCAGAAAGAGAATTATTGCACAGAGTGGGCACATTCAGCTGTGGGACTGCTGAGGGTAGGCTGGAATCCACAGAGTGGGCTATCACAAAGGGCAGGCTGGGACCCTGAGGCAGGATAGAAGCTGTTACGGGGACAGTTTCTTCAGACTAGTCCTGGCCCAGCTTGGAAGGCTTTTTCACTGATTGGATTAGGCCCAGCCAGTTTATCAAGGGTAATTTCCCTTGATTTGATTGTGGGTTTTAATCACATAGACTAAACCTCACCTACATTACCTTTTGATTGAGTGACTGGACTGTGGTGTACCCAGGTTGACACAAGAGAATGGGAACGGACCCTCACCTTGCTGCCCTGTTTCCTGGGAGAATCCTTCTGGTCCAGCCTTGAGTTATACTGCCCTCTGGAAGCTACAGTAAGCCTGCAGGCTCATCTTCCTCAGGCCTCACCTCTCCTTCTGAAATTGAGTCCCCTTACAACATGCTGCAGAATCTAGGCAGCTTCTCCTCTGTGCCAGAGCCAAACATTATTCTCCCCCTTTCCATTGGCTTTATGGGAAGGGTGTCTCCTCGATGTGAGTTATTTGTCTCACCTCGGCCGAGTGTCCCCATTGTTCTTTATTAGCTGAAGTTCCACATCAGCTTGGCACCCATTCCAGCAGACGCTTCAGTTCGCAAAGACAATAGTTGCAGAATTGGATGCCGCTTTCTTTCCTGGCTGGTAGCGGTTGTCATTGTTCTGTGTCACCCTTACTTGGAGGAATGCCGTGTAGGGAAATTGATGGGATTAAAACAGAACAAGAAGTCTAATTGCCTCTCTGTTCTGTGCTGCCTCTTTGAAAGAATTCCCTACATTCTCTTTGAAGACTTTCATGTTGGATTTTCAAAGTTACAGAAGTTTTCTTTGTCTCTACGTGAAGAGCAACATTTATTTATTTAATTCTCACAGGAGAAAACGCTGCAGGATTATGAGGAAGTTCTGCCGTGTCCTTTGGTGTTCGGAACCACCCATTATTACCTTACCAGCGTCTTCCCAGACTTTCCTAATCACCTATAGAACCCTCCCAAGTCCTCCACTCTGCTGCGCCATATGCTCTAGAGATAGGGATGTCAAGTTTTCTCAGGGCAGTGCGAGCTGGAGTTTAAAAGGTGTTAATAGGAATCAGGGAGGATAAGGGCCAAGATTCAGCAGGAGAGGCTTATCTCTGCCTAATAGCAATACGCTTGTTTTTCCTTCTTGATGTTTTAATGTGCAATAACATGGTCAGATGGAAATAATTTGTAAGTGTGAATTAAAATGGGATTTTTTTTTTTAGACCCAGTGCATCTACTGTTGGAAGAAGCTACTTGAAAAGTAAAGTACGGTCAGGTCGGTTGTTGGGCATAGTGGGGCTCATCAAATATAACTTGCTCATCTTCAAAGAGCCACAGTGTTCAGAAGGGAAAAGGGAATTAAATAAATTCCTTATCAGTCCTTACCTTGATTATTCATTTTGTGTGCCACGTGACCATGAATACAGTGCCTTCAGACAGCAGCAGTTCTTTTTGAAGATCTCCTGTTTTCCAAGGGTCAGGAGTTAGGGAAAGCCTCGGCCTGTTGCTGTCGGGCTCGTGGAGCTGCAGTTACATGGGCTTCCTGCAGACCGAATCTTCATGGGGTCTCATCTGAGCTGTTTGGTAGCTAGAACCTGCAGAACACACAGGAGGCTTGTGTGGTTCCTGAGCACCTTGGCCACAAGTGTTCACATGATCACGGTGAACTTCCGTGAATGAATGTTTAAGATATATAACCACATCATTGTTTTCTCTGACCTAGGCTTGGAAGCCCTGCTTTCTCGAGTCTGCATCGTTCTGTCAGTCCCGTGTGATGCACTAACCCCCTCAGTCAGATTCAGGCAAAGGTGCTGGACTCCAGTTGAGTTGCCCAGGCTGCCCTGGAACTTCTCATAACCCACATAGGCCTTTAAGTATCCGTCTTCCTGACTTAGCCTCCTGAGTATCTGAGAACATGGACGGACAGGTCAGGTCAAGGTTCGTGTCATGCATGTGCAAGTTAGCAGAGTCAAGAAAGTATGCAATTTGTACACACCCCAGCTATGATGTGTCTAAAGGGATAGAGTGGAGAGTGAGTCCTGAAAATAAATATATTCTCAGGCCAGAATATCAAGAGATTTGAGCTTTAAAATGCCTGGAGTCATCCTGTCAGTCAGAGTGAGAAAGTAAGTGTGTCCTGCTCAACACAATATGAAGGCCAGACTGAGGGAGGATCCAGAGGCTTGAAGGTGAGTTAGTAATTGTGTTTAATAGGAAAGGCAGCACTGGTGGTGAAGGGGACAATGGTGGCAGTACATTGTGGTAGGTGCAGAGGTAAAAGATGCAAAATATGGTGTTCGATAGTCTTGACTGTGAGGAAAAATTAATTCCATTAATACTATTGTTTATTATTAATAACAAGGTGTCATGCTGGAAGCTTTAGCTGATCTTTCCCTTTGGCCGCTATGATGGACGTGATTGACGTGAGGGAAAATCTAGAGGTGTTAACTCAGATAACACTGGAGAAGTGTCGGAATGAGGCTGCTCATAGAGACTTCTGAAATTTAGTTTTGAGGCCTTGCTAAAGTGTTCATATCCAGCCATGGACTTGGAAATCAAAACTAAGACATGGTGTGCTCCGAAGTCATCCTTCAGGATGGAAAGGGCGGCTGTGGAAAAGTCCCGTGGGCTCACAGTTACACTGTTTTGCTACAGTGTAGAGTGGGGAGAGGCAGCCATGATTATGACTAAGATAGAACGGAGAGCAGACAGGGGCAGAGACGGATAAAGGATGGAGGGCGAACACCGTGAACACAGAATTGAGAGTTTGAGGTAAGAGAATGCATGCGGCCATGCCTGCAGAATGGCTGGGAGTCGGATGTACATACAGGCTGACCCAGCACGCCTTCTCAGTGCTGTGCTAAACAGGCTGGACCAGCCAGCCAGAGGAGAGGGGAGTGTGAGGCGTGAGGCAGTGCAAGCCTGCAGAGTCAGCCTAGGCTGCAGGCTGTGTGTGATGGCAGGCAGAACCAGGCAGCATTCAGGACAGAGAGCTGATGCCAAGGTGTGAGCCCCGGGACAGTGAAATGCTTACTGCTAACACTCTACCACGTCTCATTTTCTCTGTTAATTTTTGATAACTTAGAAGGCTTTTTGTTTGCTTGGCATTGCCTCAAGTATATTAAAAACAGCAATTAATTAGAAACAACTGTAATGCTTCTTGTCAGTAGAACGACTAAAAATAGAGATGTGCTTGTGTTGCTTTCTGCTGTTGAGGGGAGCTTGGGGGAGGGGCGGCTGAGGTGGCGAGTCCCCTGTGACTCGGGTGCAGGGCAGGGTCGGACGCATGGTATGTCTGCAGGGGAAGAGAAGCTGCGTTTGGGCTTCTCAGTAATGGTGAAAATTATTCCAAGGAGGTTCCAAGACCCAGTGTCTCGAGGGTTTTGTGGCAGCGAAAGGTGTTGATGGTGGTTGGTTGGTGGCTGGGTGTGCTTGCTGGACGTTCAGAATTCTGCTCCGCATCAGAGATGCGCACCATTTCTGTGGTCACAGGCTGTCTATAACAGGTCTCTCTGTTGGCCCCCGTAGCGATTCCTTATCTTTCCTGCTCTGAAATCAGGGGCTGTGTCGAAAGTCATCTTTACAAAGATGCCACAGGGACCTTTAGAGCATGCTGGCCACTTGTCCCACCATGCTGCCCTCTTTGCCTGCTGCTGTGTGGGATATTTGCCCTGGAGACCTGCCCAGTGGCCACGAGAACTGACCAGGGGCCACCACTGTTCCTCTGTGTCTGTTTTACATCCCCGCCCCCGCCCTAGTGGGAAATGGGGACTCACTTCCTTTCTGTAATGAATTGTAGTCATTGAACGAGAGATGAAAATAAAGGTTCCCCCTTCCCCAAGTCTTTTCACACTCCTAAGTCAGAAGGCCACTTGTAAAACTATGGGAAATTTAGGTGCTTTGACTCTATGAGGTAAAAGTTGTGACTTTGCCCTCATAAACTCCCTCTAAGGATATACTTTCGTGCAACTGATTTTTTTTTCTTCCCTTTACTCGGTGTCACTGTCACATAAACACAACATGAAACCTGGCTTTCGATTTTTGCTGCAGTTTTATCCCAAGGAGTGAGCTGAGGACCTTGGCACAAACTTCAGTTTTTATTCTTGATACTGTTAAATCTATATTTTCCTTGATAAGTTTTGGGATGTTCTCGGTTCTGAATAAGTTAATGTATATACTTACGAGTTTGTTCAACCAACAGCTGGTTAAAGGCCCATCCTATCATGTCTTTCAATAGCCAGGGCTATAATCCTAGACACTGTGTTTTATCGTTTTCTCTTTCAGCAAATAAAACTAAGAGAGAGGCAGCTAGGGCTGCGCAGTAAAGCAGACACAGTGGGGATAGGTATTGTATTCTTTGCAGTTGGATTCTGCTTGTAGATAGGAAACTGACAGATCACAGGAAGGCAGTGCTGGGGGTGGGGTGGGGTGGGGTGGATAAGGCATGCTCTGTGTTTCAGAGCACGAATCCAAGCTGTTTACAGGAGGAAGAAGGTTCATTTTGTTTCATTTAATAGAGAATATTAAGTTTATCAATGATCCTTGGTTTCTGCAACTTTTCATAACGGTGGAGTTCTTCTTTGGTTTTTGATCTATGATTTTGTTTACTTTCTCACTTCTTAGCTGAAAATCTGCTTTATAATTGTTACAGCTCTAAATCCCTTTCTTTTAAATGTAGTCATTAACAAATATCCCTCATCATGATTAGTGTTGCCAAAGAAATTAATTGTATATGTCAGTGGAGAATTATTTCCTTTTTCCCTTACTCGTTTCTTGATAGTTTGGAAATGAGCAATCTGTTCTAAACATCCTTAAGTGCATTTCAGCATTTATTTCTGTAGTACTTTGCCAGCATCTATAAGAACCATTAAAATCACTAACATTATAATAGGGTTTTTTGCAGCAATTCAAAATCCAAGTGGGGGAAACAACTGTGCTAAGCACGGAGGTGCACACTGAGTATCTCAAAGGTGACTTTTTGTTTTTCGGAGTGCTAAAAATGACTGCATCCTTTAAAAGTTAAATTATGAGTAACTTTATAGTTCTTTTGTTTTTTTTTCTGTTGGAGCTCACATATTTATGAACAGGCAGAGTTACCTTCAAAGATTACACATGATAATCCAGCCCACCTCTGAGCACGTGCTGTCCATGTCTTCCTGTTTATAGGACATGCACACTACTTAGCTTTAAGGCTTTCAGTATTTCTCTTTTAATGACATGCCTGTGATAAGACACAATGGTTTCTATTGTAGAAGAATAGTCTTCATTATATCGCAGACGTGTGTGAGTGTGCATGTGAGTGCATGCATTTGAGCATGTGTGCATGCGTGCGTGTGTGTGTGTGTGTGCGTGTTCATGTGTGTGTGTGTGTGTGTGTGTGTGTGTGTGTGTGTGTAGTTTAGAAGACAATTAATGGGTGGCATTTCTTAAATAATGCCTACCTTTCCTTTTTAAACACAGGATCCTCTACTGGCCTGGAACTACCGAGATAGGATAGGCTGGCTCGCCAACGATCTACTTGACTTCATCTTCTCAGCACAGAAATTGTGTGCACCAGCCTGCAGAGCTCTTTTTTACATGGGTTCTGGAGATTGAACCTAGGTTTTTGTGATTGCAGGACAGGAACGCTTCCCATCCAGCTCTCTCCCCAGCCCCATATCATAGACTGTCAAAGTCTGCACAGCACATTCTCTAGACGGCTTCTTTCTGATCTCAGCGACATGGCGGTGGGGAGGGAATGAGAGTCTGAGACTTTTGTTTGTTCCTTTGATTTTTCTTTCCCCTTGACAGCTGCTTTTCCTTGAGTTGCTTTCTGGACCTTCATCTCCTCGTTTGTGATATGAAGGGGTTGAGCGCGAGTCCTCCGGTGCTCTTCCACTTGAAGCGCCTCTGAATCAACGGCCCGCCTGCTGTCTGTTCACATGGTGCTCAGCTGTTGAACTGCTTTGCCAAATTATGTCTCAAATTATTATAGACAGCAGCCTAGTCTCCACTGTCCTCTCCTTGTAAAAGCTTTTCCTTACCAGTCACAGCACACTTGAAAGCATGTCCTATGGTTTATATGATACACTGACACCCGGTGTCCCCAAATGCAATAACACAGGAAGCCAGTTGTCCAAGTTGAGGATGAAGATCCTGTGTTTGTCATCTCTCAAGTGGCAAATGTGCTAAGACGTGTGTTAGGGATAGTCTAATGCTGTCTTGTTTTGCTCAGAATCCTGGGGATACAAGTATGATGTCAGGCTCTGAAAAGGAGCAAGGTAGCAATGGAAGGGGATTTGCTCTGTGGACGTAAGGTTTTAGATTGCTGATATTCTGGCCTAATGTGAATCATCAGGTGTTCAGATTTCTCTGTCTCTGCTCAGCCACTTGGGTTCATTTCCATAGGCAAATTTGAAACTTGGCACATGGCTTTGTGTGTTAACTAATAAAGTTTCTAGCTTAAGTAAAAGTGATGAAAAATGCAGTATTTTTTTTTAATGGTTCATATGTGTGGTATTCTTTAAAATGTCTTTTGTTCTATATATGATACTAATGCATTTCAAGAAGGCAGTATTTTTTGAAGGATGTTGAGGGTGGGAGTCTAAGGTGTGTTAACTTCCAGTTATCTGTGGATGGATATCCACTTGGGATCCTTTTCAGAGTCTTGTGCGTGTACTGGATAACCTAAGTAGCAGTACCAATGAGTGCTATGCCCAGCCAACACTTGAAAGTGTGGCTTATTTTTATTCAGGTGAGGCGAGTTCCTGGGTCGAGTGGCCACCTTCATAAGACTGAAGACGGTGACTGGGAGTGGAGTGATGACGAGATGGATGAGAAGAGTGAGGAGGGGAAGGCGGCCGCCTCCCAAGAGAAGGTAACCGCTCTAGGTCACCAGCTGGCCAGCCTGCATCGTGGCTCTGTGGAATTCCATGGATTTTAATGGACATATACTTGTTTTGCAGTCACGAAGAGTAAAAGAAGAGAACCCAGAGGTGAGGAGCAATGATTACGTGTGTGTGTGTGTGTGTGTGTGTGTGTGTGTGTGTGTGTTTGTGTATCTGCATGAATATTTATTTGTTCGCCCTTTAGTTTCCCATTGTGACAGCAGAGTTTGATTCATTTGGGAGACAGTTCTCAAAATCTCATGGAGTAGGAGAGAAAGAAAAGTCACATAGATTTGATTGGCTTGGATTCTGTCTGAGTTACCTTGGCCTGATTAGAGTGTGGCAAATGACTCCAGTCTGTGAGACTCTGCTCTTCCCCATGGTAAGGGGTGATCACAGTGCTCATGAGGTAGCCATGAAGACCGGTGGAATCGCATTGGACACACTCAGAGGAATCAATCCTTGGCCCTCACAGGGAGATAATTATTTCAAGCTTGTAGTGTTACACTACTTGGAAGATACTGAAAGCATACAGGTAAAATTTGCCTCATACTTTAATTTATAAAAAAGAAAGCACGTTGACTGTATGACTCTTGACCTTTAAATGCACTGGATGAGTTAGAGCTAAGTGAGAAACACCCTTCATGACGTCTCTGAGGACTGGTCATCTTTTGACTGAGATCATTTTTTACTTACTTATTCCATATGATTAATTATCCTAATGCCTGATGATGACTATAGCGTGCTAATACTCATAGAGGAAATTGGAGAATATTTTAAATAGCTCCCAGTGTCTCACAGTCAGTAATTAATACCTACCTTCCTGAGGCCTCATTACAGAACTGGAAAACTGTGGCCTAGAAATGATACCTATCCAAACTTCTTCCTTTTATTTTTTTAATTAGCAGACATTTCCTTTTGATTAAGTGAAGTGCACCTTCCCGTGGGTTTGAAGTAGCAGTGGCTGGCCGTGCTTTGAGCCAAGCAGCTGCAGAGCCTCAGGCCACACTGTGCCCTTGGCCTCTGAGCACCCTGCTCTCGTCATCTCATCAGCGGTCAAAGGTTCCTGCTGGGCCTTCTCGGGTTCCTGCCTACCAATATTGTCTCTCTTTCGGAGCCCACCTTCCTCCCTGCTTGTTCTTTGAACTACTCTCTCTATTTCATACCTTACAGCTTTGCTCAGGGACGTTGTTCTCTACGGTAAGAACACCACAGAGCCTCTGCAGTGGGGCAACTGGGTAACGTCGTATCGGGACTTTAGAAGAATCTTACCTAGCTATCATGAACTCTACTCTCTCTTGCCTGTGTTCCCATTGTGCCTAGAGCAGAGCACAGAGTTGAGGGGTTTTCATCTGCATCTAAACTATCTCTAGTGCAAAGTGTAAGTTCTACATAGATACAGAAAAAGTGAACATGTTTCCACACACTGTCGTTGGCTCAAAAAGTGTTGCGGTCCAGTCACCTTCGGCTAGAAAATGAGGGCAGTACTTTATTTATACACATGTCCCCTTTGCATACTGAATATACTGTTCCTGTTTGCTGGTAACAGGGATATCTGGGCACTGGAGTGAAAACATGACAGAGAGGTATGAATAGGCTATAATATTTATATGGTCAGAAAGGGAATAAAAGATCACAAGGCATTAGGTAGTTGATGTGAAGTTTAGCAACAGCAGCTCTGGTACTGCTGTGCTTAGAGCGAGATGTGGTGCTTTAAGAGTCCTTTGCTTGCCAGAGGCCATGTGCCATCCTTACTAGGCTAAGGACCGTGCTCGGGCGTCCCAGCACCTGTTGGAGATTGGTTAAGAAGGTCTGAATTGGTGTTTGTCAGTGGGGCACCAAAAGAAAGGTAGTTCTTGGGCCAAGTTTGGAGGTTCTACTTGGAGAGAATTTTCAGTATAGACTTTTAAACTCTCAGAGTTCAGCTGTTTGCTTGAAACTCACACCCCAGCACTTTGAAAAATTGGCCCAGTTTAAAAAATATGATCTTCTGGGAAGCTTACACACTAGTAATTAATAATTTGCAGCAAATGGATAATTGCCCTCTTCTATTTATCATCTTGTTCTACTTGGAGACAGAAGTCCACGGAGACCAACGGTCATTAACAACAATACTAATATTAGAACTAGAGAGAATTAATTGATCAAAACCTGAACCCATTCCATATAGTCTATGTGAAATTGTGTTAGACATCATGAGGATTTATGCACCAAGAGGAGAATGCCTACTTTCTGGGGAGATTTTCATCTTTGTAGGAAGTTCTGGCCAAGGACTCAAGTTTTAGGGGATGTTTCCTAGCTCATAAATCTTAATGAAAATTTTTAGTTACTACCCACTATTGATTTATCGTTTTGTTTTCAAGACTGGGTTTCTCTGTGTAGCCTTGGATGGATGCCCTGGAATTCACTTTGTAGACCAGGCTATCCTAGAACTCACAGAGAGCCTCCTGCTTCTGCCTCCCGAGTGTGGGGATTAAAGGCGTGAGCCACCGCTGCCGGCTTTGGCTTTGAGTTTTGAGAAGTGATTTGGGATTTCTTTTTGTCAGACTCTGAAGTAGGTACCTGTTGTATGACTCTGGTCATTTTGCTTCACTCTCTTAGTTTTCTATGTAAAAAGTGAAGCTGACTTTATTTAAATCTAGTTCCCTTTGGTTTTGTTGAACTGAGGAAATCCGTCAACATTTCATTTAAACAGTTCCCTTTGGAAGCCACATCGCTAAGAAGATGGGAAAAGATTTGCTGCCCTGCTTTAAGCACAGCAGGCAAAACCTTGGAAAATGGGTGGTGATTCTTAGGCTCAGCCAGTAGAGTTGAATTTCTTTCCTAGTTTAGGGATAGGTCTAGACAACTCTGATTTTTAAGTTCTGATTAGTGGTCTAGACAACTGACTAGGAAAACTGCAGAAGCCCTCTGAATCCAGATGTGCAGAATGGCCTCCCAGAATGAATGAGTGAATGAATGAATGAACAAATAACTAAATAATAAAAGAAGGAAGGAAGCACTTCAGAAATCAGCTGAAGAATTGTCTTTGACTTAAGCTAAGCAGATCCTACAAGAAGATTGTTGAAGGGTTTGCTATCCTGTTTGGGATAATTAGGAAAGTATTTGCTGGCTCTCTGATCGTATTCTCATTAGAAAAGTATTTCAATACGGATTTAGACTGAATTAATTTTTACCAGGTTTAACTAAAGATTAAACACATGTGAAGATTACATTTATTTATGCTGCTTGATGTTTTTTAAAACTGCCACTAGCTTTTAATACCATTCTGATGAAAGGTGTTTCTCTGCCACTCAGCAGCTCCAGACATGTCTGTTATCTACCTCTGTGTAAAGGCAGAAAGAGGCCTGATTTCATCCTGAATCTGTTGTGCTGGCCCCTGTCTGTCAGAGACTGCTCAGCCTGGGTTGCAGGTGCTGAAGCTTAGTGCAGGTGACTGCCCTTCAGAGTACTGGTGACTAAAGCTATATGTGTGACCAGAGATCTGTGCTTCCAAACATCAGCTTTCTGATTTAGAATAATTTTTGTAGAAATGCTGCAAAGACGGTGGACTCCTCCTCCAGTTTCTCCCTGCGTCAGTTTTTCACATTATCTGGGCTTATTTATCAAAACTCAAAAATGGATTCTGCTACTTTATTATCAGCTAAGTTTCAGAATTCTTAATAGATTTCACTAATTTGTCCACTAATGTCCTCCTTCTGCTCTAGCGGGATGCAATCCAACACAACACATTGCATTTTCTTACAGTGTTATTAAAAATAGAAAAAGAGCAGACAAGGCCCCGCTCTGAGAAGTTGGAAAGCAGACAATGCCTCTTTCTCTCCCCTGAAGCTCTGAAGTGGTTTTCTCTCTTTTACCAGGTCTGAGGTCCCTATCAGGGTCTATTTCCAGAGTTACATCCAACATTCATTTCTAGTTTTCCTCCTTTCTTTCCTGTCAAAATGCATACCCACTCAAGGACTTTTCTTGTAGTAAATTGTTTAGACAGAAAGCAATTGGGTACAATTTCTACACTGTTGAAGGATGACAACTACTACTAATCCTGTCAGCTTTCTTGTGGGGTTTCAGTTTAGTGGAGTCATGCAGCTGTGGCCTAATTTCATAGGGCTCTCCCACAGTGGTGACAGTCGGAACTGCACTTGATTATTAGTGAATATACTTTGTATGGGAGAGCTTTCTGTTTCCCTGAGCACCCATGCGTATTTGGAGGAGTCATGTGTCCTTTGCTAGAAGTGGCTGCTTCGTGACATGCAGTGTCACACCTGCGTGGGAAGTTGAAGGTGTTTGGTCCTTCTGTCCAAACACCTGACTGGCTCAGGGAAGGGGAGGGCAGGTTGTGGGTCAGCACAATGCTTCGAAGGGTGTTTGCTGGAGGGCCTTGTCCTCTGCTGCTAAGTATCAGAGATTTGTTGTGTTTCTAAGAGTCATTTTTGCAAACTTGTTGTACAACTTTTCAAACATAGCAACATGAAATCCTGTTATAGTGACATGCCAACAACCATGTTTCTGATGTCACTTAAGGAACCTTTTTATATATGTGTCCTGTTCATCCGATTGCTCACCTTAACTCTTCCATGCATTTCAAAGTAAACCAGAGCATTAATGTTACTTAATTAAATCATCAATAACAATTAATTAATAACACTTCTCACCATCACTTTGGTTTGAATTAAGTTCTTTTTGAGTCAACTCAGAGAGCAAGAATTTTATACTCTTAAGACTTGAGAAAAATGCTTGCTGCAAAGATTTCTGCCGATTTTTAGTATTGGTAATAAATTAGAAATAAGATCTCGATCCTTGGTTTTCATTGCTGTTTCTCTTTGAATGTGGTGGGTTTTGTTGTTGTTATTGTTGACTCTCTCAAGTTTATGCCCCTGGGTAGAGATCACAAAAGTAGAGCTTGAGGCGGAAATACCTTAGGACCAGACTAGAAATCTTGAGTGTAAAGTTTCACTCTTGTGGTTCCTTTAGAGAAATGTTTCTGTTATTGTTTTCCCACCATATTTACTTGTCCAAGCAACAGTGAGAAGTTACTCGAAGTAATGATGTAAAAGGCAGCATTTGCTCAGTCTTCTTATCTTTTCATTAAGGCCCCTTAGCAATAGATGGCATGATAGTACGAGATCAAGTTATTCTCTTAAAGCATGCTGTTTCTCATAGACCATGTGTGTTATCCCAGGATTTATTGCATAGATTCTCCCCTGTCTCCATGAGATTCTGAATGGTAGAACACATGGACCCTGCAGTCTAAGGGTAGCCAGCAGCACGTGGGCCATACTTTATCGAGACGTTGTTGCCTAAGGTCTTCTAAAAGTATCATCTCTGATGATCACGATGTAGTGTCCCGGACACTAACATCTCCCTTTGGCTTCCTTGCTTGTCATAACACTGGTTTTCTTGACAGATCTCAGTGAACGCTGGTGGCATCCCCGAGCAAATACAGTCCCTCTCTGTGCACGACTCTCAGGTTGGTTCCTCTGCCAGTCATTTTTATTTGAAATGCTTTGTAGACAACTTCATCGAGTTTTAGACAGATAGTCAGTCAACTTCAAGGTAGTGCTCCCAAAATCAGGGGCTTAAAAAAGCAACAATAGAAACCATCTTTTTAAGTAGTTATGGAGAAAGAGAATATCACTACTCTCAACCATCCTTTACAAGATATTCAACCACAAATAATAGAGTTTGGAGAAGAAAGAGATTACCCAGGTGCCTCTGCAATCACCAGTACTGTGGGCAATAAGCAAAGAGAAGAAAATGATTAAATCTGCTATGCTTTAGCCATCAAACACGGTGGTTAATTTATACTTTCCTCTCTTGTTTCTGACTGGATAATTTCTATAACCCCTCCTGATTATTCTTTTATCAATGAGTTTTATGTGCCACTTGGTCTCTACAACTTGTCTTATTAAAATAGTAGTCTAGTGACTATGCAGTGCATGTATAATGTGTACTTAGAATGTGTGTGACAGGAGCCTGTGCTGTGGTTGTTTTGGGTGGTGAAGTCATCGAGGGAAGAGTATAGACACAGAGCCTTAGGATGGGCCCACGTGTTTTGCTGTATAGTCACATGCTGATTATATGTCTTTCTGTTTTACCTGCTTCTGAGGTTTATGGGTCAGCTGTGAATTAAGGAGGTGTTTAGACAGAGGGACTTCATGACTACAGGAAACCTCTCTGAGGTCTGATAGCTACTCCTAGTCTTTTATAGCTACATAAAGACACACAGAGGTTAACAGGTTTGTACAAGGTCATGTAGAAGCAGAAGTGGGATCCATTTTCAGTCTTTACACTCTATCATCCAACTCAGTCAAAGACTTCAAGGTAAACTGTAGGGTTAGCCTCCCCATAAAAGACAAATTAGGAAGTATGGGTGCAAAAGCAAAGGAAGTAAACAGGAAAAGGGGGCAGCATTGATTAACATTTTGATTCATCGTTCACTTTTACATCTCTTATTTTCCCAGCAACCTTTTGAGAGAGGTGGCTTACCTACTTTGTAAACGGAGCAACTGGCTCTGAGCATTACTTACCCATGGTTACATAGCAGGTTGCCATCAGAGCCAAGCTTTTCCTGAAATCTCTTATTTCAGGGGGTCTGATCAAGCCTGGGTATTCACAGGAATAGTATGTGTCATAGAGGCATCCATGATGGACGATCTGTATCAGGATGATAGGTGAGAAGTGTAGGGAGGATGAACATTGATTAATCTGTGTTCACCCCGGATGCTTGTGTCTAATGTACCTAAGTCATCCCATCCCACTCCCAGCCCCACCACATACAGTTTGGAAATAGAAACTCTATGCATGATGGCACCGAGCCACATCCCTAGCTCTTGCTTTTTTGAGACAGGTTCTTGGTATGTAGCCTAAGCTGTACTTAAATTTGCACTTCTGCTTCCATCGCTTGGATGCTGGGATTACAGGTGCCACAACCATCCCTGATCTAAATGCTGGGATTACAGGTGTCACAACCATCCCTGATCTAAATGCTGGGATTACAGATGTCACAACCATCCCTGATCTAAATGCTGGGATTACAGATGTCACAACCATCCCTGGCCTGGATGCTGGGATTACAGGTGTCACAACCATCCCTGATCTAAATGCTGGGATTACAGGTGTCATAACCATCCCTGATCTAAATGCTGGGATTACAGGTGTCATAACCATCCCTGATCTAAATGCTGGGATCACAGGTGTCACAACCATCCCTGATCTAAATGCTGGGATCACAGGTGTCACAACCATCCCTGATCTAAATGCTGGGATTACAGATGTCACAACCATCCCTGGCCTGGATGCTGGGATTACAGGTGTCACAACCATACCTGATCTAAATGCTGGGATTACAGATGTCACAACCATCCCTGATCTAAATGCTGGGATCACAGGTGTCACAACCATCCCTGGCCTGGATGCTGGGATTACAGGTGTCACAACCATCCCTGGCCTGGATGCTGGGATTACAGGTGTCACAACCATCCCTGATCTAAATGCTGGGATTACAGATGTCATAACCATCCCTGATCTAAATGCTGGGATTACAGGTGTCACAACCATCCCTGATCTAAATGCTGGGATCACAGGTGTCACAACCATCCCTGATCTAAATGCTCGGATTACAGATGTCATAACCATCCCTGATCTAAATGCTGGGATTACAGATGTCACAACCATCCCTGATCTAAATGCTGGGATCACAGGTGTCACAACCATCCCTGATCTAAATGCTGGGATTACAGATGTCACAACCATCCCTGGTCTAAATGCTGGGATTACAGATGTCACAACCATCCCTGATCTAAATGCTGGGATTACAGGTGTCACAACCATCCCTGGTCTGGATGCTGGGATTACAGATGTCATAACCATCCCTGATCTAAATGCTGGGATTACAGGTGTCACAACCATCCCTGTTCTGGATGCTGGGATTACAAGTGTCAACCATCCCTGGCCTGGATGCTGGGATTACAAGTGTCAACCATCCCTGGCAATGTTCCTTACCTTTGTGCATCTCCAAGGTCCAGTGCATGTCGGCTCTTCGCTCTGGACCAACAAAGTGCCAATTTAGATGGATGGACTTAATTTGGACTAGATGCAGCACCATCATGCACAGAATCCATCCTATGAGTGGTGCTGTCTGTATGGAGCATTCACACCCACAGTCTGATGTTAATTAAGCATCTTTCTGATCCTCTAAAAAAGGTCTTGGGAAACCAAAGAAGACCTTCTGGGATAAGCACCAATCTTGAGGTTTCCAGAAAGGGCTATAGGAATCAAGACCTATTGAGATTGTATTTATCCTTTTCCCAATAAAACTTAAAATGTTGTTTGTTGTTTTCTTTTCAAAGGGCCAACCAAATGCTAATGAAGACTACAGAGAAGGTCCTTGTGCAGTCAACCTTGTTTTAAGATTAAGGTAAATAACATTATTTTGCATTCTTTTTTTCTCTCCAGTATTCTGACTGCCTCCGTTAACTTTTCATAATATTACGATAAGATGAAATTGTTAACTTACTTGATTTTCCCAAACAACAATGTACGCCACATTCCTGGAACTAATTATACTCTTTTCATTGCTTGCAAAACGATTAATAAGAGAAACACCATTTGAAAGCATCTGTAGGCTCTATATACACTTCATTACATTTTTTCTCTCCTTTTTTTTTAATCATTTTTTTCCTTTTTTCTTTTTAACAATGTAAGATCACAGTAAGAGATTTTTAATGAGTCTCTTTCACACTCCTGCAGTCAATTTCTGACAGAAATAAACCTTGCTTGTACTACAAGTTGCCTGTTCAGAACATTTTTTTCAGTGGCAGGTTTGATCAGCCACTGTGGAGAAATGACAGATATATTTTGAAAGCACTTTCAATTTTCTAGGAAATGGATACAAATATGGCGCCTGACACTCCACAGCCTCGTGAATGAAAGCCGTTTCTATTTTAAGACTTTTTTTTTCAACTTAAAGGTCTGCTTTGCAGATATTCTTTGTTAAGGATGCAGTACCTTGAGAGGAAGGAAAATAGGGTAAACGTAATTGCAGCCAGACGACTTTGCCAGGTCAGTCAGGATGTTGTCACATTTCTGAAGGCTTAAAGGGGAATGGGCATATTCACAGCTGTGGCTGGGAAAAGTGGGTCTTACAGCAAGGCCAAGGTGTGTTTCCAACTCATGGAGTTGGCAGAGTCCACAGGAAGAGACTGCCATTGCTGTGAGCACCCCTTCCTTCCCACAGGTGTGCAGACTTTGCAGTGTGTTTACACATGCCTTCTAGGGCACACCACAGGAATACTTGGAGACATTTAAGTGAGACTGTGCACTGCATAGTCACTGGATTTTGAAACCAGAGACTGAAGCTATTACAGTGCAGTAGCTTTGAGGAATATGTACAGTTAGTGACTTTAGCCATTGCTGAAGAATGAAGTTGATCATTTCATGTTTTTGCCTTTGGAACCAGAGTAGAGATTTAAATATTCAAATTCAATTCATTGTATATCTAATTCTCTGGGGGAAAAAAAACCTTCATCAAATGAAAAGAAAGGAAGAGAATGTTGGTATATATTATTGAAGGTGTTGTACCAGATAGTTTTGATATTTTTTTTAAAGATTTATTTATTTAATGTATTCACCATTGCTCTCTTCAGACACATAAGAAGAGGACATCAGACCCAATTGCAGATGGTTGTGAGCCACCATGTGGTTGCTGGGAGTTGAACTCAGGACCTCTGGAAGAGTAGTCAGTACTCTTCTTAACCACTGAGCCATCCTCTGGATAGTTTTATGCCAATTTAACATTAGCCAATGTCATCTGAGAGGAGGGAACCTCAACTAAGAAAATACCTCCATAATGTCAGGTTGTAGACAAGCATGCAGAGCGTTTTCTTAATTAGTGACTAGGGAGATCTGTGCCCAGCCCATTGTAGGTGGTACCATCCCTGGGGTGGTGGTCCCTTATTCTATAAGAAAGCAGGCTGAGCAAGCCATGGGGAGCAGTCCAGTAAGCAGCACTCCTCCATGGCCTCAGCTCCTGCCTTCAGGTTCCTGCCCAGCTTGAGTTGCTGTCCTGACATCCTTTGATGATGAACAGTGATTTCCTCTACACGTTGCTTTGGCCATGGTGTTTGATCACAGCGATAGTAACTTGAAGATGGGTATATCAGACTTAACGGTGTGTAAAATATACTCCAAATGGTGACATGGAACAACACCCCTTCACTGTTTCATCATGTTAGAAGTGCAGGGCCGGCTTTGCTGAATTCTCTAATATCTTATAAGACTGAAACTAAGGTACTCTGCCTACTGGGGTTCAAGGTCTTTTGATAAGCTCACCTGGGCTGTTGGCCAAACTGAATTCTTTAGACCTGTAGACTCAGGCTTTTAGAAATACCTCATCCTATTTATTAGTCTTCTTTATACCAAGGGGAGAAGGTTATGAAATAGGCTGTGTACATGAGGAAATAGAAATTTTAGGATCATTCCAGATCTCTGAAATCCCTAGAACATCTCTCTAAATAAGGTCAAATTAGCATAAAGACATCCTAGTGGAAGTTAAGAGTCAAGCTTGAGGCAGAGTAGCATTGGCAAGGATTCTGTGGAGGAAGCACTGATGAGCAGTTATATAAGTTCCAGGAAACCGGGGTGGGCAGAGAGGTGGGCAGGGCATGAGGTCAGACTTGCTGTGGGAGTCTAGTCATATAGCCCGTGTTCGCTGTAAGAAGGTCAGAAAGCCTGTGAGCCGATGAGTGATGTGAGCGGAGTTAAACTTTAAAACTATCACTGCAGTCACCTTATGGAAAATACATTCAATGTTTTTACAGTAATATGCTGTTCAGAGTTTATTTTCTGGCTAGATCTGTTTGGTGGTGTGTGTGCTTCTCTATATGGGTTCTGGGGTACTTTGAATGAATGGCCCCCATAGGCTCATAGGGAGTGACACTATCAGGACGTGTGGCCTTGCTGGAGTAGATGTGCCCTGGTTGGAAGTGTGCCACCCTAGGGGTGGGTTTTGAAGTTTCAGAAACTCAAGCTAGGCTTACTGTCACGCTCTATTCTGTGACCTGCCAATAGGACTGTAGAATTCTCTGCTACCTCTCCAGCACCATATATGCCTGCGTGCTGCCATGGTTTCCACCATGACGATATTGGGCTAAACCTCTGAAAGGTTTAAAAAAAAAACTAGTTAAAAGATTCCTTTTTAAGAGTTGTCATGGTCATGATCTCTCTTCACAACAATAGGAACCCTAACTAAGATATATATGTATTTGCTTAATTTGAGGAAGTGTTCTTCTGTGGTCTTATTGAAGAGAGATTCAATGCCACTCACCTGGGAGTCTTTTATTCAGACCAGGGTGGAGACTGATAGAAGCAGCGTGACCATTTTTGGAGAAAATATTTGAAAATTATTCTAGGGTTTGACAGGAAATATTGGTAGAGTCCTAATCATTATTTCCTGAGATGGACAAGAGAGTTGGAGTTTCAGGATGGGGTAGAGCCAAGAGCTTTGTTTCGGGCACATTAGGCCTGTAGCGTCTATTAGATGTCAGTGTACATATGTCAAGAAGGTATTTAGATGCTGTTAATCCCAAAGATGCAAGGAGAAAGACCACCAGTCCAAATCATTATGGCCAAATTAATTAAAGCATACATTCAGTTAAAGCAAGTAATTAATCAAAGCAAGCTGTTTTTTTCATGACCGTGGACTGCCTCCTCTAAAGACTAGGTTCAAGAGGTCAGCCTTGGAAATGAGGAAGACAGATTTATGTAGCGCCGGGGTAGGGAGTTTCCAAAAGGGAGATTTGGCAGGTAAAATAGGCTGGGCTATAGAAGCAGAACCTAACAAAGTTAGTCATAGCAACCTCCTGAAACAAAAACATGGTTGCAAGGTGGTCATAGCAAGGTAGTCATAACAACAAGTAGTCATGCCCAAGGAGGCGAACGTCTAATTTTTCATTGAAAAGTGTTAACTATCTTTTAAAACTGATACATTATATATAAGATTGAGAAAACACGTTTAAAACTTTGGTCTCTGTGTCAAGTTCTGGACATGGGTAAAATGTGGATTTTCCCCTTTATGCACTTCACCAGTATTTTCTTCTCCATACAGTATATATTTAGGTTATATGTAATGTAAAATATGTATCATAGAATAAGGCTCAGTATCAGAAATGTTCTTGGATGCACTTCAACAGGATGACCCCAACTATGATGTCACCTTCTGTTTCACATAATGTCAAGACATGTTTATAACATTTTTGGATCAAGTCAAAAAATTGTACAAATATTTTAACCATTAATGTACTTTTAGTCAAATAAAAAATGGGGTTAAAGAAGAGGCTCTGTAGTTAAGAACTTTTTGCTGGTCTTGTATAGCACCCCAGTTTGGTTCCCAGCATACACATTGGTCAGCTCACAATCACCTGGAACTCCAGCTCCAGAGGATTCGATGGCAGGTCTTTGTATAAATCTTTTTCAAAAGTGGTCACGGGGACTGCAAAGATGGTTCATCAGTTACGAGCACCAGGTGGTCTTCTAGAGGACCTAGATGCAATTTCCATCACTAATGTGGTTACCTCAGAACCCTTTATAACTCCAGTCCTAGGGAATCTGGTACCTTCTTCTGGCTTCCATGGGTACTGTACATATGCAGGCAAATACTCATACACATAAAATAAAAATAAAGGAAGCATTCGTTAGTCACATATTTAACACAAAACATTCAGGTTTTAGAAACAAGTCATTTATTTGGAAAAGTGAAGTTTACCATTTGTGTTTATATGTCAATTTCTTTGTGTTCACTGCTGTTCGTGCTTTGACAGCTCAGCTCGACTGTATAGATTGGATTTTATAGTTTGCAGAAGTCGACCACAGCAATTGATGTATGTAGATCTCTGACTCAGTGTGTCCCACTTGTTGGCTCATAATGAGTTTAGCTTGTTCTAATGTAGCAGCAGCATCAGATCCAGACAGACCAGCCAAGGCCCCAGGTGAATACACTAGCTCCCTGTTAGTAGAGGAAGGCTGTCTCTGGAGTAGAATTCTACCTTAACAGAAATTCTAAAGTACAACAAATCACTACCTTTATTGAATTACTGTTTTAATCTTCCAACTAAAATGCACGCTGTAGGGAATACACTCAGAAAATTACGATTCCAGAAAGTGTGCTAATCTGTTAGGAAGTGCTGGCCACTGTGTTAGCGAGTACACCAGAATTCTGTTCTCATCATTGTTCATGAGGAATTAGTTACTTTCCCAGCTGGTGAAATAGGGTTAATTGCATAATTCTCCAGTCAAGTGGCCAGGAGCCTTGATTAATTGCCCACCCAGGGGCTAAATACTATGGGCAGTGAGTTCTGTTATGCAAAGCTGTTTTCTGCATCCTCCCGTTCCCTCTTCAACACACTACTTATTTGCTGCTTTCTTTATGCAAGATTTTGGGGAAGAGACAAGGTTTCTTCCCTCTGATCAGCCTCCTCATAGGCAGAGAGATCCGACTCTGCACAACAACATAAGTGAAACAGGAGAGAGATTAAAAAGAGCCCTGAGCAGTTAGGAGTAGGTGGGGGCTTTTTGTCTGGCTGTTAGCTTTGGTTTGCTTGTTCCCATAGTAACCAGTGTTTATGCTTTCAGTAGCTCCATTTTGAGCTGAGAAATAGGTAGGAGGTATCTGGGGTCAGTGTCAGGCTGCTGGCCTCTGAAAAGTGACTTGCAGTCCTATATTATTTCCGACAAGATCACTTTTGCCTCTCAATGAAGTGATAATGTATTATTTTGCAGGTGACAAGTTATTAGAAGCGCAGTTCTCTAGTCTGAAATATATTTGCCATGTTACGTAACTCTTTAGATGTTCTTGTCCAGATATTTTCTTTTCTTTGGGAAGTGGAGGAATTGTTGTGTGTTTATCACTGGTGGTGTCCTTCTGAATGGCGAAGTGCCCATATGTGCCAGACACCATGATAAGCCTGCTATGCGCTTTGTCTTGTTAACCATCATATATTATTAAAACATCACTACTGGTACCAAAATCTCACAGCTAAGAATGCAAGGTTCAAAGTCATGCAGTCATGTGTCCTGCACTGTAAAGCCTTCAAGCAGAAATGGTCATGATCCTCGCTGTCCTGAACACATGAATCTTTGTCCTTCTCCACTTGACCCAGAGGCCTTACTTTATTCCATTCTGTCTTGAATGCATTTAGAAATGAATATATTCAGGACTGCTAAGCCTTCACTCTTCTCATTAACACTCTGTGTGAATATTCTTTTAACAATGTTTCCTGATAAACTCATCATTAATGTTGTGACCGAAATACCTGAAAATATTTTTCTTGGGAATGTTAAAGGTGATGATTGAGTTATCATCCAGTGTTTGTGGTGTTAGGTAATTTCAAAAGCGTGTCCCATCACTTGCCTGATTTCATTTTTCCTCTCGCTCTACACCTTTACCAACAGATGAAAAAGAAAGATCTGAGCTCTTAGGTGGATTTCCTGTAGTCCTGATGCTACTTTGCAAAGGCTGGCAAGCATCTGGGTCTTATGCTAATCCAGTGTCTTGGTGATGTGTTACAGAGAGACATGTGAATATATACAATGCAAGGTAGTGTAGGGTGTAGTGTTCTGTGCATACAAATTGCACCTGCTAGTAAACATGATAAATGGAGGATAGTTTATGTTAAGGAAGATTCGTTAAGGTAAAGGGAGCAAAATAGAAGATTGAAATTGACTAGTTGTAAGATGCCAACTTAAAAAATATTTATTTAAGCCAGAAGACACTGAATCTAAATATTATTGGAATAAAGAATGTATAGAGTTTTTAAAAGCTGTTACTATTTATTTATTATTTATTTATTTATTTATTTATTTATTTATTTATTTATTTATGTGTTTTCAAGCCTTATATGGTCAGCTTAAGACAGATAAAGCAAGAGCCAACAAAAGAAGCCAGTGGCCGGCAGTGTAGCTCAGTTTGGGGACAGTTGCCTAGTGTGCAGGAGGCTTTACTTACTCATACCTTCCTCTGCAGTCCCATGAAAAGAGGAAAAAGAAAATCACTCATACCATTATCATCTCATAATAAAAATGAAATATTCCTCTGAATACATGTTTATCCAGGGTTTACATTTTAAAAATACTATTTCATGTACATTTTATTTTTTTGGTAAAACAGCAAATGCTTGGCTAGTCTGTTTTGTAACATGTCTTAGATTCATTTTATATTGATGAATTTATATCTGCACACTCCTTTTTGATGATTTCTATATGTTTTAATTGAATGAGTCAAGATTTAAACATTACTTGAAAATATATGTTATGGAGCTGTAGTGACTTGCCTGCCATCCAGGAGGTCCTTGGGCTCGATACCTGGAACAATGGTGGGGGTCATTATTTGTTATTCGAAGAATTCTCAGGTTTTGGAGAACCCACACTGTATAATTGGGAAGACCTGAACTTTATCCCTAGCACACACATAAATTCCTTAAAGCTCATCCTAGTCTACTTGGTAAGCCCTAGGGACCAGTGAGAAACCCTGTCTCAACAACAAACAAGCAAAAACAATGACAAAAACAAACCCAAACTCCCGAGGAACAATATGGAAGGTTGACAACTGGCCTCCATATGTATACACACACAAGTGTATGTATATATGCACATACACACCAACACACACACACACCAGCATACACATAAGCATTTACACATTCAAGCACTGCATATACATTATGTATTACATATTGCTTATACTGTGCAAGAGTGAAGCTTGAGGGAAAAACAAGCGTATTTGCACTGAAGTTTTACATTACTAAAATGTTCTTAGATTGTGAGGAACTTATAGATATATAACCGAGTAATAGTCAGAGCACATGGGGCCCTCAAAGAGCTGCTTGTGGCTCATGGATGATGCAGACATCACTGTGTGGCTGAGTCCTGCAGCAGGATCTAACTAAAGAGCCTGCATGGACAAATTGCAGAAATGGATGATCCCTACTCTTGATTTTCTCACCAGAAGCTGAACACAGAGATTGGAGCTCATCTTGAAGTTTTGCTTTGGGGATTATTTCTTAATGACATGGTATAACCAGTCTTGCCTTGGCTGTTTGCTTTGAGCACCCTGGGGTATTGGGAGCTGCCAAGCAGGGTTTGATAGTTGAAAGAGATGGGAAATTGACTGAGTTCTTAGTATTTTATATAGCGCCCCATTTCACACACACAGAAGAACTGATTCTTAAGAAAAGACACATGTTACTGACTTTTTATATCATGACTCACACAGGATTGTTTATATGGACAATTCTTCACTTTTAATTACCCAGGACCAGCCTCATTTCTTGGAGAGGGGTTCTGAGGAAGGGATGTTTGAGAGTGGCAAACAAACCACTTGAAGTTAAATCGTGGGTTTCCAGACTCTTTGTGTTCTGAGACAGCCTGCTCTTTCTATTCTAAAAACTCTCTGGATAGTTCATCTATTGCAGGTCAAAGCCTAGTCTTTTATTTACATATTAATTCAGTTATTACCCCAGGTCCCTTTTGATAATTCCATGAATCAGCATCCCATGTCCTTAGCCCCTTGATTCTTAGGAGGATACAGCAAGCACATTTTTTTTTAACATTGCAAAAGAATTCAGAGATCTGTCTGCCTTTTTTAAGCAAAGACAATAAGCTATCTGGGTGGGACTCTACCCTGAAATTACCATTCCTACCAAGCCTGGGCCAGGACCTAAACTCCCTTTGTCCCAGGCTGACCTTGAACTCTGGACTCTGCCTGCCTTTATAGCACAAATAAAAAAAAACAAAAAAACTTA
Organism: Tokudaia tokunoshimensis; assembly: GCA_036184795.1. Taxonomy (NCBI): domain Eukaryota; kingdom Metazoa; phylum Chordata; class Mammalia; order Rodentia; family Muridae; genus Tokudaia; species Tokudaia tokunoshimensis. The sequence goes on along the minus strand of BTHU01000004.1, from coordinate 42,418,060 downwards.
GCTGGGTGGGTTCTTGCCCTGTGATCACCACTTCCTAAATCTCTTCATCTCCTTCCTTAGTATCTTTCTGACAAGCTGGCTCATAATTCATCTGCCTGTATTCTTTTAGATCTGTGAAGCTCCTTATATTAATCATATTGCATTCTTATATTTCACATAGTTAAGAAATTATATATTTTTGAACTTAATGTTTTCAGAAGTTTTTCCCACAGTCCCAGCCTTTACCATTTTGGTGAGGCATTAGCCACACCCTCACCTCCTGGACTCATGTTGTCATTGATTACCATGGAGTCATTAACCTTGGCAGAGGACATTCCTCAAAGGAGAAACTTGAAATTATGTACGTTATTACACAAACAAGCCTTACGCCCACAGCAGCCATCAACACCCGGGGAGGCTGTGTTCCAGGGGCAGGAACCATGTGATGCTGTCTGTCCCTTACAAGCTGGAGTTTGGTATTTTATGTCACAGCACAAAACACAGTTACTCGATTTTAGCCATAAAAATCTCCAACCAAGTTGGTACACGTGTATAATTTCTAACCTTTGTTGTTTTTTTTTTAACTTTTAAATATTTGCATCTAAAATAAGTCTGGATTCTGTACTGTAGACCGAGGACCTTTTCTGCGGGGGAGATAGCAGAGAAGCCGCACTGAGGGTGCGCCTGCTTGGGCATCCTTTGTCTAATGTGGAAACCCAGTTTGGATTGCTCCCACCTCAGGGCCTCCAGTCTCAGTGCTTACTCTTAATGAACAAGCATAATATGCTTTCTTTTCCAGACTTCTCTGTGAATGGATGCTCCCCAGTGTGACACTTTCATTTCTTTAAATGAAATTGTCCTCATATGCTTACAAGGAATGGCACTATTTGAAAGTATTAGGACATGTGGCCTTGTTGGAATAAGTGTGGCCTTACTGGAGGAAGTGTGTCATTGGAGGGGGGGTGGGCTTTGAGGTTTCAGAAGCCAAGCCCAGGGGCTGGCTCTCTCTCTCTCTCTCTCTCTCTCTCTCTCTCTCTCTCTCTCTCTCTCTCTCTCTCCTTCTCCTTCCTACTGATCCAGATGTAGAACTCTCAACTCCTTCCCCAGCACCATGTATGCTTGTGTTCTGCCATGCTTCCTACCATGTTGCTAATGACCTCAACTTCTGAACTTGTAAGCTAGCCCCAATGAATTATAAGAATTTCCATAGACATGGTATCTCTCCACAGCAATAGAATACTTCACTAAGACACCTAGCAAAACCATAGTTCTCATCCCCTCTTTTCTCATTGAAAAAACACTGAAGCTACTGTGTACTTCTAATGCATTGTACTTCTTATTCAACCTTTAAGTACCTAAAAAGTAGAATCCTGCATGCACCTTTAGAGTTTCCTAGGACTTTTCAAGGAACCTCTCATCTCACCTCAGAAAAGTGGGATGCACTGTGCCATGTTCCATGAACAGTCAGTGCCAGGAACGAAGCCCTAACATCACTGTGATGCATGGAGCAGAGGCTGCCCCGCCTTATCATGATTCCACTGTCAGTCCAACCACATGATTGGCAGGTGGCCTCTTATGCTGAACTGGGGTGGGTCACATCCTGAGACTCACACATCTTCCATGAACTCTTGCTCCACTCTTACAAACCTTTTGATATCCTTGCATGCAAAACCACATCTTAAAGGTAGGAGACAGAAGTTTGACACATTTAAGTCAGTGTTAATCACCTGATACTTTGACTGACAACATCCTGAAATTTTAACAAATGCCTTCATACACATTTTTTCTCCTTTCTGCTGCTCCTACAGAGTCTCTCTCCCTTCTCCTGTTTTATATTCCACCCTTCTAGCTGCTGCTAAGGTAACCTTCTGCTCTTTAGCAGTCTAAAAATTCCCCCCAGTTTTACCAGGGGCGGTTGACTCTTAGGACCTGTCCCCTTGATTGGAGCTGAATAATTCTAGAGACTGTTTGCAAAGTTATTTCTGTTCTCAGCTACCATATCCCTGGAGATAATAAGGGGTAAAATTTCTCCTTCAAATATTGGGTCTTGGAATTGTAACAAGTGTATTTCATTTAGGGGTTTTCTGTGTATTAACTTTTCTTTCCCAGCGGAAGCAAACTTCTTGGAGTATAATTTCCACTTCATTTTGCAATCCTCGATTCACTAGAATACTTTGTCCTTCTTGGTGAAATTCATACAGTTAACTGGTTTTGTGTGGGAAGTCTCTGCTGGCCCGTGAACTTCTTTGGGTGGTCTTGGTACTCACCTACCTCTGCAGCCATTACAGATTACTGCAAGCCTTGTAACCAATGATGGCACAGAATGGTTCTCCTCCAGATGTGTGCGTCAGAAGGTCACTGTGTATAGGGAGGTCTGTGGGGATACTTTCTTTCTTCATCGTCCCCAACTTCTAGATGTTTCTTGTGTTGTCCAGTCCTAAGCCAACAGCTCTGTACCTGTTACATCCTCTTCTGACCACAGTGAGGAAGTCCATATTGTCAAGGACTCTTGTGGTTCAAATAAGCTCTCCAGTGTAACTTCAATCTAAAATTCTCTAAACCCATCTTCTGCATTGGGTGACACACATGGCTTTTTGAGCTTCAGCCCTGGTTATGTTTAGGTGTCTTTAACTCTGTGGTAGAGAAATAAGTATTGCTCCTCAGTTAAAGGTGAACAACTTTTTTTCTGATTTAAGATACACACACACACACACACACACACACACACACACACACAGAGATATCTAACACCCCTAACTCACTTGAAGATAGGCGGTAAAATTTCCTGACTTTGTGTTATTATTATTAAATAGTTGATGAGTGCCCAGTTTTTATAGCATGTCACATGCTACAAAGAAAGTGGACATGTGTATGATTCTTAACTGCATGTCTTTATGATGTACCAGAAACAATTGTAGGAAATTGCCATCACCTATCTCATGTCCTTTAAGGGTAAGATGATATATGGTAATTTGTGAAAGTGTGTTTTTTAACAGCATCTCCAAGGCTGAGTTTCAAGCCCATATGTTTTTCTCCTTTAGAATCTAGCCTCCAGTTACTTGGTGGTATATCTGTACAGTGTATTAAATCTTTCATAATTACAAAGAACCACTTCCCTCCAAATGTCAGATTATTTCTCAAGGAAGACTATGAACATGGACACAGGGTGAGAAATAGGGTGTGGTCAAGGAATCCCAAGTTTTCAGTCAGGGACAAAATAATCACTATTATGGATAGAATTGTCTGCTGCCTAACTCTATGTAAGACAGTGTTCTGAATGCCTGCTTTCTTTTCTGTACTTCTAATGGTGTAGAATAAATACTAAAGTTATTCTCAATTACAACAGGAAAATAAGTGAACAAAAACTTCAAAACACCAAAACTTAAAAAGTTAATTGATTTGACTGGAGTCATACTCCAATTTCTTATCTGAGTTGAAATTTCAGTTTGTGTTATTTAATTCTGGAGGATCCTCATTTAAAAATTACTTACCATAGCTAAGAATGAGAAATAAAGCCACCCCCCCCAAATACATATACAAATACATTGGCAAAGACTGTTAAAAACCGTACGCCACAGTGTTAGAATTTTATTCTGTAGTAAATGGAAAATAATACATTTTTGTACAAGATCTGGTAAAACAGCTGTCAGGCCATTGGTAAACTTAGAAAGTCAACTTTTTGTTCTTCATTGGTAACACTGAAACATTGGAAATGTATTCCAGTTGTGGCTGGGGGGAAGCTGGGAAGGAAGTTCTTAATGTGGAGAAGAGTTGTTTTACAGCCTACCATCCTTCAGGTCCTGTCTTCTGTTGAACTTACTTCACATTGTCTTCTGTTGAGCATCATTGGACACGTCAAAGAATACTGGGCTAAGGCCTAATAGTTAAAAAGATACTTGATGAGTGTCTTAGGGTTTTACTGGTGTGAACAGACACCATGATCAAGGCAAATCTTAGAAAGGAAAACATTTAATTGGTGCTGACTTACAGGTTCAGAGTTTCAGTCTAGTATCATCAAGGTGGGAGCGTGGCAGCATCTAGGCAGGCATGGTATAGGTGGAGCTGAGAGTTCTACATCTTCATCTGAAGGCTGCTAGTGGAAGACTGACTTCCAGGCAGCTAGGATGATGGCCTTAAAGCCCACACCCACAGTAACACACCTACTCCAACAAGGCCACACCTAATAGTGCCACTCCCTGGGCCAAGCGTATACAAGCCACAACAGTGAACATTGCCAGTTGTTACATTTGTAAGTGGTGAAGAGCCCTGTCTTGACAGCAGCTTGCTGCACAAGGACATTAAGATGACCATTATAGATGATGGAGTTGACTTAAATCAGTGGGACTCTACTGAGGGGGTTGCATGGGTAAAGGAAGCCATGAGTCTAATCAGTTGGTAACTTTGCTCAAGAAATGACCCATGGATTTCCAGAGACGGGGCAAGGATGACTGCAGAATGTGTACTTGGTGTCAGGTCTGGACGCTTGTGACTGGTGGTCAGGTGGTAGGAAGAAGCTGGGAAACAAAGCAGATGTGTAACTGCAGAAGGTGGAGTCCATAGGAAAGCAATCAGAGAGAACAAGGCCAGAGCCAGTTATTGGATAGCATGACTGTTGACATAGTGATTTTCAGCAGATTTCATGTACCCATTCCCTGGACAGTCTACAGGTGACTTAGGAGTCCAAGTTTCTTGATCCAGCTTCTTCCAAAGTGATGATGACATGCCCAGTGAGAAGGAGCTGGGGAATGTGCTGGTGTTAAGCAACTGGGGCAAAATAAAAATCTGTCTTTTGATAGATTTTTTTTTACCAGTATTTTTTTATCAGATACATAGAGCAGAGCTTATCTCTCGAGATAAGCAGCTAGCACTATAGAAATTCATGGTCACAGTTTCAGAACTCCAGCAAACCATTGGTTATTGTTTAAGAAGATTAAACAACTCTCGGCTCTTGGAAATCAGTGAGTCCCCAGTGAGCCAAGTAGGAAAATAAACTTTAATTTCCAAAGGAAAGTAGAAGTGTCAAGAAATTTGTATATCAGAGATACTGTCTGGCACACCTGGTCACAAAACACTTGTGGGAGTCCTTTTCAAAATCCTATACCTTGATTTTCTTTACAAAGACTTGTCTCTTTTTCTAAAAAAGTTCATGAAGGCGCCTGCCCTGGGGGCGGGGAGTAGACTTTTCTCTCTGACACGTGGAGCTGTCACACTGTTCCTCTCTGATGGCCATTGGTAAGTCAGAGCATCCTGCATCAGGACCTGGGAGGTAGCTCCTCCAGCCCTGTGTGCAGGACAGTGGACCAGCTGTTTGTGAGGCTGAGGAGTCAGACTCTGTTTTGCTGGGAGCTGGCTTTAGTTTTAGGGCTCCTTGCAGAGGGACAAATGGAAGGTCAGCTGGGGTTCTCAGCCTCCCTGCCTCACTCTCTTTATGATTCCATTACAGGGTTTTGTTCCCTCCCCTGAAAGAAAATGTCTTTCTCTGAGAGTGTTCAGATGAAATATTAGTCCCCTAAAAGGCTTGAAATGAATGTTTATTACCACAGCATGGGCTGTACCACTTTAAACTATCTAGACATTATAAATCACACTTGAGATCCGAACCAGACTAGCCTTTGACTGCATTAGCCTAACTGCTCCGTGGCAGGGAAGTGTGCTTCACTTGCAGTATTTTTAGCAATGTCCAAGTAAGTCAAGAAAATCTTTTTTTTGTTTGTTTGTGAGAGTATTCTATTTCTCTCATCTGTCCTTTCCCTGAGTAAAGATCAGAAACAAAATGGGGAGCTGTAAACATTGGGACTAAAACATACTTAATAATCTCACATTTATTCTTTCTCAGTCTGTACTTGGAGGGGCAAAAATGAAGATTTTAACTTTCGTTAGTCCTACTTGTAAAGGGTCCTGTTGGATCTCTCTTCCCCCTTTAGCATCTTGAGCACTGGCCTCTGAGACAGTTTGCCCAGGTTGGCTCTTCCGTAGAGACTTGGGTGGGGCTGTCTGAGGAGTTCCAGGATAGTGAGCTTCTTCCCTTCAGCCGAGGAGGTCAGAGACAGTCCATAAGAGGACAGTAAAGGTCAGAGGGCTAGATTGCAGTTAGCTTCCATCAATATGGACGCTTTGCCACCCCATGTCACAAGTGTGCATGTACAGGCGTGTTCTGAAGCCACCCCTCCTTTGCACCTTGCCTGTGTTGATGATTACTTGCTCAAGGAATAAGGAATGGCAAAATGCCTGTGTTCCCTCAGCACCTCTGGAGCTGTAGAGTCACTATCTGGGGGCATAGTTGCCATGGGCAGTGTTATGAGACACAAAACTTGGCCTGTAAAAAACATATTACACTTCTGTTTAATAATGTAGAGACATAAACAAGAGAAATACCAAATAACCAGACGAAGGAATGTATGGTGGATATTCAGGAGGTACAACTGAGCATAGTTATCATAGTGTACTGAATGTCAGTGTGACCAGGGGGAGTCAGCTGAGGTCTCTCTGCTGTGCTGTGAAGGGCTTGGAACCAGGACCTTTCCCCTGCCCCTCAAAAGCCAGCTGCTTTTATGTGTTCCACATCCCTGCACAACTCAGAAGAAAGGAGCCACATGAAAATGGAGTGGGTGGCTATGTAGGCCCCTTGGGGATCCTGCTTAGGGAGTAGATGTCAGGGACTCTGCTGGAAGGCTTCCAGCTGTGCCCTGCAGATCAAAAGGGAGAGGAAATTCTCAGCATGCAGACGGCACAGTTTTGGGATTGACTATATTTACTAATTTCAAAGTGATGAAAACTCTTTTTTATTTAGAATTTCTTTTTGTCAGTCACAGTTTACTATACAGATGAGTACACATTAGATACACCTTATCTGAAATGCTTCAGACTAGAAGCATTTTGGATTTCACATTTTTTTCTTTAGATTTTGATGTATTCATATATACATCTATATGTAAGTGTGTAGATACATCATGAGATATCTCAGGAGCGGGGTCCTGGGTCTGATCTAAAAATTCACTTCGGCTTCAGAGATGTGAATGTGCACAGACTGCAGATAATTTTATACAGCGTTTTTTACTGCACCTGTGTCTTGAGTCGAATCCGTCAAACGATGACAGGTGTGCAGTTTTCGGCTCGTGATGGAGAAGTTTGAGACTTTGAAGTGTTTTGGCCCTTAGCCTCTCAGAGGACGAAGGATCAACAGGGTTTTTTGTTTGTTTGTTTGTTTGTTTTCTTTTAAAGAACATGATGCCTTTTCATGCGTCCTACAGTCTGTGAGGGGTCCTTGGTGTGAACAGCCTGGTTCCCCCCCCCCCCCGCAGTCAGGGTGATTCTTTGGTGAACTTGTTTTGCGTATTTACCAGAAGAAATAAATGATCTTTTCTATCATCCTAATAACTTGAAAAGGACACTGTAAAACAGCTGCTTTGTTTTGACAGTATGCCCCTTTGGATTGTCACCTGGTGGGGCTTTAAGATGGCAGTGGGTTGTTGCCCAGTGTCCTGCGGCATGTAGCTCCCATCTCCTTCTACTTTCCTTGTCTTCTGATAACAGACCGGCGTGCACTTCTTTGCACGTGGGATACACAAGTCCACCCCGACTCACCTTCCTGATACATCCTCACTGGTTTTACCAGTCATTAGTGGGTTTCATGAGCTGGGTAGTCCCAGCCTTGGTTTTCTCCTCGTTATTGGAACCACTAGTCTTTGATTTCCTCCGTGTCTCCAGGATCCATCAGCACTTGCCCTCTTCAGTGTTAGTAATTGTTATAAGCTGGTCATAGCCTAGTGTCTTATCAAAATTACCTTAAGGACAAGCCAAGCAGGCACTCAGTTGCTCCCTTTAGGCTGGAATGGCATTGTGGCATTCAGTAAATCGCCATGCTTAAGGACTCCAGACACATCACAGTGGCCTTGGACTTCCAGTTGCATACTGTGTGATAAAGGAAGGACACACATCTAATTTTTCCATCCTGTTCTCTACTACTTTATTATTAGTGTTGAAACTACACAAAGGTCCATTAAGTCTAGGGTTGTCTTAAAGGGAGGTTATCTCTGCTGTTAGACTGACAATGCCCTTGAAGCACTCAACAGTATTGCCAAGACCTTCCCCCTGCCCTGTCCCTCAAAAGTCAGCAGCTTTTATTTATACGTCCTTGCATAACTCAGAAGAGAGGCGCCATATAAAAAATATTTTAACATAGTGCACTGATGCCCAAGGACTTTCAAAGAGCATCTCCCCAGAAGGCAATGATCGTTATCTTTATAAAGTACTATTCTGTCCTGTCTCTGTCTTGAATGGTTGCTCTCCGCTATCGAAATCCTCATAGTGGTGCCCACATCTGTTATTATTTTGAAAAAAAAATTGTGAATGTGAGGACTATTTTATATGAAGACATCCTCACTTAGGGATTACTTTACTGCATAATCTGCAGTCCCCTGAAAACAAATAAAAAATGGAAATTAAAATCTTCTTACCTTACCATATCCATAATAATGCTGCTGGAAGCTCAGGGTCAGAAATAGCAAGGAGATAAAATGTTTAGGGAGAGAACGAGCTGGGCACATAGCAGATGAGGTCAGCAGCCAGGGCAGAGCCTGGAAAGGGACTGTGGGGATGTGAGAGGAGGTCTGGGTCTCTGCCAGCCTGTGCTAGGCTGCTGACTTAATCCTAAAGTATTGTTCCCTTCCCTGCCAGGTCAGTTCTACAAGGAGCGTCTGCAGAGAGAATGCACATTGGCATTGCAATTCTGTTTGAGGATTTAAAGCGGCTTCTACAGAGTTTAATCAAACAGGAAAATAGGTTTAGCTACATTGAGGGGGGGTTGTTTTTCTTTCCATATATGCACAGTTAATTGCTTCTGTTATTGTGGATTGCTTTATTTATTTTCAATTAAAAAATTAGAAGTCATCACTTTCTGGGTTAGTCTTGTTTTCATTAGTTATTGGTGAGTAGTTTGGCTCTTTTTTTTTTCTAACAAGGACTAATAAATAGAACTCAGATTAATTAATTCCATTTGTTCCACAAACATTTTGTTTTAGTATTTAAGCATATGTCAAATGCTGGGCTGGAAGTATTTTGTAAGAAGGAAAGAAAACAAGTTAAATGATCAAGGAAAACATATGGCAGGTTTCTGAGTAGCAGCAGGCCTTGAGCTTTATTATGCCTTCAAAGCGAGGTTGGGGTCATCGGAAGGTGAGTGGGGATGGACTCAGACAGTGAAGACCCAGGTCAAAAATAACAGCTCTTAACCAGGGAAGGATAACTAAATGAAACCTTAGACTAAAGCACTAGATACCCTCTAGCATTTACACTTCATTCAGGGTGTCCTTTAGGTGCAGCTTTTGTTTAATATAGGAATCCCCAGGCTCCATCCTAAACCTGTGCGTGACCTGGCCTGGCTGGAAACAGAATCTGGGTGGGCTACAGCCTTCCTGTTTGTGTTGAGTATACAGCGGAGGAGTACTGCTCCGAGTATAGGTTGCTTTTAGACGTTTATCGCTGAAGAGCTAACTCTCCCATAGATAAATGCTCATCCCTGCTGCCACACCACCCCAAACATACCCTATGTCACGTGACAGGTGCTGATCCACTGGCCAAGGAAAAGAATGGAAATTGCTGCGAATGTTAAAATCAGTCCTGCTTTTGTTTTGAATTTGTGCTACTCACTCACTTTGAAATGATCACATGTGCATGGAACATATACCAGGAGAGGAGGTAGACATGGATTCAGACCAGGAGACCTGGGGGGAGGTTAACATCAGCTCCCCAATAAAATTCATGCATTTAAACCTGGAAGCCACACAAGCTTCCATCCACAGTGTTCATGGTCTGGAGTTGCCCAGCAGCAATCTCTGCTGGCTTCTCACTTAGTTCTGATAGCTGGAGTGCTAGGTCTTCCACTGGATTCCAAACCTACCTTTAATCCTGGTATGTCTATGCTAACCCCTTGCCTTTCTGTCCAGAGCTTGGCTGCTGTCTTTGGTTTTGGAAGCATCCCACCTGGGCCAGTCTCTAAAGGATGCTGGAAGACTTAGAGACATAAATGTGGTGTAAAATCATGGCTCTTCCATGCCACGTGCATTTTAGAAAGACGCCAGTTACTACAAATGAAAGCATAAACATTGGAAGAAAACTCTTCACACTTCGGTGTTTTAAACTGGCTGAGACACGCTTTTAACTAGGGAGTTTTGCGTATTTGTTGAAAGCGGTGTGTGAATAAGGACTTGGAAGGAGATTGCTGTGGCATAGACTAGAAATATCCAGAAGCTGAAGTTGAGTTAGCATTGATGCATGTGTGGGAAATGAATGGCTTGTGTCTTCCTTGCTTTTCTCTGAGGAAGATATGAGGCAACTCCTCATACAGAATTATAAACTCGGCGGTGCAGGATGAAGCTCATATGCAAATGAAGCATCTCTGGAGAAGGAAAAGCAAACTGGTTCAGGAAACATTGTGCTGTTACAATCACTGTGAAGCCAAAAGCCTGGGCTCGTTAGCAACCAGGAAATTAGAATTTCCTGGTTCTCCCCTCCCAATACAGGAAACTTGTAAAATTAAAACATTGTAGGCAAGATTTTTCTTGAAAACAAATTCAAGAAGTGTTCATCTCATAGTCCCTTCCATGAAGAAGAATCTTGGATAGCAGCACAGATCTTGGCCTACAGTATTTCTTTTAAGGGGTGAAACAAATGTTCTTAAATAGCATTTTCTTAGATTGAACTTCTTCGGAAGCCAAGGGCTTGTCTTCATTGATTTATAGCATCAGGCTGGCTCTTTGGGGTCCAAACCAGTTTCTTGTCTGTTTTGTTTCCTGTGATGAGCTCTGAGGAGGGAGCCCTGGGCTTAGACTGGAGGAAGTGCTGTTGACAGGAAAAGGCCACAGTTAATACAGGAAATGAGGCCTGACACCCAGCGAGGATGCTGTGAACTGCCTGAGACTTGAGAAGAACTCTCATGTTTACACATCACACAGACAATTAGAAGAGTTAACCATTCTTTGGAAAGTTTAAGATTCAGATTTTTAAATCATCTGGAGAAAGGGGATCTCTGCACACACGGTGCAAAGAATGTAGAGATAGATTATGAAAAATTTTCAAAAACAAAAGTCTGAAGTACTTCTCCCTAGTTCAGTATAAGTCACAACTGTAAACCCTACAACATAGATGAGATTTTAGCAGGGAACTCACTTTTCATACAGGATGGAATAGTAGCTTGCTGTCCGTGGACCTAAATGTATCCTTTGGAACTTTATTGTCTTTTATTCTAACTATATTCCAATAATTTGACTGCAAGGACGGAAAAGACTGCATGGTTTTGTTCTAACTGTAACAGGTGTCTATCACAGAATGCCTAGCTCTAGAGTTTGAATATGGACTCTGTTGAAGAACACAGTCTGAAGTCTGGTATGATTCAGAACATGCCGACTAGCATCTTTACGGTCAGGGTCTTCTCATCAGACTGTATTCCCACATGTTCGAAGACCAGTGTTGTATTATTGTTCAGAAGTATCCTCTGAGCCTGCCATCATTCCCAATACATGGAAATCCTTAAATACTTTCTGTTGAATATAAATTAGGGGGTGGAGAGATGGACCTGCTGATGAAATTCTTGATATTTGATATCTGAGTTTGGATCTCCAGAGCCGGTGTAAGAGCCAGGGATGATAGCCTGTATCTGTAATTCCAGCACTGGAGTGGTGGAGACAGGAAGATGTCTGGAGATCACTGGCCACTTATTTTACCCAAATCATGTAGCTCAGCATTTCTCAACCTTTGGGTCGACACCCATTTGGTTAACTTTAAATCACTGGAAAAGATATTTACATTACAATTCATAATAGTAGCAAAATTACAGCAATGAAAATAATTTTATGGTGGCTACAATATGAGAAACTATATGAAATGGTCTCACCATTAGCACTTATCTAGTCGTAGGCTCAGTCAGAGACACTGTCTCAGAACAAATGGAGAGGAATCAAGGAACACATCTATGTCAACCTTTGGTCTCAGTGTGCATACCTTCACATACTCACACATCTACAGGAACACACACAAACATGTATACATATTTACACACAAAAAAAATATAGATAGCTTTTTAAAAATTTTCCATATTTTTTTATTTACATTCCCAATGATTTCCCCTTTCCCAGTTCCCCCCTCCCTGAAAGTTCCATAATCCCTCTTCCTTCCCCCTGTTCCCCAGTCAACCCCCTCCCGCTTCTCTGTCCTGGTATTCCCCTACACTGCTACATCCAGTCTTTCCAGGACCAGGGGTCTCTCCTTCCTTCTTGGAAATCAATTGATATGTGAATTATGTCTTGGGTATTCCGAGCTTCTGGGTTAATATTCACTTATCATTGACTGCATACCATATGTGTTCTTTTGTGATTGGGTTACCTCACTACGGATGATATTTTCCAGTTCTGACCATTTGTCTAGGAATTTTGTGAATTCATTGTTTTTAATTGCAGAGTAGTATTCCATTGTGTAAATATACCACATCTTCTGTATCCATTCCTCCATTGAGGGACATCTGGGTTCTTTCCAGCTTCTGGCTATTATAAATAAGGCTGCTATGAACATAGTGGAGGATGTGTCCTTATTGCATGCCGGGGAGGCCTCTGGGTATATGCCCAGGAGTGGTATAACAGGGTCCTCCGGAAGTGTCATGCCCAGCTTTCTGAGGAACCGCCAGACTGCTTTCCAGAGTGGTTGTACCAGCTTGCAATCCCACCAGCAGTGGAGGAGTGTTCCTCTTTCTCCACATCCTCACCAACACCTGCTGTCTCCTGAGTTTTTGATCTTAGCCATTCTGACTGGTATGAGGTGAAATCTCAGTGTTGTTTTGATTTGCATTTCCCTAATGACTAAGGATGTTGAACTTTTTTTTAGGTGCTTCTCAGCCATTTGATATTTAGGTGAAAATTCTTTGTTTAGCTCTGTACCCCATTTTTTAATAGGGTTATTTGGCTCTCTGGAGTCTAACTTCTTGAGTTCTTTGTGTATATGGGATATTAGCCCTCTGTCGAATATAGAGTTGGTAAAGATCTTTTCCCAATTTGTTGGTTTTTGCTTTGTCCTTTTGACAGTGTCCTTTGATGGCATAACTTCTTAACTTCCCTGTGTGTTATTTGACATGGGCACAATACCAAATTACTTTAAAACCAAGGGCACAATACCAAATTATTTTAAAACCAAGGCACTATTTAGATTTATTTAATGAAAAGAAAATTGGAAGATGTTCCTTTGAAAGTCCAGTTTGATGGGGCGTGTGTGTGTGTGTGTGTGTGTGTGTGTGTGTGTGTGTGTGTTTGTGCGCACGTGCTAAGACATATATTATCCATGCAACTTCCATTGTGCATAAAGCCTAAGGAACAGTAAGCATAAGACCAGTGCAACTTTATTGGTTCACAGTTGCCTGTACTAAGCAGAGAGTTGCCACCACTGTGTTCAACTCAGGGAGTACTTTTAAAGTTTGTGCTCTGTAAGACTTGGGGAGCCTTAACTTACCGGAGAGAACCCCCTGAGTGAACATGGAGATGGGAATCGATGCAAAAAGCAAGAGGAATTTTATTTAATCCAGCATGCTGGGGTCACCCTGCACATGGGAAGAGAATGACCATGTGCACAGGCTGTGCGGGCCTTTATACAGTCCTCAGGGCAGCCGCCATTAGGCACAATGTGATTGGCAGAACAGTGTTACCTTTAAACTAATTGTTTGTTAGGGAACGAGGTAGGTGGCCAATGGTCTCTGGACCTTCCCTAGCCGCAGGGACCTCCCTGTGGTCCAAAGTTCCTGAGCTAATCCTTTCGTGCTCGACAGTGAAGTGGTGGCCTGTCAGCTGCCAAGAGCAAAGAACCCTTAGCAGGTGGCAGAGAAGATGGACATACATATTTGATTTTGGTCTGATGAGTTTGGTCCTTGATAATCTAAGGTTTTCAAAAATAGAAACATTTTCTCAGTTGGTGAGAAGGGTTATGCTTTTAAACCTTAGCTCAATCATCATTTTTTTTAAAGTCTTCATTACTCACACAATGAGTCTTTGTAAGGCAATTTGATATACTCTTTTTAGACAGTACCACCCTATTTTAAAAGCAAAACTTGTTCCATAGAGGAAATTTGCAAAGCGTACAAAGCTATAAAGAACATGACTATCCATCGGGCCATTTGTATTTTCTGCTTTTCCTTTTACATTGGGTATCTTTTAAAATCATTCCAATTATAGTGCATAAGCAATTTTGTGCTCTTCTTTTTATGCTTAGGATTATGCCATAACCATTTTCAAATGTTATTAGAAATTGTTTCTATAAACAAAATTTTAATAGCTATATACGAGTATATCTTTCTGTTATTTCACTACAGTTTACTAGACTTATCATCACAGGAGATCTAATTTAGTTCCAGAATTTTAATATCATAAACAGTGTTCTAAAAGTTGGCTTTATATAGAAAATTGTCAGTTTTCTAATTTATTTCACATAAAAAAATTCATTGATGTAGAATGGGGTCAAGGGATATAACCTTATTAAATATTTTGGAAACATGTTGCCAAATGATTGTCAAAAGTGTTATCAGTTTATACCCTTGATGGCAGTGAAGGAAGGTCTAATAGACTGTATCCTTACCAGCATTGTCTGTTCCCCATTGTCATTTTATAATTTTTGCTAATTCAATTTTATATATTAGCCAGGAATCATTGAATTTTATAGCTTGCATTTCTGCTGAGCCAAGTCTTAAAATCCTCAGGTGGACAGAATTGAGGAGCTCATGAAAAGACCTTTGGGTAGTTAATGAGTTTCCAATCCACTAAAATAACTCACTCTATATTTAAAAATAGATATCTCTTTTAAAAGTTAAATTTACTTTAAAATTGTACATACTTTAAAAATTGTACATGAAACTGTACATACTTGTGAGCAAATTGATGTTTCTGTTCTTACTCTAAAATAATTCATGCCATGTCCCCCTATGTGATTTAATCTAAGCAAGGCAAGCCTAAAGCCTCTCTTGTAATGAGAATGTTTAATGTAAAGCAGATAAACAAATTAAATGATTCTGAACTTATCCTTTAAGGATGAAATGTTGTGGTGTCAACTGTTCATCTCAGCCCCTTTCCTAGCCTCTCTGAGAATCCTCCTGCCTAGGATGCCCCAACCTCTGCCTTACTCTGCCAGTAGTGACCGGAGCCTCACTGCAGGCCATCCTTACTGGCTTGGAGAAGACAGAAGTAGGTGCAGGTGTCCGAGAGTCAGTTGAGTAGGTGAATGGCAACCAGCAAGAGATACCTGGATCACTCTAAAGAACCCTTCTATTGAACATCTTTGCTCCTAACCCTGTGTGATTATGTGACTGATCCTTCTTCCTCCCACGGAGGATTGTGCCCATCTCTGGAAGCTCTGTTGCTTCTCTGCTGTTCTCTCATTTCTAGAGCCTAAGTGAAGATGCAGTGAATACGTGAAGCTTATCTGATTCCTGGAAATGATCAGTAACCCACCCCTATGTTTCCAAAAGTGCAAGGTTGCATGCTCTGACTCGAATGGAGTCTTATAGTATAACCTTCTAATGATTAAAAATTACACAGATGATTGAAATTTGGGGAACCTCTATCAGTCTTCCTCTCTAGTTACATCATCCTGCACTCTGGTCAACATCCCCCTGCCTGGATAAGCTCAGTCTCAGGGATTGCAATATAATAATCTGGGCTGATCTGGGATGTTCTGTCAGAAAAGCTTGGTTCTTGACCAACCAGTTCTTATCTGTCTCAATGGAGAAAATCTACGAAGTAGTTTTGAAGTCCCTTAGCTATCTCCCTCTCAAGTTAGGAGTTTAGTGGACAACTTTTCCTTACTCTAAGCCACACACTGTGAAGGTTCAGAATTGGTGCTTGATTCAAATACTTGCAGTTCTTTTTAAGAAATGTTTATATTTAAGGAGAGGACCGATATGTGTAGGAGTGGCAGTGTATGATGGAGTAGAAATTTTGTTAAGTTCTAATGTCTGAGATGAGAGCTTTTTTCAGAACAGAAGGCCATGCCACCTGATGCATGTTAGTTTTCTTTCTAGTTCCAAATTCTGTGATTACTCAAAAGTCTATTGAGTAAGCTGCACATTTCTTCATTCCTGTGTGTTCTCTTTGAAGCCTAGAGCATTTCTGGGTGTCCTGTACATATCTACGCTGAATTCAGTGTTTCTGTCTCCTCCATTTTTAACTCACTCATTGTTATGACTTGGATCTTAACTTCCTAGAAAGAATTGAACATTTCTACTTAATTAAATGGTTTCTGTTATATTTTGTTGAAGTTTGAAGAATTAGGTTCAGTACATATTTTCACTTGTTAGGCATTGTGTAAGAAGAAACCAAGGAACAACTAAGATACTCTTTGCTTTCAAAAACCACCCATTACCATCTTGTAGGTTTAAATAGTAGTTATCTTCTTACTATAATTATTCTGAAATTGAAAGAGGCTTATAGAAAAGAAAACTCTTAATTCAGATAGTTAAATGAAACTAAATTGCACATTTCATTTTCCGTGGTTTTTGGGATGAATTCAGGGCCTTTTCCGTGCTTGGTAAGTGCTCTGGTACCTAGTCAGTTCTGCAACCCATGAATCATCCTTTGTGTTACAAGCATCCTTATTTCCATCTTTTGAGACTCCTCTACTGTAGAAATCTTTTTTCATTTACAGCCAGTCAAAAACACGAGCAACCATTCTGGACATAGGGAGTTTCAAGGCCAGAGTTAATCACAGCCAGCCTTGATACCGACTCCCGTTCTTTCAAATACACAGCTGCTTGGCAGCCAGGCCCACACTCTAGTTCATAAAAAGCCTTTCAGGTCATTAAAAAAATGTTTTATTAATGGACACATCAACAGGATAAAGGAGGTCAGTATGCTAAAGTGCACATAAAAATGAGAATTGTATTTTTTTTTCTCTCCCACTTGGCTCGGCAGGAGCTCCTATTACTGTGCTAAAAAGTTACATAATGAGCAAGGCTCCCGCTGCTCATTTGGTGAGCCAAACAGATTGCTAATGTGGAGGGGACAAAACATGCAAATGTCATCTTTCTACACTCCCTACTATCACCTATAGCCAGGAGTGATTAAGACCCATAATGGTGGTGATGAGTCCCCGTTAAAGAGCACTGTGACTTGGGAACACTCTTCCTTCAGGTGGTTCTGAGTGCAGACAGGGTCAGGATGGTGGATCACACAGTGTCTGCGATGCCTGTGCACCTCTTATGGCGCCCATGAAGAAAGTCAAAAGGACTGCTCACACCTTGGAGCTGGGTGCTGGACCTTGCATCTCCGTGGTCTGGGAATTCAATTCCCAAAGTTGACAGACAGGAGCCCACACTTGAGCCATGTTTTGGAATTAAACATTTCTAGCTATGATCTAGGATCTTTAATTTGAGCAAATGCAGCCAAATATGTACATTAGCTGTAACAGAAAGAAGTGTGAGACAGATTATCAGAACGACCTGCTTGTCGTGGGTTTGTTTTGTACTGTGATCATGGTCAAAGTTCTCAGATCAGCCCAGTGACAGTCTCTGCTGCTTTCAAAAGCTGTGCTAGAATATCAACTAATTTCCAAGAAGAAGGAAGAAGAGACCCCTGGTCCTGGAAAGACTGGATGTAGCAGTGTAGGGAAATGCCAGGACAGAGAAGCAGGAGGGGGTTGAATGGGGAACAGGGGGAGGGAAGAGGGCTTATGGGACTTTCGGGGAGGGGGGAAACCGGGAAAGGGGAAATAACTGGGAATGTAAATAAAAAATATAGGAAAAAAATTTAAGAAAAAAGCCGTGCTAGAGACCAGTGCCATTTCTATCTGCAGATAATCCAGTCGTGATATTTTATAAATGAACAAACAAAACAAACAAACCCAAACCAAACTTGGTGATCCTTGAGAAGATCCAGACCAGCCCATCCTTGAAATGTCACATTTATGCTGGGTTGATGGGGAGAAGCTGTCATAGGACTCACTGGAAGTTCGACGTGTACACTTGCTCAGGTTGGGTGAAGAAGGATATCTTAGTTACGTTTCTCATTTCTGTGACAAAATATCCAACAAGAACCCCTTAAGGTGGTGTTTGAATTACTTTTAAACTGCTGTGACAAAGCACTATGACCAAAGCAACTTACACAAGAAAGCATTTAATCAGAGGCTTGCTCACAGTTTCAGAGCATGAGTCCATGACTCTCATGGTGGGGGGCATGGCGGCAGGTAGGCATGGTGCTGGAGCAGTAGCTTAGGCCATACCCAGTGCCACACCTCCTCCAACAAAGCCACACCTCCTAATCCTGCCTGAACAGCTCCACCAATTTCCAATTAAGCATTCAAATAGATGAGCCTATGGAGGCCATTTTCATTCAAACAGCTGTGAGTTTGAATGGGTTAGTTTGAGCGACTGCAATTCTTAACGGCAGGAAAGGCATGGTGGCTGAGGCATGAGATGGTTGACATTCTCTATGTCCATAGTAAGGAAGCAGTAAGAGCGATATGGTGGTATCCAGCTCCTGTTCAGGGTGAATCTTCTCCCCTTGGACTCCCCAGATACACTGTCACAGACTTACTCAGAGGTGTGTTTTCTAGGTCTTTCTAAATCTATTAAAAATAGCACTGAAGTCTAACCATGATAGATGAGGAAGATTATGGGACCAGGACTAGAACCTGACATCTAGAACTCAGTGGCTGAATGCTGTGTTGGTCAACACCTGTATTTAGGTGTTGCAGAGGGGATGTGTGTATACTTGCCCTTCCAAACCATCTGTAATCAGACCCTCCCATTAGCATTATGCTGTGAACATTTACTGTGCTGACTTCACTGGAGAAATGAAAACGATGAACTTGGAAAACCGAGCCAAATCCTGTGAAGGCTAGATTATTATAACTTCAGGAACATACTTTTTGTTCTTTTTCAACTTCCCTAAAAACCACACCAAGGAATTCGAAGAGAGGCCAGGAGAAAGGTGGAAGAGACGCTACTGCAGAGAGGCATGCCCTTTTTGCTGTATTCCAATCACAGGGCTTTGCCTATGACTGACCATCCTGTAGCTCTTTGCTCGAGTGGCTTAGCAACAGAGTTTTAAAAGCACAAATGTGGCATTTCTAAATTACTATGCATACCCAAGTGCTGACCATAGCTAGTGTATCCTAATTTTTTGCCTAGATTGAGCTCACATTTCCAACTGTTGACTTTGGGTTGTGCTCTTGTTAGAAATCTGAGTTGTGCAGCAACTTGAGTGCTTTTGGCACAGAAACTTTTTGTTGTTGATGTTAATTTGTTTGCTTGTTTGTTTCCATTTGGCCACGAATATACCTAGGAATGTTGTCAAGTATATTTGCATTTCACATAATACAGCGCAGCAGGAAAGGGGTAATTCAATCAATTTAATTTTAAAAATATTTACTGATCTTTTATCTAGGTCCCAGGTCCTGCTGCACACACTGGGAAAGTTATCACATGACATAAAGGCCACACTGCCCCTGCTCTTAGAGCATGTGTATTTATGGAGAAGGCTCATCACTGATTCCTGATGGCCTTATTATCCCTCCATCTTCACCGTGGACATTCAGCCATGTGCCTTCTCTAATCAAATACTTCTCTTGCTTTAAATTAAAGTTGACAGTGAATCAATGACTATCTCATTTTGTCAGAAACCGATAGAGGGGAGCTCTGCTATTGCATTAACCATGTGTGGAGGGGTCCCCGTGGCTGTGCTGTGGAAACCCTTTCCCTGCCAAGACCCAGGGCACTAGTGCCTTCTTGAAAGCACACGGATAGGAATTTACTGTAACTGACCAAATAGTATATCCAGCTCTGTGGAGTGAGAACTCTTACACATTCCATCTGACCTCTTCTTCCTTGAGTCAGAAGGTCAAGAAATCTAAACTAATTTTTTTTAAAAAACCAAGTACTAGTGATTAACAGCCTGGATACTCATAGATGCACCATGAAAGAAACGGTTGGACATATCTTCACTAGTGGTCCTATATAAGAATACATTACCCATAGTTTTTGACTCTTGGACTCGTTACACAGTTACACACATGAGAGATGCTGCCCAAGATCTTCCAACCTGTTTTTTTTTTAAATCATACATACTATTGCTGTAAAATATAGCATTGGCTATTTTTGTGTCATGCTGATCAAAAAATCAAATCCCTTTGATTTCTTCTAAGCACATAAGATAATACTGAATTTATTGGAATATGATAATACTGAATTTATGGGAATAAGAAAGTTAATGCAGATTTCTTGTTCTCTTGCTGGCCAAATTTGAAAGAATTTATTATCCATTCATTTCATATACTCTTGTGGCTTTATTAAAATTCTCTGGGATACATACATTCTTGTTCTTGTTGTTGTTCTTGTTTGGGGGAGGGTCTCATTATGTAGTTTGGGCTGATCATTATAAACTCATGATCCTACTTAGTCTCCCTAGTGCTGGGCTTACAGGCCTGGAAACCATGCATGGTAGCTCTATTTAAAATTTGTGCAGAATCATCTCTCCTCTCTTCTGGATGTAGGAGATTTGGGAATTCAGCTGGGGGACATTGTCCACGTTTTCGTCAGACATGTAAGGTGCCTGTTTGAAATTTAGACATTTTCCAATATATGTTCCTTAGGTTTTGGTTAGCTGTCTGTGCAAACATTTCATAATGCCCTTGCTCAAGAGTCATCCACGCTAGACTGCAAATGCATTTGCTTATAAGCACTACCTTGAAATACATCAACGGGGAAAATACCCTCACAGTTTCCTAGCAGCATACACAGAATGCTACCTGTTTCCCACAGATGTTTCACCTATATGAAACACCTGTGGTCAGTACTTAAGCAATCACGACCACTTCAGATACCTGTCAGGGACCACGGTCCGGTAATGTCTCCATGTGGCACTTGATAAATGAGCTTCTGGCACCCCGAGAAGAGAGGTTGGGACAGGCTGTCCTTTTCTCTGCACTCTATAGGCTTCCTCTGTGAAGGTAAATCATCAGGAAACAAAGTACCTTGGCTGTATTATTTCAGCTTCTAGCAGAAATGCTATCACTCAAGAAAGATTTAATACCGTACCCGCAGCATGTGGAAGGAAAAATGTGCATCTTTTGCTCCATATAGTTGAAGACATTTATATGAAAAAAAATGTTTCTGTCTTTTACAGAATAGAGTTGAAGACATTGTTAGGTGTCCCTTATGAAAGAGATTCCATAATTTTTTTTTCTCCTTGAAATTAAAGTCAAGGGAAAGAAATCCACCTTACATGTTTCTATGTTGGAAAAGCAATAACTGTATAGGTCTCCCTTAGCCTGCCTTAGCAGCAAGCCAGGCAGGACTGACTGACTTCCCTACTCACCGGGAGCAACCAGCATCTTATATAGATAGTGACATCACTTTCTTCCCTTTGCCTAATTTCTGTTTTCTTAGTTAATTGATCAATGTATTTATTTGGTTGCTGTTCTGTGGCTCAGACTCACAGCCTTGTACCATTGTAGGCAGATGCTCTACCCCTGATCCCTGCCCTCTCCCTCTATATGCTTAACACCCAAATGGTCATTATGCATTTTATTTACTTTTGAAATGCTAACTTTGATTTTATAGGAATTAACTAAAGAGTAGACAAAGAAAATGATACTTATGCTAGAGTTGGTGATTGTTCATGCCTTAAGTAAGTCAACTTTTTAAAAACACTATGTTCCTCCTGGAATCTTCCACTGCTGAATCAGCTCCCCTCTCTTTAGTGGACCTCACCAGTCTGCATGATTACACACTATGATACCATGTCTCAGTTCCAAGAAGACAGTCATTAACTTTGCCCTAGAGGTATCTACATTTTTGTTATGAAGGACTTAGGGTGTTGGATTGGAAACCTAATGCACTGAAGAGAGGCATCTCCAACCAAGCAGTGATGACTGATTTGTCTGAATTAAGCAGAATGTGTCCTATACTATTAGGCACAACAGATGTTGATATGGGCTGTTCAGTGCTGCCCTCAGCTGACATCCAGAAGGGCATATACAGACCTTCCTACCTAGTATATACACTAAGTATTTCTTCCTACAGTAAAACCGAGTTTACTCTTTGACCAGACTGTGGTGTTTGCCCTGCCAGCTGGACAGCAGTCAGCTTGCTTGAATCACATTTTTTTTCCATTTATGATCCCAGATAGAAATAACTTCAGTGCACATATGCACATGCTGAAAGGACTACTTACCACAGTGAAAATAGAACTTCATAATCTTGACAGGAAGAAGTATTTACACAATAATATAGTCTCTTGTGATTTATCATAGCTGGGACATAACTCAATTGATTTTGTGGTGTGTAGGTGAAATGTTATTAAAATTTTATATATTCTCCTATGAAGTAAACAGAGAAGAGTGTTACCACTTTGAAATTCAGGATGGTAGGTAAACAAGTACTTGTTTTACTTCTCTCTATGTCTTTATAGTGAATTTTTATGTAATTTTAGAAAGTAAGAAAAGAAAGCTAAGCTGAGGTTGAAGGTGAGAGGTGAGAAGTGACTGTACTCTCAGTCTGGTGACTCCTGGGACAGTAAAGAAGACCACCAGAGGTTCGGATTTACTTTTGGATGAAACATGCTTTCGTAGGGAATCAGTTGTGCAGGTGACTGTTGCTATATCTCAGCACTTATCTATAGTTTCTATGTACGCAGCTCTCATGTGGCCATTAGCCATGGCAAAGCAAACAGCCAGGACTGTGGGATCCTGATGGACTGTCGATCTAAAGCTTCAGTTTGCAGTATGGTCACCTGGAAGCAACTGAGGCTTAAGATGGGTTCCATTTGCAGAATAGCCTGAAGACAATTAGTACTTAAGAGCACATTCTTTATGAATACATCAAGACACTGTTCTGAAAAATACTGTGTGCAGTTTGATGGAGGAGTGTGGGTGTAGTGTAGTTGTGTACATGATTTGTCTCTGTGTGTGTGTGTGTGTGTGCGTGCTGTGTATATGTGTATGCATGTAGAGTATGTATATGTTTTGTGTTAATGTATGTGTACGGCGTGTATGTGTGGTGTGTGTGTATGTATGTATATATGTATGTAGAGTATGTATGTTGTGTGTGTGTGTAAATTGTACATGTGGTGTGTGTATGTATGTATGTATGTATATAGAGTCTGTATGTGTAGTATGTATGTGTGTAGCCTGTGTATGTAGTGTCTGTATGTGTGCTGGGTGTATATGTGATATGTGTGAGTGAGTGTATATGTGAGGTGTATGTATATGTATGTGCTGTAGTGTATATGTGTATGTACCCAATATTCCATATTTTGTTATTATTAAATGGACCATTGAGAATGTCTGATCTCTTTGATGTTGGCTTATGTTTATGAATCATAAACAAAATTTTTGAATACTACCAACATATATTTTCTAAGTCAGGGTCATATTTATAGATAAAAGGAAATATAATGCTGTGTTATTTTTACCTTAGGAAATCTCACTAGGTTTTTTTTGAAGACTGTCTTGTGGTGAGTTAATGCAAAGGCAAGATTAGACAGGGACTGTAGGAGACGCAGGTACTGTTCTCACATTCTTGAGCATACACTTCCTGGTACATGTGGTGTATATGTATTGGAAGCATCTGAACTCTAGCAGACCTTAGAAACAGTGCTGAGAGGTCAACAAGAGTCCTCAACCTTATGTCTGTCCCAGTGTCTCACTGCCTGCAATAATTTGTAACTGGGTCTGGGGTGCACTTGAGGAAAGAGTCTCTATTAGAGATTGCAGCTCTCAGGGAGCCCTGACTGCACTTCAAGAACCAACCATGAACAGAGGGCAGTGGTCTAGAAGCACAGCTCCCAGGTCTGAGTGCCATTTCTTCTTTAATAGCTCCCAGCATGGGCTTGACACCTAGTAGGTGATCAATAAGGATTTATGGAGTATTGAGTGAATTAACCAGCTGTGTAATCTTAGGCAAGCCACTTAATCCCTTTGCTTCAGTTGCTTCACCAGAGGAGAGAGGGAAATGGATTATGTGACCTCTAGGGCCCCTTTTGGTTGTAAAATTATACGATTCTGTGATTGAGCCTCTACCTGAGAGGAAGATGAATTTGGCATGGGTTTGAAAGATAAATTGCAGTGGGAGTCAGGAGTGGGAAACAGGCTATCCTCAGAATTGTCTGACATTACTTCTATAAACGGTTTTCTACCACTGGTTGACATATATATATATATATAGTCATATATGTATGACATATCATACATAGTATGTATATATGTATGTATATATATATATACATATATGTGTATGTATATAAATGCATACCTGTATCTATGTATATGTAGAGATATATATGTGCATGTATATATGTATATATACATATATATACTCATATATGCATATATACTTGTGTTTATTTTGTGTGTGTGGCATACCCACAGTGCACAGATAGAGGTCAGGGAACAACCTGTAGGAGTTGAGTCTCTCTTTTTCTACCCCATTGGTTCTGAGCATTGAACCTGTCATCAGCCTTGGAGCCAGTTGCCTTAACCTGCTAAGCCCTCTCATTGGTCCCCTCATAGTGGGTCTTCCTTCTAGTTTTTAGATGCTAGCTGTCATCCTCTGAGGTGCTTATCAACTCTTCAAGGACTGGAGTCATGATTTCTCCCCCTGTGTCTGTGTTCGTCAGAGTAGATGAGCCATAAAGATTCCTCATGGCTGTGCCAGGAGTTCTCAGAGCCTTGCCAGAAAGCTTCCTTAATCTTGTAGGAAAGCATCACTTCCTCCCTGCTGCAGAAGAAGTTGAGGGATAGAATGGATACTGAACAGGACCACTAATCACTGCTTTGTCAGGCTCTGCATGGGCATCTCCAGGTTCTGAAGGCTCCTGCAAATTTAGTCAAGACTGCAGCAGAGAAGCCAAAACATAAGAAGGGACATTGATTCCCAGTGGCAGCATGGGAGCGGCTCTCCTCCAGGTGCCTGCTGCTGCCCTATGCTGTAAGCTCCTTCAGCTTCTCCACATTTTTCATTTTCCTTTTCTTATTAACTGTAACTGTTTGCATCCTGGACTACATCTGCCTGCAGGGAGCGTAGCCTAAACACCCTTTGACTGCCCTTTTCACTCGCTATAAACCTTCAGCTCATACAATAGGAACCAATAGGTGTGCTGTATGAAGTGTCCTTTGTCCATTAAATCAGTTATTCTAATTTGTGTCTGGTGACACTGTGCTGCAGTGAAGTGGTGGAGGAGTGCATGCCTCAAGTAATCTAAGGGAATGGTATCTGCTTGTCTTGGTTGTCGGCCTCAGAGCAGAGGCAAGAGACGTGTATTGGCAGTAAGAGCGATGCTTTGCATTTGGAATGTACTGAGATTTTGGTGTCTGTTGGCTCTTCTGTAGAAAGATAGCATGTAAGCAATTGGGTAATGGATTTACAGCGCCAGGGAGGTTGCTGGGATTGAGTTATAGATTTGAAATTAATCATTCGGGGAGAGAATAAGAAGAGATGGGACTTGAGCCACTGAGGGGACAGGAAGCTCGGAGTGTTTGGAATAGATAGAGAAGGCAGCTAGGGAACAGGGGACGGACAGAAGGTGTTGTCTCAGAAGCCTGGGGGCATTTTTCTAAAAACATGACTGATGATTTTCATTCATTCATTCATTCATTCATTCATTCATTCAGCAAATATTTGTACATCCTTAGGCACTATGGTGCATACCAAAAGAACCCTAAGCACTAAAGAAATAATCACATAACTGCCTTTGTGCAAAATCTAGCACAGAAGCATGGAGCCTAGACAGCCAGCAAGGACGAAGTGGACTCATCCACATCCAACCACCTCCATCTCCTTCACTAGTAAAGCAGAGCAGGATGGGAATGATCGGGCTTGGGGAGACCAAGCAGGACAGCAGAGGTTTCTCTGAAGGGGCAGGTGCTGGGTCTCCCACAGTGCTGTGTTGCCCAGGATTTCACACACTGAGGGGAAACAGGAGATGAGCAGGGGAAGCAGGTGAACCAAGGGTGGGAAGATCGCAGGAGTTAGGAATGACTTGCTAATCTGTTATTGTTATTGCTGCTGTGATAGAGAGAGTCTCTATTGGTGGCAGGGGCATGACAGCAGGTGACTAAAGCAGAAGGTTGGGACAATACCTTTTCAACCATAGGCATGAAGTTGAGAGAGCTAACTGGAAGTAGTGAAGTCTATATGCTATCAAAGGCAACTCCCAGAAATATTTTGCCACCAGCTAGGCTCCACCTCCTAAAGCCTCCACATCCTTCCCAAGCAGTGCCACCATCTGGGGACCAAGTGATTTAAGTACAGAGCCTAAGGGAGACATTCCTCATTCAGACCACCACAGGAGCCTAAGGCATAATAAGGACTTTGAAGTTTGTTCTGAGAATGACCAAAACAAACCGTCCTCAATCCCCATCTCCTAACACTGATGTTGTGTGGAATAACTTTCCATATACAAGCTTGTTGAGGGACCTATTTAGGCCACAGCAGCTAGAAATTAACTCTCCCTTCTCACAGCTGAGAAAATAGGTCATGGAAGGCTAAAGAAATGGTTTGTTGGTTTGAATTCAGACTTCTTTGTCTTCTCAACTCACATTGTTTTGTCCTCCTGTTGTAGCTTCTTCCTATATCTACTATAGTAGAGGAGAAAAGGCCAGCTCCAAAGGATCTGTAGTCCATGTCTTCACCTCAGGCTGTGGAGATAGTCATTTATCAGGGCTGTGTAAGGCTAGAAGCAAGCTGAGCAGAAGATGAACCTCTATTTAATCAGTGCCAGTGTTCTCTTCCTCCCCGAGAAGGGGCACTTTCTAGAACTTGTGTTCATACCTTTCTTTTCCCTTGGAATTTTAGGCAAAAGTATGGGAAAACACAGCAGTTTTTGCATTATGGACTTTCAGCTGCTTAGAGGGAGGGGCAACATCTGTGACCCCTTGATTCTTCCAGCCTTACAGGACTTCTGATGGCTCTGTTGACCCCAGAGCAGCTGAATGTCACTGTAGTTGGAATATACCGACGCCAGGTGTTTTTACCAATGCCCTTTGACAACTTGAACTTGTACATCTCTTCATAACATCAGGTTCTTGGTGTTCATAAGCCCCCATACTACGGTCAGCATTGGCTAAGAGACATTAGCCTGAAGCTGGAGGATTCTGGTGGTCCTGAGCCTGCACATTAGTTTTAGGACCCTCCAGGAATAGTGACTCTCAGATAGCCCTAATATGATACATTATTAGGAGGCCAGGTGACTGCGACATCCTGTGAAATCTCTGTAGCTTCCCAGCCTCCCTGCTCCCAGCCCACCAGGAAGTTACCTGCTGTCCTGTGTGTTCCTTGCTGCCACAGCTGTCTCCTTGGAGTGTTCACTGTGTCACTTGAAGATGAACTGACAGCACAAGAAGAAGAACTTAGCACATTCCAACCTAGACTCTGAACTCAGTTTGGGCACAAAACAAAGCTAACAAAATAATACCCACCCACCCCCACCTCCCCAAATCACACACTAGCCATTGTTGAATGACAGATACTGGATGCTTGAAACCACCTCAAATTTTCAAGATCGTATTTTCCTTTTGATTAAATTTCTCTGGACTTATTTTTCTTTCCCATAGTTAATTCTTCCAGTGCTCATGGCCTGTGAGTCAGTGCATTATTTATTACCTTTTTTTTTGTAGATTCTTAAGAACAACATCAAAGTCTTAGCATTTCAGAAAACTTTGTGTGCTTCTACTTCTCACAGTTTGTGTATTAACATCAACAGATATTATACTTTACACTCAGTCTCACTAGCGAGTGTTCGTAGACTTCATTGAATTCTATGCTTAGCTTCAACACTTGAAAGTTATGCTTCAACAGTTGAAACTACGGAGTTTGTATATGATGTCAAAGTTTACATGTCTCTTGAAAATTCAGCAACTACAGTCAATCCAAATTCTTGTCTGTCTGTCACCAGTAAGTGGTGAGGACTGGTTGTGTCCCTTCCATGGGAAATCAGATTTCCCTGCTGGCCCCATCTACCTAAGTTCTGTAAGACACCCCCTACATTATTCTTTGAAAGTTATGGTAACAGTGCTTACAAATTGTCATTGACCATGGAAATTGGTACAAGTGGGACAAAGAGGAATTTGGCAGTTTAACCAAGCCCATCAAATTGCCTGTGTAACCAAGCAGCTGACCATTAGAAGCTTACTCTTCTGTTTTTGCTGAATAAGATACAGACAGGCTTATGCATTGACTCACTGTAGTCGGTAAGGATTGGAAACAGTCTCTTCATGGGGTAGAAAGAGCTTCAAGAAGGATGTTGTTATATGGAAAAGGATGTGAGCTTAGATTTGGAAATTCCAAGATGCATTATTAGCTTAAAACTAAGGCACAGCATGCTGCTGCTGGATTTGCAGCTGTATTAAAGAGTATGAAAGCTTGCAGTGAACTGATATTTAGAAATTTAAGATACATTACTAACTTAAAACTAAAGTACAGAATAGTGAATATAGTAATCTGACCCCGGGGTGGGAAGAGAGAGGGAGAGAGGGAGGGAGGAAGGGAGAGAGAGGGGGAGAGAGAGAGAGAGAGAGAGAGAGAGAGAGAGAGAGAGAGAGAGAGAGAGAGAGAGAGAGAGAGAGAGAGAGAGAGAGAGAGACTGAAATAGGAAGATGACACAAAGCCCACTGTCTGGGAGCTGACTAGGTCTTCAAGTGAGGGGAGCAAGTGAGAGGTCAAATAGTTGCAGGATGTGCAGTCATATCATATGATTGTGCTTCTCATTTGTAAGTATAAATTTCATGTACAATGCTTTGCTGTTTGTATTTCTGAGAAGGGGTATGCCTGCAACGAGCAGTAAGAAGTTTAACTTTACCAAATTTAATAGCTCTTATTTTAGGATTAAGGACTTTTTTTTTTAAGAGTCAGCAGCCTGGGCCGAGAAACTATTTCCACTGCAAAGCTGCACAGGCTATTTTTGGCCTTAAACCATCCCTCTCTTCCACTTCCCTGAAATCCAGAGTATCCTGTACCATATCAATTAAAGCGAATGTACTTTCAATTAAAGGTGTAAGTATGAGCCTGAAAAGATTAATTCTTTATAAAAGGATGACCTTCAGTAGTTAGATCCAATTAGGCATTTTTCCAAGTATATATCATCTTGATGGGACAAGTCTACTACTTACAATCAATCACAGTGATCTTTTCAAAGGTGGGACTTAGGTTCAGAGTCATAAAGAGCAACGTGCAGAGAGGCAAACTCCTCAGTCGACGTCTGTGGGGATTATGAAGGTTGGTTACTGCCTTTGTGATATTAATATTTTAAAAAATTAGGATGTTCATGAGGATACTCTGGGTGCAGCTCACGCATACACTTCTCTTACCATGGCCTGAGTAGAGAAAACTAATTTAGGCAAGAGCAGTTAGATGAGAGAGGAGCAATGACACCGATTAATATTCAACTAAGTGCCTTTAGTTTTCTCTCCTTGAGCCATTTCATTATTAAATAGAATATTAGTCCTTCCTTTTTTAGTGATCCTTCTCTTACTAGATTACTTTGGTTTCAATTCAACGTTTGCTTATATAGAGCATCCACAACCAAGGCTATTAATGAGGTTTTCGATGAATATTCTTTTACAATGTGTAAAATCTTGAAAGATGTTGCTTTCTCTTAAAAGTGAAATGACTTGAGTATTTTTGTGTATATCAGGCATTTCCAGGACAGAACTTTTTGTTGTCACTCTACCATACATTAAAGTAAGAAACAAGGGAGACAGTGAATGTAATTATGTAAAATGGCAATGGGGGTAGTGGGCATTGGGAAGCAGAATAAAGATGCAGAGATATTTTGCATATTTCTGTAGCTGACTGTTGGAATTAAATGGAGAAATATATAGCTACCATTAACACAAGAATCTGAAGTACTCAGTTCTCCTACATAATATTTCTCATATAATATATAGAGTATGTTGGAAGCAACATGCTTTAGATGATTTATGGATTTCTTTCAATGGCTAATATGATATGAAGAGACAGACATATATCATGACCAGTTGTTATACTCTATTTAGGGAATACTTTTCCTTGTTTTAAACCTAACTTCTCTCAGATTCTTTCTATAGTCCTGCCCCACCCAACTTCATGTTTGCCCCCCCCCCACTGCTCACGCATAAAACAAAAGAAAATGTAAGGAAAGAAAATAAGAGAAGACAGAACAATAATTTCACATGGTGTCCATTTTGTGTTGGCAACTACTGCTGGGCCTGGGGCCTGCTCTGGCATGGGGCTGATAGACCCAGTGCCACTTCATTCAGAAAACTGACATCCCCGCCCCCTTTTCCCAGCACTTAACCGATTTCAAATAGCTTCTCTGTTAAGGGTGGGGTGTCAAGCTCATTTCTCCTCCTCTTCTCCTCCTCCTTCCTGGGGTTTTGCCTGTCTTGAGGCAGGCAAAACCTCATGCGTGCTTCACCGACTCGGTGAATCCATGTTTATCAGTCCTGTTGGGTCTAGAAGACATGTTTCTCTCTAGTTATTCACCATCTCTGACTCAAAAGAGATATAACCCACTTGCAGCATTGGAGGTTTTCCTTGTTGACATAAGATGTCTAGTTGGGTCATTGCCTCCCCTTTATACAGTGAATCCATTTACATTCCTTTATATGTGTATGTATGTTAGGAGGCTTCTACAGTAGTGGGTTTCCAGACGCCCTTTCAAAAGGCCTGTAGTGTTAGTTGTTCCTCCAGATAGTCCCTCCCTTACCTCCACCTTCTCCCAACGTACTCCTCCTAGTCTGCTTTGCCCCTTTTCTCTTTATAAGACAATACTCCACTTCTAGAGGACACTTTTAATACACTGCAAATGCTGTGTAAGTCATTGTTACATTGTTAAAATAAATGTTGAGTACAGGTTTACTTTTCACTGTGGACATTTTTGATCTGTAGTTGGTTGATTCTGAGGATGCGGAGCCTAGAGGTACAGGAGAGAAGCCAGTGTTACTTGGCCTATTGTTCAGTAACCCTGGGAGTTCATAGGCTCCCTCTAGAATGTATGAGGGCAGACCATTTATAATATTAAAATCAATTGCTATATCACTTATTCCTTTATACATATGTTATTAGTAGATTTTTCCTTATGGAACTTGGTGAATTGCAACACATGAGCTATAAATACTCAGCCATGTGAAAGGATTCAGTCTGCTCATGCATTTATTTTTCTTTTGTGAGGGACAAGTACTTATATTTTTCCATTGGAGATCAAAACCAAGTCCACGCACATTTTAGACAAGTGCTCTAGTTTAGAGGTAAGCCCTCAAACAGGAAGTACTCGTTTATAAAATATTTGAATTAAAATTAGGAAAGTAAGTTGGTTTTCTTTCAAGTAAATTTATGAACGTTTACATTTTTGTTGACTCTGAATTCTAAAACTATGAACCAGTTCTAAAATGGTTTCTGACACTCCACTGTTGTCTCCACTGCTACGTTGTCTATCACTGTTCTGGGAGAGAGAGAGAGAGAGAGAGAGAGAGAGAGAGAGAGAGAGAGAGAGAGAGAGAGAGAGAGAGAGAGAGAGAGAGAGAGAGAGAGAGAGATTTTAGGGTGAGGATCCACACTCTTTAGTAGTGAGAGTTCCACACAGTCTTACTGGAAGCATAGTTGTAAGACCTCAGCCCTTAGAGAGTTATTGGCAAACTCCAGATGGTGAAACCTGAGGGCAGATGCAGATTTCTAAGTTCAGGAACATCTGGCCTTGAGTTCTTGCCCTCTTCTTTTGCCCCTTCTCCCTTGTGGAACCAGTATTAAATGTGGCTTAGCTTTTTCTAGGCAATGAGAAGGGCTTGCTCTAAGTGGATACTGGGTCCTTTCCAGCTTCCTGGCCTTCTTATACTTAGCATCGTATGAGTTGATAGCCCAAAAGTATAGGGATGGTTTTGAACTAAAGGGTTCAGGAACACATCAACTTTATTGTCTTTGAGCATTGTCCACAGAGACCAGAAGATATCACACAGGGTTCAGAATTAAACCTGGTGTGTGTGGTAGATCTCCAGGAGCATGCGCTTGGGTTCTGTTCCTGTCTCACACGGTCTAACTCCTGAACCTAACAATCCTGTTACTGATTCCTAAGCCGGTTACTCAGGCTGTTCTACTGGCATGATTTTTAGTGTGTGTGTGTGTGTGTGTGTGTGTGTGTGTTACTTTTAATAGTTTACAGCTCACCTTATCTTTACTTGAATTTCATATGAATAGTAAAATTCTGTTATATTTTTCCAAGTGTGATTTAGTTTGTTAAATACATACTTATGTATGTATTTTACAGTTTCTGTATCTTATAGAATGATTATTATTCAATGGGAAGTTTTGCAACATTCAGAGGTCAGTACCTGAATTTGAAAAAGACTTAACAAGTACACCTTGTTGTGTTTTTTTTTATATGATTTAATATATGATACTCATTACATTGTCTTGAACTCATTACAGAGTCTGTTGTTCCTGATGCATTGCTGTAAAATTCGGTTACTAAACTGTTACTGTCCAGGGGAATATGAAAACTGTACAAGATACCACTTAGATGATATGCTTCTAAAGATGTGTACTTTGAAGTTAGATTTAAGCTTATTGAAGTAGTATGGCTTTTATAAAATGAACATTTTGTTTTGGGGATTTTGTCTTATCAGCATGTGTTCATGTCATCAAATATTATCTATTCAGTTATTGTTGTCATAACTGTATCTTCCACTTGAGAAGATATTTGGAGGAACCCTAAAACTGTAAAATACTGCCTCCATGTTAGTGGCGTCTTATAAAAATTGAGAGTAATTTGGTTTGATTAAACTCTGCCTCATTAGGCTTTAATGTGCTTTATGTTATGTGTTTCAGAAACTCCAGAAAGGAACTTAATGACATACGATTTGAGTTTACTCCAGGAAGAGGCAAGTTTTAATTGAAATTATTATTTTGGTGGAAGAAGAAACAAATGAAAAATTGATTACAAGTTTATGGTTGTAATTTGCTGTTCAAAAATATTTCGTCTACAAACAAACAAAGAGAGAAAGAACTTGTTAATTGTGTGAATTCTAAAGTAGTGCTCCCTATATGAATCTCAGAGGTACATGTGGCGTGGTGCACATACTCATGTAAATTAGATATATTAGCTTAACAATGAAAATATACATGGGCTGGTAATGCAGCTTTTAATGGTAAGTGCTACCCCACAGGGTAACAGACTCTGCTTGTCTTATGGACTCCATGTTATTTGAATATATCAAGTATGTTATTTCCACTGCTTAATGGCCGGACTGCTTGTTCATACATCTCCTGGATGCCAGAAGACAAGGCCAAGTATTATTTTTATTTTTTTTATTATTTTTTTGCAACAGGCATAGAGCCTGGACATGCAGAAGAACATCATGTAACACAAGCAGAAATATAGGTTACATTATTTACTGTTTATCCTCAATAGTCCAAAGAAGTAAAAATCAGATGCTAACACATGCTCATAAGTTTGCAGCTATTTTCCATGGCCTGAGGTTTCTCTGTTTTACGTACATATAAAGAGTGTCCTCAGGACTACCCTGAACACCTTTGTAAAGTACAGTGGTCTCATGCATGCTGATAGTGTCCATAAGTTCATAGTTCCATGTTTGTTCTATGTGTCAGAGCTCTACATAAATTTCAGCTCCAGTAAGTGGAATTGTTAAACCTTCAAAAGCCCAAAGACTCACTTGGCTTGAGAGCTACTCAGTAAGCTGCCCCAGCCTCCTTCCTGTTCTCACCTGTGAGAAGACACTGGCTCAAATGCCCGGAGGAGCCAGAGTGAATGACAGGCACTTCAAGCATTGGTGTGTCCTGTCTATATACATTCATGAGAAGTTGGTTTTTAAGTACTGTCAATCAAATAAATTACGCTCCTAGGCCTGAAATGTTTGTGGTCCCAGATTTACTCCAGTCCTGATCGTGAGTCCTCTGTAAAATCAAAGATTAGATGATTCCCTGAATATATGAATTAGATAAAAATATGAAGTATCTTCTCCAAAATAAATGCCATGGGCCCTAATGAGCCGGCTAACTGGGTTTTCTTTTCAAGTGTGTCCATCTTTAATAATTTTAGATTGGTCTGTGAGATTGTACGACAGCAGTCACAGTTATCAAAAGGCCATCCATTTTGTCATAATATAAACATATTGACCAGGCAATGTTGTGAATAAGATCTGCTAATTATATAATAGATGTTTCAAGTACAAGAAGGAGCAGATTCTTATGGTGAGGTTGCTTCTTTTCATCCAGTTGTTTAAAATTGATGACAGCAATGAAAATCAATTTTAATTTTAAGGACTAACAAAGGAATGGATTTCCATCTTGCGGATTTGCGTGGACAAGCTGGTCCCATCACCACTGGCCCTTTTGCACTGCCTGTGGCAGCCTCATTTGCTGGGGATTGATGAATAGTCTCTACTTTTCTTGCCAGGTGGAAACCATAGCAGTGACCTGTCTAGTAATTGTCCTTTACTGGAGAGCGAGCGCAGGCCTGTTAGTACTGGTCGCACTGTCTGTGTCATTCCTGGTGCTTGCTGCTCTTCAGGCATCTTCTGTGATCCATCCATGCATAGACACCTCATGTGCACAGACACCTCATGTGCATAGACACCTCATGTGCATAGACACCTCATGGGCATTATGTTCATGCTGTCTCTAAACAGGCATAGTCATGTATGGCATAAGACAGGATGGGCACAGACCAATCTGTTGTCTTTTGAAGACACACTCTTGTTATTATTATGTCGTTGTATACTCTGGAAAGTAGATGCTAAGATGTAATGTTTTTACCTCTTTAGCATCAACGTAGAGCAAAAATAAATTCCTAGGAAACTTGAAATAATCATTTCATACTTCTGGCCTTAACGATTACAGGTGTCTTTACTTACTTGTGGAGGGAAATGACCTCTGAATGCCATATACAGAAACAGGAGTATTTCCTGTCTTTGTCCGGCTAGCGTTAGCCATCTGCCGCTTCGATAAGATTCATCTGTTGCCCAAGAGACCTGAAAATAGGACATGCTATCCAGTCTAATCACCAGGGAGTGGCTATCACTCGGGCCCTGGCTTAAGTGCCAGCCCTCGGTGTGGCTGTGCTTGACATGTCCCTTTTCAGCTGCATTCTGAGAGTGGAAGTGCTTGCTGAAATGTAAGATTCAGATGGTGTAGCTACCAGCTAGTCACTGGAGGCATAAATGACTTCCTACGACAAGCCCGCCACTCAGCACCTTCATTAAAAGGGCTTCCTGTCCTGGGAGATCTGGTTGATCTCCAGGAAGACAGAGATTCTGAGTGCTAGCAACTTCAGAGAGAGAGAGAGAGAGAGAGAGAGAGAGAGAGAGAGAGAGAGAGAGACTCTCAGAACATAACCATTTAGTGATCTATCCTCAAGTCCCCTCATGTGGGATCATTCTGTGAGAGACCTTCATAAACTTTATTTTTAACCTTTGACAAAAGGAGAAATCCCAAGACAAGTTTACCTTGTGTGGAATTCACTCTTTAGTGAGCTTTCTATGTAATCCCTGCCACCCATTTCTGATTGTTGCATCCCATTATGAAATGGGAGAAAAACACAACCCTTGGAAGCATCAATACATACACTGAGTTTTTGTCCTTTCTGGAGATTGAGCAAAGGAGACAAGCAGTGCACTGCGGTGAACGATGAGTGTGGGATGTGTCCTTTGGTGTGGCTGTGTCATCACCACCACCACTCATTGTATTCTTAGTGTCACACACCAGGTAAAATACTTTAAATCCCCCAAACTGTGGAAAGCAGGTCCCATGCGTGTATGTGCATGCGTATAGCACACATACGCAGTGTATATGTACACACACCTGTGCTACCTTGTAAGCTTATTTACGTAGTCACCACAGCTCAGCTAGTTAATGCTGAGAGTAGATTTCTGCTGTTCTGCTCTGATGTTTGCTTGATGCAGCAGCTCTGGGGTTGGGTGTTCCTTGTCTTTGGGAAACACCATGCTGTTTGTAGCCAGGGCTACTAGGTGACTGTTAGAACATCTGAAAGCCATGGAGACCAAACTGTCTCCTTCAGTATAATACAGGGTTCTGTAGTAGTTCTTTTGAGCATATTTCAATATGTCGTTCCTCCTTGAAAAGTCTTTAGATAGAAGTTAGCAGTGTTACCATGCTCATTCATAACCTCTCAATTAAGTAATCTTGGCTGTTACTCACTCACTTGCTATAAGCCTGTTCAGTCCCATCTTTATGAGATCGCCAACTCCTGTCACTTACCATTGAGAAACTACATTAATTTACCCAGTCACACTTTCTAAGAGAATGAATCTGTTGCCATCAAATGATCAATGTTGTGTTAAAGGAGTTTCTTAATAGCACACATTTAAATAATTCATCTTAATAGTCCAGCAAGCCCACGGGCTATTTGTACCAAGAATAAGGTTGTATCAGATCCTTTCCATTCAACCTTCACTATAAATTCTTAACTCCACAGTGATGAGTGATTGAAAGGGATTGATGGCAGCTGGAGTTAACCTTGGCAAGAGAGGAAAGCAATGTTGTGACGAACACTTAGGTCTTCCAGCGTGTACTAGAGGATTAATTGAGACGGTGGCCAGAGAGGAAGTTTTTTGGTTCACCAAAAAATATTTTTACAGTAACATCTGCTAAATAAAAAAAACAAAATACAAATTACGTGTGGAAAAATATACCTCATGGCGTTTCTGATTTCTTTTTCCTAATAGGATCTGAATAGATGGATTAAAGCCATGTGGGTGATTTTAGTAAATGAAATGTATGTTTTTTTGGATTGGGCTGGGTTGTTGATTTTTATGTTCTGGTTTCTAATACATATTCATCTCACATTTGGACAGATACAGCAGATGGTGTGTCTCAGGAGCTCTTCTCTGCTGGCTTGGTTGACGGTCATGATGTAGTTATAGGTAAATTGATCTTTAGTATGCAGTATCATTTTGTTGATATATCAAATGGAAATGTGTTTAGAAGCAAAATTTTTCATTAAGGAATAATTCACTCTGAAATGTAAAAGAGAATCTTCATAAATTCTTATGTTTATGTGACATTGCATTAAGAATCATATTTAATTTTCTTCAAAGGTGTCTTGTGTATTTCCCTCCCATTTATGTAAACATGATTTATCCTGTGAGCTATTATAAGTATCACAGATAACAAATCAGATTGGAGTTCTGCATTTAGGTTGGAGCGGGCCTCAAAAACATTCAATCCAATTCATTTGTTGTACAGGTAAGGAAACAGATTCTTAGTAAAGTTTTGTGTTTCTCAGACCCATTCAGTGGGGTGTGCAATCCCTTTACTTTGAAATCCTGGCTCTTTCTACCATTCATCTTTTTTTTTCTGAATAAATAAATATGCCTGCATGTAGTTAGGGAAGCTCACGTGTGCAGCACGTGCTGATGGAGCAAGTGGTCACAGGCCAATCTGTCAAGGACTGGGAGTAAGAAGTCCCTTAGCATGATTTGAGAAAGCCTCCTGTAGTTGCCTCAGCTCGCTCAACAGCTCCATGCTCCCTTGGAAACAATGAGTCTGTGAGGCTTTTAAAATGTGGATGGTCACTGTGTTTATTAATGATTGAGTGAAGAGGTTACTTAATATGTAAATGATAAAACACTGCATCAATTCTAATAACATTAATAAAAATGTATTAAGGTATTCTCTAAAAATAATTCTTCAAAATATTCTTCAAAAATAGTAATGTTTGAAATTTCGTGTTGTTTGTTTTGTTTAAACTGCATCTGTTTTGAGACAGGGTATCTGTCTGTGTAGCCCAGGATATCCTGGAATTTGTCACATATTCCAGGCTAGCCTCAAACTCACAGAGATCCGCCTGCCTCTGCCTCCCGGTGTTGGGATTAAAGATGTGCACCATTATGTCCGTTCCCTATTCTACTTTTTAAAGAATTCAGTTATTCTAAAGAAGTCTTTACTCAATGACAGTGAAATGTGTAACTCAGGGCATTAGAGGTAGATGCACATCTATCAGAACCGGCTTCTAGAAACATGGTAATATAGATCATTGAAAAGTAAATTTCTGTATTTTATTTAAGTGAGGATACCCTGGGCTAAAGCGCAACTTATAATTTTGGCTAAAAATTCAGTATCATCGTCCCATATAAACAAATGATGGTAAATGCAAAATAAGGTAAATAAATCCTTTTGCATTAATTATAGGCAAAGTGGAAACAGTTACAGCTCTCATTCCCTTGCCAAGTAGTGAGTACATAAGGAGACACGTGGTATTCTAAGTGCAATCTGCATACATACATGCACATATTTATGTATGCATGTGCTTGTATCCCCTCAGCCACCTTTATCTTTCAGACTTTCCTTTACGGTCCTGTTGGGACTTTTGGTCAGCTGGGCTCTTGCCTGTTTTCTTAGAATGTAAAGGGAAGACTCAGAAAAAAACCCACCAAGCCAACTTTAGTTGCTTTTTAAAAGTTCTCATCTGACTTCTTTCTGTAAACCTTCCAGTTCCTTGTTTAGAAGAAAAAAAAATGTACCTTTTGTATCTTTGTTTCTTAGTTTACCCAAAGAAAGAATGAGAATAGTTAATGCCAAAATCAGGATGTACTGAAATATCCATATTCCTTGAAGAGAACTGTTCTCCATGTACTAAGCAGACAGAATTAAGAATCAGTTGCTCATGTGCAAGTGGAGTTTAAGACTCTTTAAATACCCACTAATGCACCCCTGTAAGGATGAAATAAAGAATGGAATTGTTGGGGGAAAGGGTAGTTCCTGTTCTTCGTTTTGTTTTCACTTACTGTAGCAAGAAGTGACACATTGAAACATTGAAGCAGGAAGTGACACATTGAAACATTGAAGCAGGAAGTGACACATTGAAACATTGAAGCAGGAAGTGACACATTGAAACATTGAAGCAGGAAGTGACACATTGAATCATTGAAGCAGGAAGTGACACATTGAAACATTGAAGCAGGAAGTGACACATTGAAACATTAGCCACGGGGCTGATGCTGCCCCTCTGCACCTCAGGTACTGAGGTTAGGAGGGTACAGGTGTGCACCACAGACTGGGCCTCAGGTACTGAGGTTAGGAGGGTACAAGTGTGCACCGCAGGCTGCACCTCAGGTACGGAGGTTAGGAGGGCACAGGCGTGCACCGCAGGCCCATGGTCCAATCAGGTCTGTGAGGTGGAGGGAGCAGATTTATTTGGTCACTGTTGTACAGATAAACTTGAGATCAGATGAGGTCCGGAGGATATAACCTGCAGTCCTTGGCGATGGGGCTTCCTGACTGACAACTTGTCTTTATCCAGGCATTTTAGACAACCTTAGAAAGTATCGAGTCCTGTGCCTTTGTAGGAAACAAACAAACAAACGTATTGTTTTCCCAAAGCAGTAGGTGTCATTTTATATTTTAGTTGTTGATTATTCAACAGATAGACTGTATGTACTGTGTCCCCGCTAACCAGTCTCAGGGATTCTCCTGTCTCCCTTGTCACCCTCTCCACTCTTCACTACAAAAGACCCAGCAGCACCTCAGAGCTCTTATTTTTCACATCTTAAAGAGTTTGTCCCTTGACCCTACATCTTAATACAGCTGGTTTTTTACCCAATATCTTATAAGAAAATTTGCTTAAAGAACCGTCTCTGCCTTCTTTCCTTTGTTACTGTGGTCTCCAGCCAGCAAACTCCAGCCAGGTTTTGCCCTTCCTCCTCCACTCCAGCTGTTACTGTCAAAGGCACATCTGGAGAGGACTAGCCTGAGGTAACAGGTACAATGCTGGGTGCAACTGGAGTGGAGTGGACGATGATCTGGGAGTGTCTGTTGTCTTTTTATGTCCCAAGTACTGGACAGAGAAGGCACAACCTTCCTCCGTGATCAGCGGCTCATTGGGCTTTTAAATGAACCCTTTCTTGTTCCTCACTCCTGAGAGTGAGTTCCTTTCATCACCTTCGTTCTTTAACTTTTAGACTCAGAACTTTCTTTTTTTTTTTCTCTTCATTTTCCTTTTTTATTTTTTTTTGGGGGGGGTAGGCTATGGCATGTAAGAATACAGTTTGTAACATGATTTTTAATTTTGTCAAAGGGATGCACATCAGTCACTAATACTCATTGATCAATTGCTACATATCATGCCGCCTTCCAAAATCTTTGGAAGGATTCCTCCATTTAATTTTTTTTTTTGTGATTAAATTGAAATAGTCTTACATTTATTTTTTTCTAAGTTTTTTTTTTATTTACATTCAAAATCATTTCCCCTTTCCCGTTTCCTCCCTCCCCAAAAGTCCCATAAGCCCCCTTCCCTCCCTCTTTTCCCCATTCAACCCCCTCTCGCTTCTCTGTCCTGGCATTCCCCTACATCCAGTCTTTCCAGGACCAGGGGTCGACTCAGAACTTTCTTTTGCATTGTAGACTCACAGCCAGATCCAAAAAAAAAAACAACTTGTATTCAGAGGGCAGTCAACATCTGAAATTTACTTGTCAGTCTCCAAAATGCAGCCCTTCGTGTTTGTCGTCCCACCTGACGTACAGCCACATACTCGCCCCCCAACCCCCTTTCAAATTCCTCTCCCCTCAGGAGGGCACTCAATAGCTGAAATTTAATTTTCAGGCTCCAGATTGCAGTGTTTCCTCCCCACCGCCCAACAGTGGCCTTTCTGTCTCTGGGTGACGCTGATCTGTCTCTAGGCTTTCGTGACAACACATGACAGTTATCCTTGACTTTTCTTTGTTTCACCCAATTTCCAAATTGC
Source organism: Tokudaia tokunoshimensis (assembly GCA_036184795.1). NCBI lineage: Eukaryota > Metazoa > Chordata > Mammalia > Rodentia > Muridae > Tokudaia > Tokudaia tokunoshimensis. The sequence goes on along the minus strand of BTHU01000004.1, from coordinate 42,377,374 downwards.
AACGAGTACAGCATCTTAGTATTTTGCTATTGCCTTGGTTCTCAAACCTTGTTTGTTGTTGTGACCAAAATCACCCCCCCCCCATAAAAACAGCGTACTGAGGGGAGGGCTCATTTTGGTTTGAGAGAGTACAGTCCATCCTGACACAGGAGTCACGACAGTGTTCACGGCACGCTGGTGCATGTGGCTGAGTAGGGAGAGACCAGGAAGCAGAGTCCTCGGCCCGAGGTAAGTGGCAGCCCATGAGCTCCGTCCTACAGATCTTATCCAAAAGGCTGCCCGACCTTCTCCGACAGCTGCGGATCGGTATCTAAGTATGTGAACCTGTAAAGGATCACTTCACATTCAAACCCTAACACCCTATGCTAAGTCCCTCTCATCCCCCAGCCCGGTTATCACCCCCATGTCTTTACTGGGATCTCAGATTCTGCCTTGTCTGCTAGAGATAGGTAAGTGAATTAGATAAGACATAAAGGATCATGTGATCCCAGGCATGAAAACTGCTTAGCTGCCCAGCTCAGGCAAACGCACAAAAGAACGGGAAAGGAGTGGTGAGGAGTAAGATGCAGACGCTGTGAGGGTTTGCTTTGGATGCAATGGATACTTTGGAATTCAAAGCAATAATGGATATGCAGTCTCGACACTGTTCCCAAAACCACCGAATCGTGAACTTCCAAAGGACACTTTTGCGTGTGAGTCTCATCCCAATTGAAAAAAAAAAAGACCAGATTGCACTAATATTTCAATCAAACCCTGTAATGGGTTTCTACCCACACACCAGTGGACTGTACTCCTTCCATGTATGTCCCAATCATTTCTCACACCATCTCTCTTCTCTATACCACACCAGCCTGTAACACCAGCAAACTACACTTGCCTGTCCTCCAGGATGGCCCTTCTGAACGCGCACACAGGCTTGCCCTGTGTCTGTTGGTGCTTTGCCAAAGTGAAGTGCCTTCCCTGACTCCCTACTAAAAATGACGTCACTTCCCCAGCTCTGCCCTCATTGCTTCATACTTTCTACTTTGTTCATATGCAGCACATTATGCTTTTCACTTATGTTATTATTTGTAGGATTTTTTCCTGAACATAATTTTCCTTCCTCCCTTCCTCCCTCCCTCCCTTCCTTATTATTTTTAGATGGTTATCTGGTAACATCTCACTGTGGCTGACCCCGAAGCTTGGGATTCACCCGCCTCAGCCTCCCAAGTACTGGCATTACCAGTGTGCTCGACCACACCAAGCTAGACCTTAGTTTCTCAAAGGCAGTTAATTGGTTGGCGCTCTGCACTGAGCTGTGATCGCTGCTCAGGTGTGTGTCCAAGCTCCGTTCTCATCTCTACAGCTGTCTCAGAACCTTTTCATTAGAAAAGAACCATACTGAATAGATTGTAGTGGTATGCTGTGAATCTTATTTTGAAGATAGTAAAATGAAATAAGCTTATATGAGGGTGGCTGTACAGAAAAACCAACAGCCTTTTCATGTGCCTTTCTTCAGCTTCTGTGATATAACATGGCTAACATTAAAATAGACATTATAATATTATAATATTACAATAACATTAAAAAAATGCTTACAGGTAGCATGAAAGAGTTGAAAAAGGCAGCGCCCCGTGGGGCAGAGCAGTGGGCCCTGTGGCTTTTACTCCAGCAGAGCAAACACGCATTACAGAAGTCTGGCTACCTAGCTGCCAGGTAATCTGCCTGGAGAGTGGGAAGCTTTACACAGCACAGTTTGGATCGAAGGAAAGCCAGGGTATGGCACAGAATGGCTGCTTTCATGGAGAACAGGGGCAGTGCAGAATTCATGCACTGTTCGTGGGTGGAAATCATCAACCCACCTCTGTTGTGCTTAAAGTTAGCACCACCTTAGGCAGGAAGCAGGCAACAGTCTCAAGCCTCGTGTAAATAGACATGCATGAGACAGCACTGCCTTCTGGCTGGCTGTTGCTTAAAAAAGTAAATTCGTGAGGCGAAAAGAAAGTAGATGATATGCATGTATAAATTTGCTTATCTTGTCTGCCTAGGTTGGCTATAAAATGTAAATAGACAAGAGCAGAGTCCTCATTCCAGTTATTTTAAAGAGGATTACCAAGGAAAACTGATAGGGAGAACTCAGAAAAATCCCCTCTCACCCCCTGAGGAACAGTTATCCATTGGAAAGGAAGTCTCCCCAGGAGATGGCTATGCAGAACCACATGGCTTTCTCTATATTATAAAAGTAGTTCTAAATTTTGTGCTCTGGAGTAGTGCAAGATCTTTGTCATTTTCTTTAATGACTTTTGGAATTTCACCAGTAGGATAAAGGAGTAGGACAGGGGGTCCTTAGCCAGTACGTTTGTAAGGACATCGCGATGCTCCTCGAAGCTGTCCAGCAGCAGCCTGCAAGGCCCAGTGCAGAGGCCGGGAACCAGATACCTGAGCTGAGGAGGGGAGACTGGTGGGCTAGTCCATGTGTGAGCAAAGTGCCTGCCGACTGCTGTCACCAGGGTGACCTGACACTTGCCTGGGCTTTCTTTAGGTGGATTTTGAAAGCAGATGTTAGAATTTCTCTCTCTAAAAAGGGAGCTATATTTCTGCATTGTTTTATGCAATTTTACTCTGATACATATATCTATATATATCTATATCTATGTCTGTCTGTCTATCTATCTATCTTATCTATCTCTCTATCTCTCTATCTATCTATCTATCTATCTATCTATCTATCTATCTATCTATCTATCTATCTATCTATCCTTGTAAGTTGGCTCAGGACTTTGAGAGGTATTGTTCATTATTTTCTGAAATAATCATTCTCTGCAGAACGCCATGTAAAATCGGCTTCCTTTGTAAGAGTCTGCAGAAATGTCTGCTCCCCCGCCAGCCCTTCCCACAAGCTGGAAGACAAGGCAACCTTGTGTAGAGCCTCAGAGACAGGGTTTTTACCATTTTGTGACATGCGCCTCTAATCATGCTGTGCGTCTGGTGCTCCTTCTGGTGCTGGGACCTGCCTTCTCAGTTATGGGCTCTCTCATCCTCACCACTTACAGGTGTTGACTCAATATGGTGGATAGAGAAATACACTTTACCCCATTTCACAGATTTAGCACTGGAGCAGCACATGAATAGATGATTTAGGACAGTGGCAGCATTGCTGCCCCTTTAAAATGAAATCATAGTCAATGGAGGTTTGGTTTGTGTTCGTTTCCCTTTCTCTCTTCCCTTCTCTCTTCCCCTTGTTCTCATCACATGACTTTTAGGAAGGAAATACTCTTTTCCACTAGGATGCTCTCGACTTTGGGTGTTTTGGGGAGTCCAGATGGTGAGATTCCTGTATCACAATCTCATCTTCTTACAGGTGTGCACTTTCAGGCTCCAACCTCAAGTCCCAGCCACAGGCGTCCTGGGCAGAGAGGCTGGGAATCATCCCGGTTCCTAAGTATCCCAGGTTCACCGCATTCACGTGTGGCCTCCTTTACTTTCTGTTTGCAGTATCCGAACCTTGATCCTTCTTCCCTCACTTAATCTCTGGGGCGTCACAATGTCATTATTCTCCTTTGCTTTTCTGATTTGCTTGGTTATCTTATCTGCTTGAAAGTTGGTATAATTTTTACTCTAATGAATAGCTACATTTTTACAAAATTAAAACTAACATTTTTGAGGATGGAGTGATGTCTCAGTAGTTGGGATGGTTTTGTTTGTTTGTTTTAGAGGGTCTCGGGACGATTCCTGGCTTCCACATGGCAGCTCACAACCACTTGTAACTCCAGTTTCAGGAAATCAACACCCTCTCTGACTTCCTGGACAACCAAGCATGCACATGTTACAGATACATACATGCAAGCCAAACACATAAATTTATTTTAACTTAAAAAAATAGTAATGTTAGCACTCATGCCATGGTAGACCCTGCATGGAGTTTCATCTTTTGTTTTTCTAGGTAATAGTAAAGCATTGTTAGTCCCCAAAGTATACAAGCGACAGTAGAGTCTTGGATCCCTTGGGAACACGTGGTGAGAGTTCACAGCTGTGCCCCGTCTCCGTTTAGCATTGCACAAGTCTGTTCTGAGGGATCAGAAGTATTGAGCAGCATTGGACTTTCATGACAAAGCCTGTAGAACGAGTAGATTCTCTTACATTCAGTTCAGTGACATGTCCATGGTGTTGACCGATGTTGAAATTGAATGAAGCAAAGTTTTCCTGAACAAAATAGTCTGTATTACACAATCATGCTATTTTTTAAAACATAATGATAGTTTTTAGAAAAGAAGCTATCTCCCTACATACTCTCTGGGCTTAGGCAGCTTTGGAGACAGTTTGAATTATGTCAATAAATGTAGTTGAATGACTCTTGATCAGAAGTTCTCTGTTGGGGAGGGGGTGGCTGGAGAGCCGGCTCTGCGGCTAGGAGAGCTGGTTGTTCCTCCAAAGGGCTTGGGGTCAGTTCACGGAGAGCACTGGGATGGAGGCTCACAACTCCAGTTCCAGGGAATCTGACGTCCTCTTCTGGGGAGCGGGACACAGACCTACGTACAGGCGAAACATCTATACACACATTCTAAAAATAAAATAAAATTTAGAAAACAAAAAGAACCAAACAAAAAACAAACGCTCTGTGTTGGAGTAAATGTTCCAGGGAATCACACAATGCTATAATGGCTACTTTCCGTAAGTACTTTTTCTAATAAACTCTGGACAGTTAGATATGGCAGGGTTTGTGATTTTTATCTATACACTACTGCCAGTTCTCGGCAACTCAGGGCTCCTGGCTGTCTGAATACTCCCTTTGCTCTTTAAATGTAAGAGTCAGAGCACAGGGGGGAGTTCTGTGCGGCCTGGGCCCCCACTGTACAGTCATATATACAAAAACAATTTTTCCAAATGGATTGCCTCTGGATACAGGGTTGTGATCTGTCCTTCTGATTGATGGGCATTGTGTAGTTCAACACTACCTTTCAAAATGTACACAAGTGCTATTTCTAGGAAGTTCTATAAAATGACGTGTTAGTTCCCTAAAGGTATTGTTTCTATATTACAAGATTATGAATCAGAGCAGCAGTAAACTACACTGTAAACTCTGTTTACCAGTTAACATCACCTCTTTTAAGTTCCTGGGGAAATGGGTCCTGTCTGTAGAAAACCCTTGGCAAAAACAGATTCCAGCCAAGATTTATCATCTAAGTGAAGTGAGAACTTGACAGTGGATTAGTCGGAGTCCCCAGAGTCCCGCTCTTTTCAGATACTTTAAATTGTCCTGTTTTAATCAAAATGTTAATCTACCTTTCAATTCTAAAATCAGATATGTGTGAAGATTTTGCTCAGTCTGTCCAGACTCTCTGACTGATGGCTAAGCCCCATATTGTCAGTCTTTTCTTATGACAAGGACATCTTTCTGATAGAACTAATTAAAGTAGATTTATTTGTCTAAGGAAACTTAAGTTTAGTCCTTGTGGTAATATACCTTTTATCATTACAAGGCGTGTCAGACTTAAATGAGTCATGTCCAATTGTCCACTTAGTAGACATAATCCATCTTTGGTGGTTGACTGTGTATGTGTGGGTGCACATGCTTATGTGCGTGTGTGCATGCATGTGCATGCATGTGTTTGTTTCACCTATCTCTGGGCTTTTGTATAACTATTCCAATAATAGTACAGGATTCTAGATATAAACATGATCTGTTGTACTTATTAATAGTCTGACAGGTCTCTCTCACCACCAAATGAAATTTCACTGCTATTTTTTAAACTTGTCAGTGTATTTTATGCAAGATAAGTAAATTCTTATGCAACAGGAAATAAAGCTATTGCTTAGCCAATCCAAATGCAGTTAAGAAAATAAGTTCACACTTTTGGGCTCAGTATTGTTTAAATCACTGTGTTGGAATCATATCCAATTATATTTCACTTTTATCTAGCATCCTGCATTCTACTACCATTTTTGGACAAAGACCTTCTTGAAGACTCTAGGAAAACCTAGCTCTTAATCTACCACACAGGTTTACCATCCAAGAAACAGTGTGTAATAATGCTGTTGCCCTGAATTCATTTTAAGACAAAGAGACACTTTCCTGGTCATCTTCCAACAGATTGGCCATCGCCCTTTTCATTAGACCTATGCTCTTCCAGTTATAAAAGTCAACATTGACACACATTGTTCAATAGCACAGGCTATTTTAGTAACTTGTGGCATCCACCTCACAGGGCTGGTCTTCCTGTAGGATTCTGTGCTTGGTGAGCTACAGGAGTATTCAATGGGAAACCACAGCCCAGAAAGCATCCCAAGACACATAGCTGCAAATTCCTGAGCCTGGCTGTGAATCCTTCTGCCCAGAGCTCACTGCAGCAAACAGGGAAGGAGCTGTCTATTCATTTGACTTGGAAAACATTTTTTTCTACTTAATTTCTTAACAGTAAAATGCCTTCAACCCTTAGTGAGTTTATTTAGCCGTGAGATACACATTACTGAAAATGAGGCTATCTTATACAAGATATTGGAGGGCTAATTTATAACCAGCTCTTGAGACTTCTTACCATCTTGTATTTGTTGGCCAAGGCTCTAGAAAGCAGTATCTCCGTGGCTTAATTCTTGCTTGGTTTTCCTTTGCTGTGGGTGACCTTACACATATTTCTCAGAGTTTTTGTTTGGTTTTGTAGGTTTTTTGTTTGTTTCTCTGTCTCTGTCTCTCTCTCTCTCTCTGTCTGTCTGTCTGTCTGTCTGTCTGTCTTTCTTTCTTTCTTTCTTTCTTTCTTTCTTTCTTTCTTTCTTTCTTTCTTTCTTTCTTTCTTTCTTTCTTTCATGTCTTTTTGTCAGTGGTCCTGAATCATAAGATAATAGCTACATAAAATGATATACTACTTCTAGAAATAAAGAATACAGCTTTGAGGACATAGTTTAGATGCTGCTACTTTTAAGATGTATACAAATGTCATAGATTATGCTGTGGCTCCTGGGCTCAGCCCCTGGCATAGCAGGGTTACAGGGATTGTCATGACTTCTTTGAAAAAGAAAATTAAAAGTTGTGTTTAGTGTTTGATAAATGTATATTACATATATATATATTATGGGTATGATAAGTTAATTTAGTTTTTTTCAGAGTGTATTTTTATGTCAAAAAACCTATACTTAATATAATTCTGAACAGTGGCTTTATGTTACATTAGAAATGACAGCTTAATTTTCTAGACATAGTCTGAAATATCAATGCAACTCAAATGTCTTCAGATTAAATAGTTAGCCACTATGAAACAGTTGGATTCTACTGGGAATTCCTGTCCCAAGGTTCTTAGATTGTCTACACAATGCTAGTGAACATGTGGTGGTGTCACTGGCTCCCATCCTTCTCCCAAGAGATGGCTCAGCAATGTCACCAAGTAGCCTGTGGATGCCAGTGCCCACGTCATGTGTCCTGCTTCCAGAAGCCCTCGGGGCACTGCTGTTAGTGGTTGTATATCCTGTCATCTAGAGCCTGAAGCCAGTGTAGCTATTCAGTGAATAAAGCATTTCACTCGCTCTGCGCCCAGTACAGCTGGTGCACGAGGCAGCCAGAGTCATTACCCTTGTGAAGCCCTCAGTCTGACATGAGAGCAGGCATTCAGTAAGCCAGTACACGTTTTAACTCTGAGATTGCCGACCACAAGAGGCGCCATTATGAAGGAAGCACTGTGAGTTATAAGGACTGTTACAGACAGGGGCCGCACTTGGAGTTAGGATCAAGGAAGTCCTTCCTGGGAGAGATGAGTGCTTGAGTCTGTCTGTGCTGAGCATATGTGCAAAAAAAAAATGGACTCAGAATACATAATCAGATTGGCCTGATCTTATGAACAGAGTGAGCAGGGGCCAGATCACCAGAGACCCTACAAAGAGCCACCAGCCGTATGACTTGCAACTAAATCCAGTTGCTCAACTTTGAGACTTTGTATAAAACAGAAATTCTGTGCCTTCCTTGTTCTTCTCTTATAAAGAAAATCAAATTAATAGTATCCTTTAGACTCATGTCATTATGCAGGACACCTCAGCATACAGTTTAAGCCGAATCCCTTTATTGCATAAGTAAATGCAAATGTTTATTCCATGAACTTTGTTTTTATTGACTGGTGGTTTTTACAATCCCATACATAAGTGTATTCCACTTACTCCCACCCCACCCTCCTGTCTTACCCTCTCAGTCCCCCCAAGTCCCTTTTCCATGTTCATGTCTTTTTGTTTTGTTATAACTCACTGAATTTCAACTGAACCAACTAAGTGACCTTGGGATTGGAGCTAACAGTTGGAACTTGGTGGCTTCACCATTGGTAGACAAATGATGACAACGCCTGTCCCCCCTCCCCTAAGACTCCATCAGTAGCCAATTGTTCAGTATAGAACGTAGAGTCCCATGAATCCCTTCCCCAGTACATGATTGGGTGTTAGCAGGTCCAATCTGGTCCAGGGCCAGGGCAGGCAATTGCACTTGTGAGATTGTGCTTGCAATGGCTGCATCATGCCCTCCAGATCACTGTGCAGCCCTTCTTTCCACTTTTCCTGTCTTCCATGATGTTTTCTGACATGTCGAGAGGTGAGATAGAGATTTCCTGTTTAGGGCTGAGCACTCAGCCTTTGCTGTTTTCAGAACCCTGAGCAGCCCCCAGTCTCTGAATTCAATCCTTTCACCCCACAGAGAAGCTTCTCTGGTTAAGGCCAACAATACCCACTAGGCAGTGGTGGCACATGACTTTAATCCCAGCACTTGGGAGGCAGAAGCAGGCGGATTTCTGAGTTCAAGACCAGCCTGGTCTACAGAGTGAGTTCCAGAACAGTCAGGGCTACACAGAGAAACCCTGTCTTGAAAAACAAAAACAAACAAAAAAAAGAATACCATTTGTCTATGACTTAGAGAGAGAGAGAGAGAGAGAGAGAGAGAGAGAGAGAGAGAGAGAGAGAATGAGAATGAGAATGAGAATGAATATAAATTTCCCTAGGGCTTAAGAACTTCCTAGCCATGGGGTTTTTGACCTGGCTTTACAGTACCAGACATAAATTCCCTCCTGTACCACAGGCCTCAGATCCAACCAGAGAGCAGTTTGCTATCCCCAAAACATTCTTACCTGGCAAGTTGTCATTGTAGTTCATAGGGTTTGCTGTAGGTAAGACTGTTGATATACCCCCTCCTCCCCCCACACACACATGCATACATACCCAAGGCAGCATCCTGCATAGTGCCTTCAAGCACTGTAAAAACTGCAAGAACAGAGAAATCTTTCCTCTCAGTTCCAGCTTGATTCTTCTATGTTTTGCAACTAAGGTGTGTGGTATTTTCAATAGAGTCTTATGTACTTCATATGGGCAACCAAGAGGAATGGCAAGAGCCTGCATTGTGTGGGGGACATTTGGGGGTCATTCTTACCAACAGTTAATAAAGATGTGTCTCCCAAAGCTGGTATTTTAGAACCAGCAATAGCTAGGCACACAGAGCATCTCTATTATAACTTATTTTTAAAACTTGATGTCTTTAATTAGCTTAACAAGTAATAGGTTTCTATGTGGGCTTTTCCCCATACATTCTTCCTTTGGAGTAACACTCCCTCGTACTTCTGTCAGCCCTCACTCCCATCCTGCTTAAACCCTCTCTCTTTCCAGTGATCTCTCTCTCCACTTCCATGCCATCTATGTTCTGCTATCTCCCTTCTCTTAAGATAACATTCAACACCCGCCCCCAACCCAAGACTGAGGCAAGGCTGAGGGACAGGAATACAGTCCTCGAAGACTGGAGAAACTAAAGCTGAAATGATGTTTGAATTTTCTAGATTCTCTTGTGTTTGAAAGGCTTTGAAAACTCACTGGTAATTTAATGTTTGGGGACCCAGAAGAACTTCGGAGGCACCATTCAGGAATTCTCTATCCAGTTATTTGATCAAAAGGAAATTAGAATATTGAGAGAAGAGAACACACAGCCATTAATTGCAGATATTTTTCTTTACATGAATTCATGACCAAAGAGTCTTCATGTATATTCCCAAAGAGAATGCTGAATATTTCCATTTCTTATTTTCACGTAAATAATGGTGTGGGCTGAGGTAGCACCGTATGTACAGTAGGACTGTAATCACCATAATAGAGTACAGAATGTATAAAATATTCATGTTTCTCAAGTTAAAGTAAACCTGCCATTTCAAGTCCATTAATTGCAGTAGAATGGAGTGAATTTTCAGGGACTATCACTATAATTACCGAGGTGAAAGTGCGCATTCAAAGGATTGCACATTTAGAATGTGGGCGCAGTGAAATGAGCTCGTGTTTTTCGCCTCTTTGTCCTGGCAGACTGGAAGCGGGGCTTGGGCCAAGTTTGCTTGCGATTTCTGGATTGTTTTTGAGTTGGTAAAGGTGTCTGTCTCACTAGTCATCTCTTTGTCCTTGTCTTCCCTTTAACCAGCTTTATTCTCTCCATAGTGCTTTCAAAGGAAAAGGCTCTGAATGCTTGTGAGCGGTAGCGATAAGCAGTACATTCAGTGGCATAGAAACAACCACTGTGTTCTCTGTATCTGGCATTGTCAGTTCCCTGAATCCAGGTCGGTTCTGGTGAACTCCATAACCACCCTATTGGTTATTCATGGACCCTGTTGCTGTCAGCATCTTCAGCGGCTGCACGGCCTTCCCTGTGCTGTGCTGTCTGAGGTTCCCCTACTCCATGCTCTTAGACCTGAGGTATTTCAGACTTGAAAATAGTTCTTCAAACTTTTAAATATTTGCCTATGTATAACGACATCTTCTAGATGAAACCCAATCTGATCCTAAAATTCATTTATGTTTCATAGTCACTTTACGTCTAGACACAGCCTGAAGGCAATTTCATACAATATTTTCATCGTCATGTGCCTGAAACAGATCGTCAAGTTTCAGTGTGGTATTTCCATCTTGTGGCATCCTGACAGTGCTTAAAAGGGTTTTGAATTTGGAGCATTTCTGACTTTAGATTTTCAGATTAGGAATGCTCAACTTTTTGTGAGCTTTTTTGTGGTTAATTTTTAAAATAGCTTCATCTTTATTTAGACTTTTGGAGGCTACTGAAAAGATCATGTTGCTCAGGGAAGGAGCACAACCTTGGGGATGATGACTCAGGGAAGGAGCACAGCCTTGGGGATGAGGCAGATCCCATGACCCTGTCACTCAGCACATGCATGTCTGGAACTTTGCTCAGCTCCCTGGTCTTCAGTGCTGTCTGTACTCAGACCCCAGGGTTCCACTGCCGAGCTACAGGAATAGACCAGCCTCTCAGGCTGGGGCAAGTGACATTTTGTCCTTTATGTTTTAGGGCCAGTTCATCTGCCTCTTGTACAATGGTTGGAGAATCTAAAGCAGAATGGTGCTTTTTGCAACTACAATAGGCAGGAAGTGCCAGCCGGGGCGGGGGGGGGGGGGGGCGCGCGGGGGAGGGGTCTGAGCTCACTGTAGATGGGCTAATCACAGTGAGCTTTACAAATTTGTCTATTTCCTTGGTGCTAGAGGGAGTCCCTTTCTCTCCTTTGCCCCCACTCAGGCTGCAAAGTGGTATAAAAATAAGAAGAAAGCATGCTAAGGAGAGATGGGCAGCTCGGCAGGTTGGTCTAAGCCTCCATCAGTGTGGGTGACTCCGAGACACCTCCTCTTCAACTTTTCTGACCTCATCCTTGTGCACTTTGATCCTGCCTACGAGGACCACCCATGCCCACTGCCACAAACTCCAGAGGAGAGGGGAGCCATGCTGATTCCTGTCCTCAGAGCCCCAGGCCGATCAATGAATTATAACCAGGACCTTTTTTCTTTACTGGGAGTTGGCGATGGGAATGTCCGACAGCCTGCAGGGACTCTGTAGCAAACATGTATTTTTTTTTTTCAAGGAATGGCTCTTAGAGCTCCCAACATACCATCTCCTCTGTCAAGCCTGGTCTGTGTTGACCTAGCATCCACTGCTGAATAAACCCTGTACTAGTGCAGGGTTGGCATCCCTGTGACCCCTTTATGGGGCATCAGCTGTATTCACTGCAGGCCTCGAAATCTTCTCTCTAAATAGTCTTGGCTCTTCTAAAATGTCTTCCATAAAACACTCATTCCAGGCATAAACGATCCTTCAGAGAATTTATTAGACCACTTTAGGTTGTGCCACACTGGCGACACATAGCTTTACGCGATGCTATTGAGACGCATTATTTGCAACCCATTTTCAAAAGCGAAGAATATTAAAGAGGAGGAAAAACCAACATGCGCCTTCAGCGGGGGCTTGTATTTCACCGGTGAGTGTCTCACACTTGACAGGAGAGCAACATCTAGTTTGTTTATGTATTTTCCTTTGGATTCCTCATGCTGTGTGTTGTTATTTCTAATCAAGAAGCCCTCTTATTATGGTCGGTGCAGTTTCTGATTGCGTTGTTTTGATCCGTTCTCTTAAACTCCACTTGCTATGCAGGAATCCATCCTTAATTATATATTATAGGACCTGAAACCATGACTCCTTTTGTTTGAATATGTTTAAAAAAATAAATCCCAGATTGCAAAAAAAAAAAGAAGGTGTTTTTTTTTTCAAAATTACTGCAGCCCACATTTTCCATCTCAAGTCTTAATTTAATCACAGTTCTCACGGAAATGAACCTAGGCAGTCTTAATTGAGTGCCTCTGTGCCTGTGGAATACTTTTCCTCTGATGGCATACCAAAATTGAAATTCATGGAGCTTTGAGTTTTTACCGCATAGATTCTGAGCCACTGCGAAGTCGATAACCTCCCTGCATCTTTTGTTCTCTACACTCTGATTCCAGTGAGAATCGCTTGCTTCCTAGGCTTTCGCTGTCACGCAGAGGTGTCACTCTTAGAGCCCAGGGCTCTAGTCTCTCCTACACACGTTCTTTGCTTGACCTGGACAGAGAAGAGTTTTGAAATTGAGTGCCAGCATTTAAAAACTAGGACAGGTAGTTGATGGAAGAACACAGCCTTGGCCAGTCTCAGAAAGCTGAGGAGAGCCAAATGCGAATGGGCAAACCTTCTGCCTCTCCTTACCCCTGTGCCGTGCTCTTCCTGGACCCCCCAGAGACAACTCTGCAGGCTTGTAGAGTGCATTGGTGCTAACTGGTGCCGTCCTGGTCTCTTTCTACACACAAAGCATGCCATTCACACAGGATTAGAATACTTTTAGAGCAAGAACCAAGTGTGGCTGTTCTGGATAACGAGGCTCCAGGTGTAAGAATGCTGCTCAGTAGCTTTGTAATGATGCCTCTTTATGTCACTGGGAGTTTCCAGTATTCCCCAACATCTGGGTTAGAAGAATAACAGCCTGGGCTTCATGGTTCAACTTTGGAAGCCAGCTTATAGCAGATTATTGGAATATGAAGTTCTAAGCTGTGAAGCTGTCCCCCCAAGGAGAAGGAAGGAGGTCTGTGTCTCATGAGGAATGTTTCAAAGTATCCACCCCGAGGGCCACTCCGACTCTCAGAGTAGCTCTCACACAGATCCTTCGTGGTTCGTTAATGTGATGTGTTCACTATGGACCGGTAGGATTTCCATCCTAAAATGGAAAATTGCAGTTTTCACCTACATACCAAAGCTACATATCTTCATACTGAAACAGCAGCAAAGTGACATGCTGTTGTGGCTTGGAGACGGTTATGTCGTCATCATAATATCCTTTATTATCCATGTTGCTTCTTATTCGACCTGACTCTAGACCCTCTTCCAGTCCCATTAGACACAGTCATTTTCTACCTTACCTTCCCGTTTCTGCTCAGGTGGACCATCATTAACCCAAGTCATCCACCCTGTAAGTCCCCATGCGAACTCTTGAATGGTGGCCCTGGCTGAGATACTCCAGATTTAGTAATAATACAGGCAGGCATAACCATGGACCTAATGATCTCTCTTTGGCTTTGTTTTTTTAGACTAACTTAAAAGTCTGTCATGATAACTTCCATCACTAGGGAAGTATATATGGTGGAATACGTGTAATATTTCTCTCCAGTAATAGTTTACTTGACCATTATGCCATTTAAATAATCAAAAGGATTATGTGGATTAGCAAACTTCAAAGGTTTTTAAAACCTGCCAAACATGTGCATGTGTCACAAACATTTGTATAATCTCAAAAGACCTTACCCTGGAACCCCTTTAGCACGCGGATTTCTCATGTGCCATCGCCATTTGACCCCATTTGAACACTGTAGCTTAGTTACAGTGTTACTTATAGAAAACATCACTTCCATGTCTTTGTTGAGAGGGAGAGATCGTGTGAGGGAACTAAGGGGGTTCATGTGCACAGGGGAGTTTGTTTGCCTTGTTGACTGTTTCCTAGGACACTAGAATAATGAAATATTTATTCAATAAATATTTGATAGGTGAATGAATGAATTACTAACTTGACTCCAACACACAATTGTGCATTTTATAAAGATATACGGTGCCATTTTTGCTATTGGATTTTGTAGGTCTTAATCAAATTGCTGGCATTTCCTAACAGCAAACGTTGGGGTTCCCATTTGAACGGTTGAGATTTATAGACTGAGCAGGGTAGGCACTCAGAGTTTCTACCTTACAGAATTATTTCTCAGAAGCCAGAAGTTAGGTGTGCAATCGTTTTTTACTGCATTAGCCCGGCAAGAATGAATTCATCATTTTTATCTCACCATTTCTCATTAAAAGACTAATGCCAATATCTCCCGCAGAGCAGAGCCAGCTTTCAGCTTGTGTTAAAGTAAGAACTTAGGTGTACATTTGAACAGCACACAGCGGACCTATGGCAGATTAACTCCTTGGTAATGGAAAATATATACGTCTGAGTGACCTCCAGCCAGCCGGAAATAAATCCTGTGCATAATCTTGCCAGCCTGTCAGTTGGCCGTGAACAGGGCCCTCGTTTGTCTTAGGCCAGCCTGCAGAGCAGGTGCCCGGCCCTGGCAGTCTTCTCTGTTGTTGTTCCCGGCAACTGCATCTTAGATAAGCTGATGTAGAAAGTATGTCAGTGTCACCCTTTGTCGTGAAAGGAGTCCTGCCTTACCTGAATATGTGGTGGAGAGGAGTTCTCCTCCCTTAGCCTCTAATAGCTGTTTAGTTGG
Organism: Tokudaia tokunoshimensis; assembly: GCA_036184795.1. NCBI lineage: Eukaryota > Metazoa > Chordata > Mammalia > Rodentia > Muridae > Tokudaia > Tokudaia tokunoshimensis. The sequence continues at coordinate 42,362,341 of BTHU01000004.1, read as the reverse complement.
TCTTTGAGCTTCCTTTTGATTTGTTCCGAAGCGTCTGATTCCCTGCACCTTTTCAGTCAGCTCTCCTGCTTTCACATGAGGCTTTCTCTGCATGTCAAGGGGAACTCTGAGTTTGCTCTCAGAAGGTGTGAGCGGGTTCTATGTACACCTGGCTGGGCAACCTTGATCCTGAGTTTCCCTCTTTTTAAAGGCCCTGTCTATATAACTGAGAATCTAACGGGTGATTGATGTGTTTTCTTTTGACTTCATATTTTCCTGCAATTAGCAAAACTCCCTGTCTGAAATGTATGTGATGCAAATAACCCTTAATTGGACTTAAATGATTATTTCATTTTTATTTTTGTAAAAAAAAAATCTGTCTGTCTCTTCTGTGTGTGTGTGTGTGTGTGTGTGTGTGTGTGTGTGTGTGCTGTGAAAAATTGCAGACCTAAAGTTTAATCTGCACTGAGAGTCCGAGTCTTTAGCTAGCCTCCTCTGCTTCCACCATCCATCGCCCTCTAGCTGTCCCCACGAGAAACCTCTCTTGGATCAAAATCCACCTTCTATGTAATGTTTCAGATTTGTGTTTCTTCCTCTTGTACAAAAGTGAGATTAAATCATTGAACCAAGTACAACTGGTTCCTTGGGGACAATGAACTGGAAGCGTTGGGCAGCGGCAAGATTGCCACCGGAGCCAGTCTATGGGATCACATATCCTTGGTGCCGGTCATTCGTGGGTAAAACCATAGGCCATGACTGATTGTTTGTTACCATGGCTACTCCTCTTGTAAAACACAACCCAAAATCAAGCAATCAAGTGGCCTATCCATTCATCCATGTACTCCTAAGGTCCTCTAGAGACATTTTCTCAATATCCCCAAATAGGGTAACTTTAAGCGTTCACATGATCTCTCAGGATTTTTATATATAAATTCCTAAAACTGATGCTGCAACTACATCACCTGTACCACAATCTGCCTTAATGGTGGTTCCTCCTCATGTGAATAAGATAAAGGCTTCACCTAAGGAATTAAAGATTTGTTCTTCCCTAGAGCAGGAAAAATGTCTTTTTTCCTGAAAACAAGAAAAAGACACAGAAGTAGCAACAAGAAAGTAATCCCCAGAGCAGCTTCGTCTCCAACAGCTTTACACAGAGCCAGCTGTCAAAGCTGGAGTTATTGAAGTGTTTGGAAACTCTTGGCTGAAAAGCAAAAGAGTAGTGTTTTATGTTGACGATTATTAGTTCCAATTCTGTCTAAAATGTTCATAGGCAGAGAACATTGAGGTTTTGCCTCCCTCCCACAGTTCACTCTTTGGATCACCAAAGAGATCTCCACATCCTCCTCCTGACTGTGCTCCAGGAGCAGAGTCAGCTATTATTCGAGATAGAATTCACACTAACTCCGGCTCTTTGATATAGGGTGAGGACCCCATGTGTAAGGGCCCTTGTAGTGTCTCTCAAATCCTGACTCCTACCTGAGCTGCCTACCTTAAGGTGCATTTAGTTTGCTTTAAGAATGTAACTGTCTCTCTGAGAGGTAGCACCAATTGTTATTGGCCCTGCAAGTGCTGGGTGCCAATCTGCATGCATTAAAATCCTGCATAGGTTGCCCAGGCTGTGTGACTTTGGGCAAGTTGGTGTGTCTCTCTGTGCTTCAATTTCCATCGTAAAAAAGAAGACAATGCTAGCTCAGACTCCACATTGTGGCTGCAAGGATTTAAGCCCCAGCAAGTGTGTATTGTTAAACTTTAATAATTGTTTTATTTATTTATTTTTTATTATTCCAGCATACAAAACTCCCCAACAATAGAATAAAGAGGTGTCAGTTCACACACTTTCCCAACAACTGGTCATCAGCAGCTGATAAAATAAATGAAGATCTCACTGAGGAAACATAGGCTAGGAGTCATTAGGAAGTATCATTTCCTGGGCAGCTCACTGGCATCTGAGTGACCGACTTTAACTCCATCACCAGGCAGCTATGAACAGAGTACATCAAAGAAAGGGAAAACGGAGTGTGACTTTTGTGCATGCGTGCCATAGTCACCGTGGCTGCTATGAAGAGGAACGGTGTGGTCAGAGCGTATGAGGTGGCTACACAGTGTAAACACAGTGCTGTTCTCCGGGTTGGTAAATCTAAGTCTGCCCACCCCTTCCCCACACACTCAGTGTACAGGGTTATGTCATACGCCCGAGCAAGGGCCAGGTGAACTCCATGAGCTGAGACCTGGATTTTTTTTTCTTTTTTTTTTTTTGTCTTTTGAACCATGGATACTCTTGAGTTGTAGCTCACAGCTTTTTGGTTGGTTTTTCTTCCTTCCTTTCTTTCTTTTCCAGCAGGAAGGGAAAGCCAGATCAGCCCAGAGTTAATGAGAACTTGCTGCCTTAAATAGCGTCAGAATAAGCATCTCAGGCTTGTTCTCTCTCCCGCTATAAACACAGCCCACAGCCCTGGTTGCCCTCTGATTTTTATTCCTTAGTGCATTATTGATGATCATGCCCACATCAGCATCTCTTCCCTGGCCCCTCTTCTGTTTGGGCTGCCTGTGCCACCTTGTCATGGTGAGCCTCATTACTGCACATGGCATGAGCCTCCTCAGCCACGTCCTCCAACCGCTGCATCCCCGCTATCAACAGCTCTGTTTACCCGGATACTGAGCTGCCTGAACCTCCTGGTGCAGCTGCATGGTGTTCCTTTTTTATCTACTCCCTCGCCATAAGTGATGTATTTGTTTGTGTGTGTGTGTGTGTGTGTGTGTGTGTTTATTCCCCAAATCACTGTGATACCCATTTCCCTCATTTTCTCCTGTTACTAGTTGTGAAAAGTCTCTCTTTGTGTGTAGGATGTCTAAGGCTGACGCAGGAGAATGGTGTCTTCTGTCTATTATAGCAGTAACAAAACTCTGAAATTCAGTTTTATTATGGTTCTGATATATATGGTGAACCTGTGGTATCTGATCCTGATGTAACACATCATGGTGTTTCTGAAAGTTCAGCTACCCCCTACAGAAGTTCTGATATCATGATAATTAGTCCCCCCCGTGCGTGTGTGTGTGTGTGTGTGTGTGTGTGTGTGTGTGTGTGTTGTACTTATTAGTACTAATGTGTGCACCTGTGCACCTGTGCATATGGGTTCTCATGCCAAAGGGTATGTTTGTGTGTGGAAGCCATGGTTTGACCACACATGTCTTTTGGTTGTTCTCTACTTTTATTTTTGGAGGCAGATCTTTTGGAGTCTAGAGTTCACTGACTATCTAGATGTGTTGTCCAGTGTGTTTCAGGGATGTGCCCGCCCTCTCCGCCACTCTGAGCTCCGAGGTTACAAATGCCTGCCTTCACACTCAGCTTTTCTGTAGGTTCTTGGGGGATCCAAACTCATGTCCTCAGAGGACTGCTTCCAAGAGCTGATTCTCTCATAACTTGTAGGTTTCATGGTTTGAACTTGGATTGTCAGGTTTGCCAAGTGCCGTTGCCCACTGAGCTATCCTGCTGGGCTTGAGAGTAGTCCATCTTTATGCATTATGGATGGTGCTGAGTGAATATTTCGATTTCCTAAGGCCTGGAAACAAATATGCTTCTAATAGTTATTCTAATATGGATTCTTCAAGACTGTGCATTGGATTACTATTTAGATAACCACTCCTCCTGCACACACACTATTTAATGCTGCATATTCACCAAGAATTCAATAAGCTTGTGGTTTCATTTAAGATGCACTGCTGGGTAATCAGGTTGTAAGGGTGGAAGATTGGAACTTCCTCTATGGACAGTTTCAAATGTCGGGTAAACAGCTTTCTACAGCTCACAAATGAAGCACACAGAGCCCAGCATGGAGATAAAAGGGCTGAAGTCACTGATCCCAGATGGCTCTTCCACCATGAGGACACATCAGAGCTGTTCTTCCTCTGCTACATGTATTCAACAGAGAAACAATGCAGAAGTTCTTTCCAAGGAAGAAATTTTTAGTTCTGGAGTTGTTTAGTACCCCCCCAACACACACACACACACACACACACACACACACACACACACACACACACACACAGACACACACACACACACACACACAGACACACACACACACACACACACACACACATACACACAGACACACACACACACACATACACACACACACACACACACACACCTCCAAACCTCTTGCATTGTTGTTAGCACCCAGGCCTTCCCACATGCTAAGCCTGCTTTGGAGCTACATAGATGGAGACCAGGCTCAAGTACACAAACTTCATCTAGGCTACACTGTCAGCTCACATTTGTAGCTGCTTAGCTGTTCTCTATTGCCTTCAAGAGAAGAGAGCAGAATCAGAGGGGGAAAGATGCCCCGATGGAAGATTTATCTGTTCAATTAAGGCAATGAACATAACGAGGTTCAGTGATTTCTCCATTAACAAATCAAGTTGCCCCAACTATGCTTCGTTTTATTAGAGTGGTTGTCCTGTGCTTAGGGGTGTCTAAGGATGTATCAGGCAGGGCTGTGTGTGAGAGAGAGTCCACAGACAAGGACTTCAGTACCCACTTTAATTTCCTTTTTTTTAAATATCAGATTCTGTGTATGAATGATGTGCCCTGTGTCTGACTTACTGGATGTAGCGTGACGGGCTTCAGTTCCAGCAGTCTCTCTAATGACATGACTTCATTCTTCTTTGGCTGAATAATACTCTGTTGTGTGTATATACCATATATACATTCATCTGTTGAGAGATCCAAGCCATTGTGAAAAGTGCTACCAAAAAAAAAAAAAGTGAATCAGAAGGCGTCTATGTGCGGTCACTCCATCTCCTTTCAGTAGGTACCTAGGAGGGGTGTGAGCTATACCAGGACATGGTTTTCTGTTTGCAGGCTTTTGAAGAACCTCCTTGTTGTTTTCCCTGGTGGCTGTCCTCATTTACATATCCACCAGCAATTTGGAAGAACCGTGCCCCACCCCAAAATTGGCCAGCATTTGTCATTGGCAGTTTTTGTTTGTTTGTTACTAAAGGTAGTAAACATGTTTTATGTATTTACTGCCCATTTGTATTTCTGTTTTTGAGATCTGTTCATGTTGTTTATGTAAGTATGTATTAATTATTCTTTAAGGGTTTGTTTTGACTTTTTATATATTCTGGAGATAAGACTACTGTAAGAGGGAATTTGTTTTTCTCCAGTTTTTAAGCTGCTGCACTCTGTTGACTCTCTCCTTGGCTGTGCAAGTGCTTTTGAATTTGGTATAAATCCACATGCCACATGCTTCCTTCCCCTATTTGAGTCCTGTTCTGAAAACCGCTGTTTGCTTCAATGGCTTGAAACACTTCCCCGATGGTTTTTACTCTGGTGATGTCAGGATTTAAGGTCTTACGGTTAGTCTTTGGTTCCTTTTGAGTTGACTTTTATTTGATGAGAGGTTTAACTTGTCTCAGCTCAGTATTCTCCATGCAGATGTTCCCTTTACTCAGCACCCACTGCTGAAGAAGAAATCTTCCTGCCAACATGAGTTCTTGGTGCCTTTCTCAGGAATCAGTTGGCTGCAGATGTGTTTATTTCTGTGTCTTCTATCTACTCCTGTGTCGACTTTGGGTTCTTTGTTTATTCGCCCTCCCTCTCCCAAGTTAACCCTGCTGTTTTTGTTACTGCAGTATATTTTGAAATGAGATATTTTGATGAGAGTCCATCATTGACCTTCTGGCTCAAGACTGTGTTACCCAGTCAGAGTCTTTCACACTTACTCACAACTTTTAAGGTTTTTGTTTTCAGTTGGATATTGCATTGAACCTCAAGTTGGCTTTTCATAGCATAGACGTCTTTATTAATATTAATTCTGCTGATCCGTGCTGATCCGTGGGGGAGGGGGCTTTCCATCTTCTATTGTGTTATCAGTTTCTCCACAGGCTTGGTTTGGCTTGGTTCGGGTTTTTGAGTCTCTGTCTGTAGCTCTGGTTGTTCTGGAACTCACCATGTTGACCATGCTGGCTCACAGAGCTCTGCCTGCCTGTGCTCCCGAGTGCTGGGATCACAGGCATGCGCCTCGACCAGGCTCTTGCTTTGTAATCTTCAGCTCTTGGGTTAGTTGGCTTTACCCATGAGGGTCTTGCTTTATTTCCTTGCTGGTGGTTCCTTGTGTAGAGCTTGCATGAGGCTATCAGGAACAGTATTGTTTTCCTGATTTCATTCTTGGCGACTTTGTGGTCATTTGTGGCGACTTTCTTAGCTACTGACATCTGCATGCACATTTTGTATCATGGTATCTTCTTGATTTTATTTGTCTCTTCTAAGACCCCTTTGGTAGACCCTGGAATTCTTTAGGTACAGAACCATATCATCCCAAAACAGGGATGATTTGAGTATTTTCCTTTTATTATGCCTCCCCCTCCCTCTTACCTGACTTTTTTTTAAAGGCTAAAACAAGTGCTATATAGAGGGTAATAAGAGGCAAGGGGCAAGGGACATGTTTCTCTTTTTAAACTAATTTTAGAGGAATTGCTCTCATTTTCTCTGTTCTGTAGATGCTTCTGTTGTGATATTATAGCCTTTATTTTTTTTAGTCAAAGTTGGAGTTTTATTGCCATAGTTTAGTATAAAATCCATCTGTACCTAATTTTCAAGGATTTTGTTATAGAATGATGCTGAATTTTATCACAAACTTTCCTGCACCTATTAAGGTGACTGTGGTTTTTATCCTTGATTGAACAATTGTACTTTATTATGGTAATTGATTTGCATAAGTTGGACCATCCTAAGTGACCAACCACCTTATTCATGTTTTATAATCATTTAAAGTGTTTTTAATTTTATTTTCTATCATTTTACTGAATCTTACATCTTCCTTCAAAGATATTTGTCTGTAGTTTTGTTTTATTTATTTATTTATTTATTTATTTTTATTCCTTTTTTTTTTTTTTACAATCCAGTTGTTGTCCCTCTCCTGGTTCCCCCCCTCCCACAGTTCCTCATCCCATTCCCCCACCTCATCTTCAGGAATATGTGCCCAGTCGCAGCCCACACCAGGCCTCCCCACTCCCTGGTGCCTCAAGTCTCCTAGAGAGTTAGGCGAGTCTTCTCCCACTGAGGCCAGACTACGCAGTCCTCTGCTGTATATCTGTTGGGGGCCTCAGACCAGATCGTGTATGCTGCTGGTTGGTGGCTCAGTGTCTAAGAGATCTCAGGGGTCCATGAGTTTTATTTATTGATTGGTTTTTCTTGGGTCCTATTTTGGTTTTGTATCTAGTATATTGACATATAATCATGTTTTCAAAATACTACGCATGGCCGATGGATTTCACTTACATTTGTTGTAATATCCATTTTTCTTCTCTAAATTTACCTCTTTTTTTTGAACAGGTCTGCTAAGAAAATGACTACTTTGTGTTTTTCTTAAAGGACCGATTCTGTTTCATTGATGTGTGTGTGTGTGTGTGTGTGTGTGTGTGTGTGTGTGTGTGTGTGTGTGTGTATTGATCTTTTGGTCTTTTCTTATTTACTTTAGGTGTTACCTTTATTAATTCTTTTCATCGTAATGTTCATGTAGCTCATTCTTGGTGTTTTAGGTTATTTATTTGATATGTCTCCTTTAACACAGGTATTCATGGCTGGAAATGTCCTCTTTGCACTGCCCTCCCCACACCCCACAGGTTATGGTGTGCTGTATTTTCACTGTCATTGGACTATGAGTTCTTAAGTTTCTTGTCTGGCTTCTTCCATGACCCCTGTGTATATTCAACATTGGATTCTGTCTTTGTGTGTTCGTATATCTTCTGTCATTTCTATTGCTGTTAGTTTCCAGGTTCAGTTATGATTTGGTGAGATTAAGACATTGCTTGGATTGTTTTTTTTAAGATTATGTTTATGACCTGAAATATCATCTGTTTTGAGGAAAGGTCCCTGTGCTGCTTAAGAAGATGTTTGCTAGAATATTCTGGTGATTATTTTTTATGTCTGTGTTATGGTTGAACTAGGATGCTGTTTTGTTGTTTTGCCTTAGTGATCTGTCTATCAGTGAAAGTGAGCATTGAAATCACCCACTCTTACTGTCTTGGGTTTCTCTCCCCATATTTCGTGTAGTGTTCATTTTATAAAATTGGTATTCCACTATTCACAGTTCATATAGATCTGGCCTAGATGTCAACCAACAGATGAATGGATAAAACATGACACTATACATACCAGTGGAATTTTGTTCAACCACAGAGATGGAAATTTTATCATTTTAATGAAACTAGATGGAATTGGACATCAACATACTAAACTAAAATGGCACAACTCAGAAAGTCAAACCTTTTTCCTCTCAGAATCTATGCAGTCACAAACATACAAATATAAACATACAAATATAAGTATAAATGTTTTCTCTCTCAAAATCTGCAGAATGTATGGAAACATAAATACACAAATATAAGCGCGCGCGTGCACACACACACACACACACACACACACACAACCAGGAAGATAGAAGAGGAACTATGTGCAGGGGACAAAGAAGGATAAAGGGAAGGGAAAGGACTAGGTAATAGATGAAATGAAAGACACAGTTATATGTAGTTATATGTTTTCTCTCATATTAAGTGCGTGTGTGTGTGTGTGTGTGTGTGTGTGTGTGTGTGTGTGTGTGTGTGTGTGTGAAAGAGAGAGAGGGAGAGAGAGGCAGAAGAAGCCTATCTGGTGAAAAGGGACTATAGTGGAATGAAGGGATAAATACAAAAGTAAATCATATATGTGCATATACATTTACATGTATAAAACCCATTAGTTTATATATTACCTTAAAATTTTCAAAGAAAAATTAGGCTTCAAATGGTTGACTAAATCATCTCATCTTCTTGATAGATTATCAGTTTGAATTGACTTCCATGATCACCTACCAATTCCAGTTTGGGTTCTCATTTCATTGGCTATGAGCTTTGTTGTTATAAATATTTAATCTCAGATCGGGGGTTTCTACCCCGCCTTTGGTCGTTTGGTTCCCAGATAAAAAGCACACGACTTATATTTACAATAAACCTTTAAAGCACTAGAGCTGGGCAGATATCTACCCTCTATGCTTTTATGCCTACTTCCCTGCCAATAACCCCAAGTTATAACTTGCCGTATTCCATCTGATCCGCTCTTAACTCTAATTAGCCAGCCCTCATGGCCGTGTTTTCATGATTCACTTACCCCATTTCATCTTCTTTCTCCTTGTGGTCCCTGCTTCAGGACCTCTCTTCTGTCCAGCTATAGGACATAGGCATCTTTGTTCACAAATCAGGGATAACTTGGGGGTAAGGTTACCTAGCATCACTTGTGTATGTGCAGATTCTCTTGTCCCTGGGGGCAACCAGGCCCAGGGCGGGGCAGTATTTAACATCACAATACATAGCAAAAGACCAAATCTCAATAAGCTTAAGTACTCTTAGCTTTGGATTTCATTTCCACTTTCTCTCTTTTTCCTTCCAGACTGTGTGTATCTTTCCTTGGGGATTCTTGGAGCAAATAGTTTGGCCTCCTATTTTAAAATGGAAAATAAATGATCTACGTAGGGTTACTGATATTGAGTAACATATTCTGATTCCTGCTGTTGTATTACTGTATACATCACATTTGATTTTTCCCCAGTTCTTACTTGATTATATTCTCTTCTAGGGAGATTTATTCTTCCCTTATTCGCTCCTGTGATTGCATTTGTCTTGTCTTGTCCTTTGTGTGTAGAAGTCATTAAGTATTGTATTAGTTAATTTTCTTGTTGACAAAAGAAGATCATTAAGGAAGGAAGTTTTTATCTTGGCTTGCAGTCTGAGGGTACTGTCCCTAGTGATTGAAAGTTGTGGTAGCAAGAGGATGAGGCAGGAGGTCACACTACAAGGGCAGCTGGGAAAGCGGGGAGAAATGAGTGTTCCGCTGACCCATGCACTATGCTGCTAACATTTGTTGTGGGACAGTGTTCTGTCTTCTATTAAACCTTTCCAGAAACATCCTCATAGAGACATGTAAATGCATGGTGGATTCTGAATCCAGTCAAGGTCACAGTGAAAATTAATTGTCACATGTCTTCAGTCATGCTGGTTGTGATTCCCTTTCAGTTCTAAGTATTCTGGAAAATGTGCCTTCTTTGACTCTGAAGGATAATTGTGCTGGATATTGTAATCTATGCACTTTTTTTTAGCACTTTAATTATAATATTCTGTGCCATCTGGTGTTTTGTTCCCCCTAAGCAATGTGCTGTTACTATGGTGGTTTTTCTCTTTTATTAGTAGCATGGATTATTTGTCTTGCAGCTCTCAGTGGTCATCCTTTTGTTTTGTACTTCAGTTGTTGATGTGATGTGTGATGAGGAACTGTTCATCTCTTTCCATTCATTGCCCAGGGTTGCAATGGATTTCTTCACTAAATCTAACCTGTCATCCAGAGGGAGTCACTTGAAAACCATGCTCCCTTGCTGAATTTAGAGCTTCTAGGAACAGTTGACTTCCTTCTAGGAACAGTGAGCTTCCTTCTAGGAACAGTAGGCTTCTCTGGAAGCTAGGACACCGGTCTGCTGTCAGCTTTGGAGTTCTTGCAGGTCTTAGGCTGCCCCAGCATCTCCACCTGTATGTAGCTATCTCTCAGCCTCAGTCTCTCAGAATTGCTCTTCTTGTACCTGAGCACATTTTTCTGCTACTCTTCTACTTGGAATGCTCACAGTCTCTCAGTAAATTCCCACCTGTCTTTCAGGACTGATTGTTAACTTTCTGAGGAGTCTGACTGAGAGCCTAATGGCTGTTCTTTGCACTTACCTCTCCCTTTGTGTTCATGGAAGTGCGCTTTAATAATTTATTAATTGTTCAGTTTCCACTGCTTGTGTTTATATTTCCCCACATCAAGCAGGAACACCGACTTCTGACAACACACTTTGTGTGCATTTGCTCAATAGTTGAATGATCATAGTATGCATATTATGACACACACCTACTTTAGAATGGGGATGAGCATCTCGACAGGCAGCAACTTCAACTTTCCATATGCAGCTTCTCACCGTTCTGTTCCTTTCAGCTATGGAATCTCAGCCCCCAACTCGAAGGCACCAAGTGCTCTGTGGTCTGCTACAGAGCAGCTTTCTCATGATACAGTCTAAAAGGTCTTGAGTACTGTTGCCTGTCCTCCTGAGACTTCAGATCGTTAAAAACAGTAGTAATTAAGAGCCAGAAAGATCTGAGTTTTAATAAGGCTTGACAAGTAGCAGTCAAAAAAGGCAGGAGAACTTAGCTCAGATCTCACAGCGCTCATGGCCAAGGGCCATGGGTTCGTCTTCTACCAGTGAGTACCACCTCCTGCAGCTTCACTAGGATGTCTGGCCAAATTTGAGGAACAGTGACACTATCTACCTCTGACTTCTGCAAAACATAAAATAAGTCAATCTCCACTTAAGTTGGTCTGTTATAAAATTCACTCTCTATCTCAAATTTAATTACAGACCCTAAAGAGCTTAAATATTAATACTAGTAAAATGCACCACTGAGTTTATCTTCATTTATTTCTAACATTACTTACCTACACCTTCTGAGAGCCAGATACCCGATGCGATGCCTGTAGTGTGCCACACACGAGCGACCCAACTTTCCGTCCCCCTTCCTGTGCTCCTTCAGTTTTCTCTGCATCTGGTGATGGTGTGGGGTTAGAGAACACACCAGGAAGCTAGAAGCCCACAGCTACAGGCTCGTATAACGCCACCCTGATCTGGTCTGCTCATCTCCATCTCTCTGGCAGAGATTGCAGCTTCCTGAAGAAGCCTTTCCTCCTGGCCACCATGCACTGCCTAGAGAGTCTTTCATCTTTACATTCAACTGGTGCCCACTGGTGCCTGGCAGGAGTTGGGTACTATCCAGTAATGGAAAGGACAGATGGGTATGCTGTCGAGGAATATAACCTGGGGTGGCTTTGGTGGTTTACTTTGTACATCCTGTTTGAATTTTTATCTAATAAGGTGTGAGAGATAGTTGAACTGAATAAAGGACCCCCCCCTCCATTTATGTTTTGGTATACATTCCAGAGCTCCTGTAAACAGACTTGTAACAAAGGCTTGGCAACTGGCTATGAGTTTTGCTAGTCTTAAGATATGAGGAAGTCTCTTATTGATTAGGATTAAATTTCAGATTATTTATTATATCATGGCATAAGTTAGAGGTCTTTGTTAACTCTTTAATTAATCGGGTATGTTTATAATTATTAAAAAAGTGAATTTAGAGGCTAGAAAGATGGCTCAGGAGTTAAGAGTCTTGGCTGTTCTTGCAGAGAACCTGAGTTCAGTTGGCCACACTCACATGGTGCCTCACAACTGTCCAGAACTCCAGCTACAGGATATCTGATGCCGTCTTTCAGCCTATATTGGCATTAAGTGTGGACATGGCACACAGACTAACAAACACGTAGGCAAACACACATAAGCAAAAATTTTTAAGTGAACTCCGTGCTCCTCTGTATTTTACACCGTCTGTTACGTATACTTCAAAGGCTTTGGAATAGATGGCAAATGAAGGCGCCTGTCACCCATAAGATGAAGATTAAGTGGACATCCTCCAAGAAGCAGAGGCCCCCATTGACCTCGAACCGGAGTCTGACCACAGGTGTAAGATGTCTTCTGTCATGGCCACGTGCTGAGCACAGAGTCCCCGAGGTTTCCCTGGGCTTTGCCTGGGCAGCAGATGGCATTGCTGCAGTCTGCTGAGCCACCTGGAAGTCAGGGAGCATTCCTCATAGCTGTGTATTTGCCGTCTCATTCATTTAACTTATCCAAAGCTTTTCCTGGTCCAGAAGTCAGAAGACTGAAGCTCAAGCTGTGTGTAGAAAATCCCCTCTGTAAAACACACAAGGGTAAAATGAGAGTGAAGATAAAGGTCCCTGAAGTTTAACGCTGTTCTCCATTTTCCTGTGGCACACGCGTGCGGACGGGTGCCTTTCTGCAGCTCAAAGGATCTGACACGATCATAAAAACAAAGCTTAAGACCGTTTGTTTTTGCTTTTTAATCAAGTGACTATATACATCGAAAGGGATAATTTATTATTCGGCCTTATGGATAGACTTGATTGGACAGCAGTTTCTCTTGTTTAAATGAGTAGCATTTGCCTGGAAGTCTTCCCTCTCAGTGACTGTGAGACGTTTGCCATTTAGACCTGGTGTGTGTGTGTGTGTGTGTGTGTGTGTGTGTGTGTGTGTGTGTGTATGCACGCACGCACGAGCGCGCACGCATGTTTATGTGCATGCTGTATGCATGTGTTTATTTTATTACTTGTTAGTATACAAAGAAAGTTTTATTATAATGTTTTTATATATGTGTCATTATATTCATTTTAATTCATCTCCCTTTGCGCCTTATGCACACATAGCCCCGTTAGCATTTCCAGAAATATATTTTCATGGTGTCAAACTCCCATCTCAGAATCCAGTCATCTAGCATAATTAAATAAGCACTTTCTGTTGACATCAGAGAGCTGGGAAAGCTTTTCTTTGTGCCTCTGGAAATCAAATTTGGATAGATCCCTGTGTGGTGTCCCTTCTCCCTGTCTTCTCTGTTTAATTCCACTCAAATTCATGATCTGCACATTGAAAATCCATAGTGTAAGAGAACTGAGGTTACTGCAACCAGCAGATATTGGGGATATTTTGAAGGGCAGAGGACTGTGTTTTTTTCTGTACTAGTATAGATATATTGCCCCTTTCACTAGGAGCCAGAGGAAGGTGTTACATGTGCCATTCTATGAAGAAACACCCCTGGTTTCTTAACAAAGACAATCGAAACTCACTTACCTATAGCAAATGCGATTTTAGGTAGAGCACTATAGTTCTTCTAATGGGGCCATGGCCTTTAAAGTCTTAACCTTTGCCCCTCTTCCTTTTCTTTTTATTACTTTATTTATTCACTTTGCATTCTGATTGCAGTCCCCCTGCCTCTTCCTGGGTCCCAATTCATACATCCCTTCCCCTTAACACCCTTCCCTTCTCCTCTGTGAACAGAGAGACGCCCCTTGGTATCACCCCAGCCTGGAACATCAAATTAATGCAGGACTAGGTGCATCCTCTTCCACTGAGGCCACGCAAGGCAGCCCAGTTAGGGGCACAGGATCCGCAGGCAAGCGAATTATTCAGAGACACCTCTCCCCAACGCTGCTCCAGTTGTTGGGGGACCGGAATGAAGACCAAGATGCACACCTGCTACATATGTGCAGGAGAGGGGAGTAGGTCCTGCTCATGCCTGTTCTTTGGTTCAGTCTCTGGGAAGTGTACACACAAAGCTTCACCTAAAACTTAGAGGCTTCTAAGACTGAAAGCCCAGGCTAAGATACCTATTCATATTCTAGGAAGCAAGGGCTGATTTACTATATGTATCTCCCAAGAAGATCCCCTTTGTTTCTCTAAGCAAGTGAGTGAGTTTTGCCATTATCTCAGATAAATGCTTGTTTGTTTGTTTGTTACTTTTTCTTCATCTTTACTTTGTAGAGGAATTTAACTGTAAGTATATTTGTTGTTCTGTCACCATCATTAGCAAAAGGAAGCTACAACTGTATTGATTATACCATTTCATTGTTCTGCAAATGAGCAATAATAGCATATATGATTATTGGACACACTGTGTCAACCAGTTCGTAACATTGTACCTTCAACATGTTAAACAAAATTCAGCATTAAAATTCCAGTCTTGCAGTTGTATTTTAAAGGGCAGATAACATATAACATATTCAATAACACAGTTTTGCAGTGTCAAATGAGTTAAGTTTTTCACACCCTGTTCAAATTATACTAACTGGAATTTACCTGCATCTTAGGGAGAATTACAGGCACATGTCTCCGTTCCCTTTATCTCCCATAAATTTCATCCTTCTTTGTATATTGCTCTGTGTACTCAAGTATGACATTTGGTTTTCCAATAAGCTTATGCTTGTAGTTCATGTAAAATCCTAGAATCTCTTGGAAGTAACACATTTCCTCATCAGGGTTTTAACTGAGTGAAAATACTAAGCAAAGTATTTAATATGGCCATTTCTGATTTTCTTCCAACATTTCTTTCCTCATTTTTGCACTATCTCAGAATTCTGTAATGGGGGATTCCTTCTAGGGTCCACTCATGAGCAGAGCCTGAAGTTGTTCCCAGAAAGAAAGTGAGAGGTGTAGATTCGTATCCAGGAAGGTTTGGGGTTGAGTGTCTCCAAAATGAACATCTGTTGGGGAACTAAGCAATCCATATGTGGAAGAATCGAGTTGTTCCAACTAGAGAAACGGCCCTCATCAAAGAGAGCTTTCAAGCAGAGAAGGGTCATCTAGCCTTGAAGCCACAGGGCCTTCTTACTTTCATGGCTGGACACTGGATGCCCTGACCTGGGCTGAGCCAGCTCTCTGACCTCAGGGGAACTCCCAAAGAGATACTTAAGTTCAGAGTTATTTGCTAACAGTAGCCCCAGAACATGGGAGAACAGCTGCCTCTGCCTTCATTCTCTTCACTGCAGAGGGGTGAGGGGAGATGGAGAAGACTGCTCAGGTGGGCTGTGCAGACCCAACGGAGACCCTGGCTTTTATTCTGAGCTAGAATCGATCAGACAGATTTCAACAGAACATTGGCAGGGTCAGAGTACTTGTTACAGGGCTCACCTGATCGACAGGGAATTCTGGGCGAGCATCTCTGCTCAAAGCTATATTTTACCTCATTAGGGGGGAGAAGTAAAGTCTCGTCTCTGGAAAAAAAAAACTGAAGGAAAAATGGCCAATCTTGAAAAACATAGTGTGTGATAACTGATACTCAGTTGAGATGAGCCAAGAGTCCATTCATTTTTATTTGCTTTGGGAAACAACTGGGATTATGGAGACATACTTGTAGAAATTCTTCTAAAATAAGAACAATTCTTCTATCAGAAGTTCTTAGCCTGGGCTTATTCAGAGTCTTGTCTCCCTCCAAAATGACATGTAAGCTTCCATGTGCACAACTCTAGAGAGAAAGTCTGTGTTGTACTTACTACCAAGAGCAGCTGAGAACTAAGATCTCAGAGATCCACATGTTATTTTCATGTGTTCAACACAGAGTGGCATTCACTCTCAGGCATTGGGAAAAATAGCAATAAACAAGACCTTACTTTTTAAAAAACTCATTTTGAGGTTTTAGCTCATACATGAGGTTATGTTCATCCCAAAATAGCAATCCATAAATTCTTAGCATGTGTGGAATTGATAAGTGACATAGAAAGAAAAAAAAATCCTGGGTAAAGAGATAGAAAATGAGGCTGTTTCTGTGGAGGGGTGTGATAGCTTACTGAGGGGATTTGTGTAGAAATGGAGAGAGAGGCAGCCCTGGAGGCGCCTTTTCCTTGGGTAGAGGCAGCAGCAGGCTCGGGTTCATAGTAGGAGCCTGCTCTGAACGCTTGAAGTCAATATGGAGGCCGTTGTGACTAGAGCAGGCCCAGAGAGGAGAGAACTGTGGGAGATCAGGTCAGGGATAGAGCTAGGGGCTTGGTCTCAAGGGCTATATAGACTTTGTAGGGGCTATGGCTTGTATCCCAATCTAGAAAGCCATAAAAAGGACTTTAAACATCAAAGTGGCACCGACTGGTACATGGTAACAAACTGAGCTGACTACTGGCAGAGGCTGGCTTCGAGGGCCGAGGCTGGAAGTAGAGAGACCATCAGCTTTCACGGAGATGGTGAGCTGAGATGACCACAGCCTCCCGTGGGCTGCAGCAGTGCTGCTGGTGAGAACTCACCGTGCTTCCCGTGTACAGATGAACTTTTAGAATACAAGAAGCGTCAGTCTAGCAAGGACATTAGTGGTATGCAGGTGATTTCAGCAGGAGCCAGTGATAAAGACACGGCTAGAGGAGAACGGAGTTAGGGAACCACTCTTTGCAAGATTCAGAATAAGAAATAGCAAAAGAAGTGCTGGAAAGATAAGTAGAAGTTAGACCTCAGTAAGTTGTAGACTCTGTGGAGATGGCAATATCCAAGTAGGCAGCACATTCTCACCTGTGATCCAGGCTCTCACATAAATAATGAGTGTGAAAACCATGCTATGGGCAATAAAGACTGAAGAGAAGACAGCTAAGGTACTGCGGCTGCCCAGAGCACAAAGCACAAATGTGTGAGCATGGGGAATTCCCAGAAACACTCAAGCACACAGAGGCAGAAAGAACTTTCTCCAGTTCAGAGAGGTGGCCAGCTCCAAGCCAGAGGCAGGATTTGAACCCAGATGTTCTAGCCAGAGAATTCCAGTGTGTACACACTGTGCTTCTGAGCATCACCCTATGAAGTCGGGAAACTGGAAATGTAGGGCAAGTACTCAGAAAAGTCTCAGACCTCATGAGGATCTGGAATGTAAGTGATCATTGTTTTCACATCAGATTTAGAGTGAGCCACGATCCACCCACCTTCGCCTCTCCTCCCTTTCTCCTTGGAGCTGGGGTTCTCTGCCTGCCTTTGGCATTTCTTGCTCCTTTTCCGCATCTGCTCAGTGTGAGGTCAGAGATGCAGGGTGTCTTTTGAATAAATCATCAGACTGAAGTCATCACCTGGCCTCGTGTCCCAAAATCTTCCTTGTCTTATCTTAAAGTCTTACTCATGGCCATCATGGACTCAGTGAGCTTTTGCTCGGTACTAGGTCAGATTAAATTAGCTCACCATCACAGGAGCATCAGCATTGTACGAGATGGTTATGAAATAAACCGGTGTCCTGGGAGAGAAGTGCACCTTTGGACTAATTGCTCGGAATGTAATCACAGGCTATAAATAATCCTTAAGTCATCGTTACTTCTGTAACTATGGAAATTCAGAGAATCAAACTGTCTGGGGGGAAGGTCTGGCTTTACTTGCCAAAGAAGTGTGTACTTGACCATCCAGATACTGACTGATTGCCTTGACAATCTTTTTTCCTTTTCTGTTTAGACCCAGGAAGGTAATAGCATAGCTTCCATGGGGGCTGTTAACAATGTTACTACAGTTCCATAAATCAAGGTGCTTGCTATAGCTTATGGCATGTTATTAAAAGGAAATGTACATACAAACTTAACCCCGAGGGACCTCCAAGCCTACAGCGTGAAGCAAGGGAAAACAGCAGAGGAGACTGAGAGGTGTAGTGCTGCAGGCCTCAGTATGGCCCTGTTTCTCCAAAGAGAGAAACTCTTAGGACTGAACTCAGTGGTCCGGGAGGAATGGGGAGGCAAGCTCAAAGGAGAGAATAGGGTGTACCAAAGCCTGGGACCTGCATTTTAGCCAAGGAAGTCTAAGCTTAGTGAAATTTAGTTCTTGCCCACTGAGGAAATGGGCGTCAGAAGCCGGTGTTTCCAGAGGATGGTGTCTCTTAAAACATCAGGTTCAAATAGTGATAGTTTGACTTCTTCCTTTCCAATTTGTATCCCTTTGACCTCTTTTTCTTGTCTAATTGCTCTAGCTAGAACTTCAAGTACTATATTGAAAAGATATGGAGAGAGAGGGCAGCCTTGTCTAGTCCCTGATTTTAGTGGGATTGCTTCAAGTTTCTCTCCGTTTAGATTGATGCTGGCTACTGGTTTGCTGTAAATTGCTTTTACTATGTTTAGATATGGGCCTTGAATTCCTGATCTTTCCAAGACCTTTAGCATGAAAGGATGCTGAATTTTGTCAAATGCTTTCTCAGCATCTAATGAGATGACCATGTGGTTTTTTTCTTTGAGATTGTTTATGTAGTGGATTACATTGATGGATTTCCTTATATTGAACCATCCCTGCATCCCTGGGATGAAGCCTACTTGATCGTGGTGAATGATCGTTTTGATGTGTTCTTGGATTCGGTTGGCAAGAATTTTATTGAGTATTTTTGCATCGATATTCATAAGAGAGATTGGCCTGAGATTCTCTTTCTTTGTCGGATCTTTGTGTGCTTTTGGTATTAGTGTAATTGTGGCTTCATAGAACGAGTTGGGTAGTGTTCCTTCTGTTTCTATTTTGTGGAACAGTTTGAAGAGTATTGGTGTTAGGTCTTCTTTGAAGGTCTGATAGAATTCTGCACTAAAACCATCTGGACCTGTGCTTTTTTTGGTTGGAAGACTTCCAATGACAACTTCTATTTCTTCAGGGGTTATAGGACGGTTTAGATGGTCTACTTGATCCTGATTTAATTTTGGTACTTGGTATCTGTCAAGGAAATTGTCCATTTCCTCAAGATTTTCTAGTTGTGTTGAATACAGGTTTTTGTAGTAGGATCTGATGATTTTTTGAATTTCCTCAGTTTCTGTTGTTATCTCTCCCTTTTCGTTTCTGATTTTATTAATTTGGATACTATCTCTGTGCCCTCTGGTTAGTCTGGCTAAGAAGTCAAACTATCACTATTTGCAGACGATATGATAGTATACATAAGCGACCCAAAGAACTCCACCAGAGAACTCCTACAGCTGATAAACGACTTCAGCAAAGTGGCCGGATATAAAATCAACTCAAGCAAGTCAGAAGCCTTCCTATACTCAAAGGATAAGCAGGCTGAGAAAGAAGTAAGAGAAATAATACCCTTTACGATAGCCACAAACCATATTAAGTATCTTGGCGTGACGCTAACCAAACAAGTGAAAGATCTGTATGACAAGAACTTCAAGTCTCTGAAGAAAGAAATTGAAGAAGACCTCGGAAGATGGAAAAATCTGCCATGCTCATGGATTGGCAGGATTAATATAGTAAAAATGAGCATCTTACCAAAAGTAATACACAGATTCAATGCAATCCCCATCAAAATCCCAACTCAATTCTTCATAGAGTTAGAAAGAGCAATTCAAAAATTCATCTGGAATAACAGAAAACCCAGAATAGCTAAAACTATTCTCAAGAGTAAAAGAACCTCTGGGGGAATCAGTATCCCGGACCTCAAGCTGTACTACAGAGCAATAGTGTTAAAAACTGCATGGTATTGGTACAGTAACAGACATGTAGATCAATGGAACAGAATTGAAGACCCAGAAATGAATCCACACTCCTATGGTCACTTGATCTTTGACAAAGGAGCTAAAACCATCCAGTGGAAAAAAGATAGCCTTTTCAACAAATGGTGCTGGCTCAGCTGGAGGTCAACATGCAGAAGAATGCAAATTGACCCATCCTTATCTCCTTGCACTAAGCTCAATTCTAAGTGGATCAAAGATCTCCACATAAAACCAGACACACTGAAACTAATAGAAGGGAAACTAGGGAAGAACCTTGAACATATGGGCACAGGGGAGAATTTCCTGAACAGAACTCCAATAGCTTATGCTCTAAGATCAAGAATAGACAAATGGGACCTCATTAAATTACAAAGTTTTTGCAAGGCAAAAGACACCGTCAAAAAGACAAAGCGGCAACCAACTAACTGGGAAATGATCTTTACCAACCTTACATCCGACAGAGGGCTAATATCCAAGATATACAAAGAACTCAAGAAGTTAAACTCCAGAGAGGCAAGTAACCCTATTAAAAAATGGGGTACAGAGCTACACAAAGAGTTCTCACCTGAAGAATATCTAATGGCTGAGAAGCACCTAAAGAGATGTTCATCATCCTTAGTCATTAGGGAAATGCAAATCAAAACAACCCTGAGATTCCATCTCACACCAGTCAGGATGGCTAAGATCAAAAACACAGGAGACAGCAGTTGTTGGCGAGGATGTGGAGAAAGAGGAACACTCCTCCACTGCTGGTGGAATTGCAGGCTGGTACAACCACTCTGGAAAGCAGTCTGGCGGCTCCTCAGAAAACTGGGCATGACACTTCCGGAGGATCCGGCTATACCACTCCTGGGCATATACCCAGAGACTTTACCTGCATGCAATAAGGACACATGCTCCACTATATTCATAGCAGCCTTATTTATAATAGCCAGAAGCTGGAAAGAACCCAGATGTCCCTCAACGGAGGAATGGATTCAGAAGATGTGGTATATTTACACAATGGAATACTACTCTGCAATTAAAAACAATGAATTCACGAAATTCCTAGGCAAATGGTCAGAACTTGAAAATATCATCCTTAGTGAGGTAACCCAATCACAAAAGATCACACATGGTATGAAGTCACTGATAAGGGGATATTGACCCAGAATCTCAGAATACCCTAGACACAATCAGCATATCAATAGATTGCTAAAAAGATGGAAGGAGAGACCCCTGGTCCTGGAAAGACTGGATGTAGGGGAACGCCAGGACAGAGTAATGAGAGGGGGTTGAACGGAGAAAAGAGGGAGGGAAGGGGGCTTATGGGACTTTCGGGGAGGGAGGAAACGGGAAAGGGGAAGTGATTTGGAATGTAAATTAAAAAAATAAAATAAAATTAAATTAAAAAAAAAAAAAAAAAAAAAAAAAAAAAAAAAGAACTGTTATATGGAATTGTGAGTGAAATAAATCCTTTCCACCCAAAAAAAAAAAAAAAAAAAAAAAAAAAAAAAAAAAAAAAAAAAACATCAGGTTCAGTGTTCTCTGGAGTCCCAGGCAGCCCTACCCAGCAGTTCCTTCTCCGCTCACGTTCCAGGTAAGGAGCATTTTTTTTTTATTTTTGAAACCCAGGTGCACAGTCAGGAGAAGGGAGAAAACAGTGACACCCATCTTTTTAATGAGTATTGCTGCTGGAAGAGAGATTAGCATCACCCTGAATTTTCGGTGATGTCAGTTAAATGAAGGTGTTTTATAGCACTTTACAACAAATTAGAATCAACTAAATTGAAAATAAGCCTAGCAGCTGGGTTAAGTAATCAGGTAAGTGGCCAGCTTTGCTATTTTTGCTCTGAGCTGAAGATGGAATTTGAATTTCTAATGTCCCAGAGGTTCGGGACTCAGACTTGGGGAGCCTGGGTCCTGGGGTGATTGTTTAAAGTGCTAGCAGCCATGCCTGCTAGGCACTTCCCTAGAAGTTGGCCCTCCTGCACATGTTTGTACACCAGAGGGCTGTGAATTAGTGCACGACAGAGCAGTGCTTTTGGCTGAACATTAGAGCGCAACCCAGAAACAGATGACCCAGAACACGACAGTAAATCACCCACATTAGCCAAGGGAGCCTAATGAAAGGACTAAAATTCATGTGAAGACTTTACAGCCACTCGTGAAATCAGCCCAAATCAGCGGGGCTATTAGAATGTTGTTATGTCTTAACGCAGGCACGGTCTTCCCTTGCTGCAATTTGTGTATAGTCAGAGTGTCCTGACACAGTAAATAGTGGCTTTCTTTGGTAGACAGTATTTCATAGCTAGAAATCTTACTCTGTGAGCCAGAGTTTCCTACACAAATAACTAATGATTTTAGTATCTAGAATCTATTCATGAATTTTAGGAAGGCCAGCCTCATGGGTGTCGGTGGCCCAGACTAAGCTCAGTGGGTATGTACTTGTCAATTGCCTGTGCTAACACAGAAGAAAAGAGAAGGTGAGAAGGGAGTGGGCATGGGTAAAAATGAAACCTTTCAGATTGTCCAGGATGGAACTAGTGAGACAGCAATAGATGCAAATAAAACCATATGCTTATAATTGTGATTTACAAAGAGAAATAGGCCACATCAAGTTTGTAATTTTCATTTTGCCCTCTTCTGTGGCTGACAGATGACATGAAGTAAATATGTAGAAAAATCCTTATATCCAGGTTGATTCCTATCAACCATAAAAAACAAAACAAAAAAGCCCCAAACCCCCACTTTTTCATCGATCTCCTTCTGCTTTCTACCTGAAACTCAGAGCATGCAGAAGTATTATGCAGTCTTCTCAAAGCTGAGAATCTCAAAAATTCAGGGAAAAAAATGATATCTAGCTGCTGAACCAGCAGTTAGTTTTTCTCATGACATAAAAATGACAGAGACCCCTGTTTCGGTTTTTGTTCTGGGAGTAACCTCTTTGCAGTGACGCCAACTTGACTCTCAGTACTTCCATCTTGAGGTCCAGATGTGAACAGGGTAGCTAGCGTTCAGTGTTCATCCTCTTTGCTTTTTGATAATTCTACTCTTCAGTAGCTGTCTGTGCTGTGGCTTCATGCAGACGCCGGAACTCCACAGAGACCAGACCAGGGTGGGCCTCTGACAGATCAGCTGAGCTGAGCCTAGATCCTCAGTGCAGAGTGTGTGCTCTCTTCATGCTTGACTCTGGCTCACTGACTCGGGTACCGTTCGAGGTGGCACATCACCATAGAGACAGTCAACTGTGCTCTGAGAGCATGCCACCCACCCTGAGCTGTGAGGGTCGTCTGCTGTATCATGTTGCATTGACATGAGCGGGCAGGGGCAGAGAACCGAGTGGACTTACAGGCGGAGAGTTCCACCGTGCTGACTGGCCATTTCACGGAGAAGTCTGTTACTGCCCCTCTCCTCTTGCGCACTGCCCCCTCCTGGCTAATAATTTTCATAGTAATGAGTTTTAGAAAAACCAACCAGTTGAGACTCTGGAGCTGCGGTCGTTTCTACTTTCCATTAGAAAGTAATTTCAAATTTTATTATAGGAAATGCAGGGTTGATGTACAGTGATTAATCCAGATGCACATAGATCGGAGGTGACAGAAATGATGTAAATGGTTTTAGAGAGTATCTGTATGAAAGTAATTTGGTCATTTATATGGACTTTGTAATGTCTGTGAAAGGAATGATTTTGCAGTTTATTGCATCATTAGTCAAATTTTCCGAATCATTGATGTGAAAATCCAGAGTTATTGGAAATAACTTGGACACTGTGTCTCTGTGTTTGTATTTTACAGTGGCTGCTAATTTACAGAAGATTGTAGATGACCCCAAAGCTTTAAAAACGTTGACATTTAAGTTGGTAAGTGGGAAGGTGGAAGTGGACTTGACGTTTCTGTCGGGCCGGCACCGGGAGGGAGGCATCATACCTTTGTACACTTAGCATGTTGTTGTTGCTGGACTGGGGGAGAATCACATTTTGTACTCAGTAGTTGCCTCTGCCACAGTGGGAGCATTGTTTCTGATCATGGCTGGAAACTCTTCCTTTGTGAATGTAGGCCGTTCTTTCCTCATCAGAACTTTGACTGTGAATGGCCCTTTGAGACCCTCAAAGCTCTGGGTACCATTTTTTTTCCCTCCAGAACTCCTTTCCATTGCACCTTGACCGCACAGACAAAGTTAAACTTAACTCAAAGCAGCGCTCATACTGAAGCTTTCCTCAGTGGAAGCCGGGAGGTTGCAGGTTTTAAAAATAGAGGCTGATAGTTGTGTGAATGGTTCAGGTAATTGGAGACAATAGCCGAACAGCTCACCAAAGGCTAGTGAGCAAAGGCATAGCATTTCACCCCCTACTCTGAAACCATGCCAGCACACCATTGTAGAGGATAGCTGTCCTAACAGCTTTTTATTCACTAGCACATTTTAAATCTTAAGTGTGTGAGACAGAACAGCGAGCATCGTGAGGAGACAGTGAAGCAGGAGTTCAAGACCAGATCAGCACTGATGGCTTTCCAAACAATTCTCACAAGCAGGGTGTTAAAGAAGAATAAGTCACTTGTTTCTTTTCTTTTTAAAATGAGAGAGAGAGTACACTGTAGGTATCTTCAGACACACCAGAAGAGAGCATCCGATCCCATTACAGATGGTTTTGAGCCACCATGTGGTTGCTGGGAATTGAACTCAGGACCTCTGGAAGAGCAGCTAGTGCTCTTAACCGCTGAGCCTTCTCTCAATCCCCAAATCACTTGTTTTCAAACATGAATTAATCTTACCAAGGACCAGTCAGAAGCCATAAGCAGTTTAAGATCCAGAGTACCAACACATGACTGTGCACATGGTCCTGATGACCTGCCTCCTTGGTTGTTCCTAGAAAATCAAACAGACATTGCCCCTGGGCTGCAACTGCTGTATAGATACCAACAGTAAACGAACGAGTCTGGTGTTCATAAATTTTCTGTGTCTTGCTTCTCCTCTCATTTCAGAGAGCTAGGCTGTATGATCACATGTAAACCATAAGAACTTTCACAGACTATACTTGGTAACAGTAGTCCTTTTTCCTCAGTATAGAGCACTGCAAGACACAGAACTCACTTGTGGGGCTGTCTACTATCTCACCCCAACCGTGTTTGAAAATCACCTGTAATTTTGTGAACATGTTTAATTCGTACGAGAGCATGTGGAGAGAGACTGGTACCCCCTTGTCAGCCTTTCAGACCCTTAACAAAGCCTTTACTAGGGCAAGGCACTCTCTGAAGAATGTTTTCCTCATTTTGGATGTGTGTACAGAGACAGTCATTTGGAACTTTCTTGCTGATTCGTTCCTACCATGTGTGAACTTACATTAGCAACACTGGTCCCTCTCTCAGCAAAGTTGTTCTGAAAGCAGCTACTGTAGCATCTTAAACACGGTCGGAGCAACAACACTGTCTGCATCTCTTCCTCTGGTTGGGTTTTAGGTTTCCTGGATTATGTCTTGATTCTCTCACATGCACATGCTCAGCAGGACCACAGTAGGAGCCGCTGTTCTGTTTCCGAGGCCCATCTTCCTCTGTGTGCAGGACTGCTGCCCTCGCCAGAGTAACCTCTCTGTGGTCCCAAAGTGCTGGAAAGAGTGGCTCTCTACTGTCCTCTTCTGAAACCCTCCGCCTGCTCATGATGCAAAAGCCTCCTCTGATCCTATGCCTTACACATCTCCTGCTGCACTTCCCCCCTGCTGATGGGACCCGTCACATCTCGAAGTCTGAGGCCAAGTTGATGTCCAGTATTACCCAGTACATGCTATGGATTCAACTCTGGTCTAGCCCAGAGCCCATGCTTACACGTACCATGTTGATTTTCAGAGGCAGCCCCCAAGTCCGTGCTTTCTCTGTGGTTTCTTCTCTTCTGTGCCTGGATGTAGTTACTTTGCTTGAGACTGTGTCTCCTCTGTACCTCAGCCAGTGAGCAGCTCTGCCTAGTGGAAGCAAATCCATCTGTAGGTTCCTCTGCCTCAGTTAGACAGGTAACAGTGTGGGTGTTCTCAAGAAATGAAAATTGATAGCGTCTCCTCCAAAATGTTAAATAAAACCAATTGCAAGAGTGGCCTTCTGTTCCTGTCTGTCCAGCTCCTGTTAAAGCCTGAGAACTTTCTTGGTCATTGTCAGCAGCTGGACAGGTTAAGACCCACTCCATACAGCTAATTTGAGCCCTGGGCAGCCAGCTAAAACCCAGAGATTCTGATGCATTGGCTTTCATTCACCACCTTGGTTGGTTTTTTTTTTGAAGAATAAAAGATCAAAGCGTTCCAGTGGCATTTCTCACAAGCTGCTGCTGTGGTTCAAGGTCCTTTCATCTCTCAGCTATTTATCATGATTCTAATGGTAGGGAGAACTTCAGGGGTCTGGGGAACAGGGAGGTCTTACTTCTGTGTTTCTTTACCTTGCTGAACTATTGTCTCACTCCTGGGACTGTGGGGGACGTCTAAAAATCCCTAATGCCCAGGCCTTTGGCCAGGTTCTCCGCTTTAGAGACTTGTGCAGTCTGGGCTTTTAAAACTTTGAGGGCACCCCCTTAGCGATGCTGGCATTTTGCTGGAGCTGGAAGCATTCTTCCTGTAGATTGATCACTTGCCATTTTGTCTCTACTGCTACCAGTCGATTCACCTGTGTCCTTACCTTACACATCTGATCAGTTATGAAACCAGTAGTACAAAGGGCCAAGGTTGATGCATACGTTTTATCCCAGCTCTCCAAAGGTAGAGGCAGGCAGACCTGTGAGTTGAAGGCCAGACAGAGCTATAGTAAGACTTTTATCTCGTGTGTGTGTGTGTGTGTGTGTGTGTGTGTAAGAATATATGCCTACATACACACACACATACACACACACACACACACACACACACACACACACACACACACACACAGAGTTTGCTTTTGCCGTTGCCCAGGAAGATCCTTAGCCTTCTTTGACAAGTATGGTTTCCCAGTTGCCGTGACCATGGCCAGGATCGGCTTCTTCCCTGCCTTTAACAAAGTGCCTCAACTCCCGGGGCCATTTCAGCTTCACGATCTGCTGCTCTGAGCTTGACACAGCGGCACTGCTTTGGAATTGTTATTTTTTAAATTAGCCACCCTGTGGTTTTTGTAATGTAGGTGAATTTTGCTGCTTTCAATGTAGAATTTTAAAAATCGCATTAGTGAAAATGTGAAATAAGATATATTGAATTTGCTTTTGAAAAAAAATACAAACGGGAGTGAATCTAATTAACAACCAGTTGGCACCCATGTGCAGGAACATTATAGATTTTAGTTGCCAAAGTGGAGTGACATTATATACGCCACAGACAGAGCTTTCACAAGGGTGTTGATGATTGGTAACTGAGGGATGTGCTGAGGTCGGCCTGGCGGCTGCTGCTTGACTGAACCACATCTTTTCCTGAAGTCAAAGCAGACAAAGCTACTTGAGAATGTTGAGGTTTTACCCTTATTGCAGGGGGCAAGGGTGAGATGTGAGGCTCTCGGGCTGTTCAGAAGGTCCATGTGGCTCGCCCCTGCTTCTTGTTCTGTTAGAGGCAAAGGCTGTCCAAATGTGGGACAGAGACCACAGAGCTGGCTAGAAACCTGGTAAAATGGAAATGCCAGGTTTTTTCAGGCCCAGGGTGCTGGCACAGATGGGGCCCGAGTCACGGGGTCTACTTAAGTGACAGCTGAAGTTCGGAGCCTGAAGTTTGAAGACCAAGGAGCTCTGGAGTAAAGCATGGCTCTCAAATGCCATGATTCCTTGTAATTTCCTGGGGAGCACAGAGCATCCCCAGGCTATACCCAAGCCAGCTGAATCATCACCGTGGAATAGAAGCTAATGGGCTTTGGTATGTTTTCAAACTCTCCCACTAAATCCGAAACACATCCACTTTTTGGGCAGAAGGTTGGTTCTGAACTATCTTCAGCCCCTGCACAGGCACAGGGAGTTTCTGCAGCCTGCAAGGAAGAGTTAGGGAGGAAGTTTTAGGAATCCCACTCTAGGCTTGAGTGGTAAGACTCATGCTGTTCTGCACTGCTAAGCAAGTCCCTGGGAATGTGCATATTTTTCCTTAGTATGGGAGCCCAAATTTATGACTTTCTTCTAATTTTGGTTGGTTCTGAGAATTAAATTGACAGGCCATGATTATGATGGCATATGCTTATACTTCCAGAGCTTGAGAGGCAGTCAGGAGAACTGTGAGTTTAAGGTCAAGAGTGGGTACATAATAAAACTCAGATTTTTGTTTTTGTTTTGCTTTTAAGGAGGTAGAAAGAAATAATTAAATTGATGTGTAATGAAAAAGAAAAGAGAAAGGCATACAAATCCAGGAAATGAATACCCAAAGTAGCCATTAGAGTTTAACAAAACTTGGACAAAAAGCAAGAAAAATAAACAAAAAATGTGACAAGGCAAGGGGCGTGGGCAGGAATTAATGGTGATGCTGTGTGTAGGGATGTAGATCTTCCATGTTCTAGTCATACTTTATTACTAAGTTATACTTGATACTGTACAATTCTCTCAACCCCTCTACTGTATCACCAAGCCCCAGCATTCTGCCTTCTTGGTCCATTCTATTGGTAAGTTCTCCAGTGAGATTTTTATTTTGACTTACTG
This sequence comes from Tokudaia tokunoshimensis, assembly GCA_036184795.1. NCBI lineage: Eukaryota > Metazoa > Chordata > Mammalia > Rodentia > Muridae > Tokudaia > Tokudaia tokunoshimensis. The sequence continues at coordinate 42,333,900 of BTHU01000004.1, read as the reverse complement.
GACTCTGCTTTCCCAGTAGTTCAAATTTTACTCTCTTTATTGAATTTCTTCTAGCTAACTTATACTGATTTCATTGTTTCATTCAGCTGATTGTTTCCTCATTGATTTTGTGTGTGTGTGTGTGTGTGTGTGTGTCTATTATGAAGAAAGCATTGGTGAACATGGATGTGCAAGTGTCTCTGTGGTATGATGACTTCCAGTCTTTGGTATCTACTGAGGGATATTATATCTGGGTCATACAGTAATTGTTTGAATAACTTGTTCCCTGGTTGGTAACACTATTTGGTAAAGATTAAGTGGTGTAGCCTTTTTGGTAGAGGTGTGTCATGGGGTTGAACTTCAAGCATCCCACAATTTCTAGTCTATTTCTCTGCCCCTTGATTGATGATCAAGATGTGAGCTCTCAGCTGTTCCTGCATTATGGATTCTAACTGCCTAAAACTGTAAGCCTAATTAAACACCTTTTAGTAAGTTGGCTTGCTCATGGTGTTTTGTCACAACAATGGAAAGACAAAGATTTCCACACTGATGTCTGTGGTATCTGTACGTTCATGCCCTGTATCCTTACCCACGTTTATTGGTGTTTGTTTTCCCTAATGGCCATTCTGACTGTAGTGAGATAAAACCTGAGTTTTAATTAGCATTTCCTTAGTGGCCAAGGATGTTGAACACCTTTTCAGATATTTATTGACTGTTAGAATTTCTTCTCTTCAAAACTATCTGTTCAGTTCATTAAGCATTTATTGATTGGATGATTTTGGGGTTTGTTATTTAACTTTCATAGTTGTTTATATATTCTTGAATGGATGAATCATTGTCTGATTCATAATTAGCAGAGTTTGGTTTTGTTCTTATTCTGCAGGCTGTCTCTTCGATCTGGTAACTGCATGCTGCTCACAAATTAGTTTTCTAGAATCCCGTTTGTCTGTTCTTTAAACTTCATTTTGAAGCCGAGGTACACAATGTCTAGGTAGGTCATGGGCCTCTGAGGGTCCCTGTGACCCTTCTAGATGGTCTGGATGTCATAACCTTTCAAGTACTACTAAGACGGAGTTGTATTGCCTTTTCCACTATGTTGATCTTGGTACAAAGGTCATGGTGGGTAAATCTCACAATGTTGCCATAAATCAAGGCAGGAGCTTCAGTCCATACTTCTGGTTACACCTCACCCCTGTAAACAGTCATGGCAGCTTCATTTAAAACTGTTCCTAATGAGGCAGGGAACACTTCTAGTTTTATTAATTTCAACTTGAGGACATGCCCATTTACTACTCTGTAATAAAATGGGGATCAATCTTTCGTTTGGTATGCATCGGAAGTATGGTGAGGGGCTTGAGGAAAAGCCCCCATGGATAGCAGATTGTCAGCTGAGATTCTCTTTATCCTCCCTCTCCCTCCCACAGCACACCATCTTACTAAGAAAACCTGACAAAAGATTGTTATCAGATTCAGCTTTGTAGCAAACAGCACTTTAAAACCTGACAATATTTGTCATCGGTAATTGAAATTGGAATTTTCAAATGAAAATGGGATTTGGGCAAACTTCTCTCTGCTGTTGTATGACAGCTCCCCCCAGTACTGACATGCTCTTCTGAAAAGACCATATTAATGAATACGATTTGTTTACACTGTCTAACATTTATATTCTGTAATGAAATAACCTTTAGAAGATCTATAAAACTCGATGGTGCTTAAAAATCATACCAGGTAAAGATCCACTCAAAGGGCAGAGAGGACTGATGGACTTTAATGGAATGTAGCAATGAAAGTTCAGCACTCTTGTTTCAGATTCCACACTGCAGCTAACCTTTCAGAATCACCACTGGTAAAGTTTTGGCACTGTAGCAAACGGTATTTGGAAAAGCTTCTAAAAATACTCCCCCTTTTCTAAATACATGTTTGTGTGAGGCTGGATTTGTCTTCACGTACTTCAGAGCAAGGGGTGTAACATAGCAGAGTAAATGCAGATATATGTACGAGAGTCCAGCTGTCGTTACCAAGCAAAACGACGTTAAAGAAGTTTGCAAAAGTATAAGTCGCTTCAATCTTCTCAAGGGCTGTTGTTGCTGCTGCTGATTCTTTGTAGGAGGTGATGGAGATGTATTATTTTCCATGAAGATTTTTATTTATGGTAACTTGGAGTGAGTTCAATATCAGATTTAATGAATCAGTAAACAGATATTTTAAAACCACATGTTTTAATTTCTAAGATAATATAGTAAATATATCTTACACAAACATGCATTTAATGTAAGGTGTTTTGTTTTGTTTTTTAAACATTTGGGGGTTACTGGGACCTGAACCCAGGGCCTTATGCATGATAAGTATGTGAGGTACCACTAAGGCATAGCCTCAGGCAGTACTTGTTTTCTCAGTTTTAATTTTCAAGACAGTCAGTACAATGACTGTGTCCCACATAAACATAATTATTTGGAGTTTTCGATCTTTTTTTTAACAGTAAATAGTGACCCTGACCCCTAACGGTTTGAACACTGTTTCACCCCAGAGTGTTGGTCCCTTGACTCTGAGTGATGACATCATGTGGTCATGGTCCCCTCGGTGATTTGTAGATTGTGAAAGACGGAGAGAAGCTGAGCGTATGGATCAGGGACAGCAGGCTGCATGGAAGGTTCCAGAGTCTTAGAGGCAACCAGGCAAAGGCTGTTCAAGAAATAAGCACATCTGTGCTTATATCTGTGGCACAGCGTGGGAATGCAGGAGAGTCTTCCTTTGTGTGCCCACAGTAACCAAGGGCCTATTACTAAACTGCCGCTCTGGAAGAAGGAGTTCCCAGTTCTGTTTTGCTTCAAGTCAGCTTAACCATTGTGGATAGTCCGGTGTAATTCTTACTCGTTTCAAGAAATTTTGGTGTTCTTTTTATCCTATCCTGAAGTAGTTTTGAAGCTCTTGACGGGCTTCAACACTGGCCAGTGGGAACATTCTGTCACCTGCTGTGGCAGTAGCATGTCCTCCTTGGCTGCTGTCACTCACCTGCCTACCAAGCCGGTGGTTCCTGCTGCCCGTCAGTGAAATTAAGCAGAGCCTCACAGGGTGGAAGAGGGAAGGGGTCAGAGGAGAAAGGACGGCTGTAGAGGCTCAGGACCGTAACTGGTTGGGAGTGTTTCGGCACTGGTGTGACAGACACTACCAGGGAGTGTCTGCTGAATTACCTGTTCTGCTGGATTTCCTTGTTGGAAGTGAGGGGAAGCAGAGACTGAAACTTCTTCACCGAGCTGCTTGACTGTCAAAGAAAGCTAAGGTGTCATCAGTGGACAGGCATAAGGTCGATTCGTTGATTCTTCGCTGTAAATGCTGCCTGATTTTACCTGTCTTCAGGGCACTGATTTGACATCAGCGTAGTAATTTACTCTGAATGTCATTTTGGAGATAGTTACTAAAATTTCTGCACATTTTTAAAGCATCTTTTAACTATATTCTTACTTAATGAAAAATGGTGCATTTGACACAGGCAGTTTTCATACACCATTGTTTGAACATTGTACATAACACACACCACACTTACCAGGTGAAGGGTGGTGTTTGCAAAGGAGTTCAAGGAAGTAGTTCAGTTTGAATTGAGACTAGAAAGTTTTATGTGGCCCTTTGAAATGCAACCATCGGCTACCACCAGCATCCTTAGCATTTCTGCAAACTCCAGTTCTGATCAGTGTGTTATAAGGTGAAGAAAAACTTAAAAAATTAGTGATCTCCCACCAGCCGTGTGTGTGTGTGTGTGTGTGTGTGTATGTGTATGTGTGTATGTGTGTGTGTGTAAGTGTGTGTGGATGAGTGTGAATGTGTGGATGAGTATGTGTGTGTGTGTGTGTGTGTGTGTGTGTCTGTGTGTGTGTGTGTGTGTGTTTGTTCTCATGCACATACTTATATGGATAAAATAAATGAATGGGGATGAAAATAACAAATTAGGGTCAATGATACTATCCCAGAAAGCAGTGGTTTATTTTCTGTATCTTCTGATCGTGAAGTAATAGGAATAATAAAGTTTTGATACACTATGATTTGATCTAATTTTAGGTTTAAAAATGTGTTAAAATAATAAGAATAACATTTTGTCAAAGAATTCTGTTACAATACTGTGTTAGCCATCTTTTGCTAAAACAAATGTACTTAAGGTAATGAGCTTATAAAGAGAAAATGCCTACTTTGGTTAAAAGTTTTGAAGGTTCCAGTCCGTGACTGGTCAGACCCATTCACTGATCTGGGCCTGTGGTGGGAATCATAGTGGGAATGCATGAGAATACATGGCAGAACAGAAACATTAGTCATACGGCCAGGAAGCCAATGCCAGGGAGAAGTGATCTGGGATTCTACTTTCCCTTTTGAAAGGCGTGTTCCCAGGCACCTAAGTCTTCCCACTTAGGACGCAGGGGCAGGTAGAATATGAATTTCGTTTGTGAGCCTACGTGGGCATGGTACTGTTAGAATGAATAGTAGATCTCACCACACCTCTGCTGGTTGAAGCCACCAGTGTAAACATATTTCGTAGGGATTTTCTGTGCCAGTTTTGCTCCCATTAACTGCAGGGCATTTCTACACCTGCTCTAGCCCGTTTAGCTCTGGAATAAAGAAACGGAGAGCTGGTATTTTTATTAATACACTTCAAACATTAATAGCTGGGCAGATTCTGATCTATTCTAACCCGACTAAGCTACCCAGCTAAATATCCTGTTACTTGCCATCTTGTGGACTTGCCCTCGTTTGCTCTGGTCTATGTGTGTTCTGTGGCGACTCTCTCATTGCAATCCATCTCATGGCGAATCCTCCCTGTGGTTTCTCCATACCTCCTTCTCCTTGTGGTTCTTTTCTACCCTCTCCCATTTGGGACCCCCTCCCTCCCTATCTCTTCTGCCCAGCTAATTGGTTGATCAGTTCTTTTATTAACTGATGGAAAACAAGTTTTACATAACATTGAGAGCGGGCCAGAGTCATACAAATCCGCATCTGAATGCCCAGTGCACAGAACCATCCTAGGGCACACCAGGACTACATTTCTAACAGCATTTGGCACCCAGAATCATTCATTCACCGATATGACTCTTGGGGCCTCTCCATGAAGAGAAGCTGGTGACCTGGAGTGGATCTCCTCGCCCACCCCCAACACACACCCTCCTGTACACAGCTCCATGACCAGCATGCTGATGGTTTCTTCTTCCCTTCCAGGCTTCTGGCTGTGATGGGGCAGAGATTCCTGATGAAGTGAAGCTGATTGGGTTTGCCCAGTTGAGTGTGAGCTGATGTATGTCCCTTGCTGTCACCCTCATCTGTCGTGCCCCTTCCCTCTTCCAGCCCCCCTCTTTGCCTCCTTCCTATCACCTCCCCCCCCCACTCCCAAATCCCAACAAATAAGAAGATTGTGAAGAGGCTGGCTTCGATGAAGTGGGATTAAAAAAATAATAATAATAATTTAAAAAAACAAAAAACCTCCGAGCACTCCGAGTTCTGCTTTCTTCTCCAGCAATCCACAGTGTGAGCACAGCCAGTGCGACAGCTGCACAACTGCTGCTGATTCCTTTCCAGAGAGCTGTTTGCTATTCTTAGCCGTCAATTTGGATAGCCCGTAAGTGAGGAGGAGTCTAAAACACACTCAGGTGGTCCTATCTCTTGGCAACAAAAGGAATCTTCTACCAGAAGCCTTTTCTCCTTTTACTGTTGTATTTCTGTTTAATACGTTAATTGTACATCTGACAATACTGCCTCTTTTATGTTGTACTTAGAAATTAATATACTTATAAAATTAAGATTTATTAGCCAAACTTGAATTCTAGTTTTAAAACTGACTGTGAATTTTATTTTTCATATATTTATGCTTTACACACCTTAGCTATGAGGGAAAAAAGTTTTGATTACATGCTTTCTGCAGTTGATCTCTTGTTATTTAAACAAACGGTTTCAGGTCAATCTTTGGTGTATTTGTAGCTTCTAATTTTTGAAATGACTGAATTAAGAATTTGGATGCTTGCTCTTTTGGTTGGTTTGCCTAAAATCCAGTCCACAATCCAGTCGTCTCTTGGGAGAGGGAGGTGCCTTGCAAACTTTCATATTACGAATGTGCCTGAGGCTGCTTAACTCTGGAATAGTCTCAGATCTCAACCCTGCACTACACGAGGAGGCATACTTTTTGCTTCATCTGGACATTTAGAATACTGTAACCGTGCTGCCATTCTGTTAGACTGCTAACAACATCCCCTGTCTCCGATTCGGCTCTTCTTAGGCAATAGGATTTGTTGTTTTGAAGGCGATAAACTTGACAACACCAAAATCTGAGTTTTACTTGAAAACTCTGCAGAATACACAGATAGTGTGAAAAATAACAGAAAGGGTTTTGTGCAATGACAAAAGGTAAAAATGCTGTAAACGTTCAAGAATAAATATTTCCAACCCAACACCCTCCTGCTTGACTATCTATTACGAATCTAGTAAAACCTTAGGATTTTCAAATTTGGAGTCAAGACCTTCAAGAAGGTGGGCTCCGGGGATGGTACCATTGCTCTTTCCTAGCTAACCCTAGATACGGCAGCTCTTTAATGTACTTTAAAAAGCAAATATATATTACTAAGGAAAGAAGTTATTTATAATTGCCTTGTCATAATCATTAAGGTGTTCTAGAACCATTTGCATACAATTTAATGTAATTCCATTCCATTCTGTTGTTTACACAATTACTCAAAGATGACTGCAAAGGTAAACGGAAAAATAAAAGTGTATTGCACAGCCCACTTGTATCTCCTCCGTTTCATTCCTCCTCCAGCCGTCACCAGCGTCTCCACCGTGCAGTTCAACACTGTCCTAAGATGCCTAGCACAAGCAAGGGGACTAGCAAAAAGTGCCCCACGGGAAGGATGCCCGGCACTTGAAGTCAGCCATAGAGAAGAGGTTTTAACCGATTAAGGAAACACTCCTACTCCACTTAGACAGGCAGCCCTTGAAAGCAGTGGGGCTTCAAGGGACAAAAGAGAACAATTTCTTCCAACCAGGAAAAATGAGGAATGTCCAGGGCATCTCTCAGAGCTGCTGGCAAAGCTGGGCTCACTGGATCCTGCTTCCTGACAAAAAGAACACGTTCTTAACAGCTTTCAGTACCACTTGTGGATAAGAACAGTCCCAGAAGTCGGAGGTAAGTCCCCATTGCTGAAGACTCCATAGGCTTTAGATATAGGACACAGACTCTTTGAGCTAGAATTCATCTCAGATCCTCACCTTTGAAGATTAACTTGTGCAACACCAGAATGTGCTATGCGAGCTGCTTAGGGAGGAAAGCCATCAGCAGTTCAATCCTGCTGTGACAGCTATGGACCACATGGCGAGCATGGTAAGAGATCTCTGAGGGTGCTTCTTTATCTCTTGGAGTCAACCAACAGCTCTCTAAGGGTACTTGCAGACCACTTGGATGGAGGAAATGCCTGGCATATAAGCCTATGCAACTACACATGACTAGTGAGGTCATGGATCTTAGAAGAGAAACCCTTTACTGCCACTTTCCTAAACCATTATAATTCCAGTCTGCATTCTAAAGATTTACTTATCCTTATGTCCATAGACAGCTGCTCTCACCTCTCATCAGAGAAGCTCCTTGCTGCAGCAGAAGGTGACCACTGCCACAATGCACAGTTAAAATGCAGACAGCAACTCACTGGGGTGCTCCTCTGCCCCAAGTGACACATTCACAACATAGTTCCTATACCTAAGTGTCAGGGAGCATCATAGAAGCAAGGACCAGGAAGTCTTCTGTGAGTCTATGCCTTCTAGCTATGATAGGGAAACTGGCCCTGTGACATCTCAACAACACGGATACCTAAATGAGACCTGAAAATTCCAACATGGTTGACATCCCAGCATAGATGGAAAACCTCACAGGGCTCTATCTGTAGATGAAGAGCTACAGCAATTGACAACTGCTAACAGAGGGAGAGTTAGCTTCCACAGGGATGAGCCCCCTGATTAGTTATCCAGTTTCTAGTTGTGAAAATTGTATCCAGGTAACACACAATGGACTCAGCAGGTTAAATTTATCTAGTTATAGGGAGGGGGTGACCAAGGAGATGTAGATGGGGGGTTGTGGTAAGTTATGCAATAATACCTTAATTAAATAATTAAAAATAATGCTGTATGTTAAGACCTTCATATTCTACTCTTAAAATGACTAAAGAACATTGCATCGTGATAATAAGTGTCATTTAATTTCAGTATCAGTATTCACAAGATTTTCCTAATAGCAAGCAGTTGAGAGGGTAGATTGCATACATCCACATAAATAGGGTAAAGATTTCAAAGCACATGAGAATTAAAGATAAACAGTCAACAAGATGTGCTTAGGAAACAAAGATACCAAAGTTGGAACATGATTCATTGCAAGAGTTTACTTAATTGGAAATCTACACAGATTTGGACTAACTTCCTAACCACTACACTACCTCACTATTAACAATGCAAAGGGTTCTACAAAATCAATATGGTCCTTATAAAAAATTCCTAAGTTCTATTTTTCACATAAATTGAAAAACAAAGTTAAAATTGGTATAGAACAACAACAGCCCAGATAACTTAAACAGTCTTAAGAATGAAACAGGCTAAACTGCCATATTTCCTCTTCTCAACACTTGCTACAAGGCTTTGGTCATCTACAACCTAAGATTAAACTACTATGAACACAACTGATGTCTGAAGCTAAGCAGGGAAGGGCCTGTTAGTACTTGGCTAGGAGACAAAGCTTTTGATAATTTAAGTATTGTGTTGTCGTAAAATAGATCCCCCCCCATACACACAGGGTAGAGATCACAGAAATAAGCCTATACTTCTGTGATCAGCTAATCAAAACCTATAATTCAGAAAGGACTATGTCTTCTGTGAAGGCTATTGAGAAGATAGGACTTCTGTATGCAAAAAGATAAAATGTTTTTAACAAAATCTCAACCATTCGATTTTACCGATGAAGACTGGAGAGCCAGATGCTGGATGAAAGCCTGCTAGCTCAGAGAGAGGCAGAGAGAACACCCAGATTCTCAGCCCATGTTCCAAAAGGAATCTCTCCTTCACCATGTCTCAAAAAAAAAAAAAGAAAGAAAGAAAAAAGAAAAGAAAACCCTCAATTAGAATGTCCCTCTTTTCTACTTCCTGTGCCTCTCTCTGTCCATCGTCCTGACTTCCTTATTCTTGATAGTTTTTATTCTATGTTCAGTCCCCGTCAACTGGTTGTTTGCTCCATCTGTTGACCTGTGGTGAACTTAATTTGATTTTGTTTTCAATAAACAGAACTCTCAGATTGAAGGTGTATGCTAGGGCTGAGCCTCACCACAGCTAGAAACAGGTATTTACAGTAAGCAGAATTATCCCAGGGTTCACAATGTGATCAAATATCCTGAAACATTTCCCCTATTTTATCTAAGTAAGAAGGAAAGATTTTTAACTCTAACACAGTACAACTATTTACAATAGTGAAGCTATTTCTGCCAAGCTTTTCACAATGTCCAGATTGGTTGTATTTGGCAGTTTTAGGACTAAGTGTTTTGAGTTCAAAGTACTATAAAATGTTCCTGTCAGTGTCTTATGAACTCAGCAATTTGAATGTCCTGAGCAGTTTGTAGTCTGAAAACTGTTCTTCAGCTGGTGTTGGTTAGTTTAGTGGCAACCAAACCTGAAAACATGTACAGGAAGCTAGATGAAGCTTGTTTCTAGAATTAGTTAGTATTCTGTATGATTACTGTACTCGATGGCCTTGTGTGTCAACTTGACACAGGTTGGAGTTATCACAGAGAAAAGAGCTTCAGGTGAGGAAATGCCTCCATGAGATCCAACTGTAAGGCATTTTCTCAATTAGTGATCAAGTAAGGAGGGCCCATTGTGGTGGTGCCATCTCTGGGCTGGAAATCTTGGGTTCTATAAGAGAACAAGCTGAGCAAGCCAGGGGAAGCAAGCCAGTAAGGAACATCCCTCCATGACCTCTGCATCAGCTCCTGCTTCCTGACCTGCTTGAGTTCCAGTCCTGACTTCCTTTAATGATGAACAATGTAAAAATGTAAGCTAAATAAACCCTTTCTTCTTGGTCATGATATTTGTACGGGAATAGAAACCCTGACTAAGACAACTACTAATATCACAGCAGAGAGTTTACATATACATAATAATCTTACAGGTTTTGAGATATTTATTATACCTTAAAAATTTTAGAGAGTCAAATGAAAAACAAAAGATTATGATATCAGTGGTAATAGAATAGGCCCTTACTATTTGTTTTCCTCTGACCCATTCCAGATGGCTCTTCTGATAGGAGATAGAAATTTTGGGTTTTTTCTTTAACAAGCATGTGCTGGTTTGGTGAAGTAGGAGCCATACTCCAACCCCAAAGCCAGCTTTAATTTCTAATTGAATTGGGGCTACATAAGGACTATTAGCCACTTACATCTCAGAGGGGAGCAGAGACGAGCTGTAGGTGGATGATACCACTTGGCCAACTCACTCTTTTACTTGGGACATTTTCTCTTGATGTCCATCCTTTTTCTTCAGATTGTTCATTTTCTGAGTGGTCTCCAGATTCCTTAGTTTGTATGCTTTTATTTTCCACCCCAACCCTAACTCTGGCCATTCCTTTTTTGGCAGATTAAATCTTTCCTAGGGGAAAATGGTTTTTGGCAACAAAAAAAGTGTTATCACCTTAGTATGTATGGATAAATAGACCCATTCTCCACTTTCTCTTTATATATAAATTGAAAGTTTAAGCATGTTTTTTTTATCACAAATGGCATTCACTTTGAATTTCAGCCTGCCTGTTGCAAGTGGCTGTTAAATTAATTAACTAAATTATTTATTCACATCCAAAATGCTTCTCCCCCAAATCCCTCCCTCACAGATTCCTTCCCCGCTTCCCTTCTCCTTTGAGAGGGTGGGGAACCCCTGGGTATTCCCCGACCCTGACACATCAAATCTCTGCCAGATTAGGCGTATCCTGTCCCACCGAGGCCAGACAAGGCAGCCATGGAGACCCAGCTGCACATTTGCTACCTAAGTCCTCAGTCTAGCCAGTATATACTCTTGGGTTGCTGGTTCTGTCTCTGAGCTCCCAGGAGTCCAGGCTAGTTGATTCTGTTAGTCTTCCTGTGGGGTTCCCTTCCCCTTCAGGGCCTTCAATCCTTCCCCTGATAACTCTTCTATAAGTGTCCCCAAGATCTTTCCAATGTTTGGCTATGGGTATAAACACCTGTTTAAGGCTGCTGTTGGGTAGAGATTCTCAGAGGATAGTTACACTAGGCTGCTCTCTACAACTAAGTATAGCAATATTAATAGTGTCAGAGATTGATATAAGTAGCTATTAAATTTAAATCATTGTAATTTTTATGTGTTTGCCTCTGCCTCCCAAGTTTTGGGATTGATTAAAGGCATGTGCCTACCAATTGCTGGGATTAAAGATACAAACCACCAAGGCCTGCCTATGGATTTGTTATAATAGTTATTGTCATAGGGTTGACCTGATTTAATTTGGTTATCTATTTCCTCTTACTTTTAATGTTAGGGTTAAACTTTGAAGTTTACACTGATTTTGTAATTCCTTCCTCAGTACTAGACTGTTGAGGTCTGGGAATCTCCATGCAAACCATTCAGACACTGATCTCAGTCAAACAGGGCTTGTTTATTGAATGCACACCCAGGACTGACTGATCAGGAATGCAGTCTAGACTCAGGAGCCAAACAGTAACAGTGCCAGTTATCTTAGGGCCAGTTTATAAAGATGAAAACCACAATGAGCTCATGTGCAGGTGCGGGAAGTGCTGCCCAGTGGTCAGCTTTGACTAAAGCTATTTTGGATAGCTAGACAGAACTGTTCTAACTGGGCTCTTTTTCTAATTGGTTATAAGTGGAGCTTATGGTTGTAGAATTTCTTAAGATTAACAAACCTCAGAACGCAACAGGACTCTGAGTCAAGCTGTTTTTCTGTGCCAATAACAATATGAAATGATTGGCAAACATGGAACAAAACGGCTACACGTATGCTGTGGAAGTGGGCTTCAACATGGACATTCCATCCTTTTGTCTATAGGCTGCTATTTTCCATTAGTTTTGGTTCCATCAGTGACTAATCGTGCATTAGCCAAATGTTATGACCATTCTGCTGGTCCCCACAGTTTAAAAGGTACCTCTTTTGGGAGGAGGGTAAGCAGTTTAGAAATGTGGATTATAAGCAACTGAGCTATTTCCTCGGGGCAGGACCATTTTTGCTACTACATCCTGGCCACAAAGGAATTCAGATAGGTATCAGTTCCACTGTAATACTTTTCCCCCCATGGCCAAGCCTGTGAAGGACTCTGCCTTCAAATGGATCCAAACCATCATTTTAAGGGGTATACTTATGACCATAGGATGGATGGCATTGATTGAGTATAAGGTTCTCCATATAATAAATGTCCCTCATAAAAATGTCCCGATTTTTATTCAGAGGTCAACAACACATCTTTAAAATATACAGGATTATTTAATTTAGTGTTTTCCCCCCTACTATCCAATAGTCTACATAACTCTTGTTCCTTTCTCACTAAAAACTAAACTTAAAGACGAGTATTAAAAAACTAAAGTTAATAGAGCACTGTGTTATCTCTGGGGGTCTTTATTACCCCTTTCTGTTTATTAAGTATATCTTTTAAAGTGCAATTAGCAGGCGGTGGTGGCGCACGCCTTTAATCCCAGCACTTGGGAGGCAGAGGCAGGAGGATTTCTGAGTTCGAGGCCAGCCTGGTCTACAGAGTGAGTTCCAGGACAGCCAGGGCTACAAAGAGAAGAAACCCTGTCTCGAAAAACAAAAACAAAAACAAAAAAAACTAAAGTGCAATTAGATCTTTCTATAACTGCTTATCTTGTAGGATTGTGTAGTATACCTGTAATAAGCTTTATGTTCTAATATGCAAAAAAAAAACTGCTTAATTTTACTGCAGTCATATGCTGAAGCATTCTTAGTCTTAATTTGTACAGGTATCCCCAGAATAGCCATACTTCTAATAAATATGTAATTACAGAATCAGCCTTTTCAGAATTTAAAGCGGTTGTCCATTGAAATCAAGAAAATGTACTGTGGTATGATGCACACATACTTTTCCAAATTCTGCAAAATGAAACACATCAATTTTCCAAATTTCATTTCTCTGGGTACCTCTTGGGTTATCTCCTGGGGGTAATGGAGTTTGGTTATTCAAGGAACAAGTAGAACATTTCCTTGGCTTGTTACTAAGTGATAGAAAAATATTTCTTCAAACCTTTGCTGTTAACATGGTATTTCTTATGAAACTCTGAGGCTTCTAATACATTTCCCATTAATAGCTGATCAATTTCGCCATTCCATTGTGCTAGAAGTCCTGGTAGACCTGTATATGACCTGACATGTATTATATACAATGAATGCTTTCTGTTTCTGATTACTTGTTGTAGTTGACTAAGTAGTGGTGTTAATTCTGAATCATCTAGAATAAGTTCAGCAGTTTTAGTATGTAAAACAACTCTTTTTACATATTGAGAGTCACTAATAATATCATAAGAATGGCAGACAGCTCTAATATTTGAACTGAATCATAAGGCCTCTAAGCCATTTTATTTATTTTTCTTGACTTCTAACCTGTTTGTCCTGATTTATTTGTTATCAATATAAAATCTAGGGGCTCCAGAAATTGATGACCCTTTTACCTTATGAGAAGAATCCAATTAGTTGTTTTTATAAACTGAAGTCTTGCTTTTGGGATATATGTTGTTAATCTTTCCCAAAAAATTACTGCAAGCTCTTTGCTAATGTTCATTTTCTGCCCACAATGAGGCAATTTCAGCATCAGTAAAAGGTACCACAATTTCTGTTGGGTCTATTCCTGCTAATTGGCAAAGTCTCATTTTTCTTTCAGTATAAATTCAAAAACCTTTTCTACATAGATCTTTAAATTTTTGTATGAAAAATGCCTATTCTCTCTGCATAAGAATGCCTGTGAGAGAATAATTATAGGGAAAAAATATCATCCACTTTTGGATTCACATGTGCATACTGTATTTTCTTTTCTACCCGAGCCAATTCTCTTTTGGTCTCAGCTGATAATTTTCTTGAACGAAGCCCTTATCACCTTGTAAGGTTTGAATAAATCACTTTGCTTTTGAGCCAGTTAATATAAACCATCAATTTTTGAAAATCATTAAGAGTTTGTAATTTGTTCTGATTTGTTCTTTCTGTTGGTGAATTTTCTGTAAACCTATCTCATATCCTAGATAATTGATAGACTCTCCCTTTGTATGTTTTCATGAGCAAATTGCAATTCCCAAACAATTTTCCTAAGGTTTATCTGCCTCTGAATCAGCCAGTAAGATGTCATCCATATGATGGTAAATTTTAGATTGAGGAAACTGTTTACAGATTATTTGTAAAGACTGTTGTACGAAATACTGGCACAAGGTAGGATCAATTAATATTTCTTGTTGTATGACTTTCCAGTTAGATCTCTTTATGGATAACTATTATTATAAGTAGGTACCGAGAAAGCAAACCTTTCCCTATCATGTTCATGCAAAGGGATTGTGAAAAGGCAATCTTTTAAATCAATTATTAGCATAGGCCATGCCTTAGGTAACAAAGAAGGAAATGAGATTCCATTCTATAAAGGGCCCATTGGCTGAATCATCTCATTTATGACTCTTAAATCTGTTAACATCCTCCATTTTCCTTATTTATTTTTTTTTCAACATTTTTTTCTAAGTTTTTTTTTTATTTACATTCAAAATCATTTCCCTTTTCCCGTTTCCTCCCTCCCCAAAAGTCCCATAAGCCCCCTTCCCTCCCTCTTTTCCCCATTCAACCCCCTCTCGCTTCTCTGTCCTGGCATTCCCCTACATCCAGTCTTTCCAGGACAAAGGGTCTCTCCTTCCATCTTCTTGGAAATCTATCGATATGCGAATTGTGTCTAGGGTATTCCGAGATTCTGGGTTAATATCCCCTTATCAGTGACTGCATACCATGTGTGTTCTTTTGTGATTGGGTTACCTCACTAAGGATGATATTTTCCAGTTCTGACCATTTGCCTAAGAATTTCGCGAATTCATTGTTTTTAATTGCAGAGTAGTATTCCATTGTGTAAATATACCACATCTTCTGAATCCATTCCTCCGTTGAGGGACATCTGGGTTCTTTCCAGCTTCTGGCTATTATAAATAAGGCTGCTATGAACTTAGTGGAGCATGTGTCCTTATTGCATGCAGGGAAAGCCTCTGGGTATATGCCCAGGAGTGGTATAGCTGGATCCTCCGGGAGTGTCATGCCCAGTTTTCTGAGGAACCGCCAGACTGCTTTCCAGAGTGGTTGTACCAGCTTGCAATCCCACCAGCAGTGGAGGAGTGTTCCTCTTTCTTCACATCCTTGCCAACAACTGCTGTCTCCTGTGTTTTTGATCTTAGCCATTGTGACTGGTGTGAGATGGAATCTCAGGGTTGTTTTGATTTGCATTTCCCTAATGACTAAGGATGATGAACATCTCTTTAGGTGCTTCTCAGCCATTAGATATTCTTCAGGTGAGAACTCTTTGTTTTTTAATAGGGTTACTTGCCTCTCTGGAGTTTAACTTCTTGAGTTTTTTGTATATATTGGATATTAGCCCTCCGTCAGATGTAGGGTTGGTAAAGATCATTTCCTAGTTAGTTGGTTGCTGCTTTGTCTTTTTGACAGTGTCTTTTGCCTTGCAAAAACTTTGTAATTTAATGAGGTCCCATTTGTCAATTCTTGATCTTAGAGCATAAGCTATTGGAGTTCTATTCAGGAAAGTCTCCCCTGTGCCCATATGTTCCAGGTTCTTCCCTAGTTTCCTTTCTATTAGTTTCAGTGTCTCTGGTTTTATGTGGAGGTCCTTGATCCACTTAGAATTGAGCTTAGTGCAAGGAGATAAGAATGGGTCAATTTGCATTCTTCTGCATGTTGACATCCAGTTGAGCCAGCTCCATTTGTTGAAAAGGCTATCTTTTTTCCACTGGATGGTTTAGCTCCTTTGTCAAAGAACAAGTGACCATAGGAGTGTGGATTCATTTCTGGGTCTTCAATTCTGTTCCATTGATCTACATGCCTGTCACTGTACCAATACCATGTAGTTTTTTAACACTATTGCTCTGTAGTACAGCTTGAGGTCCGGGATACTGATTCCCCCAGAGGTTCTTTTACTCTTGAGAATAGTTTTAGCTATCCTGGGTTTTCTGTTATTCCAGATGAATTTTTGAATTGCTCTTTCTAACTCTCTGAAGAATTGAGTTGGGATTTTGATGGGGATTGCATTGAATCTGTATATTGCTTTTGGCAAGATGGTCATTTTGACTATATTAATCCTGCCAATCCATGAGCATGGCAGATTTTTCCATCTTCTGAGGTCTTCTTCAATTTCTTTCTTCAGAGACTTGAAGTTCTTGTCATACAGATCTTTCACTTGTTTGGTTAGAGTGACACCAAGATACTTTATATGGTTTGTGGCTATCGTGAAGGGTATCATTTCTCTTACTTCTTTCTCAGCCAGCTTATCCTTTGAGTATAGGAAAGCTACTGACTTGCTTGAGTTGATTTTATATCTGGCCACTTTGCTGAAGTTGTTTATCAGCTGTAGTTCTCTGGTGGAGTTCTTTGGGTTGCTTAAGTATACTATCATATCATCTGCAAATAGTGATAGTTTGACTTCTTCCTTTCCAATTTGTATCCCTTTGACCTCCTTTTGTTGTCTAATTGCTCTAGCTAGAACTTCAAGTACTATATTGAAAAGATATGGAGAGAGAGGGCAGCCTTGTCAAGTCCCTGATTTTAGTGGGATTGCTTCAAGTTTCTCTCCATTTAGATTGATGTTGGCTACCGGTTTGCTGTAAGTTGCTTTTACTATGTTTAGATATGGGCCTCGAATTCCTGATCTTTCCAAGACCTTTAGCATGATAGGATGCTGAATTTTGTCACATGCTTTCTCAGCATCTAATGAGATGACCATGTGGTTTTTTTCTTTGAGATTGTTTATATAGTGGATTACATTGATGGATTTCCTTATATTGAACCATCCCTGCATCCCTGGGATGAAGCCTACTTGATCGTAGTAAATGATCGTTTTGATGTGTTCTTGGATTCGGTTGGCAAGAATGTTATTGAGTATTTTTGCATCGATATTCATAAGAGAGATTGACCTGAGATTCTCTTTCTTTGTCGGATCTTTGGGTGTTTTTGGTATTAGCGTAATTGTGACTTCATAGAACGAGTTGGGTAGTGTTCCTTCTGTTTCTATTTTGTGGAATAGTTTGAAGAGTATTGGTGTTAGGTCTTCTTTGAAGGTCGGATAGAATTCTGCACTAAAACCATCTGGACCTGTTCTTTTTTGGTTGGAAGACTTCCATTGACGACTTCTATTTCTTCAGGGGTTATAGGACGGTTTAGATGGTCTATTTGATCCTGATTTAATTTTGGTATTTGGTATCTGTCAAGGAAATTGTCCATTTCCTCGAGATTTTCTAGTTGTGTTGAATACAGGCTTTTGTAGTAGGATCTGATGATTTTTTGAATTTCCTCAGTTTCTGTTGTTATCTCTCCCTTTTCATTTCTGATTTTATTAGTTTGGATACTGTCTCTGTGCCCTCTGGTTAGACTGGCTAAGGGCTTATCTATCTTGTTGATTTTCTCAAAGAACCAACTCCTCGTTTTGTTGATTCTTTGTATGGTTTTATTTGTTTCTACTTGATTGATTTCAGCCCTGAGTTTGATGATTTCCTGCCTTCTACTCCTCTTTGGTGTATTTGCTTCTTTTTGTTCCAGGGCTTTCAGGTGTGCTGTTAAGCTGCTAGTGTATGCTGTCTCCCGTTTCTTTTTGGCGGCACTCAGGGCTATGAATTTTCTTCTTAGCACTGCTTTCATTGTGTCCCATAAATTAGGGTATGTTGTGCCTTCATTTTCATTAAATTTCAAAAAGTCTTTGATTTCTTTCTTTATTTCCACCTTGACCAAGTTATCATTGAGTAGAGCATTGTTCAGCCTCCATGTGTATGTGGGTTTTCTGTTGTTTTTGTTGCCATTGAAGACCACCCTTATTCCATAGTGATCTGATAGGAGGCTTGGGATTAGTTCTATCTTCTTATATCTGTTGAGGTCTGTTTTGTGACCAATTATATGGTCGGTTTTGGAGAAGGTACCATGAGGTGCTGAGAAGAAGGTGTATTCTTTTGCTCTAGGATGAAATGTTCTATATATATATCTGTTAGTTCCATTTGGTTCAAGGCTTCAATTAGATTCACTGTGTCCCTGTTTAGTTTCTGCTTTCCTGAACGATCCATTTCAGAGAGCAGGGTGTTGAAGTCACCCACTATTATTGTGTGAGGTGTGATGTGTGCTTTGAGCTTTAGTAAAGTTTCTTTTATGAATGAGGGTGCCCTCGCATTTGTAGCATATATATTCAGAATTGAGAGTTCTTCTTGGTGGATTTTTCCCTTGATCAGTATGTAGTGTCCTTCCGTGTCTTTTTTGATGACTTTAGGTTGGAAGTCAATTTTATCTGATATTAGGATGGCTACTCCGGCTCGTTTCTTGGGACCATTTGCTTGTAAAATTGTTTTCCAGCCTTTTACTCTGAGGTAGTGTTTGTCTTTGACACTGAGGTGCGTTTCCTGTAAGCTGCAAAATTCTGGGTCCTGTTTAAGTATCCAGTCTGTTAGTCTATGTCTTTTTATTGGGGAATTGAGACCATTGATATTAAGAGAGATTAAGGCATAGTGATTATTGCCATCTGCCATTCTTGATGCTGTCTTTATGTTTGAGTGGTTATCTACTTTTGGGTTTGATGCAAGAAGGTTACTATCTCATTTTGTCCATGGTGTTGTTTCTCTCCTTGTATTGGCGGTTTCCACCTATTATCCTTTGCAGGACTGGGTTTGTGGAAAGATAGTGTGAAAATTTGGTTTTATCATGGAATATCTTGGTCTCTCCATCTATGGTGATTGAGAGTTTTGCTGGGTATAGTAGTCTAGGCTGGCATTTGTGCTGTCTTAGTGTCTGCATGAGATCTGCCCAGGATCTTCTGGCTTTCATAGTCTCTGGTGAGAAGTCTGATGTGATTCCAATAGGTCTTCCTTTGTATGTTACTTGTCCCTTTTCTCTTACTGCTTTTAATTTTCTTTCTTTGTTTAATACATTTGATGTTTTGATTATTATGTGACGGGAGTTATTTCTGTTCTGGTCCAGTCTGTTTGGAGTTCTGTAGGCTTCTTGTACGTTCATCGGCATCTCTCTCTTTAGGTTAGGGAAGTTTTCCTCCATAATTTTGTTGAAGATGTTTACTGGCCCTTTAAGTTGCAAATCTTCACTCTCATCTATACCTATAATCCTTAGGTTTGGTCTTCTCATTGTGTCCTGGATTTCCTGGATGTTTTGGGTTACACATTTTTTGCATTTTGCATTTTCTTTGACTGTTGAGTCGATGCTTTCTATGGTATCTTCAGCACCTGAGATTCTTTCTTCCAACTCTTGTATTCTACTGTTGATGTTTGCATCTATGACTCCTAATTTCTTCCCAAGGTTTTCTATCTCCAAAGTTGTCTCCCTTTGTGATTTCTTAGTTGTTTCTACTTCCTTTTTTAGATCCTGGATGGATTTGCTGAGATCCTTCACTTGTTTTTTTTTGTATTTTCCTGTATTTCTTTAAGGTATTTTTGCATTTCCTCTTTCAGGGTTTCTGCCTGTTGACCCACGTTCTCCTGTATTTCTCTAAGTGATTTTTGTGTTTCCTCTTCATGGGCTTCCATCTGTTGATCCATCACCTCCTGCATTTCTTTAAGCAGTTCTCGTGTTTCCTTTGTAAGGGCATCTATCTGTTGATTCATTTCTTTAAGCAATTTTTGTGTTGCCTCCCTATGGGCATCCATCTGTTGACCCATATTCTTCTGCATTTCTTTATGCAATTTTTGTGATTCCTTTGAAAGTGCATCTACCCGTTGATTCATTTCTTTAAGCGATTTTTGTGTTGTCTCCTTGTGGGCCTCCATCTGTTGATCCATGTTCTCCCGCATTTCTCTATGCGATTTTTGTGTTTCCTTTGTAAGGGCTTCTAACCGTTGATTCATGGTCTCCTGTAATTCTTTATTAGATTTATTTGTGTCCTTCTTGTGATCCTCTAATAGCATCATGAGAAGTGATTTTAAATCCAGATGTTGTCTTTCGGGTGTGGTGGGGTATCCAGGACTTGCTGCTGTTGGAGAGTTGGGTTCGGATGGTTCCATATTACTTTGATTTCTGTTAGTAACGTTCCTACGTTTGCCTTTTGCCATCTGGTTACCTCTGGTGTTAGTTGGTCCTGCTGCCACTGGCTGTTGGTTGGACCTCCTGTGAGCCTGCAAAGCTATTTCTGGCCCCCCTGGATTACTGGGATTCCCCTGGCACCGATTTCTGGGGCCTGCCCTACTCCTGAGTGACTTTGGAGCCCTGATGTGCCTTGCCCCAAGTGATGTTATATTGGGGAGTCCCTGCACATCCAAAGGCTCACCCTAGTGGATTCCCAGAGCAGAGGTTGCCAAAGGGAGGCTGGTAGGCTCCTCCCCTGTGCAGGGGTGTGTGATCTCTCCGGGGGGGAGGGGGAGGGCGCATCCCTCTGCAGGGCAGAATTCCCACAGCAGGGCTGGCGCCGTCGATTACTGCAGACCTGCCCAGCTCTTGGGAGCAGGGTATACACAAGCTGCCTGAGACCCAAGGGATATTATGCCTGTCTGTCTCTGAGCCTGGCGGTCCCAGCTGCCCTGGTGCTGGAGCAAAGATGGGGGAGTGCACTCTGCACTCTCTCGGCGGCGGCAGGTTACCCTGCAGGGGGGATGGCCCACAGCAGACCTGGCGCCCAGACGATGGCTGTGCTGTCCAGCTCTTGGGAGCAGGTGGAAGCCCCAACAGGCCGTGCCCCAAGCGATGTTATATTGGGAAGAACCTGGGTACCTGTCTCCTCAGTGCAGTTGATTCAGGAACAGAGGTTGCCAAAGGGAAGCTGGTAGGCTCCCGCCCAGTGCAGGGGTCCCTCTGCAAGGCAGAAGTCCCACAGCAGAGCTGGTACGCTGGTTACTGCAGATCTACCCAGCTCTTGGAGCAGGTTACACACAAGCTGCCTGAGACCCAAGTGATATTATGCCTGTCTGTCTCTGAGCCTGGCGGTCCCAACTACCTGGACACTGGAACCCCTTATTTAGTTTTTTAATAACAAACACAGATTTGTTGTAAAACCAATCTTGGGCTGAAGAGATGGCTCAGCAGTTAGAGCACTGACTACTCTTTCAGAGGTCCTGAGTTAAGTTCCCAGCAATCCTGTGGTGACTTATAACCATCTGTAATGGAATCTAATGCCCTCTTCTGGTATGTCTAAAGACAGTGACAGTGTACTCTCATATATAAATTTTTAAAAGAGAACAAAGGAAAGAAAACCAATCTTAGTTTATCTAGTTACTATACAAACCCTACCAGGAGATGATAGGCACCCCTACGGTTATGAGGAAGTTAAATGGAATCCTATAGACATAATAGATTTGAGAAAATTTAAGGAAATGGTATGCATTTACACTATGTGAAGCAGATTTCAATTTATGGGAAACTCAGAACAGAATTATCCCCCAAGACAGGAAAGATTTGGCAAAAGCTATATTGGAAGCTGGTCCTCAGTTACAGTTGCAAACATATGGTAGAAAGAGGAAGGTAGGGCCATTTAATAACAAAATAGGGCTAGACATATTAATATTAATATGTAGATCAGTTGCTACAAGTAGGTCAATATGCTGAGTTACAATGGCAGGTTAAGTTTGATAATCACACTTTGGCACTCTGCCATTTAGCAACTTGAAATGTTTGGGACAAGGTTGAAGAATCAGGAAAAGAGTTCTGTGCCACTTAAAATTATACAAGGCCCAAAAGAAGCCTTCACTCATTTTTTTTTGTCAAAGATTGACTTCAGCTGCAAATAGCATAGTATCAGATTCAGAAGTCAGACAATTATTAAGCATTTGGCTTTTGAAAATGCTGACTCAGAATGCAAAATGGTAAGTAGATCTGTAAAGGTACCAATATATGAATGAGTTAGGAATACAGTTGATATTCTGTCTTACATTTATGATGTTGCTCTCATAGAAGAAGACATTCTAAAAGTTTTAAGAAAAATCAAGATGTTAGATGATATAATTGTGGTAAGAAAGGTCATTTGAAAAGGGATTGTAGGCAAGACTTTCCTTGAAATGAAATTTTTTTCTGATGATAATCTAAAAAGAAGACTCTAGCATTCTGGAATATGCAGAAAGTATGGCAAAGGCCAGCATTGTACTAATGAATGCAGGGCAACAAGGGACAAGCAAGGTAACCCTTTGCCATCAGGAAATGCCCTAAGGGCCTTCCACAGGCCCAGATATTAATTTGTATTCAATCATCCCCAATCAATGTAGGAGAAACTCGGCCATAGAGCAATTAAAATATTTAAGGCCTGTTGTTAAGAACAACAGTTCTCCGGATGTAATCAAGGATAGAACAGCTTCAGTAGAAAAAAATCAGGAGGGATTAGAAAACAGGAATTTTGAAAACTGCTATAAATGATAAGAGGCCAAAGCTACAAATACAAATTGAAGGTTTAGTAGACATAGGAGCAGATGTAACCACAATTTCACCCAAAATCTTGTCATCTACAGGAGGTTAATATTTAGCTTCAGGGAACTTTACCTCAGGTGAAACGAATTACAAGGGAGTCAAGTATATAGGGCCAGAAAGAAAAATAGGAAAATTAAAGCCATATGTGGCTAATATAGCCATAAATTTATGAGGATGTGATTTGTTATAGCAATCAAAAGCAGATTAACATTTCTCTAATCTCAGAAACAAATCATAAAATAAAGAATGCTTCTGATGAAAATTTAAAAGGTATTATTAAGAACAGTCACAGACTATTTAAGTTGTCCATAAGCAGGGCATGATACATGTTGGTCATTCAAAGTTACCAACTGCCCTATCTTTAAGATGGTTAAATGGCCTATCACAAAAGAAAAATTTCCCTGTCTGTGACTAAGTATTTTTCTTAGAACCATTTATAAATATTTCTAAGGTTTATATCTTAGCAATATACTTTTTGTATTTGATACAAAAAACTCACTATGGCTATTAAGGATAAAATATGAATTACCAGACTGATAGTAAATATATCCAATATTATGCTAATTTCAGTTAAGGCATTTATCTTTTCACTTTCTGGTTCTATTTTCAAACCATCTAAAGTATCACTATACAGGCTTCTAACACCTTGTATTACGGTATTTTTCATCCTTAAGACCTTGAGGACTTACCAGGTGACTTACCAAATCTGATAGTTTCTCAGTTTGTTTGCAACTGGCATGATTTTTCTGACCACATGGTTGTGCTACACATTGGAGCACCAAATTTTTTTTTTAACAACATCTCACTAATTTGCTTTTATTAATGAAGACTCAAGAGTCAGATGTTGGGGTGAAAGCCTGCTAGATCAGAGAGGCAGAGAAAGTACCCATCTACTATCCTCAACTGATATCCCAAAAAAGAATCTCTCCTCCATGCCTTCTCAAAAAACAAAACAAAACAAAAACAAAAACAAAAACAAAAAAAAACAAACTTCAAACTCAAATCCCTCTGTTCTACTTCATATGCCTCTTTCTGTTCATCCTCATGACTTCCTCTTACTCTCAATGTTTTTTGTCTATGTTCACTCCTTGTCAACTGGATGCTTGCTCAGCCTCTTGCCCTGTGGCTGTCTTTATTTAATCCTGTTTACAATAAGCAGAAAGCTCTTCAATTAAACCTAGGGCAGAGTCATAGCATAAATAGAAACAAGGTTTTCAAGTAAAACATACAATCTTGGGGTTCAGAATATGATAAGATATTCTTCAACAAACTGGACCCTTTTCCTATGTCATATACAATATCAACTCTGTATCAGCTAAGAATAAAATCGAAGTCATGAAACTGCAAAAACCTAGAGTGAAATGGACGTCTTCAGCATTAACATTGATCTTGACACATAGTTGTTTGAATGCAATGCCCAGATACCTACCTCTTCAGCACACACACACACACACACACACACACACACACACACACACAGGAGGGAAGGAGGCAGGGAGGGAGAGAGGGAGGGAGGGAGGGAGGGAGGGGAGAGAGAGAGAGAGAGAGAGAGAGAGAGAGAGAGAGAGAGAGAGAGAGAGAGAGAGAGAAGAAATAAGCAATTTACCTACATCAAACTGCTGAAAGGTTTGTACACAGGAAAAGAAATAGGCAACAAGTGACAAGGGGACTTATAGATTGCATGACAGTATTTACAAACCATGTATCTGATAAATTAATATTCAAAATGTACAGGGAATAGCTAGAGAGATGATTAATTGTTTAAAAGTAATTGATGCTCTTGGAAAGGACCTAGGTTCAGTTCCCAGCACCCACATGGTCGCTCACACCATCCATAACTCAGTTTCTAGGGGATCTAACAAACTCTTTTGACTTCTACCTTGAGAAGCAAAGGCAAGAGGGTTATGGATTCTAGATCTGCCTGAGATTGAATGTATATATTTGGAATTCACTGAAGTAGATCCTAACTGTTCTCACCACATGTGAAGTATTTGAAGAGACAGGTGTATCAGTTATCTTGATTGTGATGATCAGTATACCTTGCATATAAAAATGTGTATACCTTAAATATAATTTTACTTTCAAACAAAAAAGACATAAAGAAAACACTGGTCATATGCAAATTTAAGTAGGATTTTCCACTGTCTATTGGTAGGAGCTAAAAATAATTGCAGGGTAATGAGTTTTATTTTACGAGGATTTCCTGAACATTATTGCAATCATTTCTAGGTTTTTCCAGCTTGAGATGTATCCTATCAGGAATGATTACAATGATTATAAAGTTCTATTTACATTAAGTTGTATTGTATAAATGGATAAATGTATATGTTTATAACATTATCAAATAACTCACTTATTCAACCCACTAGGCACATTATCATCTTGTATTCAAAACTTCATTCAGAAAATGCTTATACAGTCCACAGGAATGGACACCCCCAAAAAGTTAGGCAATGGTGTTTGTCTCCAAAATATCCCAATTATTTCCTAGATGCAATTTTGGTACAAAGAAATTATATAATCAAACAATAATAGTGTCTCTTTATTTATTATCTTCTTCCTTGTATACCCAGCCTATCTGTAACTAGTCTGAGAATATAAAAGTAGTGCAAATACAATCTGAACAATTAGATTATATACCACTGAATATTATGCAAAACCAATGAGTGCTACTTTAATTATGAATACCCATGTGAATAAGGCTCACACAACCGAGAAAGGTACACCAAAGGTTACAAGTTGAATCTGAAATACCCCTCACAGATTCATGTTGTGAAAGTATGGTCCCCACTTCGTCATTATTATTTGGGTATATTGTGAAACCTTTGGGAGATGAGCTCTAACCCAAGCAGCAAAAAGTACATCCTAAGGCTAGGGCTTTGTCAGATTATCTGTCCATCCCTGAGTTGCAGCATGCACTCTGCTTTCTGGTCCACCATGATGTTAACAGTCACATAATGCTGCTTCAGTGACCACTCCACCATGGTATACTGAAACTATGCTCCAAAATGAATCTTCCCTTGAGTTCTTTTTCAAATGTTGTACTCACAGCAACATGAAAGTAATCCATGCAAAAAAAAAAAATGCTCCCTGCATGAATTATTAGCTCTAAAACAAACATCATTAGCTGAAGAGACTTATTGAGCCCATAACTCATAATTCATTGGAGGGCAAACAATGTTATCTAAGCTTACAGTCTTTTATTATTGGGTTTATTACTGAATAATGAAAGGCCAGTGACAATTACAGGGACAGCACTTGTATTCATCATTAGAATACTGGCTTGAGGAATAAAGATGTGTATCACAGAGGAAAATTATTGTAGAAACTGACCTGGAGTTCTACCAGAGTGTTCAGCAAACTAATGGGATGAAAATCTGGGAGAAGTAGGATAGCATCCTTCTTTCAAATGGCTCTGGGTCCAAACAGACAGCTTAGTTTCATACAGTTGTGACAACAGCATTATAGTAGGTTAAGTGACATATAGTTCAAAATTAATCCAATCATAATTAGGTGGAGTGCATTCAGGCAGAATTTTCATGAGCCTGTCTTCTATTGTTCTTTAAAATATTGGATATTTTAAAAATAAATGAATGATAATGAAATAGAAGATTGAAAAGAAATATAAAAATGTGGTACTAAGATGCCAGACCTGTCCATATTATTTGGAAAGTCTGAATTTAGAACCCCCATTCTGCATTTTTCCATTCAACATTATATGTAATCACTATTGATTGATTTCACGCACTGCTCCCTTGAAAATGTACACAAGCGCATTAGATAACAATGTCAGTGCTATTTGCTTCTGTCAGTCATGCCATAAAGTTCAAAAACTTCTGATTTAATGAATTCCGAATGTTTGTAGGGTGTTTTGTTGTTGTCTAATTGTTTTTTGATTTTTTGTTTGTTTTCCTTTTTGGTTGTTGCTTATAGTCTGAAGCAAACAGATGCTCTGCTAAGCACTTTGTATTATTACTTTGTATTAATTGACTTAAACAATTATCAGAGGTTTTGGTAAGAAAACAAAGGCTTGAAAAATACATGCTGTGAAGAAAATATAATAACTACTGCACTGGGTAGCAGAAAGTTGGTATAGGTATGTCTGTTTCTACACCTATACTCTTAATTATCATATTAGACAAACTCCTGATTCAATGCAAGAAGCGTCTCACTGCAGGTTTGCTCTGGAGCAGCAATAAAGCAAAGGCTTAATCCTACATGAGTTTCCGTAGACCTCACAGATGTTATTGTACACAGTATCTGGATGCAGGAATAGTTTTCTTAGGTCACTTTCAAAGTTGACCTGTTGGTGTGACAGGATTTGAACCCTAGACCGTGGGAACCTAAAGCATTTCCACTACATCATGCTGCTTCTCTAAGGGAAAATCTAGAGAATTTGAGGCCGATGTTAGTTCATTTGGAGGTAGGGGATGTAGAGTCATGTAAGGAGAACTGAAAATCATCAGTGATAGTTGCCACTGTACAGTCTTGCTTTCTTTGCTTTTTATTGATATATTCTGTCTCTCTGTCTCTCTCTGTCTCTGTCTCTGTCTCTCTCTCTCTCTCTTTCTCTCTCTCTCTCTCTCTCTCTCTCTCTCTCTCTCTCTCTCTCTCTCTCTCTCTCTCTCTGTGTGTGTGTGTGTTAGCTTTCTCTGTTTATCAGAATTTTGTGATCTGTCCTGAAAATACAAGAAGGTAAATAATGTTTGAGAAAAGGCAACTTCAGTTTGGCTTTTTCATCTTAAATTTTTTCATATTAAATAGACTTTGGAACCTAAGATAATTTAAATGAAAAACAATTGTGTTCTATGGTATTAACATGTAAAGCATAAAGCCTTCTGTTTTAGCTTCCTTGATATCTGTGAGTATGACAGTTCCACTTCACATCATTCAGCCTCAGTAAACGTGTTTAGATAGAGAAGGATTAATTACTCAATCAGCTTTTTCTTCAACAGGAACATTCTAGGGGTGTAATTGATCAGAGGAAGGAATGGACCAGTTGCTGCTCAGCTGAACCTGCCCACCTATTCACTTGCAACAGTTGCACTGCTGATGAATTAGGTTAGAGAAATTCCCATCAGCTAATTAGCATCCTTTGTTCTAGCAAAGTATTATACATGCATACACAAGGAGTCAGGACTAGTCTAATGGAAATTAGAAAGAGGTATGATGCCATAGCCCTTCTCTATAGTTATTTCTGTTTGTTCTCCTGGAGACCCTGGTAGAGAAGTAGCCAGTGAGTACATTGGTGAATAGTGAGAAGAGAAGCTGAGGAAGCACCCTGCTCTTCACATTGCAGAGTCCATTAGACAGCTCTGGCTTTCAGATAAGTGTGCTTGTGTTAGGAAGAAGGCAAAGTTGAGCTGGGAGGGCATCTAGGAGTCAGCCCAAAGCCGGTTCCTGTTTGCACTACCTGACAAGTTAATTGTTACCTCCATTTGAAAAGATTACTAAATGTCTCAACTGATGGCCATGTGATCAACTATGGAATCTTCAGGAGTCTCAGTAGGAGTTAGACATGAGGTACCCAAGAAAAATTACATTTGTGTCTTGGTAGGCTCCATCTCTAGATGATCAGGATACTCATCATAGTTAAATGCCCTTGATGCTGCAGGTACATAGTTCCCTGGGTATCAAATTTCAGGCATCAGGGCATTTTCCCTCACAGGTGTACCGATGACATCTGTACACCTTCAAGAGACCAACGTTTCATTACAGCCCAGGTGGCTACCATCACTCCTCACTGTGACCTTTTCTAGAAGAGAATGACCAGAAGCAGCCCAAAAGAGAGATCTGGTTTACCATGTTTTGGTGGAGTAAAAGGTCACTTTTTTTCTGCCACCCTTCTTAATCCAGCCTCTCTTTGGAGTCTCTGATAAATAAAGGTCCATGTCTCTTGATTGAACTCTTTCCTTTGAGAAGACAAAAGCCAACAAACCACTGTTACAGGTGCAGGAACTTCTCTCAGAGCCTAGGGTATTATCTGAGAGGTCTTCTTGCCTGGGCTTTTTTCTTTTAGAAATGGCTGTGACTTTGGGTGGGAGTATGTCTGTAAAGGCAGCAGCCACAGTGCCTTTCATGACTTCTTAGATCCATGTCAAAACCCCTCACATCTTGCAAACCACATATTCCTAGCATTTCAGGCATTTTCCTTCTGTCAATAGTTAATAATAAAATAAAAATAGTTCATTTGCAAGTTTTTATACTGAAGTTTATAATCTCAAAAAAGAAACATAAAAGGTTACTAATATTAATTACCAGAAGTAGTAATCACAATGTACTTACACATTCTAGGTGCCTGTTATATATTGTCTCTTCAGGACATAACATACCTGCAATGTTTGCATCCAATTTTCAGTCCTTGGAAATGAAGTTCACAGAAGTTAAGTAACTTATCCATGGATGTTACATGGCAGTACTTGGATCAGAACATATTTGTATCTTCCTGCACTGGCACATTGCCTGCCAGTTAAATCTGCAGATCCCAATATTTATTATGTCATTTGGCTGCTTTTCAACCTGACAAGAGGGCGTGAGCTTATTGGAATTGTTTCTAATGAAGCTCGGAGATGTTTAACGATTCATCATTCAATGTGTTGGAAAATTCGATAATATAAAAGGCAAACCAAAGCACAAGACAACAAAACAATCCATCAGGAGGAGTATATTGTAGAAAACTAATGATTGCAGTCAGACCAGCAATGAATCCAGACTACACAAATTGCAAATGGTAGAGTTAGACTGAGGAAGAGAAGGACATTACGGTCTGGCTGGGGAGTAGCATTCTCAGCTGTTCCTCTGTGTTGGTAGCCTTTCAAAGTCACAACAATTCTTAAATGCATTAAGAGAGAACTGCATAGCACCCGCATCAACTGTGTGGAAGGATTTTACGAGTGATTGACAGGTAAGTAGACTTTAAGTAGCAAATTGCTGTAAAGATCACCCAAGAACTGCTAAGCAGAATGATACTGTACTGTGTTGAAAGAAAAGAGACCATATGCCTGTCACTCCATGGAGCGTAATGGTCAAGTGGTCCCTCCTCCGAACTTTTCAATATCAGCATTTTTCATTAATTAATTCATTCACTTTATATCCTGATGGCAATCACAGCCCCCACCTCTTCCCAGCCCCACCCTCACAAATCCCTCCTTCCCCTTAGAGAAGGGGAAGCCCTTCTTGAGTACCACCCCATCCTGGCACATCAAGTCACAATGTTTCTTTAAAAAGATTAAAGTTCATTTATAATAGCATTTGGATGACGCTCACCCATGGTAAGAGATCACCTTTGAGCTTCAAGTCTTTCTGTCTCCCATTTTAGATGGCTCTTTGTCTTCTCGTTTTGAACAATGGTATATTAGACTCATATCTTGTAAGTCTCTCCTGGTTTCAGGAAGCAGTTCATTATTGTCTTAGAAAAGAGCCCTCAGTGTTTCCGTTCCTGCTCCGTTTGTACTTTGCCCGTGGCTAATCCTTCACAGTCTTCATTGGTCACAGCAGCTAAGACAATGCTGACAACTTGATGCTGAAACTTGTGAAGTACCATGGACACATTAAAAAAAAATCCTTGTATTCACACACATATGAAAAGGACTTGGTGTGCAATAATAATGTAAACATTATTGAATGAATGAGTTCCATAGGCGGTTTATGCTAATTTCCCCAAACTTGGATTCCTTGAATATATCTTTTTTTCAGTGAGTCGGGATTTCAGCAACCATGTGATTAACTCTCCCACAAGTCTTCCATGGAATTCAGCCTTCATCTATCTTATGATTCTCCTTCTGTGCACAGAAAATAACTTCCCTGGTATTAAAAGAGAAAGGTCTTTCAGATCTATTTTCTGAGTGGGTCCAGAGGTCACTGAAGCTTTTAATCAAAGAGAGAATGTATTAAAGGTAAGATGATCCCAATATGTCAACCTTAGAGACATCTGGTCTGGAATGAACACATGAGTACACAGGCAGATATTTGATTTATAAACTTAATGTTTTACGAAATCACCTTGCAGCCCTCGGCTGCACAGTAGTGATTAATATTTTAACAGTGACTGGGCCAGAGAGCTTTCTCTACACCTGCATTCTGTGTTGAAGACTGCTGAGGCTAAGGGTCTGTATTCATTCCCTGCCCTTGGGTTTGCAACTGAAAAGATGCTGATATATGTACAGTAAGTGGTCAAAGGACCTGTTTGATCAAAGTCCATCTAGAATAGGATTGGAATCCAAGCAGGCAAATACCATGACTTCTTCAAACATAGTCTTCAAGCATACTGTTTGTCTTTCTAAGAATATAGGAACATGGGAGTGTAGGTTCAATTATTTCCATACCTCCTTTTCTTATGTCAATATGAAGCTGTGACTTTGTACTGACCTTGGGAAAATGTAATCAGTCCCTGACCTATACTCTTTTTTTTCCCCTCCAAAACAGAGTTATGCTATATAGTCTAGATGAAATTTGTATCTTTTTGCCTCAGTCTGCTAGAATTTATAGATGGGCACCACTACACCTAGCTAAAACTTCTGTGCAAATTGAATCACATGTCTCCCTTGTCCCACTTCTATATTTTGCTGAATAACTCCACCCACTTTGTGCTAGAAGTCTGGGTGGGTAGCTGGGATACACTTTAAGTAATGTCTTAATCTGCTTTCTATTACTGTGTATTGTTGTGATAAGAACCATGAACAAAAAGACCTTGGGGATGTAAGAGTTTATCTGGTTTACACATCCCAATTACAGTCCTTTACTGAGGAAAGTCAAGGTAGGAACCTGGAGGTAGGGACTGAAGAAAAGACCACTGGAGGAATGATGCTTTTCAGGAGTGCCACTGCCCACGGCAGACTGGGCCTTCTCACATAAATCATTAGTTGAGAAAATGCCCCATAGCCTTGCCTACAGGACAAACTGATAGAGGCACCTTGTCATTGGATGGTCCCTCTTCTCAGATGATCCTGGCTTATGACAAGTTGACAAAACAAAACAAACAAACAAACAAAACCAACCAGCTCAAATGACCAGCTCAAACCACCTTCTCTGGTCCCTGTTCTCTCTACTGCAACCAATAGCCTTGCTGTTTCTCTAATGCACCAGTACTGTTGTTTGCCTTTCTTTATAGGTGGGCTCCTTTAGATCTCCGGGGCAATCCCATTCTCTTCTTCAAGTCTTTATACAAATATCCTTGCCTCCCCATGGCCTTGTCGATTTCTGCGGTTAGATGTCACCCTTCTGTTCACCCATCTGACATCCTGATCTCTCATGTCTTCTGTGTTTTTTAGGAGCACCTATTATCTTCTCACACTATTCATATGTTACTTATATTAGTTTGCTCTGTGTCTGCTGCTCTTCAAGTTTAGAGACCTCAATTTGATTTACTGCAATATTTGAGCTCTGGAAGCAGTAAGGAGGATATTATGGGCTCTCAGTAAATAGAGGAAGATGGATAAATGAAAGATTTCCTAGGGAAATGGGGAAAGTTGTGAAGTGACAGCAACAGAAGAAAAACTATCCCTGTGAAGCTTTTTCTCAGATCAGATTTTCCATTTTCATGCTGACTAAAATTTCTACCAATTACGGATTTATTTCATTTAAGGGAGTTATCTTTTAAAATGTGCATAGCGTAGCAGTGTTGGCAAGGACTGTCAGCTTCTAAACATTACTGGGCAATCATTTGTGCTCATGACTCTGCCAGACTCTAGGAGACAACAGCTTTCTGATGAGAACAGGAATGTCAGGGGGATAGTAGGGCACTTTGGAACATGGACTACTTTAGGGACTATAGCAATCTTGCTCAGAGCAAGTTAGGAGGCAGAAGGCATCATGAAGAGGCTCAGTCTGGAGAGATGGGGATGGGACCATCACATTTACATAGTAATGTTTTGCTTCTGTGATCTTTTCAAAATCCCTCCAAGAAAAACTCCCTTAAGTGATTGACTTTCTCCCTTAATCTGCTGCCTTCATTGGCCAGGTGTAGCCCATGTCCCCAAATGTGCCCAAAAGAAACTTAGGTAACAAACTAAATAGGATTGGGAGTAAGCATTTGATTTCCTGGAGTGCCTGATATATCTCTTGCCAGGAGACTGAAACCGATCATTAGGTCTGCTTCATCTAGAAAGAATGAGACTATGTTTCCCATATAGCTCTGCCCAGGCTGGCCCAGCTGACTGGATATCCAGACTTTGCTGCCCAACATTGTGGCACTTCCATAATTTACTTGGCCACCATGAATAATGATAATCTTCCAACCCACACAAACACCACTTTATAGCTATTTTATGATTATTAGATTGTTGATGGTTCAGATGATTTTAAATTCAACACAACATATCTCACTGTCTAGAGATTCAGGACACACACACACACACAAAGAAACAACAGCAACAACAAAAAACCTCTGATCTGAATAAAGAACCTTGTGATGATAATAGTGAAGGGCTTTGGGGTTGTTAAAAACTGGTTTGTTGAAGGGCTCATGATGAAAAGTCTGTGATCATTCTAGTAATTCTCATTCAACAGGATGCTAAGTAAAGTCATCTTCCTCTCATCTGCCTGGAAACCGAATGATTATTGTTGGATGATTTGACACTTTTGAGTCAGTAAGGAAGAGAGTAAGATGGGAAACCCATGGACTCTCTGGACATTAGATCCTTCCCTGTGAGCCAAGTGGAGGGCTGTCTGTAGAGAGATGCAGAAACTGCCTCTACAGAGCACTCTGGGTTTCACAATTATTTCGGCAATAATTAAGATTGGCTCCCATTTAGTTACCATGTACTTTTTACCAAATACTACACAAGCAAGCTTAGATTCAATTCTCTTAGTAGCCCCTGCAGGGGTTGGGTACCCTTGAATTGGAGATGAGGATGCATGAGTTTTGCCATTTGGGCAACGGTTCTGGTTTTTGAGGTAAGAGAGGATAATAAAGATTCCAGCCAGTGACTCCTTATGATTATTAGATTGTTGGTGGTTCAGATGATTTTAAATTCAACACATCATATATCACTGTCTAGAGATTCAGGACACACACACACACACACACACACACACACACACACACAAAGAAACAACAGCTCCTGTCCTACCTTTATACACTGACAGTGTCTCACAAGAGTCTTGAGGGTGTCAAGTGTT
Source organism: Tokudaia tokunoshimensis (assembly GCA_036184795.1). Taxonomy (NCBI): domain Eukaryota; kingdom Metazoa; phylum Chordata; class Mammalia; order Rodentia; family Muridae; genus Tokudaia; species Tokudaia tokunoshimensis. The sequence goes on along the minus strand of BTHU01000004.1, from coordinate 42,300,155 downwards.
CAAGTCTCTCTGCGGACAAAGTGTTGCAAGGCATTTTTTTTTATACTAGAACACCCCATGAAAACCTGCATCAGGTTTAGGGAGTAAACATTTCACTAATATAGGAAGAGTTGGATGGGAACTTTTAATTAAAATTTTTTTAAATAAAATTATTTATTTTAACCTAAGGGAGACTGTCCATAATCAGGAAAATGTGCCCAATTTTCCAATCAAGAAATACAGTTGTTGAGCATTATCACAGTTTCGTTTTTTTTTCTTCCTTAGCTAACCATCCTTATCATTGAAACTTGCTCCCTTTAAGAAAGAAAAGGCAATCCCAGAGCCTTACACATACAGAGGCAGATGCTAGCAGCCAACAATTGGACTGGGCGTGGGGTCCCCAGTGGAGGAGTTGGAGGGTGGTCCAGAGGAGCTGAAGGGGTTTGCAGCCCCGTGGGAAGAACAGTGATGTTGACCACCCAGACATGCCAGAACTCCCAGGGACTAAACCATCAACCAAGAGGTACACATGGTTCCAGTCAAAAATGTGGCAGAGGAATGCCTTGTTGGGCATCAGTGGGAGGAGTGGTCCTTGGTCTGGTGAAGGCTCAATAGATGCCCCAACAAAGGGAAATCGAGGTGGACAGAGGTGGGAGTGGGTTGGGTGGAGGGGCATATACTTGAAGACAGGGGGTGGGAGGAGAGGTTGTGGGTTTTTGGGGAGGGGGGGAGGAGGTTTTAGCATTTGAAATGTAAATGAAGATTATATTCAATAAAAAATAAAAAAATAAAAAAAAAAAAAAGAAAGAAAGAAGAAGCAATGCTTGGCTTGTTTTCCTCACAAAATGAACCAAATGTTTTCCCCTCTAACACCAGTGCCTGGAGAGTTGTCATTAGTTGGTAGCACTATTACGGGGATTAGGCGACTTCATGTAGTTTCCTTAAGTGTTTTTAAAATGGGTTAATGTGAACAAACATTGCATCTCTGCTGCCAAATGCCTTTCGGGGATGCGAAAAGGAATAATTTGGGTGAAAATTGGGAAAACATGGGAAATAAATTCCTCTCTTTGTCTGAGTATGGTTAGGATGCAAGGACCTTAATGCTGCACAATTTGGAAGGGCTTCTGGGTAAGAGGTACATATTTAAAACTTCAGTTATGTTCAGCTCTGAGGGGAACTTTTGTAAGGGCTTTTGCCATTGGGAGTTGAACTGGGAAGCCTATGATCTTGTAAGAGAAAAGCGGAGTGAGGTGCTCTCTATTTTTTTTTTTATTTTTCTTTCCCCAGTAAAAACCCTCCCTGCATGTGATGGTTTCTTAAGAAGCTCTTTCTTCCATATGTGCTCCTGCCACTATTTAACTGTCAGGGACCACTTTTCTGCAGTGACAAAGGATGCAAAAAATTAGTTTCATGAAAATGATGAGACAAAATTAAAGTCACAAAATCCCACAATTCTGAAATGAAGCTTAAACATTTTTTAATGAAAACTCAGCATATAAAACTACTCCATGACTTCTCTTCTGTCTCTTCCCATACCTAGTCCTGTTCCCTCTATCTTTCCCTCCCCTGCCCTCTCCTATACCCCTCCCTCCCTTCCTCCTTCCCTCCCTCCCTCTCTTCCTCCCTCCCTCCCTCCCTCTCTTCCTCCCTCCCTCCCTCTCTTCCTCCCTCCCTCCCTCCCTCCCTCTCTTCCTCCCTCCCTCCCTCTTCCTCCCTCCCTCCCTCCCTTCTTCTCTTCCTCCCTCCCTCCTTCTCTCTGCCTATCATGTTGTTTTGTTCTGCCTTCTAAGTAGGATTGAATCATCCACATTTTGGCCTTCCTTCTTGTTAAGCTTCATATAGTCTGTGAGTTGTATGGTGGACATTCTGTACTCTTTTGACTAATATCCACTTATCAGTGAGTACATACCACTTATGTCCTTTTGGATCTCACACAGGTTGCTATTTTCTAGTTCCATCCATTTGCCTACAAAATTTGTGAAAGTAGTCGTTTTTAATTGCTAAGTAATATTCCATTGTGTAAATGTACCACATTTTCTGTATCTATTCTTCCATTGAGGGACATTTGGGTTGGTTCCAGCTTCTGGCTATCATAAATAAAGCTGCTATGAACATGATGGAGCATGTATCCTTGTTATATGTTGAAGCATCTTTTGGGTATATGCTCAGTAGTGGCATAGCTGGGTCTTCAGGTAGAACTAATTCCAATTTTCTGAGGAACTACCAGATTGATTTCCAAAGTGGTTTTACCAGCTTGCACTCCCACCAGCAGTGGAGAAATGTTCCTCTTTCTCCACATCCTCACCAGCATCTGCTGTCACCTGAGTTTTTGATCTTAGCCATTCTGATTGGTGTGAGGCAGAATCTCAGGGTCGTTTTGATTTGCATTTACCTGAAAACTAAGAATGATGAACATTTCTTTAAGTGTTTCTCGGCTCTTCAAGATTCCTCAGTTGGCAATTCTTTGCTTAGCTCTGTACCCCATTTTTAAATTGGGTTCTTTGGTTTTCTGGAGTCTAACTTCCAGGAGAATGAATAGAAAAAAGTAGCAGTGGGGAGTGGGTGGGGTGGGTAATGGGAGAACCACTAGAAAGTCCCAGATTCCCTGGATGTGAGAGACTCCCAGGACCCAATGGGGATAACTTTAGCCAAAATACCCAACAGTGGGGAGATAGAACCTGAAGAGACCACCTTCAGTAGATAAGCATGCCCCCAGTGGAGGGATGGGGTCACTCACCCACCTCAAAATTTTAATTCAGAATTGTTCATGTCTGAAGGAAACAAAGGGACAAAAAAATGGAGCAGAGAGTAAAGGAAAGGCCATCCAGAGACCATCCCATCTTGGGATCCATCCCATCTGCATATAACAAACCCCTATACTATTGCTGATGCCGAGAAGCGCTTGCAGACAGGAGCCTGGTAAGACTGTTCTCTGAGAAGTTCTGCCAGCGTCTGACTAAGACAGATACAGATACTCACAGTCAACCATTGGATTGAGACTGGGTATCCGGGAATAGTTAGGGGAAGACTGAAGGAGCTGAAGGGAATTGCAACCCCATAGGAAGAACAATATCAACCAACCAGAGCTTCCAGGGACTAAACTACCAACCAAAGAATATACATGGGTGGGTCTATGACTCCCACTACATATATAGCAGAGGACTACCACATCTGTCGTCAGTGGGAGGAAAGGCACTTGGTCTTGTGGAGGTTTGTTGCCCCAGAGAAGGGGGATGCTGGAGGGGTGAACTAAGAGTGGGTGGGTGAGTAGGTGAGCACCCTCCTAGAGGCAAAGGGGAGGGGAGAAGAAGTGGGAGGGTTGTAGAGGGGATACCAGGAAGGAGGATGTGTTTGAAATGTAAATAAAATAATTATTTTTTAAAAAAGAAAAAAAACCCAAAACAATAAAAATCTCTACTCCATGAAATAGTCAAAGTAATGAGCTGTTAGTATAAGTTTTCAGCCCATTGTCTTTGCTAAGGTCTTGAGTAGGTCATGTCTTTACTCATACTTTGTTCTTGTGACCATACCATAGAAGAGTTTCCCAGATATATCTTGATATGAATGTGTATATGTATATACATTTTATTCTCTCTCTCTCTCTCTCTCTCTCTCTCTCTCTCTCTCTCTCTCTCTCCTTATGAGGTATGTCACCAACTTTATTTTTGTTATAAAACTGGTTCTTGTTTAAATCTATAATGACTTCACAGACCTATGATTTGAATATTTGTTCCCTAGTTGGTAGCAGTGTTGGGGAACACTATGGAACCTTTATGGGTGTGTGTGTTTCTAACTTGCCAAAAGAGATCCTATGTGTACATCTTTGAAGGTCATATCTGGCCTAGGAATCTGGTCTTTTTCTGCTTCTTCGTTCACCATGACAATGGCATGAACCCCACCTGTATTCCCTACCAGGACCGACTGAATTCCCTTGAAACTGGGAGCTTTTGAAAGATCCAACAGCTTCTTCTTTTAAGTTGTTTCTGCCAGTATTTTGGTCATAGTGACACAAAACTAACACAGCACTCAGTAAATGTACTAGTAATAGGAACTACAATGCCTCAGATGAAATCAATATATAAAATTTTAGGAAATGCAAGGTATCCAGTGAGCAAACCTCTACATTTAATTTCAAACAACATGAAATATAAAAATTTTCAGATTTGATGAAAAGATAAAAAAAATATGTAGAGATTATTTTCTACCATAAACCTGTTCAATGGGTCTCTGAAATCCCACATGAACATAGCTGACACCAGGACATACTGCTTCCCTAAAATCTCAACTACTAACCCAGAGCTTCAGCAGGCTGGAAGAAACATCCGTTCTTTCCTGTCAGTAATCACATTTCCCCCAAATGGCTAGTACCTAAATAGATAGCCTATACATATTTATTGAGCAAAAAAGACAAAAAGCACAGATAAAGAGACATGCTAAGGGAAAGTAAACTTTTAACCCCCTGCTTCTTGGATGTTGAAAATAACTGATGTCCAAACACTTGAAAACTTTAATTACAATCAGGAGAACATCGATACAGAAACCACCAATCTGACACACTCTGTCCCCAGTCATGTCTGTTCAGGGTTCACTATTGATGTCTTGCCAATTGTCAGTGAGAGAGCCCAAACTAGAACTCAAATAAATCCGTCCAGGAATGTACACTTTTCTGACCAGAAAATCAACCTTAACTACACTTACGCCCAGAACACCATTCTGTTGACCCTCAGGCTTTCTAAAAATGCTAACTAAGGAATTGTCAAAGGCTGCAGGAATGGAAGCAGCAATGTGTCATGTCATCTGTGAATTTTCCAGAGTCCTCACTGTTGAACAGGCTGTGGACTGAACTTCCTAAATTTAAGACTGAGAACTGGTCCACTTACACTTGATCCAAGTTTAGTTGCTGACTCATGGTAAACATTTTCACAGCAGCATGAACTTTCAAGGTTTAATACCAAAGAACATATTGGTGAGTGTTATTGACTTCAGAATGAACTCAAGAGTAGGGGAGGGTGAGGCATAAAAAGAGATTTATTCAGGTATATTTTGAGGCATAGAAAGAATGCTTTATTTTCCTTTTGAACCTAAATTATATTTGTTTGATATCATGTTTAAAATGAAGTACCAGTTAATATATTTGCACAAGTCAGCCATTATATTGCTGACAGAAAATTAAGTACAGGTAAATAGAACCTTAAAATAGACTTCTGGGCTCCAGTGACTGGGAAGTTGAGACAGCCGGGTTCTGAGACAGACAGGCATAATATTGCTTGGATCTCGGGCGGCTTGTGTGTATGCGGCTCCCAAGTGCTGGGCTGATCTGCAGTAACCAGCGCGCCAGCTCTGCTGTGGGACTTCTGCCTGGCAGAGGGACCACCCCCCCCACCCCCCCCCACCCCCCCGCACTGGGCGGGAGCCTACCAGCTCTCCTTCTGCGACCTCTGTTCCCGCAGACTGCACTGAAGCAACAGGTACCCAGGCTCTCTCCCCAATATAACATCACTTGGGACACGGCCTGTTGGGGCTTCCGTCTGCGCCCGAGAACGGGTCAGCGCTGTGGTCGTCTGGGTGCCAGATCGGCAGGCCATCGCGTCTGCAGGGTGAGCGGCGCCACGGAGAGTGCCCTCCGCCATCTTTGCTCCAGTGACTGGGAAGTTGGGACAGCCAGGTTCTGAGACAGACAGGCATAATATCGCTTGGGTCTCGGGCGGCTTGTGTGTATGCGGCTCCCAAGTGCTGGGCTGATCTGCAGTAACCAGCGCGCCAACTCTGCTGTGGGACTTCTGCCTGGCAGAGGAACGCCCCCTCCCCCGCCCAGGAGAGATCACACACCCCTGCACAGGGCAGGAGCCTACCAGCCTCCCTTTGGAGACCTCTGCTCCAGGAACCCACTAGGCTGAGCCTTTGGATGTGCAAGGCCTCCCCAATATAAGATCACTTGGGGCAAGGCACATTAGGGCTCCAAAGTCACTCAGGAGCAGGCAGGCCCCAGAAATCGGTGCCAGGGGAATCCTGGTAATCCAGGGGGGGCAGAAATAGCTTTGCAGGCTCACAGGAGGTCCAACCAACAGCCAGTGGCAGCAGGACCAACTAACACCAGAGGTATCCAGATGGCAAAAGGCAAACGTAGGAATGTTACTAACAGAAATCAAAGTAATATGGGACCATCCGAACCCAACTCTCCAACAGCAGCAAGTCCTGGATACCCCACCACACCCGAAAGACAAGATCTGGATTTAAAATCACTTCTCATGATCCTATTAGAGGATCACAAGAAGGACACAAATAAATCTCATAAAGAGTTACAGGAGACCATGAATCAACGGTTAGAAGCCCTTACAAAGGAAACACAAAAATCACTTAGAGAAATGCGGGAGAACATGGATCAAAAGATGGAGGCACACAAGGAGACAACACAAAAATCGCTTAACGAGATGAATCAACGGGTAGATGTACTCACAAAGGAATCACAAAATTTGCATAAAGAAATGCAGAAGAATATAGGTCAACAGATGGATGCCCATAAAGAGGCAACACAAAAATTGCTTAAAGAAATGAATCAACGGTTAGATGCCCTTACTAAAAGGAAACACGAGAACTGCTTAAAGAAATGCAGGAGACGATGGATCAACAGATGGAATCCCATGAGGAGGAAACACAAAAATCGCTCAGAGAAATGCAGGAGAACGTGGGTCATCAGGAAGAAATCCTGAAAGAGGTAATGCAAAAATACCTTAAAGAAATACAGGAAAATACAAACAAACAAGTGAAGGATCTCAGCAAATCCATCCAGGAACTAAAAAAGGAAGTAGAAACAACTAAGCAATCACAAAGGGAGAAAACTTTGGAGATAGAAAACCTTGGGAAGAAATCAGGAGTCATAGATGCAAACATCAACAATAGAATACAAGAGATGGAAGAAAGAATCTCAGGTGCTGAAGATTCCATAGAAAGCATCGACTCAACAGTCAAAGAAAATTCAAAATGCAAAAAACGTGTAACCCAAAACATCCAGGAAATCCAGGACACAATGAGAAGACCAAACCTAAGGATTATAGGTATAGATGAGAGTGAAGATTTGCAACTTAAAGGGCCAGTAAACATCTTCAACAAAATTATGGAGGAAAACTTCCCTAACCTAAAGAGAGAGATGTCGATGAACGTACAAGAAGCCTACAGAACTCCAAACAGACTGGACCAGAACAGAAATACCTCCCGTCACATAATAATCAAAACACCGAATGTTCTAAACAAAGAAAGAATACTAAAAGCAGTAAGAGAAAAGGGCCAAGTAACATACAAAGGAAGACCTATCCGAATCACATCAGACTTCTCACCAGAGACTATGAAAGCCAGAAGATCCTGGGCAGATCTCATGCAGACACTAAGACAGCACAAATGCCAGCCTAGACTACTATACCCAGCAAAACTCTCAATCACCATAGATGGAGAGACCAAGATATTCCATGATAAAACCAAATTTTCACAATATCTTTCCACAAATCCAGCCCTGCAACGGATAATAGGTGGAAACCTCCAATACAGGGAGAGAAACAACACCCTGGAAAAAATGAGATAATAACCTTCTTGAATCAAACCCAAAAGTAGATAATCACTCAAACAGAAAGATAGCGTCAAGAATGGCAGATGGCAATAATCACTATGCCTTAATCTCTCTTAATATCAATGGTCTCAATTCCCCAATTAAAAGACATAGACTAGCAGACTGGATACGTAAACAGGACCCAGCATTTTGCTGCATGCAGGAAACGCACCTCAGTGTCAAAGACAAACACTACCTCAGAGTAAAAGGCTGGAAAACAATTTTACAAGCAAATGGCCCCAAGAAACGAGCCGGAGTAGCCATACTAATATCAGATAAAATTGATTTTCAACCTAAAGTCATCAAAAAAGACACAGAAGGACACTACATACTGATCAAGGGAAAAATCCACCATCAAGAACTCTCAATTCTGAATATCTATGCTCCAAATGCAAGGGCACCCTCATTCGTAAAAGAAACTTTACTAAAACTCAAAGCACACATCGCACCGCACACAATAATAGTGGGTGACTTCAACACCCCGCTCTCTGAAATGGATCGTTCAGGAAAGCAGAAACTAAACAGGGACACAGTGAATCTAATTGAAGCCTTGGACCAACTGGAACTAACAGATATATAGAGAACATTTCATCCTAGAGCTAAAGAATACACCTTCTTCTCAGCTCCTCATGGTACCTTCTCCAAAACTGACCATATAATTGGTCACAAATCAGACCTCAACAGATATAAGAAGATAGAAATAATCCCATGCCTCCTATCAGATCACTATGGAATAAGGGTGGTCTTCAATGGCAACAGAAACAAAAGAAAACCCATGTACACATGGAGGCTGAACAATGCTCTACTCAATGATAACTTGGTCAAGGTGGAAATAAAGAAAGAAATCAAAGACTTTTTGAAAGTTAATGAAAATGAAGGCACAACATACCCTAATTTATGGGACACAATGAAAGCAGTGCTAAGAGGAAAATTCATAGCCCTGAGTGCCGCCAAAAAGAAACGGGAGACAGCATACACTAACAGCTTAATGGCACACCTGAAAGCCCTGGAACAAAAAGAAGCAAATACACCAAAGAGGAGTAGAAGGCAGGAAATCATCAAACTCAGGGCTGAAATCAATCAAGTAGAAACAAATAAAACCATACAAAGAATCAACAAAACGAGGAGTTGGTTCGTTGAGAAAATCAACAAGATAGATAAGCCCTTAGCCAGACTAACCCGAGGGCACAGAGATAGTATCCAAATTAGTAAAATCAGAAACGAAAAGGGAGAGATAACAACAGAAACTGAGGAAATTCAAAAAATCATCAGATCCTACTACAAAAACCTGTATTCAACACAACTAGAAAATCTTGAGGAAATGGACAATTTCCTTGACAGATACCAAGTACCAAAATTAAATCAGGATCAAATAGACCATCTAAACCGTCCTATAACCCCTGAAGAAATAGAAGTTGTCATTGGAAGTCTTCCAACCAAAAAAAGCACAGGTCCAGATGGTTTTAGTGCAGAATTCTATCAGACCTTCAAAGAAGACCTAACACCAATACTCTTCAAACTATTCCACAAAATAGAAACAGAAGGAACATTACCCAACTCATTCTATGAAGTCACAATTACGCTAATACAAAAAGCACACAAAGATCCAACAAAGAAAGAGAATCTCAGGTCAATCTCTCTTATGAATATCGATGCAAAAATACTCAATAACATTCTTGCCAACCGAATCCAAGAACACATCAAAACGATCATTCACCACGATCAAGTAGGCTTCATCCCAGGGATGCAGGGATGGTTTAATATAAGAAAATCCATCAATGTAATCCACTACATAAAAAATCTCAAAGAAAAGAACCACATGGTCATCTCATTAGATGCTGAGAAAGCATTTGACAAAATTCAGCATCCTTTCATGCTAAAGGTCTTGGAAAGATCAGGTATTCAAGGCCTATATCTAAACATAGTAAAAGCAATTTACAGCAAACCAGTAGCCAGCATCAATCTAAATGGAGAGAAACTTGAAGCAATCCCACTAAAATCAGGGACTAGACAAGGCTGCCCTCTCTCTCCATATCTTTTCAATATAGTACTTGAAGTTCTAGCTAGAGCAATTAGACAACAAAAAGAGGTCAAAGGGATACAAATTGGAAAGGAAGAAGTCAAACTATCACTATTTGCAGACGATATGATAGTATACTTAAGCGACCCAAAGAACTCCACCAGAGAACTCCTACAGCTGATAAATGACTTCAGCAAAGTGGCCGGATATAAAATCAACTCAAGCAAGTCAGAAGCCTTCCTATACTCAAAGGATAAGCAGGCTGAGAAAGAAGTAAGAGAAATAATACCCTTCACAATAGCCACAAACCATATTAAGTATCTTGGCGTGACGCTAACCAAACAAGTGAAAGATCTGTATGACAAGAACTTCAAGTCTGAAGAGAGAAATTGAAGAAGAGCTCAGAAGATGGAAAAATCTGCCATGCTCATGGATTGGCAGGATTAATATAGTAAAAATGAGCATTTTACCAAAAGTAATACACAGATTCAATGCAATCCCCATCAAAATCCCAACTCAATTCTTCATAGAGTTAGAAAGAGCAATTCAAAAATTCATCTGGGTTAACAGAAAACCCAGAATAGCTAAAACTATTCTCAAGAGTAAAAGAACCTCTGGGGGAATCAGTATCCCGGACCTCAAGCTGTACTACAGAGCAATAGTGTTAAAAACCGCGTGGTATTGGTACAGTGACAGACATGTAGATCAATGGAACAGAATTGAAGACCCAGAAATGAATCCACACTCCTATGGTCACTTGATCTTTGACAAAGGAGCTAAAACCATCCAGTGGAAAAAAGATAGCCTTTTCAACAAATGGTGCTGGCTCAGCTGGAGGTCAACATGCAGAAGAATGCAAATTGACCCATTCTTATCTCCTTGCACTAAGCTCAATTCTAAGTGGATCAAAGATCTCCACATAAAACCAGACACACTGAAACTAATAGAAGGGAAACTAGGGAAGAACCTTGAACATATGGGCACAGGGGAGAATTTCCTGAACAGAACTCCAATAGCTTATGCTCTAAGATCAAGAATCGACAAATGGGATCTCATTAAATTACAAAGTTTTTGCAAGGCAAAAGACACTGTCAAAAAGACAAAGCGGCAACCAACTAACTGGGAAATGATCTTTACCAACCTTACATCGGACAGAGGGCTAATATCCAATATATACAAAAAACTCAAGACGTTAAACTCCAGAGAGGCAAGTAACCCTATTAAAAAACAAAGAGTTCTCACCTGAAGAATATCTAATGGCTGAGAAGCACCTAAAGAGATGTTCATCATCCTTAGTCATTAGGGAAATGCAAATCAAAACAACCCTGAGATTCCATCTCACACCAGTCAGGATGGCTAAGATCAAAAACACAGGAGACAGCAGTTGTTGGCGAGGATGTGGAGAAAGAGGAACACTCCTCCACTGCTGGTGGAATTGCAGGCTGGTACAACCACTCCGGAAAGCAGTCTGGCGGTTCCTCAGAAAACTGGGCATGACACTCCCGGAGGATCCGGCTATACCACTCCTGGGCATATACCCAAAGGCTTTACCTGCATGCAATAAGGACACATGCTCCACTATGTTCATAGCAGCCTTATTTATAATAGCCAGAAGCTGGAAAGAACCCAGATGTCCCTCAACGGAGGAATGGATTCAGAAGATGTGGTATATCTACACAATGGAATACTACTCTGCAATTAAAAACAATGAATTCACGAAATTCCTAGGCAAATGGTCAGATCTTGAAAATATCATCCTTAGTGAGGTAACCCAATCACAAAAGAACACACATGGTATGCAGTCACTGATAAGGGGATATTGACCCAGAATCTCGGAATACCCTAGACACAATCCGCATATCAATAGATTTCTAAGAAGATGGAAGGAGAGACCCCTGGTCCTGGAAAGACTGGATGTAGGGGAACGCCAGGACAGAGTAACGAGAGGGGGTTGAATGGAGAAAAGAGGGAGGGAAGAGGGCTTATGGGACTTTCGGGGAGGGAGGAAACGGGAAAGGGGAAATGATTTGGAATGTAAATTTAAAAAAAAATAAAATAAATAATTAAAAAAAATAGACTTCTGATTCTTCCATTTATACTTAATCTAGGTGCAGTATGAAAACGTTAAGCAACACACAGACACATAAGTGTGTACAGTTGGTAGTGGGGATATCCTCAGATGGTTTTGATATCAACAAAGCCTATTGATATTTTTTTAAAAATTAATTTACTTATTCACTTTACATCCTGGTAGCAGCAGCCTCCTTCCTCTTCTTCTCCCAATCCCACCCTCATAAATACCTTCCCCATTACCCCCTTCCCTTCTTCTCAGAGAAGGTGAACCCCTCCACTGCTTGGGTACCCCCTGCCCTGGGACATCAAATTGTTAAATCAAAGCAGGACTAAGCACAATGAGGTCCAACCAGATAGAAAAGGGGATCTGATGGCAGGCACCAAAGGCAGAGCTTCTGCCCAATTGTTAGAGGAAACACATGAAAATCAAGCTGCATATTGGCTACATGTGTGTAAGGGGCCTAGGTTGTACCCCTACATACTCTTTGGTTGGTAGTTCAGTCTTTGTGAAGCCTCATGGGCCCAGGTTAATGGATCTATAGATGTTCTTATGGTATCCTGGGCCCCTCCCTCCCCTTTCTCCATCCTATCTCCAATTCTTCCACAGGACTCTTCTGAGCACCCTCTAATGTTTGGCTATGTGTCTCTGCATCTGTTTCCATCCTCTGCTAGATGAAGCCTCTCAGGAGACAGTTATGCTAGGGTCCTGTCCTCAAGCATAGTAGAGTATCATTAATAGTGTCAAGGGTTGGCTCTCTCCCCTGGGATGGGTATCAAGCTGGGGCTGTCATTGGTTGGCCATCCCCTCAGTCTTTGGTCCATCTTTATCTCTGCACATCTTATAGGCAGGGTTTTTGGTTGAAGGTTTTGTGGGTGGGTAGATTGGTGACCCCCACCCTCTACTGGAAGTCCCACCTGGCTACAGGAGGTGGTCACTTCAGTTTCCATATCCCCAGCTGCTAGGAGTCTCAGCTAGGGTCACCCTCACAGACTCCCAGGAGCCAGAAATCAGTGATAGGGGGCTTCTCAAGGTCTAGCCTGTTGATCTTAACACAAGTTGAAGTTGCCAACAGAACTTTAAAAAAACACATAGATGTTCTCCACGGAAACAGAGTCAGTGTGATGTGGGGATGATATGATATTGGCTTCTAGAACAACGAACGCTGAAACCACTAAAAATCTGTATTGGCAAGCTAGAGACCCAGGTAAGCAATGAAGGTCTGTAAGTCAGGAGCTGATGCAATATTTGAAGTCTGAAGACCAATTGGCTCAAGAAAAATTCTTCTTCAAAGTATAACACACACACATCTTTGCTCCGGTGACAGACCAGACAGGGACTCCAGGACAGAGATAATCCGAGCATAACATCGCTTGGGAAACAGCCTGCTAGGGTTCTGCCTGTGCCCAAGAGCGGGGAGGCTCTGTGGTTGTCTGTGCGCCAGCTCTGCCATTGGACTTTTGCCCTGCAGAGTGACCCACGCCTGGAGGGAGCATCGCAGCCTCTGCCATCTTTACACTAGTGACAGACCTGACAGGAACAACCAGGTACACAGAGATATCCTGAGTATAACATCACCTGGGGCAAGGCACACCAGGGCTCTAACAGCACCCAGGAGCAGGGCAATACCTCAACAATCTGTGTCAGGGGATACTCGGTTATCCAGGGGTGCAGAAACAGCATTGCAGACTCACAGGAGGTTCAAGCACCAGCCAGTGACAGAAGGACAAACTAATACCAGAGATAACCAGATGGCAAATGTAGGAATGTTACTAACAGAAATCAAGGCAATATGGCACCATCCAAACCCAACTCTCCGACAACAGCAAGTCCTGGATACCCCAACACACCAGAAAGGCAAGATTTGGATTTAAAATCACATCTCATGATGATATTAGAGGATTTCAAGAAGGACATAAATAGCTCTCTTAAAGAAGTATAGGAGAACATGAATCAACAGGTAGAAGCCCTTACAAAGGAAACACGAAAATCACTTAAAGAAATTCAGGAGAATATGGATAAACAGATAGAAGCCTATAAAGAGGAAACACAAAAATCACTTAAAGAAGTACAGGAGAACTTGGGTCAACAGGCAGAAATCCTGAAAGAGGAAACACAAAAATATCTTAAAGAATTACAGGAAAACAAAAACAAGTGAAGGAATGGAGCAAAACCATCCAGGATATAAAAAAGGAAGTAGAAACAACTAAGAAATCATAAAGGGAGACAACTTTGGAGATAGAAAACCTTGGGAAGAAATCAGGGGTCATAGATGCAAACATCAACAATAGAATACAAGAGATAGAAGAAAGAATCTCAGATGCCAAAGATACCATAGAAAGCATTGATAAAACAATAAAATACAATGCAAAATGCAAAAAGCTTGTAACCCAAAACATCCAGGAAATCCAGGACACAATGAGAAGACCAAACCTAAGGATTATAGGTATAGATGAGAGTGAAGATTTAGAACTTAATGGGCCAGTAAATATCTTCAACAAAATTATGGAAGAAAACTTCCCTAACCTAAAGAGAGAGATGCCCATGAACATACAAGAAGTCTACCGAACTCCAAATACACTGGACCAGAACAGAAATACTTCCCGTCACATCATAATCAAAACACCAAATGTACTAAACAAAGAAAGAATATTAAAAGGAGTAAGAGAAAAAGGTCAAGTAACATATAAAGGAAGACCTACCCGAATTACATCAGACTTCTCACCATAGATTATGAAAGCTAGAAGATCGTAGGCAGATCTCATGCAGACACTAAGAGAACACAAATGCCAGCCCAGATTACTATACCCAGCAAAACTCTCAATCACCATAGATGAGAAACCAAGATATTCCATGATAAAACCAAATTTACACAATATCTTTCCTCAAACCCAGCCCTGCAAAGGATAATAGGTGGAAATCATCAATACAAGGAGGGAAACTACACCCTGGAAAAAGCAAGATAGTAACCTTCTTGCATCAAACCCAAAAGTAGATAACCACTCAAACATAAAAATAGCATCAAAAATAACAGGAAGCAATAATCACTATTCCTTAATATCTCTTAACATCAATGGTCTCAATTCCCCCAATAAAAAGACATAGACTAACAGACTGGATATGTAAACAGGACCCAGAATTTTGCTGCATACAGGAAATGCACCTCAGTGTCAAAGACAAACACTACCTCAGAGTAAAAGGCTGAAAAACAGTTTTACAAGCAAATGGTCCCAGGAAACAAGCTGGAGTAGCCATCCTAATATCGGATAAAATTGACTTTCAACCTAAAGTCATCAAAAAGACACGGAAGGACACTACATAATGGTCAAATGCAAAATTCACCAAGAAGAACTCTCAATTCTGAACATTTATGCTCCAAATGCAAGGGCACCCTCATTCGTAAAAGAAACTTTACTCAAGCTAAAAGCACACATTGCACCTCACACAATAATTGTGGTTGACTTCAACACTCCACTCTCAGCAATGGACCGATCAGGAAAACAGAAATTAAACAGGGACACAGTGAAACTAATTGAAGCTTTGGACCAAATGGATTTAACACACACACACACCCCACATATATATATATATATGTATGTATGTATGTATATAAAACATTTCATCCTAAAGCAAAAGAATATACCTTCTTCTCAGCACCTCATGGTACCTTCTCCAAAATCGACCATATAATTGGTCACAAAACAGACCTCAACAGATATAAGAAGATCGAACTAATCTCATGCCTCCTATCAGATCATTATGGAGTAAGGGTGATCTTCAATAGCAAGAAAAACAATAGAAAGCCCAATACCCATGGAAGCTGAACAATGCTCTACTCAATGATACCTTGGTCAAGGCAGAAATAAAGAAATCAAATACTTTTTAGAATTTAATGAAAATGAAGACACAACATACCCTAATTTATGGGACACAATGAAAGCGGTGCTAAGAGGAAAATTCATAGCCCTGAGTGCTGCCAAAAAGAAACCGGAGAGAGCATACACTAGCAGCTTAACGGCACACCTAAAACCCTGGAACAAAAAGAAGCAAATACACCCAAGAGGAGTAGAAGGCAGGAACTCATCAAACTCAGGGGTGAAATTAATCAAGTAGAAACAAATAGAACCATACAAAGAATCAACAAAACTAGGAGTTGGTTCTTTGAAAAAATCAACAAGATAGATAAACCCTTAGCCAGACTCACCAGAGGGCACAGAGAAAGTATCCAAATTAACAAAATCAGAAATGAAAAGGGAGATATAACAACAGAAACTGAGGAAATTCAAAAAATCATCAGATCCTACTACAAAAACCTATATTCAACACAACTGGAAAATCTGGAGGAAATGGACAATTTCCTAGACAGATACCAAATACCAAAGTTAAATCAGGATCAAATAAACCATCTAAACAGTCCCATAACCCCCTAAAGAAATAGGAGTGGTCATTGAATGTCTTCCAACCATAAAAAGCACAGGACCAGATGGTTTTAGTGCAGAATTCTATCAGACCTTCAAAGAAGACCTAACACCAATACTCTTCAAACTATTCCACAAAATAGAAGCAGAAGGAACACTACCTAACTCGTTTTATGAAGCCACAATTACACCGATACCAAAACCACACAAAGATCCACAAAAAAAAAGAGAATTTCAGACCAATTTCTCTTACGAATATCGATGCAAAAATACTCAATAAAATTCCTGCCAACCGAATCTAAGAACACATCAAAATGATCATTCACCATAATCAAGTAGGCTTCATCCCAGGGATTCAGGGATGGTTCAATATAAAGAAATCCATCAATGTAATTCACTACATAAACAATCTCAAAGGAAAAAAAACCACATGGTCATTTCATTAGATGCTGAAAAAGCATTTGACAAAATTCAGCATCCTCTCATGCTAAAAGTCTTGGAAAGATCAGGAATTCAAGGGCCATATCTAAACATAGTAAAAGCAACTTACAGCAAATTTTTAGCCAACATCAAGCTAAATGGAGAGAAACTTGAAGCAATCCCACTCAAATCAGGGACTAGACAAGGCTGCCCTCTTTCTCCATATCTTTTCAATATAGTACTTGAAGTTCTAGCTAGAGCAATTAGACAACAAAAAGAGGTCAAAGGGATACAAATTGGAAAGGAAGAAGTCAAACTATCACTATTTGCAGAAGATATGATAAAATACTTAAGTAACACAAAGAACTCCACCAGAGAACTCCTACAGCTGATGAATAACTTCAGCAAAGTGGCCGGATATAAAATTAACTCTAGCAAATCAGTAACCTTTCTGTATTCAAAGTAGAAGCAGGCTGAGAAAGAAATTAGGGAAATGACATCCTTCACAATAGCCAAAAACAACATAAAGTATCTTGGTGTGACTCTAACCAAACAAGGGAAAGATCTATATGTCAAGAACTTCAAGTCTCTGAAGAAGGAAATCGAAGAAGACCTTAGAAAATGGAAAAATCTCCCATGCTCATGGATTGGCAGGATTAATATAGTAAAAATGGCCATCTTGCCAAAAGCAATATACAGATTCAATGCAATCCCCATCAAAGTCCCAACTCAATTCTTCATAGAGTTAGAAAGAGCAATTCTCAAAATCATCTGAAATAACAGAAAACCCAGGATAGCTAAAACTATTCTCAACAGTAAAAGAACATCTGGGGGAATCAGTATCCTGGATCTCAAGCTGTATTACAGAGCAATAGTGTTAAAAACTGCATGGTATTGGTACAGTGACAGGCATGTACATCAATGGGATAGAATTGAAGACCCAAAAATGAACCCACACTCCTATGGTCACTTGATCTTTGACAAAGGAGCTAAAACCATCCAGTGGAAAAAAGATAGCCTTTTCAACAAATGGTGCTTGTCCAACTGGAGGTCAGCATGCAGAAGAATGCAAATCGATCCATTCTTATCTCCTTGTACTAACTACAACTCCAAGTGGATCAAGGACCTCCACATAAAACCAGACACACTGAAACTAGTAGAAAAGAAACTAGGGGAGAGCCTTGAGCACATGAGCACAGGGGAAAATTTCCTGAACAGAACACCAATAGCTTATGCGCTAATATCAAGAATTGACAAATGGGACCTCATAAAATTACAAAGATTCTGTAAGGCAAAGGACACTGTCAATTTGACAAAATAGCAGCCAACAAATTGGGAAAAGATCTCTACAAACCCTACATCTGACAGAGGGCTAATATCCAATACATACAAAGAACTCAAGAAGTTAGACTCCAGAGAGCCAAATAACCCTATTAAAAAATGGGGTACAGAGCTAAACAAAGAATTTTTACCTGAAGAATATCGAATGACTGAGAAGCACTTAAAGAAATGTTCAACATCTTTAGTCATTAGGGAAATGCAAATCAAAACCACCCTGAGATTTCAACTCACACCAGTCAGAATGGCTAAGATCAAAATCTCAGGAAACAGCAGGTGTTAGCGAGGATGTGGAGAAAGAGGAACACTCCTCCACAGCTGGTGAGATTGCAAGCTGGTACAACCACTCTGGAAAATCAGTCTGGCAGTTCCTCAGAAAACTGGGTATGACACTCCCGGGGGACCCTGTTATACCACTCCTGGGCATATACCCAGAGGCCTCCCCAGCATGCAATAAGGACACATGCTCCACTATGTTCATAGCAGCCTTATTTATAATAGCCAGAAGCTGAAAAGAACCCAGATGTTCCTCAATGGAGGAATGGATACAGAAGATGTGGTATATTTACACAATGGAATATTACTCTGCAATTAAAAACAATGAATTCATGAAATTCTTAGGCAAATGGTCAGAACTGGAAAATATCATCCTTAGTGAGGTAACCCAATCACAAAAGAACACACATGGGATGCAGTGATATGTGGATATCAACCCAGAAGTTCTGAATACCCAAGACACAATTCACATATCAATTGATTTCCAAGAAGAAGGAAGGAGAGACCCCTGGTCCTGGAAAGACTGGATGTAGCAGTGTAGGGGAATACCAGGACAAAGAAGTGGGAGGGGGTTGACTGGGGAACAGGGGGAGGGAAGAGGGCTTATGGGACTTTTGGGGAGGGGGGAACCGGTAAAGGGGAAATCATTGGGAATGTAAATAAAAAATATAGAAAATTTAAAAAAAGAGATAAATATGCTTAGTAAAGAATGGGCGGGACAATAGCTGTTATAGATACATAGTTTACAATGTGCCAGGCATGCTTTGGAGTGCTTTTGTACACATTATGCCATCTGACACTTACAACATCCACTTAATAAAGGCACTGATACAATCCCCATGTTATGGATGAGGGAAATTATACACAGGGGTGTTAACCTGCTGAAATCCTACAAATCAGTAATCAAAGGATTCAGGATTTAAAGCGGCTCATCCGTGTCTGGAAGCCTATAATCTTAACCAAGCACCTTACCATCTCAAGTATAATTTTTAGGAAGCAAACCTGGGATCTCGAGTATTGTCTCCAATAATGTAAGTAAAAGACAGGGAGGAACTGGTTTTACAAATCCCTCCACAGCACCCGATGCCAAGCAAATAGCTTGGGGATAGGGGATATAAATCAATTTAGTTCTCCTGATCCTTTACCCTGTCTTCTGATTCACAATGCTCTTCTGAACGAGAGTCAGAACAGGAATAAGTAAAACAGTGTGTTCAGTGTACTGCGCTGTTGCTGTGGAATCCAATCATCAGCTTTCATTTGTAACTTTCCAAACAAGAGGGAGACACATACTCACATCTAGATTGGTTCTGGGCTTCTGAGTACGCATCATTCGGAGAAAAGACTCTCGTATGAGTCCTATCAGCTAGGCACTCACAGTTTCACCCAGTGCTTCCCAGAAACCAGCAAAGCCTTCCTCTTCTCATGAGAAGCCACCTGAAAGCTAAGTTCCTAGAGTCTGAAGGTTCTCTTGGAAAATGAGGGAGACTTTGACAAAGTCAAAGGCCATTGATATGCCTTTCTTCCCGATTGATTGCAAGTTTCATTTACTAGACTCATAGCCATGCTTTTGATACCAGGGCATATTAAAAAATATATACCTATTTAAGCCTCATCAACTCATAAACCCCTTTGTCTTCCCATTCTCTTCCCTGAGGAGTCCCCTTCTTTGGATTTTGATGATGCTTTATATAGCTGGATTTTTTTTTTTTTGGTCCTACCAGCAGATGAATAATGGCACAGAGACTTACTAATTTTATTATAGTTTAGGCCTATCTCACCCTATCTCTCAGTGAGGTCATCTAACTTAGTTAATTAACCCAACTGTTCTAGTCCATGTTCTACCATGTGGCCCATTGCCTCTCACTCTCAGTATGTCCAACCTCCTCTGTATCCCATTGGCAAATGCTCCCAAATCCCTTTTTCTCACAGAGACCCTCTCTTAGCCCTTGAAGCCCCATCTTCCCTTTCCTGTCCAGCTATTGGCCTTCAGATCTTTATTAAGTCAATCAGCAAGTAAGGAAGGTGTATGTTTACAAAATACTGAGGCAGGGGATGAGCCATAAGAATAACAATACCAAAATCTGCCCAGTACTCAGGTCACTCTGCCAGTACAGCAATCAATAATTGAACACAAAGACAACCTTCACACAATGTAGGTGTAGGGAGGTGTGGGGAGAACCTTGGAGAGAGTGCCCGGAGATGGAATTGAAATCAGCATGTGTGGAGGACTTTCTAGGATGTGCCAGAGTCCTGGGATGGGGGAAGTTGCAGGGAGTCTATGAGGGTGACTCTAGCTATGACTCCTATCAGGGGACATAAAGTCTGAAGTGGCCACCTTCTGTAGCCAGGCAGGACTCCCAGTGGAAGGATAAGGATGCCAACCCACCTACAAATCCTTCTATCAAAAATTTTTCCTGCCTACAAGAAGTGCAAGGGCAAAGATGGAGCAGAGATTGAAGGAATGGTCAACCAATGACTGCCCAACTTGACATCCATCCCATGGACAAGAACCAATTCCTGACGCTATTAGTGATACTCTGTTATGCTTGCAGACAGCAGTCTAGCATAACTATCCTCTAAGAGGCTCCACCCAGCAGCTGACTGAAACAGATACAGAGACCCACAGCCAAACATTAGAAGGAGTTTTGGAAGTCTTGGGGAAGAGTTGGGGGAAAGTTGGAGGAACATGGAGTTATGGAAATGGAGAGGAACCTTAGGAAAAGAAGGTCCATTGATAGGCCCAAAGTGGGATTCAGCTCTAGGGGAGGTCCCAAGGCCTGACACTATTACTGAGGCTATGGAGCACTCACAAAAAGGGACCTATCATGACCACACTCTGGAAGACCCAACAAGCAGCTGAAAGAGTCAGATGCAGATATTTGCACCCAACCAATGGACAGAAGCTGCTGACCCCTGTAGGTTGCCAATTTGTGTTATTGACTATGTCCATTGCCTTACAGAAACTTTCCAGTTTCACGAGGTCCCATTTATCAATTCTTCATCTTTAAGCATGAGCCATTGGAGTTCTGTTTAGGAAATTAGCTCCTGTGCCAATGAGTTCAAGGCACTTTCCAAATTTCTCTTCTATTTGATTGTATCTGGTTTTATGTTGAGGTCCTTGATCTACTTGGACTTGAGCTTTGTGCAATGTGACAAATATGGGTCTATTTTCATTTTTCAATATGCAGACAGCCAATTAGACCAGTACCATTTATTGAAGATGCTTTCTTTTTTCTATTGTATATTTTTGGCTTCTTTGTCAAAGATCAAGTGTACATAAGTGTGTGGTTTTATTTCTCGATCTTCAATTCTATTCCATTGATCAACCTGTCTGTGTCTGTACCAATACCATGCAGTTTTGATCACTATTGCTCTGTAGTAAAGTTTGAGGTCAGGAATGGTGATTCCCCCAGCTATTCTTTTATTGTTTTTACTTTTACTGTTAAGAATTGTTTTTGCTATACTGGGTTTTTTTTGTTTGTTTGTTTGGTTGGTTGGTTGGTTTTTGTTTTTTTTGTTTTTTTTTTTTTTGGTTTTTTTTTTGTTTGTTTGTTTTTTGCCTTCCCTGATGAGTTTGAGGATTGCTCTTTCCATGTCTTTGAAGAAGAACTGTGTTGGGATTTTGATGGAGATTGCATTGAATCTGTAGATGGTCTTTAGTAGGATGGCCATTTTTGTTAATTTTTTTTGTTAATTCTGCCAATCCATGAGCATGGGAAATCTCTCCATTTTCTGAATCTTCTTTGATTTCTTTCTTGAGAGACTTGAAGTTATTGTCATACAGACCATTCACTTGTTTGGTTAGAGTTACTCCAAGATATTTTATATTATTTGTGGCTATTGTGAAGGGAGTTATTTCCCTTATTTCTTTCTCAGCCTGTTTATCATTTGTATAAAGGAAGGTTACTGATTTTATTTGAGTTTATATCTGGACACTTTGCTGAAGTTGTTTATCAGCTAGAGAAGTTCTCTGGTAGAATTTTTGGGTTGCTTATGTATACTATCTTATCATCTGCAATTAGTGATACCTTTATTTCTTTACCAATTTGTCTCCCCTTGATCTCTTTTTGTCGTCTTATTGTTCTAGCTAGCACTTTGAGTATTATAGTGAATAGATATGGAGATAGTGGGTATCCTTGACTTGTCCCCAATTTTAGTGGGATTGTTCCAAGTATGTCTTTGTTTAATTTGATTTTGGCTGTTGGTTTGCTGTATATTGCATTTATTATGTTTAGGTATGGGCCTTGAATTCCTGATCTCTCCAATACTTTTAACATGAAGGGGTGTTGTATTTTGTCAAATGCTTTTATCTGCATCTAAGAAGATGATCATGTGATTTTTTTCTTTGACTTTGTTTATATAGTAGATTATGTTAATAGATTTTCATATATTGAACCAACCTTGCATCCCTGGGATAAAGTCTACTTGATCATGGTGAATGATGTTTATGATATGTTCTTGGATTCAGTTTGAAAGAATTTTATTGAATATTTTTACATCAATATTCATAAGTAAGATTAATCTGAAGTTCTCCTTTTTGGTTGGATCCTTGTGTGGTTTAGGTATCAGAGTAATTGTGTCTTCATAGAACGAGTTAGGTACTGTTCCTTCTGTTTCTATTTTATGGAATAGTTTGAGGAATATTGGTATCAGGTCTTTGAAGGTCTGGTAGAATTCTGCACTAAATCCATCTGGCCCTGTGCTTTTTTTGGTTGGGAGGTTTTTAATGAATTCTATTTCTTTGTACAATATGAGCCTGTTTAGATAGTTTACCTGCTCTTGATTTAACTTTGGTATGTGGCATCTTTCTAGAAAACCATCGATTTCATCTAGGTTTTCCAGGTTTGTTTAGTATAGGCTTTTATAGTAGGATCTGATGATTTTTTTTGAATATCCTGTTTTTGTTGTCATGTCTCCCTTTTCATTTCTGATTTTGTTAATTTGGATACTGTTTCTGGGCCCTTTAGTTAGTTTGGTTAGGGGTTTGTCTATCTTGTTGATTCTCTCAAAGAACCACCTTTATGTTTTGTTGATTCTTTGTATTGTTCTCTTTGTTTCTATTTGATTGATTTTAGCCCTGAGTTTGACTATTTCCTGCCTCTACTCCTCTTGGGTGAGTTTGCTTCTTTTTGTTCTAGAGCTCTTAGGTGTGCTATTGTTTGTATAAGATCTCTCCAGTTTCTTTACCAGTGCACTTAGTGCTATGAACTTTCTTTTTAGCACCACTTTCATTGTGTCCCATAAGTTTGGGTATGATGTGTCAGCATTTTCATCAAATTGCGGGAAGTCTGCTCTCTCTCTCTCTCTCTCTCTCTCTCTCTCTCTCTCTTTCTCTCTCTCCTCTTTCTTTTTCTTTCTTTCTTCCCTGACAAGTTATCATTGAGTACAGAGTTTTTCAGTTTCCATGTGTATGTGGACTTTCTGTTTTTTACGCTGTTATTAAAGACCAGCCTTAGGTGATGGTGATCTGATAGGATGCATGGGTTTATTTCAATCTTCTTGTATCAGTTGAGGATTGTTCGTGATGAATTGTATGGTCAATTTTGGCGAAGGTACCATGAGGTGCTGAGAAGAAGGTGTATTCTTTTGTTTTAGGGTGAAATGTTCTGTAGATATCTGTTAAATACATTTGGTTAATAACCTCTATTAGTTTCACTAATCTCTGTTTAGTTTCTGTTTCGATGACCTGCCCATTGGTGAGAGTGGGGTGTTGAAGTCTCTTACTATTATTGTTTGAGTTTCAATGTGTGTTTTGAGCTTTAGTAAAGTTTCTTTTATGAATGTGGGTATCCTTGCATTTGGGACATAGATGTTCAGAATTGGGACTTCCTCTTGTGGATTTTCTCTTTGAGGAATATGAAGTGTCCTTCCTCATTATGCTTAATAACTTTTGGTTGAAAGTCTATTTTATTGGATATTAGGATGGCAATTCCAGATTGTTTCCTGGGATCATTTGCTTGGAAGAACTTTTACTCTGAGATAGTGTCTGTTTTTGTTATTGAGTTGTGTTTCTTATATGCAGCAAAATCCTGGATTTTGTTTGTGTATTAGCTTATGTTAGCTTTTATAGGTGAATTGAGTCCATTAATATTGAGAGATATTAAAGACAGATGACTGTTGTTTGCTTTTGTAGGTGGCTTTATGTGTTTGTGGTTCTATCTTTTTGGCTTTGTTGTGAGATAGTATCTTGTCTTTTCTTTGGTGTAGGTACCTTCCTTGTATTGGAGTTTTCCTTCTAGGATTCTCTGTAGGACTGGATTGGTACATAGATACTGTTTGAATTTGGTTTTGTCCTGGAATATTTTGTTTTCTCCATCTATGTTAATTGAGAGTTTTGCTGGGTATAGTAGCCTTGACTGGCATTTGTGTTCTCTTAAGGTTTGCGTGACTTCTCTTAAAGTCTCTCTAAGCTCTTCTGGCTTTCAATTTCTGAGAAGTCTGGTGTAATTCTGATAGGTCTACCTTTGTATGTTACTTGGCCCTTTTCTCTTGCAGCTTTTAATATTCTTTTGTTTTGTTTTCGTTTAGTGTTTGATTATTATGTGATGAGGGGATTTTCTTTTCTGGCCTCATTTATTTGGTGTTCTATAGGCCTCTTGTACCTTTATGGTCATCTCTTTCTTTAGATTGGGGAACTTTTCTTTCATGATTTTGTTGGAGACATTTTCAGGTCCTTTGAGCTGGGAATCTTCATTCTTCTCTATTTTGATTATTCTTAGATTTGGTCTTTTCATTGTGTCCTGAATTTCCTGGATGCTTTGGGTGAGGAGTATTTTACATTTTGAATTTTCTTTGACAGTTGTGTCAATCTCTTCTACGGTATCTTTACACCTGAGATTCTCTCTTCTATCTCTTGTATTCTCTTGGTGATACTTACATCTGTAATTCCTGACGTCTTTTCTAGGTTTTCCATTTCCAGGTTTGCCTCCATTCATATTTCTTTATTGTTTCTACTTCCACTTTTAGGTCTTGGACTGCTTTATTCAATTCCTTCATCATTTTGATTGTATTTTCCTGTATTTCTTTAAGGGATTTATTTGTTTCCTCTTTAAGGGCTTCTCTACTTGTTTACCTGTGTTTTCCTGTATTTCTTTCAGTGAGTTATTTATATTCTCCTTAAAGGACTCTATTATCTTCATGAGATAGGATTTTAGGTTAGATTCCTGATTTTTAGGTGTGTATTTTTGGTGTATTTAGGGCTTGTGGTGGTGGGAGAACTGGGTTCTGATGATGCCCACATATATTGACTTCCGTTGCTTATGGTCTTGTGCTTGGCTCTCACCATCTCATTATCCCTGGTGTTTTCTGGTCTGGGTGACTGTCTAGAGTCTGCTTCTTTAGTCCCTGGGTTGCTTCAGGTCTGAGTTTGAGGCCAGCCTAGTCTACAGAGTGAGTTCCAGGATAGCCAGGGCTACACAGAAAAAAAAAAAAAAAAAGAAAAAAGAAAGAAAAGAAAAAAACTGAGAAAGCAGTTCTCCATGCAAAGGATTGGGACTTATGGGTGCCCACAGCAAGGAGTCTCTTGCAGAAGGGAATAAAAGAATAGTTGTTGAGTGTTTGGAAAGGAAAATATGAGATGGTTTAGGAAAGGGTCTGGGAGCCATAGAAGTCCTTACATTGTACTATGAATTTAGTCCAGAGAGGGAACCCACTGATTCTGTATATCCACTGATGCGTGTATAGATCCCAGTGCTTGCATTAGTCTCAAGTTTATAAACATAACAGAAGAACAGCAACTGGTCAAAATCTCCTGGTGATGTGGGACCCACGAACCAGTGTTTTCCAGGCCAAATCAATTGCTGTATATTTAGCCTTTTTTTTTTCCCTGAATGAATTTAATGAATCAATCTACTGAATGAGCCTGCGTTTTCTTTTCACAGCTGAATCTCACAAAATGGAATGATTCCCCAGCCTCCGATCCTAGTTGGGCCTGGAATTGACTGTGCTGTATGATTTGATGGCTTACTAAGCAGTTCCAGACAGCTCTGATTGCATTAGAACCAGGAAAACAAACCATGTTGAGCTGCTGTGAATGGCGGATGTGAGACTAATGCCTGGGGAGACTCTGGCCGTCCCTCGTCTCTGACCACAGCCTCTCCTGACTCCTCTGATTCTCCCCTCCTTTGATGCTTCCCACACTTAGGGTCATTTGTTTTTCCAAAGCCACCTGCTCCTCCTTGCTTGAGCTCCCAGGTGCCAGCTCTCTGAGGTTTGACCTTGGGAACTGCCAGCTCAGAGCTGAGACGGCTTCTTTTCCCATCTGCAGTAAAAGCCATTTTGGAAGGCGGGGAGGAAAGCTAGGCTTCTCATATTTTCCTTGCTGGATGTGTCTGAGGCTGCAAAAACCAATTACTGAAGCTCAGCTGTAAGAAATAAAATGTATTTAGTCACAGGTAAAGTTCAGGAACACAGTATTAGCTCCAGAATGTGTGTGGAGGTATCTTTCACAAATGAATGCGTATCCTACACCCTGCTCCTTTTACAAATAAGCCATCTCCAGGGCAATATTGATGGCGAAAACAGAGACCAGTCTAATGGTCAGGCAGCCTCAATGATACTCGGAATAATGAGCTCTAGCACACAGCACTTTATCTTCATCAGGTCCACGCCTTTGCCTGTTTATAGCCCCGGAAGCCCTCATATTCTCTTAGGATCAAATAGACTCGTAGCCCGGCAGGATAAGCTTCCTCCTGTGCACTTTCTGTGTTAATGTTTGATGCTATTGCACCATGAGAAACTGTTGCATAGAGAAAACTCACAAAGCCCATGAAAGCACACATGGGTGACATTTGACTATGAGGCCCGCTGCTGAAAATTATCACATGCTCCCCACCAACTGGCCAACACCATTTTGGAAACAAAGGACCAGCCTGCCAGATTTAGTTGGATTGTTCACAGTAGATATAGCTTTTGTTAAAATGATTTTTCTTTGATTGAGAGGATAGTTTCTGGTTTTTTTTTCTCTCTCAATTTCTGTTTTCATAAAGGAGTTACAACCAGGAAGACCACCTGGTATCTAATTCTATTCTAGGCCAACTTGGAACACTCTCTGAAACCACAGATCTAAAAGGTCCTTGAAGATTCAGCTTTCCAGCCTGTGGGATCACTGTTCACACTATCGGATGAAAGGGTATCTGTGTGGTTCTCTTAGACCTTTGATGGAGCATGGCCTCCTCTTGGGGAGCCTCTTCTTGGTTTGCCTCCTGGCAGGAGGACACGGACTGGTCAGGTAGAGAGGCTGCTTTCCACTGCCCCTATCGATACTGCAGGGTTGAACCAGGTTAATCCCACCACAATGCCCGGTTGCTTTGAACACGCCTTTGTTCTTCACTTTCTGTTTGGACCACTAGTGGGCTTTAAAAAAGAGAGAGAGAAAAAATTTGAAGGGAGCTTGAAACTAGATTTTACCAATCTTTGACAATGTGTGCAGAGCCTCTCTGCTATTTAGCCTCTCTCACTTGTGGACAATGACGTTGTTGCTCTTTACCTAGAGGACAGAAGCATAAGCTTGTTTGTGCTCCCCCTGAGCTCCTCAAAATGCCCCTTTCATGTGATGACTCCTCTCCTTTCTTTCATCTCAGGAGGTGACTGGTTCTTCTTTGCTAGGGCGATGAGTCACTTCATCTTTTCAGCTTCAGTCTACTCCGACTCAAGACGCCGTGCTACTTTCTATCTCCTCTTCCTCCTTCTCTTCCTCCTCCTTGTCCTCTCCCTCCTCTTCCTCATCCTCTTCCTCATCTTCTTCCTCCTCTTCTGTCTCCTCTTCCTCCTCTTCCACCTCCTCCTCTTTTGCCTCCTCCTCCTCTTCTACCTCTGTGTCCACCCCCTCCTGGCACAGGCAGTTTCTACTCCTGCCTTGGCATTATCCCAGATCCCTCCAGATAGGTGCATACCTTCCTCTGGATACTTTCTTCAGCTCTCTTGGTTTACTCATTTTTTTTTCCTACTAAGATCCTGGCCCAATGCTGCCCAGTAGTATTCCACTAACAGTAATACCAGCAGCAATAAATTAGTACATTGCAGTGCTACTCTGAACCCTACACTGAGTTCAATAATTCACGTTCATCACCTTTAGCTCCACCCACATCGTGAAGGAAGCATTGTTTCTGTCATTTTAAAGGTGGGGAAAGGTGAAGCACAAAAATCACCCAGCCAGGAAACGAAGGACTGAAACCCAGGGAAGCTGATCTCAAGGTCCAAAGCTCCGGCTAGGCTTTAATGCTGGCTTTCCTCTGGTTGTACAGCACCTTGAGCTGTCTTCCCTGCAGTATTCTGAACTGTTGTGCAGAGCGCCTGCTACCATCTCAAGGGCAGACTCTACTGACAAGGACGTTACTAAATTTTCATTCTCTACATCGCTTTTGAAGGATCTCACACAGCTAACCTCCTATCCCTACCTTTTTAAAAGTCACCCTTCTTTCTCCTTTGACTCTCAAAACATGTCCTAATATGATGCCTATCCATTCCCTTCCATCCCTATACTTTTCTTTGTTAGGAAATGTGAGAACAACCCAATATGAGCATTGCCGCTCTCAATACCGTCTCGCCTCTCACTTCATTCTCCCAGTGTGTCATCTATCTATGAGTCTTATGTTTAAACTCTGAAGTTTCAGATTCATTATTCTCTTTGGTGCTGGGTGGGACAGGTGGGACATGGATGATGGATCTTTGTTATAAGTAAGTGGGCTTTGGCATTGTTCTGTTTTTGTTTAATGGTGCTGAGCCTTGTCTGGCTACCAAGACTTCCAATGTGTATTTCGGTTTAGAAGAACTTGTCCATCACCACCATACGTCATGATCTTTTCTAATATATGTTTTTGTCATATATTTCCTATTTCCGACACCCTTCTTTCATCCTCCAGCACCCTCTCACTGCCCTTATTAGCTCCCGTTCAGCCCGTAGTTGAAGCCAGACACTGACCTTCCGGCCTCTCTTCCTGACCCCGATCTATATGGCTGGCTGCCAAAATCTAAAATGCCACTTCCATCATGCTATTACGCTGCCCATAAATCTAAGGCAGCTTCTGATGAGCAAAACCCAAACTCATTAGCCTGGCATTTAGTGCCCTTTCTAATCTGACCACAGTTTATCTTTCCAGGTCCACGAGGCAGGAGGGCTCTCGCTCATGCCCAAGCATGCTCTCCTTTGTCTGTAACACTGCTCTCCATCTCTGGAACCCCTACCCCACTTCCTTTTCACTGCCCACTCGCTGGCAGACAATAGCTTCCCTTTATGTATGTTCAATCAATATATCATGACCACATTCCCCCTGAACAGTCTTCTTCCTCTGAGTTCTATAGCAAAGACTGCCAACTTAGTGCCTCACATTTCCTGCCAATTTTTTTTATTATGAAAGCTGTGTCTTTCACAACTTAAACAAAACAAAACAGAGACAGGTCTTACATATTATATACTTTAAAGTCAACTTATTTAAAAATAATCTTTATAAGTTGGTATTTTATGATATTGAGGGCAATAATCCCACTTCATTCTTCCTTGTACAACCTATGGTAAAAAGCACAGATTATCAACAAATTTAATGTTCAAGACTATTGACTGAATGATATTCTACAAAATTTTTAAAACATAAAAACACAAAAAACATAAAGTTAGAAAATAAATTGTGAGAGGAAGATCTGACTGTCATCGGGAAAAGTAATTTAGATCTTTTAGCATACAGAAATCATGTCTGAGAGACAATGATTAACATGATTTAAATAGTACACAACACATACATGTATTTCAATATCATAAGGTGCCCCACAAGTATGAATATTTTTTATATTTTTAATAGCCAACATCAATAAAGTTTTTAAAGTTTATATAAGTAATAGAAAGTTTAAAGAATCCTACCTGAGATTTATTTATACGAATGGATCCTATCAGAAGCATTCAACATTCAAAAGATTCAAGAAAGCATTGTCTTGGGTTATATTGTGGAGATAAACAGACTCTTAGATGGGGAGTTGTATACAGAGACCCTAAATGAAAACCAAAGGAGGAAGAGGGAAGTGTAGAGCTGGGGTGCAGCTAAATAAATAGGCTGGAGCTCAGGACAACCTGTGTCTCCTGGGGTCCTGGAACTGTGATATCCCATATAGCATGTCGTTCTTGAAGACAAGAGGCCACCCACAACTCTTTATACCTTCTATTGTCTGCACTAGGAGCAGCATAGCATAGCTTCATGTAGCCATGGCCATCTGAGGACACTTCCCAAGGGATGATCTGGGCACCGGACACTCCTGGCAACTGGAAAATTGAGTATCAACAATCTTCAACAATGTTGCCACTTCCAGGAGTAGCAACCATGAGAATTTCCTTTGTTTCTCTGAAGAGCTGCATTACATTATGCAAGCAAGTGCTTATAGATATTATTTCCTTTCTTTTTATATAATAAGAGTACACCGTGTAACTATTTTACTCTTATATAGTATAGTGTGACATTCTTGTTCTTGTTCTTTTCATTTCAAATACGTTGACTGTTATTCATGCATTTTTTTTTTTCAGCGTTTAGGAACTTTATTTTCCTTTCACCTTTTCGCCTTTGCTCAGGTGTCTGCAGAGCAGCTCAGGACCACTCAGCGGTGGCTCCAACCCACTCGGTGGCCTGCGCTGTGGGAGCTGCTCGCCAGTCCTCAGTGGCCGGCTGCGCATTCTAGTCTTCTGTGGGGAGCTGCTGGATGGGCACAGAGGGTAGGTACCTGCACACCCTCAGACCAGTCGGCCACCTCAGGCTAGGCAGCAGTGAACTCAGGAGCTGGCGCGGTCCATTCCCCCTGGAACTCCTCCTTGGTCATAGCCTTCTCAGCAGCAGCCTGCCCCACCTTCTCAATTTCCTCTGGGTCTCTGTAGAAGTAAAGACCAGGCATAACCTCCCATGGTGCTCACGGGAGATAGTACCTTGCAAGCGGAGTACTTCCCGGGCCAGCATCCACCACATCAGACCCACTGAGTGGGCTTCCTTGTTGTTGCATGGGATGGCAATGTCCACATAGCGCAGGGGAGAATCTGTGTTACACAGAGCAATGGTGGGCAGGTTGACATAAGAGGCCTCTGTGAGGGGCTGGTGGCCAGCCCTGGGACCAGTTGCCACTAGAAACTGTGGTTCCCTGAAGGCTGCTTGGATCTGGTTAGTGAAGGCCCCACGTGTGAAGCGGCTAGCGATTGGAGTGGCTCCTGTGGCAGCAGCAAACTTCAGCACAGCTCGCTGGCCAGTGTTCCTGGAGGAGATGACACTGACGTCAGCAGGGTTCTCAATGGTAACAATAGCTCCAGTTGCGAGCAACAGCCTCTCCCAGGTCCTCTTCAGGTTTATGAGGTAGATACCGTCACTTTTCCTTTTGTAGATGTACTGTTTCATCTGGAAGTCTAGGTTGGTGCCACCTAAGGGGGTTCCTGCAGCAAGGAATTTGAGGACATCCTCCTCCATCTGCAGGACATCAAGGGCTCCGGACATTGTGTGTAAGTTTCCCTTTAAGTTATGATGAGAATCAAGAACAACGCCATATGGACCCGTTTTCAGGTATGCAGCTAAGTTGCTAGTATGAGATCGCTCTAATTTCTTTATGAAGGCATTTAGTGCTATGAACTGCTTAGCACTGCTTTCATTGTGTCTCATAAGTTTGTGTGTTAATTTTCAGTGAATTTTACAAAGTCTTTTACTTTCTTTATTTCTGTCCTGACCCATTTTTCACTCAGTAGTGAGTTTATCAGTTTCTGTGAGTTTGTAAGACTTGTGGTGTTTCTGTTTTTGTTGATATCCAGCTTTAATCTGTGGTGGTCTGATAGGATGCAGGGAGTTATTTCCATCTTTTTTTTTGTATGTGTGTGTCTATTGAGACTTGCTTTGTGTCTGGATATGTGGAGAAATTCCATGAGGTGGCCAGAAGAAGGCACATTCTTTTGTGTTTGGGTGGAATGTTCTGTAAATGTCTGTTAGGTTTGTTTGGCTTATAATATCAGTTAGCACCAGCATTTTTGTTTAGTTTTTGTCTAAATAACCTGTCCATTGGTGAGACTGGGGTATTGAAGTCTCTCCCTATCAGTCTGTAAGGGTCAATATGTGATTTATGCTACAGTAGTGTTTCTTTATAAAAACTGGTGCCCTTGTGTTTGGGGAATAGATATTAAGTTTTGAAATGTCTTCTCAGAAGATTTTTCATTTTCATATGTAGCGTCCGTCCTTTTCTATCTCCTTTGAAATGGAAGCAGTCATTAAAAGCTTCCCAAGTCCCTGTACTTCACCTGGGCAGCACAGTAGGGCTGACCCTGATAGCAGAGGTATGGATGAGTCAGCCCAGACAATATGAGAGCAGGAGAGCTGACCCTGCCCATTGCTGGCTACAGCATGGAATAGTGCTGAAGAACTCTCCCTAGTGGTGAGGACACAGGAGAGCTGGTGGGCTGACCAACTCAACTGCTTCTGAGACCCAGATCTAAGGCATTGAGTTGACCTACTCCAGCATCTACCCCATCTATGGTCTGCACGAATGCTTGAAGGGGCTGGCCCTGCAGATCCAAAGCTGCAGGATCTCTATGACAGAAGGCAACAAGAGGACATCAGAGAGGAGTCCTAGTGAAGATCCAGTATTGATAATGTAGCAGAAGCCAGAGGACTCGAACCAGGCCAATGACTCATTACATAATTATTTGGAAGTAAAGATGTGTACTCTGTGGACAAAAAAAAAGTGTACTCTGTGACACACTTTGACACAGTACAGCTTAGTTTATTCTCTTATTTTAATTTTATTTTATTTTGTGGAGGGAGGTTGCAAGGGCAAAGGATGGATACAAAGGGACAAGCAGATGAGTGAGATTAGGGTACATGATTTGAAACCAAAAAAGTTTCCCAAGCTAAACAAACAATAAATAAACAAAAAACACCACTATAGGGATAGACTTTAAAAGAATAATTAACACCAATACTTCTTAAATTATTCCACAAAATAAAACATAAAAGGCCTAAAGCCAAATTCATTTTATGAGGTCACAGTCACCCTGATCCCCAAACCACATAAAGATTCAACAAAGAAAGAGAATCACAGACCAGTTTCTCTTATGAACATAGATGCAAAAATACTCAATAAAATTCTTGCAAACAGAGTCCAAGAATACATCAAAAAAATCATCCAACATTATCAAGTAGGCTTCATCTTGGAGATGCAGGAATGGTTCAACATATGAAAATCAGTGAACGTAATCCACAATATAAACTGAAAGGAAAAAAAAAACCACATGATCCTTGTAATATCCAAGATACAACTCACAGACTACATGAAACTCAAGATGAAGGAAGACCAAAGTGTGGATACTTTGATCTTTATTGGAAAGTGGATCAAAACATCCATGGCTCACAGCCAACCAATAGAATGAGAATAGGGTCCCCAATGGAGCAGCTAGAGAGAGGACCCAAGGAGTTGAAGAGGTTTGCAGCTCCACAGGAAGAACAATAATATGGACCAACCAGTATCCACAGAGC
Source organism: Tokudaia tokunoshimensis (assembly GCA_036184795.1). Lineage (NCBI taxonomy): Eukaryota > Metazoa > Chordata > Mammalia > Rodentia > Muridae > Tokudaia > Tokudaia tokunoshimensis. The sequence continues at coordinate 42,266,554 of BTHU01000004.1, read as the reverse complement.
TCCCATGGACTAAACCACCAATCAAAGAGTATACATGGAGAGTCTCACAGCTCCAACTACATATGTAGCAGAAGATGACCATTTCAGACATCAATGAGAGGAGAGGCCATTGATCATGTGAAGGCTCAGTTCCCCAGAAGAGGGGAATGCAAGTCAGGAAATTGGGAGTGGCTATGGTGAGCAGGGGGAGGGAGGATGGGATAGGGGGTTTTCAGTGGGATGATGTGGAAAGGGGTTAACATTCGAAATGTAAAGCAAATATCTAATAAAAAATGATCCTCTAATGAGGTGCTGAAACAGCCTTTGACAAAAATCCAACACTCCATCATGATAAAAGTCCTGGAGAGATTAGGGATACAAGGCATATACTTAAGCATAACAAAGGCAATTGAAATCAAGTCTATAGCCAGCATCCAATTAAATGGAAACTCAAACCAATTCCACTAAACTCAGGAACAAGACAAAGTTATACACTCTCTTTAAATCTATTCAATATGGTACTTCAAATTTTAGCTAGAGCAATAAGACAGCTAAAGAAGATCAAAGGGATACAAATTGGAAAGGAAGTCAAAGTACGGCCATGTGCAGATGATATAGTATACATAAGTGACCCCAAAAGGGGGTCTACCAGGCAACTCTTACAGTTGATAAACACCCTCCGCAAAGTGGCTGCAAAATTAACTCAAAAAATGGTAGCTCTCCTATATACCAACAATAAACAGGCTGAGCAAGAAATCAGGGAAGCAACACCCTTCACAATAGTCACAAATAGTATAAAATATCTTGGTGTAACTCTAACCCAACAAATGAAAGACCTATTTGATAAAAACTTCAAGTCTTTGAAGAAAGACATTGAAGAGGATATGAGAAGATGGAAAGATGCCCCATGCTCATGGATTGGCAGGATTAGCATTGTAAAAATACCTATTCTACCAAAAGCAATCTATAGGTTCAATAAAATCCCCATCAAAATTCCAACATCATTCTTTACAAACTTAAAGTTTCTTTATTCTTTACAGACTTAAACTTTCCATATGATTCTCAACATCAAATGGAAAAACAAAACAGACAAAAAACCAAAACCACCACCACCAACAACAACAACAGAACCAAAAAAAAAAACAAAAGAAAAACAAAAAAACAAGATAGCTAAAACTATCCTGAATAGTAAATGAACTGCTGGAAGTGTTACCATCCCTGATTTCAAGTTGTACTAGAGCATTATTGCAATAAAAACTGCACTGTATTGGCATAAAAACAGACATGTTGATCAATGAAATCAAACTGAAGACCTAGATATAAATACAAATATGTGTACTTTTGATTTTTTGATAAAGAAACCAGAAATACAAATTGAGAAAAGAAAGCATCTTCAACAAATGGTGCTGGTGTAGAGGAATGCAGATAAATCCATCTTTATCACCCTGCACAAAATTCAAGTCTAAGTGGATCAAAGTACCCTGTATGAAACAAGATACACTGAACATGCAAGAAGAGAAGGTTGGGAATAGCCTTGAAGTCATTGGCACAGGAGACAACATCCTAAACATAACACTGATTGCATAGGCATTAAGATCAACAATTAATAAATAGGACTTCATGAAACTGAAAAGCTTCTGTAAGACAAATGACACCATCAATCAGACAAAAATGGCAGTTTACAGAATGGGAAAAGTTTTTTTTAACAACTCTACATCTTATAAACATTTAATATAATACATTAAGAACTCGAGAAACTAGATATAAAAAGAACAAGTAATCTAATTTAAAAATGGGATACAGATCTAAACAGAATTCTTAATGGAGGAATCACAAATAGCCCAGAAACACTTAAAGAAATGTTCAGCATCCTTAGCCATCAGGAAAATGCAAATCAAAACTACTTTAAGATCCCATCTCACACCTGTCAGAATGGCTAAGATCAATAACACAAGTGACAGATCATGCTGTCCAGGATGTGGAGCAAGTGGAACACTCCTCCATTGCTAATAGGAGTACAAACTTGTACAGCCACTATGCAAATCAATATGGTGGTTCCTCAGAAAATTGGGAATCAATCTACCTCAAGACTGAACTATACCACTCTTAGGCATATAGTTCCATCCGGCCTCATAGACACTTGCTTAACTACTATGCTCATTGCAGCTTGATTCATAATCGCCCAGAAACTATAAACAAGCCAGAAATCCTTCCTTTTTTGAAATTACTTTTTCCAAACACCTTGTTCCTTCTAGTGATTTTATAGCTACTGAAATGGCCTGAGATTATTAATGTATTGCTTGCTGCTTTTTTCTCCTTAGATGCTGCCTATGCCTTGCTATTGCTTTTGTCTAGAATTATGCCTTTTCTGGTATTAAACTAAAGGCTCTTAATTTTCTTCTTAAAATTTTATTGTTTGAGAATTTTACACACTGTGTTTTGATTATATTCTGCCCTCTCATGACTCTTCCCAGGTCCAGCTCCCCTACCTTACTTATCCAACTTTTTTTTTTAACCATCAAGACAAATTTGTGCTACCCAAATATTTTTTGATGTGTGGCCCTCCACTGGAGAATGTTGACTTACTGCGGGCTATACTTTCAGAGAAAGTTGACTCCTCTCCCAAAATACTAGCTGATAGAAGCTCATCTAGGGATCAAGTTTCCTCTCCATGATAGCACTTAATCTGGCTTGGGCCTGCATAGGTCTCATGTATGCCATCACAACCATGGTGAGTAGCTTATGTGCAGTTGCCCAGCTGTATGCAGAAGATACTGTTTCCTTGTAGTCATTCACTGCCTCTGACTCTTACATGCTTTCCACCCCATCTCTCTTCTGCAGTGTTTCCTGAACCTTGGAGAGGAGGAGGCAGTATATATTAGGGCTGAGTATTCTGTGCTCTTGTTCTCTTCACATTGACCAATCATGAGTCTCAGTATTAATCACCACCTACTACAAATGGAGACTTCTCTGTTGAGAGCTGAGAGATTCACTGTTCTATGATAATAATAATAATAATAATAATAAGAAGAAGAAGAAGAAGAAGAAGAAGAAGAAGAAAAAGAAGTAATTGAGAGTTGTTTCAATATTGCATTTAGCTGAATAATAGTAGCTGGTTCTACTCTAGGGTCTATTACCTGTGTAGCCGTAGGTGTGTGACCTGATTACCATGCCAGGTATGGGTTTCACCTTGTAGAGTGATTCTTAAATACAATCAGAATGTGATTGGTTACTTTCATGATGCTCATGTCCTATTTCACCAGTGGCCACTCTTTCCCCAGGTCAGTCATTATTTTTTTTTCTCCTCTGGTAGTGTACATAACCCCTTCCAGCACTATGAAAGCTAGTCAAAAGGGATGAAGCTTTGAGTTCAGTACCTACTTGTTTTTTTCCATTTTTATGACTCAAGTACATGGTATCTCCAGTTATAGGGTCTGCCAGCTGTCTTAGGGTTTTTATTGCTGTGATTAAACACCAAGACCAAAATCAACTTGTGAAGGATAAGATTTATTCCAGGTTTCAACTCTTAGGTCACAAGTCACAGGAAACTCAAGGCAGAAACTAAAACAGGGCAGTGACCTGGAGGCAAAAGCTGATGCAGAGAGCAAAAAGGAGTGCTGCTTACTGGCTTGTTCAGCTGTCACCACTCTAGAGGCAATGGGACCTGGGAGAATGAAGTCAATAAATGAGGCAAACTGAAGTCTCATGTAATAGCTAACTTTATTCAGAGCATCAGACAATTTATACGCTAAGGGTTAAGAGGAGTTGCATGAGTGAAGTCACAACCAGAAGGGCAAGCTACACAAGGTGGGCAAACCACACTTGGCAGAAGCATGTTTTTAAATAGAGGCAAATAAACAAATAACAATAACAGCAATAAGGAATAATCTGAAATAAACTCACTCCTTTCTGCTATACCTGGGAGGGGCACAGAAATGGATTCCACGAACAAGTCCATATTAAGAAAAAACTAACATCAGAAGATTCTTGCTTTTTTTTTTTTTTGGAGTTTTCTCATAAGCATTTAAAATCCTCCTTATGTGCTCCAACATTCAGATTGCTTTCTTTTTATATATAGAAACTAGGACTACTAGTCCAGGGGTGGCCCTACCCACAATGTACTGGACCCTCTTATTCACGAATTGAGAAAATACCCTACAGTCACCAACAGCCAGATCTTATGGAAGCATTTTCTCAATGGTGTTTCCCTCATCTCAGACGACTAGTTTGTATCAATTTGATGTGAAAATCAGCCAGGATATGGTCTCACCATCAAGTTTTGGAGCAGCAATTGTCAATCTGTGGGTCATGGGCCACACAGGGGTTATATTTCAAACAAATATCTACGTTATGATCCGTAGCAGTTGTGGAGTTGTATTAAAGGGAAATGTATTAAAGGGTCATAGCATTAGGGAAGTTAGGAACCACTGCTCTAGAGGGTAGCCAAGTAGATTGGCAATAACCTATAATGTTTCGAGATCTATGGGATTCACTGGACCCAAACCCCAAAATAAGTAATAATAAATTTCTGGCATTGAGCCTTTCATTTGTTAGCCTCTGGTATCTAATAGGGGTATTGTTACCTGGTTATAATGTAACTTCATTTAATTCTTTATGTATAAACACACACACACACACACACACACACACACACACACACACACACACACACCCTGAAGACTTCAAAAGTAGTTTTGTTTTTTTTTTCAAGAGGAAAGAAGCAATTAAAGAGTAAGGAGTTTGGCCACTAAACCTGTGTAAACAGAAGACAAGCAGGAGAATGTGGCAGCTCCACCCACCTTGTGACCTTCCTGAGGACCATGGGCTCCTGTTTTCTGTTTGTTTGATAGGTTTACTGGCCAAACTTTTCTTTATTCTTTATGTATTTGAATAACTTTTTTTTCCCTTAAAGAAAATGCCTTTGGGGATCTTTAGCACAGTTGATTTAACAATTCCAATCTAAATTGTTTACTTGAGAAAGGAGCCAGAAGTATTGACAAATATTCACATGCAAGAACAAATAACAAAAGGAATTGATTAAAATGTGCTACACTCAAAATACATAAAAAGAGACATCAAAAACATATTAAACAAGAATACCATGTAATAGCAGAATGTTTAAAGAGAGTCTTATGTTTGAAGGGAGAAAACATATAAAGTGATTTGGCCAGTTTTGAAAAAAAATTGGCCTAGTTTGGTCTAAAATCAAAGCCCATGCCTATGCCTAACTCTGTCTCTCTTGCTGTGTAATGTAGCTACATGAAGGCTAGATGATGTATATGAATTACCAATAGCTGCTTCCGAGTGGAAGTATTATGGATGACTTTGATTTCCTCTTCAGTGCTTTTTATTATATTCTAAGGTTTTCATATATATATATATGATTGTTTTCTCTAAAAATGGAAGTTTATAGGAAGGGTTATTATCTGTAGGACAATTCTGGCACTTTTTAAAGAACAAAACAAAATGTGATCAGAATATATTCTATTACATTGTTTTCAATAAAGAAGGCAACAAAAATATAGAGTGTGCCAATGCTTGCCACTTGTCTCTGTGCTCTAGCAGAAACCTGGGATAGGTGTGTGCTCTTCCTTGAGTAGCTGTGGTCACTTGAAGGGAAGTCAGTGATTTACTATGCCATCGAAGAGGAATTTTCTTTCAGATCCTCATTTCTGCTTCTTTTCAAGTCCATGGCATTCAGCCCCACCATGACATGCAACCTCATCATAATATGTGGCTCCAGAATGGTACACATCTTACCATGGTATACAGCCTTATGGTACAGCATGGTACACGGCATCACTATAGCACACAGCCTCATCAGGGAACACAGTCTCACCATGGTATACAGACATTACTGGTACTTAGTCACACCATGGAATACCAGTCCTATGGTCTATAATTTCACCACACTATGCAGACAACATCATAATTGTACATAGTTATCCCAAGGTATACATAGTCCATGCTATATAGTTTGACCATGGTACATAGCCTCCTCATGGAATACAGCCTTACTGTGTGGTACACAGCCTCATCATGGAATACAGACTCACCATGATACACACCCTCACCACGGTATATAGCTTCACCATGATACACATGCCCTCACCACGGTACATAACTTCACTGTAGTACACAGCCTCCCATGGTCCACAGTCTCACCATGGAATACAGCCTTACTATGGTAAACAGCCTCCCATGGTCCACAGCCCCTCAGCCTTCCTTTCCCCACCATGGTACACAACCTTACCATACTACAGGACCTAATTGAGCCTACAGGTTTTGGTAGCTGCTCATTTCCAAGAATTCCTAAGCAGAGTCTGTCCCCAGGCCCTTAGGGATTCTTTTTTCCATTTTATTTGCTCACTAGTCTCTTTTTATTAGAAAGACAAGGACATTCCTTAGAATAAAAACCTGCCGATTTTGCTTTTCTATTCCTTCAATAGACAATTTAGCTGTCTCATTAGTGTTTTTATTGTGAATATTTCTAGAATTCCTCCGAGTTTCTGCTGTCCTTTTACCAGTTGATGTGGAGAAACAGGCTATCATTACAAAACCTCTTAAGAAATTAAAACCATTTCTTTGGAACAATCCACATAAAGAACTCTAAAGATTTGTGCTTTGTGGTCCAGCCAGGGCTCCTCTTCAAAGTATTCTTCATCTGTCAGCTTCTCAGCCCCATTTGAAATGTGTGGGCGTTTTTACTGCGTTGGTGTCATAGAGAGGGTGGGAAAAGCCCTTGCAGGATGAGTTTTGATTTTAGGTTGTTGTTGCTATTGCTAATCTTATTTTGATGCTGATTTTTATGATCTAGCTGTAGCTATAAAAGTTTGAGCAATTGCATGCAGTAAATAAATAAATTTTAAAAACCTATCTGAAAATGAAGCTAACAGTGAAATCTTTCTTGTTATTCCTCTCAACCTCTCTCTGCATAACTTGGGGCTGGGGTAATAGAATAAAAACCTATCATTTTGTTGAAAGTGTATTATAGTCTTTCCTCCTGTGAAATTTCTATATCCAGTTCTCCAGAGAATTCTACAAGCAAGGGCAGTATTGATTAGGCTTTTATGTAAGTCTGCCTCTAATCTAAAGTAAAACTGACTTGGCTGGTAAAAGCCAAATATTTCCTTTTTTTTTTTGTCTCATAACCAGGCACAGGGCCAGAAAAAAAAATACCACATAGGCCACATCTCTCCTCACCTGAGAGGCCCTGTGTGCATCCTTTAAGATAGCACAACACACAGGTCGCATCAGATCAGCCAATGTACTACGTGTAGCCTCTGAAAGCTAACCATTCATAAATGTCCCATTAAAACAACATACCCCAAATCTCTTAGGAAACAGACAGACTCTACACGAAAAGCTTCAGCGTGCAGAGCCCTGGGTCACCTTTGGTGGAGGTATTTGCTCTCTTGCTCTCTTTCACTACAGTCCCCAGCTGTCCCTGCTGCTTTGTACCTGTTTTCTTAATACTCTGTCATTTGCCCCTGCCCCAAAATCTGAAACCAATTTAATACTTTTCTACAGGGTTGTGACTTTTAAACCTCAGCAAATACTAAAAACCCAGGGAGTGTTTACCAGAACATAGATGGAGAGGCTTATTCCCCAGAGTTATGCAGGTAGGGAGCCAGAATTTGCATTTCCAACAAGTTCTTAAGTGATGCTGCTATTGGAGGGTGAGGGACCATGCTGAGAACTGACGCTTTGAGGTATCATTCCGCTGAAAGATCGCTATTCATTCATTCATTCATTCATTCACATATCCAATACTTATTTTAAGCTGCTTTCCTCTGTATTGAAGATCCAAAAGTGATCAAATATACCTCTTATTGATCAGATTCTGATCATTCACGCACAGATGGAAGAGGACTATGAAGAGAAGTCAGGCCTGGCTTCCATGGGAAATGATGAGCTAATGAAGATGAAGGATAATGAGACTTGGCCAGACAGACCCTGAGGAGAGGAGCTTCCTAGGTCAGAGGAGAGGCTATGCCAAGCTAGAGTAAGCATGGAAGAGCTTTGGATGGGACTGCTGAGTCACAGAGGCAGTTCAGGCTCGCAGGGGTGCTTCCTGGCCTCTGTTCCAAGGAGCCAGGTGCCTGTTCTCACGAGTTCCATGGAGAGGATAATAGCTTCCCAACTGCAGGGTACTGAGCCAGGAGGAAAGGAACCATGGATACCTGTGCTCTGATCCAACAGTCCTAATGAAGTGGGCTGCACAGGGGAGTTCTGGCAGAGTTAGTCTGAAATCCTTCTTTTTGGAGAAATCCCACTGGCATGTTGGCAAATCTGCTCAATTTCTCACTATTCCGGTTTCTGAGCTTTGGAGTATTATTAGGAGGAAAAGACACCATTGCTGACAGGCTCCTCTGTCAGCATGTCACTAACCTGTCTTAGGCTGCTTTTCGCTCCTGGTCATTCACTCTTCATTGTATAACTTAACCTAGGGGGAGTTTCCTTAGCCCCTCCCACCTTCAGGCTTCTTCAGTCTTGACTTGAGACTGGCGACTTCCATATTATCCGTGAATTCACCTTGTATAGTATCAGAAATTATTTATTGATTCTTATTTGGCATATAAATCTTCTTATTTGGGGGAAGGAGCAGTGCATGTATATGTGTGGTGTCCACACATGTATGTATGTTCTCATGTATGTTAGTGCATATATGTATGTGTGAAAGAGTATCCATGCATATGTGAGAGAGTGTCCATGAATGTATGTGTGTGTGCACCTGTGTGTGTGTGCGTGTTTGTGTGTGTCTCTGTGTGTGTGTGTGTTTGTGTGTGTGTCTGTGTGTGTGTGTGTTTGCCAGAGATTTACACTGGGTATCTTCCTTGATCAGTCATACCTTATGTATTGAGACAGGGTCCTTTGATCCCAGAGCATATCATATTCCATTAGTCAAAACTAGCTAGCTCGACCCTGGATGAAGCCAGGCCACCTTGCCCCTCCCAGCACCTATGTGCATGCTGGGAACCAATCTGCAGTCCTTGTGCTTGGGAAGTTGGCATTTTATTCACCGAGCTACCTGCCTAGTTCTTGTGACCCGCCATTCATCATTCTCTTCCTCCCCAGTCTTTCTTTGCAATAGGATCTTTCTATGTTTCCCTGGCTACTCTAGAATTTACTCTGTAGACAGAGCTGGTCTTGAACTTGTGGACATCCTCCTGTCTCTGCCTCTTTAGTGCTGGGATTGCAGGCTTATGCCATCATCTTCAGCAACCTCTTCCTTCTTACCCACAGGGCATGAAGAGGTTTCTGAAGAACTAACTCTCACCTATAGCTCCTTTTCACTCTTTCTTGAGAAGCATGATGCATTAGATGCAACCAGTCCTGCCACTGCTGGTGACAGTAAAAGCTGGCTTGCTTTCTACTCCTCTATCCCTTGACATAGATCTCATTTTAATTTTCTAATGCTTAGCATAGATCTTCTCTAAGGCTTCCTTTTTGAATTAATATTATTGCAAGGACTTGTCCCCTCTTCTGTATGAACTTTGAACCCCTAGCTCTTAATAAATGAAATTTTCTCCATTTCATAGCATCATCAAAAAAAGATTCTACCTTTTACTTTATGTTTTACAACTTTTCTCCCACCTCCAAATTAATTGTACTAATATTACTAGCCAAGTTATTTCTTATAATTATGTTCTGGCCTCTTAAAATGGGTGAAGTCATGTCCTTCTTCAACATGTCACTTACAATGATTTCAATCTTTTATTAAAAGGCTTGCCTAGGACTCTTGTGACATTAAAGAATATTATTTAATTTTTTTTCACACAATATATTTTGATCATATTCTTTCCCATTCTCCAACCTCTCTACATTCCTAACTTCTTATTCTCTTTCTCACAAAAAAAAGAAAAAGAAAAGGGGAAAATTAAAACAAACAAGCCAATCAGACAGCAAACAAACATCACAAACTAAACTAAAACAAGCAAATAGAGGTGCCACAAAACCCAAAAATCCAAAAAAGCAAAAAATACAAAATCTGATTTCTGTTGGCCAACTCTTTAGCATAGGCCCTGCCCTGCAGTGTGGTTGACAGATCCAGTGTCACTCTATTGGAGAAAACTGAGTTTCCCTTTCTCAGCAACTGTCAATTGCAAATGGCTGCTTGGTTAGAGGTTGAATGGTGATCACTTCCCCTTCCCAGGGTTGGGGGATTTGATTGATTTAAACCTCCTCGAGTCTTGTGCGTGCTGCCACAGTCTCTGTGAGTTTGTATGTGCATCAACCCTGTTTGGCCCGGATGACTCTCTTTTCTTGGAGCTGTCCATCACCTCTGGATCTCATGATGATCTTTCTTCCTGCCTTCCCTTCCACATAGATCCCTGAAACTCGAGGATAGGAGTGTCATGAAGACATAAAGTTTAAGAATGTGTCCTCTGAAGTTTCTCACTCTCTGCATACTGTTTAGTTGTGAGTCTCTGTGTTATTTCTCAGCTACTGCAAAACGAAGCTTCTCCAATGAGGTCTGAGTGGCACTGATCCTCTGGGTATAGCGATACAGCATTAGGAAGCCTTTTATCACTATAGTCCTTCAGAACAATGGTCCTCAACTTTCCCAATGCTGCAGCCCTATAATAGAGTTCCTCATGTTGCTACTTCATAAGTAGAGTTTTTTTTTACTTTTATGAATCATAATGCAAGATATCTCACTTACAACCCCTATGAAAGGGATTTTCACACCCTTGACGGGGTTCTGGCCCACAAGTTGAAAACTGCAGCTTTAGCAAACTGATAATAGCATGTTTTCCCCTAGGATCCATCTCCACCTTGCTTCATGTTCTTAGATACTTTAGCAGTGTTAGATTTGTTTTTCTGCTCCAGGAATAGTCCTTAATCCAATCATGATTTCAGATATAACTCTGGAGGTTTCGTTTTTCTTATCAGGCTTGTCTCAAGAGTGGGGCCTTAACTCACCATCTTTGCACATTTCCTTTGGGAGTTAACATATTTTACCAGCCTTAGAATATGCTGGCCCAACCCACATATGTGCACTCTCATTTCAAGTAATTCCCCATGGACCATCCAGGATCTTTGTAGCCAAAATTGCACCCAGGAATTGCACCTCCTAGTCTTCTCTGTTCCTTGCAGGCATTTGAGGTAGATAGTGTCTCAATCCTGAGTTCTCTTAAGTGAAGTGCTCTTGTCTTATTCTTCTCAAACACAATCTCTGTGGTTTTCTTTCCAGATGACTTAATAATGTGGGTAACTCTGATCTTCTCTCTGTGTGCATATTATCCAGTTTAGGTGATTTTATCTACTTAGTTGATTGTTCCTTTCATCTTACTCTGTTCTCTCTGGCTTCGTGAATCTCCTTTGCACTGTTTTTTTTTCATGTAGTATTATTGTATTATCTTGTGTTTGTATTTTTATTCTCTTCTTTGATATTTTTATTCTTTTTTCAGTATTTCTCAATGTCCTTGCTCATCATGTTCTTCTTAGCATTTGGGGTACAGATATACAGATATATCATTATTTTCTGCTAACTCATAACATACATATAATTTAAAGTTATAATATTTGCAATCCTTATGTGAACTGTAATTTGATTTACAGTTTTGAACAGTCAGAAAGCAAAACTTTTGACATTTCTAAACATAAATGATGTTACTAAATCTTAATTTTCTCCAATTTTATAATGCCTTATAGTATTTATTATAAAATTGGAACTTTCATTCATACTACTTTGAACTCATTAATATAGAATCTTATTTAATTACTATTTTAAGATACATTTAGTTATAGATACATATTATAAAATAATTGTTATTTACCTTCTGGAAAATACTTTCAATTCTATATATCAAGATTTAGCCAATCTAGAGTTTGAAATTTTTTTTGATTTTGCATTGTTGAAGGCACTGCTGAGCTATATCCAGTCCTGATGTTTTTATTTGTTAGATCAACTGGACTGCCAGTTCAACTACATCAGAGAGGTTCATCTAAAATACACAATATTCTTACTGCCGATTTCTCCTATAAAAGACATAGGAACAGATTTAGGTAGGTACACAGTTTTCATCTTTAAAATTCACAGATATCTGTCAACAGTTGAGTATAAATATGTAGTGCTCTGCCATTTTTAAAAAAGTTTTAAAAAAAATATGATGGCAGCTTTGCTAAAAATAGAAACCTTATCAGAGTGGTTTCTTCGTGAGGTAGATGGCAATTAACATAGAAATTCACAATTGGACAACATGCAGACTGTGAGCGACTTTGCAGTTCTCAGCTCAGAATGGGATGTCTTTATAATGCATCTCCTCTCAAAGCTCAAGGCTCGATGCAGAAGGGGTGGGAGGCAAAATGATGGTAAGAGCCAGGGATAGTGGACAATTTTAAAGAGACAGCATTTTTCAGACACAACTGGGCAGATGTACATATGAACTCACAAAGGGCGTGACAGCATGCACAAGACCTGCACAACTCAAGTCAGAGCAAACGCCAAGATGAAAAAGAAATAGGCACAAAGTCCCACAGCCATTCAAAAAGCTATTCACAAACAACAGATTCCTGGAGAAAGAGGAAAGTTGTTCTTCTTCAATGAAGTAAATATATACAGGGTATAATAACCATATTCTAGGATAAGCCCATGTTCAGGAGCAGTTGGTCAACACAAATTGTACCCCGTAGAGAGAATATCTTGGGTATTGTAGGGATGCATCATCTGTCAAGTAAAAAGACTATGGTCTATGGCTTAGGCAGAAAATAGAGGCGGGACATCCCAAAAGAGAGAGAATTCTGCAATAGAGCCAGGTGGGGGATTTGCTGGGAAGACTGAGGAGCCGGACATTAGGTACCTGAGCTCAGATAACCAGTCAAATGGCAGAATATAGATTAGAATAAATGGGTTATCTTTAGTTATGATCTAGTCAGAGAAGAGCCTAGCTATATTGCCAAGGCATTTGTAAGTATATGTTGAGTCTGAGTCCTATTTCTGGGAGCATTAGGCTAGGAGGGAGAACCAGGGCCTACCTACAACAGTTCCCCATATTTTGCAGTGGTTTCTTTCTTTTCTTTTCTCCTTTCTTCCTTCCTTTCTTTCTTTCTTTCTTTCTTTCTTTCTTTCTTTCTTTCTTTCTTTCTTTCTTTCTTTCTTTCTTTCTTTCTTTCTTTCTTTCTTTCTTTCTGTCTTTTGTACCTTAGGGGAGAGAAAGAACATGAAGCTTGATAGGTATAGAGGGAGGAGGATCTGAGAGGGTTAGGGGATGGGAAAATATGATTAATATGCATGATATAAAATCTTAAAACAATAAAGAAAAAATCTCTGTACATAATACTGAAAGAGCTCAAGATGATATCACCCATGCAACTAATCATCAATGTATTTTACACTTGATTCATACCATCACTACTCATGTGAGAAGAGTAACAGCCACTTGAGTGTCCCTCCATCAGTGAGCTGGTGGATACACATGATGTGATAGAACATACTACAGATTAGAGAGGAATAAGACTCTGACACTCACTACAGTGTAGATAGCAGAATGAAGCTTCTCTGAGCTGGGGCTGGGGCTGTCTAATGGGTGTCTAATGAGTAGAGTTTCAGGTTTGTAAGAGTTAAAATTCAGAGGACTGGTTGCTTAATACTGTCAATCTTTACACTTAAAAAAGATGGCAAATTTTGTCATTTCATTTTTATCACAAAAAATATATTGCACAGAGTATGAAAAATTGGGGACAGTATGTGAATTAAAAAAATTGTGATTTTTTTTTACAACAAATAGCCCTGAACAACTAGATATCCGCATGCAAAAATAATGAATCCAGACACAAGCTTTATACCCTTCACAAATATTAACTTGGAATAAAATGGATCACAGACTCAATGCATAAAACAAAGCTATAAAACTCCCAGTGGATAACAGACGGGAAAGTCTATGGGGTCCTGAATTTAACAGAGATTCTTCAGCTGTAACACTAAAGGTATGCTCCAAGAGTGAACTGGCAAAAAGGACTTTTAGAAATAAATCTGCTCTGTGGAAGACACCGTCAAGAGACTAAAAGGACATGTCAAAGGAAACACAATCCAGATACACAAGATATAAGATATACAATCCAGACTCCAAAGAGTTTTAACACTCAGAAGAAATAAAAAACAAAGCAAAACAACAAAAGAAACAAATAAAAACCCAACTCAAACAAGAGTGAAGAAATGGCCCACAGATATAAAAAGATACCTGGAAAGGGAGGTCCACATGTGACAAATCAGTAGCTGAAAAGATGCCAGTGCCATCAGAGAAATTCGAAGTAAGATAGCAATTGGGTACCAGCACCCATGAATAAGGTTCAAACCTGGAACATCAAAGCTACTTATTCCGAGAAATCAAAATCGTCTGTTTATATAAAAACTTGCTTGTTGATGTTTTCATCGGTTTTATTAATAGTTATCTAAACATGGAATCAGCCTAGATAGATGATAAGGTTAACTATAAACTGGGGTATATTCAAGAATCCACTGTTTTTAAGTAAAAAACCAAAATTATCTTTCAGGCCATAGGGAAAGACACACAAAAACATAAATGCACACAACTAAGTACAAAAAGTCAGTCAGTGTCATGTAATTTCAGCTCAATTGCTCTGGATAAGGCAAAATATGGAGGTCAGTGGTTGTCAGCGGGTTGTAGGGAAGGAAAGATAAGGCAGAGAATAGGGTTGTGGAACCGTGGAAACACTTTCTCATTTAGTGGTAGAGACATGAACATATACATCTGTTTGGAGCCATAGAATGTACAGCACAAAGAGTAAAACCCAATGCAAACCATGAACTCTGGGTGATTGTCAATGTAGGTATTTGTTTATTGTAACAAGCACAGCCACTCTTATGGTAGACTCTGATAAAGAGGTTGGCTGGTTATTAGTGAGACATTTGTGTTCCTTAGTTCAAGTTTCCTGTGAAACTAAAACTGTTCTAAAGCATAAAAGGCTAATAAATGTACAAATATTTTAAATCCTTGAATATGTATAGGCCATATAGGATGCCCAAGAATATATTAATATTTTTCTATTTTCCTACTATGATAATGTTTTGGTAATTTACTGAAAACAAGTAAAAATCGTGACTAGATCATGCTAAAGCTAATCATTAATCATGTGCTTTCAGTCTCTGTACCTGGTAGGGACCGTGTGGAGGGACAGCCTGTGGAAGTTGCATATCTGCATTCAAAAGTGTTTCTTTTTACTAATAATCCCTGTTTCATGGCAGTGGTGGGCCCCTTCCCAGAGATGCTTGCATCCTAATATCTGAAACTTGCAAACGTGTTCTTCCAGGCAGTAAAGGAGAACGAAGACAGGAGATAGAATTATGATTGCAAGCCAATTGACTCTAACATCACTAGACTTTTCTGGATTGGGTGGGAAGAAACCACGGAGACTATTGGAGAATAGGGGGAGGGAGGGATGGAGGGAGGGAGGGAGAGAGAGAGAGAGAGAGAGAGAGAGAGAGAGAGAGAGAGAGAGAGAGAGAGAGAGAGAGAGGTGAAAAGGGGAGAGGGGAGAGGGGAGAGAGGGGAGAGGAAAGGGGAGAGAGGAGAGATTGACCTCCTCTCTTGGCTGTGAAGACAGAGGAAGGTGCTAAGACTGCATATGGGAAGCTAAGGTGGTCTCTTATGCTCTGGGATGAATTGAATGCAGAGCCATCAGTGTCTTCATTATAACTCAGAAGATCCCAGTAAGATTTGTGATCTACGGAACCATAAAGTTACAAACTTGTACCCTGGTCTGTTAAATTTTAAGTAATTTGTTACAGCAGCTATGGGTTCTAGGGATGTTAAGTAAATGCGATGTGGGGTGCTGTCAATCTAAAGTAGATGTGACTGAGAAGAAAATGAACTCTAATGGTTCTCTAGAAACCTGTGCTTATTCAGCTCCTGAATTAAACTTGGATAAAGAAGAGGCAGACCCCTTTTGCCCCTCCCTTCTCCCTCCCTCCCTCCCTCCCTCCCTCCCTCCCTCCCTCCCTCCCTCCCTCCCTCCCCTTTTCTTTCTGAATGGACCCGTTGTTCACCTCTCACGTTGAAACATTTCCTTCCTGCTGTTATTTTCCCTATTGGGATTTGTCAGCAGAAATTTCTTCCAGACTGTCAGCTTGCTGATAAATATCTCCAATTTCCAACGCTGTCCCACCTCTGTGACTCACCTCGGTCTCTTACCAATATTGCAGTCAGAATGCTAAGAAGGGTGAATGGGCACCATTGCCTCAACTTGGAAGCCAGGCCTGCAAAGGCAGCTATATTGTGGATACGAGGCCTGGTTGTGTCCTTAGTGGGAGCCATCCTCTGCACAGCACCCCTCACCCATGGCACTTGTCTTGTTTTTCTATTGGAAGCCCGTCTCAGCTACAAACTCTTACTGCCCCAAAGCCTTTCTGAGTTCAGTTGGACAGCTACTTATGTTGTCATTTGTCATCTATAATTGTCGACCTTTGAAACTGGCTTTAGTTGCTTGCCTCCAATTCACAACCTTGAGCACTCTGTGAAAACATGGTCCGCTTTCATCCTAAAGGCTAGACACACAGTGTTTGCTCCTCCAGAGACCCAGCTGTGCCCTTTTCTCCAAACCTAACATGACTTTCCTGACTGTAGGCTAGACACAGTTGATTTATTGAGCCACATCTGTAATATGTCTTTGATTCTTTTATACTCTCTGAGAACCTTCTGTATTCTTAAATGAAAAGCACTTGGCAGGTAGTTAACCTTATCTCCCTTTGCCACAGTTCTATTTCATTCTAGTATCAATGAATCCAAGTCCTAAGCTGTCTCCTGCTTGTACTGAAACAATCCATATGTGACAATCTAGCCTTAACAAATCATAGAATCATTGATCTTTAGTGTCGAAAAGGGCCTTAAAGTAACTTCATGATATATATATTGACTTGAGAATTGCATGGTACAGCATTATATGAATGAGGATGTAAAACTATATGCGCATGTGTGTGTGTGTGTATTCACATATGTATATATATTCACATATGTATATATATTCATATATGTAAATATATATATACAATATGTATATGTATGAAGATATTTAAAATATGGCTCTGTATGTTTGCCCTCTGAGGGCACACATGGAAACATTAATAGGGTTGTTTCTGAGTGAGAATCATTTGCTGCTTCTGGTCTTTCTTCCTACGTAAAAACAAAACAAAACAAAAAAGAAAAAAAACAAAAAAAAACCAACCTCTACTAATTCTAAAACTAACTTATAGAAAATAATGGAAAATTGCTTTTACATTTTCAAAGGGAAGAATCTTCAGTCAGGAATTCTATGACAGCCTACTCACTTATCAGTGAGAGGACAGAATGAAACAGGCTTAGATCTGAAACCACTGTAAGTTTCCCTTCAATTTGTCCCTTTCAGAAAGCTCAGCAAAGGGAATATGCTAATAGAGTAGAAGTCACAGGGCGCAGAAAGCAGAAAAACACAAACGAAACTGTATTGGAAGCAATTCTGAGGATGAAAGTCACACAGCAATCTGAAAGAGCAGTTACTCCAGAGAGGAGCTGAAGTTGAGAGAGGGAACGAGAATACTCGTTTTTCCCCTGGAAGAAATAATTAAAAATAAGCAAATCTTGCAATGTCCCCAAATGTCAGAGTCTAAAGAGTGTCTATTCATACCTTCTTCTGTGCAGCCCCTAGTTACTAAGGACCTCTTTTGCACCGCCCGGCAGCAGCACTGTTTTATAAACCAGGTACCCTTGGTGTTATAAAGGGGGTGTTGTCTTCAGAAGGTTTGCATAGTTTACCCAAGAGTTGCCAATTAGCAAGTGCCAGGACTGGGATCCAGTAATAGAGTTAAAACTCAATGCTTTCTTTGCTTCTGTTCAAAGTCTTCTCTGTGCAGCAAAAATTCTTTGCTAAGAAACCTGCTTTCATGGAGTTGTGTGCTTAGAAAAAAAAATAGTGAGGAAAATAACTTGGAGGCTCTCTTGGCTGGCCATCTTGTGGTGATGCCTCTGGATAAATGGCCACCTGATGGCCTGTGACAAGGCACTCTTGTGCAGTCTTGGATGCTCAGATGATCAGACTGAAGCTCTCAGCCTGAATGGCTGCTGCACAGCCCAAAATGTCTGCTCAGCATAACTGCAAATTGGAAATAAATTTGTGAAGCATTGTCAGTGATAGAGCTCAAAGATTTTATGTGCTAAAGTGTCTTTAAAGTTCTTTTTCATTACAGTGTGTCCTTTTTCAATGGGGGGAATTTATTTTCTCTTCTCCAAGTGTGCTCAGTGAGGAGAAAATAGAGCTTTTGGTGGAAGATGCAGTTCTGATCTTGTGCTGCCGGATGTGGAATCCATGCCTTTCTTCACAGCCTGTAGTCCTTGCCATCCGTCCTCTCCTCACCACACCAGACTCCTCCCTAGAGGTTCTCTAGTTCTCAGCTAAGCCCCTCCCAAGTATTCAAGGTCTGCATCCAGTCAAAAGACATTCATTGAATATGGACAGGTAACCGCCCTGCCTACCACCTCTCTAATGTTAGGGTTGACATAACCCCTTATACTTTTATAATTAGTTCTTGGATGTATTTCATGTGTGTGTAGCATGAGGTAAAGGTCTGAAGCCATTTCTCTTTTATGGTTTTCTCTGACCGTTGGTGATTATTTGTTAAGAATTTCTTGGACCAAAAATTGAAAGGATTTCTTCCGGAATTCTTAGTTCTATTTTCTAAACTCAGTTTCTAGCTTTACGTTAATATCCTACTACCTTGATTTATCAATTTCTTTTGTATCAATTTTAAAATTTTTGGTTGATACATGTTCTCCAAGTTTACTTGCTTTTTTTTTTAAATTGTCTTGACTATTCATTTCAAGGTTTCTTATATTTCTATGTAAACTTTAAAGTCAAGCTTCCAACTAAGAAAATAAAAAAACAGTGAGGGTTTTAGCTACTCAGTCTTAGCCACACTCATAAGATGTCTCCATTTATTTAATTTTTTATTAACCAGTAACTTATTACAGTAGTTGATAACTATCTCTTAGACTACTTTTGCTAGCAAGTTAAATAGTTCATTGTTTTTGGTGCTTTAGACAATACATTGTTTTAAATGTTCATGTGGAAGTTTTTACTGCCCTCGTGAAGAATTACAACTGATTTCCTATGCAGATCATATAGAGCCGATCTCACTGAATCCGCTGATAGTGTCTGGTAGTTTGGAGGGTTTGTTTGTTTGGTCATTGCTCCTTGGCATTTTCCTACCTTCACGCTCACATCATCTAGATGAAAAGACACTTTTATTTCTTCTTCTTCATTCTCTAAGCATCTAGGGTTTTGATGTTGTTGTATTTTTGTTTGTTTCTGTTTTTATTTTTGCTCTCATTGTACTTGTTAAAACACCCAATAAAATATTAAACGAAAGTGATTCCCTTTCTTCAGTCTTAGAAGGAAGGTGATATTTCACTACTAAGTGCCATGTTGGTCAATGTTTTCTGCTGTCCAGGTCATAGTATCTTCCCAGCTCGTGCTGTCCCCTCCGGAGAGCTGAGCTGCTGATCCCAGCACCGACTTCTAGTAATAGCAGAGGGGCAGAGGTCTCCACTTCCTATTTCAGATCAGATCAAGCCAGCACCTTTCAGTGATGCTATTCACACCCACCACCTCCCTACTACCATGGCTAGCCTCACCCCCATGGCTAGCCTCACCCGGGCAAAAGTGCTACCCCGGCCAGGGTGGGGGAAAGAGGAGGGAACATGAGCAAGAAGGACTTTGGCCAGCACTATTATTACATACAGTTCAGGCAGCTAGCTTGCTTGCTTTCTCTCCCTCTCCCTCTCCTGCCTCTCCCTCTCCCTCTCCTCCCTCTCCTCCCACTCCCTCTCCTCCCTCCCCCTCTCCCTCTCTTCCCCCTCTCCCCTCCCCCTCCCCCTTTCTTTCTCTCTTTTAAATGAATAAACATTCCTCAAATTGTAGCTTGCTTTTAGCCCATTTCCAGGTTTCTGGAAGAGTTGTTTGAGATCATTTAATTCAGTCTTATTGTTTTTTTGTTTTCAAGGAGGAGGAAGGTGATATTTTATCACAGCCATGGTTGGAATTTTGAGTTGCTGAAACTATAGCTGGCTGTGTATGCATTTTAAGATTCTTTTCTTTAAGTATTATGAATCAATAGGAAATGTCTGCTACTGAAAGACATTTCTTTGTCACTATATGAAGGCTTTGATGGCCCCTTCCTGTAACCCATTAGATTATCATAATATTCACTATTCTAAATTATAAATTGCCTATTTAATTATTTTAAACCCCATAAAGTATAAACTTTATTAAGACAGGAAATATTTCTTTTTGTTGCTATTGTTGTTCATTAGCTATATTGCTGGGGCCTAGCCAAGTCTAGTCTATTTGGATGTGCTGAAATGCTCTTAAATATATTTTCTAAAACATTCTTTTGTTTTTGTTTTTTGCCATTCTGTTTCTTGTTCCCTGTGAATCTCTGTTGGGAAAATAAGTGAGAGCATAGGAAACAGAGGAGATATGGTGACTATCATTCTCCTTCTACATAATTGGTTACCAGGGTTCTTTTCACTGAAGAAAGCATAGCAGTAGTCTCTCAAATTGAATCCCCACTAGTGTGATTACTTATTTCACGTGTTTTTGTGAACTCTCAAGTTATGTTTGGAAGCTTTAGCATGTGGTTATAATTTTAGGCAATACAGTTTTAGTGTCATAGGTCTACAATTTTGTTCTTCCCCTGTGTGTAGCTGGTTGAATACCTTCCTCTCTGGTGACCATTCCTCTATTGCAATATAATAGGTTGGGTTCTTTTATTGGTTTTTCAGGCCCTGCTTTGCTGGAGAGTAACCTATGATCTTGCCCTGTTGTTTCAGAACCCCAGGGGCCAGGATGTGGCTGTTTGTATTTCTGAAAGCTTGAGTAGTGAGGTTTTGTAGTCATGGGGCCCAGCGAGTGGGAGCTATTGGAGAGTCACCAGGACTAGATCATCTCAAAAGCCCTTTCCACACTGAGAGTATTATCTTCCATTCTTCTTCCAGCAGAGAATTGTTTTTTTTTTGGTTATGTGCTCATAGTCACTCCAAACTTCCATGTAGAGCTCAAGTCTTTGAAGATGCAGCTTATTCAAGCAAAAGAAAAGATGGTTTCTGGCTTGTATTTGTAAAGTCACATAAGACTTAGCTTGCACCTATCCCCTAGGATGAAAAACAGAATGAGAAATGGGAATGTCACAAAAAAAAATCTTGTTTTTTTTGAGACACTGGTAATGGGTATAATACTATTAATTATCTGATATGTTGGATGGCTATTATTTTGATCCTTGTATCTTTTCTGGACCTGCAAGTGAACATCTGCTATTGTCTCCTTCCTGCCCCAAGTCTTAGAAAAGCAATGCCTCCCAGCATGAGCTTATTTTAAAACTGAACTGAAGAAGACCTTTCATGTAAAAAGTGTACACTGGGTTCTGCTTAATGATTTCCATCGACTGTTTTCCTCGGAATACAATAATGTAAACTTTGAGATAACTGTGGCAGAGAGTTGCTCAGACCACATAAATGCTCTTGCTCAAACACGGGTATTTGATTCCCCTTTGTGAGAAATAAAGACTCACTTAGGTCTCCAAAGGGGAGGCAGAGATCAATGCCATGGGCCGAATGCTAGCGGCTTCTGTGGCACTGGAAGAAATTGCTTCCTCTGGATGCCAAAGGCCAAGCTTTGACTAGGCAGGCTTCTACCAGGCAAGGTAAGGAGTGGTAACAGCATGACTTCTCCCAAGGCACAGGAGAAATGCTCTGTTCTCCAAGTACAAACCAAGCACAAGCCGTGCTTCCCCCTTAGAGTCTCCTCCATGAACTTAGCAGTGTTCACGGCAGGGAGAAGTTGCATCTTGAAAGCAAGAAAATACATAATTTTAATATGCAATTTCCTAACCCAGGAATTCTTAGAATGATTATTCGCATTGTTTGTCAGATCTGATACTGGGAGACATTTTGATTAAATTATATGTACCAGAGCAAAGATATAAATGATATATGCAGTAAGTAAAAAACACATAAATATTTATGCCTTTAATAAAATAGGATTAAAGATAATGGAAAATATCACTACTGTTATTATGAAAACAACTACAGACAGGAAAATTTAGGGAATATATTGAATAATAAGTGCATAAGCAACAGAAGAGCTATATAGTTCACATCATCTAGTTGAATATGTCAAAATAGTTAATAGAGATTTTGAATCTTTTCAAACCATAGAAATGGTAAGTATTTGATCAGATCATTACACATTACATACATGTATTGAAATTTCACACTATAGTCTATGCATATGTACAATAGCACATGTCAATTAAATATAAAAAAATTAAATAATAAGTGTCCTACAATGATGGTGTGGTGGCTTGATTAGGTTTGATCCCCTAGATTCATGTGTTCGAATCCTTGGCCCACAGGGAGAGGCACTTTTAGGAGGTGTGGCCTTGTTCAAGTAGGTGTGACCTTGTTGGAAGAGATGAGTCACTATGATTGTGTGCTTTGAGGTTTCCTATGCTTAAGCTCCACCCAGTATGGAATCAGAGCCTCCTCCTGGCTGCCTGCAGAAGTCAGTTTCCTTCTCTTGCCTTTGGATAAAGCTCTAGAACTCCAGCACCTCCAATATCATGTCTGCCTTCATTCTGCCATGCTTGATAATGGACTGAACCTCTGACATTGTAAACCAACTCCAATTAAATGATTGCCTTTATAAGAGTTGCCTTGGTCATGGAGTCTTTTCACAACAATGAAAACTCTAAGATAGGAGGGGGGGATTGAGGTGTGTCTTTTTTCTCTCTCTTTTGTACTTAAATTACTTTAAAAATGTAAGATGTAGATTAGTTAATAAAGAACAATTGGGTATAAATCTCACCTGACCACCTGAGCAACATCTTCTAACCCCCATCCTTTCCCTGAGCATTCATTCATTATTAACAAAGGAAGGGCATATGTGTTTATATTAGAAAGAGATCTAGGTTTAATGTTAGTCTCGTTGATCCACAGTGACTAAGCTGATGTATGTGTGATGGACCACTCAGCCCACCTAGATTGTTCTCCTAGGTATTGCGGTAATCTGTCATGCAGAAAGTTGACTATTGACAAAATAGCTCATCAAGGAGGAACTCTGGCATGTAGCTGCTACAAACACTGCTGTACCTGTAGTATTTTTAATTGATGAGGTAATTGTATGATGCCATGAAATTTCAATACATGTATGTAATGTATAATGATCAAGCACTTAGTCTACTCAGTACTGCAGTTGAATGGTCTAGTCTCCTTGTCTAGCCTCTGTCACTTGTGCCCAAATAAATGTTCATTAGCATCCCAAACCTACTTGAATATCCCAGTATTGACACCATAAAATGTTAAAACTTTTCAGTAAGTACACTTCTCACTTTCTAGAGCAGCCATTAAGTTCCAGCCTAATGAAATGTTAACAACATCTTTTTCCTTCTGCTTCCTCTCACACTGCTGTTCTCCTTCCTTGGTGTGTGTGTATGCTTCTTGATAAGCTTTGCCTCACCAGACTTTGTGCTATTTTACTATGGTTACCCAAAGCCCATAGCATGAATCACTTTCTCATCATTATGTGATTCTCTTTATATCTCTAATACACAAACAATCCCATTGTATATAATCAGAATTTACTCTTTCCTCAGACACTAAGTTCCTTCTAGAAGAAGGTTATGCCCTGGTCATCTTCATCTAGACCACACCATTAAAAAATTTTAATATAAAATAAAGAATTGCAAATGTTTGTTGAGTGAAGAATATTTGCCAATCATTCATTGATTCATATCATTCATTTTTTCCACTTGTTATGTAAGTGACTGAGTTAATGAGCTGCCACATATTATTTCATGGAATAGTGAGATAAGTGTCTAAACATCTTTTCCATCTTAAAAGAAACAAGAACACTGAGAACGCTGTAAACTGCCAAAATTAGCATTTAGGATGCTGCACACACTCATGTTAGGAAAGTATTGTTCTCTGAGTTATACTCCAGTCCTAACACATTGGATTTTCATTATTAACTCCACGGGTTTAGAGTCACTCATGGAAATACCCAGCTAGGTGTATCTACAAAGATATGTTCAGAAGGTGGTAGCTTACAAAGGATGACAGACTCTGTATGAGAACAGCGCTCTCCTCTGGGCTGAATTCTGGATTGAATGAGGAGTAAGCTTGGAAGGAGCAGTCATCTCTCTCTGCTTCCTGACTGCAGATGCAGTGTGAGCAGGTGCTTCCTGTTCTCTCCTACTGCCACAGCTGGAGCACTACTCCCCTCTCCTTTGCTCCCCTCCCCTTCCCCCTTTAGACCCTTTTCTTCCTGCCTCCTCCCCTTCTCTCCATTTCACTCATTATTCTTCTCAGTTTCATCAATTTTTGAACCATTCTGTTCCACTCTATTTCATTAAAACAAAAGCAAAAGCAAAAACATGCTAACCAACCCAATAAGTAGATTTCATTTCCCTCTGATGTGGAGGTTGGCAGTAAATGGCCACAAAGTAAATATTTAAGCTCTGTAGCAAGGATCTTGGTTGCAAAGGCTCAATTCTAACTGGAAGAGTCAAAGCATGCACAGACAACCTGCAAACAGATGTACCGGATAGCTACATTCCAAGGAACATTATTTACAAATACACAGGGTGTTATATTTTGCTCACCTTTACCCTAATAGAGATGTAAAATAAACAGGGTGTGAATAAACGATTGATAGTCTGGTAGCTGATGTCTCAGTTTTCAACATCTAATTGTATGTGATGAGCTTGAAATTTGTCTTCTCTGAGATACTCTAAGGAGCTACGAAAAAAAAAACTGAATTTCAAAAATTTATTTTGCTGTTATCTTCTAAGCTCTATAGCTAGGACGCCAGTCAATGCTCATATGCAATAGCTGAACTGAAAAATGCAATAGGCATCACATGCTTTTGGCCTAGCATTGTTCTGAAAACCGGACATAGAATTATTCTATGAACAAGTCATAATTGTAATGGTTAGGCTTCTGTTGCTGGCTTATTTGTTTGTTTCTATCCCCAGTACCCACATGATGTGTCTCACACTTAACAGGTGCCAGTGACCATTTGTTGTCTACCTGTGTAATGGACTACACAAATAGATTAAGGCTGGTGTGGCACTTGCCTTTGTGGAGCTCTGTCTGGGTGGGATACACAGAGGTGCAGGGATGATGAGTGGAGAGCAATGGCCGAGCAGAGCATGCTGCTTCCTATGCCTATATAACAGACACGTAGCTTCTAAGAGGTAGGCAAAAGCATTGAGGCACACTTCCACAAGGAAGGTTTCAGAGCTGGGAATTACAGTGTGAGAATCGACCACCAGCTGAACAGGCGGGGCTGTAAGACAGAGGGAGAAGGAAGGCTTCAAGCAGAAAAGATAGCACAGGAAAAATGAAGAACTGAAGGTTAGAGTCCAGAATATTAAGGGAAGATTGAGGAGCGAAAGCAGGGACTGGCTTCCCAAGGGTCAGGTAATCACATTTAAGGAATCTTGCCTTCATCCTTCATTTTCCCATTGAAAGAGTAACTGGCAAGAAATAATGGAATCAGACCTCCGAGTGTTAGAAAGATTATATTCAATAGTAGGAGGCTTATGGAAAAAATAGAAGACCAACGGACAACAGGATGATTATTTTCCAGAAGCTGAAGGAAGTCAGTGATCTGCTCAGACAGGGCTTGCCTGTAAGTCCCCTGCCTCTTTGGAAGGAAATCACTAGTGACTAAGCATACATTTGGATATCGAAACTTCCTAAATTAGGTTTATGACTTTTGTTACTATGAAAGGAGAGAGAAGCTTTTTAAAAAAATTACATTGAGGGAGAAAAATTCTTTGCTTTGACAACTACTTGAAATGTTGGCAGTTCCTTTGATATGCCCATGAAGTTAATTGATTTAGGAGCTCACCAATGGCTTACTGAGCACTGTCCTTGTCTAACTCCATGTTAGATGCTGGACATCTGATATGGGCAAAGTAGGCTAGGATCTTTATGGAAATTGCATTTTAACAGAGGAACTGGAACACAGGAATGCTCAGGTCAATAGATGACTATAAACACTGATGATTCTGATAAAGAAATCTAATAAGGTGCTGTACAGATGAGTGAGAGAGTTTGATTTCTGCTGGGATAGTATCTCTGAAGAGAACTATGTAGAGTAACTCCTTGATGGAGAGAAATTTCTCAGTGTCCACGGGTAAAAGAGCTGTGAAAGAGAAGACTATTGAGGTGGAGCAAAGGCTAGGTCCTGGGGAGGGAGAGAGCTGGGCCCTTGAGAGGTCAGTGTGAGGAGGACCTGGGGACTTGGCATAAGTTCCCAAACAGAGATTCCAACATGTAAGACCTTGAAGGCAATATCCAGAAATTTCATTCTTTTCATTCTTCTCCTGGGTAAGGTCCAGTAAATAGATAGACCTAGAAATAAATCATATTGTTTGAGTTACCCAGGTTCAGAAAGGCAAAGTCACAATCCTCTCTTGTTTGAGGCTCCTAGCTCTAAATCTTGAGATATAAGTGTAGTCCTCACCACTCACCAAAGCAGCTTTTCTATGCAACACATGGAGAACATTATAGAAGGCAAACCATCAAAAGCCTTAGGTGTGGAGCCCAGTCTCAGCAGATATATCTATAATACAACTTCCACACCAAAGGCTCAGGGATCCTTGGGGAAGATGAGTGGGAAGACTTTAAGAGCCAGAGGATGGGGGAGTTTGTTGTGAGACTGTGTCTCATCATCTGCCTAAGCACAATCTGAACAAAGAAAACAATAATAGACATGATAACCCAGACAAGGAAAGCCCAAATAACTAAAGGCAAATAGGGAATGTGAGAATGTGAGAGACAGTCTTCCCCAGAAAAACACACGTAATATTATACAGACCAAGCAGGATACACACACACACACACACACACACACACACACACACACACACACACACACACTGAGTTTGGAGAGAGGAAAGGGAATTATAATTATATTATAATATCAAAAACTAGAATATTTATTTAAAAACCTGAGAGGACCTTAGGGTGGAGGTTTTGCATGAAACAGAAGCAGATGTCAAGGCTGACTTCCTGAACTTTCAATGTCATTGAGGCTTAAGTGCTCAAATACTGAGATAGGAAAAATTGGAAATATAAAGCAGTTTTGTGGAGAAGATCAATCATATTTTCAAAGTCCATTGTTGGATATCATTGCTTTTCTCCATTCCGAAGAAACTCACCAGCTCCTTAAACAGGAAAAGGCTGATCCAGTAAATGCTTTTATACCAGGGGCTGTTCACTGCTTCCACCCCGGATCTGGTGAGCTTTACTGGGGGAGCATAAGGGTCATCATCAAATGCATAGATTTCACAGTCCTCATAATACACGACTGATTGGTGTACTTGAATGCATTTTATTTACTTATTTGTTTTTGCCATGACAAAGTATAATAAAGAACCCCATGAGTAGGCAGCATTTGGGTTTGGTCTGAATGTTCGGGGACATTGAGGGTGGTGTAGAAGATCATCCTAGAACATGCAGAAACAGCTTGGTGAAGGAGAAAAGACTTCAAGTGCATTTTTATTCAGTATTTATGTCACGACTATGATTACAGTCAATCAAAGTGAGTGAGGGACACTTCAGCTTTAGTAGCACCACTGTGGAGTGCTGTAAGAGGTCGAACTATGTCTACTTGCACATTTATGGCTGTGCGTGCAGACTGGCGCCATAGTTACTGACTCAGGATAAAGGGCTGGGGCAGGTCTTCTCAGCTGCAGCATTTCATTAAATCGTATGCATTGCTCATCTGTGCAATAGATAATTTTAATTTCACAGACAAAGATATTGTTATTTTACATCAGTAAACCCATTGAGAATTTAGAATTCTATATAACCTTTCATTTCTTAAAGAGCACAAAAACTATCATCACAGTATATTAGTGTATTGATTAAGACACATTTTCTTTTTGTTGTTGTTGTTGTTTAAGACAGGGTTTCTCTGTGTAGCCCCTGACTGCCCTAAAACTCACTTGTACACTACTACCTGGTTTGAAATGTATTCTTGTTTCAGCTTGTTATTAGAATGTGGCTTATATCTTGGGGATTCAAGTATGTAATACTGATATGTACATTACTATATTGTTCCCTGGTTAATAGGCATTGGTACACTGGAGTTCATTCTTGAGAGAGAAACACGCTGATCCCATAGGCAATGATATGAACACTTCTTGTTTGGTGAATGTGGATCACAAGTCCTGTTGGCATGAAGCATCACTTATGAAGGCATCCATGGACTAGGAATGTGAAGAAAGAATCTGATCTTAAATAGTTTTCCAGGTCAACCTGGGGTTTCAAAAGAATGTTGCCCAGTACATTTGTCAATATGTATTGTTTGTTGTTAACATTGTGTCTGGTCCCTCACTGGCCTCCAAGAGATGCCTCCAGAGACTTGCAGCAACATTCTGCCCTGGGGACAAATAAAAAATGACAAGTTTCTCAACAGAAACTGTTTCGAGACCCTAAGGTTTGTTAGAATTTAATGGGAACCTCATCATTCCACGTTAAAGCTATTCTTTAAAATGGGATTATTTGGGTGGTAATGATCAACATGAAGAGAAACATATCCAACAACTTCCACCATTTATAACACCGGACATGTCGTTTGTGAAAATTTTGAGATAGACTCTTCAGTGCATGAGAAAAGTTTAATGCAAAAGGGTGAAGTGGTTTTGGTATGGACCTCAGAAGCAAAGCAAAGGAAACATAAGCAAATGCTCAAAGTGATATGCAGGAAAACATGATTTGGAGCAAATCCTTCTTCAGAAAAAGCACAGGTTGGAAATAAGCTTTAGGGAACATCTCTATTCTTATCTGGAATAGATTTTGATGTGAAAGTGGATTGAATTTCGTGTTGTAGCTACTTTCCACAAAGGCAAAGGCAGAGGACTATTTCTCAGAGTTACTGGTACATGGTATTACTCTTCTATGTCTTCCTGAATCATTGTTTTCTGCCCCCACCCCTACCCTCTGCTCCATTCTCACTGTTGCTTTTGAAAATTCTCATTGTCTTAATCACCCACTCTTCTGTGCATCATTTTCTCTTCCTATTGTTATGCCTTTAAATAATAAGTATACATTAAATCACTACAAACTATGCAGTTTGATTTCCATTGAAAATATTTATGCATGGCTTTATCTGACCTAGGTTATTTCTAGATTCTAAAGCGGTAGTTCAGTATTCTGTACTAGAATCCCAATTCAGAGCAATAGGGGTTCCCATGGGTGGGAGCTTTGCCTGAAAATCAGATTTGGCAATTTAATCGTTGGTAATCCCAGTGGATGCCCTGAGCCTGTTTCTCTGGCTCTTCTCTATACTCTGACCCTGTTGTCTTGGCTATTTGTGTGTTCTTTGGGCTCCATGTCTTGATTATAAAACTTTTTTCCCCTTACACGAAAGACTCATTTGTAAACCCCAAACACTGTTCTGCCCATACAATCTTAGACATACTAGGACTTTAAATCCAGGGTTTCCCTATACTTAATTTTCAAGGGGGAGCATGGCTTTTAAATCCAAAGACATGGGATTTGAGTGGTCTCTCTCTAGTCATTGTTTTTGTTTAACATAGGGGCTACTTAAAGTCTTAATTTCATAGCAACCAAAGGGAGGTAACAATAAATATTGAATTTATTTTGGGAGAAGGACTAACTTAGATTCTCTCTCTCTCTCTCTCTCTCTCTCTCTCTCTCTCTCTCTCTCTCTCTCTCTCTCTCTCTCTCTCTGTCTCTCCCTCCCTTCCTCCCTCCCTCCCTCTCTCTCTCCCTCCCACCTCTCTCTTTCTTTCTTTCCTTCCACGCCTCTCCCCTAAACATTATATTAGTCCTTTCAAGATGTATATTAACTGGAATGGTCATGTTCCTGGGGAACAGTTTGACTCTCTATGTAGCATATGCTGAGGTGGTTAACATTTGTTGACATACAGTGGACTTTAGTGGCTTTTTCCATTGCTTTCCTTTTAGCTTCCCGTTTATGCTCTGGAGTCACCCATTCTCTGTGCTCATCAGTGGGACTACTCTTTGTCTTGGTAAGTGGTAGCTATTTGGAAGGCAAAGCTACTAGACCTGACTGCCACCTGGCAGGTAGGTCATGAGCCTCTACCTTCTTTTCAAATTAGTTTTAATACTGCATCTTGTATTTGACTGCTGGGCGTGTTGGTCAGCTGTTCTGTTGGTGTAACAAATGCCTAAGGAAAACAATTTAAGAGGAGAAAGGATTTCACAGTTTCAGAGGTTTAAAAGCATGGGCAGCTGACTCTTGATTTGAGCCTTAAAGAAGCAGAAATTTGTGGTGGAAGGGTGTGGCAGAGAGAGGCTGCTTAATTTGAGAAGGCCACAAACTGAAAGGGTAGGCAGGAAGGGGCCAAGGATACAGGATACTGTCTAGGACACTCTAACATGGCTTCCATTTTCCAATAAGAAAAGTTAAGACTCCAACAGGAAATTAATGAGTTTATTAGTTAACCTACCTGTGAGAGATTTGATCCATTAGCATGGACCAGGACCTCATTACATGAGTTGTTTACTCATTACTTCCCATTTAAACTACACCAAATACCAAATTACGAGTGTGGTGGTTTAACTTTTATTTTTAAAGTTTTTTATTTTTTGCTATTTGTATGTACTTTTTTCTTGTGGAACCTTAGCTTACTTCGACAGGTCTTAGGATAAACTTTACAACATACACACACACACGGGGGTGGGGAGAGAGAGAGAGAGAGAGAGAGAGAGAGAGAGAGAGAGAGAGAGAGAGAGAGTCAGTTTCTGACTTAAAAATCTATCAGCGTTTCAGTGTTTGTATTGTGGTTTTTCTTTTAAAGATTTATTTATTTTTTTATTTATATGAGTACACTGTCGCTTTCTTCAGACACACCAGAAGAAAGCATTGAATTGCATTACAGAGGGCTGTGAGCCATCATGTGGTTGCTGGGAACTGAACTCAGGACCTCTGGCAGAGCAGTCAGTGCTCTTAACTGCTGAGCCATCTCTCCAGCCCGTATTTTTGTGTTTTAAGTGAGGGTCTCATAGAGGTCGGACTGAAACCAACCATGTAACTAAGGCTGGCCTTGAACTCCTGATCCTCCAGCTTTTAACTCCCAAGTGCTGGGATCACAGAGATTAGAAATTCAAGACTTTAATGTTTAATTTTTCCAAGTTTTTGTTCCTTTTGTGAATGTTTACACACACACACACACACACACATATGATAAAGAGAACAGAAACAAACCTATGAGGGTAACATTGAACATTCTATTATATATATTACATTATATATAATATTTATATATTTATATATAAAGGATATATATATGTATATATATACACACACACATATATATATACATATATATATATATATCCTTTGATAATGTCCCACATGAATGCTTAATGAATGGTAGTATTGCTTTGTATAATCTAGTTTTGTATAATCCTGTAGCAATGGCACCAGAATTGTCTGCGAGCATAAAAGAAAGTCAGAATGCTGCATCTCAGAATCACCACTCATCATTCTAGTGGGATTTCCAGGTAGACGCTATGTGCAAAGCTATATGAAAACACACACCCACTCCCTTATCCAGCGTGCTGCCTTACCCTGTGTGTTGCCTATGGTCCGTACGCTCCTGGCAGAAAAGAGTACGCTCCTGTGTGTCTTATCACAGTTGAAATGCTTTCCCGTGATTGAGGTTGTAGTTTTAAAGTTGGGTTGTCTTTTTGTTTGTTTGTTTTCTACAGGAAATGTGTATTAACATACATTGCAAAAACTAGGAGAAGGAAAGCAAAAACAGATATGGAAGAGCTCATTTGAGTGCGATCTGAGGCAGGGTGAGATGGACCCGGAGTGCAGAGGGCTTAACGGAGCTAGCTCATAATGAACGTCTCTCCAGGGGACCTTTTGCTTCCATGAGGAAAAATAGATAATTGAACTTATAGATCGTCCCTTCCCTCTACTGAAACATGTGTGAGCGCTGACAGCCTGAAGCTCCATTAAACTTCCTCAAGACATGGGCTCACCCAAGTTAGTGGGGTCATAGATTTCTGATTCTTTTCATAGTCACTAGACTTGGGTAGGATCAAATCAGTGATTTAACATTCCTGAATCTGTTCCCTTATGTTTCATGTTGCTTAAATGTTACCTTCATAGTATTGCTTCTGTTCTCTTTACCTTGTTTCTTTGTTTGTTTTTGTCTTTTCAGATGTGGCAATGCACGCTAGGGGCTTTAGCGCTAGGGGCCTGAATTCACCATTTTAATGACAAATTCTCCACTGCCTGCTTCCCCAACTGTCAAGTGAAGATAGCAGCCTCCACTGCACGGGGCGACAGTTAAGATTAAACACGTTTTAAGATATTGCAATGGCAGAAAAATCTCTAGTGTGTTCCCCGCCCATTTACCCTGCTGAGGTCATGCTTGAAAAACAGTATTCATCACTAGCGCCCCCTACTGCCCCATTGAAAGTAATTCCTCCAGTGGTTACTACTGTGTAAACACTCAGAGAGAGAGAGAGAGAGAGAGAGAGAGAGAGAGAGAGAGAGGGGGGGGGGAGGGGGAGGGAGAGAGGGAGGGGGAGGGAGAGAGAGAGAGGAGAGAATAAATCACCTCTTATGCCATAATCTCTTCAGGCGACAGCTTGGGTCATTGCAAGAGACCTAACAAATCATTGATATAATATATTAAATTAATAGATTCCATAAGGAAAACAAGATGCAGAAGTTTCTTGAGCGCTGGGCAACTGGCTGCAGACTGTAGAGTCGCTGCTATTAAAGATGTGTTGAATCGCCGGGCAGTGGTGGCGCACGCCTTTAATCCCAGCACTTGGGAGGCAGAGGCAGGAGGATTTCTGAGTTCGAGGCCAGCCTGGTCTACACAGTGAGTTCCAGGAAAGCCAGGGCTACACAGAGAAACCCTGTCTCAAAAGAAAAAAAGTGTTGAATCAATAATACCTTTAAAATTCATTTCTTTTACATTTTAAACAATTCTTATTTTAATCAGCGAAAAGGCAAGATGCTGTCAAGGGCAATTTTTCATGTTCACATTGAGTACATGCCATTTTTCTAAACATC
Source organism: Tokudaia tokunoshimensis (assembly GCA_036184795.1). Lineage (NCBI taxonomy): Eukaryota > Metazoa > Chordata > Mammalia > Rodentia > Muridae > Tokudaia > Tokudaia tokunoshimensis. The sequence goes on along the minus strand of BTHU01000004.1, from coordinate 42,233,482 downwards.
CCACTTCTGTTTTTTTTTTTTCTCCCTCCTTTAGAAACACATTCAATTCTCTTCCAACGGTGTGAATTCATCTGGAAATCATATGACAATCAATTAAGTAAATGAGAAAATAGAATGCTTGTAATTATGACAATCAAGCTATTTGAAACCCACCCTTTTTAGTCTGATACCCACACATCTTTAAGCAATATATTAATTAAACCATGGGTAATTGTTATAATTAAAATCAAGCTTTATAATTTTTAAAAATCACTCGGAGAGAGAGAGAGGGAGAGAAAGGAACTATTTTAAAAACTACATGCAGCTGTTGGTTTCCAACAATATTCATCATCATGACCTGATTGTCATTTTTCTGGCTACGCCGGGAGACAATGCTAGAATGTTAAATCCCTGTGATTCCCTATTCATAATGTAGAGATATTGTGTCTAACACCTTTTATAGTGTTTCTCCGCCTAGATCAAAGTTGGGAAGCTTCTCTGATAAAGGACAAAGTAATAAATATTTTAAACTTTGCATGTTAAGACATGAAACTGTAGATATTAAAAATAAACACTTAAAGCAAGACAAAGTAAAGTTGCATGCTTTTTTTTTTGATTGCTGAAATTCAAAACATTATACACCAGTGACTTATTTTTCAGGATGCATCTACTACTGGAAAAAATAGACTTCCTGTTGCTGGAATAATAGATTACATAGACTTGAGTTCAATGAAAGTGCCCACATGTTCACTAGGAAGCCTCTCTTAGATCACTGGAAGTGGGTTGGATGTAGTTCACAGACTGTGGCATGATAATCTCTGCTTTACTCTCCCTTAGAGTTTGCCTTAGATTTAACAGTTCCTGGTTTGCTAAGCAAGTTCTCAGCTGAATGTCCCTCTTCAGGTGGAATTTGTTGGTGTTTTCAACACACACACTTAGTTGGATAGTAAAACACTTCACTGAAGCCAATGAGAAGCAGAAGAGAAGCACATCTTCTAAACTCAGAGATCTGTGCCTTTGACTTCAGCATGTGTCCGGGTCACCTAAAATCTTTCTTAAATTAGATGACTGAGCTACTCAGGTTTATGGTACAGGTAAAGAATGTGCATTTCTCTTGTGTCCACAAATGAATAGGATCGTTCTGATCTGGTGCAATACTCAGAATACTTGCTCTTGACCTTGGTTCCTTTAAAAAGTCACATGGCATACGAAACTACATATTTTACTTTTTTTATCATTTACTCACAAATTTCAGCTTATATTTTGACCTCGTGAAATGGAGGCATAATGGGAGGAGAAGTTAACCCCAAAGTTACATTTCCTTTAGAAAGTGAAGACCTGTTTAGCTGGATCAAAATTAATAATAATATATATTTTTAAAAAGCGCTTTAGTTTCTTAAATAGCTCTTAGTCTCTTGGTCACAGTTAGCAATGAGGAGTCAGCATCTACTCACCTGTGCTACAGAATGGTGGAATAATTTTTCATTCATAAATTAACTCAAGGCATATGTGAATATTCCAAAGTAGATAGATGGATAAAACACTGAATGAGACTTTTGCCTTATATTTAATGTGCCCTGGTTTGCTAAGCAGGCTTTCAGCAGAACGCCCCTCTGTAGGTGGAATTTATTGAGGTTTACAACACACACACTTAATTGGATAGTAAACCACTTCTCTGAAGCCAATGATAAGCAGGCAAGAAGCACATTTCCTAAAGCCAGAGGTCGTCCATGACTTATTTATTGGACCAAAAGCTCTCCAAGTATACTGCTAATTTGCTTCATGCTCTTATGGACAAACTCTGAATTGTTTAGACCATTGCTTATGTTGAAATTGTTAGGAAGATTATAGCGGGTTAGGAAGATTATAGCGGGTGGGCATAAACAATCACATCACCCCAAAGAAAGCCATTCAAAAGAAGCAAAAAAATGGGCTGAGTTCTTCTTTTGTTTATTTGTCCCAGGAGTTTAAAAAAAATCAGTCTTATGAAACCATGATCTTCCTCTTAACAGACGGACCTGTACAATTGCATCGTGCTTTCAACCAACAGTTTGCATTTCAGGAGGAAGGGAAAAAGGATGAATGAAAAGACAGCGTCATCTATTCGTCACATGTTGTAACACTGATACAAAAAAATAGTATTCTGATTAGCAGCTTGATTGGCAACCCATGTAACCCTAAATAGTACTACAAACCCAGAGAGTGCACTTTAACACACAGTTACTTTTGGCAAAACCATATGTACAATTTTGAACAAATAAATACATGAATACAATCATTCATACATAACAATATACCTAAGAGCCAATTATCACCAAGCGTCTCTAGTGAATTGCTTCTTTCATTCACAAGTAACCTGTGGCTTATAAAAAGTATCTTCGCCTTTACAGAAACAATACAATCAATTCCCCACTTTGAATGCATGTATTAGGAAAGGTAGAAAATGAATCCCACACACTGTACATAAATATTTCATTGTCTTTCATTAGAAGAAATGTGATTGAAAAACTCCTTCCGTGACTTCTCTGTAAAGAGTTTGTTTCCCCTCCGTATCTTATCACACAAGGGGTTTTGTCCTTCCATATTTAATTCAAATCAAAGGTGATCTTCATGTTTTGAATCTGGTTGTTTGAAAGTACATTTGTTGTGTAATGAAACCGCTCCAAGAGGACACAAAGCCACATAAATGAGGCACCAAGAGAAAAATGATTTGAGTGACTTCTGGTACAGTAGGATCGTCGTTATTTTAACTGCGTTATTGCAGCACTGAGGACTGGGCAAGTGCTTTTACCACTGGCTGAAAATCCCCAGCCCCAGAATACTGCCATTATTAGGAAATATCTTTCTTAAACAAATGTTAAGAATGACTTAATAAATAATCATGACAATAATTGACCAGCTTCTTGTCACAGAAATAACAAAAGTAGAAAATTAGAGCTTTCCCTTGACAAATTAAACATTTTTTTTGAACATCCAAAACAAACAAAGAGCGAACATGCTTAAGGCTGTTGAGATACTGGACAAATGGCCTTGCCTCATCAAGTTCCATGCAGAGGAAAATGTTACATATCAAGCAGATTCTAGCCATACATACAATTGAGGTGAGAAGAAAAGCGCCTTTAAAAATATGTACATGTAATCTTGGATGTCTATTTACATGTTTGTCATACGGGCACTATGTAGCATAAAAAAAGTTATGAAACAGTTCTTTAAGACATGTGATTTTCTGATTTTTTGCTCCTTTTTCAAGATTAGGGCTCTATACATATTTCACACATACATATAAAGCAATTCATAGATGTGTATACATGGTTATTATAGTGTGAGATTTTGGACATGAAAAGTGGCTTGGCTGAGGACGGATAGATGCAAGGCCATAGCAGGAGACAGAGGCTGTATTCAGCTGTGCCATTGAGGCCTGAGGGTGTGAGACTTTCCCAGCCATTGGAGCTCAGAGAGTTTGAGGATAGATGGTGGGAGGGTGACTCCCCTTGTCCTGTGTCATCTTTTCCCAGGTCACTTGACACCATCATATTAAATGATGGGAAGTCCTATATCATTTGGTACTTTGGGGGAGGGGCAAGATATTAAGTGTTTCCTAGCAAGGATTACATGATTATGGGACTCCGTTTACTCCTTTGTCTCCCCAACACTATCAGCTTCTATGGGGGGGGTTTGCAGAGGTCAAGGTGCAAAAGAAATAGCTCAAATGAGCAAATGTTTCATCAGTGTGGCTTTCTTTGCACCACAACAATGAGGGGCGCACGCATGTTAGATGTGCAACTGTGGAGATCTGCTGAGTGCTTATTCGTCTTCCGAGGGAGTAGATTAGCTCTATTTGTTCTAAAGAGTTTTAAGAATTCAGGGCAATTTTTTTCCCCTACGATTTAAGTTGTGTTTTGTAAAACCTATGCAAAGCTCCTCCTCAAAGCAAAGTAGATTCTTTTGCTTTAAACACCCTGGGATGCCAAGGCAACACACTGAAGTGACAAATTCTGTCACCAAAATGAGAGACCTGGCAGAGAGACTGAAGCTTCCCCAATCAACTAACTTATAGCCAAGGAAACATCAAGTCTTGGAAGAATTAGGTACATTGAGAGTTCACTATCTTTAATTTGGTAAATTGTGATATTAAGATGATGTTGCCACAACAGATAACCATCTTTATAATTACTGTAATCATTTTAGCATTTAGCATAGGGCATGATACATGGCATTCCGTAGCACCTTTTAAACTAAAGATCTCAAAAATACCTATTAGCAAATGTGATTTGCTCTCACAGTATCTGTGAGGTAGATTTTTCTTTTTTAGCCATTTTATAAGTGAGCCATAAGTATAAAAAATGAGATGCCTGCTCATATGGCATCTCATATAAATTTGTGGCATCAATGGGATCTGAACTCGGCTTCCCTGTTCTTCCTTCCAACGGATCTCAGCCGCAGAATCCCCGGAACATCTCAAAGCACTTTTGCTATTAAACATATGTGAATGTTTTATCAGTTAAGAGAGCATGTTTTCTATTGGTAGCAGGGGCACATCTTTTAATAATACTGGTACTCGTTAAAGTATTTCTCATGTGCTTTGCAAATGTGAGAGGGCCCTTGTACACTATAGCCAAGCTTATGCTAATTAGAATGGATACTGAGATTTGCATTTTATCAACTGTTATGTATTATTTCTGGGCCTCCTACCAACGTGTTTTCTACACATGGAGACACACACCTGCCTGATCCAAAAACTGTAATGCACTTAAAGGTATAATATGGAAGGAAGCAGGTGCGAGTACTACATTTGGCAGTCTCCTTGGTGGCACAATGTGACATTTGTTCTAGGGGGGAAAACGTTTATTTGTTTACTTAAAGTAGCATTTTATGTACAACCCACTTGCTGGGCAGATTTAATCCCTGTGAGCCCATACCGAGGTGTTCTCTATACATACGGGATAATTGATTCTCAAGTTTACATCTCCATCCATTCTGTCATAGTCTCCCTACCCCAGGGATAAAACCAATTATTGGTAGAATCTCAAATTCTGTACACATCCATGGCAACGTATGTAAAAAATGCTACGTAACAACAGTGCACAGCATTAATCATCACATCTAGTGTGTGTTTCTGACTGCCTATCTTTTCTGACTTGTTTTGATTTTTTAAGAAAGAATTACTATTTATGTTTGCAGAGCTGGTATGAAGACATTACTGTGAGTTTCTATCTCCTGGCCCAGATCTTTATCTCAGATGCCAGTCCATTAACCCTGGCAGTTACTTAGAGTTGCTTTTTGAAATAAATGGCAATATCTTAGGACCTGAGAATGAAATCTGGCCCTTCTAACTCACTTACTGTTTCTCTGGCCAAGCCCAATACTTGTAAAATACTGATCCAACAAAGAACTAGGAACAGGAAGCAAAACCTTTACAAAACCCCTTACCAGTTCATGTTCCCTTGGTGACACCTGTAAATACCAACATCTTCGTCCCCATTTCTTAGAAAAGAAAGTTATTTACATTGATGAAAGTCCTAACATCTGAGATGCTTCTTGCTTGACATGTCATTCCAGATTCTGTGCATTTCTTCTGGAGAGATCTGGTGGACAGTGATGACGCGGCGGTACCTACACAAACTGTAGGCCATTTTCCAGTGATTGAAGCCACTATTCTGGAAAGGATGTATGCCAAGCTTTCGAAGACACAGTCCCACATAGACATCTTCAAGATGAAGCAGCCTGGTATGGAGTGAGGTCTTGTAAATGAGTTCAGCCACATCAGCGGAAAAGATATAGCCAGTCCCTGAACAGAACGGTGGGTAGTTGCTGTCAGGGTACAAATCCCTAGGCATATACCACTTACTGCGGACATCCCTGATTGGCCCACCATTGATGACGTAACCAGTGAAATACCTTCTTCTTGGCTTGGTAGAGGGTTTCAGGAGTTTATAAATAAGGTTGTCCATGTTCACAAAAATGTCACTGTCGGTTTTCATGACGTACTTGGCTTTTGAACAGAAAGTGGCAACCCATCTCATCCCCATTAAGGTTTTGAGGGTGAGGTTGTGGTAGGAGTCAATGAAGTCCTCCACGATGATGTCATGGAAGATCTGGCTCTCTTGCTCCACCATCTGGTTCAGAACAGGATCAGCATTTTTGCCCAGGAGGAAAAGTGTGGCTATCTTGATCCCTTTGAAGTTGTTCTCATCCCCCCACGTCTCCCGGATTGCCTGGCGGGCATCAAATTCCTTGTGTGTGGTGCTAATGAGGATCACAAGAAAAGGAATGTTTTTCTCACATTTGTTGGGCTCATTTATAAGAAATTCAAAAGAATGTGGGTTTATAGGTCGAGTTCTTATGTTGCCAAAGGTGAAGTTTTTCCTGGCAACTGTGAGGTGACTGAATGGCTTTGAGCCAGTGTAGGATGAAGTAGGTCTTGTTATGCTCAAGTACCAGAGAGCGCTGGCCCAGCACACAACGGTCAATACATATAGGCAGGAGACCTTTGAAGCCATTGTCTTGAGAACACGTCTAATCCAAATACTGAAGAACACGTCTTTTGGGCACTAGTTTCTTGTCCTCTTGCAAAGGCAGCATATTACTCAGCAGTCTAACAATTCTGCCAGAGAGGAGTTAGTTGGTGGGTGTCCATGGATTCTATTTAGGTTGCGGCATCCTGGAATTCACTTTACTTTCTTCCAAACCTGATGGAAGCTCCATGCCTCGGGAATCTTCCTCAGAAGTCTGCAAAATCAACAAAGTACAATTTTATTCATGTTTACTTAGCCATTTTCATATTCTTGAATAAACACAATAAGGGTGTAAGAATTGCCAGCAATGACTAAAGTAAATATGGCTATTTATCTTCATAAACCCCAAGAAGCCCCGGAAATGACCTCCTAGCTTCTCCTCTCCCATGAACAGAAATTGTTTATGGATATTGATTTTCGATACATGAATACATTGACCATGAGCACTAGGTGACTCTGGACTAACTGGAACATCAGTAATTTTCCAAAAAGGGTCTCTTTCTGCACACAAGGCTATTTTTTGCAGTTAGTCACAATTTTTGCTTTCAAATCTTTAAGGCAAGCTCACATACAGTTCAGATCTCTTTCATTTTTCCAACTTCGAGCTTTTAATCCTTTGATTTTGATTTAAAAAAAAAACGTAACCTTTAATATTTCTTTGTTTTCTCCAGTTCTCCATTTGGGAATGTGCTGATAAAAGCCCACAAACTTTTGCTAATACCTTGCTTTCTTGGCTCAGTCTTAGGAAGAATTGCTGCCTGTTCTCGATCTAGCAGTGGGCACAGCTCTTACCATGTAATTCTGCTTTCTCTAAGACTTTGGAAAATATTCTTTGTTCTGGCTAGGAATAAAGTCCCTTCCAAAGATACTCATTTACTGAAAGTTTGGCCCTAGAGAGGTGGGACACAGCTGGAGAAGGGGGGTCCCAAAACCATACCTGATTCTGTTCCCTTCCTCACTGCTTGCATCCTTTCTTCCATGAAGTGAATAGCACCCACTTCTGCATTCTCCCACGACCATGCTCATCTTTCTTACTGTTGAGTATCTACTTAGACATTTGTAGGCTTGGAGATCACTGAGTTAGACCCCTCCCTTATAGTCAACAGCCAAGAAAACAAAGACTGGGATTTTGAGATTCCAACAATTGGTCAGAAGAATGGTACCCGAATCATACCTCTCACTATGAGAGGAAACTTGCCTTGCTAAAGTGCCTGGGATCTCATTAGTAGATAACTGTCTAAGTCTGGAGCCAGGGGTCCTAAACCTTGAGCATACTGCATTGCAGAAGGTTTTCTGTTAAGAACAAAGACTTATCATTGTCTGCTCCTGTAAGCACCAATCCAAGTGTTCTGCCCACTCCTTGAATGCCTATGGCAAAGTTCCTCTGGTAGAGCTGCATGTACTAAAGACTGTAGAAATGGCACCCCTCCTAAAATGTAGACTGATACTGTGGTCCTTCTGACCATCATCCACTACCTCTCTTCAGACCACACTTTGCTCTTCTGGGCAAACAAATTCTATACCTCCTCTATACTAGGCTCATGTGTCTTGTCTGAATTCTTTCAATGATGGTCTCAGGGACCAAGAGGTGTCCAGACTGAGAAATAAGCCAAGAAATGTGAAGCCAAACCTCTGAAACTGTCAACCAAAAGAAATCTTTCTTCCTTGTATGTTGTTCTCAGTTGATTCATTGGTTACAGTTACATGAAACTAACCAAAACATGGAAACTACCAACTAACCACCCTGGTTATACTGATTTCAGAGTTGTTCTAAATGACATGGAATTTTCTCTTATCAATGTCCCAATATATTTCTTTGAGGAAATCGGACTGGACTCTTTTGTTTGTTCATCTATTCATTTGTTAATTTATTTTACTGACTGACATGTCTATACACATTGGATCCTTATGATCAAAGTGGCAGTTGAGCTTAAAGTTCACAAATTCAGTGAGGATGTCACAAAAGACAAACTGGTGTTCAAATAAAGTTGTTCTTTGAAACACTAATTCTTTGTAAAACTACCATTGTTTTCTAGAGCTTATAAACAATATCCCAGTCAAAAATGTGTCAAATTACAGAGCGCATTCATGTAAAAAATTATTTCTTCCTTCCTAGTTAGAGCACAATTCAATAACTCTGGAAGACAAAGGCAGTAATACTAATTTCAACAAAGTCTCCTTTAGAGACAACTATATGCTTGAGCTGGTTAGTTTTTGCAAACTTAGAACACATACTCTTGTATAAGCTTATAGCTAACCATGAGACCAGCAATAATTCATTTCTGTTATGAATATTGAATTTTGGTTATTGAACTGAATAGTATAGTAGGTTCAAACCACATAAGTTTTACATAGTCAGACCTCCATCCAGTAAAACCTCTGTAATATATAATCCAGTATTCCTAGCCTCCTAGTGAATGTTTCTACTTTAAGGTGCACTAGAAGCTAATAATGAAAAGGTCAGGATGAATGGTTTCAAGCAAATGAAGAAGTTTGATACTTTAGGGCAAGCAGTTCTCAACCTGTGAAACATGGGGTTTCCACGGGGTCAAATATCAGATATTCTGCATATTAGATACTTACATTATGACTCATAACAGTAGAAAAATTATATTTATGAAGTAGCAACAAGAGAACTTGATGGTGGGGGGTCCCCACAACATGAGGAACTGTACTAAACACAGCATTTGGAAGGCTGAGAACCCCTGCTTTAGAGGTAAGAAGAGGAACTGAAGAAAACTAGTGGTAAAGAATGTGAGAAGGGACTTTCAGTTTGGGATATACAAATACTGACTTCATTTTAACCACAGTGACTGGTGAATGAGCATAATGATGGTATTGGAAGTCAAACTTGGCCAAGATCTCATCTTGGATATCCCATTCTTTAAGGATATCTTTATCACCCCTCTGTCCTTATCCCTTGTATATTTTCCTACTAAATTGTGAGTCAACTATTACTAAGATGTCATGGGACTCGGAAGCATCTTGGTAAGGAACGAGGTCATCTTCAGGGGAAACTAATTAAACAATTAATGGAGTATTTCTTTAGTTATTTGATATCTGTTTTTACTATCCCTTTCCTGTCCCTACAGAGTCAAATTGCTATCCCTCATTTCACAGCTGTCTTCATTCAAAATTCACCCATTCATTTGTGAGTTTATTAACTGTGAATCTACCAATTAATCAAATACTTGAAACACTTTCTTTTCTTTTCTTTCTTTTTTTTTTTCCTACAGAGTATTGAGAAACGAGAACTAGCATTCAAGTCCTTGCCCTGGGAAATCCTGTGCTAAGAGGTTAGATTTCAAGCAAACAATTAAAATAATTTCCAACATGGGACTTTTGAAGTATATAGGAGTGGACTGGGAAAGAGAGTATTTGAGAAAAAGGGACAGTATAATAGACCAGGCACAGACAACTTCCAGAGGCCACCATTCACATGTGCTACAGGGTCGGCCCCATTCTCTACCTGTCCTAGGGTCAAGCAGTGATGGAACAGTGAATGGAGACTGTAAATCAGAAAAAGTGAGCTAAGTTGAGCCTTCAAACACAAGTAGGAGTTATCCAGATAATGATCGCACATTCAAAAAACATGATGTGTCTGAGAGACTAACTGGTAGGGTAAAGCTAGAAGGCTATGGTAAGGATGAAATTAGTGAGATGTGGGGCTATAGAGAGATGCAGTGGTCCTATAGTAAGCAGCAGTCACAAACCTTTCCAAGCCGAAAAGCCAGTTGCTTATTTCTGTATTCTAAGAATGTGAGGGAGGATTTACCTTCCCCAAATCCCATCCACAGACTTCTGTAGCAATCCATTCTTACATATTAAGGATCTCTTTCTGTTACAGGTCTATGTCCTAAAGGAGTAAGAATTCATTTTATGACATGTTTCAGTGAGATTTTTTTTGTCTGCACAAAAGGATTGTAAATACAGATAGATGGAGAGCTTAGAAATACAAGAAAGGTAAATGAGTGTGTGAAGAAAGTTTGTATATTTACAGATACTCTCCACAAAAGAAGAAACACTCTTTCCTAGACAACTAATGCATGTGATAAATCCTAGTATTATTATTTAGTTTTCATTTCACCGGTTCCAAATTACTATTATTTTGAGTTTTGAGACAAGGTTTTGTCTCAAAACCTTGGAATGACCTTAGGATGACCTTGAACTAGTGATCTTCTTCCTCAGTCTCCTGAGTGCTAGGACCACAGAAATGCATCTCCATCCCAGCTCCTTATCTCTCATTTTAAAATGCATATACCAAGGGGATGGAGAGATGGATCAGTGATTATGAACATTGGCTGCTCTTCCAGAGGACCCAGTTTGATTCCCAGGACCCACATGGAAGCTCACAACCCCTTGTAGGTCCAGAAGATCTGATTCCCTCTCTGGCCTCTAGGTCACTAGGTATGCAATTAATGCATACACACACATGCAGGCAAAACACACATGCATATAAAATAGGTAAAATAAAATAAAATAAAAAAATAAAATAAACTACACATACCAGACCAGGTGTTATACGATGTGTGGTACTCTATGGCATCTTATTCTGCTTTACAGAGTACCATTCCTTACAGTGTTTCAAGAAAGGCATGTCTTCCTTACTTTACAGGTGAGATAAGAGAAGCTCAGATATGTTAAACATCTCATTCAAAGTTGTAGCTAGTAAGCCACCAGAAAAGGGGCCATTCTCCAACTTCCTAAGGCTTGTTGGGAGATAATAGGCTTTGTGGTGGATGGAAAAGCCACCCTAGTCTATGCTGGTACATCTTAGGTTGCAGTACTCTTTGTGGTGCCTCAGATTTTTGTTTCAAGCAATCTAAACTGAATGTGAAGCACAATCAACCGGAAACTACCTGGAAGGAGTCTGGGCATTGTAGGCAGAGCAAACAACATATGCAACAGGCATAACATGAGAGAAAACATGTGAACAGCGAGATACTACATGATTCATCCTGGTGCGCATGCACTGCACCAAGCCAATGCTGAGGGGGAGTTTTGATTAGTGAAACATGCTCATTGCAGAAAGCACATTAGCATTTAATGGTGGTGGGGGTGGGGGTGAGGGAATGCCAATATTTGAAGGAGTTTGAAGCATTTTGCAGTGTTTCTCCAAAGTCCTGAAGCCCACGTATGGAGTGAATCACTGTTTTTATTGACCTTCTTTTTCATCAGACATGAGAACAAATATTGGCACAGCCTTACACCTCAATCAACACTAAATGCAAGGTAGCATTTATCCAATTAGAAAACATAAACAGAACCATGTGAAATATGAAAGGGAGGCTGGGTAAAATCTCCAGTGGCCAACAGTAATGTCTACTTATGGCTAATGGATAAACAAATTTGAGTTCTTGGGTGGCCCTCAAAGATATACCTGTGGGCCAGGAAGTTGTCAGAATCTAGTGTGACTAAAGATTGAGACAGCGCCATGTGATATACAGAGCTCTAAAGATTAAATCATGGATCCCAGATGAAGAAGTTGGTAACATGTTCTCGTTTACTCTTTGTACAATGCTATGTTGCAATTTGTATTCTCTTTGTCTCAGGGGCCTTAAATATAAAATAAGAGCAAAGAATACTACTACTATGTGTATCTGAGGTCTTCACAAACATTTATAGCTTCTTTGTTTCTGAGGGAAGTGTTCAGCTAAAAATTCAGCAGACAGGAAGACTTTGGTAGCTTAGTAGTCCATGGCTTGCGATCCTGAGATGGAGATTGATTGGTTCTTTTAAGTAGACAGAGTTTGTCTCAGTGTTTTGGTTTGTTCTTCTGAGTTTGTGAGTTGACAATAAAGATGTTTGAGAAAATTATTTTTCTTTTGTCCTCAAAAACTCAAAGCCAGAGACCCATTAAAAGTCAAAGGGAGTCACTTACTACTGTGAGGCAGCTAGCCACCTTGAAGGATATTAGGGCTACACCCCTCCCTCCTACACCATAGTTGTAGAGACAAGGACTAGAACTGCAGGATGCTACTGGTCAGAGAATGTGATCTGAATCATATCCCAGGAGGAGACATCAAGTACCAGAACTGCCTGTTTATTAATTCTTAACTAACTGAACATAGTTCTAGAAGGCCCAAACATTGTGCAGTTCTTATTCAAAAGAATGCTTCATGTACCATTGCCTTCTCCAGAAAGTCAACCCAAATGGGCCTGTCAATCATGTGGGATGCTATCTATTCTAGAGCCTTTAGAAACAGTATAGAGTCTACCTACAAATGCATTGGCCCAATGGTGTTTCTAGTCATTATCCAATTTCATTCCCATAAGCATGGTTTCCTTTACTTGTAATAAACTATGTCTTCTAAACAAAACAAAACAAAAACAGACAAAACAAAAAGCCAAAAAGAAAATCATAGCTAGCTGGAAAGTTGAGGATGGTAGTAGAATCTTCTGGTGAGTTGGAATCCTATTTAATGGGCAAGCTAATACATCAGTAAAATAGAAAGTTGCACACATAACATCTATCATACCTTTTAGCAGTTTTACCACAACTTTAAGACACTGAAGACACATTAACTTGTCATCTGTTAAATACAAATCCCTCCAATAGGAACATTCAGCTAGAACATTTGAAAGATGTTCCCCCCAGGGGCCTCACTGTACTGCAGATTAGCTCAATCACAGAGCTCTCCAGTAAATAACCACCTTCACCTTTCAGGGAGTTAATGGGGCAGAATTTTCAATTTAAGAAGCACACATTTCTCTAAGAAATGGTATGGTAGGTTGCCTGTTACTTTGAATGATTTAATTTTAAGACCCCTGAACTTGTTAAACAAGCATTCTTTTCTTTGACCAGAGGGAATCCTAGCAGGGTGAGGACTAATTATTTTGTTCATCTTAGCTGGGATAAAGGATGCCCAAAGAGCTTCTGTATATGTCTTTTCAGGCATTGAAACTATTAGAAATTTTAGAGAATGATAAACAGTCTCTCAGTAAGGTAGGTAGGCACCAAGTAATCTAAGAGTCTGCATGGCAGGATCCTCTTAGCCCTTTCCCACTGGTCCTCTCAGTCCTCCCTCAGAGGTGGTCATGCCCACTCCTTTGTGACAGCTGCCATTCTGCAGAAACACTATCAGGGACCCCAGTGACCACACTGGGCTGGGATGTAGGTAAGTGTTTTTTCACTATACTGCCACCCCTCCTTTCCAATCCCTGCAGACTTAGTCCTGTTTGCAGAAGTGATTTCTCTCATCCCTCCTCCACTCCCGGGGACTCTGTCTCTTGGTACCAAGCCAGGTCCCCTTAGCCCTTTCATCCCTATCTTTCTATCCTTAATCTTTGCCCTATGGTAGCCTGTGTGTAGTCCCTCCTTATCCTACCTCTACTTCCTGAGGACTCTGCCACTTGTGTGCAGACGTAGGGTACCTTTAGCTCTTTCTCAGTCTTCCCTTCTAGCCCATCTCTATTCCATTATGAGTTCTGGAAACCTGCAGAAATTCTTTTTACCAGGAACCCCCAGTGTTGCAATAGGTTGACATGTAGGTAGATAATTTTAACTTACTCTTGTCCTCCATTCAGTTCTGTCTAGAATTAGTCCTAGTTCTGTGGCAGCTTGCCTGAAGGAGCCCCTCTTCTCATCCTTCTTTCACTCCCTAAGGAATCTACTGCTTACTGTATATCTCAGTCCCCCTTTCCTGCTGCCCCTTGAAGCTTTGCCTCCTACCCCATTCACATTCCTTTGCATCAACCATTGAAACAAAAGCACTCTCTACCAGGTATGCCATAGCCACCACATTTGCCTAGAGTCCAGACCAGACAAGAACAACCAAAGAATGGACTTGCACAGAAATGAATGGCCAAGACAGTATACACCAACTAGAAGCTAGTAACTATATTGCAATAGGCCCTGAAAAATGTGATTTATCTGGAGCACAAGACAAGAAATTCAAAATAGCAGTTTATGAATATATTCAAGGACCTTGAAGAGGGTATGAACAATGCCTTAATGAAGAGCATGAAAACAAATATTTGAATGAAATAATGAAAACATTTCAAGACACAAAAACAGAAGTAGAATAACCCATGATAATTCAAATTGAAATAAAAGTGGAAATTAGAACCTTAGGATATAAAATTAAAACCTCAGAGGTGAGCTTAGCCAACAGGTTATAAGACATGGCAAAAAGAATTTCAGGTTTTGAAGACAATGTAGAAAAAAATGGATACCTTGGTCAAAGAAAATGTTAAATCTAGAAACATTCTAGGCACAAAACATCCAGAAAATGTGGGACAATATTGAAAGACCAAGCCTATGGAAGACGGGAATAGAGGACTGAAAAGAAACCCAGGTCACAAAATTAGAAAATATTTTTAACAAAATCATCACAGAAAAATTCCCCAACCTAAAGTAGAAGGTGCCTATCAAGGTACAAGAAGCATATAGAAGAACAAATAGACAGGACAAGAAAGTAAAATCCAGGGGAAACATAGTAATCAAAAGACTAAAATACAGAACAAGGATATTAAGAGCTACAAGGGGAAAAGACCAAATTAACCATAAAGGCAGGCCATTAAAATAACTTCTAACTTCAGTGGAATCTCTGAGAGCCAGAAGGGTATGGATGCATATACTACAAATGCTGAGAGAGCACAGATGTTCCACAAACTCCAGGACACCACATGCACCAGCACAGACTATTATACTCAGCACAATTGTCAAGCAGCATCTACAGAGAAACAAAATCATTCCACAGTAAAACCAAATTTAAGCAGTATTTATCTACCAACCCAGATCTACAAAGGGCACTAAAATGAAAACCTCAGTCTGAAGAGGTTAATCACAACCTAGAAGACACCGGAATAAACAATCACAGGACAGGAAATCAAAAGAAAGGGTAAAACCCACACCACAACAACAAGATAACAGAAACTAATAAATACTGCTCATTGATAACTCTTAATACTAATGATAGCAATTAGCCAATAAAAAAGACACAGACTGACAGATTGGATTTGAAAACAGGATCCATCTTTCTACTGCATCCAAGAAACTCACTCCTCATCAAGACCAGACATTATCTTAGGGTAAGAGAATGGCAAACAGCATTCCAAGAAAGTAGACCCAAGAAGTAAGCAGCTGTAATTATTTTAATATCAGACAAACTACACTTCAAGCAAAAACTAATCAGAAGAGAAGGGTGGATAATAAACGATCATTAAAGGAAAAACCAACCAAGACAATACAATTCTAACCACAAGGGTATCCAAGTTCATAAACGAAACACTAGCACAGCTAAAATTATATATTGACTCTCAAACAGTGATAGTGAGTGACTTTATGGTTGTGAGCCCCGCCTTTAATGGCTGAGCCATCTCTCCAGCCCGATAGTGAGTGACTTTAATACTCTACTTTCATAGTATCATCCAGACAAAAATTAAACAATGATATACATCAGAAGTCAAATGGACATAGCAGGCATCTACTAAATATTTCATCCAAACACTAAAGAATATACTTTCTTCTCAGAAACTCACAGACTTTCTCTGAAATTGATCATTAACTAGGACTCAAAAAGAGTCTTAACAGATTTAAGAAAATTGAAATTACATCCTGCGTCGTGTCCGATGCCATGGGGTAAAATAGCAGAAAATACACAAATTCATAGAAACGAAATGACTTAATACAGAATGTAAAATGGGCCAAGACAAAAATAAAGAAGGAAATTAAACCATTTTAGAACTAAATGAAGTTTAAAACACAACATACCCAAACTTATGAGACACAGTGAAGGAAGTTCTAAGAATCAAGTTCATAGCATGAAGTGCCTTCATAATAAACAAACCAACTAAAAAGCAAATAAAAATAAGTACGTAAAACAGGAGAGATCTCATATTAATAATTTATTGGCACACCCGAAATTCCTAAAACAAGAATAATTAACAAATAAAAATAAATACATATAAACAGGAGAGATCTCATATTAATAGCTTATCAACACACTTGAAAGTCCTAAAGCAAGAAGAAATAATTCCTCTAAAGAAGTAATCATCAAGAAAGAAACAGGGCTAAAATCAATGAAATAGAAACACACACACAGACACACACACACACACACACACACACACAAATAATGAATCAATGAAATTGTTTTTTGAGAAATTCAGCAAGACTGGCAAGCTTTTAGCCAAATTAACTAAAGGTGGAGAGAGATGACCCAAATTCATAAAATTAGAGATGAAGAGGGAGATTACAACAGACACTGAGGAAATTCATAGAATCATGAGGGAGAATCTATTCCAGGGCTGCCCCTGACTTCTGCAAATTTGCTGTAGATATGTCTGTATGTATGATTTCTGCTTTCATCTGCATGTGGTGTTGCCCTGTACATGTATTTCTGTGTCTCATGTCCCTCTACAAGGACATTGCCATATTGGATTAGGGCCACCATAATGACCTTATGTTATCTAAATCACAACCATGAAAACTATTCCAAATAAAATTGCATTCTGAGGTCTGGGCACCTAAGAGTCAATGTGTCTTCCTGAGGGGCCCAGTTAGTGCATTTTCCACTCTCTTGGGTAGCAGCAAGATGAGACGCTCTGCCACGCATGCCTCCCTCCTGCACATTTAATTTTCAAGATTTCAAAGGGTGAAAAATTTACAATTAGCGTAATTAGGTATGAATGAAATCAAAGCACCTTCAGTCTACAACAGAACTAAGTGACAAATGAGCCCCACCGGGTGGAACTTCTAGCAGGCTGCATTAATCCGGCATATGGCTATATCCGTGCCTGGCTCTCTCCTTTTCTCTCTTTTTTGTAATTATGCTGTAAATAAGCACGGGAGAGGAAGAAATAAAACACTATTATCACCAGATAATAGTCCTTGAAGGAACCCAAGCAGCTGACTGATTATCCCTCCGAGTCAGAGCCTGCTGGCTCCTCTCAGTGGTTCTTTTAGCCAGTCTCCTACCAGGAAAGAAACCACGCCCTTGCAGGAGCGAATCCCTGCACCCTGGCAGGAGTAAAAGTTCTGACTCCTCAGCTGCTGACAGGTTAAGAGCTAATTTGTACCCTTTAAAATTTTAATTATGAATCTCTTCAGAGAGGCCCCAGGGTTGAACTTACTTAGTCGATCACAAACAATAAGGAAATAACCTAAAGAAGAAAAAAAAAACCAAAAAACATTTTTTTTTCATCAGGGGTTGGCACTTGGAATCATTTTCCTCCCCAGACGGGGGGAAAAAAAAAGATGTGTATCTTTCTCCTCCTCAGTTTAATACACTTTGACAATTATAGCAAAGGTCTTTATAAATCCCCAACCGTTAGAAGAACGGGGCCAATCTGGGAGAGGAGAGGCCAGGGCGAGGACATCTTTGCAGGGGCGCAGGGCTTTTGCAAACCACGTTCTATTTTCACGGCAGCTGAGAATGTGCACTTGGAATTAGAGTGGAAGATTACAGCTTTCTCTAAATCCATGTGCTGCCCTAGTTCTAGAATTCAGAGAATTTTTTTTTTTAAATATCACACAATCCTCTCAGGGAAAAATGAAAATGAGACCATCTCATTATGTTAGATAAATGCTTCGCTTCCTTTGCAGTCATGGGCCTTGTATCCTGACCGCGTTAGAGAAGACAAACTTTTACAAACAGGCAGGGCAACCTACCTCTTTAGTCAGAGGCACCTGGAAGCTTGGCCACTTCATGGGCCTGTGGGGAAAAGAGATTGCCAGTAGTTTCTATTAGAACTGTGGAAGAAGACAAGAGGAACAACATCCAATTAATAGAAACAGCGTCTGGGACAAGTTAACTCTGTAATATCAAAATAGTGTTCAATTGGTTCATTAAAGGGGGGGGGAAGATGTAGGCCGATATGAATGGATGAGTATATAAATCAGAAAAATGTTAGGATGTTAACTATATATATGATGCACAATGTCTAGGGAGATATTTCTTAGCCCACTACAGAAAGATGGTATTGTTTTGGGTCCTATTTCAAAAATAATGAGATCAGTACTATATAGAAACTAATAACATCTAGAAAAGAGTTTGTGAGTCTTAATTTTCTTTCCATTTGTTTCCTAATTGAAATATTTCTTTATGAAACAATTTATTAGAAAGCATAATAGTTTAAAATAATTTAGTGCAGCTGCTGTCAGTGGGAATGACTCTACAGGCATTTCATCTGACAGTAGGGAAAGACCTAGATGCAGCTTCTAGAGTTTTGGCCATCAGTTTTGAAGTGTGCAAATCTATGCTTCTATTTCTTCATCTATCACAGGAGACTAATAACAGGCAGTCATGCTTTGTGAGGTCATTGTACGGTTCAATGAGATAACTTATTGGAAAACCTTATATGCTCTTTTTTTTGTTTCAAGAACACGATTATCATTGTTAATGATAATGATCATTGCTAATGCAAACACAATAAAGAAAAGGACAGAAACGTTCTGCCTGTAAAACGCTGACAGTTGTGGAGATGTCCCAGTGAATCAAATGCTTGCTGTACAGGCATGCGGACCTGAGTTCAGCACCCATAAAAATACTGAATGCTACAGCTTATGTTGGTAACCCCAGGGCTGAGGAGTGACAGACAGATGCCAAGGGCTTCACAGCCAGGCAGATCCTAGGAGCGTGACAGTTTAGCTAAGCCTGGAGCTCAAGACTCAGAGAGAGACCCTGTTTCAAAGACCAAGGTGGTTGTGGTGATAGAAAGGACACTTAATGCCACCCTTTGGCTTCTGGCTGTACCCTCACAAGTGTACACACATGCGCATACACACACACACACACACACATGCACACACACACACACACACACACACACACACAAATGGTTTATTAGGAATTTTACTAGCCAATGTATCTTGAATAATTGGTGTAAAAACAGATTTCTTTTTAAATTTGACTGTTGCTCAAAAGTAAAAAGTAAAATTTGGCACCTCTCGTCAACTCCTTTCATCTGAAGCTTCAATTTCATTTCATAACATTTCTATTAAAAATATTGCAATTATGTAATAAGGGGGGCATATGAACTAGAGGAAATGTCATTATGACTATTTATGATTAGTACTATGTGACAGAGCTTTGGAATTTTTCGTACGTAATTTTAGAATACCAGAAGTCCGCAAATTCAGCCTTCTAAATAGCACACACGTAGTCATAATTAACATTATAAACATACAAAAATATCCTGAGGTAGCTATATAATGATTTATTTTCAGAAACTTGATAATTTAAGAGACTTGGTATAAACCGTAACTTTGCACTCTTTCTGTATAGCTTGTTAAGGTTGTGGTGGCACCGATCTAGAATGCAAAGCTGCAACGTGTATCATTCTATCAAAGACCCAGTGGGCCTATTAACCCTCGGGACTGAAAACAGTATGAATTATTATAGAAATGCTTACAAATGAAGACCAGTGTGACGGGACAGGCAGGACTGTTTAACAGAGTAGCTACTCAGCCGCACTCTTTCCCTACTCTGGGAAACTCTGGGGTATGTGCCTGATTTTCTTATCAGGTACAGGATTTATGAAATGTAACTTGTTTCTTTTCTTTAGTGATTATCTGGTCATCAAAGCCACTTCTTCCCTGTCCTCACCTCTGCCTGCCCTCAGTTTCATGCCACACAAACTGATGTTTGCCCATCTTCTTCTGCATTGAACACTACCCTCCACATGTTTCTGTATCTATGTACTCCTTTCCCTTAACTCTTTTGCTTATGACTTCCTATCAACCAAATATTTGTATTCTACCTATGCATAGAGACCAGATATTTTTTAATCATTCTGCTGCTTGAACTCATCACTCTCACGTTGAGTGACTCCTGCATGTATTTGAAGTTATTGCCTCGCCTCTCGCAGGGACTCCATGAACAGAGATTGTAATCTTAAACTCTTTGGGTCCTTTTTGTATGGAGCCTCATGTATTCATCTCATCTCAGTTTTCCCATCTGTATACTATACTTATCAATTACCTCTCTCCTCATACCGGGGCTTTAGGATGTGCAGGAGTTGAAGTTTCATAGTCAGAGAGACTTGTAGATATCTAGTCACCTGGATAGAGCACAGAATTGACAGATAACAGAAATTAAGATTGTAGATGTAAGTCGGTCATGAAATCTGCTTAAAATTTCTTCTCCTCAAATATCTCTTTGTTCTAAAAATATCATTAATTCTCCCTGATCAGAAATCCTGCCACATGTATTTGCTTTGAAAAGCCCTTAAAGAAGGAATGTCCCCACACTTGGAGTTTTTAATTGTCTCTATTTCCATGGGCTTCTTTCCTTAGAAGAGTAACTACAAACAGCCATCTGCCTGTGGCCTGACAACACCTCCCAGGCTGGCCACCCTTCTTCCCTTGGGTTCTAACCAGCCCCACAAATGAGTTGTCTCTCCTCCTTTACCCCTTGTCTCACCTCTGTGGCTCTTTCAGTCTCTTGGCAGTGTGACATTCCCAGAATGTCCCTTCCTGTTGTTAGGTACTGTTCCCAGACTGCCCCAAATCCCTTCCTTCATTTCCTTCCAATTCCACAAGCCAGGACTCTGCCCTTGCACGGGGCACCCATTCCTTAAAAACAAGACTCTGACGCTACCTTCCCAGCCAAGTGCATGGGACGGTGGCACAGAAGTCCTGTGTGTAACATTCTTTCTCATTCTCAGCAGCCCTTCCTTCCTTTGGACACAATCTTGACTTTGTACCGAAAGGAGGAGGCTTCCTTCTGTTTTCTCTTTGTGCCGTGTTATTGCTAGAAATGTATTTCATAGCGCAAATGTTTAAATCCAGTTTCTTGGACTGGCGAGTGTACACCAGAGACAAACAAAACGAGTAGGTGGTGGTGCAGGTTTCGCTCATGACAACACGAGGTTAAAAGACGATGATTCTCCGTGATTCTTGTGCTTACACAGACCCAACTTTTACTTTTCTTTACACCTGAGATGGCGGGCCGTTTCCGAAACTCTTTGAATGTTGTAAAGAAGTCCCATTTAAAGCACATTTTTCTTGGCCCATTAGAGATGACTTTCTGTGAAATTCTGAGGCTATTTTGTCTTTAAAGACTTCATTTTAATAGTCTTTTCTTTTCTTTTTTCCAACATGTACTAGACAGATGATACAAGTGATTTTTCTAAGAACTTTTAAGTTATTTGCTTTCCATTTCTTAGCACGCAATTTGAGAGTCCATCAGATAGTTTCATGGTCTTATAGAAGGAGAAATTAGAAAAGATCTCAAGTACAATTTGAATCAGGTCAGTTATAAGGAAATACTCATGTCTTTCATTTTACACATAGAGGATCATACAAATGTAAATTCATCAGAAACTAAAGGGAAGAATACCTTACTTTCTGTTCTTTCCTCTGCGCTTTCAAGCAGAAGGATCACCATTTTCATGGCTGAGTAGCATTCTACAGCAAATAATTTCTAAGCTTTATTAAATCAGCCTTATGACATTTAGGTATTTTTAAGTTACATGGTGGTTTCTGTTTAATGACTACCTATCAGTTTCCTAGCACTATACAACATCATTTTCAAATAGCATATGTAATCTTGTGAAAAATATGGTGTGGTAGCTCACACCAGTCACTCTGTTCCTATGGCATTCCTGCACTGATGTTCCAACCAACGTCCTCTCCTTTCCAACATAGTCTGGAGACCAGTGGCTTTCCAGGAGTTCTGAAAGCCTTCAGTGCTAGACTGGGACTGCTGAGACATCCAGTCTTGAGGACTGAGCAATCATCAGATTCTTGGCTTCTCCACTGTGAGACAGCCATTGTTTGACTAACCTGACCACAGCTTGTAAGATAATCTAACAAACACACACACACACATATATATGTTAGAGTATGTGCATATATATATTCTAGAATTTATAATATATTCTATATATAATATATTCTATATAATGGTATACACACACACACACACACATATGTTCTATCATTTCTTTTTCTTTAGAGAACTCTGACTAATATATCTACCATCCTAGCACTTGAGCAACCCTTGAGCTTGCAGGAGGAGCCTCATGAGCTTTGGGGTAGCCTGGACTAAAGAATGAAACCTCGTCTGAAACAAAGACAAAAAGAAATAAAACTATTAGAAACACTTCCTTCTATGAAATGGACAGTATGGCCACAGCTTCACGCAACTACAGGGTAACTAAACTTGGATTTGAGTATGGCCTATGAGACTGCAATATGTGGATCATCACAGCATTGTGTCTACTTATTTTTTAAAATACATTTTGTTTTGTGTGTGTGAGTGCCTGTATGTGTGTATGTGCATCTCCTGCATGCAGTCCTTGTGGAGTCGCATTGGATACCTAGAATCAGAGTTACAGATAGTTGCCAGCTATTGAGAATTGAACCTGGGTCCTCTGAAGAGCAACCAAAGCTTTCAACCTCTGGACCATCTTTTCAACCCATGTGTATTTCCCCTTTATATGGTAGTTGGATTACTATTTTCTTACTCTCCTTGTATGTGGTGGAATGTAAGAGTTAGGGAACCGGCTCAGAGTTGCTTGTGTCATATCTTACCTCCAAGTTTCTGTCTTCAGAGGTTAGCCTGGCTTGTGTCAGTCAGATTTATTTACTTTTATGAGGCAGAGTCTCATGTAGCCCAGATGAAGATAACCTGGAACTCCCGGTCCTCTTGCTGCTCCATCTGTACTGTTAGGATTACAGGTACGCACTACCACACACAGTTACGACAGTTGGCATTCTTAATGAGAGTCAGGCAAAGTACGAAGAATACATCTTTTATGAATTCTCCACTCGCTGGGCTGCTTCTATCACAGTATTTTTGTACCCAGATCAGTAATGATGTTAGAAATGTATGTAATTCTAGAAGCAGAGAAAGTAGCTTATCCTAAGGCATATTTGAGCTGAGCTCTAAAGACCAAGTGAGCTACCTATCCTTCATGATGGGCATTCTTTTATCTTTGGACAACCGTATTATTTGGGGTCTAAGATGCTACCATTTATTGGCTGTGTGACTGTGGCTAAGAAACTTGTCATCTGTAGAAGATTTGGTAATTTATCTCTCATTCCAATCCATGTTTAGCCTTTCTTCCTGTAATAGGCCAATGTAAAAGAAACTAAAACTTACAACTTAACTTCCTGGGCTCCTTTATAACTAGAGAAAGAGAGCTGACAGATGTCTCTGGGTAAGGCTCAGATGCAGCTACTTTAGAGCTGGTGGATCACCCAAAAAGCAGGTAGACTGATAAAGATATTTGACTCTCTTGAAACAGTGGTGATAGTTTGCTAGTGGTGGCAGCGATGGGATTTCCACTAAGCTAGGTCCCAAAGAATCACTCAGTACTGAGGGCTGCATTGCTCAAGGCCGTGTCCTACTGACTGCTGATTTGCTCAAACCATACCACAGCCTTGCAAAGGTTCATGAGTGCCAACCATTTTAAAGATACCTCTTCCTTCTTAGCTTTATAAAATGGGGTTTGTTGTTTTCAATTAAGAATCTCATATCACATGGAATTCTCTCTACTGTTTTAACATGAAATGAGATTAAGAGCATTTCAGGTGGTCTACTTTAACATGGCATTCTTGTTACATAAGTTTATATTATTCTCAAAAGAGAAAAGCCACCTCAAAAGATAAAAATATGAGCTGCATTTATCTTGGACAATGGTGCATAACATTGTAAAGAAGAACTGTTTGAATAGGTTTTACTTAAAAATGCTGATTTTCAAAATGTGTATCATGTAATTCTTTGACTAAATGCTCTACGGCCCTCAGGTGATCATGCCCTGAAAGATCTTTTGTAGGGAACTCTCGCCACAATGTCAATTCATTGGAAGCTATACAGTCTTCATTTAAAAATAGGCCACCATAAGTATGGGATTTAAATTGCTGGGGATTCATTTGGTTCTTTTCTGTGATGTCTAATTTTAGTATCTAATCATACTCGCCAGCATGCATGCTCCTATTGGAGAGTGTGGAAATGTCCTGACAGCTTACTATTCTCTCTGCATCTTTTGCACTTAAAATAGACCATTATGCTTCTCTTTATATTTAGTACATTTCACAATCTTATATTTTGTATATGTTTGTTTGTATATGCACATGAAAGCCAGAGGAAAACATTGGGTGTCCAACTTGAGGGTTTTGTGTGTGTGTGTGTGTTCCCTCAAAGCCTTGAGGCTCACTGACTAGACTAATGTAGCCAGGCACTGAGCCCCAGTGATCCATCTATCTCAGGTTCTCCCAGAGTGCCCATAATTTTATGTATTGTCTAGACATCAAGTCAGGTGCTCATGCATACTTATGTAGCAAACATAATGACTGAGTCATTATCTCCCCAACCTCGACAACTCCACCTAAAATGCATTAACATATTATCTACGAAAACTAAACTACAAGTTCTCTGCAACTAAGGAGCCAAAACATATGTTGATGGCCAATATACGTGGGATGATGTAAAGGAGAATTTGAGGTACAGATTATATGGTACTAAAACTAAAAGCATTAATTCTCGATGGAAAATGACTTGATGATTCATGGCTTGATCTCAAATGTAAAAAATGATTACCAAAAGATTTCTAGGGGAAAATGGGTTATCTACAGGAGACATTCAATGTCAAGATGACAGCATTTACAAAGAAAGATAAGGGTTAAGTTACTTGATTAGTTGAAAATATAGTAGGCAATTAGGTTCATAGCAGAACATGGCTTATGCTAAGAACATGGAGCTCATTGCTCATGGATGCATTTGTTTATTTACTTCTCCTTTATCACTTTTTCACTTCAACACATCCTCATAACTTTGCGATTGAATGTGCTTCAGGCTGATTGCTTACTTTGTCATTTGGGAAGACGTTTCAATCAATAGGCTAATTTTCTCAATTGCTCTTAACTATGCCTCTTTGATAAGCTGTAACCTCTATAATGCCAAGATTTTATCTGGCTTTCTCCCTGTTTTTTTTATCACCCTCATGATTATGTTTATCACTATGCTTTTGCATAATAGTGTAGTACAAGATATATTGTAATCGATGAATAAGTAATTGGAGAAATGGCTTCTAGCTAGCCACAAATGGTAAGCTGTCATCCAATAATTGCATCAGCAAATGTCCTTTGCTGAGCGAGTAAAGGTAATGGAAATATATATATGTTTCTGTGATATGCGAAAATAACTTATTTATTTTGAGTATATGATATCTTCTATCTCCTCCCTTTCCAGGGAAATTTATATCTCTGAATTAATTCCTAAACCTATTACAACTTAATTGTAATGTTTCCAGAATAAAAATACATGTTCTGAGCCAGGTAGTGGTGGTGTACACCTTTAATCCCAGCACTTGGGAGGCAGAGGCAGAGGGATCTCTGTGAGTTCCAAGTCAACCTGGTTTACAGAGAGAGTTACAGGACAGCCAGGGATACACAGAGAAACCTTGTCTCATACAAACAAACAAACAAACAAACAACAAAACAAAAGGATCAGGATGAAATATTGAAACAAGAATGTTCTTAAGGTCAACTCTAGTAGGAAGCACTAACACCCCCACACACAACAACCTCCTCTCTCTCTCTCTCTCTCTCTCTCTCTCTCTTCTCTCTCTCTCTCTCTCTCTCTCTCTCTCTCTCTCTCTCTCTCTCTCTCTCTCTCTCTCTCTCACACACACACACACACACACACAAGAAATTCAGGACATACAATATAGAGCCTCAACCTTTCCTAAACATTTTTTACTTTTTCTCAGGTTGTCAACTGTCACACTATTGAATTATTCTACCCTGAACGTCTTTGTGAACTGATTTTTATAAATTATCTGGCTTGCAAATTATCCGGCTTGCAATTGTGGTGGGTCATTTGTAATTCCATCCATCTTGCCCAGCTACAGCAGCAACATGTGTAAATTGCATCTCTAAGGAGTGATAACATGATGCAAATGGTGCTTTTCACCTTGGGTTCCCACAACACAGTCATGATTTGCAATCGCTGCTGTGTTGTGTTTTCTATGAAGTCCCCTTGCAAGGTGCTTTCCCTCATGTGACATCCAAACTACCAAGAAGAATATTTACATTGAAAAGTTTGGAGATGATGTAACTTCATGACTGGTGGCTTTCCTGAAAGTACTCTTCAGACTTATTGTTAAGTTGGTTAGTATATGCTTGAAAAACTTTATACAGGGCCATTTACTGCTGGATTCAAGAAGATACATTGTATTTTGGGGTAATAGGAATAAGGTGGAAATAGCAATTTAATAACTGGAAAAATTTTAAGGCATGATACACAGTTGTACAAATGGGCTTCGTGGCCCATGTAGATTCCAGAAGATGAATGGAAAAATGTCCTTGTCTTTGGTTCTCTCGGAACCCTAGCACACAGTTCCTAGAACAGACATAAGAAGTCAGAATCACTATTTATCTTCTACTTGGTTAGGATAGCTAGGCACTAAAGTGCAAAGTATAGGATTAAAATATTCACGGAGCCTAAAGGAGCAGTTTCAAGATCCTGACTGATTATTTTGGGTTGCAAGATGCCAATGGGTAGAAACATTAGCTGAACAAAGTTCATCAGGCTTATTCACTGCAGGACCGCTCAGATTCTTCGACATGATCAGTGCCTTTGAGTACTTGAGATAGACCTATGACATAGCTACAGAATTTTGTTTTCACTAGGAACTTTTTAAGGATGCTGTGTTCACTGGGTAGTTAGGATGCCATGGCTTCCCTCCTGCAACTGAGACAATGATTATCTCACGGTTTGTTACGGTTGTTATTGGTTTTTGTTATTTTTGTTTTTATTTTACAAATGAGATCTAATTCAATGGGGGTGGTGGTGGAGGCAGTCTTTTGAATTCTCTATGTTGTAAATATAATTCTTGATTTTTTTAACCTTTCTCTTTCTGACAGTACATTTTGAAGCTCTGTTGCTCTCAAGCAGGCTTTTAGTGTTACAAAGATGCTACAAGCACCAGACAGGAAAGAAACAGTAAAACAAAAAGAAAAAGAATCAACTGTAATCCTATGGTGAAGATAGAAGCACTGTTGATAAGCAGATGGGGATAATTTTCCTTTTGTGCTTTCTATTGTTTCATTTATAAACATGGAGTCCTGTGGAATCGTGTCATCTGTCTCCTTTCATGTGTTTTCTTCCCCCTCCATTTAACAGGCGTCATCATCACTTGCCTGTTATTGCCTATTCTTGTGCCATTTATTTTTGGTGACTGTTGTATTCCATTTGTGCCGTCACTCCTCCACGGTTGGATTTGTAGTCTAATAGACTCTCCCCTCTTTCCAACTTTACCCTATTAGTATTCTCAGAGATGGCAGTGACATGACTTTTTGGAACAGATGACAGTGTTTCTGGTGTCCTAGAAATTTCACATGTCTCAATTGTTGTGTCAAAGAACAAAGGCACTAACAATGATCTGCTGCCTAGAGTCCCTCAAATCATTCTCATAGCACTCGTGACAGACATGACTTTCCCCCACCCCGATCATCAATCTGTGACAATGACTTGGCCCAGGGCCGCACGTACATCATAAAAAATGTTGGAAGCAATTGAAAGCTATAAGGTAGGGGCAAATTCCACAGATCGCCTCAATATTAACCACTGTAGTGTTGGTATGAGAACAGTATATCATTTGTAGTCTTTATAACTTATATGTATGTTGTCTGTATGTGTGTGTTATCTCAGAGATTATCAGAGTTTATTCTCCAATGAGCATTCATATCACCTAAGGTCTCTGTGGCACCATGGGGAAGTTCATTAGGGCTGAAATCAGTGATCATGGGGGTCTGTGATGAGCCAGTTCAAAAATGACTTGATCTGATGGTCAAATATGAGGATTCTTATCTCTAGACTCATCACAGGAATCCTCAGGGAATCAGGGCCTGATGGAGCCGGGAGGACTGGATGGAGCGTGGCCTTGTCTGAATGCAATCCTACTACAGGTATGTTAAGTTGTGGGGACAGGATCTAAATTTTGATCTAATTGTGAAGCATTTTGAAATAAGATTTGATGTAAAGTTAAGTCAGATTGGACTAGAAATACTCTATTTGTTAGGATCGACTGTTCATGAAAATCTGAGCTATAAATATGCTTTACTTCTTGTGATTATAGAGTAGGTCAGTTATTTGAATAAGCATCTGTCAAGGCATCACTGAGGAATGTTAAAGCTATAGATTGTGTGGTAAGATAACCTGAATGCAAATTCTACTGTTCATTATCGGCAACATTGGTCTGCAATAATCTATTCAGCTTTAAATTGGGACATGGTTGCCCACTTCAGAGTCACAAAAATAAAATAAACACCAAGCGGGCATATAGTACCCAATATAACTCAGTAAGTCAGTATATTAATTTTAGCATTTAGATGAAATGATAAGTTGCATCTAAATATT
Source organism: Tokudaia tokunoshimensis (assembly GCA_036184795.1). Classification (NCBI taxonomy): domain Eukaryota; kingdom Metazoa; phylum Chordata; class Mammalia; order Rodentia; family Muridae; genus Tokudaia; species Tokudaia tokunoshimensis. Next base: position 42,204,675 of record BTHU01000004.1, on the reverse strand, counting down.
TAAATACAATTTGCTAGCCATTGTGGATGCTGTTTTTCATATTGTCCTGAATATATGCAGGGGGCACCGTCCTTGAAGGAGAATAGAGAGACCTAGAGATTAATCACTTCTGATTCATTTCAATATCATGTAGAAAGTTAATGATATGAAGATGCATTCCACAGTGTACATGCATGCAGGGGAAAATGTATTGGGGTCACATGACATGCAGAGAGGAACTGTACTTGCCTGGCAATGACACTGAGAGTCACAATAGACTATGGCTACTCCCTCCCTCCAGGTTTTTACAACCCAGAATCAAGTCTAAAGAACTGGCAAGAACTCACATGTTTTTATTTTCTTTTGACTATTGCCTTTACTCTTTTTGCAGAACATCCCATAAAATAGGTCCCTACCATCCTCCATATAAAGTGACTGGGCAATAATATATCTTTATATAGTGTAGTTAAAGGAATGAATTTTAATTCATTTGGTTCTTTCTTATATATAGTAACATTTATGAAAAACCACATTCTATTCAATTGCTTAAAGACCCAGACAAAGTCAAGTTAATAGCTTCTGATGTTCAATTGAGCAAAACCAAGCCCAAAGTAAAGGCAATTATTAAGGAAATATAATAGGATACTAAATGCCACTTACATATACTAATCTTCCTATCCTTGTTTCTTATGGTCAGACTTACTTTTTTCTACTTATACGCCTTACCAAAAGCTGTTCAAGCAAGTGTGGCAAGGCCACTGTGGTCAGGTTTGCTGGTTGGAGAATGTGAGAACATTCCAGCAAACCTCAGTGTTTTTGGGCAGTTTGCCAACCTGGAGGCTTAATCTTAGCATCTTTCTTGTCCTAAACACATTATCTAAACCTTTGGCTTAGAGACACAAATGTGGTTTGCAGTGCTGAAATGTCAGATGCTAATGAGCTAGGGAAGTTGCTGCATTTCCTGTTGTAAAGGTAATGAAGTTCTGACCACCCACATTGTGTCTCAATACGGGGTATGGAGGACTGTTCCTGAAAAACTTTTTAAAGGCGCACATCAACAAATCTTATGTGGCTATGAGCATCAATCATGGAGGCATGGTTAGCAAGCTGTTATTGTTAGTGAAAGTAGAGACAAGATGTTAGGTAGATGTTGGACATCCTAGCTTCTCTGGAAATGTCAGCCCTGTCCTCAGACACCATGCTTACATCAGAGGATTTAGACATGTTTATGAGCACACTTAGTTTAAGACTTCTTTATTACATACTAATGGACATAGACCATGTGTGACCCTAGAAAAGAATCTGGAGTATCTGATCCAGAGTACAAGTCTCTGGTTCTAGTTCTGGATTTGATATATTCTGGAGAAGAAATCCCCTTGAGTGGGTCAAGAACAGCCAAGCCAGCATACTCTAATGTCTTCATCTGTGCCTATAATGGCTTATACAGGAGGGGTTGATAAGTGCCATTACTAAGGTACTGTTTCCGTTTAGGAAACATTGTATTGAAGCATGCATCAATACAATGGATGCAGATATTTAAGTTTCTACACACACACACACACACACACACACACACACACACACACACACACACACCAAGCCTTCAGAGAGCAAGTTACGGTGAGCACATATGAAGACCTTATGACCCACAGGAACACCATTGCTTAGATGTGGCCGAATTTAGAGAATGTTTTGACATGAAAACCAATAAACTAATGTTTTATGTTCAGTCTTTCAGTGATGCATAGACCCAGTATTAAGTTTGATTTAAAAAACAAAAACAAAAAAAAAAACCAAACAAACTGATTCCATCATGAAGATGGAATAAAGCTAAAGATTTAGTGTTGAAAGCAGTAGTCTCAAATAGTTGAGATAATCATCTACATAAGGTAAACGATAGCTTAGATGCAAATGGATCTTGGGAATCACAGAAAGAGAATCTTTACTATTCCTGGGGTACTAGCGCAAGGGCCTGACCAAGTTCCTAGTAGATGCCACTGTTCATATGTGAACTAGCTCTTTGCATAATTTCCAGTGTGTATCTTCCAGGATTTTGATGGGCTTGGATACATCCATGCTGCTTTTATAGCACTTCTGAGAGGAGAGACAGGCAGTTTTCAACTTTCTTGCCTCTAGATTTTCCTGAGGGGTGAAGGAAGAGTTTAATCCACACATGCTCATTTTGCAATGACCTCTCTCAGGATAGTGCCCTTTACCTGACTCGTCATTGAAGCATCTTGGAGATCTTTCTGAGTCTTTTTAAGGAAGTGGATTTTCCTGGGATACTCATAGCCTTGCTTGCAAGATTTACTGGTGCCTCCAATACTTTTGTTCAATTTATTGCCTAACCCATGAATTCCAGTTTCAAACCCTCTTCAGGAGGCCTTGCCCTCTGCCTTATAGCTTAGGCCCTGAGATGTGAGCTTACAGGAAGTTCTATTTCAAGGGCAAAGAAGTCAGTGAGGGACAAAGCCATACTTATTTTAACTTCTCACAGGGAACAGTAGGAGTAGATTAAAACTCTGGCAGGGAGACTGCATTAGGTGGCAAGCCACCACTGCTGTCATTTGCATAATGCATAATCTAAGGTGTTGACTCATTTCAGAGGAGGCCTGTTTAGTGAAGTAAGGTCTGAAATTATGCACAGTCACTCAAGAACCAATGTATCCTCTCCACATCATTTCTGCAGGCAGGGACCCTTCTGTTCCACTGACCTTGCTTCTTGTCACTACTTATCAAGCTGGCTGACTAATAATTCAGTCTCTTCCCATGTCCGCCTATGATGTTGCCATCTTTAACCACCACTTTCCCAAAGGAAAGAATTTTCATTCTTTGAGATCCACAGGCTTATGATCTGTTCCTTTGGGTTTAACTGTTATACTAACCCACCTGCACTACACTCCTAAACAGGCCCTGTGAAGGTAACAGAGGACATATTGATTAAGAAAGCAGTCAGCTGTTAAAAGTTTTACCATTTCTTATCAGCAACAGTTCAGGGTCACTGATTTTTAACATGCTGCTTTTTGCAGATGAGTGCTTCTTACAGAACTTAGGCTTAGAACCTGAACACGTAACTGAATGGTTGTGCAAATGTGCGTATGCTTTATGAAACAAATCCTTTCATTTTGTGACATTTGGTATGATTTGAACCTTTAAATTGGTATTAGTCAAAAGCAAGATCATGCAGCTTTTGCTGCATTTTTTTCTATACTTTGTCTCCTTTTAGCTTTCAGTGATAGTTTCATCTAGTACGTACCCCAAGGGGACTGCTACAACTCTTCTGTCAGGGATTTCTATACCTTTTCCGCCATCTCTTTACACAATGATCACAACTAATAGTAACTGCAACTCTTCTTACTACTTAACAATTTAGCGATGTTTACCCCTAATCTCTTTTTGAGAAGTGATGAACTTGAAAGCTGGTATATTTAGTGACTTCTGAACCTATGTGGAGGAGGTGCATAAGTTTACATTTAACGCAGCGTCAAAGAAGGTGAACACTACCAGAAGCTTTGTTGGTTCCCTTTGGTGAATTCAGAATTCAAATTTGGATGGCCTTCCATCCTACTGAGTTATCTATTTACATAGACCAGATGGTATATAATATACATTCAACATAATAGAAGGCTAATAAATACATACTCTATACATGTAGTGTGGTTTTTCTGAGACCCCAGTAGTTGTCATAAGCATAGGCTGTACCTGTAATATCCAATTTTGCATATCTGATTTTTGTCTTCCTGTGTTTTCTCCAAACAGAGATATTTAGTGATTTCACAGATTTTAAGAGAAGACTAAGAAAACAGAAATCCACTACTGAAATATCTCTTGTATCTTTCTCTATTTATTCCTCTCCCCACAATCTTATTTAGTCTCTTTCTTCCACCTTCTGCTGGCAGTAGTAATCTTAATGTCTGAGCTACACATTTTTATCTCAAATTCTTTATGTGGCATTTTAGGAACATGTTTGCCTATTCTGGAAGAAGCCATGTGGTTTTAAAATTGAGTATATCCAAAAAATATAAATAAATTTTGAGAGCAGTTGAGTGGCAACATTGTAATTACATAGTAATTACTCTATTTGCTTGTGAACACTAAATTCTCGCTGAGTTTCAGACAGATGTCACAGCAGATGCAACCCATAACAATAAGAGTTTACATTAGGGACTATAATGCTGGGTGTACAGTCTTCAATCATGCTGGATTAAATTGTTAATAAATGCTATTGTTCAAAACTGTTAGGAAGAATGACTAAACTAAGAATCAAACATGGGAAGGATTCCATGAGTTAGTGCATCCAATACTTCAAAGGGCTGATGACTAACTAACTGGTCTTGGGTTATGTGACAGTTCTTAAAAGGGATACCAGTTTTGAAAGATTTATCTAATTTTTGTTTATGTATTTATTTGAACCTGTGCTAATATATGTGTAGTGCATGTGCATGACTGTGGCAGAAAGAAGATGGCATCCTATCTCTTAGAGTTGGAGTTACAGGTTGGTGTATGCTTGGAACCAAACCTGAGTCATTTGCAAGAGCAGTAAGTGCTCTTCATTACTAAGCCATCTCTCCAGCCTCAGTGATGAATTTTCATTTGAAGAGAAATTTCTCTTGTTCTCTAACTAGCCTTTGCCTTTTATTAGGTTATTAGTAAAATTCAGGGTGCAGATGCTGGCTGCCCAGATGTTTCACCCACATTATTACAACTGGCTTGTAGCAGAAGCTAGGGCCAAGTCTAGGCTGATTGACTTAGATGCCACTTTCTTAGCTTCAGGCCAGAGTTTCTTCCTGGGAATCACATCTAGTCAGCAAATCAATTTACTGTTCACATACATGTTTAATCAAATAGACTGATCTTTTGACTTGTTAATTTAAAAATCAAAGATTAAATCAGCTCTTTATGAAAACATAAGTGAAGAAGAACTTATTTATTTTAGCCCCAGACATTCAATTTTGGCCGTTTGAAAGTCAATTCTTTGAATAACACAAGGTACCACTGGACCTATGCAAGCCTTTCCAGGATTATCACCTCTGGTAGCATCATCTTCAGTTGTGCATCACAATGTGCCCAGACTGATATAGTTCCAATTTGTAGGCAAACATGCAGTAAATGAACATTTATTTCATTTTCCTCAGCTGCGAACTTGGAAGCATTTTGCTGAAGGCTTGAGAAACTTGGCCTTTGAATTTATTCTCTGAACAACATCGCTCTTTCTAATCATCAATGAATCCTTACCCTGCTTCATTCCCACTTACGGTCTGGTCTTTCTCCTTTCTGCTGCGACAATGGAATGCTTGCCCCATCACTTCCCCACTTCTGGCCCTGCTCAGTGGTTTTAAAAAAGTGACTGAGAAGCACCTAAAGAAATGTTCAACATTCTTAGTCATTAGGGAAATGCAAATCAAAACAACCCTGAGATTCCACCTCACACCAGTCAGAATGGCTAAGATGAAAAACACAGCAGTTGTTGGTGAGGATGTGGAGAAAGAGGAACACTCCTTCACTGCTGGTGGGATTGCAAGCTGGTACAACCACTGTGGAAAGCAGTCTGGCGGTTCCTCAGAAAACTGGGCATGACACTCCCGGAGGATCCTGTTATACCACTCCTGGGCATATACCCAGAGGCTTCCCCTACATGCAATAAGGACACATGCTCCACTATGTTCATAGCAGCCCTGTTTATAATAGCCAGAAGCTGGAAAGAACCCTGATATCCCTCAACGGAGGAATGGATTCAGAAGACGTGGTATATTTACACAATGGAATACTACTCTGCAATTAAAAACAATGAATTCATGAAATTCTTAGGCAAATGGTCAGAACTGGAAAATATCATCCTTAGTGAGGTAACCCAATCACAAAAGAACACACATGGTATGCAGTCACTGATAAGGGGATACTAACCCAGAATCTCGGAATACCCAAGACACAATTCACATATCAATAGATTTCCAAGAAGATGGAAGGAGAGACTCCTGGTCCTGGAAAGACTGGATGTAGGGGAATACCAGGACAGAGAAGTGAGAAGGGGTTGAATGGGAAACAGGGGGAGGGAAGGGGGCTTATGGGACTTTCGGGCAGGGAGGAACTGGGAAAGGGGAAATGATTTGGAATGTAAATTAAAAAAAATATAGGAAAAAAAAAAGCTCTGATCCCCGTGCAGCTTGTCACTCAGGAGTCTGCTCTAGTGTTAAGGGCTGGGGAGAAATCACTTTTGCTTAGTCATTTGTACGCATGTCCCCGTGCCATGACCTTCAGATTGAATGGTGATCGGTGAGGAAGACAGAGAGACATGATCTAGCCATGTGTCCACAGAACTTCCCTACAAATGTCAGAGCTTGGTTAGAAAAAGACTTCTTATTATTTCTGTGTGGGCCTCCTTCCTAAAATCTGTCATGCTTCTAGATTTCTTTTGTCTCCCCATCAAGGACTCTGTGGCACTGTCAACTCTTCTGATCTCCTGGCTTCTCCAGTTGGAAAGAGGTGCCCCTCACTATGTCCTCTACTTGCTTGCCACCTGCACCCCTTCACTGATTTCTCTCTATCCCCTTGGGAGTTTGGACTTTTTTTCGGAGCACTAGTCTTCTGGCTTCTTTCTGAAAGTATTTCTTATTCCATCCTCCTAAACATAGTCTCCTTCTCCTACTGGTCTCTGAGGACTGCTCTCCCACACTAGATCATCTCATCTTGGCCTATTTGTAAACCATTACCTGAATCTCAACTGATGGAAAACTACAGAGGAGCCCACTGGCCAAGATTGATCTTGTAAGGGTAGAGAAAACACAAACCCAAAGGCTAGTGCTGGATGCTGCCAAATGAAACTAATACTTAAATGGGATTTTACTCTCTAGTTTCTGTCCTGCTAGAATGTTAGATACCTCAGATACAATTTTTAGGTATGTTACAAATAATGCCTCTATGTGGGTGTGGTGGTATCTGCCTTTGATACCAGTACTTAGGAGGCAGAGGCAGGTAGATCTCTATGAGTTTGAAGTTAGCCTGGTCTTCACAGCAAGTTCCAGGCCAGTTATGTCATGTGATCCTATATTTAAAAAAATCTCTAAAATGTCTAATATAGTGAGTAAACATAATTGACATTTACTAAAACATTATCATCATCATCATCATTATTATTATGCTGTTGTTGTTATTGTTGTTGTTGTGTTGTTTTTTCAGAGCTAAAGTGTCTCAAATCAATAAGAGAAATGGGTTGAGACAAGGTAGTGAGATCCCTTTGATAGAACAGCAATGCTCTGTGATAAAATTCTATGTGTTATTTGTGAATTACCAATTATTCCAGTCAGCTGTGAGGATGTCATAACTTATTATGGTCACCAGGTTTTGGAACATAGAGCATGTTAATATAAAGATCTGAATTCACTACTCTTGGAAACCTCAGTAGTCCTGTTTTCTAATCTGCAAAATGAAGGTTCAAAGACATCGGCCACCCAGAGTTATTTCTAGCTGAAGCTCACTGACTACATAGCACACAGCACACAGTAACCATTGCATAATGATCTCTCTAGTTAGGACTAGAATTTTGAATACCAGAGTGGATTCAAGTTCGTCCTTGTAAAATTATCATTTCATCTACTTGCCTTTTGATTTACTTTCCTAATTGACAAAGGAAAGGATACAGTTGAATTGCTCAGCTGGGACTGTGAAACTGGGACTAACTGAGCTTTCATGTAGAGAGCACAGGGAAAGGTCGCCTATCACTGTGGCCAGTCTCATCAAGCAAGTGACCTCCCCTGATCACATTTCTGGCTGTTTCAAAAGCCCACATACAACTTTCCATGCTGTGGTTGCTCATTAATTCATAAGACAGTTCATCAAACACTAGACATATTTCATTAGAGTATGAGGAATATTTTATGCCATTAGGGAAGCTTACAGAAGTTGTTGGTGTGGGGGTAGGTAGACTACCTCATGAAGGACAGTTTTCTACTCCCAAATGCTGGCTCTGAAAGTCTATGCTGACTCATTTGATGAACATCTACAGAGCCATAGGCTCTCTCAGGCTCTTAGCTCTGGGTTCAGGGAGTCAAAGGTAAACCAAGGTGTTCATAGGGCAGAGCCAAACATGAAGCTTTACTAGTAGCTGAATATGAATGTATGTAAGTACGTATGTATGTAAGTATGTATGTATGTGTGTATATAGGTACATATGTGCACACACATACACATGAACACACACACAGACACACAGACACACACACACACACACACACACATACACACACATCTGCTGGGGATATAAGCCTACACTTATTCTAAGCATTGTTAGAGACTTGAGGACATTTGCCCTAAGAGCAAGGAACAAGGAGGAAATGATGGCTTTGGCTATGACAAGTTTATGGCCTGCAGTGATTCCAGAATCCTCTGTGCAGCCTCTCTAGAGACTACTGACATCTGCTGGGAATAACTGTTACCAGTTCCCAGGAAAGCACACCTCTATGCGGATGATCCTAACTCAACAACTGCTCGAGGGGTACTTTTGCAAACACCTTAAACCCAGGAATTGTGAAATAGGATGCTTTCCAATCCAGTGTGCTCAGTGGCTGAGGCAGAGTTTGGGGAGGAATTTGATTATAGACCATCCAAGGCCCTAAACAAACAGACCATGAGAAAAGCCGAGTTCAGGGCAGCAGCTCCACAGTGCATATATCCTCTGTAAATTTTGCCACAGTGGTATTCCTGAGCCTGGAATGCTCTGCTTCAGAAAACGGAGCTTGTCTGTCTTATTGCAAAGGACATTTTCCAGGTCACAGTGGCAAACTGCTTTACTTTCAAATATTCCTGAATTTATACAAGTCTCTGCCTCTTACCCCATTCCTGACTTTAGGCCCTCTCTTGATCTTATTTGGCAGCCCTCATCCCCTTCTCTAAGGCCTTAGCCCATCCCTGACAAGGACTCTTCACAGGGTTGGCCTTCAGAGGTCTCTTCAGGAAAGATGATGTTTTATTGCGTTCCCAAAGTGTTTGCAGAGCTCAGAGATTAAGTCTATTTCACTGTCTCTCATTATTTCTCTTCTTTGGGTAATGGTTTACATTCTTGGAGAACTGTCCCAGAAGAAGAGATTCATCAACACCAAAGGCCCATGTGTCTGTGCTTCTGGTCTCCTCCTTGGGTTCTGGAGACATGGAGGAAGTTGGGCCAAGTACTGGTATAGATGGGAGGATGCACCTTAAGTCCTGGTAACTGGGTTCCCTGAGCACATAAAACAAGATGGGGTTCAGGTGACCCAGTACATTCCTGTTGTGTGATTCAGGCCTAAAGTCAATTGAAGACATAAGGCTGGTAACTATGGAAGCCAAATGTAGAAATAACCTCTTTTCTGTCCTGGTAAAGACTGTCTGGAAGGCTAACTTGAGGGAAATTGGGTGACTCCAGTCCATAAGAAGTGGTGTTGACCTTAAGGTATTAGTGTGTGGCGCTGAAAGCAAAGGCACAGAGGAGAATTGTGAATAATTTGCTCTGATTTTTCATAGTCCAAAGTCTTCATAAATATTTAATTTAAAAGCGAAACAAAATAACCTTTCAACCTTACACTGGCTATTGAATTCTTAGTGGTTTGACAAACACTTATTTGGTGTCTGGAGAAATTAAAAGCAGATACAAGGACAGTGACTCAAGAACACTCTTCAAGTCCTGGAAAGACTCAGAGGAGGGGATTCTTTGGAGGGAAGCATGGCGTGCATTCTGAGCTTTCCTGATCAGGGAGGATTGGAGAACAATCTGAACTTTCCTAAGCAGGAGAGACTCAATGTCAGATTCTTATTTCAGATGTAAGAAGACAAGGGTGGAAAAAAAAAGAAAAAAAAAAAAAGAAAAGGATGAACGCAAGGAAAATTTAGCTGTGGACTATAGGACAGTGTGAAATTGGCAGGAAAATTGACTCTGGGAAAATGCCTTTGATTTATTGCAGGGAAAATAACAAATTCTTAAAATTAATGCTTACTTAAAACAAGCTTATGAAAGATTTGAAAGCCATTTTAAGTGTACTGTATATTGACAGTGTGCATAACACCTCATGTCCTTCATGGAAACCACATATAGATGTGCACAGTCTAGTCTTCCCATTCCATCCTTTATCTGACCTTCCCATCTCTTCCTCTGCCTCCCAAGTCAATTTCTACCTGCCAGAAGCCTCTTCAAGCCTCCTTAAAGTCTCCTGTGCAGAGGGTCTTGCTCCACTGGGAACCTAGTGGTTTGTTAGAAAAGAAATTCACATATATCTACCAGAGGCTGCTACTGCTGCCTCTACAGTAACACTTGTGTCTGTCTTTTTTCTTTCTCCCTCTCCCCTTTTCTTTCGTTCTTTTTCTCATGTGTTTCTGGCAATTGAAGGGAGAACAAGTTCTCTACCAATGCACTACAACTTCAAGCCTCCTCTGTGAGATAGGATCTTACAAGTTGATCAGGCTGGTCTTGAACCTATGATTCTCCTGCTCTAGCTTCCTGAATAGGTGGGAGTTCAGAATTACTTGAGCAGACCTGGAAAAACTTTTACCTTAACAGGAATTCTTTTTAAGAATCTGACTTCTCCATCAGATTCTATATTCCAGAAGCTTCTACCTTTTGGTTCTGTTTCTCTAGAAAACTGACTCAGAAAACCTCCTTTGTTTCCAAGCTCTTAAGGGCTAACTTTTAGGGCCTTTCCCTTCCCAGTCTGGATTTTGTTTGTTTTCTAATCATAAATTTTCTAGTTGTCAATGGCATGCCAATAATATCTCTTTGATTCACAATGAAGCTCAAAAGCATGTATCCTGCCCTGGGCTCATATAGCTAGTTGAATACTTGAGTGTGTTCTTGCATATCTCAGGGATACTTGGATGCAACAAACACAAAAGCAGATTCACAACCCTGATTCTCTTCAGGGTTCCCAATGTCTATGAAATATGCCCTGTGTCTGAGAGACCAGAAATACTCTTAACTCTGTCTCCTGTCTCTATTCCTAATTCTCCAACATGGTCTGCCAATGGGACTGTAGAAATTTCTTATATGTTTACTTTTCCCTGGTATCACACTTTCCCATGCTCCTTGCTAAGAGGTTCCTCCTGACCCCTCTGGGTGGTTTACAGTCACAGTGTGATGGTTTGTATATGCTCAGCTCACAGAGTGGCACTAGTAGAAGGCGTGGGCCTTATTGGAGAAGGTGTGGCCTTGTTGGAGTAGGTGTGTCACTGTGGGTGTGGACTTTAAGATCCTCATCCTAACTGCCTGGAAGTCAGTATTCTGCTAGCTGCCTTCAGATGAAGATGTAGAACTCTCAGCTCCTCCTGCACTATGCCTGCCTGGATGCTGCCATGCTCCCACCTTGATGATAATGGACTGAATCTGTGAACCTATAAGCCTGCCCCAACTAAATGTTGTCCTTTTCTTTTTTTTTTAATTGGATATTTTCTTTATTAACATTTCTCTTTTTCAGGTCTTCCCTTCAGAACCCCCCTCCCATCTCCTCTTGCCTCTATGAAGGTGCTCCCCTACCTACCCACCCACTCCCATCTTCCCACCCTGACATTCCGCTACACTGGGCATTGAACACCTTCAGGCCCAAGGGCTTCTCCTCCCATTGATGTCCAACAAGGTCATCCTCTGCCAAATATGCGGCCAGAGCCATGGGTTCCCCCATGTGTGCTCTTTGGACAACCCAGATGTCCCTGGACAAAGGAATGGATACAGAAGTTGTGGTACATTTACACAATGGAATACTAGGCAGCTATTAAAAACAATGGCTTCAGGAAATTCACAGGCAAATGGATGGAACTTGAAAATATTATCCTGAGTGAGGTAACTCAGTCATAAAAGAACACACACACGACATGTACTCAATGATAAGTGGATATTAGCCCAAAAGTTCGGAATACCCAAGATTCAATTCACAGACCATATGAAGTCCAAGAAGAAGGAAGACAAAAGTGTGGCTGCTTCAGTGCTTCTTAGAAGGGGGAACAAAATACACATGGGAGGAAACATGGAGACAAAGAGTAGAGGAGAGACTAATGGAAATGCCATCTAAGAGACTGCTCCACCTGGGGATCCATCCCATATATAGTCACCAAACCCAGACGCTTTTGTGGATACCAGTTAGTGCTTGATGACAGGAGCCTGATACGGCTGTCTCCTGAGAAGCTCTGCTAGAGCCTGACAAATATAGAGGTTGATGCTTGCAGTCAACCATTGGACTGAACGCGGGGTCCCCGATGGAGGAGTTGGAGAAGGGACTGAAGGAGATGGGGGGTTTGCAGCCCAGGGAGCAACAGTGTCAACCAGTCAGACCCCCTGGAGATCCTGGGAACTGGACCACCAACCAAATGTTGTCCTTTATAAGAGTGGCCTTGGTCATGGTGTCTATTTACAGCAGTAAAACCCTAACTAAGAAACACAGTGATCTTCCTAATTTACAAAGATGATCAAATCACTCAGTGCCATGACCTACTGGAGGCATTCAGTTCTTATCCAGGTCACAGAGTAGCTCCCAGGGCTCCATGTGGCCTCCTCCTGCAGCAGTGTCCTTGCTGGCCACACAACAGATATTCTCAGTCTTCAGTGTCTCCAAGTACTTCTGCCCATATGGATCCTTTCCAGTCTCATTAAATTTTTTTTTATTTTAGTTTTTAAAATCTAGAACATTCTGACATTCTTCCAAAGACTCTGTTACCACACCAAGGGTCACTTTCAAGGGAGACTTTCATGTCTACATGTCCTTTTTGCAAGCTAGTCAGAGTCCTTTATCTTTCAAGATCATAATTTTTATCTAAATTAATGTGAACACTAACAGATACAATTTATTGGGTATTAAAGCTCAAGCATCAACCACAGTGTAGAGGGGTTTACAATCATGGTATTTAAATCTTAGCTAACTAAAAATATAGGAAAATCTGAGAGACAGGAAATATTATCCTTACAATCCTGTAGGAGGGACCCAACAGCCAAAACCACAAGCTGAATGCATTTTCAGTTGTGTGGTCATGTAATTCGGAATACTTGGATCTCCCCTAGGACTTTGAACTTGGAGCGAACTAAAGCCAGGTCTGTCACTGATCAGTCCTTTTAGAAGCCAGCTTGGCACGTACACTGTGCCCAGTATGTATTTGCTGATTGGGATAATGAGTATTTGAATGCGTAATGAAGTAGGACACATTTTCATATGGAAACTAACTGGGTATTCCTTTTGTTCTGTAATCCAAATCAGTCACCTATGAGATTGTTTACAAAATTCTAGACAGATGCTTGCAAATGAGAAAAATGGCATTCACAGTCCTAGAGATGGTGTGGAACATCCTCCACTCTTCATTTTGATGACCATCTGCTCCACTTCCAAATGAGGTACCAATTCAATTTAATTTAACTCACAGTTAAAGATGAAAGGGCTTCCCCCTCCCTTCTAGTCCTCTGGGGCTCCTGAAATAGAGGAACCCACACTCACAATGAAACACAGAGGCAATTGCATCTTTTAATAGGTAGATCCAAACCTGTAGTTGTACAAGAAGCTGCAACTTTCTGAACCTAAATATGAGAGGACTGTTTCTTATTTGTGTAGCCACCCAACGTTGTTTTAATGCTTGCACAGACAGCTTTTCCCAGGTGATTTAAGCCTAGCTACATCCTGCTGGGGCTCCCCATGACTGCTGCCTCAGTTCTCCCATATACAACAAGAGGTCCTGGGAAGGTATGTTTGAGTCTTCGAGACTCTGGTCCCAAATATAGTGCATCATTTCTACTTGCTTCTCTTTGCTAGAAAGTCCAACTCTGATGACTTCTAAGGGATGTGGAAAATGCTATTTGTCAGCCCAGAAGGGAAAAAGGGAGAAACTAGTTGGGTGAATTCTTGGGTGTCTTCTTTCTACTCCATCCAATCAAGAAACACAAAAGAATGTTTGAGGTCAGTACACAGGGCACTGGAGGTGGAAAGAGATGCTTTGTCTATGGGTCAGGAAAACAGTGATGTTCTTAATACAAAGAGGTAACTCCCAATAGTCATAACTGAAGTTGATGCCAAGAAAGATGAGAACAAGACAGAGAGAGGGAAGGAAGGGGAGGGGACAGGGCGGAGTGAGGGCTGGGAAGGATGAGGACAGGGAGGAGTGAGGGTAGGACAGGTGGGGACAGGGAGAAGTGAGAGAGGGGTGAAAACAGGAAGGGGTGAGGACAAAGAGAGGTGGGAGCAGGATAGGTAAGGACAGGAGGAGGTGGGGCAGGAAGAGTTGAGGACAGAATGGAGCAAGGACAGGAAGAGGTAAGGGCAGGAAGGGATGATAACAGGAAGGGATGAAGAGAGGGAGTAAGGCAGGGAAAGAGAAGTGAGCCTTTGTATGTGTGAGAGTCAGGCAGAAAATTTTTTAATAATCTTTTTGTCTTGCTTTTTCTGTCTTGCTTCTATAAGTAATTAAATAACAGATTCAATCCTTCACCACAAATATCTTAGTCCCTAATGTGAAAATATGAAATAATTAGGGGATTTGCTGTGTAAGGATTTTAATGGCATAGACAACTTCTGTTTTCAAGACTGTGCTAATTATAGAGGATGAGCCTGAACAAAGCGAAGAGCTGCAATTAGCAGAGTAGCACTTCCTGCAAAGCAGTTTCCTTCAGGAGCTTCGCTGAATTCATGTCTGTAGTAGAACAATAGTCTCCTAGGACATTACTTTTAGAAGACTTCGGAGACTTTAGAAACTCCAGACCTGGCCACCTTGTACTTGAGGATGATGAAGGAATATGGGGCGTTTACAATCTAGTCTAAATGATAGAGGATAAATAACAGGGCCCTATAAAGAGAAGAGTCCTGGTGTGCCTGTGATCTCCCACTCCTTGGCTTGGTGAACATATTCACTGAGCTCTTTCACAAACTCTCTAGAGATAGTAGTGCTTATGAAAGCACCATGCCCAGAGGTGAGGCTGTATTAAAAACTCATTTTAATCTTAGATCGATTCCCTTCTCTTCTCTCGCTTTCCTTTCCTTTATCAAGATTTCATTCACCTCAAATAAAACCCCTTAAGACTTTCAGAATGCTACAAGAATGGCTAAGATATCAGATGAAAAGGCTTCCTCTAAACCCTCGGAAGTCCAATAAAAGCCTTCTCCGCATTAGAGGCTCTATCTGAACAGTGTCAAGGATAAGGAAGTACCTGGGATGTTTAATCCCGGGGGGGAGGGGGTTGGGGGGAAATCCCCAGAGTGCTGACTAAGCCCTTTCCTTCCAAAGAGGATGAACTGCATGTCACAAATATCACAATGCATTGTGCTCTCTCTCTCTCCCTCTCCCCCTCCCTCTCCCCCTCTCCCTCTCCCACTCTCTCTCTCTCTCTCTCCCCTCCCCGTGTGTGTGTGTGTGTGTGTGTGTGTGTGTGTGTGTGTGTGTGTATTTTGCTTGCAAATGCAACCTTGGGTGCAAAAGGCAATCCCCATGCCATGTAAACACCAAAGGACCTGTGAAGGTTCCTTTGAACATTTGTGCTTTTTCTGGGTTTTATTGGTAGAAAATTCAAAATTGATATGAAAAATGAGAGGGTTCCAAAACTTGGGGGGACCCTCCAGAAGGCACCAGAGACCTGGGAGGTAAGAGACTCTCAGGACTCAAAGGAGGAGTTTTAGATAAAATGCCCGACAATGGGGAGAAGGAACTTAGAGAGCTCACCTCCAGCAGGAAGACAGGACATCAAATGAGGGAGAGGGGGGCCATCCCAAAGTCACAACTCTGACCTATAATTGTTCCTGTCTGAAAGAATTATAGTGATGGAAATGGAGAGGAGCCTGAGGAAAAGAAGGTCCAGCGACAGGTCCAAAGTGAGATCCAGCGCAAGGGGTGGCCCCAAGGCCTGACAATATTACTGAGGCTATGGAACACTCACAAAAAGGAACCTAGCATGACTGCATTCCGGAAGACCCAACAAGCAGCTGAAAGATTCAGATGCAGATATTTGCACCCAACCAATGGATAGAAGAAGCTGATTTCTGTTGTTGAATTAGGGAAGGGTGAATGAAGCTGAGGGTGACCCTGCAGGAGGACCAGCAGTCTCAATTAATCTGGACCCCAGGATCGCTGAAACAATGAACTACCAAACACGCAGCATACACCAGCTGATATAAGGCCCCCAACACACATACAGTAGAGGACTGACACGGGTCTGTGTTCTTTCAGAGCCGATGCAAGAGACTGGAGGCCCCAGGGAGTTTAGAGGTCAGGTGGGATGGGGGTGGGGACAGCCACGTGGTAACAGGAGGGAGGGGAGGAGGTATGGGATGTGGAACAGTCGGAGGGTGGACAGGGGTTGGCGGGGTTGGGAATAATATATGAAGTGTACAAAAATAATTACTAAAAATAATTACAAATAATTTAGTGGAAAATATGGGGGCTGCCCATCTTAGTCCTCAGGATAGCTCGGTGTGAGTTGAAAAGACAATGGCCCTTAGCTCCTAAACAGGCATTAGGATTACAATATCATATCAAATACTTCCCAGAAGAATTCACCTCAGTGATGCTGGTTTCTTCTTCTTTTTTATTTTATTTTATTTTATTTATTTATTTATTTATTTATTTATTTTTGCTGGTTTCTTCTTAATCACCACTAATTTCTTAGCTCCAGCTACCCAGCATCAATTGTCCCAGTATTCCCTTCTATTCTTGTCTCTTAGGCCAGAGCCACATGGTCAAAGCTGCAGAGTTGTTGCTTGCTGGGGTTGAAACATGCACCCCCTTATTCTATTACCCAGCTTTCTGTTTCCCAGCGCCCTCACTGCTTAAGCTTGGCTGCCCTGGAACTTGCTCTGTAGATTGATCTTGAACTCAGAGATCTGCATGGCTCTATCTCCTAAGTGCTGGGATTAAAGGCCTGTACCACCACGCCTGCATTTAAGCTTTTCTTCACCTAGACCTTGCTCTGTCACAGGCTGGTCCTGAACTCAGAGATCTGCTTGGCTTTGTCTCTTGGGATTATAAGTATGCACCACCATGCCTGGGCCTAAGCTTTTCATAGCCATTGTTCTTCAAGATCCAGATTAAAAGTCTGTGTCTGCCAGCCTTAAGATCTGGATCACAAGTGTGCCCTCCATTTCTAGAATGACTACAATCCAGAAATGGAGGGCACACTTGTGATATTAGACAAAAAAAAAGAAAGAAAGAAAGCTCAGAATAACCACAGTACAACTCACAGACCATATGAAACCCAAGAAGAAGGAAGACCAAAGTGTGAATGCTTCAGTCCTACTCAGAAGAGGGAAGAAAATAATTGTGGGAAGTAGATAGAGGAAGGGATCTTGGAGGGAAAAGGGGGACAGGATCAGGTATGGGAAGAGACAGGGTTAAGGGGAGAAGTACAGAGAGTCAGGAATTTGAAAGGAAGTATGTAGCATTGGGGAATGGGGAACTGGGGGTAACCACTAGAAAGTCCCAGATGCCAGGGACCCAAGACGTTCCCAGGACCCAACAGGAATGACATTAGGCAAAATACCCAACAAAGGGGAGAGAGAACCTGTAGAGAAAATATCCAGTGGATAGGCATGGCCCCTGGTTGAGGAATAGGGCCACTCACCCATCTCAAAAATATCAATCCAGAATTACTCCTGTCAAAAGGAAATGCAGAGACAAAGAGAGGAGCAGAGACTGAAGGAAAGGCCATCCAGAGACTGCCCCACTTAAGGATCCATCCCATCTGCAGACACCAAACCCAGACACTATTGCTGATGCCAAGAAGCATTTGCTGATGGGACCCTGGTATAGCTGTCCCCTGAGAGGTTCTGCTAGCACCTTACTAATACAGATGCAGATACAGCCAACCATCGTTGAGCATGGGGACCCAAATGGAGGAGTTAGGGGAAGGACTGAAGGAGCTGGAGGAGCCCACACCCACAGCGACACACTTCCCCCGAAAAGGCCATAATTACTCCAACAAGGCCACACCTCCTAATAGTGCTACTCCCTGGGCAAAGCATATACAAATCATCACACTTCGGTTCTCATACCTCTGCACGTTTCCCTTTCTACATCAGGGTCTAATCACTCACACCCTCAGCACTCATGTTGCTTCCTGGTGCTCATTACAGTTAGTAGTTGTGTTATTATTTTGTAGTTTCATTTTGAGTTGGTTTCCATTGACCTTTTAGGTCTCTACAAGGAAAGACAGTGCTGGCAGTTTGACTCTGTGTTCAATTTGGCTTGCATATTTAAATGCTGAACGCATTGCTTTGAATTCAGAGAGTATTATGGCTATACTAGCATGAACACCTGTTGACATCCGTCCTTTTCGGTGACTGCTAACTCCATTCCATCATCCCTTATCTTACCTCGGGCCATGATGTGACATAAATGAGTGGGTATGCTGTCAAGAAGAAAAGGGTCAAAGCCCACCCACAAAAGAATAACAGAAGTAGGAAATAGCAATGGAAATCAATATAGTTGGTGCAAATTGCTTAAAACACACACACACACACACACACACACACATACACACACACAGAGGTCCATGGTACACTAACATTTTGTTGAGTTTGATTTTGGGAAAATCATCTTGGTGGGAATTAGCTCAGAACTATCTCACCCCATGCCCCCTTAACCAGCAGGTTTCCTCATAGTCTAGCTGGCATTTAGAAGACACTTGGAGATAGCTGGTCATTTCATGCATAAGGAAATGATAGTTTAGACAGGATAAGGGATCTGCAACAGGTCATAGGAAGGTGCTTGGCAAGAATCAAGCAGAATCCAGTTTCCTTTTGCAGGGATTGTGTTCTTTCCAAACCACACGGGAGAAAGTTTGCAAAACATTTATCGCCTTATGCTATTTAGCACAAATCAAACATGAAGGTGTTTTCTGCTTGTCGTCCTTTTTATTCCTTTCAGCAAAATTATTTTAATAATCATTTGCATTGTAGATATTTTTAATAACCCTTGCCATCATTTTTATGTACAAATTTCTTATGTTCAACTTAAATAAGAATTGATTGGAGTATAATTGCCCTGTGAGGCAAGGTTATTTCAACAAAGATTCAAAAACCAATTAGCAATGGGTTTGGAGGAATGGATTTAAAATAGGCATTGTCTCAGGTCACCTGAAGAGCACCGATCCTGAGATCAATTCCCAGCAACCACATGGTGGCTCTTCTAGAGATCCTGAGTTCAATTCCCAGCAACCACATGGTGGCTCATAACCATCTGTAAGGTGATCTGATGTCCTCTTCTGGTGTGTTTGAAGATAGCTACAGTGTACTCATATACATTAAATAAATAAATCTTTAATGAACCCTAGCAGTTCATTTTCAAGGCAGCCATTTACTCAAAGCATTTAAAAGTTTCAAAGACATCTGCAAATATGGTGTTCACAGCTGTATTTATTACACCATGATTCTTTTTCCTCTGGTCTTTAATGGCAAGGGTGTTTTGCATACCAAAGCAGGTACACACTAATAAATGAATGAAGGTCAACAATGCTTAACATTCACTAGTTATTACAGAATGACTTCCAGTCTTATGTCATTGTGATGACTTTCCTCTGTGACCAGACCCACACTGAGCATTGAGCTCTTCTCCTACCTTTTGGACCAAACTTTCTGCCTTTCTTCTTATTACAGCTACAGAGCATCTTGCTTGGTCTCCTTTGGCCTGTAGAGATTTGAAAGACTCACTCCAGAAGCTGCTGCACACCAAATTGCAGAATCCTAAGTAGATACCATAAAAAGAGAAAAGTTTACATATAGAAGAAGTTAATTGGGTTTGAGAGAACAAAGATAGAATCTCCCCAATTTAAAAAGATTTTGTAGTTAGTAGAATGGGACACGGGCAAGACTTGAATATAGAAGTTTTAAAAGCTTAAACAGAATAAAAGAGAGTCTGAGCCAGTTCTAGGGCAGGATGTAAGGCCAGGTCAGTAGGACAGAGGAGTGGTAGGGACAGTGTCTATCTGGTGATCATGTGACCTACTGGAGAGCCAGCTATGACTCAGGCCAAGCTGATAGTTACCCTTGATGCCATAAGGACAGACAGACCCAATGATGTCATAAATTCAGATTTTCAAGAACAATAGAAATATATACTTTATGTGGAATTTATTAAAGTGTACATGGCAGGATTTGATTAAATAAATGAAACTTCATATAGACAAATGTAAAGCCAAAGGCGACATAAGGATCAGAGTTACTCATGATGTAGTGCAATGGCTTTCAACTTGTGCATCATGATTCCCACAAGGTTACATATCAGATATTTACATTATGATTCATAATAGCAAAATTACAGTTATGAAGTAGCAATGAAATAAGTTTATGGTTGGGGGTCACCACATGAGGCACTGTATTAAAGGGTAGTAGCATCAGGAAGGTTGAGACTCACTGCTTTAGTGCAATAGTTTCACTTTCTTAGTGGTGGCCAAATGCATCCAGAGAGAGGATGCTGCTTGAGCAAGGTAAGGCTGAGGTGTTAGGTAGAAGTGTCATACTTTTTGAGTAGGATCTTCACTTTCCCTCCTGACCACTCTATGACTGGCTGAAACCGGCCAGACCTAATTAAATAATTGTTTGAAGACCAACAAAATGCTGCCTTCCACTGATCTGATTCTTGGTTTCCAAACTTCTAGTGTATGAAGCTTTCTTGTGGAGGAGTGATGGTGTTATAGTCTCACCGTTCATATTTTGGAAGGATGCTGAGAAAGTTAGTGAGTACAGTGCATATTGTCCCATATCTGAAAGGTGACTCTAATCATGGGTATCTGTGTGGATGGTTTTGAATAACTGCAGCCAGATATAAGGGGTAGAAGTGAAGTCTATGGACGGAGGCATGTTTGGTGGGCTCCCTGAAGTCATATGCAGGTTCAAGTTATTCAAATTCAAGGTGATTCTTTTTTTTTACATGACTGTTATTTTTGTGTAATGGGTGTTTTTAGGTTCAGCTTAAATATAACAGAAGCTGTCTAAGTTCCACATGCAAAAGAAGGAAAATAATAGTGTCTGTATGATTGATGGGATAGTGTTTGCACAAGGTAGGCATGCATGCTCACTATATTGTAATAACAAATGCTAAGTGTAATTGCTAACATTCACTGAATGCTGATTAAGCTTGAATGCCATTATAATTATTATCTATAATCTATCAATAAATCCTTCTTAGGTTTTTATACTATTTGTCCTTTGAGAAATAAATGTCTTGTGCATAGATTTCAGAGGAGAGGGTGTTTGAACATGGGTCTATTTAGACTTCCATTGCTTAGCCTACCTCTCCAGAGCTTTGGCAGTGTTCAACTCAAGATACCCTTCATGTAGTCAAAGGCAGTAAATTGAATTTGGTCCAACACCAAATACTTATTAAGTTAAATGGCAAGGCAAAGGAAGTCCTACAGGAAACACTCTGTCACTACAATCGTATTTATGTCTTATTTACGAATAATTGTATTATTCTCGAAATGGGGTTGTACCATGTAACTACAGACCAACAAGACAATGTATAAATAGTTGATTTTTTAGGCTATATTAGTTTTGAATGTAAATGTAAAATTCCAAACTTTTAGGAGATTATTTGCAGATGTTGATAAAGTAATGTCCATGGACATGACTTTTAATAACCCAAGTGAGTATTGAGTGTTGAATTCAGGAAAAAAACACCTGGAAGGTTTTTCTCTAGATAATTAAATATTTTCCCTTGCATATATAAAAAATATGTGCAAAAGAAAGAGCTAAATATAACATAAACACTGAATTATATACAGTGCTAGCATGTCACATTTTATGAAAACATTGAATGCAAAAAGAGGAAGGAAGCAATTATTGAAGGAAATGATGCTAATGAGTGAAACCATAAGTATCCCCCCAGGCCAGCTACTCTTCAGTTATATTTAACACATTTTTTTACCAAGGAAAAATCACCATTGCGACCTCAAAAAGAATAAGGAAACTTGCAAGTTGTTAAATCAATTTTCCCATGGGCAGATACTGTAGTTGAAATATTTTAAGTCTTATTTAGATATACTTTGTATTTTGCATACCTATTCTGAAGTAGTTGTGTGTTTTTTATTAAGATAGTAAAAGAATTCAAGTCCACCAAACCAGGGCAAGGAAAATGTGCGTGTGTGTGTATGTGTGTGTGTGTGTGGGGGGGGTTGGTTTTCTTTTAACTAGAATAATTAATTTCCACCAATACCTGCAAAATAGAAACCAGATAACATAGAGATGCAAATTTCTATGCAATAATAATAATAATAACAATAAAATAATATAATGCAATAGATGCAAACTTAATATTATTCTAAAAATGAGGACATTTAACCATAGAAATAGCACAGACCACAGAGTCATGCTTTATAGGACAAGATGAAAAGTATAAACCACTTTGACTTCTCCCATGTCATTTTAGTAATTAGGCTAGAGACACTGTGATTTTCTAGAATGTACACTACAACCCCATTCAAATGTTGCTTCTAGAATACAAAATGGTATTTCAAAGTGAAGTAGAAATTAATTTGTTCATTGTCTATTCTTTTGGGTAATTACCATTATTGCTATTTCTCTTTGGGCAAATCACTGAAAACTGACTACATAATTTGTTATGTGTTTTTTTTTAAAAGAAGGAAATAACTTTGACTCAACATTTGTCACCTACATTTTAATTTAATTTGCACTTCCACCAGACTAAGAATGATAGTTCTTCTACTACATTATTCTGTTACATCCCATCAGTATTCTCTCTCTCTCTCTCTCTCTCTCTCTCTCTCTCTCTCTCTCTCTCTCTCTCTAAATTTCCTTTGCAAGATGAAATTTTGCCAGTGTCAATTACGGGTGAGAAATCCACTTATTCTGTGAGCATATTTATATGTGTGAGCTAGGTGAGAATCTTGGTGACATTTTGGGATAAATAAGACAGCAATAAGTTAGACAGAAGGTTTAACCTCCCTGGTCTTCCCACCTCTCACTGGGATTTTGCATGCAAATCTCTAGTCTCAGCTTCCGGCTACTCTGGATCCAGGCTTGTGGGAATAAAAGAAGTGGATAAAGGCAGAAGAAAGGAACAGAATGTACGTCTCTCAGTTTTCTATTCGCAGGCTTATCAAGGTAATTTGTGTAACTCAGTGGGAAGTTCGGCGGAGGAAACAGCTGATCTCATTCGTTAGTGGACTCAGAAGAGAGGACAGAGGGCTTCCCATCTCTAAATTTCATCAATGATAAACTCAACTTTCTCTTTGTCATGGCTGCTGCCTCTGACAAATAGAATTTGAGACTCCAAGACTTCTGTGCATTAGGTCCTGTCCTGAGTTTACTTAGACAATAATACCATCCCCTACTAATACACTCTTCATTTATCCTAATGAAGTAGAATGACACTAATTATACCATATCTTTGCTGAATAACATAAATATTTTTGGAGCCAAGTTAGGCAAAGTAGATGATGCTAGACTTATTGTCTGGTTAACATAAGGTTTCGGGTTAAAGGATTCCAGCTATTTTCAAAGTTAATTTCTATGAAGGCAAACTAAACAAGTTGCTATCTAGTTACCTGTGCACTTTGGGATCTCAGAGAGCTGGTGTGAGAGAACTCACTAGTAATGGGGGCAGCAGGAACTTTTGAAGGCATAATTCTAAATCAATCTGCATATCTACAATGTTCTTTACTCAAACTACCTTTGAATGGTGTGTATCCTTATATGCCTTGGGAGACGCTGTGTGCAAAACAAAGGCAGACACAATATTTAATTGACAGATGACAGACCATACAGAAATCCCTCTCAGTTTTGCTCTTCATGTATGTTCAGGTATGTGTGCATGTGTGTGTAGAGGCCAGAGGGTGATATCTGGGGGTCTCTTCTTCAGTGGCTCTATCTTACTTTTTGAGATGGGATCTATTAGTAAACCTGGAGTTCACTAATTTTTCTGGAGCAGTTGGCTAGCAAGCCCTAATGGATCCTCTGTCTCTGTCCCCAAGCGTGAGAAATCCCAACACATGCTGCCCCAGTTGGCTTTTCATGTTGGATCTCGAGATCCAAATGATGTTCTTGGGCTTGTGCAGCAAGCACTTTACTAACTGAACTATCTTTCCAGCCCAAGAAGCTGTAAATCTAGCACATGAGACTAGAATTAGAAAGAACTGATTCAGAATTCTATCATCTGCTACATTTCTGTAGCAAGCATCAATGAGAAGAGAAAGACCCATTTCCATCAAATGCTCCTTTGTTGCATGATATTTATTACTCTGCCTTACAAAATACGATCCTAACACAGGTCTCAAACCTTAATTTATGTCAATGAATTCATCTCATATGAATTGATGACATTTGGGCCACATTTAGACCCTAAAATCTGCTTAATTCCTGTATTAGTGTGTTTAAATGCTGCAGCAAAAATATCTGGTAAGAACACCTTAAAGAAGGACAGGTTTATTGATTTGGATTCAGTTTCAAATTTTATGGTCTATCATGGCTGGGAAGGTCTGGTGATAGAAATAGTAGGTAGATGGTCACATTCTATCTACAGTCAGGAAGCAGAGATGATCAATGTGGGGGCTCAGCTCACCTTCTCCTTATTCAGTCAAGGACTCAGGCATGGAATGGTGTTACCAACATTTAAAGTGAGTTTTCCTATCTCAATTAATCCATAGATAATCCCTCCAACACATGCCTGCCCTGAAGTTTGACTCTGTCAGATCCTCTTACCTTGACAGTCAATATTAACCATCACAATTCCTTTATTATCCAAAACTTCTTTGAAAAACATTGTGTCGTATTTTCTAAATTATTACATTTTTTCCCCTCAACGCTGGGAGGATATAAAAGAACTTATATCTACTTTTGCATAGGTGGAATTTGTTCATGTATGTGTATTTGTATGTTTGTACGTACAGAAGCTTTTGTATGCTTTCATGTGGTAGTACAAGTTTGATGGTGAGCACGTACATAGATTACCCTCCACCTTACATACTGAGGCACGGTCTTTCCAGAGCTTGCCATTTTGGCTGGTCTGGACAAAAATCTTACTCTGAGGACTCCCTGTCTCTGTGTCCTGTGGGCTGAAGTGAAAGGCAGGTCACCAAAGCCATCTAGATTTTACTCTGGTTCTGAACTCTGGTCCTCACGCTTGCAGGGTGAGCAATTTACCTGTTAAGCCATCTTCACAGTCCTTGTTATTTTTTTAAGAACTGATATAATTCAGATAACAAGGGATTGTGCTAGAGATAGCCGAGCATGCTGGTAACTCCCAAATGTGTATGTCTGTGAGCACGTGTGCTTTAGTGTGTAGTTAAATATGTTTTGATTTTGAATAATATAGTGACAATACGGATGATTAAGAGCAAAACGTCACTGAATGTGAAATGTGAATGAAGCTAATGCTTCTGTTCATCCAAGAGGGGCACTTGAGAGTCTGAATTATGTACGATGGACTTCTGAGAATGATCTGATCTTTTCTTTAGATTTTAAGTGGAGCTGCTCTTTCAGTATTCAACCCCCTTTTTTCTATCTCATGTTATGTGTAATTCATATGCTAGATTTAAAAGGAAGAAAGAAAATCTATCTCGTTTTTAAGATCTTACTATTCAAATGATATATTATCCTATGAATCTTTAAAAATTTGAATATAATTTCATGATACTTTTGGGGAATACAGAAGTTTTAGTGACATAGAAAATATAAGCCTAGTTAAAGGAGTTGTTTACAAGTAACCTTGTAATCTTGAGTTTAACTGTATCCCAAGCAAACACTGAGGAATGAAATCAAACCTTGCACATGCTTGATTGTCAAACTTTTAAATCATGGGATCTCCTGCCTTGATAGTAGAAGCTACTTTTTAAAATTACAAACATTTTGGGGGGTTAAACGGCTTCATTATTTGACTGGGTTTATTACTGCCCAAAGAAAGTTGGATTTCTTTGGCCACACTCAACCATTTTACAAACCCTGATAGCAGTCAAGTATGCTGTGAGTACTCATGGAACCGCACATCTGATTTTTAACATCAGCACTCTGGATGCAGCTGACTATAACGAGACAAGATTAGCCTATCACTAGGCAAGTTCTTTGCTCAGTTTTCTGTGGACATTTTGCTTTAGATACATCTTTTTTACAAATATATATGACATCCATTACTAAGGACAATGGTAAAAACAATAGGCCAGGATCCATATTGCGCAAGAAACAGCCAAACAGAATCGGTAGCAGAAACATGCTTTACCGACAGTGGAACAGCAATAACTCCTGATCCAAAAGATGTTATTGTGAGGTAGCACGTACCTGGAATAGAATCTCTCTACCTAAGTCTGGATTCCAGAAGCTGTATTGACCTTAGAGCCACAGCAGGGGACTTTCAACAGTACATAGAAGGTAGGGACTTGGAGAGTGGGATTTTCAAAGAAACTCCCCTTTGTACTTAATGAACACATTGAACAGTGAGTTCTATATTTTAAGATTAATGATACTTGTTGGAATTAAGGCCTGGCAACAATAGGCAATGCTCTAATGAACACGTGGATGTGAACAGAAAGTACACACCTGCTGGGTGTGGTAGTGAATCTCCACAATTCTTATATTCAGGAGGTAGACACTGAGGATGCACAGTAGAAGCCAGGTCTGCACTATATAGCAATCTTCCATCTCAAACAATACAAACAACAATAATAGTAGCAACAACAAAGAGTTTTCATGTTACATCTATGCTAACATCCATATTCTCCTCTATAGGCCGCAGAACGATTAGACAGATAAACCTGACATTGTGAAAGTTAGGCCTTAACTAAGGTTTTTTTTTAAATTTTCTATATATTTTTAATTTACATTCCAAATGATTTCCCCTTTCCCGTTTCCTCCCTCCCAGAAAGTCCCATAAGCCCCCTTTCCTCCCTCTGTTCCCCATTCAACCCCATCTCACTTCTCTGTCCTTGCATTCCTCTACATCCAGTCTTTCCAGGACCAGGGGTCTCTCCTTCCATCTTCTTGGGAATCTATTGATACGTGAATTGTGTCTTAGGTATTCCGAGATTCTGGGTTAATATCCCCTTATCAGTGACTGCATACCATGTGTGTTCTTTTGTGATTGGGTTACCTCACTAAGGATGATATTTTCCAGTTCTGACCATTTGCCTAAGAATTTTGTGAATTCATTATTTTTAATTGCAGAGTAGTATTCTATTGTGTAAATATACCACATCTTCTGAATCCATTCCTCTGTTGAGGGACATCTGGGTTCTTTGCAGCTTCTGGCTATTATAAATAAGGCTGCTATGAACATAGTGGAGCATGTGTCCTTATTTCGTGCAGGGGAAACCCCTGGGTATATGCCCAGGAATGGTATAACAGGATCCTTTAACAGGATCCTCCGGGAGTGTCATGCCCAGTTTTCTGAGGAACCACCAGACTGCTTTCCAGAGTGGTTGTACCAGCTTGCAATCCCACCAGCAGTGGAGGAGTGTTCCTCTTTCTCCACATCCTCGCCAACAACTGCTGTCTCCTGTGTTTTTGACCTTAGCCATTCTGACTGGTGTGAGGTGGAATCTCAGGGTTGTTTCGATTTGCATTTCCCTAATGACTAAGGATGATGAACATCTCTTTAGGTGCTTCTCGGCCACTAGATATTCTTCAGGTGAGAACTCTTTGTTTAGCTCTGGACCCCATTTTTAATAGGGTTATTTGGCTCTCTGGGGTCTAACTTCTTGAGTTCTTTGTATATATTGGATATTAGCCCTCTGTCGGATGTAGGGTTGGTAAAGATCTTCTCCCAGTTTGTTGACTGCCACTTTGTCCTTTTGATGGTGTCTTTTGCCTTACAGAAACTTTGAAATTTTATGAGGTCCCATTTGTCAATTCTTGACCTTAGAGCATAAGCTATTGGTGTTAACTAAGGTTTTGAATAAACAAGTTTAGGAATGCAATAGAATAGACAATCAGATGGTTAGAGCCACTGTTTAAGTGTTTTCCTTTGGAAAACAAAGATGGCTGAAGCCCATAAACATAATCAATCTCCAAGGTGAACTAAATATGAATAGCGACCAAATACTCAAGAATAAAATTCAGGTACAAAGAAATGGTGGAGTGTGTAGAAGTGCTTGAAGCCAAGCCTGATGACCTGAGTTTAATCCTGAGATCCACATAGTGAAAGTAATGAATCCTAGTTGTCCTCTGACTATCAGAAGCTCCCAATGGCACACCATCATGCACACACACACACACACACACACACACACACACACACACACACCCCACATGAGAGAGAGAGAGAGAGAGAGAGAGAATGCACAAGAGAGATGTAACATACATTAGAAAAGAAAGAATTAGGTAAAGGAGCACTTACAATCTTATCATGTCCCCCCTACTGTTATGCTACACACATACAGTTTCATACCTATTTCATGTTTCATGAATACTTTACACTATTTTTCCAAGTTGTGATCTTTAGAGTCCTGTTTGCTAAGGGTTTTTGCAGCCACTCAGGCCTTTCTCTCTCAGCGGAAATATATCACCTTGCTGTAGTTCCTTGCCTTGAAAGACTCTGATGTCTGGACAACCTATTCTGGCTCAGATCAGGGTAAGTGTGCTAAGTCCTAATGCTTTGTTCTTGTGTGATTATTTTTTGCCTGTTTTCTTACCATGAGTAAGTCATACATTTTAACTGGACAGATATGAGATAAATAAACTATTTTTTTCTACCAAGATAGCAATCGATGACCTTGGAGAATACGTGTAGAATTTTCTGGGATTCTATTAAAAATTATCTGATAAGCTGTCTTTGAGTCTGGGTGTTTTTGTTGCATGGGGGCATCAAGTAGGAGCTAGGAAGCTTTGTAGATGCAACTGGATATTAAACTCCAGGCAATAAACAATAATGTGCTTTGTAGCACACACACGGCTAGAGAGATCACTGGTAAATTTAATGATTACACTGAGTTACCCACTTCTACCTGTATACATTAAACTAAGCACAATACTTTAAGGAAATGATTAAAATGCTTTCAAATTGTTTTCCAAATATATGGAAGCTGACTTTTTTTTTTCCTACGGGAGGTGGGGAGAAGAAAATTTGAGGCATTATATCTCAGGGCAAATGTGTTTATACTTGGTGTGATATTTCATGGAAAAACATAGTAATGAACACAAAAGACCTGTGGCTTCCACCTCCAAGTGAAAAAATTCTTTCATGGGGCTAAATGTGGGCCTTGTCCATCCTGCTCATGATTCAGTTGAACTGTGACATGTGATAGGGTATGAGCATGAATGGGTCAGTAAAGAGTACGCTATAAACAGGAATGTGCTTCTTGGGAGAGGTTTGGATAAATGGACTGAGTGTTCTTTCATTTCTCAGGCTTTTGCTTAGGAAGCTAAAGAAAGCAAGCATGCGAGCAAAACCATCTGCTGAAAGCCAGAGAGTTGTGTAAGATTCTATAAAGCCCTGGCTTGGACCAGGCTCCACCAGAAAGCATGGGCACAAGGGTCCTTTCCTCTTTTACTGACTTGAAGAGTGCAAATACCTTAACATTCAGAATCCAGCAATATATTTTCTAAAACAATAGAGCTAAGCATATTGTAAAACCTGAAGGTTGAGAGAAGATGTTACACAGGCCCACATTATGCCTCTATCACAGCAACAGTTTTTATTTTTGTAAAGCAATTATCAACTTATGTTTAAGTGATTACACTATTTGAGACGTGAGATCCTTGGAAACTCTGATGCTGTAATCAAAACATAATTGAGCTATTTTGGAATAGAAAGTCTATCTGCTCTTACATAAATATCTGAAAATCAAACAATGACCCATTTAGAATTATAATGTTGATGATTTTAAAGAGTTACTTTAAGTGAACGTCTGTGCTCAATGGAAATTTTCTAAAATCTGATACTGGTATGTCCCAGCCAAGGTATTTGTGTGTGGTGATGGTTATGGCAGGGGTTAGGAGGTGGTTGTGGTTTTCCCATGCTGCACACCAATCATTATTTGTAGCTTCAATTATATCTCATGCCTGTAGGCACTACTACATATATGCATATATATCTAGGTTTACAGGAGGACTTCCCTACAAGATGTTATATTAATATACCCATGTGTGAGAGAAGTACAGAATTAACTACCTTATCTGTAACCTACCTATCTATGACCAAAGAGAATGAACACTTCTTTCATCTTGCTATTCAACTTGTTTTGGGACACTAAAGAAACACTTATGGAACCCTTCTCTACCCGATGTCAAGACATTATAGTTGGTTTGTCATGGTGACTTCTTCCCAGGATGATTCAATGAAAGTGTTATGTGATGTTAGGAACACACAGAAATCATGTGGTTGCAATTTCCATGCAACCTTTACTAATGTGATAAGTGAAGGACACACCCAGGATGACAGGCTCCAGTCAGAAACAGCAATGGAAGTTAGCATCAGAGATAACCAGATGGCAAGATGCAAACACAAGAACAGAAACCAATGCCACTTGGCAACATCAGAACCTAGTTCTCCCACAGCAGCAAACCCTGAATACCCTAAGTCACTTGAAAAGCAAGATTCAGATCTATAATCCCACCTCATGAAGATGATAGAGGACTTTAAGAAGGAGATAAATAACTCCCTTAAAGAGATACAGAACACAGATAAACAATTAGAAGCCATTAAAGGGGAAACACATGAATCTCTTAAATAAATATAGCAAAACACAATCAAACAAGTGAAGGAATTAAACAAAACCTTCCAGGATCTAAAAATGGAAATAGAAACATTAAGGAAATCACAAAGGGAGACAACCCAGGAGACAGAAAACCTAGGAAAGAGAGCAGGAGTCACAAATGCAAGCAAGCATCATCAACAGAATAGAAGAGAGAATCTCAGGCATAGAAGATACCATAGAAAACATTGACACAATAGTCAAGGAAAACACAAAAGGCCAAAAGCTCCTAACTCAAAACATCCAAGAAATCCAGGACACAGTGAAAATACCAAACCTAAAAATAATAGTTGAGAATCTTCTATCTCAACTCAAAGAGCTAGTAAACATCTTCAACAAAATTCTAGAAGAAAATTCCCTAACCTAAAACATAGATGCCTAACCCTGACACTACTGCTGATGCCAAGAAGTGCTTGCTGACTGGAGCCTGTTATGGCTGTCCCCTGAGAGTCTCTGTGAGTACCTGACTAATACAGATACAGATACTCACAGCCAACCACGGAACTGAACCTGGGGACCACAAATGAAGAGCTAGGGGAAGGAATTAAGGAGCCGAATGGGGTTTCCACCCCATAGGAAGAACAGTATCAACCAACAGGACCACCCACAGCTACTAGGGACTATACCACCAACCAAAGAGTACACATGGAAGGGACCATGGCTCCAGATACATATGTAGCAGAGGATGGCCTTATCTGACATCAGTGGGAGGGGAGGTTCTTGGTTCTGTGGAGGCTTTATGTTCCAGCATCGAGGGTGCTAGAACAGTGAGGAGGGAATGGGTGAGTGGGTGGAGGAGCACTCTCATAGAGGCAAAGGGGAAGGCAGGTGGGATTGGGAGGTTGTGGAGGGGAAACCAGGAAGAGGGATATCATTTGAAATGTGAACAAATGATTAATAAAAAAGACATCACAAATATGAGACTCATGTTTCTCATTGTCTAGGCCTTTAAATTTTAAGCGTAGTCTGGGGAAGTTCAATTATTTAATTACATAAAAATTAAGGCTCATATTTTGTCTTCTATCTCCTATGTTTACAGTGATCTTATTCATTCAAAGCTAATACAAAACTTGACAGAGTAGATTTTATATTTGACAGATTATTTTGTTTAGAGCCAAAAGAGTTAGCTTGCTTTGTTTTTAACCACCGTCTTTAAGGACCTATATTGCCAGAGCCTCAGGTTCTGATCTTTGCAATGGCGTGTCAAATCTCTGTGTATGACTATCCAGGAGACTTTTCTTGAAATTAAGTTTTCAATATTTGAAATTAAAGACAGTTTTGTTGAGAAGCCAATGCATTAGCTCTCAATTTATATGTGTTATTTGCTATTCATCCTTCACTCATGAGTTTGTCTCATGGAAACAGCTGAAGATTGGTGTATTCAGCAAGTGACTCCTTTCCAGTAGTTTCTCTGCATTTAGTTTCAGGGTACAGGTCCAGAAGTTTCTCCAATCTATAAATGCCTTCTCTTGATTCTGCCTTTCAAAACTTTATGCTCTTTGATTCTCTGGGCTACAACATGCAAACTGAGCATCTGACCTCTTTATAGTGTCTAGGGACTCACCAAGATCCTAATTCACTCAATCCCCCAAGGTATCTCTTTGGATCCTCAGTGGAAACTCCTCTCCTGAAGCTGAAAGATGAGTTTAAGTAGTGTCTCATCCAGCTGTTGCCAGGGGGAGTTTTCAATACCAAGGAATAATTCTACACTTTTAGAGGTCGGTGGTTAGATAGGGTAGCTAATTTGTGTGTGTGTGTGTGTGTGTGTGTGTGTGTGTGTGTGTGTGTATGCTGTATTTTCCTTTCAGGCTATGATGATATTTTCATTTCTTTAGATTTAGCTCATTTGAGGAAGATTTGGGACAAATGTGAAAAGAATGGGTTAAGAGGTTTTGATGGAATTTCCCCAAACATACACTTTTATGGTAAGAAAAAACTCAACAGGCTATTCCAACATGGGGATAAACAATCTTGAGGTTCCAAACTTTAGGAGGCATTACACATTGGTGCTGATGCTGATCTCCTGGGATAGATGAAAGTTAAGTGAACATCAGTGAAGTTGATCATGAAATGCCTGCTTTCTCTCATCCTGAACTTCTAGTATTTGTTCAGCAAATGTAGACTGAAAGTAGGCTTGAGTCAGACTCAGTTTTAGATTTGCAACATACAGCGGGCAAAGAAAATAAAATCCCTGCTCTTTTGAGGGGGATTGCATGTGTTTCTGTGTGTGTGCATGTGTGTGTGTGTGTGTGTGAATATTGCATCAATAGAACTTGTGGTGAATTCAGAATTTTGCCTAAAACTAAGGAATCCCTGTTTCAGATTTCATAAAGTAATTAGGCTGCCCTTTAACATTTGCTTCAAACTTTCCACCTTATTTTTTAATGAGATTACAGTCTCTTCTCAGCTTGATAAGTACAGATACCAGGCAAGGAAATTGAATTATGATGTGCCAGTTACAGTGCTCCAGAAAGTGACTTTCAAAACTAGAAATCAAGTCTAATGATATGGCTTGAAACAATTTCTAAACTGTTTACATTTGTGAGACAATCATTATTTCTGCAAGTTTATAATAAAACCACTCCCAATGTTAATTTGTGATGTTAAAATCTGGGCTCAAAAATGATTGTTTGTGTTTTGGAGTTGATTTTTTAATGAACAGAGAGAGAAATGTTTGCATGTAGGTGTCTTTTAATTAGATAATGTCTTGCTCATAGATTATATGAATTAAAAAAAGAACGCAGAGGACTGCAACAAGTGCCATATTAAAGAAGTGGTATCTATAGCAACATAAGATGAAAGCACATTTCCTGAAATCTCCAAGATCCCTCAGTTATTTTTAATGGAGAGAAGGCTCTGAATAGACAAAAAAATTGTTTGGCATTTCAAAAGATGCATTGAAGTCCTATATGGTTTATGTCATGGTCAATCATCATTGTTAACTTGCTGGCATTTAGAATCACCTAGGGTATAAAGTGGTTTAAAACAGGCCTGGGAAGACTCACTTTGAACTCGGGGAGCACATCCCATGGCCTGAGGTTCTAGACTAAATACAAAGGAGGAAGTGGGGGATCAGCATTCCCCTGATCCTAGTTATGAGAGTATTGTGCCCAGCTGCCTTATGCTCCTGCTGCCATGCCTTCCTGCAACAACGGACTGTGCTCTGTGAGCTGTGAGCACTGTGAGCCAGAATGAAACTTTAAGTGGTTTTGGTCAGGTATTTTGTCACAGCAACTGAAAAAGTAACAAATACAGGAAGTATATTGTTCCATATACCAGGAGTGACACAGTGGTGGAGTGAACCTTCAAGAGGCCAATTGTCAACAGAAAAACTAGAAGTCTCAACAGTGTAAGTGGCGCTCAGGGCTATAATGATCACATATTCAGAACATCCATATTCCCAACCCTCCATTTATTCCTTGTCCTCTGGGAAATGTTTCCGCAATTTCCCTTGTCAGTCTACCTCACTGTGGGGAAAAAAATCTTCATTGTTTTAGTAATTGCTTTTTAATGTCTACAATGATACATTATGATCATTTCTTGTTTTCTCTGTTTTCATGGAAAAGGATAACATATTCAGTTGTCATTCTGTATAAAATCCTTCATAAGTTGAGAAGTGATAGTGCATGTCTTTGATCCCAGCATTCTGGAGGCAGAGGCAAACAAATCCCTGAGTTTAAGGCCAGCCTGGACTACAGAGCTAGTACCAGAACACCTAGGGCTACACAGAGAAACTGTCTTGAAAGATAAAATAAAAGCATTCATAAGCTGTAAATTAAGAAAATCTTTATGTCCCAAAAAAACAATGACCATTTTAGTGTTGACTACACACACATATGCCTCATCTCTTTCAACCAAAGAATTTAGGAGCATAAAATATAATAGTAAGGCAAATAATAAGTGGAAAAACAGACCCAAGTTAGGAAAGACTTAGATATTTCATGTATAAGAATTATCGTTTTCCCTTATGGCAGGGAGTTCTCTGGCAGGCAGTACAATGATAGCAAATGCGATAAGTTACTTGTATACTGATTTTTAAAATCTGAAAATTAAAAACAGGCTGCTTTCTATAGATAAGTTTTTCTCATTTAAATTCTAGAACTATTTTTCATTGAAAGTGAGATAAATTCTATCATGAGCTCCATCCAACACATTGAAACATATTCCAATCAGTTAATGATTCAACTCCAATAAAAGCCAATAAGAGTAAGGGCTGCTGATCAGAGAACAGAGGTGAGCCCAGGCTTCAGGAGTCTCCTACAGAATAGCATGGGGTTCACTGGACTTGAATGAATGGCCTTGATAGTACTCTAGAACAGAGGAACATGGTTGGTTGGAAGGGTGTATGGTTTTTTTTTTAATGTAGGTAAAAGCTAACCAATTATTTATTGAATTCAGACAAATAAAAATGCAATTCTGGTAAAGGTATGGGAAGTCAGGGTGATAGGTGCAAGCAGGTGTAAAAGACAGATTTTAAGAGTGAATATTTTCTAATGAGAATTTTCTAAAGGGACCATTAGGACCAAATGGTCCCAAAACATCTTTCCCTTACGTTTCTGTTATAGGTTATTTTCCTTATAATTTCATCTTTTTTAAATCATCTCTCTGAACCTTATATATTCTTGGAAATATACGAATAATTATTTGCCCATACAATTTTAATCTAAGTACTGAAAATGCCAGGCGGTTTGACATTGGAGACCTGCGGTAACTTTACTATGCTTTGAGAGTGCCCACTGAGTCACACGTTTATTTATTCTTGTTAGGAACTCATTGTTTGCAACTAGCAAGCAAGCTAGTAGTCAAGACTTAGAAATTTGTTTTTGCATCAATCCATTTATAATTTCAAAGGTAGAAAAAAACAGAACCACTTCCTTTTATCTTGACATTGGTATTTGGAGCTTGTATGATTATTTACCTTCCAACTTCAACGGAGACAGGGAGTTTAAAGCAAGGTGGGAAATAGTGGAATCTTTAATGAGTTTGAGTTTGTAGAACTAGGTGACCAGGATGAAAGTCAGTGGTTTATCACACTGGTACATTACAACTTAACTTTTAAAGAGGGAAATGAAATGAATTTGTTTAACAAATGACTTGTTACATAAACAGTGAGAATGAGGCTGACCTTTCTGACACATCAAAGGGGCTTTACCAAATGCTTTGTGGGTAGGTTTCAGGGTAAACCAAAGGCAGGGGTGGGGTGGGGGGGTTGGGGGGGGACACAACAAAGCCTTTGGCTTTCTAGGTTTTGGGTCATCCAGAGAAATCAACATTTTAATGTATCAGTTAAACTTTTTGAGTGCTGACTTTTTAAAAACAAAAAATAGATTTTTTTCAATACACTATATTCTGATTTTGGTTTTCCCTCCCCTTATTCCTTCCACTAAATGAGGGAAATTTCTACACATACTTTGCTTATTAAATGCTCTGGTTAAAATAATATGAGGTCGAGTAATATCGCAGCTGTTTCGACTGTAAGTTTTGATACAGTTGTAAATCAACAGAAATAATTCTAATCTACTTCACATACTAAAATAACATGTTCCTGGCTGCGTGTTTCTTTATTAAAAACATGTTGTCTGTCGAGCTCACTGTGAGGATTTAGTTCATTTAGCAACAGTAAAGCTATAAAGTAATCGAATCAGATGAATGTTAAACACAGGATAACATATTCTCAAGAAGAGTGAGAATGTTTTGGGTAGAACCAGTTCTACAGGCTATGACAAGAACTCGGGGAACTAAGGTCTCCTGGCTGGGCACAAGACTTTTGGTGTCAGAAAGGGCACAGTATCTGAGATGCCTCCTTACTAAAGCATCCAGCAATGGAGAATTCCCCAAACTTCTTCCTTCTTTGAAAATCCCATTTGTGGAAAGGCTGGTATTGTTAAAACAAAGTCCAAGTTCTTCATGTTTCCCCTGTACAGGCAGGTCGAGGGCACTGTGTTTCAAAGAGGAAGTTTAGGGGATTTATAGGGAAATGGCACCTGTAGCTACAAAAATTCTGACTCTTGAATTAGGGAGATGAATGTCTATGATCCATATGTCTGCTACCTGTGTGGTGTGACATATGTCAGCTCAAGTCAGTTTGAAGCCTAAACTCATACTGCCATAAATCAAAATTATGCAAGTCATCACTTGATCCTCACAGTGCCCAAAACACAAGTTATTTACATTGTTCACATTTCGGGAACTTTTTTTGGGGCATTGGTATCTTTTAAAATTGAAAATAGATATTTTTCTGACATTATATTCTGATTTTGATTTTCGTTCCCCACCCTCTACTCCTCCCAATTCCTTTGCACCTCTCCTCTCATCTGGATCCACATCCTTTCTGTCCTTCCTTAGAAAACCAACAGGCGTCTGAAAAAATAGTAAAGCAAAATAAAACAAAACAAATTGGAATAGGAAAAACAACTAAACAAGAGAAAGAGACAAAGAAAACACACAAGACACACATATAGATGCACACACACACACACACACACACGCACATTTGCACTTTATGAATCTCTTAAAAACACAAAACTATAAGCCATAATACATACATAAAGGACATGTAAGGCTTAAAAAAAATGCCCTGACAACATTATGAGACAAAGAACTTCCAAAGATGCCACTGAGTTTGTTCTCTGTTGGACATCTACTGGTGAGCATGGGGCCTGTTCTTTTTAGTCATTGTTTAAGTATCTCCTACTGGGTGGCCTTCCCCGGAGACTGCCCTACCTGGGGATTCATCCTATAAACAGTCACCAAACCCCCGACACTATTATGGACGACAAGAAGTGTATAACAAAAGGAGCATGTCATGGTTGTCTCCGGAGGGGCCCTGCCAGAGCCTTACACATGCAGAGGCAGATGCTAGCAGTCAATCATTGGACTGGGTGTGGGGTCCCCAGTGGAGGAGTTGGAGGGCAGTCTGGAGGAGCTGAAGGGCTTTACAGCCCCATGGGAAGAACAATGATGTCAGCCACTGAGATGCCCCAGGACTCCCAGGGACTAAACCATCAACCAAGGGGTACACAAGGTTCCAGCCAAAAAAGGGGCAGAGGATGCCTTGTCAGACATCAGTGGGAGGAGTAGTCCTTGGTCTGGTGAAGGCTCAATAGATGCCCCAAAAAAGGGAAATCGATGGGGTGGTGGAAGTGAGTCAGGTGGAGGGGCATATACTTGGAGGCAGTGAGTGGGAGGAGGGGTAGGGGGTTTTCGGGGAGTGGGGAAACCGGGAAAGGTTTTAGCATTTGAAATGTAAATGAAGAATACATTCAATAAAAAAAAAAGTATCTCCTACTGAACTCTCAGGACCTGGCAAACAGAAAGAGTGTTGGCTGATCATCCCCTCTTCATGTCACTTCAGTATCTTGTAGGTAACCTTACTAGGGCATATCTCACAATATTCTTTGTAACTCCATGTCTTCACCAATACACAAAATCCTTGAATCCACAGGTCATGTTTTCAAACCACGACACTCCATTTATTAATTTACTAACATTAAGTGAAATGTACATAAATCATGTGCACACTTCTCCTTGTTTCTGGAAACAGTATAATATAAGCATGCTACTTACATGGTGCTAGATATTGAATATCAACTACAGATGATTTAAAGCACATGAACAGATGAATTTA
Source organism: Tokudaia tokunoshimensis (assembly GCA_036184795.1). NCBI lineage: Eukaryota > Metazoa > Chordata > Mammalia > Rodentia > Muridae > Tokudaia > Tokudaia tokunoshimensis. The sequence goes on along the minus strand of BTHU01000004.1, from coordinate 42,166,459 downwards.
AGTAACATACAGATCTATGTGCTGGCTTTTACAAACCATGGAGACCAAGGATGGTGGTATCTAATGACTGCTCCCAGAGAGGTAGCTACAGGGCAACCACAGGATAACCAAACTGGAAATAGCTTCTGCCTCAGTGTGAGGAAAGTACTCAGCATCTCTGCAGCCTCCACCTAGACCTAACAATGCTGTCATGGCAGGATGAGATCAATAAGACGATAATCAGGATTCTATCAAAGAGATTAGAGTAAATTGTTCTTTTTTTATTTGTACTAGTTTTGAAAAAAAATCATTCAGGAGTTATTGATAAATGGCCTCTTAGAAGTCATAAATTGTGCTAAATAATGATCAAAGTATGAGTTGTTCAATAGTTCAATCCATAAAGAAGCAGCGGCCACTGCGTGTCTAGTTCATGCCTAAGATTTTTGCTTTGTACTGTTTTTTAGGGGAAGGTTAAGTGACTGTATTTCCCTGTGAATTCTTTTGAGAAATATATAAAATAAATACAAGATCCAATGATCCAAAGGTCAAGACAATGTAATTTTCCTTCCCGTTTACAAGGAGAAAATGTGATTTAGGTTAAGGGTGTACCACAATGCTCAGAGGAAAAGCAGCAGTCTTGATCTATGCTCCCTTTATGTGGAAATAATTTATGACTTTCTCTGTAATTTACAAATGGATTCATTACAGGACCCTCTGGGCATATGTGCTCTGAATTAGTTACAGGCCTGATCCAATGACTGTATTGATAGCAAAGTCAAGTAAGGAAATAAGATTCTGCAACAGAAATTCCCTTGTGGACATCTTGCATAGACCTAGACAAGCAGAAGGTATCTATGGTAGTTTGCTTTTGGATTTATACACAATGCACTGAATTTCACATCTGCTCAATAATTACTCAGAACAGTCACTTAGTCATTTAGAAACTATCTTCTTTCCATATAGAAAAAAATGATGACCAGTTGTGTAGATCAGAGATGTAATTTGATTGAGATAAAGAGAAACAAGCTTGGATAACAAAACCAGGTGAGTATGGATTCGAGAGCAAGGCTACCTGCGAATGCATCCTGTTATGAGCAGCCGTGCGGCACTGGTTGTGTTTCTTCTCCTCCCTGGGCTTCATTTCCCACGTGTAAATGTATGTGGAGATAATGAGATGCCTATGCACAGTTGCCATGAGCATGAAAAGCGCCGATGTTTATAAAACACTTAGAATGCTGCCCAGCACGCAGGAATGCAATGTAAGTGTTTGGTGGATAAACAGTAATTTGTATTCATCTCTTAAAGCAGAGCCAGCAAATGGATTTGAAGTGGATCTCCTTGAATTTATGCCACATCTCCATAAAAGGGCAACCTAGGAAGAAATAAATAATACCACTAGGAAAAAGTAGAAGCACCTTACTGAAGAACTTAATTAGGTCAACACAGACCATTATCTCAAAACTTCCGCTGAGGGCTTTATTAGCCAAGGGACCATCAATTAGATGGAGGAAAATTCATTATTTTAATCAACAAGGAAGGGCATTAGACAAGAAAGGGAATCAAAGCCTGGTGGGAGGAGCTAGTCAGGCTCTGTCTTCCACCTATCTGTGGAGGGATGAGTAGATGATGTCTTTCATTAATTTGTTTTTGATTTTAAATGCCTGTCCTTTCAAGGTTATAATCTGACATTTGAGAGGCAGTTTGTGATTGAGGAGGCTGTGGTCAAGATTCAAAGATGGATGGTGTGGGATTTGATGAGAAACCCCCACAGTCATCTGTTATGGATCCAGACTAGTCTGAGTTTGCCAAAGTATCTTTCCATAGAACCAGACTCTGCTAGTTCTGGCTACACTGTGCCAGCCACATAGAATTCAAAGCTTATTTTATTTTCCTTCTTGTTTACAGCACGGGTAAAGACTTCCAGACTGACCAACTCTGCCTGCAGGAAAAGATGCTAACAAGCCTATTGAGACCATCAATGGTGGAGAAGAGAGAAGTGGTGGAGGTCTCAAAGAGAAGGGGATAAGCTCTTTGTAAGAAGAGAGGGAGTCATACCTGATCTAAGATCATTAAGACCAGCAACAGAGTGTGACTTCAGGACATGCCAGTGAAATATCCCCTAGAATCTTCTGAGACTAGGGGTCAACTAATAAAACATGGGGCTGAAGAAGTCTCTCTGCTTCACCAATCTCTTTAGCTGCTGCTCTTCAAAGGGAAGTTCAAAGCATTTGTCTATCTTCAGCCACTAGTCTGTCCTTGTGTGTGTGTTATACAAAAGACAAAGGGACACTGTATAAGTGTAATGCATCTACCCTCTTCAACCCTGTTATAATTTGTGTGGGTCACATGACACTGTCTTAAGGGTCCTGGGTCTATACTTAGAGCTAATGACAAGAGGGTATGAAGAGCTTGTTGATCATGATAGAGAGTGCTGTAAGGGAAAGGAGGCAGACAGAGAAACGACAAACTCTGGAGAGACAGGCATAGTCCTGCTCTCTAGTGTGTATACAGGGAAGCAAGTGTCCTTTTGTGCTGATCTAATAACATTTACAAGCCAATAATAAATGTATTTGTTTGCGTTTATAGTCTTCATTCAGTGTAGATTGCTATTATGGTAAACTTCACTATCTTATTTTGTAGGAAACTACGAATCTGTCATCATTTATCATGTGAGTCCCAGATATCTGTCAGAGGCACTAAGGCATCTAGTTCTTAAAACAAACCCATTAAGCAGATATTATTTAAAAATATTTCATATTTTTAAAATGAAAACCAAGGCCAGGGATGTTAGAAAAAAGCCAATATGGTTCAACTAGTGGCAAGTGCAGATTAGAGTCACAATGCCTGACTCCTGGGCCTGTGTTCCTATCTATATTCTTGTTTCTATCAGGGGTTCAGAACTCACCATGAGAGAAGGAGTCAGTTATACCACAGAACCATATAGTTCTTCCAAAAAGAAAGAAAGGAAGGAAGGGAGAGAGAGAGAGAGAGAGAGAGAGAGAGAGAGAGAGAGAGAGAGAGACAGACAGAGAGAGAGACAGAGAGACAGAGAGAGAGAGAGACAGACAGACAGAGAGAGAGACAGAGACAGAGAGAGACAGAGAGACAGAGAGAGAGAGAGAGAGAGTTATGGTGAACGGTATATTAGACTTAGAGTTACATAATTTATGGGATATGTGAGCCAATGGCTGGCACCAATCTTTAAAATGTCAGAAAAGCCTTCAACCTGAAAAGTTGAAGGAGTCTCCACAGAACTAGAAAGCTCTGTTTCTGAAGAGGCCAAATGCCATTTCAAGCTGTCTGAGCTCTTTGAATCTAGAGGTGGCAAGGGAGCCTTCGTCTCTCTGCCCAGGAAACAGATACAGGCATATGGAACAGGCTGGACCTGCTCAAATGCAGTCACAAATTAGAACTCTTCCCACATTTTGCAGCAGATCTTTTCTACAGGTTCTGCATTCCTCTCCTTTGATCATTATCTAGTGTGCATTCCATAGATTTTCCTGCTTTGTGACATGAGAAAGTCTCATTTGATGGAAAGATTTAAGTACCATATAAATAAAAATTGCAATTTCTCAGTAGGTTGAAAGAGACTATCTCAGCTCTGGCCTCAGATGCAGTTATTAGTGTGTCTTTGACATTATCTCCCTCACTTACTCTTCAGATACTCCTCAGATCCTCTCTGTGCTATCTCTGCAGAGAGAAAGAGCAGAGAGATGTATGAAAGAGGGCAAGGCTCTACCCGTGTGGGTAGAATATGACCTGGTATCAATATTATTGGTTATTGAACCTTTGGCTCAAGGCCGAGTTTGTGGTTTGGCTGGGTATCTGCCATTATCTTACTCATAGCTGCATGATCCTCCTGCATGGTCCTCAGTGCTGACACACATGATACCTTGTGTGGACCTTCTCAGCTCCTGGTCTACCCTCAATGGAGGTCTTTAAAAGAATGATCCACTGGAGATGGCTCCCGTTTGGCATCCTTTAGCAATGTGCTCTGTGTTGTTCTGGGTGATGGGTAACTTAACTAAGTCTTCCTCACACTGATGTGTTTTGGATGCACATGCATCACTGTGCATGATGAGATCTGAGTTCCCTATATGCTAGCTTAGAAGAGGCAGAGGAGACTTAAGACATCCCTTTGAACCTCTTGTCATTTCAAGAGAAGTATAATTAGATGCCATCATTTCTTTCTTTTAAAATTTGACCTATCTGACAGACCTTCTCTTCTAACAGTAGTGTTAGGACAGTTTTTTATGATTTTCTGTATTTAATCTGTCTATGCTGATGAAGAACTTGGGTGTCCTGGTTTGTTGCTCTAACCATCAAGAGAGCTACTTCTTTGTTATTGTCTGTTTGAGAACGTGCTAGTACACTCACTTCCTGATACATGATATAGATTGTATATCCATTCCCCAAGTAATACCTGTGACCTGTGTATGGCCTGATCACTCACCAGACATGGATGTCCTTGTTTCTAGTCAAAATCTAAAGCCTTCCTCCTCAGTGAGTAGTGTATGTTTCAATTACTAAAAGCATGCGTGTGTGTGTGTGTGTGTGTGTGTGCGTGCGCGTGCGTGCGTGCACGCACACACACACACACACATACACACACACACACAGAGTCATGTTAGAGGTCCATGCTAAATCATGTAACTCAGAATCTCTGGGCCTGAGAATCTGCTTTGCCCACAGTACTCCAAGCTCCTTGGTGTTTCTAATTGCACCCATGGCTACAAACCATTCCCTACTTACTTTAAATACTGGTCTGGGTTGTCTGTAAAAACTGTGATTGCTAAGAAAACAGACAAAATGTTTTGAAGAAGAAATCCCAGGAGATGCATTCACACCATCAAGAAGGAAGTAACACAATATAACATCTCTGATATTTCCCTAACAACCATCATAGTCCATGTGCCCCTGTGTGTTAACATGCCTAACAAAGAAATGGACATGCATTTAGTTATATTTATTAGTGTTTGTCACTTATTTCAAATGAACATTTAACTTACCAAAGTACTTATCATAACATAGAAGGAAGAAAATAATAGAAGGAAGGTTTTCTGGCAGTGGCCTGAAGTCATATCATTAAATCTGTTTTGAACAAAGATAATAGCATGAAGCCAGTTGTAGACAATGAACCCATGAGCTAACAGCCTCATTCTCTTAAAGAGAATTAAATGATACCATATGATAGCTGACTTACTGCTTCTCTTGTGCATTTTGTCTGACCCTTGTGGCAGTTCTGTAAGATAGGAGACACTAATCTTACATTACAGGTGAAGACCCACATGTTCTTTGTAGTGAAAAGCCTACCCAACACCAGAGTTCCAACCCAGTTCTACTCAAGTGGAGTTCCAACCCATTTCTTCTGAAATTCACCCTTACTTCACCACTCTGTATTTACAAAAAAGATCTGGATACAAGAGCTCTTTTGAGGTTTTCAGCTCATCCACATTTGGGCATAAAACAGGTCTGTCATTTATATCCATTTTGATTTAATAGCTGCAGCGATTTAGAAAGGCTGACTGGTAGGAATGATCGGAAATGGCCGGTGGAAATTGATTTCAACGTAACACCCATGAATCAATGGTTCTTGCTGATTAAAACAGTTAAGAGTTTAGTGATACAAAACTGGACATGTAGTTGTGGAAAAGTTCTAATGGTGGGCATAGCATTGTTGGCATTCCTAAAACGCTGCTGACTTTGCTCATTTGACTTCATGAACAGTAATCAGATTATAAACACTGCTGCTTCCCAAAGGGAAAGTTCATAATGGCAGGGAAGCTGGAGTTTGACATATTACCGAACTCTTAAGTATATCCCTACATGTATAATTCTAGATGCACACTATTGTTCAATGCGCAGTGAAGCATGACATTAAAGGGTTTTATGCACTTTTCTACAATCAGCTATGTGACTCATTCCAACCATAAGCCACTAAATAAAATATCATTAATAAAGACACAGAACTGTGTACCATGATGTCCACCATTGAAAATGATACGATTTTTTTAAGTCTTAGAATCGATATGTTTTCACTACCATGAGGCCTGACTAGGATGGTATAAAAAACTTTCTAGAAAATCTAAGGTAGATCATTTCCAGGAGGTATTTATGATCTCTAAGAACAAAGACTAAGGCTGAATAAAAAGCTGGCATTGGGACATGATGGTGCGCAGAGCTCTTTAAGGAACCTGCCGCTTTGTCCTTTCTTCATTGTAGTCTTTGTGTCAGGCATCTTCTCCTTGCTTTGTGTCAATAACTGCCACAACCTTTCCCTGGCCTCCGCCTTGTGTTTCTTACTCAGATCCGTTTTTCACACTCTGAGCCCCACTTTGTTTGAATTTTTTGCTATAGAAATTTTGACCTTGGTTTATCTTGATGCAAGTGGTAAATGTCACTGAAGGTGAAGTTGGTACTTATTTTTAGTAAGTCTAATTGAAGAATGTTTTAAAGCACTGGCTTCTCTGGGGCCTTATAGTATATGTCAGAAGAAAACCATAACTAACACGCAGAGTATTAAATCAATGTAGTTATAGCACAATTATAGCACTGAAGTGCCTATAAGTGGTGTTTTTAAAGCAGGTTTATAGTTTCTATGGAAAAACACAAATTATTGTAAGAATATGAAGTCTTTATTTATTCTGAGAAGTAACTGTTTACAGATGAAATGTTCCAAATTCAAATATCCAAAATTTGAAATGTTATAAAATAAACATTTGGAATGCCAGTGGGATTCTACAAATATCTGACCTCTTGTGACTGATCCTAGTCAAAGCAGGAAATACTACATAAAATCATTTTCAGTCTGTGTGAGTAAAGTATCCATGTAACAAATGAATTCCTTGCTTAAACTAGGGTCCTTTTCCAAACAGCTCATTATATGTCTACATACACATATAATGTATATGTACATCCCAAATTACAGAAATCCAGAACACTTCTGGGCCTGAGCACTGAGGGAATACATAACCTCTTTCAGACTACGGTCCCTTCTTATTGTTAAGAATGACACTGGCATTGCTATAAGCAAGTGCACAATTTTATATTGTGCTTAGAATATTATATGGCCTCCTTTGTAACTGGTGTTGTTTTCCCTAGACTTTTACACTATTTATGTAGACCGAATGTTCATCATTTTTATTGCCACAGACTTTGTTTCCATATTGAAATTCTAAAGTTTGCTTAATCACCCTCTAATTGTTGAGCATTTGGGTTGTTTCAAGTTGTGTGTGATTACAAATAGGGTGGCTATAAACATCTTTGTTCAAGTAGGCTTAAATGTTGCTGCTTAAGATAATTCCCCAAGGTGGGAATGATTAGCTCGAGGGGCATGATCACTTTATTGAGCTCTTGTGGTGCCAGAATGCTCTCTAAAAATAACATCCTAATTAGCAGTGTCACTGTTAATGAAAAGAGGGCACCTGGGCATTTCTCTTTCTGCTTCTAGTCTCTCTTTTAACCTCTAAGAATATACTATCAAGAGAAAAGAAACATGGTTTTGGATGATTGCAAAAGCATTACACCACATCTTCTATTAAACCTTGTCTATAGATAACCAAGCACATCAGGAGGATTGCAATACAGAAGAACTTGTCTCTTGGAAACAGACAGCATAGGGAACAGAGTATAGTGGTCTTCAGGTTTCTGATCCTTTGTGGGTTTGGGCTGACATCCTGGGATTTGGTACAGTGGGAATCATTAAGAAGACAGTCAAGGGGCAATGGTTTGGAAATAAGATGGCTTGGAACTCTCCAGGTATTCACAGCTCCAAATTCCTCAGTACCATCTGCTTCATACTAATTTGCAGTTCTCTCTGTTAGTTCCTCCCTACATCCTGCCAGTGCTGCCCTGCAAACGATCATGATTATTTTTACTCTGTGTAGCCATTAGCCCTGGCTTCTGCCAGAGGTTATTGGCCTGGAATAACTGCTTTTAAATCTAGAGAGTTGGGTGTTGTCCTCAAGAAAGAAAAAGTTAATGACCACAGCAACTTCACTGAATTCTATTTCACAAGACGTGGCATTAGAAACTAAGATTAACCAAAGGGCGTATGGTCTCTGACCATGTCTATTCTTGCTCTCTCTCTGTCTCTGTCTCTCTGTTTCTCCATCTCTGTCTCCCTTTCCCTCTTCCTTCCTCCCCTCCCCTCTGTCTCTCACCAGGATGTTAATATGGCCAGGATCAGCATTCCCTTTTCCTCTCCTACTTTGTGCAAAGTAGTCACCTTACCTTTTCTTATTATTTACTCTTAAAGACATCAGCTCTGTCGGGGATAAGAAAATAAATTCCCAACTAGCTTCGGGGTAGGAGAATGTGTGGAAAATGACTGTACTTTTTCCCACTTCAGATTCCAGAAAAATAACTCCCCCTCTGCGGGTGGAATCATTACACAGTGACTCAGAGTCAGGCGTCAGGTAGAGGTGGGAAGGAACTATAATGGATCTTGCACCTCGCTTGGCTCAAGGAAATAATAATTACAGAGCTCCTCAGCTTCTACCATCTTCTCCCTCACTATCATCCGTTTTAGCTGACACAAAGATAAGTAGAAAAATATCCCCTGGTGCGCCACAAACATGTGGCATTTTCCCCCACTGGGTACTCCTGTTGTGTTCCATGATTAAATCTCATTGAAAGAGGCATTCTTTTTGTTATGGGCTCTTCATTCTTCCTAATCACTTCTGCTTTTGTATCAAACTTTACTTGGGAGGTATGAAATCAGGAACATTGTGGAAGGCAGAAGTGTTCAATTTAAAATTGTCTGTCTTATTCCCCTATGAATAGAGAATTTGTAGCAGGCAACTTGCTTCTGCCTTCTCTGCCAAACCATTATGAATCAAACATCCCACCACTATGTGGCCACATATTTGGGAGTGATAGCTTCCTAGTAATCAAATAAAGCATAGAGTCATAAGCCATGTTTAGTATTTAACCTAAAATGTGTACTTCTTTAATACTGTCTTATTGTTATCTCTATTTTACTGCTGAAATAATTTTCTGACTGTAAAAACAGCCTCCAAAGGAACATTGGCAGAAAAAAATAATTGCGCATGCTTAGGAGGTATTCACAAATAATCCTATTGTTCTTTAGAAATTATATTTAGAAAAGGAATTGTCAAAAATCTTAACATGTATGCTTTAACTCCCTCCAGGAGCAAGGAAGATCCTATCATTACTGCTTTACTTATGCAATATCAAGTTAAGTATACTACATCCATGGGATGGAGAAATTTCTTTTGTGCTATTGTTGAATTGAAAATTCTTAAGATGATTTTACTTGAAAAGCTATTTGTAAGGTTCATGTTGTAGAATACATAAAGTATGGCACTTGGGAATTTGACTTGTAGCCCATCTTCTCTGATGTATACTGGCATTTCACATTCTTCCTCCCCTCCTCCTCTTTCTCAAGTTTTCCCCTTCCTTTCTTCCTTCCTTCCTTCCTTCCTTCTTTCCTTCCTTCCTTCCTTCCTTCCTTCCTTCCTTCCTTCCTTCCTTCTTCCCTCTCCGACCCTCCCTCCCTCCTTCCCTTCCTCCCTCTCTCCTTCCCTCCCTCCCTCCCTCCCTTCCCCCCTCTCTCTTTTCTTTCTGAAAGGACTTCAACTTGGTATATGTCCTGGCTGACTTTGAATCTTGATCCTCCTGACTCTACCTATGATAAGGACACATGCTCCACTATGGTCACAGCAGGCTTATTTATAATAGCCAGAAGCTGGAAAGAACCCAGATGTCCTTCAGTGGAGGAATGGATTCAGAAGATGTGGTATATTTACACAATGGAATACTACTCTGCAATTAAAAACAATGAATTCACGAAATTCCTAGACAAATGGTCAGAACTTGAAAATATCATCCTTAGTGAGGTAACCCAATCACAAAAGAACACACAAGGTGTGCAGTCACTGATAAGGGGATATTAACCCAGAATCTCAGAATACCCTAGACACAATTCGCATATCAATAGATTTCCAAGAAGATGGAAGGAGAGACCCCTGGTCCTGGAAAGACTGGATGTAGGGGAATGCCAGGACAGAGAAGCGAGAGGGGGTTGAATGGGGAAAAGAGGGAGGGAAGGGGGCTTATGGGACTTTTGGGGAGGGAGGAAACGGGAAAGGGAAAATGATTTTGAATGTAAATAGAAAAAACTTAGAAAATAAAATAAAATTAAAAAAAAAGAAAAAAAATTACAGAAATGTGCCACCATGTCTGATTTAATAGTGTTTGATGTGTACTTTGGAACTGTCCAAAATACAAATACTCAAGATCCATGCTTGTCAACCCAGTCACATGAAGGGATGCTAAATAAAGTCACTAGAGCCATCAATAAGTTCACCCTAGGTCCTCATCAGAATTCCCTAGTGACTCTTGCCCGCTCTACCTCTGCTCATTCATACCTACTTCTTGATTAGAACTGGGACCTCTGTTGATGTCCTCTCTGCAGGCTCTTGCCTTAGACTCTCTATTCTAGTGTTACCTTTCAGCTTGACTTATAGCTCGGAATACTCAAGACACAATTCACATATCAAATGATGCCCAAGAAGAAGGAAGGAGAGGCCCCTGACTTATAGCTCGGAATACCCAAGACACAATTCACATATCAAATGATGCCCAAGAAGAAGGAAGGAGAGGCCCCTGGAAAGGGTTGATGCAGCAGTGTAGGGGAATGCCAGGACAGGGAAGTGGGAGGGGGTTGATTGGGAAACAGGGGGAGGGAAGGGGGCTTATGGGACTTGAGTTAAAGTTTCCGGTCTTTTGCATCTGGCGTCTCTTACCACAACCGTGGAAAAGAAGCAGCCTACACCTTACACAGCCCAATGAGTACATACAGGAGAAACCAATTATGTTCTATCTCCTTCCAGAAAGGAAGAAGGTATTACTGGAGTATAAGGCAAAGTATTTTAAGATATTCAGGTTCTTGGCATCATTATTTTCTTGTTTTGCTCCTGAAGATTTGCATACAGACACAACTTTCAGTTAAATGGAGTACTGTCTCTACATAGGTAATCTTCAAATTAAAGTAGAGTTTGGGGACAAATCTACAGCTCTGTGAAAAATCTTATAAAGAAATCCATTAGATTGTAAGGAAGAGAGGAGACCATGCGTCTCTTATGATCATACACACACACACACACACACACACACACACACACACACACATACACACACACACACACGTATGTAAACATTTATCAGAAATCACTATGTTTCATCCTATTTCAGAGCCCAGAATCCTAAAAAATACTAAAGCTCCTTAAAAATGATACACTGTAGTCATTAATTTGTCACAGATCAGCAACAAACTTTATGCTTATTTATGCAGAATTTTTTGTGTCCCTATGGAATGTTTTTGTCAAGCATGTGTTAGACTAGGTTAGCTCTACATAATATCATTTTCCCTGACTTGAAATGTATTCTAAAAACTGTTAATTATTTAACTTAAAGAAAAAGTCACATGACATAAACTTAGGCACTTTAAACTGGAAAATTCACTGATGTTAATTTTATCTAACCATTATTATCACTGAATTTAAAAAGTGTCTCCATCACCCGTGCAACCCTATGCACATGAAGCTGCTGTTCCCAATTCTGCTCTGTTTCCAGTCTCTGAGACCATTTCTGCTTCTGTGATGCCTGTCTAACTAAGATATTCCATATGCATGGATTCATCCTGTATGTTCTTCAGCTTCTTTCACTTACTTTAGCTTATCCCAATACTTTTTGACTCAGCTCTCTCACTGCATGCATCAACATTGGGCCTTCACATTCCCTTGACTTTTTTGCAATGGTAGGAGTTGATTTCAGATCTTCATACATTCCAGGTAAGTTCTCTACCATTCAGGAAATTCTTAGGCAAACGGGTGGAACTGGAAAATATCATCCTGAGTGAGGTAACCTAATCACAAAAGAACACACATGGTATGCACTCACTGATCAGTGGATATTAGCCCAGAAGCTGGGAATACCCAAGACACAATTCACATACCAAATGATGCCCAAGAAGAAGGAAGGAGAGGCCCCTGGAAAGGCTTTATGCAGCAGTGTAGGGGAATACCAGGACAGGGGAAGCGGGAGGGAGTTGATTGGGGAACAGGGGGAGGGAAGAGGGTTTATGGGACTTTTGGGGAGAGGGGAACCAGGAAAGGGGAAATCATTTGAAATGTAAATAAAGAATATATATAATAAAAAAAGCTATACAGCTAGCCTATTCACATTTCTTAATAGCATCCTTATTCTTCCCAGACATGATTTGAAAACTAAATGAAAAACTACCCAAACCAAAGAGTCATAACTCTTACTTTTACCAAACCACACTAGCATAGACATTACACATTTAGCCAAAAGCTACAGGAAAACTGCTTCTGTCATAAAACAGTTTCATATGTTGGGTCAGTCCTCATGTTGTTGAAATAAAAAAGAACCTTACCCAGTTGAAGATCTTCAACTTTGAGATTCTTTTTTGTTTGAATAAAAATCTTGCTATCATTCAACTCTGTGATTCACCTATGTAGATATAGCAATATCTGTGAGTTACTCTGATGGACTTTGCTGATGACTACAGAGAAACATTTCACATACTAAGTAAACTTGCCTGTCAGAAGTAATACCTCCACAGCTGAAATCAAGTTGGTATTCATACCTAAAACCCAGAAAGAATGATGTCTTGGGCTTCAGAAATGTGGCACCTTCTGTCAGGAAATAATCCAGAGGGCTACTATGTTTCTAAATGTATCAACAGATTATATATACTTCGCAAGTATATGAACACACCAACAGGGCTAGGTTGGTGTCTCTGGCCTATAGTCACAGCTACATGGGAAACTGAGGCAGGTGTATAACAAGTTCAAAGGTCCTGCTTGATATGTAAAATGAGTTCAAGACTAGTCTGGACCAGTTAGTAAAAATCTATCTTAGAATTAAAAAAAGGGGGGGATTTGGAGAAAATATAGATCAACATCAAAATATCTGCGTGGTGGTACAGTTCCCAAACCAGATAAAAAAGAGAAGGAAGGAAGAAAAGAAATAAAGGAAGGAAGGAAGGAAGGGAAGAAGAAAGGAAGGTAAAAGGAAGGAGAAAAAAGGAAGGAAGGAAAAATGAAAGGAAGCAAAGGAGGGAGGAGGGAAAGAAGGGAGGGAAGAAAGCAATCAGAGCATTTAAAGAGTTTGTGGATGGGGTATGGTGGTCACAATTGACTACTTACTTGAAAGTGCTGTGCAGTGGACAGCTGTGTTTAGGTTCCACCTTTGTAGCTGTTTCCAAAATACTTCTTATAACTTTAATAGACCTTATATAACACGAACAACCTAATCATCCATGTGGATGGTTGAAACCAGCACTTTTACATAGAGGAAATGATATGAGAGTAGGTTTGGGCTCACTGGTTAGTTGGTCATCCCTAGAAATGGCTAGACTATGGAACTGGAACACTATTAGGGCTCAGAGTTCAGTATCTTATCCTTTTGGAAGCTCTGACCTAAAATATTGTGTTCTATGCATCATCCTCCATAGTATATTGATTGGGACACAGCGTCTGAAGAAGGCTAAAACCTGATGATCCCTGACCTTATAATCGTATTATTTACACTTTAATAAGCGCTGGTTTCTTATTCTTTGTGATTCCACTCTCTTACTATTTTGTTCTTTAATAAGCACTGGTTTCTTACTCTGTAACTCTCTCACTTTTTGTGCTTTAATAAGTGTTGGTTTCCTTACTCTCCTACTCAAGGACTTCTTGCTGGCTAGGCAAGAGGCTTGGAACTCATTCACTCTTCCTGTCTCATCAACCTCACAAGTGTTCATGCATATACATATCATATATCTACACATTTAGGTATACAAATAGACACACACACACACACACATATGTGTATATATATATATATATATATATATATATATATATATATATATATATACACTTGGTGGGCCAGGCAGAGCCCTGCAAGCCACACACATACATTTGGTGGGTGGATGAGGCAGAGCTCCAGATGCCACACTTTATTAATTTTCTCTGGCTTGCTTATACCCTCTCAGACAAAAGTTCTTAGAAAATTACCTCACAGATAAAATGTTACAAAAAGGGCAGTGGCAGAAGGATGTTGATTGTTAAGTTCGAAGCAATTTTCATTCCATAAGCTCATCATAAGTTCAAATCAACAGTTTCACATGGCCTTGCTTTATCATAGTCCACACCTGTGGCTTCATCCTTGGATCTGATCTAGAATGAATGTTTTTCCTTGATCACAAATTTGTCCCAAGCCTAGTTCTATTTTTATTGTGATAATGAAAAGTTTATTATATCTTTCTGCCAAAACTACTAAACCCATCTCTTAAAACTTTCTACCTAAAATTATTGGAATTAAACCAGGAATTCTATAAAAATCATTAATTCATCTAAACTGCATTAATTCATGACTGCTCATCTTTATGTTAGTCTGCAGAAAATCTGCCCAATAGGATGGACTCATGCCTAGCCACAGTTAGACCATGTAAGAATGATAAGAAAAGGCATGTCAGCTACAAGAAGCAATCCTGAGATGAAGTCTCTTGGGATCTTGCCTCTCAGAGGTTACCCATATAGCATGCAAAAATGGTGGGCCACCTCCCCAAAAGTCACCTGCTAGCCCTAGCCTCCCCTAGATGGCTCCTAACAATATATGTTATTCAAATAGTCTTTAGATAGAAAAAGCCTGTGTATAAAATTTTTGTTGACTGTGTAATTAACTACCTGTGGGTACTTTCTAGAATATGACGGATGTCACACAGCAAAGGAAAAACTCTTTTTTTTTGTGTGTGTGTTTTCTTAATCTGTCTGAAAATTGCCTGCAGCTTTTGATATGTGCAAAAAGATCTTGGCAGTTAGCAATCAAATAATTTTTACTAATTTTCAAATTGGTGTTTGAATTATACATTAGTTATAACATGTTGAATATCTTAGGATGTGTGATGTAAAGTTGAAGGCACTACAAATGTGGCCAATCTTTCATGAGTTTTCCCTCAGTTCTCCGAGCAGATGGCTAGCACACTATCATCCAACGATTACTGCGACATTAGTGACAGCCATAGTGTGAGCAGCACGGAGAGAACAATACATAATGAGATGCTTCGATTCTCAGTGCTCTTTTGGATGGCTGTTTTCATAAGCTTGCTTGCCCTGTTGAGTGCTGGGTTGCAGAAATCTCAGGCATGTGTAAAGAGCAGTACCTGCAAATGACTGCACGCTTTAATTAATGCTCCATCAGAAAGCATGCCTCGGTTTGTGTTTCAACAGTCATTCCCAGTTAAAGTGTCTATGATCAATAAATTCCAAACAATGAAAGAAAGGTTATCGATCATGGCTAACTGCATCAGAAAACCAGGAAATTACTTGTGGATGTATTTCCTGCCACTCGGAGCCATTTCAAAATGGGAATAAATGTCATCTATTGTAGCAGGTAACTTTAAGAAATCCATTGGCCTTAAAAGTATTTACCACATGGAACATTTTCACCTGCTTCCTGATGAGCTTCTCATTCTCCCAAATCATGCAGTTCATTGCATTCAGATTATATCTACACGCACACAATCCTAAGCAGCACCAAATGTCTCTCTTCTGCTATGTGTTCTATTTTAAAAGCCATGGGGAATCTTTTGCACACAATCTAAATACTTCACTCCTGTCTAGCATTTCATTCACTCAGTGTGTGAGTGGAGAAAGGGGAACTAATGATGAGATGTCTTTCTGATTGCTAAATCTCTCTCCATGCTTTCCTGAGGTTTTTGCTCCATGATTTCTATGGAGACCTAGCCCCCTTCCAGTCCTATAGCCATAGACCTTGCACAGGATGCTATTGTGAATTACAGAAACTGCCAGATGACACAGAAAAAAAAACCTGTCATATCTTCCTCAGGACATAGAAGATGTGAGGACTTCAACCTTTCTCTCCTCAACCACGCAGAACATGGCGAGCTAAGAAAAATGAATTGCTTTAATATTTCTATGAGTCTCTGCAGAATCTCAGGCTGAACAATTTGCCACCTACATCCACTTGCTCAGGCTGCTATGCATAAATCAGTTTTCTCCCACCTCCCCTTGTGAAAATATGGCCTAAAAAAAACCACCACAGACTCTGCTCATTCAAAGGACAGAAGTTGCTCATGTGTCCTGTTCTCTCAGAATGCTAGCGCCAGGATAAAAAAAAAGTTGCAAATATACATTATATCTCCTTTAATAAGTGCCAGTGGAAGGTTCACCACTTCCTTCTCACTGAACACACTACACATAACACCGAGTTCTGTGCTTCTGTGTTTTATATATGTGTATGTATAATATATATATATATGTATATATAAATATATATACATATATATAAATATATATACATACACACACACACACACACACACACACACACACACACACACACACGCCAGGAAAGAGTTTTAAATATTTTGAATTTATAAGATTAAAATTAATCTAAAGTCAGAAATTAAAATATGTCAGAAAGATTAACAGTATAAGGGTGTGGGGAAGGATAAGGGAAGCTGAAGAAAAGAAAAAGAAAACAGGACATGGTGGCATTAAGGGACAGAAGCAGAGGGAGGGAAAGGAGAAAAGAAAACACAGACTAGACTCTAGAGGTTAGACCATGAGATCAAATTAAGGAAAGTAGTAAGCCAATTTAGTCAGGAGAAGGAAAGTCATTGCATCTTTCATTACTATCCAAGTCTGTGTGACTTCAGTGGCAACCCCCTTGGATATTCACTACATAAAGAAGATGGCATCGATCCCTGAATGACCCATTTGAGAGACACTCTCATGGATCTACACTGGACCCAACTACTTGCCACTACGACTTATACTTAGTAATGGTGACATTAAACTGCTTAGAAATAAAGAAAAAAGACATGGTACATTGTTTACGATTGAGAAATGGTTGGTTTTCCTGTTCATGTCTTCTTTTAGGAGCAATGCATTCACAATAAAAGGTTTGAAATTGAAAACTATTTATTGGTTTACTGCGATGATGTATAATTACCTTTCATAGTTGTTATAAAATGCTGTTTCCAGATTACATATACAGTTATATGCTCATTTTATGCTTCTGTTATTATAAAAGTCCCATTAGAAATTCTGTTCTCCTTAAACTGTTTTAAACAACGGGGATGTATTTTTTTGAGTTGATTATTATGTGTTATTTTTCTCTTATAGTCCTGGAGATTGAACCCAGGGCTTGATGTGTACTGGGCAAGTGCTCTGCTGCTGAGCCTAATACCCAGGTATGGTATCTTCTTGATTTTCAGACAAGTGGACTGGTGATTTTTGTCTCTCATTCTATTTTCTCTCCAACAGATCCTGGTGAGGTATTTGATATGGATTATGACTAGACAAGGATTTTGATGTTCTTTTGTTTATTCTGCTTTTATAACACCAATCCCTTGTCAGTATACACATAAGTAGGAGGAATAAATCACGTAAGTGAACAGCAACACTGAAGGATGGGATTTTATACAATTTTTTTCTCCAAGAACCAAAACAAACAAACAAAAAACCTCACTAAACTCAGGGTGAACAGCTCTAAAAGGTACTTAGAAAGTTTTCTAAATGTCGGTGAGTCTTCCCTTCTGGCCGCCATCTACAGCAGGGAACCAGGCAGCTCCAAAGCTCTGTGCTTAGTCCACCAGGAGAGAGTGATCTCCCAGCAGCGATTGATTTCACGTCTGAGTGCAGAGGTGAGATCTCCACCTTCTCTCTGGAGGGGTCCAGCTAGGAGCTCACAGGACATAAGATCAGTGGAGCTGCTGGGACAGGAGTCTTCCCTTCCAGCAGCCATCTGCAGCAGGGAACCAGGCAGCTCCAAAGCCTTCTGTGCGCAGACCCTGCCAGAAGAGAGTTGTTCTCCCAAGAGAACAGACACAGGCTTACAGGCCCATAGGAGGGACAGGCTCCAGTCAGAGACAGTGGGACCAACTAACACCAGAGATAGCCAGATGGTGAAAGGCAAGCACAAGAACCCTCCCAACAGAAGCCAAGGCTACTTGGCATCGTCAGAGCCCAGTTCTTCCACCACAGTAAGTCCCGGATACCCCAACACACCGGAAAACCAAGAGTTGGATTTAAAGTCTCATCTTACGATGCTGTTAGAGGACATCAAGACAGACATAAATAACTCCCTTAAAGAAATACAGGAGAACATGGATCAAATGGTAAAAGCCCTTGAAGAGGAAATGCAAAAATCCCTTAAAGAAATACAGGAGAGCGTGGGTGAACAGGTAGAGGCCCTTAAAGAGGAAACACAAAAATCCCTTAAAGAATTGTGGGAAAACAAGAACAAACAAGTGAAGGAACTGAACAAAATCATCCAGGATCTAAAAATGGAAATAGAAACAATAAAGAAATCACAAAATGAGACATCTCTGGAGATAGAAAATCTTGGAAAGAATTCAGGAGTCATAGATGCAAGCATCAACAACAGAATACAAGAGTTAGAAGAAAGAATCTCAGGGGCTGAAGATACCATAGAAAACATTGACTCAACAGTCAAAGAAAATGCAAAATGCAAAAAGCTCCTGACCCAAAACATCCAGGAAATCCAGGACACAATGAGAAGACCAAACCTAAGGGTTATAGGTATAGAAGAAAGCAAAGATTTCCAACTTAAAGGGACAGTAAATATCTTCAACAAAATTATAGAAGAAAACTTCCCTAACTTAAAGAAAGAGATGTCCATGAACATACAAGAAGCCTACAGAACTCCAAACAGACTGGACGAGACCAGAAAGTCCTCCCGGCACATAATAATCCAAATACCAAATGTAGTAAACAAAGAAAGAATATTAAAAGCGGTAAGGGAAAAAGGTCAAGTAACCTATGAAGGCAGGCCTATCAGGATTACGCCAGACTTCTCACCTGAGACAATGAAAGCCAGAAGATCCTGGGCAGATCTCATACAGACTCTAAGAGAACAAAAATGCCAGCTCAAACTACTATACCCAACAAAACTCTCAATTACCATAGATGGAGAATCCAAGATATTCCATGATAAAACCAAATTTACACAATATCTTTCCACAAATCCAGCCCTACAAAGGATAATAGATGGAAAACACCACCAAGAGGAGGGAAACTACACCCTAGAAAAAGCAAGAAAGTAATCTTTTTCCAACAAACCCAAAAGAAAGTAACCACACAAACATATAAAGAACATCAAACATAACAGGAAGCAACAATCACTATTCCTTAATATCTTATAAGATCAATGGACTCAATTCCCGAACAAAAAACATAGTCTAACAGAAATATTTTTCATGTAAATCTTCAATTTTATCAGAAAATGTTTGTGATTCCTCTTTCAATCAATTTTGGTTTGATCAGTAATGGTTTTTATGTCTATAATTTTAACTGTATTATTTTCCATGATAATCTTTAATTTTAACATTTTTTCTATATATTTCTTCACTTTTATCAGAAATATTTTCCATGTAAATCTTCAATTTTGTCAGAATGTTTATAATTCCACTTTTATTCAACTTAGGAATACTTTTATGCCTATCATTTTATCGGTATAATTTTTCCATGAAATAGTCTTAATGTGTTTTTCTATATATTTCTTCAATTTTATCACAGATATTTTCCATGTAAATCTTCAGTTTTATCAAAAAATGTTTATAATTCCACTTTCAGTCAACTTAGAAATATTTTTATGCCTACCATTTTATCTGTATAATTTTCCATGAAATTGTCAATTTTAACGTGTTTTTCTATTTATTTCTTGAATTTTATCAGAAATATTTTCCTTGTAAATCTTCAATTTTATCAGAAAATGTTTATAATTCCACTTTCAATTAACTTAAAAATATTTTTATGCCTACCATTTTATCTGTAATTTTCCATGATAATCTTCAATTTTAATGTTATTTTATATTTTTCTACAATTTTATTAGAAATATTTCCCATGTAAATCTTCAATTATATCATAAAATGCTTCTAATTCCTTTTTCAATTAATTTAGCAATGTTTTTATGTCTACCATTTTACTCTTTAATTTTCCTTGAAAATTGTCAATCTTAATGTGTTTTTCTATATGCTTCTTCAATTTTGTCAGAAACATTTTCCATGTAAATCTTTATTTTATCATAAAATGTTTTTACTTCCTTTTTCAATTAAAAAAAAGAAAGTTTTCTAAATGTCAGTCCCATTTCCCTCATGATTTAACGTGTATCTGCCACCACACTCCCTCAGATATTTAAAAGTAGAAATTACAGTTACACAGTATCCCATTTCATAGCCCAGGAACCCAAGATAGGGAACTGATGAAAATAACTTGTTATGACAGTTATGTCAGAGACCATGTCAAAGTGGAGTTCTCATCCTGTCGAATTCTGGTCCATCCATGCCTAGGGTCTGAACCCAATTTCAAGTAAACTTTTCACGTGTCAGTTCTGGGCTGAAACTACACGCAGTCCCTTTCATTCATTTCCCCTGGAGTCAGGAAAACTCCAGGGCACCACTTCTGTCATTCATAATTTAGAGAAGAGGAGACAGGTTCAGTAATGTGATTGAGGAATCTTGTGAGTGGCAGAATTGGGATGTGGAAGGGGATCTTTTCATCCTCTATACCCTACTAATCATTACAGAGAGATGTTTGGTGTAACACTGTTTAAGTTCTTCCACACAACACTGTTACACATGGTTTCCATATCCTAATTCATTTATCTGTGTCAAGGCATGTGGATTAAATACATGATCAAAGTTAGAAAGGCTGCGTGGGAGCCTGGAAGGTCTGGTGGTGAACATGGATGTCAGCAAGATCTCAGTGAAGATGAGAGAACATTCTAGATGCCATTATGTGTTCATGTGTGCCCATACTCATAGCATCCCATTACATAGTTAACTAACAATTGTTACCATGTTCTTTTTATATTCTATCCTCTATTCCTAGGGACAGTCCCATATACCATTAAGACTATTGATTATCTACTTTGGTTCTTTTGACAGTGACTAGGGTAGAGTTATAAATCTAATGAAATTGCATATTCTATTACCCTTTGATTAAAAAAAACCCTGATGGCCATTTTGTCAGTAGCATAGCAATTGCTAATATATGTAATATTCCTTCTTCATTTATTTGGGTATGGAGATTCTTATCTAAGTTTCTCTGCATATGCATGTGCTTTCAAATATACACTAAAACAGGATATGTTACTCAGGCCTGTAATTCTGGCAGTTGGAAGGAAGGAAGGCAAGACGATCAGGAGTTCAAGATCAACCTGAACTATATAGCAAAATTTAATGCCATCCTGTGCTACATGGCACTCTGCTTCAAAATAACCAACACAGGAGCTGGGGGAGATTTATCAGTGATAAAAGCATTTGGGTACAATGGCTTGCCTGTAATTCCAGCTTGGAAAATCAGAGACAGAGGTCCTCCTAAGCAAGCTAGCTAAGCAAGCTATGGGGTTGGTTGAGAGGTCCCTTCTTAATGAATAAGATAGAAGCGATCATTATTAAAAAATGGTTGCCAGCATCAACCTCAGGCCTCCACATGTGCACGTGCACATGTATATATGCATGTGCTTGTGCATATGTCCACTCACATGCAAAAAATTGCATAAAGACAGGTACACAAGGAGAAAGCAAAATAAATGTAGAAACGAAAATAAAAATAATCTGAGTAAATTAAAATTACACCTTCTGTAGCTTATATTTCTATATAAAAACATTATAAATTCTTATTTTAAACAAGATTTAGTTATTTTTAATTTTTGTGCATCTGCATGTGTTTATGTGCATCATGTGTATGCAGGTGGCCGCAGAGGCCAGAAGAGGGCATCAGATCTAGGCCAACTGGAGCTACAAATGGTTATGAGCCACTTGCAATGGCTGCCGGGAGGTAAAACCAGGCCTCCATAAGAGCAGTGGGGTCTGATCACTGCTAAGCTATGCTCTAGTTTTTGAATGTTGAACCCAGGTTTCACTGTGAGAAACATGTGCTGTCTGTCATTTATATGTACCACAACTCAACTATCTTCATATTGTGAGCATTTAGGTAATTAAATATTTTTTTGTCTCAAATAATAGTACGTTTTATTATTTGAAAATCTCAGTCTACATCTGTCTTTGCATTCCTTCTCATAGGGATCTGAAAACCAGATTGCTAGATCAAAAGGTGGAAACATTTTGAGGCTTTCCAAGAGACATAAATTATTTCAAGCTGCACATGGGAGTGATTATCTAAAAAGGTAACCTCATCACCATTAAACATTATCATTTAAATACTGAAGCTTCTGCTCTGATAGGCAAATAATAAGATCCCCTTGCTCCTCTAATTTGCATTCCTTTGGTTGTTAGTGGATTTGAATTTTTTAAAAGTTTATTAAGTTAATTAAGAAAACCAAGTTCATTAGTTTAAGTTTAATTTAAGAATGAAATCAGGGACGTTAAAAGGCAAGAATCCGAAGGTTAGTGATCTCTCAGTACACAGAGAAAGAGAAAACTTGTGGAATGATAATGGCAATCAGAATGTTTTTGAATCTTCCATATTTTCATAATATTCTGATTTTAATGTGAACTATAGATGTTTACCAAGGTAGCCTATGAGAAATGTATGGGCCTTTTGCTCTTAAATGCATACTGATTCTAACACTGAGCAAATATTCAAATGAGTATCATTATAGAATTGAGCATGCTTTCCACATGGTTGGTTTACTGTTCCGTGGGATTTTTGAACCAAATAGATTTTTTTCTCAGTGATTTCATTATCGCCCACTTAACACCCATATGATGGCTCAATAATCAAGGCAGTGACCAGTAGATTATGAAAAGGGAACTGTTCATTTAGGCATAAAGAATACTCTTTCAAATATATAAAGATAGCTATATGAGGTGTTGGTCTTTGAAGTGAGTACCAGAATCACCAGCTATCAGTTTAACCTTTCCATCAGCTCATTACCCATGCATCCAGACTTAAGGATGGACCGTCTGTAGTCCTGTACTGATTGTCAGGCATGACACAGTTATGATGGCTCCCCCACAGTCTTAGTCTGGAGCCATCTACTAAGTGAACAGAAAGGGATGAGCATACAGTGCTATGTGGCTCACACTGTCTTTGGAAGAAACCCTGGACTGCCAATGAGTAGCATTTGTGATGTGAGATATCTGCCAGGTTGTAGGAGGCCAGAATTAGTGGTCATTGAATTTCATGATGTCAGTTGGAGAGGGTCTTGTAAAATTGAAGGACCTTCACATAATCATATACAGAGGCCTTGCTCTTCTTCAACGAATTTATTTATTATTTGTGTTTATGTGAGGCCTTAAAATGAATATATATCTTTTGCTTGTGACTTACACTGTATCATGAGTCTTTGATGGAAGTCTTTTGTAGGTGATCTAGGTTATAGAAGAGCATCTAAAAATGTGGACCATGAAGATACTGTAATGAGCTATGAGTATGCTCTAAAAATACAGATCCTTATTACGGTAAGTTAATTTTGATAGCATGTATTCATTAATATATGTATATCTTTGTAATCTTACCTTCAAATATAATTTTCAAAATTATTCTTATTTGACATTATTTGCTTTAGTGTTCTGCCTGTGTGTCTGTCTCTACATCACATGTTTGACTGTTGCTCACGGAAGGCAGCTGTACAGTTATAGGCCATAATGTGGGTGCTTGAAACTGACCCCGTTTCATCTGGATGAGCAGCCAGTATGCTCTTGACCACCGGGCCAACTCTCCAGGCCCCTTACATTTAAATATAAAACAGAGTACCAATGAAGCTTCATTTCTAGTAGGGTAAAACTGATGCTCTATGAACGAAAGAAATACAACCAAGTTCTAAGAACTTAGAATAAAGAACTCTTTAGCTCATCCATCCCACAATTATGTATTGCATTACAGTGTGCTGACAGACTACTGCATTCATTCATTCATTCATTCATTCATTCATTCATCTATCCATCTATCCACATCACAGACATGCCTGCCTAACTCCACAGAGTCATGTGCTAGGCTACAATGAACAGAATTCTGTTCCTTCTTGAAGAAGCTCACAGATATTTTTGGTAACAGTGACATTACAGACTTCAGATCCTCTCTGCATGATGGATTAAAGCAGTGCTTTCTTCTGGCTGGGGAAATTCTGCAATGAGGGAATTAAGAAACATTGGATGGCTCCATTAAGTGATAATTACCTTTTGATAGATATCAATAATGTATAATCAGTTTCACAGTGTATATTTAGAAAGGTTTGAGACAAGTAACAGACTTTGTAAGTCACGTATTTCAGACCGCTAAAATGTTTTGGAGGTTAATAAGGAAACATAAGACTAGAGTGACCTTTAATCTTGTAATTGCAAATGAAATACATATGCACCTAATCAAAGGCCTTGTACTGCATATCTAAAAGTTGGGAACATTACCAGTTGACTGCATTTTTTAGTGTATGGTGCATGGCTCAGAGAGCATTTTTACAAGCTGTTAAGCATTCAGGGTAAGATAATAAATAACAGCTCTTCAAAACCAGGACTTTCCACTTTAAAACTTGAGTTCAAGAAAAATTTTAGTAGTGTGACCTGGATGCAGATATTTAAGGCAAGCCCGAACTTACTATGTTCATGAAATAAAGAGAATAATACTCCATTCTCATCGAATGTGACGAGGACTAAATCAGAAACTATGCATAGAGTCTTAGGATGCATAGCACCTATCAAGTGCTTAAGGAAACATCAGTGCTATCATAAAAGATAGTACTGAAGTGTTCCTTCCAGGCCATTTCTCCAAAGATCTGCGTTTAAGAGGCCCTTATGATATCCAAGTTTCCGCTCTTCTAGCTACTTGATTTTGAGGATTATTTTGCAGCTAGTCAATCAAGCAACATGGTGGTTTGGTTTCCTGATTTTGTAAATCTGGGATTGGAAGCTCTGCCGCTCTGTCTGAGGATTTTCAATGCTCATCAGTAAGCCCTCGGAACTTGGGAGACCTTCTTCTTTCAGGAGAAAATATTCTTGAATTTTAAAAAAGCAATTATCACATAACATGATAGTGATGATTTGCTATAGAAACTATGAATGACTTTATTCTTCTGCAGTGTGTGTCTAATTATTGGTTACATTTTTGCTTTCTAGGTTCTGAACAAGACTTCCCTGACAAATTTCAATCCTTATGAGAAGAGGTCCTCTTACAAAAACTGTCCTCCAGGGTTTTTTTCTCTTCTTTTCTGCATCTCAAAAGGACCATTTCACTTCCTCTACATTTACATAATATGTCCTCAGAAAATGGTCACATGGTATCATTCTAGTCCTCTCTCCTAAAAGTTTGATACAAACACCAAGGAAGATCCTGAAAGAGGGCACTGGCTAGAAACATTAAGGCAAACATCAGTCTTCTGCAAGCACAGGTATTTGTCCAAAGGATGGAACTAGAAAATATCATTCTGAGTGAGGTAACCTAATCACAAAAGAACACACATGGGATGCACTCACTGATACGTTGATAGAAGTCCAGAAGCTCAGAATACCAAAGATACAATTCACAGACCACATGAAGCTCAAGGAGAATGAAGACCAAAGTGTGGATGTTTTGGTCCTTCTTAGAAGGGGGAACAAAATACCCATGGGAGGAGATACAGAGACAAAATGTGGAGCAGAGACTGAAGGAAAGGCCATCCAGAGACTGCTCCACCTGGAGATCCACGCCATAAACAGTTACCAAACCCAGATGCTATTGTGAATGCTAAAAAGTACTTGCTGACAGGAGACTGATATAGCTGTCTCCTGAGAGACCCTGCCAGTGCCTGGCAAATACTGAGGTGAATGCTCTCAGCCAGCCATTGGACTGAGCACAGGGCCCTAATGGAGGAGCTAGAGAAAGGACCCAAGGAGCTGAAAGAGTTTGTAGCCCCATAGGAGGAACAACAATATGAACCATCCAGTATCCCCAGAGCTCCCAGGGACTAAACCACCAACCAAAAAGTACACATGGAGGGACCCATGGCTCCAGCCATATATGTAGCAGAGGATGGCCTTGTACATCAATGGGAGGAAAGGGCCTTGGTCCTGTGAAGGCTTGATGCCCCAGTATAGGGGAATTCCAGAAGAGGGAAGCAGGAGTGGCTGGGTTGGTAAGCAGGGGAAGGAGCAATGGGATAGGGGTTTTTTGGAGGGGAAACCAGGAAATGTAAATAAAGAAAATATCTAATAAAAAATAAATACAGATGAGAAGAAAAATAGGTCTTTAGAATTTGAGCATCTATGAAATAATATGAAGTCACATTCACCTGAAGCTACACAATCCTTACATAGCTATCTCAGAATGCATTTTCCTCCCTAGTTTTTAGTCTAAAACCTCCAGAGAACTTGAATGAAATCAATGCTCGAACAAGACAGGGAGTTGACTGTAAATCCATTTTGGTTCTATGGCACAATGTTGAAATATGAAGCTAGTGTATCAGAAAAGAGTAGCAGTTAATAATTAGGCATTGACAAGGAGGGGGCCAGGACAGGACACAGTGATGTCACTGTGAGATGAAGCTATTGTCTCCAAGGAGCTAAAAATCAAGTGGAGGAACAAAAGGTCCTTGCTGGTACTGTAATTTTTCCCTTTCTCTTTCTAATACTCAGAATATGTAAAGACACTTAATGACCCTCATTAAGAGGACTTGGTGATATGAAAAACTCTAAACCATTTATAGGAAAACATGAGAAAAATCTTTGTGGCTTTGGGCTCAGTAAAGACTTCTAATAAGGAAAAAAGTTGTTAGAGCACATTAAGGTTTGTTTTTATTTACTCCAAGAGCTTGTTAATGGAATGAAAATTTCTGTCATCTATTAGAAAACTTATTTCCAAATGTCTTAAGTTAAATTATCTATTTATTCAATATCTAAAGAATTACCAAACTCAACAATAACCAGGACCCACTGGGGATGACATTAGCCTGAATATCAAACAAAGGGGAGCTAGAACCTGTAGAGACCACATCCAGTACATTGGCATTGGCCCCAGTTGAGGGATGGGGCCACCCACCCATCTCAAAAATTTTAGCCCAGAATTGTTCCCATCTAAGGAAAGGCAGGGACAAAAATAGAGCAAAGAACACCCTACCTAGGGATCCATCCCATCTGAAGACACCAAAGCCTGATGACACTATTGCTGATGCCAAGAAGCGCTTGCTGACAGGGGCCTGGTATAGCTCTTCTCTGAGAGGCACTGCTAGCACCTAATACAGATGCAGATACTCAAAGCCAACCATGAGACTGAGTCCAGGGACCCCAATGAAAGAGTTAGGGGAAGGAATGAAGGAGCTGAAGGGGATTGCAACCCCATAGGAAGAACAACAATATCAACTAACTGCCCTCTGCCCCAACCCCACCCAGTGCTCCCTGGGACTAAACCACCAACCAAAGTGTACACACGGAGGGATCCATGACTCGAGTTATATATGTAGCAGAGGATTGCCTTATCTGGCATCAATGGGAGGGAAGGCCTGTGGAGGTTCAATGCCCCAGTGTAGGGGGGAGCTAGAGCGGTGAGGGACTGGAGTCGCTGTGTGGGTGGGGAGCACCCTCATGGAGGCAAATGGGAGGAGGGATGGAATGGGAGGGTTGCGGAGGAAGACCAGGAAGGGGGACAGCCCTTGAAATGTAAATAAATAAAACAACCAATTAAAAAAACAATCAAAAGAATTAGATAGCTTGGCAAAGAAGTGGCAAGTAGGTCCACAAAAATGTTTGCAATCCCTTTAGTCCTCAGGGAATTGGAAATGACAATGAAACATCAATATCTATTCAGTACAATGGCTAACTCAAAGCTAAACCAACCATACAAGCAAACCAAACGACTGCAAACCTAGCACTAAGGAAGTCAGTAGACAACTAGAATTGCCCATAGATAGCTGGTAAAAGTGTCAAATGTATAGTCTCCTGTCTGATAGCAGCTTGGCATTTTCTCATGAGGTTAAAGAAAAGTTTACCATGTGATGCAGAAATTTTTCTCATGGATAATTATGATGCAATGGAAATCCATATTATCACAAAATCTTGGGTATTTTTCACAAGTATCTGATTCTGGATTTCAGAACCCCCTCACTGAGGTATATATCCTAAGAGGTACATCTATGTAATGGAATAGTATGCAACACTGCATGGAGTAAATTGTCAATGTGTGTCCATGTATAAACACCACATAGATGTCAAGTGTATTGTGCTAAGCAAACGGAAGTCTGAACATTTACTATGTGATTTCTTTTAGATATTTTCATAGCCCCATAGAGTCAGGAAATTCAGCCCAGACAAGATCCAGTAGACTTTCTGTTATGATAGCAAAATGTCTGAGATAAATCACTTCATAGAGCCATGGTGAGGCATGATTTATGTAGTCAGAGGTTTCAGTCTATGGCTATGTTGTCCTGATGTTTTCAACCTGTAGCAGCCCAACCGATCCTATCAGAGGGATGTGGTGGATGCCTGGTAACTTCATAAGTGACACACGAAGACAGAGACATAAGAAGAGGAAAGGCTGTAGTCTCAGGATCTTTTCCAGGAGCATAAACCTAATGTTCTACTTTCTTTCCACTTGGCCCTGCCTTGAGGATGTTCCACCTTCCAATACCACCACAGGCTGGGAAGAGCCCTTAATACATAGGCCTTTGGAGTACATCCAGTATCCATACTGTAGCAATGATATTCCAGAAGTGACAAAATTAAAGAGGAAGACAATAGTTTTCCACTCATCAAGGATTCAGACTTTGACTAAAAATGAACTGTGTGGTGGAATGTAGGGCTGGGATGACAGAAGCCATTGGTGTATTAATAGTGGCTGTCATTATGCAGGTGTATGCATTTGTCACTTGCCATAAAAACCTACACCAGAAAGCAATTTTTACTGTACATAAACTTTATGATGATGAGAATGAAAGCTCAAAGCCACCACAAAGAGGTCCCTGAGATTTATGGGATTTGGATTTGACTCTTCCTTGCTTAGCCTTGGTGAGGCATGGGAAGTGATGCAGAATGAAGGCTAATAGTGCCCACCCCATCCCACACCTACACAGTGTGGTGTCTGTGCTGCTGGAGGCCGTGCCAACAAGGACTCAGATCTCACCAACTTGTGGAAATGTTCCTGCTAAGGCTTGCCTAGGATCCCAGGGGTGCTTGTCCCAGAGCACCAGACACTGCTAAGAGAATCCAACAATATAACACGGCCCCAAATATATTTTGTGCCTGCTCCATCAACCCTATTAAAGATAGATTTGACAGAAAAAAATGTTTAAAAATTGATTCAATTATAGGAGAATTAGGTGAGAAAATTAGGTAATTTTGAAAGTATATTGCCGTTCTGAGAGGATTAAGGTCGTGGTTTCAACATGACATAGCAAAAGTAACGAGACTCTTAGTTTTGATGATGGCTTTAGTGGAAGCAAAATGGGTTTCAAAGGCACCTTGGCTATTGTCAGACTCTTCAGACATTTACTATGACACTCAGTCAGATCTTGCCATCTCCAAATGTCTGCCATATACTTTAAGTACTTTTTAGAAGTAGGGAAATTCAGGTGACTGAGTGAGTTACTGGCAATGAAGCCCAGGAAAAGGTGAGTTTTATGAATTTGCCAGAGGTACAATATCTACCCGGCCCACTAGGATTAACCTTTGTTTTTCTGTATGTAGGTTTGAGTATCTAACATTTTAATTTATGTTCTGATATCTTTAAGACTAAATTCTCCTGCTATCAAAATAATTGCCTTGCTTATCAGGGGGATCTGTAATTGCAACATCATTCCATGGCCTCTGAAGCGAGAGGCCATATGTCACAGAAATCAGCAGACGTTCATAGGAAGCAACAACATAAATACTAAGTGGGAAGATTTTAATCTAGCATTTTTCAGAAAGGTGAGGATTTTTTTTTTTTGATTCGGGGAAAAAAAACCCCAAACCAAAAACAATAGCAAAAACAGAAAGAAAAAAAAATCCAACCAGATGCTAATAAACTAAGTTCTCCTATTCAGAGCAGAAAAACACAATACTGTCTCGTGGGGAATATGGAGTAAATACATCGCCACGGTGTTATGTTTATTCAGATATTTGACAGATACCATCCCTGCATTTAATTTTCTGTCAGACAACCTGGGTTAGGGGATGCAGATAGCAAGTCACATTTATTTTGGAGGTG
Source organism: Tokudaia tokunoshimensis (assembly GCA_036184795.1). Classification (NCBI taxonomy): domain Eukaryota; kingdom Metazoa; phylum Chordata; class Mammalia; order Rodentia; family Muridae; genus Tokudaia; species Tokudaia tokunoshimensis. The sequence goes on along the minus strand of BTHU01000004.1, from coordinate 42,136,339 downwards.
TTTCTGGTAGAGACTTGCCTCAAATAAATTGCTAGGTTTCATCTCAACATGGCAAGTTAGGAAATGTGTGTGAATTTTCTACATGGCTGAAGTTTCTGCAGAAAGGTTTCTTTCCCTGAGTTATGTGCCATTCCCTTGGAGTAATGAATACAAATGACACTTGGAGACTCTGGGGTCACTGGCAACTTCAGATCACTGAATTTTACATGATTCTCCTGCCATTCATAAATCTCTTCTTTGACACAGGCTTCCATTCTGATTTCCTGTTGATAGAGTTGTCACAACAGGTCCTATATATGTCCCCTCTTGGGATATAAAGCCACATGGCTAGAAGCATCTCTACAGCTATTGAGGACTGGAGGGAGCTCAGTGGCTTGGCGGCCTGCTTTCTAGACATAATGGGAAGAGCTCGTTTCAAAACTTTGGAACGCTTTAAAAAAAAAATCAGGTCTTGTAATCAATTCCTGTCCCCATTGGGCAGAAGAGGCTTGCAAGATTGCTGGTTGCCAGGTCAAAGCTACATGCTTTCACTAGTCAGAAATGTGTGATGTGCTTCTTAGACACTGTACTGAGAGACAACAGAAGGTGTGAGTATTTCTGTGAGAACATTAGTCCGATTCTGAGGGAGAGCACAGGAGGGTGTACCAGGAAACATTATGTCTCAGACTACTTCTTATCTCGGTTGACTTGGAATCCACCCTCACCTGATGAAGAAAACCATCTAAGATATATTACCAGAGTTTTACATAGAGGCTCATTACAGTTTGGATATAAAGTTTCACCGCCAACAACTTATTTCTTAGAGGTTTGCTCCCCATTGGTGGTGCTGTTTTACAGGGTTCTGGGAAAACATTGGGAGGGACCTAGCTGAGTGAAGAATGTCACTGGGGTCTTTGGAGGATGCATCTTGTTGCAGATTTCTTCCTGCCTGGCTGCTTTCTTCACCTTTCTTGCCCTCACCTTGCCTGTTCCTTTTCATCCATAAAATTCACAACTCTCTTAAGACTTCTGCTCCCCAAGCTATTAAGTGTAAGGCCAACCATCATGAACTGAACTGACTGAAACCATGAGCCAAAGCAAATCCTTCTCCCACGTAGTGCTAGCCAGTAAGTATTTGGCCATGCAACGATGCTGCTCTGCAGTGAAAATGTATTTTTCCTTATCTCTATGATTTTTTTATTTAATCAAATGGCAAAGCAAATAAGGAAGTAGATAAATTAGTTATAAATCTGAATATTTAGGCACACATGCCTTTTTCAAATTACCTTAGCTCAAGAGCGAGAGATTCACTGTTTATTGCTATTCTCTCATAGCATTATGCCTCCCTTTCAGTCAGCTTTGGTGTGATGATGCTTGGAGGACTCTCATTTTCTTTTGGATTCAACCTTGCTGTAGCTCCAAGTGTAATGAGAGGATGCTTGTTACACTTTCTACATGGCCTCTGTTTCACTGTAGTGTGACTGCCCATCCTTCATACATGCAAATACAAATAACGGTGCACACAATTAGCTAATAATCCCATGGTGAGCAGAAATCATGATGCATGCAAGGCCTGGCACTAGCCCATTACAAACACATAGTTTTCTGGCATCACAGGCTATGCATATGGTTAAGCCAGGTTGCAAAGTGATCCAGTTGGTGACCTCAGAACGGTCCAGACTCTCTGCTTATTTCCAAATAACGCCATAAAGTGTTTTCTGGGGTAGAGAAAGGCTTCTGTTGTGCCATCAATGTGAAGTGTCCTCCATGAAATTATGTGGACACTTGGCTCCCAGGCTCTGATGCTATTTTAAGAGGTGTCAGATCTTTGAGGAGATAGAGCCTGGCATGAGGAAATGAGTCTCATTTTGTTCCCATGTTCCCTCCTTACTGTCTGTTTCCCATCTGCTACATGAGTACCATCTGTCTGTCTGTCCCATGCTTTTGCTGTTGTGATATTCTTCTTCATCACGTGAACAGAAACAATCGATCCAGGGACTACGGACTGAAGCTTATGAAACCACGAGGCACAATAAATAATTTGTTCCTTTAACCTGCTAGGTGGCTGCAGGCAAGTTGCTACAGATGCTAAAGTGCTTGCTACCAAGCCTGATGTTCTAAGTTCAACAGCCAATACCTGCAGAATGAGGAGTGAACTGACTTTTGCAGCCTGTCCTCCAACTTCCACCATGTCCCACACTTGTGCACTCACATGCATACTAATAATTTAAATTCGTACACAAGTAGTTTTCCATGGCGATGAGAAGTTTGACCCACATGACTCCATCTTGACATTATCTGGTGATGTTTCTCAGAAACAGGGTGGAGCTGCAATTCCTAAAGAGAGAGTGCATGCTACTGTCCCTAAACTGCTCTTCCTGACCATTGTAAAGCAAGGACTACCAAGACATCTTGGGTTCAGACCCAGACAATCAGGTCACAGAACAGTTCACAGAATGCCTGTAGTTATTTCTAGACCCTCATGTTCTAATAAATCAGGGGCCGAAGGAAAACTGCGGTTTATTTCTTATTTGCATTCATTATTGTCTGTGTTATGTTTTAGGCCCTGTAGCTCATTTGGAATAAATCAGGAAATAATTGTTTTTCTTTTCCTTATCAAAAAGTATGTTTCTTTAGGAATAGAATTATTAAACTCTCAACATGTTTTCATTTTACATATTAATAAAAGCATATTTAAGATGCATAAACAAAAAGTAGAAGGGCCTTTTGCGGTTACATCATCCTAATTTAAGTCCTTCTAGGAGAATAGAATAATGTAAGACTGTTTCTGGGAGCAATTTATTCCTATCTTCAGGGCTTAGATTTGCACCTATGATACTTATGTCTGGATACAAAACTCTTCCTCCGCTGGGTAAACAGTTGCTACCCTAAAGCTCTGAATTATTAACAATACTAGTGAAACGCATGCATGCCCCATTCAAGAGAAAGGATTGTAAACCTGCCATAATAATTCCAGACAATGATGATGGGGACTAATGCTGGTACCTCTAGTGGGAACTACTTGGACTCAGTGAATAGACGGGAAAACATTTTTTTAAAAGATACTTGGTGTATAATGGATACTTCAGTGGTATTTGGTGTCATTATACAAAGGGAAAAAACTAATTAGTTCTATTACAGTAAACTTGACTGTTTGTTGAAAGTGGAGGTAATTCTATGTATGATTGTAAACTACCTTTTCTCACTCAAAGGTGGAGACCCAACCCATATACTTCATATCTTTGATGTGTAAGATGATTTCATTTCTCAACACCTCTCATACAGTTCCATGAAAAAGCCTCTTGGCTACAGTTTAGCTCACAGTACTGGGCCTACACAGGTACTCATCAAGATAACGGTGCCTTGTCTTCAGGATATGCTTACGGGACCTTCATTTGCTCTTTTGAGGCACTTTGAACATTCATACTTTACTAGTTTACCAGATATCTCAGCATGATTACATTGGGTACTGAGTAGTTTACAGAGAAGGAAAACAATAACATAATTGGTCTCCTCAGTTGTCTCCACAGATATTGTCTAGTCTATATTTAAATCAACAAATACAGCTTTATGTCCATTGTGAAATGTTTATTTACAAGATATCAACTCATTAAACTTACCAACCCAAAGTTGTTTCTTTATGCCCTTCTGATCGTTGATAAGCCAGATGAAGATTATTAAATTAAATTATAATAAAATATTAATTTCCCAAGGCTTTATTTTTCATAGAATGTTCAACATTTTAATTTATAATTAATGATAATGTCTACTTAGTTATTCATTTGTAAATTGTCAGAAAACCCGGTATTGTTCCCTGTACAGTCTGCATACTTAATGAATGTTTGTCGTTTTAAGCTACGTCAAAAGTTCAGCTTGGTAATGAAGTAAGTGATCACTACTGACTACAGAGCAGCTGCTCCTAAAAGGAACTAAAACGATTTTTATTTACCAAATACATGAAAATTTCACTCCTGGCTGATGGGCTTCAGGTCGAATCAACCTCTGAGCAAAATAAGTAAATAAATAAACAAACAAGCAAGGTAAAAAGTTTTAAAAATCACAACTCTGAGTTCTTTTTGTGCTTTAAAGCCTAGGGTTTTTGTTTGTTGCTTGGTTTGGTTTGGTTTTTGTTCTTATTTGTTGGCAAAACGTGGTTACTTTTACAAAAGAGTTTTGCCTTTTGGGATTTTTATTTTTCCCCATTGTTTCAAGCTTAAGCTAGTTAAATGAGTCACTTCTGAAATCCTTCCTATGAGATATTTAATCAAATTTCCTGTCCTCAGGGAGGAAAAAAAAAAGTGTGATTTCTCCTGCCTGTAGAGGGAGCCTAGGGCTAAGTGTGGTGGCCCAGGCCTGTCATCACAGCTATTCTTAAGTCTGTGCCAGGAGGACCACCCAAAGCTCAGGAGGTGGGTCAGTTTGGACAACACAGTGAGAAGAATTCCAAAAGAGAAAGATCCCAAAGACTAAAATTCCATACCCACTAGTATTTGAGACCACAGCTAAGTAGGGAATCGGAAGTTGCTTTCTTCCTTCCTTCCTTTTTTTTTTTTTTGAAATAAGAACTTTTTTATTAAATATTTTCTTTATTTACATTTCAAATGTTATCCCCTTTCCTGGTTTCCCCTTCAAAAACATCCTATCCCATCTGGCTTCCACCTGCTCGCCAACCCACCCACTCCCGCTTCCCTGTCCTGGCATTCCCCTATACTGGGGCATCCAGCCTTCTCAGGACCCATGTCTCCAGCTACATATGTAGAAATCTGTAGGTGCTTTCTCAAGTTTTATCATTTCAGTTTGCTGGAGATTCCTTCTCTTCCTACTCACACAGAAACTTCTATCCTTAAAGGACTTTCAAAACCCTCCCGGGAATTTGGCTGATCTGGGTTGCTCAGATAGGAGCTTGCTAGAAGAACACTCACTTTCTATTTTCTAGGAAAAACAGGATTTATATACTCAGAATTGCTAAGAGGATGGTCAATTTTCCCAGAAAAGATACTTTCAATTGCAAAAGAACTAGAGTAGGAAAAAGTACAATGCTCACTGAATTTCATGTAAGTATTGATGATTTCAATGGATTTATATGAAGATATATTTAAAATCTCAATCGGATATTGAGTAACACACCATTATGACATAAAAGTAAACCAAAAAAAAAGATGATAATCACTAGGTGTTTGTTGAGTTGTTCACTTTTAAATAGTCTGTTTCACATAACATATTAAAAAAAATCCAGCACACACCTATCATTCCCTATGTAATATGGTATTATTAAGTACTTTTTTTTCTATTTAGTAGAGGAAAAAAAACATCACACCTGGAGACTTTCTCAAATGTATGATTACTCAAACATCTGAGTCTAACCAACTGACGTTTACTGCGTGTGTTACATTCTGGGTCCTGTGGTGGAGAATCAATAATGAATGCGAGGCTGATAGTCTCATACAACATACGTGAGACATTTCATGTATAACGCACATGAGAGCCTATCATTTTGGACTGTGCCTTAAATGTGTGTAGATTAAATATCATGGTTGAATTTTTCTATAGGATTTGGAAACTTTTTATCCGGTGAAAGAAGTTTTAGACAGAAAAGGACTGATGTCTTATCTTCCCTCCCATATGGTGAACTGTACTCTTCCTGAATGTTTTGGAACAAAATGACAGAAGGATGTCTATGAAATATCAGGGGCTTATGGTGTCCTGGTTGTAAGTACTGGTTCAGTGTTCCAGCTTGCCAGATATCAGCTCTTTCACACAATTTCCTTTTCTCCTTTAAATGTCTACAGGAAAAATACCATATTTTGCTTCATCACTGAACAACACTATAAGAATGAATAAAATTAAATAAACACATGGGAGACAGAAACAACGTGGTGACTCTCCTGACCTGAAATGCATTCTTTCTCATAACACATCTCCAACCTTTTAGGAATGTAGCTCCTTTCCATGTATGTCATTTCTTCAGAAAGGGAGGATCAGCTAATAGCAGGGTCCTGAGGAAGCTCAATCTTTGAATTAGCTAAAAAACAAAACAAAACAAAACAAAACAAAAAAACCCTCTTCTATGCTCCAGAAGAAAAAAAAAGAGTAAAACTTGGGTTTCTTTTTATTATTGAAAACATGCTATAATAGATAAACCACCATTATGTAATCAATGCTCTCCATTGTTTTATATTCTCTCTGCTTTTGGTAAAGATTTGTACATCTTTGGAATCATGCTGCTGATACATATGCCTTAAGCTCTCAGGGAATCTAAGGTCAAATGGGAACACAGAGCACTGAATTACAAGGCACCTTCTGCACTCCCAGTTTACATGCTCTGTATCTAGAATACCATCTCTAGTATATGCAGTGGTGTCGATGGTAAAAAAATATTATATGCCTTTTACAACATGAGTGTCAATAATATGGGTGATATCCCTGTCTCATTCTTTCATTCTATAGAAATTTATAATATTTTCCCATTATACTTATCAAGCACCTCCGTGCACAGATTATAAAATGAGATTTATATTTACTAGGTAGTTTAAGAAAGTAGTGAAGTCAAATTCTTACAATAGCCAATTGTTATTCTGTACTATAACATATGTCTTAAGAAATCTATAGGGCAACACTGGTCTGTTTTAATAGAAGATAATTGTTTATACAGAAAGGAAAAGAAACAGAACTCCACACAGCTCAGCATTTTACTTTATGTTACAAAAAAAAATGGTGATGTGATGCTCTGAGCCTGGCTTGTGGCAGATCCTCCTTGTCACTTTAATGCATTGCTCTGTCCCTGATCACCTCCTTGCTCAGCATGTTGCAGGTAGTAGGCTGGCCTGATTATTATAAGGGACAATTGCTACTGTGACATCTAGCTCCCTCATCCATCAAAACAGTTCGTTTCCGCACACCTGTGGTTCTTACACTGTCCACAATTCATACAAGCGCCATCACAATTATGGCCATTTTCATATTATGAACTGTACCCCCTAGTCAAAAATCAGTTCTGTCCCATTAGTTTAACATGAAAGAGGTCTTTTGGCTTTAATTGGAGGTTTAAAGAAGTGTTAGGTTTCCCCTAAATTTTCTAAAAGAAAACCACATAGCAAAACCCAATCTTTGTGATGATAAATTTTCTGTTTACTTTCTGTGTGATGTATTCTAAGTGTATCTGTCTCCTTACATGAGCGTCCTCATCTAATGACCTTCTTGACAGCTACTTAGACTTTTTAACAAGTACTTCGGCTCTAGTCCCCAGTGGCAGCAGAAAAACTGAGTTAAATAAGTCTGAGCCCAGTCATGTATTTTTCATGCTGCTCTTTGCCCAAGAGCAAACAGTAGCTCAACTATAACAGCACCCTAAGAAGCCTACATGGGCACAAAATCAATGCAAATCTATGGAAGCTCCGAGTTCTCCCGTTATAGCAGAGCCACATATTGCCGACAGGACTGCATTGCCCTTCAGCACAGCACATGCTCATCCCTCTCCACCCCTGGAGTTGATTTCCTCTAGATTCTTGTCAGAGTAGGGAGAGAAGCTTCAATAGTTCAAGATCTTACTGTACAAAAATACCAAGTCCATGTGTTTCAGGCTCTACTCTGCCGAGCTCTGGCTTGCTCCTAAGATGTTATGAGTAGAGGCTTCTCTGACCCAGTGTCTTCTTGTTCCTTCATGACTTTATTAACCCTTTCATTTTACCATTTAGAGCTTAGGTTGTCTTGGAAAATTCATGGCTATTCTCTGGGGGCCAGGCCCAGTGTTGAGTGCTTTATGTACAGATCTGTGTATTGTAGCATTTTCTAAAGAAGTAGCTGTTGGCTTTCTGTTCTAGTTCACAACGGAACACCTTGGATGTGAGGGTCAAGTGGGTTATGCCCAGATTTATGTTTGAGTCCTCTTTCAATGCTTGTGTATCAATGGCATGGGGCCTGGCAGAAACTTTCATGTCATGGGTGAAGAGCCCTTAAAAATAAATTGATGCTTTCTTAAAGGACTCAGTTTGCTCTCCTTCCTCACATGCATGACCCATCTTCAGACTTTTGCCTCGACATGAAGCACCAGACCCTTACAAGATGAATCATTCTGACTTGCCCCTAATTGCCAGGGCCATGTGCCTAACCAAGTTTCTTTCCTCTATAAACTACTAGGCTTCATGCATTCCTTCCCATTTCCTGCTCTGTACCCAACCCTGTTTTACAGATGAAAAAGCAGAGGAAATAGAAGCATGGAGTGTTAAGATCAGTCAGCAATGAGTAGCATACCCATGACTCAACAAAATAACAACAACAAAAAACAACAACAACCAAAAGAATGCCCAAAGTACACTGGCCATGCATAAGGCAGAGGCCCAGGCCACAACTAGGTGTCTATACAGAAAACATTTTTAGAGCGGTCATTGTCCTTTACTGGAGGGAAAAAAAGCTACAAAGCTGAATACCTGACACACATAAACCTGTTTCTTTGACAGAGTAGCTCTGGAAGTGTACTATACCTAAGTAAGGAGACCTGTTGGCCCAGTTGAACCACATTCAGAAATACAGAGAAGATGTCCATATCAAGAGAAAAATTAAAGCCAAACCAAAAACAAACTAAGAGACCAACAACTAGAACACCAAGCATTCTGCCGAAGAAGAGACATCAGAAGATATGATGTCATGGGATCTGGGAGCAGAGAGAAGGCAGTGGTGAGAGAAGAGCAGAGACAGTAAAATCACAGAGGAAGCTGGGTGATAGTTTGGCCTACAGAAATGCTGGAAGGGCCTCAGTATGACCTTCCTTTAAGAAGCATCAGGTTGTGAGGTCTGGGGTATACACCTTGACCGTCCTCACTTCCTTTATGTCGCCACCTATGTCTTATTTTACTAAAATCACATCAGAATGTCCCTAAGCAAGAAGATGGGCCATAGGGACTTGGAGGCTTGGAGTAAAAATTTTGGGGAAAAAAAAAACCTATGATCCATTTGATGCATGGTCTAGCATGGCAGATTGAGATACACATGGGTGATTATAAGGTAGGAGTCTGTGTGCTGATACAGGCTGGACTCTATCACAGTACTGGTGCACAGGGACTCTTGGGATGTAATTTACTGCTCTCTTTATGGCTTTAGCTGACAGAGCTGGAAGGAGGGGAGAGAGAGGAATGAGAAGAGCATAACTGGGAAGACAAAAAAAAAAGAAGAAAGACAAAACCTATCATATTTCTCCTCTTATTTAAATTAGCATATTTCAGCAATTGCCTGCCCTGCTAAAAGGGAAGTTAACCTTCTTTTGTTAATATCATATTCTGTAAAAAAAAAAAACTCTGCATTTTTCGAGTGAGTTAGGAGCTCCGTAGAGCGAAGGACAAGCAACAAGCGAGTTGTAACAGAGAATAATGAAAAGGAAGGTGGTGGCAGCTCCTACCTCCAGAGCTGGAGTCAGGAAGTGTCCTCCTCCCAGTGGGAACTAGAATCATGATATGACTGAAGGCTGGCTTTGTAAGGCATATCCTGAATGTTCACAAGCCAGCTACACTCTCTGATGAGAAGGCAAATAGGAAATCAAGTCAAATCAACCCCAGGCTGACCTCTGGATATACAAGGCCTTGCTGGGAAAGGAGCCCTTGTCTTTTTCAGATTGTAATCAGTCATGTGCTAAGATTATGAGAGGGAGATGGTCACAACCTTCTGTATGACTAATCACTCATCTTTCCCCAGCATGTGACTAATCTACTGTAAGAAACCTGACATCACCGACTAGAAACATTGAGAAGCAATATATCTCGTAACTTTAGACCTATGATCGTGCGGAAAAGAGAGTAGGCTTGGAATTTAATGATTCTGTCTGGGTGGGCAGACTAAGATGCTAGTCACACCACTTGTTATTACACTCAACTGAACAGGGCGCCGACTTATTTCTTTCAACCTAATGATAGCTCCACTTGGCAAACGCTCCTTCACAATGAATTCTTCCTCATCACTTCCTCTGAGGGAGTGGATGGTAATAACTGTTGTTAGTTCATATTACAGATGGGAAGGATGCTTGAGAGAACAAGGACTTTGTCCAAAGCAAGATGGCTGAGGGGTGCTGAAAAGATGGGACCTGAACCTAGTTATTTGGGCCTGAGAAGACCCTCTGTTCACTCTTCTTATCCACTATGCTCTGTCATTAGAAAAAGACGTTTTCCACTCTTACAAAGAGAGCAGAAATGGAGCCCATGAGTCTGAGCTTCTGCAGTAAATGCAGTGAATTGGTTCTTCCTTCCAGATGAATTCTGATCAAGATTTCCTTGGGCATCAAACACAGTTTCTTTCCTTTCTGCCTCCTAAATCCCACAGTGATTATGCCTTTCCTTCTCTGCAGAGGTTCTCTGGTTGAATACATCAACAGAGAGCAGTGGTGTGAAATGGTTTCTTCCACCGCCCCCCACAGATAGGTGAGTCACTCACTAATTCAATCTACAGCAAAATAATGCATATTTCAAATCCCTTTTCTGTGCCACTGAAGACTGCCATTTAAGAGAGCTGCATCCATCAAAATGAATTGGAGATGAATACCACATGGAACCATACCGATCACAGCCTATCACTGAGAAACACCCTTCCGTGTAAACTAACATGGCTTACTACCAGCACTTGTTATGGACATGCACACTCAACATGAATACTTGTCTACGTGAGCCAATACATCTCTTAGTAGTAGCAGAGCTAGACTTGGACACATTCCATTTGCTCAAATGTTTGCGCTCTTCGCTTTTCTCAAGACTCCGTCCACGGCAATTGTAGGGGTGATATCCCTGACTTCCTGTCTGTCTGCTCCTAAGCCAAAACCCATGAGCTGTGCAAAATCGAAAAATGTAGATGTGAAATTGTAGAAGTGGATGGTCTAAATGCGAGCAGGGTCCCTGCAGAGAGCCTCAGAGGAGATCCCTATATCCAGCCTATGGATAATCTCCTTTTCTCTGGAAGAACGTGAATACATAGGTTCCTGTAGAATAGAAGTATGATGTCACATGGAGTGGCACTGCAGTAGTTGAGACTCTCTAGTGAAAGATTATCAGTCTCTTCCAAAAGACAAATATTTCTTGAAATGTTATGGTCAAATCTGTTAAGAAATTTTTATATCTCTACCTCTCTACTCTCTATCTCTATCTATCTTTATCTCTCCATCTCTACTTAGTTCAGACAACTACACTTAGAAATATGAGTATTGAACATAGGAATAGAGGACATGGGGACAAAGAATTCTCCAGAAGGAAGGAGGAACAGAAGAAGAGGTCTAAGGAGATGATAATAGAATAAACAATAGGAGAAATAATGCAATCTTAATCTCAAAATGCTGTGCTTCCCAGCTTCACAGAAGCAATGGGCTTCCAGGTCTCAGCGAGGTGTTTAGGTCTACCCCACGTTGGGTATCTTAAAGCTGAGGAGGCTTCTGTGGACTGGCCCGAGAAGTCCACACCATGTGTAATATGATTCCAGAAGAAACCTCGCTCCGAATTTGAATATTTAAGTTACAAATCAACTACTGGGGCTGAATCTATTTGAAACCAGGACTGTGTGGCTCTGAGTGCCCTGCCACTCCAAACCTGAATATGTGTTCACCAAACATTGACCATTCAAGCACAGGAATGCACATTGAAACAGAAGGCTTGAATGTGTAGAAGACACACAAAACTGCCACATCTGGATAGATGCAGACTACATACACCATCCAGATGTTTCCAAACATGCTGTGTGTAGGTGGTAAAGTTATGTGCTTGGCAGTGTTGTTATTGTTTTCAGGTGGTTGAGAGGCTCATGTCCTTGTAAGTACAGTGCTGCTTACAAAATCCTGCCTTGATTCCCAAGAAGCAGAATGTTAAATGCATAGGGTGCATCAGAGACCACTGGGGATTAGGGTCTGTGCCTAGGCTGTGGACTTGTTGTGATTCGGGTGAGGTAGGGAACAAGGTAAGTTCCCCAGTCATACAAACATTTATTTTTACCCCTTTCCTCTCTTTCAGAAGGTTTTTGGCACTCTGAATCAGAGGCTTGATATCAGCTCTGGTTTCTGCTATTTTCAGCCTCTTAGCTTTCTGGTCCTTTTTCTTAGACACAAAAGCAGGTTGCATCTATTGTTGCTGTGTTTTTTTCTCAAACCACCATCAATAATCCTCCTGGTACATGAACTACTGAGTGTAAATACAGAATCACAGATTCTCCTTTCTGCGTGGAAAGTGTCGGAGGATGAAATTCTGGCAATCTCTTTTAAATAAACTCCCCAGGTAAAACTAATGCAGACACAAGAGACTTTGGCTGCAGCATAACCTTATTCTGGGCCATAAAACCTTCACTTTTCAATTTTATTGACCTATAGAATCTAGAAATCAAGTAACATAAAAAATGTTATGAGACCAAGTATCAGGGTGCTTCTGAAAATGTACCGTAAGCAGTAAGAGACTAGATAATCATTCATCACAGACACTTGCTCTGGAATATGGTCTTAAGTGTGGCAGGCTTTTTCCCTGTCTGGAATCTGACTTCCATAGAAAATCAATAAGAGAATACGTTGTCAATATGGTAACCCTTTATTATTTGCTTTTTACTAAAACCCTGCTCTAAGCAATTGGCATTTGAAAGAAATCATTCCTCCATCAGCCATAATAATATTTTATTGCCTTTGTTCTCAAGTATTCATTTCATTTCCAATCTCCCATTGTATAAAGCAGACATAGAACTTATGGAGTCTAGTTTATCACAGTGCAAATTGAGTGGAGAAGATGAGCGAATCTACACTGGGGGATTCTGCCTCGGATCAGCAGCCAGGGCCTCTTCTTTAGGAGGCCCCACACTGGTCTGTGATGAGCGACTTTGAATAAATGCTGCAACAGAGAGTCAAACTTTGAGAAGCATTGCTGACCTACTTTGTTACCATGAAAACAGTGGTTTATCTGAAACCAAGACAAATCATTTAGGAAGTGAATTCACATTTCCACAAGAAGAGAAGATGGTTAGGAAGAGGAACCTGTCTCAAGAGAGACCTGCATGTTTTGGTGCCTGACTTTCTCTGCACAGACTCTAAGTGGTCAGTGAGGCTGTTGAGAGGGCCTTCTGGCCATGCATGGCTAATCTTCAATAACCAGCCCAAATGTAAGTCCCTGTTAGAGGCATGATTCTGAGTAGTAGCTTACTCTGAACGGGGTGCAGGATTGTGCTACTGTCTTCGTTTTCCTGTATTTTATTTTTCTTCACACAAAGTAAATGCTGCATGCATTTCATGCTTTTCAAATCCAGCTATACTGTTGCAATTGTTTTTCCAGATTCTACAACAAGCCTTCTACCCTCCAGTGGTCTGCATGCAGAGCCAAGTTCGAATAGGTATTTGTATGGCTAGTTTATCCTCTGCAGAATCAGCTTGTAGGCAGATGACCTAACGTGGATCTTAGCCACATCCATTTGAGTTTTCCACTGCTCACACTGTCTGGGAAAGTCAGCACTGTGTGATTTAAGTGTCACTTCCGTCTGATTGGCCCAGACTTGGTTCCTCTACAGCCACTCCCCAAGAGGAGCTGCCAAAGGTGCATGGGACACCCTTTCCCAGCATGTCCTAGTATTATGAAATTCTAAGACAAAGCCTTTCTTTTCTTTGTCTTCAGAGCATCCTTTCACCAGGCATATGTTCATTTCTTGGAACAGTGGTGCAGTTTTCCTGTCAGGCAAATCTTATTCAGAGAAGCAACTAACTGGGATGTGGAAGGCAAATAGTTATTCTCCATTCATGGTGGAGTCTTCACTTCATTTAAAAAAAAAGCAGACCTATCTATTTTGCAAAATCGAAAGCGAATTATACACTGTATAATGGTGTACACAGCCACACACATGGATCTTCTCATGCCTGTAAAGGCACTATGCTATGCATCTGTAGGCCTTCATAAGCTCCTCCTCCTCAAGTATGCTCTTTTAATTTTATTTGTCACAAAATGTAGAAATGACTTTGGAATTTGAATATATGTATTTGCATATGGAATGCATACACACACACACACACACTCACATACACACTGTTAAAAGCGCTGTTCACTTCACTGGAAATCATCCTATATTAAAACAACTCATGCCGACGTGAAATGTCAACTGCACATCATACGTATTTGCTCTCATCTATTTCCTCTTCCATACCCAAATGATTCAGTTTCCAAGTTAAATTCTCGGTGCGCCTCAAACTCTTTCAACAGGGAAACGTTCCTTATGTGTCAAAAGGGGCTGGCAATATGACTTCCAGAAGAGAAGACGCACAGAACAATACAGTATTAGGCATGGTGTCTGATTTTCATACTGAGGTATAAATGGAACTTTATAAAGGAAGAACTCATTTTAGTTGTCACAGCTCTGGCAGATAAGAGTACAATGCCTTCAGCTCCAATTTAGTCAGTCCCTGCCTGGATCTTGGGTTGTCATTATATTCTTTCTCCATCTCTGCAGTGGTATCTGGTGAGATATTCCTGACTGGCTCCTTAGAAATATGGTCACACACTCCGGAAGTGCCTTATTAAATGTTGCAATAGCCCAGTGATTAGCGGTTCTGGGAAGAGCATGAATGACTGAGCAAGCCACCTGTAGTACAAGTTTCTACATTCCTGCAGGGCTCCTAGACCCTGTCTTACTTGCTATGCCTATTTTTGCTTCCTGTGGTTCCTCAACCATGTTCTTACCCAACACATATGCTTGCAGTCAGTTCTCATGGAATCACTCAGGCAGTAACGAACTATTCCTTGTGGTTGGGTCTCCTCCCTGAACTGCCTATAAGGCTAGAGCCCAGTTATTCCAAGCTCTGTGTCAGTTAGTGTTTGAGTGGATTCTTCTTTGGAATGGCTGTATTAAAAAGATGTATCACCTGTTCTAGTCCTTCCTAATAACCAGACAGCCTTCTCTTCTTCTGCTTCAGTGTGCTTTACCCTCCATTGTTAACACTTGGTGAAATGCAATGGAATATAATGGTGCGATATCTCTGCCATTATCCCATCTGATCGTCTTTTGTCCTTTACTCTAAAACTTGGTCCTTAGTGTACTGTCAGCCTTGAACAATGACTTGGTGTTATGGAAAATTTTATGTACACTGTCAAAATGTAAAGAAACTGTAAAAAAGAAAGTCATTTTCAATGTATGGAAAAGTCAAGACATATAGTCAGTATTTCTTTAGGAATGTGCCAAGATATATCCCAAGGGAGGTGGATATCTTTTACGAGGTATCAGCACATTATGGTTCAGAAGCCATATCCTACCACTGTTTTTATAAATAAAGTTTTATTTGAGCATAACCATGGTCATCCATTTATGTTGCTTATGCCTGTTTTCTTGATACAACAGCAGAGTTGAGTGGTTATACTAGTTGCTTTTTTATCACATGTAGTCAAATACCAGACAAGAAGTAAATCAAGAGAGGTGGGATTTGTTTTGTTTGACAGACTGAGTGTGCAGTTCATCAAGGCAAGTAATCTTAAGACTGCCTACGTGCACCCACTTTCTCTCATTAAAACTTTCCTCGGGAAAGCTCGAGACCTTCCCAAAACAGCAGCAGCAGCAACAGCAGCAGCAACAACAACAATAACACATCAGGACCACTATCTGGGTACCAAGCGACTCAGCACAAGCCATTAGGGCATGTTTCATATTTATATTCTACCTCTGTTTCTTACAAAGCTGACACATTTACATCTGGCCTTGTGCACAAAAAATTCCAACTACCTCTGTCTTCTACCAATACTTCATCACTCTCTACTGGATCCTAAAGAGACTCCTACCTTATAGGCTAAGACCCTGTAGTCAGGTACCAACCCCAAGTTGTTTTCACCATGAAAAGATGAAACCACTTCCCAGACTGCTATGGCTTGAGTGAGGATATTATTGTTAACAAAAGAAGCAAACAAAACCCAAGCTTTAAATTTTCCAGAAGACAAATTTTAAGACAGCCTAGTGATGAATGAACTTCAGATACTTTTTAAAATAAATATTGTTTTCTGATATCTATTCAGAAATATCAGGTCCACTTCTTACTGGATGCTTTCCTTAGAGTCTATGTGGTTTGACCACACCCTACTGCTGGATATATCCAGCCTTACTGGACTAGGGAAAGAATCAGACAAATTTGATTTCCTCCAGATTAGATTAACTTCTCTACAAAGACACGCTGATGAATGTTTATGTCAGCTAGGTTTGCAATAGAAAAGATAATTTTTTTTCTCAATCTCATTTGTTAAATCGAGGCTCACAGCAGGAACAGAAACCTTCTCATGAAAATCAGGTGATGGACCGGCTGACACTTAATGGCACAGTCATTCTACATGGGTGTGTACAGAACTCCTACAATTTAAAGTGGTGGGAGGCAGGGATTCTCTACCCTATCAAGCTATTTTATTTTTTTCTTCTGCACTGGTTAAAGTACAGGAGTCATCACTGTCAATGAGCAGAGCTCATCACTGCTTTTTATCAAATGCAAGAAGGTGTAAATACAAACTGTTAAACAGAAGTGAAAGATCATGACTCACCGTCTGACAGTGAAGCTATTAAACATAATCAAAGACTCAGGGTGAACTCACGCTGCTTCTCAACACATTGCCAAGGAATCCTTTCCGCGGTAAAACTAGGACGAAATGTCACAAGCTTCAAAATGATGTTAGAAAGGCTTGGTTTACTCATTTAAAAACACTTTTCAGACTTCAAGAGAAGATTTACTTACCATAGCATAAATCACATTGCATTTAATCTGGACACCGACTTCTCAGACCGTAAGCGATAATGGATTAAAAGATTATCCTTCAGGACATTCTCATCTGAAGCTTTAGGACACTTACTGGTCATTAAAATATATAGTCCATCAAGTTTACAATGTTTTACATACGCTAACAACAAAGTCGATGTTTGTTGTCTCTTACAAATCCAAAGTCAGTGATTTATTATCAGGAAGTCAGTTGGACCATGACGTAAAATACTCAGTTCTATATTGAGAAGTGAAAATCCAGCTCATGGAATAGGCTTCTGCCATGTTGAGTGAAAGGAACAGATGGCTGGGCACGTACGTGCAAGAGAACAGATGTGGCAATCCCAAAGTTCCCTAAATGTTGCCTGAAAGAGCTTAGTGATGTTTTGCTCAGCCGTCCTTCAAGAGATGTGTGCTCAATGCTAAGTCGTTATGAGACATCTGTCTCTAAAAAGGTTATGAAGCAAAGGGCCTTTGTGTTTAATGTCATGAGTTCTATGAAAATCTTAGTCATGACTGACTGAAAGTTGAACTTGTCTTCCAATGGTAGCCCTTGGCCAACCAAAAGGAAAATGGGTAAAATTTAATTTTATCTGTATTGTATGCCAGTTGCTTCTGCCTAAGTTTCTGTTTAGAGCCTGGAATACTGTAATTGCTTAACATGTTTATGAATGGCTAAAAGAATGATTCATATCATTTATTGTTGTGTTAGAAGCATAAGGATAGAGAGGCTGTTGTTCCCAGAGAAGGCTACTTTGCCTGTCAATCTTCTCTTAGTCCATTAAGAAGGTTCTCAACCTTTTAAATGCTGCTAATCTTTAATCCAGTATTTCATGTTGTGGTGACCCTCCCATCCATAAAATTATTTTGATGCTACTTCATAACTGTAATTTTGTTACTGTTACAAATTGTAAGGTAACAAAATAAATTGTAATGTAAATATCAATATACAGAATATCTGATAGGCCACCCCAAAGGGTACAGAACCTTTACCCAGGAAATATGACATTATTCCCTTTACAAACACACACACACACACACACACACAGAGAGAGAGAGAGAGAGAGAGAGAGAGAGAGAGAGAGAGAGAGAGAGAGAGAGAGAGAGAGAGAGAGAGAGAGAACATCAAATGTTAACATTTTTGATGTTATTTTTATATTTGTGTGGTTATCTTCTTTTCGGTTTGTTGAAAGAAGATTACTTTCTTGTTTTTTCTAGGGTGTAGTTTCCCTCCTTGTATTGGCATTTTCCATCTAATATCCTTTCTTTGTAGGGATGAATTTGTGGAAAGATATTGTGTAAATTTGGTTTTATCATGGAATATCTTAGTTTCTCTATCTATGGTGATTGAGAGTTTTGCTGGGTATAGTAGTTTGGGCTGGCATTTGTGTTCTCTCAGGTCTATATGAGATCTGCCCAGGATATTCTGGCTTTCATCATCTCAGGTGAGAAGTCTGGTGTAATTCTGCTAGTTCTGCCTTTATATGTTACTTGACCTTTTCCCTTACTGATTTTAATATTCTCTCTTTGTTTAGTACATTTAGTGTTTCAATTATTATGTGATGGGAGGAATTTCTTTTCTGGTCCAGTCTATTTGGAGTTCTGTAGGCTTCTTGTATGTTCATGGACACCTCTTTCTTTAGGTTAGGGAAGTTTTCTTCTATAATCTTGTTGAAGATATTTTCTGGCCCTTTAAGTTGGGAATCTTCATTTTCTTCTATACCTATTATCCTTGGGTTTGGTCTTCTCATTGTGTCCTGGATTTCCTGGATGTTTTGGGTTAGGAGTTTTTTGCATTTTGCATTTTCTTTGACTGTTGTGTCAATGTTTTCTATGGTATCTTCTGCACCTGAGATTCCCTCTTCTATATCTTGTATTCTGTTGGTGATGTTTGCATCTATGACTCCTGATCTCTTTTCTAGGTTTTCTATCTCCAGGGTTGCATCCCTTTGAGATTTTTTTTTGTTTCTATTTCCATTTTTAGATCCTGGATAATTTGTTCGGTTCCTTCATCTGTTTGGTTGTGTTTTCCTGTAATTCTTTAAGTGATATTTTGTGTTTTCTCTTTAAGGTCTTCTACCTGTTTACCTGTGTTCTCTTGTGTTTCTTTAAGGGAGTTATTTATGTCCTTCTTAAAGTCCTCTATCATCATCATGAGATGTGATTTTTAAATCAGAGTCCTGCTTTTCTGGTGTGTTGGGGTAACTAGGGCTCGCTGTGGTGGGAGAACTGGGTTCCGATGATGCCAAGTAGCCTTGGTTTCAATTGCTTATGTTCTTGTGCTTGCCTGTTGCAATCTGGTTATCTCTGGTATCAGTTGGTCTTGCTCTCTCTAACTGTGGCTTTGTCCTCCTGCAAGCCTGTGTGTCAGTACTCTTGGGAGACCAATTCTTTCCGGAAGGAATTTAGGTATTGGAAGCTGTGGTGCAGGATCAGCTCTAGGGTGCAGACAGAAACCAGAAGGATCCTGTCCCCAGCTGATCCTTGGTTCCTGTGCCCTGATGGCTCTGAGTGGGTCACTCTTGGGCCAGGAATTTGAAGAGAAGTGGTGGTCTAATTGTGCTCACAGGTGTGTCAGCACTCCTAGGAGACCAACTCTCTCCTGGCGGTATTTGTGTATGTAGCTCTGTGACCCATGATCAGTTTTGGGTGCAGACAGAAAGTGCAAGACTCCTGTCTCAGGAAGCTCCTTGGTTCGTGTGTCCCGAGGGTTCTGGGCGGGTTGCTTTGTGCAGCAGTGGTGGTCCTACTTGCCCTCACAGGCCTGTCTACACTCCTGGGAGGTTAGCTATTTCTTTGAGCCAGCCACCTAGGTATGGAACCCTGTGGCAGAGGCTGGTCTCCAACCTCTTCAGCAAACTGGAAGGCTTCCTGTGTCCTGAGGGTTCCAGGCAGTTCCTCTGAGTAGCAGGGGTAGTCCTACCTGTGCTCACAGGCCTGTCTGCACTCCTGGGAGGCTAGCTATCTCCCTGCACCACCTGGGTATGGAGCCCTGTGGCAAAGGACCAGCTACAGCCACAAACAGAAACAGAAGCAAATGTTATCATTTTTATTGGGTTTCCATATCTAGGCTTTGTGATCTAAGTTCAAACCTATTTCTTTCTTTACCCATTTTTATGTTGTTTCTTCTGACATTCTGAATCATTCATCACTACACAGTGGCATCTTTAGACCTTACTTTTAACCTCCATGTCTTCTGCTACAGCAGCTCAGGCTAGTGCTCTTGCCTGTATTAATTTGGCAATTCTTAGTGGGCAAGTCTACTACAGAGTGGAGGAATTGTGATCTGGTGATCTGAGAGGCTTCAAAGATATTCAGATTTGCCTTTGAGACTTTAACTCTGAGAATTTCCAGTTGATGTGGGCACAGGCTCTTCATCATTATTAATTGTGTGTGTGTGTGTGTGTGTGTGTGTGTGTGTGTGTGTGTATCATATAAGTGAATATCCAACATCTTACCTTAGGTAATCTCCATGAGAGTACCTGCTTCTCCAATTGCCAGCCTTCACGATGATGGCTAAAAGGTTACTCAGGATCTGAGCATCACTTAACATTCAACATCCTATACACTGTGTTTCATTTGTACTTCCCAGAAAGCCCACATCAAACTCCTGACAATCGTTGCATTCATTATTTTAATTTCCTTTTACATTTCTTTAGTAGCTATGCAAAAGCAGCTCTTTTGTATTTCTTTTTATTCATTGTATTCCTAGAACCCAGATAGTGAACTTGGAAAACAATATAAGAAGAGAAAAATGGGAGTATATGTGAAGACACCAAATTCTAGTTTAGTAAAACATTTAATCATCAGCTTAAAGTATGAATACTGACAAGTTTTGACCTTTTGTTTAATAGTTGGGATCAGAATTATAAATGCATTCTAAATTCCCACAGATGCAATGAGCAGTCAGCGGTCTACACCTGACACTCCCATGCTTTTGATTCTCTGTAAGTTAACTTCTATGGGTTCTCTCTACTCTCTGCAACTCTTGTATAATTTGATCCAGGATGAAACTGTGCAGAACACTGTGTCCTCTGGGTTAGACTTGTTGAGTATTCATGTGGATTTGTTTTGTTCATTAAAAACAGGAGCAAAGACAGGGAGAAATGGGAATTAGATGAGTTTCTTGTCAGCCTCCCTGGGTTCACATGTTCCTGGTCTCCCCTTCTCTGCCTGCAATGGTTTCTTACAGGTCTCCAGATGGTTAGTGACCTCATTTACTGCTGAATCTCTTTCACCCTGGAGCTCTCTGGATCTACCAGATTCACTCTCAGATAAGTTCATCTGACAAATATTTCATTATGAATGAGTTGTGGGTTATTAAGAATAGTCATGGGTAAGTTAAGAATGGTGTTTCCTAGTTAAGAGGCATTTGTATTTTGGCAAGAGGCAATGCCCTGATCCAGAGGGGGAAAATGATGTTGGCAGACATTAAGTCTTCAGGCATCAAAGGTCAGAAAGCCTACTAACACCAATGTGCTGACTCTTAACAGCTTAGATACTGCTGCTTTTACAATGCTGCCCCCTTATCAGCATGAATAAACAAGACGTTATGTAGATCTAAGTCTCACATACTGACATTAACAAATGCTGAACTCATGTAAAAGGGAAAATCATCAGGACCAAGTTATATCAGTATATGGGACAGAGGAACTGAGATTTGAGGCACGATGAGAAGGAGAACACCAGAAAGAAAGAGAATAAATACATTATCTGTTTACTCTTAATGGTTTTATATATTATATTTCATATATAATACACTATTGCAAATATAGAGAATACGTGGGTGTTTACTAATCTCTTCTGAGATCATAATATGCAGAGTGATCTACTTGGTTTAAAAAATTTGTAGGAAAGAGGATCTCCAAGAACACAACAAACTAAAGGCTGTATTGCAGGTGACATTACAATCTAAAAACAAACACTATAATGCTAACACGGGAGCTTAAGTTTGTAAACAACAAATCATACTAAGTTTTCCAAACATGCCTCTGGGATTTTTCACCAAAAATTATTATTAACTGAAGTGTGTGGGTAGTTTACCACTGATAATGATACTAGAATGAGGACTTTTGGTCACATATTTTTTAAATTAAATTTATTTATTTATTCTTTCACTCACTCACTCACTCATTCATTCATTCATTTTCTTTACAACCTAGTATTGAGGACCCATCGAGGAGAGGGATTCCACATGAAGACCAACAGAGTTAACTAGCCTGAACCCTTGGGGGCTCCCAGAGACTGTATTACCAACCAAAGAGTGAGCATGGGCTGGACCTATGCACCCATGTACATTTGTAGCAGATGAGCAGCTTGGTCTTCACGTGGGTCACTGAAACAACTGGAGCAGAAACTGTCCCTGAGCCTGTTGCCTGCCTGTGGATCCTGCTCCCTTAAATGGTCTAATTTATCTTTAAAGGAAATTAAAAATAAGTTAATTTGTTCCACATTAGGGCAATTCAGGTGCATATGATGAAGTCAGGACTTTCTTCTGTCCTTTGTCTTTTGAGAACAGTAACTGACTCTCTCACAGAATGTGGTGCTGTCCTTTGATTCAGTCATGCATGCTGCATCAGAGGTGAGGAAAGGCTGGAAAGGGCTGGTAAGATGATTACACATGGTGTAAATCAATGCGGTGTGCTGGCAAATGCAGCAACTGCGTTGTCTTTTTAGCATGTAGACTGGATTTTGAAATTTAGTAAAGACTTCATATTTTTTTAATAATTGGGTTTATTATCCATTTCTACCCCCAATCAACATTCCAAACTCAGAAACTTAGACACAAATAATAGATTTAATGAAATGATATAGTTAAAAGGGGGTAGAAATAATTCAAAAGAGATAGAAGGTATAGAGAAATGTATAAAAGTATTGATCATAGTTGTCCAGTTGCAGTAACAACAGAACTAGTAGAGATACAATGTGAAAGTTCAATATGTTCCTGAACTGGTCAAAAGCTTGGGTCCATAGAGAGGGTGGCACAATACACAGCAACAGAATAAATGTTCAACCCCAAACTTGACATAACCATCGACACTTCAGGATATTAAAATACTTAATGCCCCTGGAAATGCCTGGAAAGACCATGGAGAAAACTTGAGGATGTCAAGAAAAGTTTTCCAAACAGCAATGGCTCCTAGCAGTCAATTTATGATAATGTCAAATGCTGAGGAAAAGAAGTTTCATCTGAGAGGCATTTTACAAAACAATAAAAAAAGTTTTTTCTCTACATTATACTAGGAACTATGGAAATTATATCTTCTTAGAAGAAAGACATGATCTTAATAGAATCTCAAATGTAAGAAGAAAGAGTGGAGAGAGACGTTAGTAGGAAAACAATCAAACACTGCATATAAACACAACCTGTTTCTAATCATGTATAACTCAGCGAATTAAGGATAAACAGCATCATATGAATGTTCGTCAAGGGCTGTGTGAAGATCCTTGTATTCTAAGGAAGGATCAATGCACTGAGTTACTTACATTAGACTTCATGGACACATACGTGCTAATATGTTTAAAGATGATTAAAAGGATAGGAAAATGGAATTATTACCAAGAAAATATAATAACAGAGATAATAAAGATAACTCTAAGCAAAATAAACATATTTAAATGTATTGCTAATAAATTAAGAGTTTTTCTTTAAAGAAACTACTGCTATCTACAAAACTGTTAATGGATCAGAGAAAAAGATAAACTATATAGATAAATTATTGAAATATAATGAAGAACACAAGTAAGGATGTGCCAGGCACTTAAATAATTATGTAAAGGTATTCAAATAAAGGACAATTGATAATAATCTATAATTTTTATAAATATGACAGAAAACATACTCTTGAAAAAATATATTTAAAATAAAAAAATTGAAATAGTTCTATATCTATGAAGGCATTTCAACTGAAGAGTAGGAAGAAAGCAAAAACAGACATATCTTAAAAGGGAAGAAATCATATGCAGTAGAAAATTTCATTAGTGTCCAGGGACATTAAAATAGATGTTATAGTTAAAAAAATCCACCTTATTGTTTTAACATTTGGTAAATATATATATGTATATACATATACATATATACATATATATATATGTATATATGAAGCCTGATAATTCTAACTACTGATGATGTGAAAAACACAATATACTACTTTATAAATTTTAAACTTTTAAATTTTAACTCCCATTAGTTCACCTCCTGGGAAATTCTTATTCATTTCATCAGGAACATGTGACATAGTATAATGTTCATAAGCAGGAATTTATATGTAAATACATGTTCACAGTGCACTCTTAGGTAGTAGATATGAGTTAACCATAGCTGTATTGTACATGAACAAATCTTTTAAAAATATACAAAAACATCAGTTTATGAAAACCACATAGATTGACATGGTTAGTATGAACTATCAAGCCAAAACAAAATCAAAACACCAACCAAGCAGCACACTGCTTAGAGGGTGTAGATATGACATATCTTTTTTTTTTTTTTAATAAATGGCAAAGACATGCTTAAACAGCACTCCTTCTGGTAGGCTGATAAATCTGAGCAAGGAGAAGCAGAAAAGAGAAGAAACAAAGTATATATATAATTGTGTAAGAATTAATATGGTTCTTTAAGTTGGGTAGTAGTTTCCAGTATGGTAATGTTATTCATAACTTATACAGATGTTTGGAATATACTTTTTGTACATTCATGTATTCTAGAATATGTGATTGATGGTCTGGTTAATTTCATGTCAATTTACCACCAACAACAGTCATCTGAGAGGGGGAATCTCATCTGAGAAAATGTTTCCAAAAAATGGGGATGTAGGTTATTTTCTTAAATAGTGATTGATGTGAGAGGAGCCTGTTCACTGTGGTGCCATTCCTGGGCAGGTAGTCCTGGGTTCTCTAAGGAAGCAGTCCAAGGAAACTACAAGGAGCAAGCCAGTAAGCATCACTCCTCCATGGCCTCTGCATCAGTTCCTGCCTCCAGCTGCCTGCCTTGTTTGTGTTTCTGTGAGGACTATGTTTGATGATGAATGGTAAGGAGAAAGAATAAGCAAAATAAACTCTTTCCTCCCCAGAATGCTTTTGATCAAAGTGTTCCACGACCACAACAGTAACCATAAGACAATCAAAAACAGAGTTATATAGCTGATGTCGTGAGAATTTTGAAAATGATCAGGTAACCTATACAAAGTAGCATGGAGCTCTAGACGCCACTTCTGTCTGACATGGCCGGAATCTTTCTGCAGGTTAGGTTTCCTTACTGCCACACACACTTCCTTCCTTTCAGTGGGCCACACACCCACTAGCAACCCTTGCTGCTTTGCCCTCTTTTAATAGATGTGCAAGTTTAATGGTATTTTGCTTTTCTTCACCTCTTTTCTCAGCTTTCACTCCTTTCATGTCTCAAAGGGTATCCTGTGATAACACTTCACATCTGGTAGAATCTAGCATTTTCTGTTTCCCAAAATAAGGACTAACTTCTCCAGTTTTGTTCCTTGTGTTTGTACCTACATGTCCACAAACTGTACCTATATTACAATTTACTACACAATCGTTAGTTGGAAATAACTAATCTAAAATTGTGAAGCGGCAGGTTTTCACTTTACAGTGGCTGAAGTGTACCCTTAAAATAAATACTGGAAGCCACAAGTATTTCATTAGAAGTCAAGAGTTTAAAATAAATGGAACATGGGTAATTTATTATGGTTATATGATGAGAAGTAAAACCCCTTGCCCAACCAGCACTAACTGTCAGTGGTTCCTCAAGGAGGCATGGGGCCCCATGAGCCCTTTCCCCTTCTGTGATGAAGTATCAGTAGGATCAGTCTTGTGTAAGCCATGCGAAGGTACCATCAATGCAGTCAATGAGCCACCTTCCATTCATGCTCATGCAGGCATTCCTGTTTAACTCTTGTGAGCCATGCCCTCACATACAGCAGGGAGGTAGAAAGAACTGGTTGGGAAGAAGTACTTTGATAGGAGATGAAAGGGACTGTGATAGAGGAACACAGAATCGGAAGAATGGAAATCCTTTATATATGGGCATGAAACTATCAAAGAATAAAAACTAGATAAATGTAAAGACTAAATAAAAGCAAAAGCAAAGCCTCTCTATCGATATTCTAAAGTAGGTTTCCAGTAAGTCCTACTCTGAAGACGGAAAGGCAGATGTACAGAGGAGCACTAATTAAGCTGCTCTGATAGAACATTCTAGAGTCATTCAGATTCATTAGTTTCTTTTGTAGATGTACTTGGCAGAGAGATAATCATCCTCACCTGAGTAGAGACAAATTAATTATCAGCTTTACACCATTAATTTTTTTGTGTGTGGCATATCATTTCCCAGATTCCATTATGTATCTTCATCTAGTCTCAATAAGTTCCTAAGTAGGTTTAATACAGTAATCAGTTAAATATTTCCATTGCCAACATTATAATAGATAGCACTACTCCATCACCGTAATCAAGTTTTTGGCTTCTCATTAGATCATAAAAAGATCCGAAGGCTCATCTCTGCAACAGATAAGTTTCAAGGCGCAAGGATATTGCTCTGGTTTGGATGAATGTCTCCCCAAGGTCTAAGCATTGAGTGAATTCTTTGTCTCCAGGTTGTGTTACTAAAAGGTGATAGAACCTTTGAGAAGTATGGCCTAGACACAGTCTTTAGGTCATTAAGGACATGACCTCAATGGAGACTGGAGTTTTCATCCTGTATCTTTGCCTCCTGAGTGATAATGTAAGCGAATTACTTCAGGCATTCACCTACCATGAGGTGTTGTGTTTATCTGTCTCAGCTCACGTTTGCCAGTCAGTCATGGACCAGAACAACCTAAACATTCCTCCAAAAATACCTTTTCCTTACTGAATTATTTCAGATATTTTGGAGTAAAATAAAACTCATACATTTTGAATTTTATTCACGAAAACGTGTTTAACATTGATTTACTAAAGCTGGAGTCTAGAAGCTGTAGAATGGCCCGTGTGGGTAAGGAGAAGTCTTTACCACTGGCACGGACACCAGCAGGGCATGGTAACATGTTAGGCAATTTGCAGTATTTCTACAAAGTTCTGTATCAACATTTCCCCAGATCATTCTTGCTACATCACCACTGACCTTGGGATGTATTATTTGGCTTTTCCTACCAGACTGCAACTTGTTTGAGGAGATAAAAGCCTAGCACTTATCAGATGCATGAACATGCTTGCTGAAAAAAAAAAGGAATCTAATTTATTTGACTATTTATGGCTACAATTTATCTAACACCTGAATTACATTTATACTGCTAATAAAATAGACATTATTTATTCAAGAGGTTTGCCTCTGCCACTAAACTGTATCATTAAACAACCACATTTCTTTTCTTTTTTTAATTTCTGCCCTTTGTAGCATCATCTCACCCATGTAAACCATCAGACTACTATTAACTAGGGGATACAGAGGTCCTTGTCTATGACAGTGAGAGATAAGCAAGCACAGTCCCAGATGCATTCCCCACCCCCAAATGCAGAGATGCTTCTTCTCAATTCTTGTGATCTATTCTCATTGTCTTGGCTGGGACATTTGCTTACCCTTGAATCATAGGAATCTAGAACAGGGAAAGAGGGAGACTCTCCCAGAGATTGAAGGAATCAAGTTCATCAGATAAGGTGGTAATAGAAGTCAAGGTTCCATTACTGTGCATGCCAAGAGAATAAGGTGTGAGTAGTTGTGTAGCTGGGATGAGGTCTCCACTTGGAAGCCAGACTATGACAAACTAATGAGACTAAAACACGTTTCAGTGTCTATGATCTATTTATAGAAATTGTATTATTTGCTAAATTATATTGATAATATTTTATGTTTGACTATTTATATAAAAATGACTCTTATTTGTTCCTTTACTATTATTAAAAGGACTATTTTAAGAAAGATATTTGTATTCTTGACATTTGAAAAAAACTACCTATGGGCCATTCCCGCAACACATTTACACAGTTCCTAAAAATAACAAAATTGTTCTTTATCATCTTGTAATAACAGTTTACTAGTCATGTTTGATTGAATAAAAGAAAGTTTAAAAAGTTGGTTTCCTTTTCAGTATCCTTTTGGATTCAAGTCAAAACCAACAATCTGTTGATGCATCAAAACAACCCTGAGATTCCATCTCACATCAGTCAGGATGGCTAAGATCAAAAACACAGGAGACAGCAGTTGTTGGCGAGGATGTGGAGAAAGAGGAACACTCTTCCACTGCTGGTGGAATTGCAGGCTGGTACAACCACTCTGGAAAGCAGTCTGGCGGTTCCTCAGAAAACTGGGCATGACACTCCCGGAGGATCCGGCTATACCACTCCTGGGCATATATCCAGAGACTTTACCTGCATGCAATAAGGACACATGCTCCACTATGTTCATAGCAGCCTTATTTATAATAGCCAGAAGCTGGAAAGAACCCAGATGTCCCTCAACGGAGGAATGGATTCAGAAGATGCGGTATATCTACACAATGGAATACTACTCTGCAATTAAAAACAATGAATTCACGAAATTCCTAGGCAAATGGTCAAAACTTGAAAATATCATCCTTAGTGAGGTAACCCAATCACAAAAGAACACACATGGTATGCAGTCACTGATAAGGGGATACTAACCCAGAATCTCGGAATACCCTAGACACAATCCGCATATCAATAGATTTCTAAAAAGATGGAAGGAGAGACCCCTGGTCCTGGAAAGACTGGATGTAGGGGAACGCCAGGACAGAGTAACGAGAGGGGGTTGAATGGAGAAAAGAGGGAGGGAAGGGGGCTTATGGGACTTTCGGGGAGGGAGGAAACGGGAAAGGGGAAGTGATTTGGAATGTAAATTAAAAAATAAAATTAAAAAAAAATATTGGCTTTACTGGTGACCACAGGAGGTATGTACTAACATTTCTTAAGAGAAATGGGCCAAAAAGCTTTGAAAATCTGGACTTACATATGCTCCACTTTCTGCCTGAGATTCCAAAAGCTATAGCCACTATCTAGCTGCACTATTGCAAAAGTGGCCTCTTTTGGGAGCCATTAAATGTTTTCTAATTGTCCCAATCTGAGTAGGACACAATGTTCTTCTTTGTAAGTTCAAACTGTAAAACCACTTTAGAGCAAGATGATCTTTACTAAAATTAGCTGCCTCACTATACGTTAATTCCTTTGTTCTACAAATATTGTCCAACATATGAGGGTTCGACTTAGAAATCCACAAATGTATAATGGCTCAAAATTTATATCCATTTAACAAAACCCATAGTGTTTAATTATGAGATTTTCCTGGGATAGAAATATATGATAAGAAAGCTGCACCTTTCAGTAAGGCACATGGTCAAGATGGCGGACAATGATTCTCCATGCTCACTCCATTGTAAGGTGTGAGGGTGCAGGGTTATGTGTCTTGAATATCTTTTAGATTTATGACACGATGAGTTTAACTATTGGCAGAGCTATTGGGTGGAACTCAATTGAAAGCTGAAAAGTATCTGTACTTATCCATCTACTATGGGCTAATTTTCAGAATTATGGGAGGCCTGAAGTCTGTTGAGATGGAGGCTAAGATGTGAAAAAGGGTATGTGTTAGAGAAGAGCCCTATGAGAAGATAAATTAGTGTAACCTTCACAAAGGAGCAAGCTAAATTATAAATACATAGAAAATATGTTGTTGATGAGAATACGAGTAATGTCTTATACTTTTTTTCCAATGCAGGAGACAGTGACATTGGAGCATAGTTCTTCACATAGTAGCTCCCAGAAACGTCTTTGATTGTGGAACAGCAAATATTTCTTGATTTCTGTCTTCATTTACCCTTTCCCGTTCTCTCTTTTGACCAAAGTAAGTGACTACATTTTATAGCTGTGTTTGGTATCTTTGATGCTAGGTATTAATCCTGAAATTTTGGAAGCCTTTAAGGATTTGTAATTTAGAATTGACTGTTACTTGGAGAAAGTTAATATCGACAATTCTATTAGAAACATCTCCTTATTTTGTAGCATGGATTAGAAACGCATGTAGTTTATCCTTTTCCATGCACTCTGTGTTGTTATTGGTGTAGGAAGTTGAAAGGATACAACTCATCTCGAGCAAGAAAGGTGTGGGGTTGGAATCTGGATGGAAGTTAATCTCTGTGAAATTGAAAAGTACTGTAGAATAGTGTAGGAAGACAGAACACTTCAAGCCTGTTCATAAGGGAATGACTGTTTATTCTGCTGTCTTTATAGTTGTACAGTTCAATCCAGATCCAGGGGAACTCAGAAAGATACTGTGTGTCAGCAAACAGGATTTCAAGGATATATGAAATTTCAAATTCAGTTGTTTCTTGCTTTCAAATATAGAAAACAGCTAGTCTCACAATGAAAATCATATAACCCATCCAATAAAAAATATGTAGTTCTTTTTAAAAGCCAAGAAATCTTAGCAGTTACTAGATGTCTCAGAGGGAGGTTAGCTGTGGTCTGAAGAGTACTCAACAATTCTTGTGTTTGTTCATTCACGTGTATGTGCTCCATATAGAAGATGTTAGTCTAGTGGTATCTGAGACAAAGAGAGGAACAAAGAAGATTGCAGCTGTGGTGACCTCTGAAAACTATGTCTGCTGTTCACTGGGGGAAAGATCACTTCCATAAAAGCTGAAGTTGCAACCAATTCTGCCTCCCGTGACATTGCTCAACTGGTTACACCTTCTCATTGTATTTGCTGTTAAGACTGAATTCAATGCATTTTAAAAATGAACTTGATATTTCAATTAATTAGCTCAAATTCTTTACTCATCGACCAACTCTATCGATAGCTGCACTATGATATTTAGCCAAGAAAGATTCTCTAGTAATTAGAACTGTTTGCATCTCCAACAGTTATACTTCTTATAACTTCAACAATTTTTTTTCCATTCGAAACATTTTGTTATGACCTATCTCTTGAATTCTTGCATTTCCCCACAGTCCTGCCTGTGTCTACCATTTTAGAACCCCACTGCAGAGGTGAAAGGCTGATGCAGTTGGCCTCACACGGTCACCTCTCATCGCCTTTCTTTGCCTTAGGAGGTTGTCTTACTTTTCTATTGCTATAAGGCATCAAGGTCTAAAACTTTTAAAAGAAAACATGTACTGGAGTTCACAGTTCCAGAGGGTTGGAGGTCATGATCATTATGATAGGGAGTATAGTAGTAGGCAGGCAGGCAGACATGGCACTGGAGCAGTACTTGGGAGCTTTACATCTGGATCCACAGAAAGGAGACAGAGACAAAGAGACAGACTGACAGACACACACACAAGCATGAACGTACATGCACACACACATACACACACAGAGAGAAAGAGAGAGAGAGAGAGAGAGAGAGAGAGAGAGAAAGAGAGAGAGAGACTTCTGAAGCCTCAAAGCCCATCTCTAGTAACATATGTCTTCAAACAAGGCCACACTTCCTAAATCCAGTGGATCTCAACCTGTGATTCATGACCCCTTTGGGATTGAATGGCCCTTTCACAGGGATCACTTAAGACCACTGGAAAACATAGATATTTACATTTTAGCTTATAGCAGTAGAAAAATTACAGTTATGAAATTGGAATGAAAATAATTTATTTGGGGGTTACCCCAGTGTGAGGAACTTTGTTAAAGGGTTATAGCATTAGTAAGATTGAGAACCACTAGGAAGGGCCTAATCCTTCTGAAAGAATTCCACAAACAGGGAACTCTAGGGCCTCTGGGGCCATTATTATTCAAACTACCTACAGAGCTTCCCAGGAGGAGAAGAGGAAACATGGGCTCTCATTGTCTGAGAAATCTTAGCACATTATTTTGCAGTGTTGTACTTATGAAGCATTTATGTGTCTTGGGTCTGGGAAAGGCATTTAGTTTTACATGCATGTTTCCATATTTAAATTTCCTTCCTACAAGGCATGCTCAGTGTTTTTTTTTTTCCTAATCTAAACCAGGATCCACACTGATGAGTTAAATCTAAGTTACAACAGCCACCATCAGTTTGCAATAACAGAAAATTCAATCTCCTGCTCATCTCAGAAGTCACATACAATGGCTCCACTTCCTTGGAGTCCTGAGGAACATATCACAAAAAGAGGCTGTCAAAGAAACTTGTAGATAATCTCTTGCAGGGCCCTCCATTCTCAGGCTCATTTCACTTCCTCTAGTGTAGCTCTTTAAATATCTCAAGGCAGCCAGGCACTGAGCCTTTTCTTCCCCAGGTTGAGTGTTGCTAGCCATCAAGGTCCTTCTTTAACTGAAGTGGTTGTGAGTCCTCTGACATTTGAGTTGCCCTTTTGCTCAGAATATTCCAATTTATCTGTATGTTTTTTAAACTGTAAGACTCAGAGTTGAAACAGTGTGTTTCTCTTCCTTGCTTGCACTGATCTTCTAATCTACTTCCACTAAATATAATCATTTGACCAGCTATTAATTCATTTAACACCATTTCAGAGCTCCAGTTTTGCAGTCAAACATCTGGATTTGATGTGGAATTTTGTTGTTGTTGCTGTTACTGTTGGTGTTGGGGTGTGTGTGTGTGTGTTTCTGATACAACTCAGGAAATTATCACTGATGCCATATTGCCACAGTTTCACCATCTGCTTCATAGACATTAAAAGTACCAGCACATTTTCCAGGTAAGGA
Source organism: Tokudaia tokunoshimensis (assembly GCA_036184795.1). Taxonomy (NCBI): domain Eukaryota; kingdom Metazoa; phylum Chordata; class Mammalia; order Rodentia; family Muridae; genus Tokudaia; species Tokudaia tokunoshimensis. The sequence goes on along the minus strand of BTHU01000004.1, from coordinate 42,104,024 downwards.
ACCCAGTAGAATGCTTGATACAGAGTACATATACGGTGAAGTTAAAAACCTTTGACCTTATACTTTCTTTTACCTTATAAAGACTAACTTTGTGAGAATAGCTACATCGAAAGAGTTAAAGAAGAACATTACTTTGTTTTTTTTTTTAAATCTCTGTTCTATGGAAGCACTTTAAACAAAGGAAAAAAATCTATCATTAATTGCTTTTGGACAAGAAATTTATAACAATGAGTTCACTGGTTGAATTCTATGGAGTCCTAACATCTGGAGTTTATTCTTGCTGAGTGCCTGCAATCTTTCGAATTTATGAATCCAGCTCAACAGCAGTCTAATTCTGCCTGAATGATGGAGCTTATTACATTGCTGGCCTTGCAATTCTCAGGCTACACTCTTCTTCTTCACCCCACTGCTATCTTGTGCGCCTAATTCATTCGAAGGAGTCCTATGTATTCTGCAGTGATAGCAAGATGCTGAAGAGCATCTTAAGATGCCTTTTCACACAGCCACATCCCTTAGATTATATTGGCGTGCCGTTTGTGTCTTGAAGGATCTGGAAGTTCTGTTACATGTAAAGATTTTTTTTCTTAATATTTCTTAATTTCTTAATGGCATTTCATTTTTGAAGGGCTATCTTTTATTTTGGTGGTTAGTTTTTTTGTGTGTAAATACTTCAAGAGACTTATTTACATAATCAAAAAACGTAGCAGGATATGAAACCAGTTGGCATTAGTTCAAATTCTTGAGTTTTGTACTTTAGCTTTTTGCCTGAGACACATTTTTACCTTTCCCATCCTTTGATCTCTAATCAGTAAATTACGGGGAATAATATTTGTGCAAATGTGGTAATGTACATGAACTTCTGAGTATGGCTTTGGATTAATACCTGGTAGTTCTCTACTATCTTTTGTCCTATTCTTCTTGGTCTTTGTGTGCACTTATTAGGGGACCATTAGCAAGTCATTTAATCACCTTGTCTCTCATTTTTCTCTTTGTGTGTGTGTGTGTGTGTGTTCACATGTATACCTGCACCTGTGTTTGTGCATGCACACATATGGAAGCCAAAAGAGGACATGCTGTATAACTCTACCTTATTCCCTGGAGGCAAGGCCTCACACTTAAACTGAAGGTAGGATAGTGTCCAGAAAACATCAGTTATACTTTTTTCTCTGCCTTCAAAGAGTGCAGTTAACAAGCCTGTTCAGCCATACCCATACTTTAGTGTGATTGCTGCGATCAGAACTCAGATTCTTACAGTTGTGTAGTAAGTACCCTTACCCACTTACCCACTTAATCACTCCACTAACTCTCTTTTTATATCCTTCAAAATGAATATTTATAAGAATCAATATGGCAATATATTGGGCGGACTGGGGTTTTAATGGAACATGATATATATTTTTATTTTCATATCTTGAAATGCCTTTCCACTTCTTACTGATGTATAGGTATATACCTATATATCTCTCTGTGTATGTATACTAAGACCTCTCTCTATATGTGTATATATGTACAAAAATATATATACATTTTTGTTTGCCTATTTTTGCACAACATGCTTTGAGCCTTTTGGAAATGTTTCTCAAATATATGCTGCACACCAAACATCATCTAGTCCCTACGGCAGCAAGAAATGAAGGAAAGAAAGAGATTGGAGTTTGCTACTCTCATTGTTCTTGCTCTGTGGCCAGCCCATTGAGATGTTCAGCTGCTGTAGGAGCAAGAGAACTCTAAAGAGTCTACTGGAATTTCATCTGCAAATGTTAAAGTTAGCAGAGACCCAGGAAACATATTAAAAAGGCATGACTCAGATTTATTGGCAAGCCCATAGTAATAAAAAAGCAAAATTTGATATAACCAGGGGCTTTTCATACTGTCATTTTTCCCCTTGCCATATTCTCTGTAGCTGGTCTCAGCTACTGCTCAGCCTGGTTTTTGGAAATCGGAAGGGGATTGAATGCCTTCCGTGATCATGCTTGCACTTGGCTCAGGCTGATTTATGTTTAAGATTGTATTCCCTCCTCCAGAGACAGTTGGGATATTGTTAGAGTGGTTGTTTAAAAATATAAAACCATGCACAAATCCAGTTACTTGAATGGAGTGAGATGCTGGCAGCTCAAGCAAAGCAGAGAGGGAAATAAAATACTGAATGTGTTAAATATGAAAGAGACAGAAAAATGATGATCATGAATGGTGCGTTTGAAGAAAACTGAAAAGCAAAAAGAGATGGATAGCATGTATACACATACACACACACACATACACACACACACATACACACACATATATATTATAAATATATATGGGCATACCATATGAAAAATTACAGGAATGAAAGATCCAAAGAAGATGTGATTTTTAAAAAAGTCAGCTGACTTTGAGCAAGCCCTTTATCCTCCACCTTAAATCCTCTATTTGATTTAACAGATATAAAATCCAGGAATGATCTTGGAGAAATTGGATTGCTAGATTGTTACAAAGTCACTTTAAAAGAGAACTTCTCATAGTCTATTCTCTGTTCCTCCTTATCCATGTCTGAGAACTTTAAAAAACATGACCCCATAGCTACAGAGATGTTCTTTACATCTTTGTGTGCCTCAGGTAAAATGGATTATGATCGTGATTTCTCAGCCAAAGAGGCACATGGTGTGTGGAGCTCTTCCTCATTCATATTTTGCTGTCTGAGGAAATGTTCCCAGGCATTCAGGGCATGTTCACAGCAACTGAAAAATTGTTCTTGCCTTAGAGCTATAATGGGCTGGAACTGGAAAGAAATTACTTTAACTTCAAGTTACAGTAGCAGCCACAAGGAACAAACTTATAAACTAGAAGGAAATGAGATCAAAGACCACCACTGTTTTTTAAGAAACTGTACATCATGGTTAGGATCCATAGTCTCTGGACAAACATATGTTTACTTCCTGATTAATTTACTCTACAAATCTGACTAGGGAGTATGTTCCAAAAGGTTGCCTGGACTAGATTTTCTGAATCTTTATAGCAACTGACAATTCATAGAAATATAAACATAACTCTAGGATGTTAAGAAATACTTTTGTTCAATTGCCAGCCTTTGTAGTTGGGGAGGGTGGCCTTTGTAGAGGGGGAGTGTGGTGGGAGAGGGTGTCATGTTGTTTAGAGCCTGAACAGCCTTGGATCTTCTCTGGGATTCATTCTTTGTCCTTCAGCTTACACTTCCCAATTCTTACTTTACTGAACCTAGAAGCTAAGTAATATCAGTCAAAATAAAAGCATGGCAAGATGCCTTTGACATTCAACTTAATTTAGTTCAATGACATCAGCATGCTCTGGTCCATCATCTATTATATTACACATCATGTCTTCACCACAGAAGATTTTTAGATCACCAGAGACATGACTACTAAGCATCTCTGTAGGGGGTGGTTCTGATGTTAAGGTCCTGTTCCTCAACTGGTTCTTGATCCATCAGAAAAGAAAGCCATGGGCCAATTAATGGGCAGAAGGTACAGACAGGACTTCTAGGTCCCAGGAGGAAAAAGAGATGCAAGGAAGGAGAGAAGGGAGTTTGCCATGTGTTATAGAGAGGAGACAACCACGTGAAATCTCAAAATCTACAGGCAGTGGCCAGGGAAGTTTAGCAACTGAAGTTTAGGTCGTGTGGGAGAGACTGAGATAAGAAACTTATAAGGGTACAATTTTCTAGGAGGGAGATAGTGCCAGCAATTGTGCCAAGAAAACAAGTTAAAATTGAAAAACTGTGTGTCTGTGTCTTTTATCGAAGGATTTAAGGGAAGCGGGGAAGGTGCTGGTAGCAAGGTCACCTCCTGGAGTAAAGGTGGGTAGAGCGTAAAACTGCACAAAACACATCTCGACCAGCACATTTGTGGAAACCTGAGCCAAATATCAAGGTCTTTGGGGAGCAAGTTTCAAGGCAAGTAAACCCAAAGACTAGAGTTCCCTTAGGAAGGGAACCAGCAGTTTTGCACCTTTGACAACTCATCTGAACTCCATCTGTGCCTCCCCAGCTAGTGTGTGAAGTGAGGATGATGCATCTGACATGGTTGCTGAGCAATCGAACTACTTTAAAATAGTCAGAAACCACTTGAATAAGGAATGAAGAAGAGGTGACTTTAAGAGCACACTGGGACTAGGCAGTCTGCAAGAGAACTATCTCATTTCCATTCATGTAAGTAAATGTGAAGACAATATGAGGTCTCTTCTTGTTGCCATCTTTCAAGGTGCCTCACTACAATAAAAATGGAGGTCACAATCATTCTCGAGTCATCAGCTCTCCTCAGCTATCTTCTTAAGGTCACAGGTGAATCCTATGATGTTAGATGCTGAATATTCTTTTCAGACTAGCTGCGAAAAAAAAATTCTTTACCTCACTTTCCTCAAGTGTGAAATTCAAATACAAACAGTGTCTATCACACAAAATGTGAGGATTAAAACGGTCACAATTAAAGAGCTTTGCACCAGTCTGACAGACACAGAGACGAAAGGTGTTCACTGTTGCAGTATAATTTTATAAGCTTCAAAAAGAATGCTGCCTGTTCTTTCCCCTTCCATTTCATTATTTTGATACTTAATCTTGATGATAAATTGGACCGGAGAGAGGAATGCCTAGGAGATTAATGGAGCACACCTCTGAGTGTGTGTCTGTGAGCCTGTTTTAGAGATTATCAGATCAGGAGAACAGTACTTAATCACTAGTGTAATCCACGGATGGAGTCAGACTTGGAATAGACTATTGGGGGTAGTAGAAACTGTGAAAGATAGGTAGTGGGAGTAACTCTTTCTGTCTGTGGGATGTGTGTGTGTATGTGTATGTGTGTGTATGTGTGTGTGTGTGTGTGCATGAGTATATGAGAGAGAGAGAGAGAGAGAGAGAGAGAGAGAGAGAGAGAGAGAGAGAGAGAGAGAGAGAGAGAGAGAAGGGAGAGGGAGAAGGGAGAGGGAGAAGAAGAGGGAGAGGGAGAGGGAGAGGGAGAGGGAGAGGGAGAAAATTGAAGGGTATATCTTATTTGAACCCTTCTTACCCTTCCTGCCTGCTTCCTAGCTATCAGAGATGAACATATTTGCTCTGACATGTGCTACATTTTGTTTGATTCTCTGTGTCACCATGACCCAGAAACAGTAGTCAGTTGACCCTGCACTAAAATCTCTACCACCATGATCCTTCCTCCCTTAACTTGTTTCTCTCCATTATTTAAGGACAGCAATGAACACTATAATACAATTATCAGCATTGATGTATGAAAGATTTTGTTACGTGCCAACAAAGCACCAATACCACACATAAGAGTCGCTTTTCCCATGGAGATTTGAGTTCTCCCTACACAAAGTACTGCATTGAAAGTAATGTATTACTGCATTCCTCCCTTATTTGGTAATAAGTTTACCACCAAACTAACCAAGGTTTTAGTTCTATGTAGAACCTCTTAGGATTCACCTAGGAAAGCAGTTATTGTGTCGATGTTATAGACACATCACTCTCAGATGCCCAGTTTTCATCCACTAACTTATTTCCAGGTGAAGTTAAGTCTTTGCCAATGGCCTATATAATATATATTGGCTCAATCACTATCGAAAAAGCTCACCAGGACTTAATTCCAGCCATCTGCTAAAAGTTTAAGGCTGGGATTATTTGGAGTGAGCACCATGAAAGCAAATAGGTTCAACTTCTAATTTGTCAATGCCACTGTATTTATAATGTAGTGCTTCAAAACGAGAAAAAATTGACACAAAGACCGACCATAATATTTTACAATACCAATAAAGCTCATCCACATGTCCAATTTATAATTTTATGCCTGTTAATTTATGTATTCTAACTTTGGCTACATTTGGTGGTATGGCCTGAGTTTACAGAAATATTCAGATCATAAAATGTCTGTTCCGATTAAAGGAATTTCAAATTTGTTTTATTGCAATGGTGTTGTGCTTGACATTGAGCTCAGAGTTTTGGTTCGTGGCCATATTCACAGAGAAATGCAATTTAAATAACAATATTGTACATAAAATGCTGCCTTTTCTAAGAGGTCTCACAGAAGTGTTTTACCAAACCACTGTAGATCAATAGTGGAGTGAAAGTTTCTCTGATTAAATTTAAGGGCTGAGGAAAAGAGAAAGTTAAATCTTGGAGAAGGACAATGAATCCTTGAGGCTGGCAAGGTGTCTGAAAACAAATCCCAGTATATGTAGAGAACCATGAAGCACTGCTACCCTGTGCTGGAGGGACTGGTCCATGATCCAGTCTATCAGCAGGAAAAAAGATGGATCCAGAAAAAGAGTTTGTCCTTTATGGGAAGCCTTTAATTTAAAATAATGTAGTGTAGGTGGGAATTGACTGCAGTGAAAACTGATTTTTTTTTAATGCATGTAATAATAGCATGCTGAAAGACTTCTAGAACATATATGACTTTGGACATTTTGAATGAAAAGATACCAGGACAACATAGAGTATTTATGTTCCAAAACAAACGATGCTGTACAACTCCATTTGAAACAGCAGCAACAAGACCAAGACAGAAAGGGCAGGTTTGCCTTCATATATGGATACTGTTGTTATTACAGGGAGAAAAGGAAGTATGCCTGGATAGCCTTGGATGCCAGGGTAGGGTGATGGCTCTATAAATCAAGTGAGTAGAGAAACAGAGTATGGCGCACGTAGCAGGTGCTCAGTACATGTCCCAGAAATAGAGAAAAAGAGCAGTCAGTGTAGGGAACTGGTCCTGGGGCTTTGATGCACTCACCTTGGGCAGGTGTGTGCATGCGACTCGCTGGGAATTTAAAGCAGCTTAGACAAAAACTGCATGCTACAGATCAGTGTCATTAGAATGCTCACAGAAATCTGACTGAGCACTGATGTTTGGAATGTGCTTTATTATTTTTACAAAGAAGAAAACTAAATTCCAGAGAGTAAAAATATTTCCCCATCAATGCCATTCATGATGGACAGCTGAAATGAAAACTGAAATTTGATTATAGAGCCAGCCTTTTTATCTCAACAACTAAGTAGTTAAGGGTAGGCTCACTGGATTCATGTGTACAGCTTTGAACTCAAGTGATTTGTATGGTTTCTTACAACTAAGTTTCTCATCTAGAAAATAAGGATGCTGCTGATACTACTTTCATAGATTCATTATCACACTAACTGTAGCAGAACATTTGGAAAGTACTCTGTATGGACCGTATCATACATTATAAATAATAAATGTTGATTTCATGTTGACAAAAACATGTTTGACTTTCCAAAATGGTTTCTTTTGTGTCTTGTTGAGCAATAACCAATGTGTTTATCATCAGTGGACAGGGGAACCAAACAGAAGGCAGTATTGTGTTATGAACTTTGAGGTGTCTGGAGATAGGTGACAAGCTTTAATTTAAAATCTGTATCAATACAGCTTTTGATAAACACAAACTACCTAATATTTTTGTGGAAGAAAGTGATACTAAAAATTGAACCCAGGGTCCTAGTAGGCGCCAGGCAACTCCTGGACCACTGCCATCTCTCCTCATCTGAAACCAGTTGAGGTCTTCAAGGCATTATCTGCATTGGAACAGAGTTCTTAATAGTGTCTTCCTTTTAGAGATGATAAGTTTGAAAGTATTTTGTAAATTGCAAGGCACTGTGCAAATATTAGTTAGTATGTTAACGCTGTGAGATGATTTGAAAAAAGCAAAGGAACAACACATTGCTGGCGAAGTTTGAAGAGCTTTCTAATTTGGGAGTTGTTACAGACACCATTAAGAATTGAGACATACAGTACTAAATTTAGCTTAAAACAAACAAGAAAATGAAATGTGATCCAACCTTAAAAAACACGTAGCTGGCTGTATGTGAGCAAAGAACTCAGAGAAACCTAGAAACCATATTTTGATGAGTGATCCAGTGGTTACAGTCAGTTAGAAAACAGGCAGGGCTTTACAATGTCAAACAGTATTACAAAGGGCACTTCTATTTTGAGCTTGTAGAAAGAGACTGTGGCTTTTTTGTTCCTATTGGGACAATGCCTATGGAGCACCCTTCTGGGCACTGCAGGTCAGCAAGAGGGGCATGATACTTTGTCGCACACGCACACACACACACACATATTGCAGATTCTATCTATGAAGCAGAAATGAGTGTTATTGGAGGATGAATGCTTAGAGCTTTGTGGGTCAACAAAATGTCCTTCAGCTATTTTTGTCCTTGTGTCCTGGGGTTTGGGACATGCCACCTCTGCACATTATTTAATTCTGTGTCCACATGCACAGAAAGGAAGCAGAGAAGATATCCTAACAGTAAATAGAGGAGAAAGGCTGGAAGAATGTAGTGATGAAGGAAAGTGACTTACAAAAGACTTTGCTTTTTTTTTTTTAACTTTTTTGAGACAGAATATCTATCTGTAGTCTAGGGTAGTCTCAAACTTGACTCAGCTTCCTGCTTGCCTCAGTCTCCCCTGTGCTGAGATTATAGCCATGAACAGTCACCTCATGTGTCAAATGACAAAATTTGACAGGGCAACTTGTTAAAGAATAAAGCAAGATTTCATCTATTAAAGATTTAAATAAGAATCTTAAATACCAGGAGTAGGAAGACATGCAAAGTATAGACAAGCCTTTCTCAGCAGTAGGTCCTAGCCCAGATTTTGGTGTGGGCTAACCCTGAATACACTTCTAGACTGCCACCTTCTCCCCATATGGAGGAACACTTAGTCTAGGGGATGGCATGATGGCTCCATTTTGTGTTCCCTTCTCCTCTTCCTTGATACTTCCTTGTGCATCTTCACCTGTCCTTGAACAGCAGAGGACGGTAATGGGAACTACACCAGATCCTGTATGATGATTAGCTGTATAATTAAGAATCAGGCAATGCCCATCTTCTACCATTCCCCATCAATCTTGCTAGGACCTGGGCCCAAGTGCCCATTCAACAAGCTGCCCTCTTAATGATGTTCAGATCTCCCTTGGAGTGAGTAGGCTTTCACTGATCTTCTTTCATGGTCTGGGTTTTCTTCCTAAGTTTTCTTGCCTCACAAATCACTTGGGCAGAATATTCTTCCTTGGGTCATTCTGGTGCATTGCAATGTATTCAACAATCAGCAGTGTTCAAAAAGTATTTATGATCAATAATGAATTCCTTTTAAATGATTTAAAATAAATTTAAAAACAATGCTTTTAAATGTACAAGGTATAATAACAGCTAAGATGAATGCAAATCTGAAACCAAGAATTTAAATATTAGTATGAATAATTTTTAATTTTTTTATTTTGAAGTTATCATTATGTCATTTTCTCCTTTCTTCCCTTCTATCCCTCTTATGTAGCCTTCTTGATCTTTCTCAAGTTCATGACCTCTCTTGTTGCAAGATTTTCCATGTCCAATCATATTAGGGCAGTGAAAGGTCTGTGATTGGACAGGAAAGGGGAGGCAGAGCTAGGAGTTGGGGAGAAACAGAGGTCTCAGGAGAGAGGTCACAGGTCGGAGAACCAGGATGGCTTCTAACGTTTATTTCTGTGTGTTTTCATAAGGTTAGAAATATTGGGATAAAGCTTTATCACTTTTAATTGGCTCTGGAATTACTGTATTGGCATCTTTTGATTGTGTTTACAATATACATAAATCTAATGGGCCAACTAAATAAACATTAAAAATCATGTTTCTAGTGGTATTTCAGGTGAGAGGTGGCAGACTGTAGGATGTGTGGACAAGTGAGCGAGATGAACTCATGGGACCCCACTGGAGATATATCCAGGCCAGCCGGGAAGCTTCACATGGCGCAGGACCCCGCTGGGCCATGGTGTTTTGCCATGGTGGAGCAGGAAAGTTGGTGGGTCACCCTTTTTTAATATTTCCCATAACATCTTTTTCTTTAATTGTTCACACACACACACACACACACACACATATACTTATATGTATATATTACTATAAATATATAAATAAATAAGTACATCTTGCTTTCTATGTATAATGTTTCTTGTATGTATACAATTTCAAAGTTGAACACTTGGTACTGAGTAAAAAGATAATGTTTTAAGTTCCATTAACATTGTACATATGTTAAAATGTCTGAACTGTATTTCAGTATAATGATCTAGCTTACAAACTTCAATGAAACAAATGTTGGAAATCACTTCAATGTCCAGGAATGTAGTGATGTGTAAGAATCTTGGTCCCCAGTTGGTGGTTGTTGGGGAGACTTAGGAGGTGGGGCCTTGCTGGAGGACATCAGTGGGGCAGGCCTTGAAGTTTCAAAGCCATGTGTTGTTCTCATTTTGTTCTTTTTCCTCCTTGGGATTTTAAATGTGAGCTTCCAGCTTGCTACACACTCACTCATGTCTGCCTGCTGCCACACTTCCTTACCATGATGATAATGGACTCTTACCCCTCTGGAACCATATGCTCAAATAAGCCCTGGAAGGTGTCTTGGCTATGGGGTTTTATCACAGCAATTACTAAGTCAAAGCAGAAAAGTAACTAAATCAAGCAGAAAGGCAGCAGTGATACACAACACAAAGTGTGCAGACATTAAAATGACATTAGAAAAGAAGGAGCACTTATACAGGTATGATATATTCTCTTAAGACAAACATACAAGTGATTTGTGTTTTTTAAAAATTAAATAAAATACATCTGTTTATTTGTGAGTGAGTGTGTGTGTGTGTGTGTGTGTGTGTGTGTGTGTGGCTTATGTGTATGTCATGGCACATGTTGGAAGGTCAGAGGACAACCTCCTGGAGGAGTCACTTCTTTTCTTCTACCATGTGTATTCCTGGACTCGAACTCAGGGTCTTAGGCTTGGAGGCATGCGCTTTATTTGCTGGGCTACTTTGCTAGCTCCAGTTTTTTTTAAGGCCTCTGAAATTACAAACTATCTTCCAACCAATCTCTAAAAACTCAGCAGTCACTAAGCTGATGGGCCAGTTGTCACGTAAGATTTTGTCCGAGTGAGAAAATGTAGTTGCGTATAGTAGGAAAGGTTTATGTTTATCTCTTTTCCCCCTAGTTGTTTGAAATGTCACAACTGTACAAGGAAGTTTTTCATTTCAGTTTGTATATTCCACTGACATATTATTGCTCAATGCACTTGCCTTATGGTAGACTTTGATGCTATCAGAAATATTGTATCTCTCACCAGGCAGACAATCAACTAAAAGCAGGAGGACTTGAAAACTCTTCAGGACTGGTGTATAGAACTGTTCGATATAGAAGCTGCTTTGACTGAGTCATAGGTTGTGAATGGCTTTCAACCAACAACATGCTGAACCTTTCAGGCTGACTCTCTAGAGGAGATGCTTAACTTTCACCTTTTTATAGTCAAATTAATAAAGAAACAAACTTCAACTTAGGTTTTTTTTTTTTGAAAAACCAAACAGGCTTTTGGGGATTTGAATCCCCTGAAGGCACAGAGATATGTAGAGTACATGGCTAAAGACTCTATGCCATGAAAATGACAAAAGAGGACTCTTATCCCAAGGAGATTCTACTCAGCATCTCACACACATGGTGTATGGGTGGTTGAGATGAGTCTAAATCATCTCAGACTGTGGAGACAAGGAAAGATGGGACTTCAGGTGAGACCTACATGGACTTTGATTGACGTTGAGGTAGGTTGAGATTTGGAAGATGAGAGTGAATGAATTTTGCACACAGTTTGATATAAATTTGCAGAGAACAAAGATTAGGCTATAATAGGTTGAAAATATATTCCTCTTCAAGATCTATTTTCTTTCTAATTTCTGTAACTATTTCCTGTACCTAATATGAAAAACAATTTTGTTTAACTAAAGACCTTGACAAAAGTGATTATTCCGTGTTATTAAGCAGCTGAATGATCTAGGTAGTATTTATCTCAGGGTGGGTTACCTAAATCCTAAAGGTTTGAAATTAGAAAACATTGAAAATTAGGTCACACTAGAAAATGAGATTAAAAGTGTGAACAAAAACTGATGGACATAACATTATCTCACTCACTGAGGACAAACCTTATATCCATCACTTGAAAACATTCCTTTGGTCTGGCTATAGGGCATTGTGGTGTTAATGGTATCTTTACTCTAAAAACATAGTACGTAAAGGTGCCTTATCCTGGTCAATGAACTTCAGGCCTGGAGTAAATCACAGTGATTTAATTTCCTGTTACCTGGCAGGGACAGAAAGGGTTAGAGGTTGCTCATGACACAGCTTTACCCCTGCACTCAATCAAGCAGCCTGTAAAGCACATGTATCTGTTCTACCCATGGCCAAGCACGAATGAACACACAACCTAGAATCGAAAGGTGCTTAAGCAATGTCAAACACTGCTCACATGTAAACTACCCAGTGCACTTTAAGATGCCCTAGGTTCTTCTAGACACTATTCTGACAATATGAGATGGCTGGTACTCTATCTTATTTATGTTTTTGAACTTTTGTTCTATTAACTACTAATTGGGGATAATAATATATACCATATGAAGATGTAGTAACTGTTAATTAGACAACATACGCATATCCAGTTTCTTTACCAAAGGTCTATGTAAATTTAGCCATAACTGGTTTTATGTGTTATATTCACAAATAGGAATTTTGCCATGCTGTCCATCTAACAAAAGACAATACTTTAGGGTAAGGCATGTTTTTCCAGTTTTCTTTTCACCATGCTTACTATTATCCTTTAAGATCAATCTTGGACATTGATCCCTATCTCAAGCAGGGATCAGTGGAAGCTAATCCAGAAGCTGAAGCAGGTGAGTAGATTCTTGGCAAAGACAAAGCTACTTTAAAGAAGAAGGGGATGAGGGAAGGATACTGATGTTAACCTGCAACATAGCATCTTTGGGCCTAGAGAATAGGCAAAGTTTTGAGAAATAACTGTGGAAGACTCACAAAGATTGTCTAAGTACTTGGAAGCAGGGCAGACTAAGCTAGCTTGGAAGGTTGAAAATTATTACCTGTGATGAGTATCATTGATAGGTCCATGGAAATCCATTTCTTCTTCCCTGAAAAGAAGGCAATGGAAGATTATTCAACCGATGTTTATGGTATCCTATAGGACTAAAATCTATTAACACAGATTTGACCTTCAATATTAGGGTAAGATTTTTTGCATTTAATATTTACAGTTATAGATCAGGAATGACATATTTGGACAGAACTTCTCTGACTTGGTTCTCCTTCACACAGACCAAAACCTATTGGCATTTCAGTTGGTTTGACTTATGTGTGGGATCCAGAACCCACTTACGGTTTCTCAGCGAGGTCTCTATTTTTTCAATACTGCTATGCTGTTGAAATTTAAGATTTCCTGGTCCAAGTGTGATACTTACTAGGTGAACTTATGACTGTGCATGAGCATCCTAGCTACATTTTCTTAAATTCCTATTGGTCTAGTTTATTATACTGTCTAACCACAGTGATACAAAATGTTCATAAGGATACCAAATTTTCCATATTTTTGCATCGTGTTGAGAAAGTCATTCTTTCTCTCTTTATGTTCATCAGGAAAAAAAATAAAGGATTGAGCTAAAAAAATTTGAGGAGAATTTTCACTGTAAGGGAGAAAAAAATATGAATTACTTGGTATAAAATTACCTCAGGGACTGTGAGAAGAGAAAATTTATCCTCAAAGGAAAAAAAAATTGCAGCAGTACACACTGAGAACTTATCCCAAACCCACCAGGAACACACACACACACACACACACACACACACCCCATTGTGCCATTGCACTAAAAAGGCCTGATGACAACTTACAGTGCTAACTGTGAACCAGGGCAGCAGTTAAAGGAGCTGCTGAGTCACCAAGGCCAGGCACTGATAGAAATATAAGCTTCCCAATGGCTATGATTGGCAGTTGTTTCCTAAGTTTCCAGACTTCTAGAGGAGAGAATACAAAATCTAGAATGTCTAAGGGACGGTACATCAAAATAAAGGATAGCATTATGGGATAAAATACCTTCCATTAGACAGATAGGTATTGGACTAGAGAAATAAATCATTCTGCAAAGGTTAGTGCTTTCTTAAGTAGCTTTGACATTCTTCAGGCCAAAAGATTCTCAGGGTTACTTCTGCATAATGAAATTGAGACTCTACAGTGGCCTTGATCTTCAGCAAGTGAGTAGAATAAAGCTTTGTGTTAATTTCCAAAATGTGGCTGTTGGACTCCTATGGGTCTCTGACACCATGTAGGAATCTATAAAGTCCTAACTTCTCTAGTTATATAGCCTACCTCTGGTCTGCATTTCTTCTTGTACCTCAACCATCACAACAGACTGAAAAGTATACGTGAGAGTCCAGTTGTCTTCTATCTGGTAAATATATTTGCAAAAATATGAAAGTCATCTTCTCTCTAAATTGTATTGGACAATGCTGGTACTTTTCCTTTAAAATATGCTACTTATTTGAAAATAAATCAATTAGTATATTTTTAAATTGTTTAAAACTAATGGTACTAATGTTCTCAGATTTATTTTAATGTGCTAAGTATTAATAAAAGCATAGATTGCATACTAAAAATGGGCCCTGAGGTTTCCAAATTGAGTGTATAGGGTTCAGACTCAAAAGTTACTATTACTGAGGATTATGAATGCAAATCTCTGAAAAAGTAATGAGACATTTAATAATATAGTGAAGTCTAACAAAAATTGTGGTTTCTGATGTCACAGATGTTATATTGTCTGGGAGCTCTAGGGGCTAATACTCTCCAGGTTTTCAGATTATTTATTTGGTGTGGCTTGGGCTGACCAAATAAGAATCTAATGCCTACTTTTCAGAGTTCTGAATCCCTCCATCTTACATTGGATTTGAGCTTTGAGTAAATCTTGACAGGCAATCAATACCAATGGACATCACACCATTCACCTTCATCCAGTTCGGCCTCTACAGTAACCCAAGGACCACAGAACATCATAATCATCAGCACACACACATTACTGACTTGAGTGAATAAGAATGGAGACAAATGCAGAGAAGATCCTCTATTGGCACTGGTGTGAAATACTACATTTTGAAATATTATCTCTTGGTTGCTGGCTGAAATTCTAACAGTTAGGTGTATAAAGTGTAAAAATATCTCTCGGTATTTTATCAGAGTGTGATTTTTCCAGAAACAGTAAGGCAGCGCAGTTAGACTTCATGTTCAGAGCAAACAAATTTACGAGTGTGGGCCAATCTCAGTAAACTAGGCTAATGGAGACAAACTTCAAGATAAATCTGTAAAATGCAATCTAGACCGGTAATGTTCTCAAAGGAAATATTCAAACAAATAAAACATTGATGATTTGTAGTCAATGCCTTATTTATAGTTTTGAATAACAGAGTTTTTAAAAGCACATGTATTACTGGATTTACTTAAATGAAAAAGAGACACAGTATTTGAGATCCTGAGCAAGTGATAACAGTTCCTAGTTTAGTTTTCACCTTAAACTGAACAGTGTAGTTGCCACCATAACCAGTAGCTATAACATGTGCTCAGTAATACCTAGAAAGAGCAGATTTTCCATTTGAATTCTGGAAATTTTTTGTTTTGTCTAATATGTCTCTTTCTGTGCTACTGCTAACTAACTGGGAGTACATTGCAAACTATATTTGCTACGAAGTTTAAAAGTACTTCACTAAGGTTGAGCAGATCATCACATATCAATGAATGCTGATATCAGGTAAGTAGCTCTCTGCAAAGGACTTCAGGATTGCCTTCATTGAGGATTTCCACATTTCAAGCAAGAGTAGAACTTTTGCCATTAAAGAATATAGACTTTTTTCAATAAAATAATTTTGACTCATTCATTACTTGTTTTTCCTTTAATATAGGAATAAATTATGGTTTAATTGTACATATTTGTGGCGTGGCAATTTGATGCATGTATTTAATGATCAATAATCAAGTTAAGATATTTAACATTTCCATCTCTTTAAATAATGAAAAAAAAATCATCACACTTTGTCAGACGGTCTTGGAGAGAGTTGATGTAGAGTAGAAACTGTCATACTTCTGACATAAATTCAACTTTATTGTTTCTCTGTTTCAGTAAAATCCATAGTACTTGATTTAGGAATTTCAGCATTTACTACTTGATATTGTGAAACTCTGAATGACTCTACCCTCAAGCATCGCAGTCCAGGGCAGAGGAACAAGAAACTGTCAAAGACCAAGCTAAATCAGACTCCTTAGCTTACACTTGTGTCCCCTACTCCTGCATTTTAAGTAACCAATTATCATGTAAAATTCTAGCTCCACAACACCAAGGACTTGGAGGAGTCATGAACTCTATGCGATTATTAAAAACTGGAATCTTCATTAAATGAAACAGAAAGTTCATTAAAAGATAATTAAAAGGAATGTGGAGTTTTGAATATCTGATATTCTCTACTTATTAAGTACATCTGGAATGCTGAGTGGTCAATGCCAGGTCAAAGATATTAAGAGTTTCTCCTGGGGCAGTTTTAAACTCTTTGTTTTATTTGAAAAGAGGACTTAGTTATTTATATAACTCACAGTCTTCTGACATTGAATCAAGGGAAGGAAAAATCAGTCAGTCTCTAATATATGCATAGATTCATTAAGTGTACCGGATCTGAGAAGGAAATGCTTGACTACAAATGGAATTTATATTTACATTGCAGTGAGTTGAGACAGCCAGGATGGAAGGCTGTGATCATTAGACACAGATTCTAAGTAAACAGCAACAGGCTCCACAATTATCACTTTAGAAAACTAATTAGCTGACTCCTTTATCCTCTTTACACAAAACAGATTCTCTGAGAACAAAACCAATTGAGACAGCACTTTAACCAAGGGGGAGATTCTTGGAAATGTAACAATGGAAATGAATACAAACATAAGATTGATTATCAGGACAAGGTTGCTGGCAAATGAACCTTCCCAGGAAGATGAATTCTCCAACAGGGAGGTGCCTGTCCCTGCCTCTTTTAACTTTTAACTTTCCTATTGGACTGGGTTTTACCTACTGCAGGACTGGTCCTATCAGGGTGGACAGTCTCTACTGTTTAATGGCCAGCACATGCCTGGATCCTGAGGCAGGTGTTAGTTCCTCAGCTGGGTGGGTCACAGTGAGCCTGCTCAGGTCTACCTGGCTTTCTTCTCCACAGAGTTGGACCTTTTTTGTGTGCATCACCTTTCCCCACTCTCGCACTGGGTTCTTGCTCTCACACCTTGAGCATCCAGAATCCATGGCACTCCTCTACCTCTCTTAAAGCGCACATGACAGAGAAAGAACTCTGGATGATATGATATGACTATTGTCTGCTCCTGCCATTGTTTATGTATGAAGAGAGCTCTCCATAACAGGACATGATTAAAAACAAAGGCAACATGATTGACAAAGGCTCACATCTCTGGATAAAGCCTGCTAAATTCTCGTTCACTGTCCTCAGCTCCTCTTACTACAAGTACAAGCTGCAGTTATAGACCAAAACTTCCTAGGTGCATTAAATAAATTGTCTGTAACTATGTATTTGCTGTGGCCCATAAACTAAATTGTCTGTAGCAGAGCATACTTTCAATGATGAATAACATTCCCATGACATTTTCTGCTGGAGAGACAGAGTGAGAAAGCGAGAGATCGAGAGAGAGCAAGAGAGAGATGCAGAGATAGAGAGAGAGTAAGGAGATATGAAGATACCATGGAACATTAATCCTATAAGATGGCTCACGCTGAGGATTTCAGTACATTTTCCAAGTGTTTTCTTACTTAGGGCAATTTCTAGGAGAGTGTCCTAGAGCTGGGAGTGCAGCTCGGTGCTGGAGCAGCCGCGGAACCTGCTGG
This sequence comes from Tokudaia tokunoshimensis, assembly GCA_036184795.1. Lineage (NCBI taxonomy): Eukaryota > Metazoa > Chordata > Mammalia > Rodentia > Muridae > Tokudaia > Tokudaia tokunoshimensis. The sequence continues at coordinate 42,086,291 of BTHU01000004.1, read as the reverse complement.
TTTATTCTCTCAGAGTACAAAACAAACCACACGGCATGTAGTAATATACTGCATTTTCATGCACCAAGGGAAGGAATCTGCTTTTCATAAAACCCCACATAAATTCTTTACTCAAAATCTTAAGACAAATATTCAATAGTTTTTACAAGGATGGTAAATTTCTCTTTGAAGAAAGTTGAAGAATGCCACAGTTCTGAGCATCATCTCTAAAGCTAAGCTCCTGCTTCAGCTGCATTGCATTTCTAACTGGATGACTCACTGGCGGAGTGAGGCAATGAATCAACAGGGCCGTCATGTTCTCTCCCTAGAATCCTTCCTTGGTATCTACACAAGTATTTAGTGACCTTTTCTGGTGAACTCTGAACTGAAATCCATTTTACGTATGTTTTGCAAGCTCTGTGTCTCTGCTAATTTTTTCTTGTAGTAGTTATTGTTCTCTCTCTCTCTCTCTCTCTCTCTCTCTCTCTCTCTCTCTCTCTCTCTCTCTCCCCTTTCTGAGACTGTGTCTTTCTATGTAGCCATGGCTATCTTAGAACTTGCTATGTAGTCCAGGATAGCGTTGAATCTACAGCGCTGTACCTGTCTCTGCCTCCTGAATGCTGGGATTGATGACACGTCCATCATTTATCTCTTTATTGCTATTGTAATGTAAGTGTTCATTAGCAGTTACTGAGTGTGGTACCATGTCATATCATTCAACTATGAATAGAGGACAGTCTCCTCTGTACAGATTTTTGCCATGGCAGAGGTAAGGCAGTCAGGTGACTGACATGTCAGCTTACAGAGGTGTCTCTATAACATACCGTTTACAGGAAAATACTAAGGAGGTAATGACAGCTTACACCAAATGTTAAAACCAAGAAAACAAATCAAAACCGATTTTGCCATTTAGGTACTTCTGAGGAGAAATATTATATATTTACCTGCTAGTGTAGCATTCCTAACGTTTAAATGAGAGTTCCTCGTGTACCACTGTTGGGTTTCAGAGCATCCTACCCCCAAATTACATTGACCCTGAGTGGGATTCTCTGATCTCCCACCCTTGTTCTCTCTAAAAAATCTTGGAAGACCTCTCCCTCTTCTCTTCTTTTCTTTCATGGGAATCCTTAAGTGCTGCTGTCTGATCTTGTATCAAGAAGGAAAGTTATGAAGCATTTGAGCAAACAGGTTTATGATTTACTCCAGTCTGTTAGCAACAGATTGTTCTGTATCCATCACTGATCACAAAACAGCACAATGGTGTCATTTCTTTGGGCTCTCCTTTCTGAAGGCTCCCACATCACCCGGAACTTACAGTGAATGAATATACCTGCCAGTCTTTGGCTAATCTCTTTTGGTATAAGGATGTCAGCCACAAATCTAGTGGCAGGCCATGGAAGATAGTATTTTTCTCTCTCACACCAAAATCCAATTGACTGCAAACATCAGCATTGATGTTATAAGGCAATGTTTATTAAGAACACATTCAACATATGTAGAAAGACTAGCGTATGTTTATGCCACCTCTGTCATATAAAATGAAGACAGATCTGACATAGTGCTCAGAAAGAAAAGATCCTTAGGATCCTGCTCCTCTTGTGACCTGTCCCATGTGCTTTGTGGTTTCATATTTTGCTTTGCCCACAATGCAAACAAATAGGTACCCTCTGCATTTCACACATGCACCTGTAACTGATTTTATAATGAAATGGTCTAAGACAGAAAAGGTCATTGGAAAGACTGTATCGGACAATAAAAGGAGACATGACCATTCTCTACAATGTCAGAACAATCTCACCAATAATCACAGAAATGAAAATAAACACAGGAGGAAAAGCACTTTTTCCTTCAAGTTGCAGAGAAGATAGATATACTTTGATGAGAATTGTGAAATTGAGGTGACTCTAATATCCTCATCTATGACTGGAAAAGAATTAACTATGACCTTTAAATAATAAATTGTCCAGAGAATATCAATAATTATAAAAATATTCAGGCATAGAAATAAGAATCCCATTTTTGTACAGTTACCTTAATATAGTAACTATATGAAGGGCAGAGAATCCTAATTAAAAATGTTCATTTCACACACTGATTTTAATACAGAAAGAAACTGAAATCACTCACTAATGAGGACAGTAAATAAGTTATGCTAGCAGAACTGGAGTGTTGGCCTGTACTTGTCTCAGCAACTGGGGAAACTGAGACAAAAAAATTACTAATGGCCAGAAATTTTACACTAGCCTGGATAATAGAGCAAGATCTCTTTCTCATAATTTAAGAGACAGAAACCTGATAGGATTATTTTGTTGCAAAGGAAATGTGTAATCATGAGGATAATTATGAAAACAATGGAGAATATTTTCTATAATTAAGCTGGAAAAGTCAAAAAGAATTTCCACATATCAATATAAGTCCAACTACATAAAGTATACACATGTGGGCCCACACTTCCATTTCAAATTACTTTCTCCTCTGTAAGAAAATTTTTAACAGTCATTAGTCACGTATCCATTCTGAAATTTGTATGTGTTCTTGTATCATACTTATTATTGAAATTTTAATCATTTAACGAGTTGTAAAATGATTTAGTCTTAGTCTTTAGATATCAGCAGTAGTGCCGGGCAGTGGTGGCGCACGCCTTTAATCCCAGCACTTAGGAGGCAGAGGCAGGAGGATTTCTGAGTTCGAGGCCAGCCTGGTCTAAAAAGTGAGTTCCAGGACAGCCAGCGCTACACAGAGAAACCCTGTCTCGAAAAACCAAAAAAAAAAAAAAGATATCAGCAGTAGACAGTACACTGACCCTGGGTTGTTTCTAATATTCTGATAACATATATTCACGTTTCTCTCCTGATAACAAGCAACAGTAATTGTCACTTGTGCATCTCCCAAGTTCACATGAACTCCTCCAGTGACCGCTCATCAGATATTTTCAGATGGGCATTTCCACTCAGAAGGTCATGGACTTTACTGTTTCAGCTTTTTGTCTGTTAGCAGAGAAACTAAATACACCCTTGAAAGCAGAAATTAACTTCAAACACAATGATTCCCAATCTCTGATGTTAGAGAGAAGACAACACTTTTTCCTGAGTTGGATGGAGAGAACCTCTTTCCTCACTCCGGAAAGTCTTCTTCATGGCTCAAAGAAGTTCACTGGCGATGGAATCCATGTTTTTATTTAGAAGATGAGGAAACAAGACTTGTCCTATGTCCAAGCTCTCCCAAGGAAGCACAGGATAACCCAATTTGCTAGAGATTTAGTTCAGTATGGTGAAGTAATTAGGGGATGGGGAGGAGGAGAAGGGGAGGGAGAGGATGTAAGTCTGAGGAAGCAATATGCATTTCAAGCATGGGGAATCTGGGGTTTGGGCTTCTCAGAGGCAATCCTGACCTTGCTCTCCCAAGGCTGGTACCTGGCTGTAAGGGAGGCATACCTGTCTGCTAGGAAGCTCAGTGTGTTGTATGTAATGTCCCTTGCTTGTGTGTGCTCTCACTGGAGTATGCACTATTTTTGTTCTGATTTCTTCTTCCAGGACTTATCACTAGGCAGGAATTTGACTCCCTAAAAGCCTTGCTTTCTTCATCTTTAAAAAAATCGAATTCAACTTTCCCTTGGGTTCTTTATAATCTGAAGTTTTACTGTCTTAATACCCTAGTGGGTCTATGCTAGGAATCTAAGTATCTAAGCCATAAACTGTAAGCTAGTTAAACTCATTAAAGAACATAATGCAAGTTGAGTTATTTTTCTGTTTCATTAATAAAATTACTAGCAAGTAATGTTTGTTTTGTTTGAATACCAAGTCTACTCTTAGTACCTGGGGGAGGGGTAAACTATTTTCTTTAGAATATATAACCCCCCCATAAGCATGTTTCCCTTTATTCTAATAAATACATTTTTTGCTGCCATAGCTGGATTGCAGAATCAACTCTCCTTAATAGAAAACACATTACATTTATATTTGGAAACATGCTGTTCTAGGGTTGAGGCTGACTCCAGGCATGGATGCCTTTTTATTTTGTTTTTTAAGCACATACTACACATGTATTATATTTAACACACACACACACATGTATGCACAAATATACATGCAAGCATTCATTTGTTATCACTGAGCATATTCTATGGTTATACATTGGTTGTGCTGTGATGAGAAGTTTTGCATATCATCTTATTTCATCAGAGACATGGAGGACATATTTTTCTCCTTTCCTAAGTGAGCTAACTGGATCTTAGCGTGTTACAGAGCTAGGATGACAGCTGAATTCTGCTGGACTCCGGAGCCAGGTTTGTATTCTAGGAAATGAAGGAAACATACTTGTTTCTTGCTGTGAGGCTTAACTAAGTTGATATGATATGTGAAAATCACTTACCACTACATAGTGTGTGGCCGCCAGCTGCTCTGTGAAGCATCAATGATGTCAGAGATCCCTGTGCCTTTGGCACTCTCTGAGACTGTGGCTGTTTCTAAAATGTGAAAATTATTCATACTTTTGCCCATCTAGAATTTTCTATCAGAATGGAATATATCTAACTGTACAAATATTAGCACAGTTCCGGCATACTCAAAAGCAACATGCCTGACTCCCAGAGCCCTAAGGCTCTGTTAGAAATAAGGCTTATACCACACCTGTGGCTGTTTGTCTATTGTGTGAGCCAAGCTTCCCGCTTCCCTCGTTCTCACCTCATCCAGAATTCAACAGAAGTCCACAGGGAGCAGAACTCAGAATGTGTAATCTGGTTATTCGTTTTTAATTTTCCTTGGAAAGGCTGAAGCTTTCCTGTAGACTCTGGATGGCACCTGGTTTGTTATTCTCCCTGCCTTTGGCAGTTATTCTCCCTGCCTTTGGCAGCACGCTACTCTCCTGCTGAGGCCGGCTTCTGGCATGGACGCCCTTTTATTTTGTTTCTTAAGTACACATTACCAGGTTCTTTGCCCTTTGCCCTTTTGATTAGGAGCAACCTCAACTTTTTTTGGACTACAAATCAGAAAAGAAAAAAAAAAAAAACCAAAAAAATACCAAAACAACAACAACAATAAAAAAACCAAAGCAGGAGAGGGAAGCAATGGAAGGAGTGAAAAAAAATGGTAATAGAAGAAGTTTGTCCCAGTGTCTCAGGCCCCTGAATTTACAAGATTCTCCAAAATAAGAGTTACATAAAGAATGTTCTTCATGTACATATAACTGAAGGGGAAACTCCCGTTTTCACCTTCATTGGGGTTAAGTCTCCCTCTCTTTCCCTCTTGTAGATCCCAGTGAGGGAAGAAAGCTTGCAAAAGCTAGGGGCAGCAATGAGCTGTCCCTTTGCAGGGCTAGGGCTGCCGCTAAGCTAAGCCGGGATACCAGGCACTGCCCCATTCTACAAGCAACAAGGGCATACCTCACTTTCTCCAGAGCCATGGGTGGTGGGGAGAGGCTTACCTGAGTTAGCAGCGCTGTCATCCACCAGAGAGGCTAAGGGCGACTTTGTGTTGTTCCTGTTAGGTGTATTCGTTCTGCCTCCTCACTAATTTCATAAACTATGGATGGCTCCGGGCTGTGTCTTTTATTGTATTTGATTTGACTGGATTAGCTACAATGTAGCAACGGAGGAAACGAAAGCAGTTACATCTTAGTGAGGTGTAGTGTAGAGCAAGGACAGAGTGTGGGATGGTGAGAAAATTCATCAATGTAACAAACTCTGAAGATGTGAAAGTGTAAATATAGAGTCTGGGTACAAAGGGAGCTATCCTGTCCCCAAAAGTAACGTCTGAAACAAGTACAGAAAATGAAAAATCCACCCCACACCTGACCATTGTACAGACAGTTCGGGGATCAGATGAATCTCTGCATATCATCAACCAATTTTAATCTTACCTAACAACAACTATAATACAGATATAATTGCTTCTAGTTGTTGTGGGAGGAGAAGACTGTTTCCACAAACATACCTTAAACTCCAGGACCTGTAGTTAAGTTTAGGTTCTATGTCAATGGAGAAGATTCGTTATGGCAGGGTTTGTGCTATTAAGCGTGTGGCCTTTCACGTTCACTCTTGTACATGAAGGAGGGAAATTAAGTAGCAAGTGAGGGAGATGCAGGAGAGGTCCTGAGTGATGTATGGGAGAAGCCCCATGCCATCTCTCTGGTTTCCAAAGGCACAAGTCAAGCAATGTGGGCTACTTCTAGAAGATAGCAAAGGCCAGAAAGTGAGAACCCTGACGCATCCTGCAGAAAGGAATTCGGCATCATTTTTGTCCAGTGAGACTTATTCTGGGTGCTGCGGTTCAGCCTTGACAAGAGTTGGGGCTTGTTAAGGAGTAGGGATACCTGGTAGGCGAATAAGAAAACACACAATTGAGATACAATACTGAGAGGCTGATTTATTTATTTATTTATTTATTTTGACATGGGAGATAGGATGCTTACCTAGATTTGACTTAGCCCCAGTTTTTTATTGGAATTACATAAGAAAGTTGGATTACAAAATTTATAGGGGGTGTGGGTAAATGCTTTCTACATATTTTGTGTTAACATTTTGTGTGTGTGTGTGACACAGAGTAAAACAGATTTAGAACAACAAAAAAAAAGAGAACTATACAATTTTAGACATTAAAAGTTTTACAGCAAGCAGGGTTTTTAAAATATTTTTGACCACGAATTTTTGGTATTGGGGCAGCAGTATTGTGGTTACAGTTAGTATCTTTTAGACATATGTGAGACAATATGGTTTTATAAAAGGGAAAACATGAGGTTATACTGCTGACCCAGCAGTTTTTGTAATTTTTGGATCCCCTTTTGTTTGTTACAAACCTGTATGGAGAATGTTTAGGGAGCTGCCTTTTTGAACCCAAGGAACCCATTGCTAATGTTTTGAAAAATATTTGTCTATTATTTTATTTTTAATCTTATGACAAAAATATTGTATTTTCATTATACAGAATTGAGACTAAGACTGGGGAAAGAGCTGCAGAATTACTTATATTTGCTCGTGGCTTTAGGTGACTTTCATTTTTACCTTGAGTGATATATATTTTTTGAATTTATGCCTTTACTTTAATATTACTGGTAACTAATTTTTGGATATTAAGTGGGCTTCTTCTCGATTTTGCCAGGTTACTACATACATGTTTAATTAAGAAAGGAAGAAAGAGAAGGAACAGTAAATAGATAAAAAGAATGATAAGTGCTAAGGATAATTGCAGAAATAACATCATGAGTTGCTCGCACCAAAGAAGCAGCAGGCCTTGGAGCCCCTTAGTACTTACGCCCGGGCCAGCAAGAGGCCATAGCCGCATGCTTAGAAACATGGTACCCCTTGCAAGGTTTTCTTCCTTGTCATCGGGGTCCCAGGCATCTTGAGCTTAATGTGGGATGTCTACAACAGCTGGGCTTATAAACTTTGGTACAATAAAGCTATAAAATACTGTAAACAACTGACCACTAACGACAGCGAAAATACATATGTATCCATTACTTTACAAGTGCATATTAAACTACCTCAAAACGTAGTAGTCTAAACATCAAAGATCTCTGTCCTGTTTGTGAATCTGGAATCTGGCAAGGTTAAATAGAGATCCCTTTGTCTCATTTCCTTGTACCATCAGCTTAGGTGTTTCCTTGGGGGCATGGAGAGTCTCCTTTCAAGAGGGATTAGTCCCATGACTGAGAAGTGTATACTAAGTGCCCTGTGGGAAATCAGTTAGGAACTCTGCTGGTTTGTAGGCTAAGAAACTTACTCTTCCCACACTTCTCTCCATTGGCTATTTGTATTTTCTCATAGTAACACAGCCTAATTATAAGATCAAGCCGAGGGAACAAGGGGAAATAACAAGGCAGAAGTGCATGACTTTGTAATGATAAAGGTTGAGAAATGCAGCCCATCTTCTTCTGCAGACTTTGTGGTTCAGACACTAACAAATCACATATCCAACAGTGATTGCATAACATTATAATGGAACTCAGAAATTCCTGACATCTCGTGATATGACAGAATAAAGTTATATATGGCATATAGAATCATCTACACAAATGATTCATTGGCTTGTGTATGATTTTATAATATTTTATCAATCTAGAGTAAAATCCTTCTACTTAAAAAAGTATACTGCTAAGCAGTATGCTCAGTCATTCTGGCAGCAGACTCAAACATTTCATCATTATTCTGTCTCCTGATGGCCTCATTTTCTCTTGTACTTGATTTAATCTCATGTTGATTTCTTCACCACGGACCTTAAATATAAATTACCCATTGCTAATCTTTCCGGGGAGAAACTGTGGTGGTTTGAATGTTTGGCCCAGGGAATGAGTGGCCCTATTAGGAGGTATGGCCTGTTGGAGTACGTGTGTCCATGTCAGAGGAAGTGTGTCACTGTGGGGGTGGGCTTTGAGACACTCCTCCTAGCTGCCTGGAAGCCAGTCTTCTCTTGTTTGCCTTCAGAACAAAATGTAGAACTCTCAGCTCCTCCAGTGCCATGTCTGTCTGGACACTGCCCTGCTTCCCCCCATGATGAGAATGGATTGAAACCTCAGAACCTGTAAACCAACCACAATTAAATGTTGTCCTTTATAAGAGTTGCCTTGGTCATGGTGCTTCTTCACAGGAATGAAAATCCTAAGACCAAGACCATCTCAAGTGATTGACCTGTACACAAAATCAAGAGCAACGAAGATTTGAAGCTGGAGATTCAGTGTTGGATGTTTCTCCCATGTCAGGAATTTCCATCCCACCACAACCATGGTCCTAAAATTTGAGAATGGGAGGGGGAGTAATCTACATTCCTGAGACAATAGTTCTAAAACAAACTGAGGAAGGTGTATAGGAAACACCAGAAACATCATCATGGCAGTCACAGCCAAAGAAAACTATTTGTATTCAGTATGGTAACACAAGTGTGACTCCACCATGATACACAATGTACCTTTACCTCTGAGTGGCTTGAGTGATTCAGTCATCATTACCTAATGTAAGAGTGAGGGTTTCTGAGTGTGTACTTATAAGGTCAGCTGAGGGATTTTATTAAAGGCAAGGACACACTAATTATGGGAGAACATTTCTGTCCAGAGACACCTGTTCAAAAGTCTTGGGGTGATGGTGAAAGAAGAAAGTACTGAGGGGACCTGCTCCCCCATGGTACTGAACCTGAAGACCTTCCAGTGAGAGCAGACATGAGGTGGGAGGCAGTGATGCTGATGGCTCTGGCCTTGTGCAAACCTCTCTCTGCTAATGAGGGTATTTGTATCCAAGGTACTACCAAAGTTTAAAAAAGCAATAACAAATTTTAAAGTAAAAAAAAAAGAAAATAGATTGGAAACTAAATGCTACTATAAAAAAGCCAAAAAGTAGAACAAAAACTACTTCAAAGCATTTATGAATAAAGTAAAATTTTAGAGTAAGCTAAGGTTAATTTACATATATATGTGCATATGTGTATGTGTATATGCATATGTATACTATATCTATATGTGTAGTCAATTACCTAGGTTTTGTCAAATATACAGCAGTGGGCAGTAATGTCCTGGACCCTATAGCCTCCCAATCCCTCACTGATGCCACAGCAACTTCTGTGTATGCTATGTTTTGTATGCTTTACAATGTATTTTTCCTGTTCCTTTGTATATAGACATACACCAATACCACCATGCTGTAGGTGTTCACAGTATTAAGAATGGTAAGGTGATGTATAGGTTTTCAGCCTAGGAGCAATGGGCTATGGCATCTAATTTTGTGTAAGTATGCTGTGTGCTGTTTGCACATTCATATGATTTCCTAGCAATGCATCTCTAAATGCATCCCTATAGTTAAATGATGCATGAACATGATGCAATTTTATTTTTGCCATAGTATATCAATATGTTTAGGTCCCAGGGAAGCAAATGTGGATTTGTTGTGGTCGGAACCAGCAGGCTTTGTCAGTGTGTGAAGGGCTGGGTAGATGAGGTTGACTTTGGACGGTGCATTGTGCAACACGAATTTATGTAAGAATTTCCCCTCTTTGCACCTTGCCCTTCAATATTATTCCTCAGAGGCGGTGTTAGTTACTTGTCTCGGTGCTTTGACTAGATAGAAAATAACTTAAGGAAGGATGAGTTCATATTGCTTATGGTGCAGGGAGGCATAGTCCATCACAGTGATAAGAAAGAGGCAGCTGGATACATTGTGCCTTTAGTCAGGAAGTGGAGAGTAATGCCTGCCTGCCTGTGTTTCACCAGTTTCTTACTTTCAATTCATTCCAGGACCCTAGCTTATGGATATACAATATATGGAATATTGCCATTTAGAGAGTGGGTCTTCTACCCTCCATTAACCTAATATAGATAATCCTTGTCAGAGGATAATTGCTAAGGAGATTCCAAATGCTATCAAGTTGAGAGTCAAGATTAACCATTACAGAGACCATACGTATGCTCCTTGCACTCTTCAAAGTCAGCGTTGTGCTGGCCACCTGGTACATGCCCTGTCCATCCTCATCCTCTTCCCCATTCTTGTCTCTGCTCAGCTGTGCCTTAGGGACTTCATGCTCTAAATTTGTCATTCTATTGTACCTTCATCAACAAGGGACCACCAGATTCCTGTTAGGTTGAAACAAAGGAAGAATGACAACTCTTGATCTGTCTGCCTTTGTGGTTTGACTGTTGAGAAATAGTAAATAGAATGTTATTTCTTTAGAGAGATCCTTTTTTTTTTATTTTTCAAATAGCATCTTGCAAGTCATGTCCTACCTGAAGTCAAGTGTAAGCATTCGGCTCAGACTCACGGTAAGAGAATTCAGATTTCTATAGCTTTTGACAGTTTTAATTGTTTGGTTACATGAGCTGCTTTAGTCACACTAGAATATCAGTTAGGAGGAGTAAAGTTTCCTTTGCCCCTTTGCCTTCTATACCTAATATTTTTATCTCCTCAGGGTGCAAGGATAAATCTGAGTGTTTGACAAAGTAACACAAAGATTCAAGTCTATGTACCTGATATCTTTTGTATCAGTTAAAGTAGTTTCCGTATGTTGATCTCATAGTTGAATACTGCTTCTTCTGAGTTTTTTCCCCCTTCTCAAAGAAAGATATTTACCTTTAGAAGACCTTCAGTCTCCTGATTTTTAGGAGGTGCTGTCTCCCTGGTAGGTCCCTTGTCTCTCCACTGTAATATCAAAGGAAGTTTTTGTGATAGTGAAAGATTTCTGTGTCTGTGAAGTCCAATATGTCCTCTACCTGCCTTTGTGGTTACCAAGCCCTTGGAATATGACATCTGTGATTAAGAAGAGAAATGTTTAATTCATTTAATTGAAGCAAGAGTTAAGCAGTCTAGTAGCACCCATGTTAGCACTGTGACACTAATTTGGAATCTTAGAATGACTTCCTTGTCAATCATCCTGTTCTGTAAAATCCTCAGTCTCAATGGTTGAAATTTGAAACCATTAGACTTCCCAAGAAGCATGGGCAGTTTAGAGGGATGCTTGCTTTCTGCTGTGAGTCATTTAAGTTTTAGGAGGTTTACGTCAGTCACTAAAGACATGGCTATGTCAGTGACTTCGCCATGGAAAATACTTTGACATCTTGATTTTTACAAGCCTCAGGTCTGGCTACAAGGTGAGGAAACCCTGCCTCACTCCTGTAAGTCATCTATTTCAGTACTAATTCTGTGTGACAAACTCTTTGGCTCACAAGTCAAACAAGCTTAAGCTCTCTGGGTTCAGCTTATCTTGGTTGACTATGGCTGAATTTGTCTCCAGCTTCCAGGTTCAGATCTTGTGTCCTATGCCTTGGGGTGTGTTGTAATAGAGATGTCGAATGCTCAAGGAACTCACAAAGTTAGGTCTAAAAAGAAAAGATAGAATACTATCAGGTGTGTACTAAATAGGGTGTCATCTATCTTCACTGCAGTAATGTGAAGAGCTGTGATTGGCCTATCTCTGTTACACACACACACACACACACACACACACACACACACACACACACACACACACACGATATGTTTGCTTATCTTTCTCCTCACTCATTTCCACCCATGCCTGCATGTGTCTCATTTTTCTCTTCTGGTAATACCAATGGAATAAACATTTTTTTTTTAAAAAAAGAAACATTTTCTATTCCTGAAAAGATGGTACTTAACAGTGTGACATCTCTTTACTTCCATCTTTGAGAAACTGTTTCTTAATCATGCTTTTTAATGGCAAACGAATCAGCTACTGTGGTTAACTAGAAATGATATTGCTAATTCTGATCTTTAATAGCTTAGTTGATATTCCAAGGATGTAATAGAAGAATAAGTCTAAATGCATCAATTTCATTATCTTTTCTCTTTCTCTTAAAGCCTTTCATGTTAATTTCCATAAAAATACAATAATTCCACATCAGTTTATCTGGATTTATCCCATTTGGAGCTTAGCAGTATCTGTCTAAAGTCATTGCAGCTTAGTAAAATCATTCAAGATTCTTAGATGCCAAATCTTTAAATGAACGATGCACATTTTCTTTTACTTTTTCTTTTTTAAAGAAAAAAGTAGGTTAGAGAATCATGAGTGAGCATGAACCATGACTCTATGTACATAAAGAAGTGCTGCGGTTGTATCTGGGCAGAGGGGGAAGGAGGATGCTTCACCTCTGGGAGGATGTTTTACCTCTGGGTGCTCTCTTCATTTCATCCCTTGTGCATATTATCCTGTAGCTGAGTGCTATTCAGAAAACAGCATTATTTTTTATAACCAAAATTGTTAAAAATGAAGCCCAGTAATAACTTCAATATTTTGACAGGCTGTCACAGTTGGCAGGATAGAAAGAAACAACCTATCTCTATGACTTAGTAGCTTTTAGTTGTGAATTCCCATTGCAAAATAGGAAAGAAAACCATGAGGGTATCTTTGGGGACTCCGTAGGAATGTTTTAGTGCTCATTTTTTTCCCTTAAATTTCAGTTGTTTTCTTGGTCCTTCATTTCTATACATATCATACTCTAGAATGATCCACCCCTGAATCTGTTATAATCATTCTAGCTTTAGCTCAGCTTCCAGTAAACGATGTCATGTAGAGGAAAAGTGACTCTGCCTTCTTACTAAAGCTTCCTGGTATCTGTAGCATCATTTTATGCCATCCTAAAATGACTTTTAACTGGGCAGCAGATGTCATCTATTCTAATAGCAAAGAGTTATTTTATCAATGTCCAAATTTTTCTGATTTCTACCTGAAGATAACTTAATCTATCAGTACTAACTGCAAAAAAAGGGGGAAAATGCAAAATGTAAGTTTCCAAGGATAGGTTTCCACATTTTTTTTAATATACATGGGTCAGAATGTTATAAACAATATTACTGGATATTCATGGAAGTCAGTCTTCCTCTTTGGCCTATTAGTCTACTTTCTGAGTGTCTAACATGAACAGTCAGGACAATGTCTTTGATTATTGAGTTTCAAAGTGGTGTAGTAGGTCAACGACATGATTCAGTGGGCAAAAACACCACTGAGCTATCTGTCCCTGGGACCCACAGAGTCAAAGGAAAGAACCAATTCCCACAAGTTGTTCTCTGACCTTTACATGTTTACCCTGATGTGTACACACACACACACACACACACACACACACACACACATACACACGGGTGGGGAGGGAGAGGGATATTTAAAAAAACCACATTTTAACATCATTAGCATCATCATCATTGCATTGCAAGGCATTCACCAACTTAATAAAGCCTTACTGAGTCTCATTTTTGCTTCCTTCCAACTAGGAATTTAAAAAAAAATAGCCACTTCCTTGGATCCTAAAGTATGAAAAGGGGCTATGAGAGTAACTAGGAGAATATTTGAAATGTATGGAACTCAATATATCTGAGTAGTTTTCCCATTAATATCTGGAGAGTTGACATGAATATAGTAATAGTAGGATATTCTATTGTTTCCAGAAATAGGATAAAGGACATTGCTTTATTTTGTGAGAAAACCCACACATGACTAATCTTTAAGCCAGATTCATTTACATAACATATGACAATGTTTTTTTCATGGAACGGATGTTTAAAAGACACACTTGTACTACCACAAGCATAGGAGCACATCTGCTTTCTGGTATATCTTTCGTAGCTTTTCTTATGCCATTACAGAACATTATATTATTTGACAGCATAGGAAAAAGAATCCCCTGTTCCTGACATCAAATCACTTTAAAAGTCTGAATTAGAGTACTGTAAATCATGTAAAATTGTTTCAATTTTATTGCAATGCACTTCAGGGAATGAATTTGATTTTCTGAAGTATTTCAACAGGAATGGCCTTATTATTCACTTTCCAAGGTACTAGCCATAGTCAATACACAAACCATATAATGTTACCAAATTTTATTTTTACATTATATATTACCCCTCTGAAATTAATATCTGGAACATTTAATTCCTGTAAATGGGAATTTGCTTGATAAAAATGCATAGGATGCAAAACAAACCAATGACTATTCCATCTATTCTGTGCAATGCCACCCTTCACTCTTCAACACTGATGCATATTATTTTAATTCCACTCTCCTGGAAATTAAAGATGGAAGAATATTGCTTCCCTGAAAATTCTGAGAAAAAATAATATAATTCAGGGATATATAATGTTTTCCAGGTCCGGAAATGACTCTGACTCAGTCAGGTTAATTATTCAGTACGAGGTTCTTTTTCTTCTATTCTGGCTGTTAAACACTGCTCAGGGGTGACTGAGTAAGAATTCTATGCTATTGTCATTCAGGAGTTCAAATGAGGTGAGTTTCTTGAGTCACTAAGAAGTAAAGACAGGACTGGATCAAATCAACATAACTCATAAGGTATATCTTTGCAGTTTAGTCAAAGGATTGCAGGCCCAGTGCTGTGGATGCATAAGGTTTATTTTTCAAATTATTTTTTTTTAAAAAGCCCCACCTTCCTAAAAACTCAGTCATGACTCAGGCTGGTGACTGGCATGCCATAGTTTAGTAAGCATAATTTGAAATGGCAGAAAATTATCACATGAGTTAGGAGGTCCAAATGTAGTGCACTATTAAGGAACTAAAGCTCTCACAAGGGATTGGAAAGAGTCTTGATGGGGTATATTGATGCTTGCCAAGTAGCATCTGTCTTTAAAATGCCTGTCTGGGAAGCCTCATACCAAATTTAAACTCTTATCTTGGTTTTAGTCAAAGAAAAATATAGCCTGGCAGACCAAATGAATGCTATTTGCTTTTATCAAAAAGGCCCATGGTTTTATATTGTAACTAATTTTTGAACAAGGCCTTCTGTTTCAGTAAAAACAAAGGGACATAAAGAAGTCATCATCTTCTTAATACTTCTCTCATTTGATAATGATTGTGGGAGGAAATCATGGTCAAGACTTAACGTAATTTTATTGTAATGAAATCTTGTATTCATTACTCTGTCTATGCTTGTAGAAAGGAAACTTTGTGACCAGCATAGGTGTCTTTATAGGAAGTGAAAGTTTTCCTTAATTGCATATTGCAAACCTTCAGCTAGTTGGCTCACTGTACTCAGTGCCAAGGTCATTTTGGGAAACTCTCCCTGTCTTCTGAGAACAGTAGATGGCCAAACCTTTCGTCTTCTGTAATCAAGGCCAGGGACCAGTGTCTTAGTATCATCCACCTACACTTTCTCTAAGCCCAGATACTCTGCAGCCTTAGTGCTGGTAGAACTCACTGTAGTAATGGCTTGAATGAGACAGTTCCTCTTCATGGCTTTTTTTGTCATTTATAAAATAAAGAAAACAAGAGTGCTTCTATCAAGTTTTGTTGTGGAACATATAGAGAGTATATAATGATATATTACTTATGTACACACATATATACTCTCTCTCATGAAGTAGCTACTGGGACCTTGGTTCTGGGAAAAAGCCTGCTGAATTGAGTCTCATGATGTGTGTGTGTGTGTGTGTGTGTGTGTGTGTGTGTGTGTGTGTGTGTGTGTATGTATGTATGTGTTTGTTTGTGTGTGTGATTTTCTTAGGATTTATTGCTGTGAAGAGACACCATGATCAAAGCAACTCTTATAAAGGAAAACATTTAATTAGGGCTGGTTTTTAGTTCCAGAGGATTAGTCCATTATCATCATGGTGGGAAGCATGGAAGCAAGCAGGGAGAATTGGTGCCAGAGGAGTTGAAAGTTCTAAATCTTGATCTGAAGGCAGCAGAAGGGGACTAGAATTCTACACTGAGATCTCAAAGTCCAACTCCACAGTGTTAAACTTCCTCCAACAAGACCATACCTACTAATAGTGCCACTCCTTATGGGCCAAGCATTCAAACATACAGATTTATGGGAGTGATACCTATTCTAACTAACACAGTGACTATAAATTTCACTTCCTATGGAGATTACTGTCTCTTTAGAATACCCTGCTCCCCACTGTGTTTAAGGTGAATCTTTGAGATTCAACACTAGCTTGGTCCTAGGGTTGTATTTCTGCTTCACATGTGAGCCACAAAGGTATTGCCACTATCTGGCTAGCCCTTCAGAATCCCTCCATTCAATCAACCACACATGCCCCATCAGCTTTTTATCTCCTTTATCCTTTATTATGAGATATTTATTGATTTATTATGTTCCAAAGACACTCTTTGGAACAATGCAAGTTAGGAAGGTAGAAAAATGTTCTGCTACTTCAGCTTCTCTTTGAATAGATATGTGCTTATATGAGTAAACATTAGAAACTCACCCATTGGGAATTAGGCCTTAAATCTCAGGGAGAAAATGCACTGCCTTTTATGCAGAGCAGTTCCAAGAATGATAGTTCAAATGATCAGTCTCAGACAGGGGTTCAGTACCTGCCTAGCATATAAGAGGGCCTCGGATCAATCTCTAGTTCTACAAAGCAGAAGGCATCCCTGAAAAGACCTCATCCTTTCAGTGATGGCAACAGTAGTTTTTCTTCTGAATTATTCTCTAGATTATTTCTATAGTGAAAAAATCTAGGGAAACAAATACCCCAAGTGATCCAGGACACCTAATCTTTCCTAAGTTGGTTGTTATATAGACAGTTCTACTTGATGAACTATATAGCAATACATCTATTAAATTGTGATTTAAAGTTTGTATAGAGTATACGGTTCCACTGTCTTGTCTTTATAAGTTAAGTACATTCTAAGATCTCTCATATTTTAGTTGTTATGAAGATGTTATGATGACTAGAAGTAAATTCAAATTATATTTAAATGTTTAGTAACAGATATAACAGAATATTGAACAAGGGGATTTGGAGGTGGATCAACATTTACCAGTATTGGATGCTTTCGAATAGGGCCAGAGTTTGATTCCCAGCACCCACATGTTGATCTACAACCATCTGTAACTACAGTCTCAGGGTATCTAACACCCTCTTCTTGCCTCCTCAAGTGCCAAGCACTCATGCGGTACATATACACACCTTCAGGCAAAACAGCCACACACACACACACACACACACACACACACACACACACACACACACAAAATAAAAATAGATTGAATAAGAACTTGTATTGCTGCATCTGAGGAAGTATTTATAGAAATTTGTATTAACTATTGCTCATCCATTTCTCTTTCTGCTACAACTTGAGTAGGTATTATTTATGATATTCTTGTTTATTGACATTTAAATCGGCTATAATGGCCAAGCAACTCTAAATTATACACACACACACACACACACACACACACAAACATATTTATACATCTTGGAAACATTAGTAAGCTGATATTTCATAAATGATATTTACATATCATTCCATATAAAACTGTGCCTTTGTTAGTAATTTTTAATTGTGTGTAAAAACAAGATTTACCACAACACAATTAAAGAGAAAGTGAACGCTTCTGTCTCAAGGGCGAAAAAGACCCAGATCTTTGCAAATTCATAATGAACCCACAGAATATAATTTTTCCCATAATAGGAAAAGTGAGAGGTTTTCTTTTGATGCCTGGCGATTCCTTAAATACAGAATAAATACTCTAAAACTTATTTTACGACAGGAAAAAACAATTTTAAAATGTTTTTTTCCCTTGCCATTTCTATTCTGAGCAATGATGATGCATTCTCCTTTTCGAATAGAAAATTGCACACGCAATGTCTTCTGAATACCACTATACATTCAAAACTAGGGGATTAAAATACAGCTGTTTGGCCAAGGCTCAAATTCCAGCCTTCAAGCCTAGCCTGGGCTTTCAGGGTCAAGGCTGCATATGCTGAACCTTCAAAAGCTACAGAGTCAGTGACTGGTGATGTTTATTATTTTACTATGAAAAATTAAGCTCTAACAATTTTGTTTCATTAACATTTTCTTGGGAGGGTTTACCCTTAAATATAGTAGCCAAAGTACTGTGGTTTTAAAAAATTAAAAAGACAGTAAGTCAGTCAGTCCATCTGACTTTTCAGAACCACAGATTTGGTGTGAAGAAAAGCCCAGAGAACCAGAATTTGGGTGGCCTCCATGTTTTTACTTCTGCCTCTCTCTGGATGGGGAGGTTTCTTGACCTTGAACTGCTATGATAATATATAGCATAAATGAATTCACAGAGATAATCATTAATATTCCATTTTAAATATCTTTTTCCCATCTAAATCCATTTAAACACTAATGGATGGCAGAATGGGAAGCAGATGACCTTAAAATAAGTACTTTAAAAAATCATGTTTTAGTTTTTTTAACTCATTATTTCTTGGATTGTATTTGAACTTAAAGGAATGGCTTACCAAACCATAAGTAATATTCAAACCACAAAAACTTTAAATTTATTAAAAAAAACAATATCACAATGGCTAGAGACATCTGAAGTACATTTCTTCTGTGCTCAATTTGAAAAATTATAACACAATATAGTAAAAGTATCAAGTCTTCTAAGAGCAGCAACAGATCAAAGGCACAAATATGGTCTTGAACAAATTCACTGGGATAAGGTACAGCTGTAACAGTTACTAGCAAATAAATGCATGTTCAATGCTACATATTTTAAAAATATTAAGGCCTTTCCTGTAGAGATCAAGAAGACCCAATCTGTTTAAGTTGGAAGCAGATGCAGTGATAACTGAAAGACCAGTTCAACTGGTCAAATGGAATGCCTTCCTAGGCAGTGAGCATGCACTTTTTTTTTGTTTCCAAGGATCGCCTCATCAGTGCCTCCAAGCATTTAGCCCAGCTGTCTGGAGGAAAATGTGTGGCTTGCCCCTCTGATCATACTTTTCTCTCTTCAAAGGGACAGAACCTACCTCTTCGGTCACTTAGGTCACAGTCCTGTATTAATTAACACTTAGGCCACAGTATTATGTTAGTTAGTTGATTTCCTAGTTAACTCTTTTTCTGCAAGTGTCTTCTGGCTATTACGAGTGAAAATAAACTGTTATCAAGACGAATGGATCCATCAGGACACTAAAGAATCTAGTATAACGATAACAAGTTCTTCAAAAGAGTCTCTTAGTACAGAAGGCAACACACTTGTCAAATGGAAAAATAGAAAAAAATGGGTTATGTCCTTGGAGAGAACCAGGAATTGCCCTGTATAGTTGTCATGTTGCAACACAGTAAGCAAACAAGCCTACGCAAGCAATATGGACTTTGGGATTCCAACAGGAGAGGGTAGTTCTTCCAAATTGCACAGGGTACTTTCCTTTGTACCCTTACATCTTGTTCATTCATTTCCACCTTTCCTCTGACTACAAGCAAGTTCAGTGATCATATTTAAACTCCTAAAATGGTAATATAATTCTGAAAAACCAATAAATTTCACTGTACAGTGGTTTCCATATAATATATTCAACTTTATCTAATTCAAGCCCATTCTTTAAATCTCTTCAGTGTACCTCAGACACTGACAGACTCAGTCAAGGTAATATTTGTCTTGAGAGCAGTAGAAAAAAAATACAACAGCATCCATAGGAGCTGCTCAGCATCGCTAAATCCTTGTTGTATTTAAGTAGTTGGACCAGGCTAGATGTGTGTACTTTCTCACTTAGTCTTCACAGGACAATGATGTATTAAGAATCACTTTAACAGTTTTTGTAGATTGAAAATTCAGAGGCTCAAGTAGCTATAGAGAGGGGCATAGTAGGATTCAGGTGATACAGAGGGGGGAACGGAAGAAATGAGGGAGGGTTAGATGAGGGCAAGGGGTGTAACAGAAGTAAGGGTGTGGGAGGGAGAAAAAGCAGCAATACTTTCTGCAAAGTGCCTGGAAAAATATACTATTTTATAAGCTTACATAAAATATATAAACGGACTTTAAAACATGTATTTAAATT
The DNA here is from genome assembly GCA_036184795.1 of Tokudaia tokunoshimensis. Lineage (NCBI taxonomy): Eukaryota > Metazoa > Chordata > Mammalia > Rodentia > Muridae > Tokudaia > Tokudaia tokunoshimensis. Next base: position 42,066,108 of record BTHU01000004.1, on the reverse strand, counting down.
GAATTATGCCACATGGTGTGATAATGCTACTCCAAGAGCCATTCGCTATCTAACAAATATCCCAGTGCCAGGCAAGGGATGACAGAGACCAATTTCCCTCATCTTAGAGCAAGATGTTGCCTTCTGTCTGCATTTTAGCAAGTGAATGATATCTGAGGGACTTGAGCTCTTCTTACAGGACACAGCCCACCACCTTCTCTTGGTCGACAAGCTCTTGCTCTGGTTGGAATGAACATGCTGTAGTGAACAAGGATCTAATCAGATTAGGCTTTGAGAGGAAAGCTGTGCTGAGACCTGTAGGAGAAGTGTCCACCATGGGGTAGTGATACTGACTCTGAGGTTACTGTGTTTTGATTGCTATTTAGGAAAAAAAAATAGCTTGCCATTGTCTATGTCTTATCATTTCAGAGTTAATATTAGAATCTACCCTGTATCTTGACAAACTCATTTAGACAGCAGAAGTTAAGAGGCAGAAACCATCATAAAACAATTGTGCTGGAGAATAAATGGAAGCAGGGAATATTCCCACAAAGGAACAGATGCCCAATTGAGAAAATATTTCTTTGGTTGATTACATAAGAGCCCTTAGGATTATATTTTTTTTCCAGGAATTTCCTTGTAGAGGGGAAGATAGGCACCCAGGGGAATCCTCATGCCAGACGAGAGCCTCATCTCACCCCAGAAAAAAGTCCAAGGTCTGATAACATGGACTAACAATGAAATGTCCATATGTGTATTTCCTGGTGTTTACCTTTTCTATAAACTGTGACAGTGCTACGGGCAAGAGAGAGAGTAGCTAAGAATTTCTCCCTCCCAGTTTGGCCAAATCTTAAAAATATCCACTTCCTTTGATCAGTTCCAATTTTCCAGGTTTTTTTTGAATCATTCAGAATGAACAGACAGAGGTTCTCATAACAGTAGTATTAATTAGTAAACAAGTTGCAGTAAATTAAGGTGCAATTTAACGAATAAGAGTAGAGTATGTGAGGGCTGAGTACACGTTTGTATACTGGTTTATTAGGTTGCTCATGCATCAAATGTATATTTAACTAGCCTGGGTTGCATGATTGAAAATTATATTCTTCAGTATTAGGTCTTGATTTAAAATAGCTTACTGATCATTTGGGGAGATGTCTGTAAGAAAGAGCCAGGACATGAAAACAAAGCTTTGATTACTCACTCATTTATATGTGCAATTGTTAACATGCAAATTAGAAACTTTAGCACCAGTGTGGATTGAAATAAAGAATAAGACATTAGAGGCTGAGAGTGAATCTCTAGAATAAACACTTAGTGAAGTAGTAGAATACACACTTAGAATATCCCAGGTTCTGAGTTCAATCCCCAGCACACAGATAAGCAGTCAGGAAAGACTCAGAAAAAAAGAAAATATGATAAAAATTCTGGTAGACCTCGTGGAGGAAACTTTAACTCTCACTTAGATGATCATTCTAGAAGTGCTGCTCAGGTTAAGGCCTGACAAGAGACAAATCAGAAGCAAACAAGAAAAGGAGAACTTGGTTTATGCTAGGGACTGTAGTGGGCAGAGACCAAATAAGAAAGTGTGGCTCTGTTTAAATACAAAAGCAATCCAGGATGGTTACAGTTTGGAATGTGGGTGGATACATAGAGAGTGGTCAGAAGAAGTTATGGGAGCCCAAGGACTGAGAAAGAGAAGAAAAAGTTAAACTCCACCTCTTTAGCAATAGAAATGGTTGCTGAAAGCCAAAGAGGAATAGACAGATGTGTTACATAAAAAGCCTGCAAACTTTACCTCTGTTCTCATTGAGAAATAGGAGGTGTGGCCCCTTAGTGGGACTCTTGGGTGCCCCTTGAATTTCACAGACATGCTTTCATCAAAAGAGTCTCCCCCATCTTGAATGGTACAGGGTTAGCTCATAAGGGGATACTAAGTATGAAGAAGGTGGGATGACCTCTTCACAGAACAAATGATTCAGCTTTAAAGAACCTATGGATGTGAGCAGAGCTCTGAGAACCTTCAGGCTGTGTGCCTGAGCACTGTCCTCTGAGTTGCTAGTCCTCGTGTTGAAACCACGTCTGAAGCCAAATTGTGTTTGGAGTAAACACTGGTCACTCTGGTTATTGTGCAGACTCCCCATTCACCTATGGAACCACGGAGAACCAGACCACACCTGAGCATTCTGCATGCCCAGTGAAGACTACTACGGAACAAGGAGGAAGTCACAGGGATGCAATTGCATGGTTGAATCTGCTGACTCAGTCCCCTGGACTAAAAGTTCAGGGTGGGGCTGTGGGGAGAATTTTCTGAACTAGACATTCAAAGTTTTCTCAGGTTTTGTTCCTGTATCTTAAAAGGTCCTGTTATCTTCATGCCATGTTGGATATTCTGATGGAGAGAAAAGACTAGACAAACTCGACTTCTTCCATTCACCACAGCTTCTCCAAACAAATGAGTGTGGGTATCCTAAATATTCAGTTCTAGCTGAGCTCTCAGTGGCTAGAGCAGCATGGGAAGCCCTAACCATATATCCCGGGGAAGGACCGGGCAGCATAGAGTAGACATCCAATAGTTGAGAAAAGTAAAGAATTGCTATTTCAAGCTTTCATGCTTCGAGGTGGTTGTTTGTGCAAGGAGGGGTAGTTGAGGGAGTGAAAGAAACACAGATCTGCATGGGCTGGAGAGGAATTGGACTCATGCAGTGGATGAGGAAATGAACATTTTAAGTAGAGAACAATCAACAACAGCAGACGTTATAAAAAGATGTGATGGCGTGCCAGACTTAGTATGAGCATTTGAGCATTGCTTATACTGTCAGCTAGCAAAGTAAATGTTTCTGACTTGTAAGGTGTCTTTAGTTTTTAAAAGGGAAACTTTCCCTTTTCTTTCCTATACCCGCAAAAGAAACTGTACCCTGAGCATTCTGCAGTGTACAGTCCTTGTCTTTATCCACCACTTGTCATGAGTTTGGAGCTAGCTAAGGTCCCCTTGGTTCTCTGTCCATTGAACCTTGCCCAAGCTCACTGTTGTGGTATTGATGTGAACGAACTATCCCTCAACATGTCCTGTGTTGGGAGCTTGGTCTCCAGCATGGTGATGTTAAGACATGGTGGGAGTTTTAAAGGGGAGGGTAGTGGGATGTTTTGAAGTCATTGGAGGCATAGAGGTTCCACAGGAATCTCATTTTCTCTCTGGCTTCCTGTCTCACCATGTGATTTCACCTTGGTGCATATTTTCCTGCCATGATGCCATTCACCCTGTTGCAGTACAGCTAGCAAGGCATTTCAGTAGCCAACACCACACCGTTTAGATTATTAGCCTGTAAAATTCAAGCTAAATAACTCCCTGTTCTAGATTAAAGTTCTCAGCCCCAGGTAGTCTGCTAGAACAGCCAAAATGGATGAACGAACACCCTTTGAACCTTCCACTAATCAAAAGCGGCTTAAATAAGTGCAGCATACCAGTCACAGGGCCCTATATATCAGGTTTTTACTTCCTGGCTCTTTATTTTTTTTTTCCTTTAGAAGTGTCTTCTGTGTTCATTAACATCTGTTGCAACATGGGCTATCTTTTTGTTTTAATCTCCCACTGATTTTTAAGTTGCTATTCAATTGTAAGTCTGGCGCTCTTTTAAATGGCCCCTTGAAATGACTGAAATTAGGTAAGCACTTATCCGTACTCTCTACAGGGCACTGCCCCAGGACCCTGGGCATGCTCACATTGTGAATTCTCATTTGGGACCAACATCTCAATGCTCCCACTGAGAGCCTTGGCAGACTCAATCACATGTTCAGCCGCCCTTCTGTTGTTAGTTTCCTTAAGGGCTGTAATTTGACTGCCGTGAGTTCTGGCTCTCCTTCTTTCTCCTGGCTCATCGAAATTGTTGGAAATTGGCCTGAACTGCAAATCTTGGGAACTTGAAAGAAGAGTCCATCTCATTAGTTTTCCCCTGGATTACCCACAGGCCATGATGAATTCATTGAGTTTAAAAAAAAAATGCCTAGCCTCAAATGATTAAAGTATTAAGATATTATTATTTTCTCTTAGAGTCATGTATCATTATGCTATCAAGTCGATTACACTTGGCACTTGATTTTTATGATTTGGGGTAATTTAAAGATTCTTGAAGAGTTCTATTATTCCTAGTTCTATTATTTTTAATCAGAAAACATATCTGAACCCATTGAGGTTAAAATATCTGTTTAAGTGCAAAGAAGGACATACAGTTTAAACTACAGGGCACTTACAAAGCTTGTACCAAGTTAATAACACGGAATCTGCTTTAGTTCTCAAATCAACTCATTAGGAAATAAGAAAAGGAAATTCTGCTGAGCTTTAGACTTTCATAAAGTGAACAAGCACCTTCTTTTTTATTATAAAGCAATACATATTTGCATCTATAATAATACGGTGAAAGTGATGACTCCCGGGATATGAAGCAGGGTATACTTTATGTACATGATTAAGCAAATTACTCCAAAGGCCAGGGAACTGAAAGGCACACAGACTAAATTAAGATACTTTAAATCACTTGGTTCATTAAATCAATTTAAACACATAATGACAAGAAAGAGGCAAGAAACAGACAGGGCAGGGGAAGTGCCAACCGAGCAGGAGGCTACTAGTGGGACCTGGCTTATGCAATGGTTTAGATTTTACTTCTCTCTTAAAACTGGGGGTGTGGTTATGAGAACCAAAACTAAGGTAGCCACAAAGCAAGTTCTTGCAGGTGGATGGCAGAAAGATTAACGCACACTTTAAAAAGAGGCTTATGTGCCAGGGTACAGTTAAAAGTAAGCAGTGAGTCTAGTGAGACACAGAGAGCTTCATTCGCTAGAATGAATGTCATTAAAGGTTGGGCAACTGAAAGCCCAAGACTGAGCATCTTGGGACCTCGTACGTGTTTAGCTTAGGATTTGTGCTAGATACTTAGAGCTTGCATGCTCTCTTCTAGGCACTACTAATTTGCCTCAGAGGTTGCTAATGACTTACTATGACAGTAATTCGGGTGTCGACTTGACAGGATTAAGGAATGTCTAGAGCACGGGCTAAGTATTATTTTGTGGTATGTCTACGCAGGTATTTCCAGCTATTTGTGGTGTGTGAATTAACATAGTGAATGGAGAGGATCTACTCTCAGTGTGCATGGATGTCATCAGAGAGACAAACGGATCCAGAATCTTTTCTTTTCGTTCCTACGTCTGAGACACTGCTCCTCTAGCTCCCAGGTCCTCAAGCTTTGAGTCTCTGGCTGGAAATAACACTAATGGTGCTCTGACTTTGCGGCTTAGGGTCTGTACCATCTCATGCCCCTGCAATCCAAATGCTGTCCACCTTACAAATGGCCTATCAAGAAATTTCTCAGCTCCTGTCATGCTGTGAGCCCATTTCCTTAACAGATTTCTTCTCACATCTATACCTCCATTCACATCTGTCATACTTGGTCTGTTTCTGGAGAACTCTGACTGATAGATGCATCTAAAAAGGACATACAAAAGTTCTTCCTGTTTCAAAAGCTCCCTATTTGTTCCTTATCTTTACCTAACACAGCCGACGAATTTTCATGCACTATAAAAAAGTAAATTAGTCAGTATAAATTCCTGGCATGTGCATCCTACTTCTGTATTCCACAGCAGAATTAAATATTCTGGAGCACAGCAAAAGGCACACTTTTTATTTTTTTTTTGTTGTTGTTTTTTTAGTTACTAAATAGAAATTAAACTTCTACACAGTGGACAAATCCTAATGCTCAGGTTCGGGCAGGGAAAGGATAAACATGACCTATTGTAGCTTCGACTGAAGTTTGAATGATGAAGTTTCCATTCGTGGTGATGTTATCACACAATTTTAATTTTTTTTCTCATACTGAATTCATCTTTAGGGCTTTGATATTAATCTTTGGTATTAAGAAGGCCAGGCTTAGGGGACCCTGTAGTTATATTTGAGTTCACTGTCATGGTGAAAACAAAGTGATTACCCACGGACTGTAGGCTGTCCCTTTTAATGTCAGAGGAAGGCAAGTATAATAAAGGCAGGAACTGTGGAGGACACATTCAGCAGTGCGAAGTGAGGTCCTTTTCGATTACTCAAAGAGTAATGCTACCCAGTGTTTAACTGAAATAAAGGTTACATCAAGTGCACATAAAGGTAAGTAAGCCCTATCTCAGAGGAAGCAGAAGTGGAAAGGGGGGGGAGGTAAAGTGACAACAACAAAAACAAACAAAGGAAAGAGGAGAGGAGGAGGAGGCAGGGAGGGGAAGGAGAGGAGGAGAAGGAGAGGAGGAGGAGGAGGCAGGGAGGGGAAGGAGAGGAGGAGAAGGAGAGGAGGAGAAGGAGAGGAGGAGAAGGAGAGGAGGAGAAGGAGAGGAGGAGGAGGAGGCAGGGAGGGGAAGGGGGAGGAGGAGGGGGAGGTGGGCGAGGAGGAGGATGACAAGGAGCAAACAGGAAAGTATTTGTACCTCCTCATAAGAACTTCAGGTTTAAAAACATAACTATCTAAAACATTAGAATTAAAATATAATCATCAGTGAATATAAACACTTTACTTCCTTATCTAACATTGTAACATTTTGCACTATTTTAAAGACCTAGACTGATGATACTTTCAGGTGCAGGTGTTTCTCTTTAGCTCTCTGTGCTTTCTTTGAGACTAGGAATCAGTTTGTAGCCCAGGCTGACCCAGCAGTAGTGGCGCACACCTTTAATCCCAGCACTTGGGAGGCAGAGGCAGGCAGATTTCTGAGTTCAAGGCCAGCCTGGTCTACAGAGCGAGTTCCAGGACAGCCAAGGCTACACTGAGAAACCCTGTCTCGAAAAACCAAAAAAACAAAACAAACAAACAAAAAACCAAAACAACTCACTACTTAGCTTGCCCCTGGGCTTGAACTCATTCAGTCCTCCTGCTCAGCCTCTCACGTGCTGGGATTACAGGCACAGATCACCAGGAGAGTTCTTTACTACTGAGTTACATCTTCAGCCTTTTACTTAGATTCTTGCTCTTATTTTAGATTTAAAAATATGAATTTTATAACCTTTCTATTCCCCACTTGAAATGTTAATTCTGTTGGGAGAAGGCTTTCTTCATCACAATGCCTGCAAAATTATCCTTCCTCTTACTATTAAAACCAGACCTCTAAAATATACATTTCTTACCTTTCACGTTATCAGCTTTGCCATTTTATGAATAAAGAACTTAAGTAAATGAGAAATAGCACCAAACTGTGAATTTTAAGTAATTTATATCTGATGATTAAGCCCTAGTTTGAAACGCATTAAAATTTCACATGGAGGAGGTGTGTCTGCTTATGTAGCATTCTTCTGTATGTAAAAAAACTACAGGAGCTAAAAAAGACTGAGAATCATCGGTCAGAGTTTCTCTGCTGTGCAATTAATTCCTGTTTAGTTCGGCGACTCTGAAAACTAAGCTTCCCATCTGTTAGTAACAGAGCAAAAGGGAGATGAATTGGGAAGATATTTGCTGAAACATGAATTTCAGTTTTTCACTCAAAATCACTGCAGCTCCTGCAAATAGCCAAGCCTTGTTAACACGTGATCTCCAAAGACATCAATAAGTCAGAATTACCCAACCACAAGGAGGGACAGGGAAAGTGTAGGGTTGATTCACAGTGTCCTGCCTTGTTACCTAACCCTTTGAGATCAGGAAAGATGTTTTTGTAAAATCTAGAAAATTTTCTTCACAATGTATTTAGAATTCATCAACAACAGTCTCGGTTTGTAAGATTTTGCTTTCCTGAAACATAAATTTTACTGGATACATTTCCTGTACTATTCAGTGATTTTCAAACAATGTTTACTTTGTAGGAAATTTCAAATGTTAGATACTTTATTGTAATTTTTTTTGAGTATTTCCCTTGAAAAATTGGTTATGCTTTTCATACATATTTTACAGTTATTTTAATTTTGTACTTTCTATATTTTTAACTCTTTTATTATATATTTATGTCGGATATAAATCATCTCTTCCTTTCCTCTACACCCTCCAATCCCTCCTATATAACCCTTCTTGCTCTGCAACTTCATAACCACTTTTCCATTGTTATTATATGTATATTATATTCTTTTATATTACTAAATACGACCTGTTCAGTCTGTGTAATATTACCTGTATATATTTTTTTCAGGGCTGACCATTTGGTATTGGATACCAGTTGGTATACTCTTCCCTAATAAGATTATTTCTCTCAGTGTCTGTATTCTACATTTCCTGTAGTTTCTTGAGTACAGTTGAGGCCCCCTGGGCTTCCCCCAGTTCACCTGAGCACGACTAGTGCTGTCGCTCTTACTCAGCTCATGTTCAGGCAATCACATTAGTGTCACTTTATGGGTTCAGCTTCTGACATTAGTAGGAGTCACATCATCACAGCAAACTCCCAGATTTTTGGGCTTTTACAGTCTTTCTGCTTCTTGGCCTGCAATGTGACCTGAGCCTTGGGTGAAAGAGTTGTTTTGCAGCAATATCTATTGGAACTGGACTCCACAGCTCCACATTTTGATTTTTTGTTGTTCTTTGTAAGGCTGAGCCATCAAATAAAAAGAAGTTTCCTTGATGATGGGTGAAGACTACATTTATTTAAGGATCTTATATTCTCAAATAGTTAAAATATAGTTAGGGTTTATGCTGGTTTAGCAAGTCGCCATTGCAGGTTCTCCTATATGATTAATGACCACATTAGGCCAGGTTTATGTTGCTAAAGTACCATGCATTTCAGAAACAAGGAACAGAGGTCCCTGAGCTAAACTGACCTGAAAGTCTTCTCAAAGAGAACTAGCTTCCGTTGCAGGAGAAGGTAACTTTCAAGCATCTAAAGGAGGAAAGCAATCAGATCAACACTTCTATCCAACTATGATACCAATGGACACAGCAAAGACCAGCATGGTATGAAAACTGTAAGGTTGTAGTGATACTTATACCTTGGTGGTAACCAACATTTCTCTAATGGGAACTAATGCCTATATTCTAAAATATTTATTTTTCAAATTTTAAATATGATTTGTAGACTTCTTAATTGCTATTTTCTCTGGTATTGAAAGAGTATGTGTGTGTGTGTGTGTATACATATATATATATATATATTCAAAATATACCATGTTTGAGGATGGAATTAAAATGTAAACACATAAGTGTAACTTTGTGAATTCATGCATAAGATGATGATAATAAGATGATGTAAAACTTTCTACATGTTATTCCTCACTGACTTATTACTACACTCATGCTTTTCTCTCCATTTTTGCTCTACCAGAGTCCATTTCCCTATCGGTGGGTCCAAACCTTTAGTTTTCAGTTATTAAAGCTAAAATTCCTGTGCTTCATGAAACCTCTTTCACCAAAGTCTTCTCATGTGGTCAGCTCAATGGTGAGTCCTCTTTACAGCACCATCAAAACATCCAGGAAATAAACATTCCTCACACCTCCTCTGTAGTTGCCCAGGTCTAGGCGCTGACTTTTCTCTCTGAGTTCTACCCCACCCTCTCTGCTTCTCAGGCCTTAGAGCTGTTGGGAAGATGCCAGGGCAGTTGTTATCATTTCTGTGCTCCAGACTTTCCTGTGCCTCCCCAAAGTACGGACAAAGTAATCAGCCAAAGCCTTAGTCGGGATACAAGAAGGCAAGGGAAGCCTATTGTATTCCAGACATCTACTCATGGCAATGTTTTTTTCTTATTTGCTGGTGCTCAAACATTTGTTATTACTAGTATCTATTTGGAAAAATTACCACAGCAATTCTTTTATGGTAAATCTGCTGATGAAAGGAACTTTTAATTTTTCTTCATGTGAGGATGTTTTAATATTCTCGTCATTCAATGTGTTTCTCTTTCTCTCTCTCTCTCTCTCTCTCTCTCTCTCTCTCTCTCTCTCTCTCTCTCTCTCTCTCACACACACACACAAAACACACACTATAAGGTTTTAGATAGTTAATTAAAAATCTGCTTGCTTCTTTTCAGAGAGGTAACCCAGACTCAGAAAGAAAACATTAAATGCTTTTCCTTCTGCTTGATTTTAATCTTTAGATATGTGTGTTTCATTTAGGATTACCATGGAAGTTAGGTACCTGGTAAGGGACCAAAAGGGAAGAAGGGGTCTTTCAGTGAAGGACATAAAAAGTGTTTACGTCAAACTGGCTTTAGGTAAAAAATCATATATCTTTCAAATTATTTTCCCAAATGCTGTATTTTTCTCTTGTTTTTTCCAATAATCTTTTTGTATTTCCAGAAGGGAATTTTAACTAGAAAATCTCCTGTGGTACTGTTGTTGGGCTTATCTTATTTAATATTTTGTTCTGCATTTATGAATTTATGACTTTGTAGCTTTTCGGTCAATTCTGGGAAAATCCAGTCATCAATTTTTTAATATGTTTTAAGGCCCATTTACTTTATTCTCTCCTTCCACAAACCTGCTGATGATAAGTGTGCTACTTGCTTTTGCTTAGTCTCACAAATACTCCTGAGTGCTCCCCCTTCCTCCCCCTCCCCTCCCAATCCCCCCCTTCGCCTCTCCCTCCCCCTTTCCCTCTCCTTTCTCTCTCCACTCTCTCTCTTTCTTCTTTTCTTCTTCCTTTCTTCTATTTACTTTCTCTGTTTTTTCATCTAGTTTCATTTATCTTCATATTGAGAAATTCTATTTTTCCATTTTTAACTTGATCAACTCTGTCTCCTCCATTCTTTTGGCTACTCCTGGTTTACCATCTTAACAAATCTTTAGCTCCAAAATATTTGTTCTGTACTCCTTTGTACTTTCTATTTCATTTTTTAAATCATAATTTTGTTGCTCATATTTGTTGTAAGTTGTTGATAACAGTTGTGGAATCCCCTTTACCTCAATTTGTCTTATCACCTTTGCCTGACAAACTCTCTGATATTTTTTTTCTTAAATACTTTTGCCTGTTGGCAACTTTTTTTATTGGATATTTTATGTATTTACATTTCAAATGTTATCCCCCTCCAGAATCCCCTCTCCCATACTCCTTCCCCCTGCTTCTATGTGGGTGCTCTCCCTTCACCCACCCACTCCCAACTCACCACCTTGGCATTTCCCTACACTGGGGCATCAAGCCTTCACAGGATCAAGGGTCTCCCCTCCTACTGATGCCAGACAATGCCATCCTTAGCTACATATGTGGCTGGAGCCATGGGTCCCTCCATGTGTACTCTTTGGTTGGAGGTTTAGTCCCTGGGAGCTCTAGGGGGTCTGGTTGGTTGATATTGTTGTTCTTCCTATGGGGTTGCAAACCCCTTCAGCTCCATCAGTCCTTTCTGTAACTCCTCCATTGGGGACCCTGTGCTAAGTTCAATGGTTGGCTGTGAGCATCTGCATCTGTATTGGTCAGGGGCTGGAAGACCCTATCAGGGGACTGCCATACCAGCCTACTCTCAGCAAGCTCTTCTTGGTATCAGCAATAGCATTAGGGTTTGGTGTCTGAGATGGGATGGATCTCTAGGTGGGGCAGTCTCTGGATGGCCTTCCTTTAGTCTAGGTTCCATTTTTTGTCTTTGCATTTCCTTTAGACAGGAACAATTCCAGGTTAAATTTTTGAGATAGATGGGTGGCTCCATCCTTCAACTGGGGGCCGTGCCTATTTACTGGAAGTGGTCTCCACAGGCTCTCTCTCCCCTTTGTTGTGTATTTTGGCTAATGTCATCCCTATTGGGTCCTAGGAGCCTCTTGCTTCCCTAGAGTCTGGGAATTTCTAGTGGCTACCCCCAGTTTCCCATTCCCTACTGCTACATATTTCTATTCAATTTCCTAACCCTTTGTATTTCTCTCCTATCCCTTCCCATTCCTGATCCTGCCTCCTCTTCCCTCCCCCTGCTCCCTTTCTCCCATGTTCCCTCCTCCCTCAACCTCCTTTGATTATTTTGTTCCCCCTTCTAAGTAGGATTGAAGCATTCACGTTTCAGTCTTCCTACTTCTTAAGCTTCATATGGTTTGTGGGTTGTATTGTGGGTATTACGAGCTTTTGGGCTAATATCCACGTATCAGTGGGTACATGCCATGTGTGTTCTTTTGTGACTGGGTGACCTCACTCAGTATGCTATTTTCTAGTTCCATCCATTTGCCTGTGAATTTCATGAAGTCATTGTTTTTAATAGCTGAGAAGTACTCTATTGTGTAAAATTACCACATTTTTTTGTATCCATTTTTCTGTTGAAGGACATCTGGGAATAAGGCTGCTATAAACACATTTTTTTTCAGCTCTAACAGGTCTAATGCTAACATTACTCAGGTCAGGGCACACTGAGTACCCTTTCGAGCAGTATGTTGTATTTCTTGTCTAGTTTGCTATTGGGACTTTTATGTCTAGTGTTTGTTTGTTAGCTTCATATATGGGATTTAGGCACTGATGGATCACAGAACCCATCTTGGAAAATGGGCCTGGGACATGAAATTAAGATCAAGTGCCTGTGATCAATTTGAGGCTCTTAAACTCTTAATCCATAGCTAAGTACATATATATAGTGTTATTCTATTTCTATAAGAAAATACATGGCAAAATATGGATTGTTTGCATAGAAATAAGTTACAAATAGATCTCAAAACGTTAGCTAATGAATATAATTTGGATGATTTCAATTTTTGACTCTATGTGCCCTAAGTAATAGACTAAAGCTCCAAACATCTAACTTGGTTGTATAAAGTTGTGCTTTAGGAATTTTGTTTCTTGGATCAATAATCCTAAATAAAGTGCTTCAAAGTAACCCATTTAAATGATAAAGACATTCTGATATTTCTATTTCTAGACTCTTACAAGAATTAAATTTAACACATTTTTGTAAAGAAGCAATCTGTTTTCTGTTTCTTTCTCATATGCTTTATCTTAGCATCAATTTAAGTTTTAGGTAAATTGATTCAGAATCTAGTTCACATTATTTTCAAATCAGTATTTTCATAATAAATATTAAATATATTCCATATCCTTCAAGTCTCTTCTCCTTTTTAATTTTTTTTTCCTCTGCGGTTACTATTCAAAGTAAAACAAACCTTTGGAATGATAATTTCTTTTTTCTAATAGACTTGAATGACATGGTATATTTTCACATCATGTTGCCATAGTTACCAAACCTTTTAGCTCATCTTCATTTAAATATGCTCAGTATTAAATAGAAATGTGACTTAAGCAATTTGAAATGCTCTGTAATTTTTGTTTAAAATAGTATTTATATGATAAGTCTCAAGTTTGTTCTTTCAAGGAGAATAATTGCAAGAGACTCACTGGCTGTGAAGCACACACCCATCATTCCTGTAAATCAAGTCTTTTTCTTTTTTCTTTTTTTTTTCAAATAGGATATCATTTGGCCGAGAGAGTTTCTTACATCTGTGTAGGTATTTGTTCCACTGACTCTCACAAGGAATTATTTTTATTTTTCAACATAAACTCTAAGACGACTGGAATTGGTACTGAGTCCTTTTTATAAACATTGGCAAACTCACACTAGTATATTACAACACCATTTACTTGATTAGGTCTCTCTCTGTGTGTCTCTCTATCTTTCTACCCCTCTCTCTCTCTTCCCTACTTCCTGCCCTCCCTCCCCCTTTCCTCTCTTCCTCTTTCTCTCTGTTTCTGACTGTGTCATCTTGCAGGGAGGAGGCAAGAAGCTAGCTGACTTCTACTCTGGAGTATTCAGGATCTGGGGAGGAGGCAGTGGTTTGATAGGAACTCAGCAATTGCAACCCTAAAGCATAAATTGTGTCAGCTATGTCTGGGAGCCTTCCCCCTTTGGGGTTGGGGTTAGGAGTTCCCTATGTGCATAAGTATGCATGTATATGGTACGTTGAAATCATCTTGGAATAGGACTGTCATGATGATTTTTCACAATCCAGGTGGATTAAATACTGTCAACAACAACTTGACTGGCTTAGAAATAGAAGACAATCACCCTCAGATATTGCCAACGCAAAATAGAAACAAAAGTCTTTAAGTAAGTAGCAATATCACTTCACTTGATAACTCTTAACTTTTTGATAACTTGTCTTGAACTTTAAATATGATAACTTCAATACTATGGAATGGGAAAGCATAGTGACTATAAACATATTCTTCTAATGTCTGTTCATGTAAAAACATATGTAAATGTGTAAGTACTACTGAATTCAGTCTAAAACAATGCCTCATTCCCTATTAATAATTTTCATTAAAATGGATGAGGGTTTACTTAGGTCAAACTATTAGATCTGATCCTAACTACATATAAAATGCAATGTCCAGTAAATGACCCTGGATAATCATTCATGTAGAAATATTGCAGTGATATATAAGAAATGTTATTAACAGCAAACTCAATTTTCCACAAATTTGAAAATCTTTATTTAAAAAATCAGCTGTCCACAAATTTTAATGTACTGTCTAATCCCCCTACTTCCACCTTTTCCCAAAAGAGAATACTAATCATAATTAACAAATCAAGGAATGGAAAATTTGAATAATCTTTTACTTTAAGTTTCAGGATCTACAGAGTGACAGTCACTGCTTATTGCAAATGGATCCTGATCTTATTTCAGTCTTCAGAAAAGCAAAACCAATGATAAATAAATTAAACTTGACCTTTCCATCTAAGCGAGGCTGGGGGAATAAAATATTTAACAAGTGTAAGAAAGAAAGCAAACAAGACAGCGATTGCCCTTAGTTTATTTGATGTTTCCTGAGAGATGCCTTTCTAGCTTACCCACTTAGCCCTTTAGGAGACAGAGCTTAAAGAGTAGCCCTTTGGAGTCAGGTCAGTGGATTGCATGTATAAACTTGTGATCCTGGCATTAGGGAGCTAAAACAGGGATAGTCTGAGTTATGCAGTGAGACCCTGTCTTTAGAACTCCTCAGTGATATCCCAGAAGTCAGTAGTGGCAAGAAAGAACTATTATTATTATTATTATTATTATTATTATTATTATTAATTTGTTATAATAATAGTCTTGATATGTCAGGTAGGCTGGCTTTTAGCTGGGTTTGTAATCCTGCCTCAGCCTTCCAGTGAGCTGCGTCTACAAAGCTGTGCTGTCATGCCTGCTTTGCAACCCAAGCTGTTTACTGTGGTCCATAAGGCCTCTGTCTATGGCTCCCATTTCATTCTTGTGCACCACTCTCCCCTTTTTACCTTCCTTATTAACTATTTCTAGTTCATAAATGTCTCAAGCATATTCCTGTCCCAGAGTGTCTTAGGGTTACTATTGCTGTGATGAAACAATATGGCCAAAGTAACTCTGGGGAAAAAAGGGCTTATTGTATTCACATAACACTTCATTGTCAGCAACAGTGAGGACAGGAATTCAAGGAGGGTAAGGAACCCATAGGTAGGGAGCTGAGGCAGAGGCCACAGAGCGGTGCTTCTTATTGGCTTGTTCCTCCCACCCCTGGCTTGCTCAGCCTGCTTTCTTTTAGAACCCAGAATGACTGGCCCAAGGATGACATCAACAACAATGGGCTTGGCCCTCCCTCACAATAACTATTTAAGAAAACTGCTCTACAGGCTTGCCTACAACCTGATCTTCTGGAGGCATTTTCTTAACTGAGGTTCCTTCTTCGAGGATGACTTTAGCTTGTGTCAAGTTGACATAAAACTAGCCAGCACACGTGGTTGGTCATCGCATCTGTTTATCAGATCTTCAAAGCTCTCAAGTCAAACTGCAGGTCTTTCCTAAGCTTTGTATATGAAGCAGTCCTCCTAGAAGTGTTGAAAAAGAGCTTTACAGGTTTACATGTCTATTTGACTGCTTTCTTTCTGTTTAACTCTAACTACGAGTACGGGTGGGCTACTTTGAGAACTATGATATGTGCTTGAGAAACATAGATGGACAGACTGCCAAGTTATCTGAAAGGGAGAAGTCCATGGCAGTCTGAATGTGATTAAAAACTAACACTGCATAGTAGTCATGTAAAAGATCTTGTAAGCCTAGACTGAGAGGCATTGTGGGATATAAAACAGCTGTGGATTCACTTGGCAAATTGCTCGTCTCATGTGTATTGCGTGGCAGGGTATACTCTAGACCTTAGAAGTAAATGCGAAAAATCATAGCATTTCTCTGTCTAAGAACTCGTGGTCAAATGGAGAGATGAATTAATAAATGAATAGTATAATTTTACTTTTTAAATTTTTTTTGTGAGACAAGGTCTTGTGAGATAAGGGCAGCCTAGAACTTACTTATCAAGTCTATACTGGTTTCAAACTTCTAAACTTCCTGCTTTGGCTTCTCTGGCTTTGGGGCTGCATGCATGCTCCACCATGCTTGGTGGATTGCATATGTTTTATACATTGTCCTAATCAATAGACATAATGGTAGGGCATATGGAGAGGTGGCAGTTAGTTCAGGGAGAAGCAGGCTTGCTGTGAAATGTAGCTCCAATGTTGAGATCTACAGGATGAACATGAGAGAGCTGGGTGAGAAAAGAAAGTGTCTAGGTAGAGCTAAGAGATGCCAAGACAGATTGTATCCATCCGCTGGAGAGAGCTAAGAGCACTGAGTTGATATGGGTGCATTAGTGCTTGCAGCCACTAGAGTAAGACAGAGAAAAGAAATCTGCTGGTCTTCCTAGCTCATTTGAATCCCCCCTCCCCTAAGGTGTCATACATAGGACCTCAGTAACTGAATCATTTTGGAAATGTTTTTATCTGGACTCTCACCTGATAATGAATCCAATACCCTGAAAGAGGGGATTGTGAGATTAGACTGGGTGAAACTGGATAGAAACAGTGTTTTGTGGATTAGAAAAGCCAGGTACACACTCAGTGTGTTCGTACTATACCTTCCTCAGAGGGTCTTTGGTGCCTAAGACCTCCATGCCATTTTAAGTAAAGCCAGTAAATAAGCATGATGCCCAGCAGTACCGATGTGCTGTTGTAAATGGGCAAAGCACTGTCATGCTCTAACTACTGAAAGCTCCCAGGGAATCTGCACCTCTGGAAATTAACAGCTCTGAAATTAAAAGCAAGCGAATTGTTTTTCTAGATATCTACATGTTTATGAATCATCTTCACAATAATCATAATAGTCATAAATTAGAATTTTCTCTTCGCTGGAGAAATGGAAATGAATGTTAATCAGAAGTAAAGCTGAATGCTCCTCATGTTGCATTTTATTTTTTCATTCTTAGTACAACTGGTGCATTCATTTAAGGTAGTTGTTAAAATGTCACGAGTTTCTAGTCTTATCAAGCCAGACACAATATTGTTGAGAAGTGCTTCCTTTCTTCATTTAAAAATAATTATGGGGAGCTGTTCATTTCCTAAAGTAATTGCTAGATGCCAAGGACATAGATGCAAAGAGAAGGGGATTTTTAGCCACAGGAGAGGAAGAGAGACAGGAAAAAGATAGAATGAGTTTCCAGGAAGCACAGAGTCTCAGCTTTGCTGGGCTGTGCTGATCAGCATGAGACCTCCAGGAAGGTTTGATTTGAGAACTGACTGTGTGTGAGTGTAGGTGTGTGCGTACGTGTGTGTGTGTGTGTGTGTGTGTGTGTGTGTGCGCGCGCATCCATGCATCCCACTATTGCTTAGGGATTAAGCCCAGAGCTTCAAGCCCACTAGATAAGTACTTACAATTGAACTACAGTCCCAGCCTTGAGAATTACCTTTTGCAAAGCTTATGAAAATATTCTTGTATTCACTTGAGTTAGAGAACCTTTGCTTTGATAACCAAAGGCTAGTGTAGAATCTGAAGCAAGAATGTAGGATAAGGAATCCGTGCTTTGGGAGTGCTCTGCTAACTAGAGAGGGAGGCAGGACATTTCTATTCCATAATGCAAACTGAAACATTTTTGATACAATAGTTTCAGTTGCAGAGTGAAGTATGGCAAGACTCAAAGAAATAAAATAATATTTAGGATTTAGGTTGACAGCCGATTTGATAATCTTGAAGTTTAGTTAGAAGGCCAATATTTTGCTTATTATTTAGTAACAGTTTATTTTATTGGATCATAGTTTGTACTTAAAATACCAGGTAATAGCAGAACAAGTGATCATAACTAGCCAGGAATAATGACGAAAACAATGTGGTTGCCTAAGTGATGTATACAGATGATATAAGCTTAAGAAAGAGTAAAAGAGGAGGAGAAGGGAGTCATTAACACCAAGGGAACATGGGAGACCTGGCCTCCAATTAAATGGAAAGATGCCAAGCAAAAACAGTTGTCACAACATTTTAGGCAAATGAAAATCATTCGTTTGGAACATGAGTCTGGCTTACTATGGTCTTACCTTAATAAGATCACTTCAGAAGTGGTTCATAGCAAGTTAGCACCCCTCCCCCAATCAAAAAGGTAAGAGCCGAGTATAAAACTTTCACTGTTCTAAAAAGAATCAGAGGTGCTGGACGTCTGCATCACATTTTGGGACAATGCCCATTCCCCTGCATTAGTCACCACCCTGCATTGAAATTTTACGCTCCTCAGCCTGAATCTTGTTGTATGCCACACGTGCCCCAGCTGCAGGATCTGCATCAGTCAGGTAGTGTCACAATGATCTGCACATAGTAGGCCTTTCAGGCATGATTTTATAATACACAGATATTTTCATTAATGTTTATCCTGATTGGAAATATCACTTTCTGGTTTTAAAAAGCGTCCAGAGACCCTGTGTGCAGATGCTCTTGGTTTGAAGCAAGGCCCTAGCCAAGGCCACCACTGTGAAATCAGTCGTCCCCTGTCAGTGTTCTTTCACTGGGAAATATAAAGGCAAGGTGCTCCTGCCAGCTGCACAATTATTCAGGACAGCGCATGTCATGCAGCAAATAGACTGATCTGAGAGCCCTGGGCTAATGGTGGCAGATGGCTTGCCAGATGTTTTTGGTGGTTAACAGCAGCCTTCACTTTGACTTTGGAAAAAATGACCTGGGTCTGCTTGTGGTCTTGTAGACTCAATTCTGCAAAACTTTTGCACAAAGAGAGGGGGGGTATTTCTCTATGTAAGGACAGCAGCAGTTACACCTGTTAAACAGAACTTTAAAATAGAGAGTTGAAAACGTTAGGCTTGGGAATTACTTTGAAGAATTTAATGGCTAATAATAGACTGACGCATACTAATCAATTAAAATAGTTCTAAGCAGAAAAAAAAGAGTTTAATGGCTAAGATTCTTCCAACTAAAGGCAGTTGTAAAATCAGCATAATTGAGTCAATGCTGGTAGATAATTTTTTTTCCCAGTCCTTGTCTTATATGTTAGGAGAGTTAGTTAAATGTGTGTATCCTCTGAGGTCCCTGGGTCATGGGCTAGGGCCAGGCCTTCAGTTCAGTCTCTGGGACAGCGTGGCCAGTGCCTGCCGATTCTCTCAGCTTGTTTTGCCTAAGAGCTCCTGTTACTATCTCACTGACACCAAATGCTCATTTAATACAAAATTTTGTTTAAAAAATTTTCTCTGCTATTCATTACTGTTTATTTTATTGATCACTTGTGACTAATAAAGTTTTCTCCAGTGCATTTAACTTTAATATAAACCATCAAACAAACACCATTACTGGTTATTTAGTGAAGAAATCCATTTCTACAAAAACCAACTATTTATTAAGCAAACCAATTATCATAGTGCAATTGAGGAAGAAACTTCTATTGTCAAATGAAAGCAACGGCAAACGAGCTTGGGATAGTGAAAAAATTGGGCCTATTGTTTGTTTAAGCATTAGCATTGAAGCCAATTCTGCCATTTTCCCCCTTAAGTAGTTCTGGGATGGAACCCAGGGTTCTGAGTATTTTAGAGAAGCACTCTACAGCTGAGCTCCATACACAGTCTGCACGCCAAGCCTTGGAAACCCTAATGGTTAATATATGAGGTACGATTCTACATATTTAAAATTTAATAAATGCAGATCAAACCAAAAAAATGTCTGAGCTTGGAATTTGCCCTGAACCTGGGTCTGTTTGACCCACAGCTCCTCTTTGCCTACTCCTGTCAACATCCATCTCAAAGAAGAAGGGCATGAGACAACCCCTTTTAAGAGACTCATGGGATGCCAAGGACTCATCTCTCTGAGAGTTCTTAGGATTCGTTGGGGCAGGGAACGTAGGACATTACTCACTGTGGGAATCTGAATGAAAACTGTACCCATTTGCTTGGCACTCGGTCCGCAGTTGATTGCAGTATTTGGGAAGTTTTAGGCAGTGCGATCTTATTGGAGGAAGTATGTCACTGGAGTCAGGCTTTGAGAGTTTAAAGGATTATAGCACTTTCAGTTCCCTCTGTCTGCTTTATGCTTGTAATAAAAGATGCGAGCTTTTGGCATCTTGTCCCCACTGTTTGCTGCCACGCTTCTTTGCCATGATGGGCGCCTGTCCCTCTGGAACTGTAAACTAAAATAAATTCTTCCCTCTATGAGTTAGCTTGATGATGGTATTTTATCACAGAGACATAAAAGTAACTAATACAGTTACAATGCAGATGGTTTCCCCAGACCTCAGAGGGTCATTGAAATAGAGATAGGGACAAACTAATCCGATTCAAGTTCCCTGCTTGATCCAGTGCAAAATCCTGATTTGGGAGACTGTTGGAGAACTAAGGGCTACAACTCAACTTCTTTATAACAAAACATTATTTATACAGGTTAATGTTATTGATG
This sequence comes from Tokudaia tokunoshimensis, assembly GCA_036184795.1. Lineage (NCBI taxonomy): Eukaryota > Metazoa > Chordata > Mammalia > Rodentia > Muridae > Tokudaia > Tokudaia tokunoshimensis. Next base: position 42,045,574 of record BTHU01000004.1, on the reverse strand, counting down.
TATGGAGCTCTCTTAAATGGTGAGCTTGCAGCAGGTTAAGAGTCACACCCTTTTCTCTTCCACAGTAATTCTCTTTCCAGGATTCTATCAGGTTAACCTGAAATCCTTGTTGCAGGATTTGTTACATGTGTTATGCTTTCTAGTTAACCTATAACACAAATTATAATAACTTTGCAGATATTAGTACAAGTAACTTGCTTAGCCTTAGATTTAAAAAAATGACTGTAAAAAAATACATCACAAAATAAAAACTAAATATGAATGGCCAAGATAGCAGGGTTCCCATCAAATCTACCAATCCTATAAAAAAAGTAGCCTAATGAGCATTGCCTAGATAAATATTAGGACAGAATTTAAAAGAGTTAGCACAAACTTTATCAAGGAATTTGAGAAGTTTAAAGAAGGCACAGAAAAACACTTCATTAAACTCCAAGGGTTAGCAATAAATAAATGCCTGAAGGATGTCAAGAAATACAATGATGAATGAAGTGAATACAATTCAGGGTTTGAAATCAGAATGCATGAAAGAATTAGAAATACTAAAGAGAACGCAGGCTGAGATGAAGATGGAATTGAAAAACTCAAAAACCCAACAAGAAAATTCAAGAAATCTTCACAAGTAGAATAGATCTTCTAAGTAGAGTGGACTAAGTTGAAGATAAGAGTCTAACTCGAAGATAAAGTAGAGGAATTAGACGCCAGAAGCAAAGGATGTGAAAAAAATCAAACAAGGAAAGGAACACACAAGAAACACGGGACATTACAGAAAGACCAAATCTCCAACTATAGGCGTGGATGAGCGAGAAGAATCCAGGGTCAATGGCATAAACCAGATTTTCAACAAGATCATAGAAGAAAACGTCCCCTAATGAAAAGAATACCAATCAAGATAGATACAAGAAACACATTCAGACACAACCAGACCAGAAAAGCAATTCCCCACACAGAACATCACAGATAAAACACTAAATAGATAGTACAATGAACAAATATTGAAAATTACAAGAGAAACAAAACCTTAACCTCCCTAAAAGAGTCATATATGGAGAAAACCCCACAAAAATAACAGTTACTTTCTCAATGAAAACTTTGAAAGTCAGAAGAGCCTGGAGCAATGAATTCTAACTTCTAAAATACCATGACACCCGAATTATATTACTGTACCTAGCAAAACTACCCTCTACAGTGAACAGAGAAGAACTTTATATGATACAAACAGCATAAAAAAGCAAACATGTTCACCATAACAATGTTAAAGAGAATACTGGAAGCAATACTTCAAACTGAAGAGAGATATACACACAGCCAAGAAATTTTATAAAGAAAACAAATGAAACTATTATTAATGAAAGAAAAAGTACATATTAATGGAATTAATTGTCTAATCAATTTTAATTTTAAATTTAGGCACAACTTTAAAGTGAAAGAGTTGAAAAACTATTCCAAGCAAATGGGATCAGAAGGAGAGAAGGAGTTGCTATCTAAATGTTTGACAAAATAGACATTAAAAATAATCTGATGAGAAGAGACAAGGAAGAGTATGCCATTTACTGAAGGGGTCAGATAGTCAATAAAATGTTACAATATTAAGCATATACACACTAAACTCTGGCAAACCAATTTCTAAATAAACAGATATATAAATAAATAAATAAATAAATAATTCTATCTTTAGAATTAAAGACATAGTTTAACATCAATCCCAAAATAGGTGATTTCAACACTCCTTTTATCTGATAGATCATCTGTACAAAATACAGAGAAATTTCAAAATTAAATGAAATTTTACATCAAATGTAACTAACATATCTATAAAATATTCTACCCTGACACACACACATACACACACACATACACACACACACACACACACACACACACACACACACACACACACACTCTACTCAGCAATCCATGGAAGATTCTAGAAAACATAAAATATCTGGGGACATAAAACAAATTTTAACAAGTGTGAAAAAACTGAAATAACTCCATGTATTCCATTCAACCATTATACAATAAAACTTAAAATAGCAAACAAATTAAATCTAAGTGCATAAACTCATGGATATTGAACAACTCATTACATGACTGTAACTATTTGAAAGAAGAAAGTGTAAAGCAAAAATATAATTATGAAACTAAATGACAATGAAGTAATACAAAACCTCTGGGACACATTAATCACAGTTCTAGAAGGAAAATTTATATCTCTGTCTACATTAAAAAAAAATCAGAGTCAAATACATGACTTTATGATTCAATTCAAGAATTGTAGAAATTGGAAATGAATAATGCCCAAATTCACTAGATGACAAGAAATAATAAAAACAAAAATTAATAAAATAGAAACGAAGAAAATAATACGAAGACACAATATGTCTAAGCTGTTCTTTGAGAATATAAATAAGATTTAAAAATATAAACAAGATAGACAGATTCTTGGCTCAATTAAACGAAAGAAAGTCAGGGTACAAACCTACAGAAAGAACAAGGAAACTCTACAACAGGCACCAAAGAGATTCATCAGATCTCTGAACCTTTATCAGAGAACCTTCTTTCAGTATATGGTGATGAACAGTGAGACCCACAACTGGACAATGTTTTCATCAGTTGTCTTTGTTTCTTTCTTTGTTTGTTGTTTGTTTTTGCTTTCACTTTGTCATGAGTATTCAGCCATATGTTGGATGTCTTTATCAAACTATCCCTTCAAGCCCCAGGGACCTCTCTGGAAGAAGAGGTAAAAAAGAATGTGATAATCAGAGATGCTAGATGACTCCATTGAAACAGAGTCTACTAGACACAGCAGCACAGATGCACTACAAGACCATGACAACATGCACAAGATCTGCTAAAGGTCAAACCTGATGAAATCCCAATGTAGAGAAGGCACAAAGTCCCATGCCTAACCAAGAAATCATTTGTAATTGATATCTGTTAGAAAAAGAAAAAAAAATCACTTTTTTTCCAAAGGAGTATATCAACTTTTCCACTGGGTATATCAAATACACTCTATGGTTGGCTCCATGCTGAGGAGTAGATGACCAACATAAAATAGGTTCCATTTATAATTATCATTCATCATCGTCATCATTAATAGTATTTTTTTGTGGCTTTCTTGTTTTGACTTTTGCCTTTTGTTTTATGTTTTTTTTTTAAGAGGGGAAAAGGAGGGATAGAGGGAGGAAGGAGAAAAGAGAGAATAAGAGAGAAAGAGAGAGCAAGTATGAGAGCATGAAGTAGGGTGGATAGGTAGAGATACACACAGGATCTGGAAGGAGTTGGGAGAAGGGAAAGAATATGATCAAAACAGATTGTATATAAAGGATCTTGTTTGCTAAATGTTCCTTCATGGCTTCTGCATCTGTTCCTTGCTTCAGCCTCCAGCCCTCATGTTCCTGGATGATGAACTATAAGCTGTAAAATGAAACAAACTCTTTTCTTTCCATGATGCTCCTGGTCTATTAAAACTATGATCTGCCTCCTGAACTGTTAGACATCACAACAATATTTATATAGAATTAATTCTATACCAAAAGTGTATGATTGGAATGGATTGCCAGCGTGAGAAAAGAAAGCAATTAGCTTTTAAATGAATGCTAAGTTTTTCAAGGTTTCACCAAGGAACAGTGGAAAACAAAAGTTATTTAGACATTGATATGATTTATTGAGGAGAAGGAACTTATGTTTATAATTTTGAGTCACCAGTACCATATATTGCATTCTATCAAACAGGAAACTTAAAAAATTTATAGGCCACTGGCTACTATGGAACTGACAGAAGATATGCATTCACTTCCATGTCTATCAAAAAGTTGAGGTATTTATTCTAAAAGCAGCCTTTGTCCTTAAAATACATTAAGCTTGGAATTAACTTAAATATTTTTCAGATACTGAATCAATTAAAATCTCCTTATAAATATCAGAAAACGGATGCTCAGAAAAGATAAGTGACTTCATTCAGTATATTTGTATTAGTTAGTACAAGGCAGACTCAGAGGCTGATGAATTTCAAGAACATCTCAGGAAGATAGAGTGAGAAGAGATTACAAATGGCATGAGTTGGTTGATGAGAAGGATAAGATTCAAAGATGAGAAAGAACTATAATTTAGATTCAATGCTTACCTATGTCTTTGGAAAATAAAAGGAAAAACACATTTGTCCCATATTCTTTAAGATGTTTTAAACAAGCCTGGTGTGGTAGCATATATTTGCAATCCCAGCACTCAGGAGGCTCATGCCAAAGGATATCAAATTTGAGGTGAAGCTGGGTTACATACCTGAGAATATGCCTCATTTTTTTTTAAAATGTTATTTTGTAGGGAAAAAGTCCTACTTAAAATAATAACTAAAATATAAATGCATACATTGAATGAGTAGATCTCTATCATATAAGCTTTGCAAAGTTTATTCACAAAGTAATTATGAGCATGTTACTTGAGTTTACCTTTAAATATTTTCAATTTCTGTTATCACTGGAGCTTCAAGCTGCTGTATTGTGATCTAGCACTCTTAGTTTTATCAATTAATAAGAAGGCAGTGAGAACTGGAAAAAGGAGAAACGATTATAGGAAAGCCATTAGTCATGTTTTGAACCTTTGAGTTTCAGTCACTCACTGTGCTGAATTCATGCATCCACACTAATTTTGATTCTTTCAAAGTACTTCTTAAGTTTGTTGGGTACTGGAGGAGGGGGAAGTAAGAAAGAACATTTGTTTCAAGCCACCTGCATCATAGATGAAGTGATCTAGTGTTAAAATTTAATTTTCAAAATGCATAGTGATCTCTTTGGGCATTCAAATTCAGGTGCTCCTACCTCCATGTCAGTCATTAGTCTATAAAATGAGGAAACTATTAATACCTATCTCACAGAATTACTATGTAGAAGACACCTGTTAAAAACAGGACTGTGTTTGGAACTGTCCCTGGTCATTTGCAAAAAAAAAATGTCAATGCAGGCCGCCATGGTGAAACCTATAGTAGATTCTATCCGAAGGTAGAGCGGGGTGGAAAATAAAGAGAATGACTATCTAAGGTTGAGAGAGTAGGAGATAAGTGGGTGCTTCTCTGGATGGAAGGTAATTAGAAGGTCACAGAAGTGGAAATGCAGGAACCGAGGTCAGAGACATGCGAGACCCTCAGTGAATCTTCCCAGCAAGGAATGGTTGGATGCTACAGTGTGAATAAGTTCTCTTGATGGGCAGATTCTAGAGTCAGAGTCTGGCTGCTATCTATACTCGAAAAGCTTGTCATGGAAGCTGGAGGTAATGCTTTCCTTGTGGTAGACAGTTCTGAAGAATTACTGCGGGCAGCACTACACAGATTTCGGCAAAGATGACACAGGACTAACCCAAGGCAGAGATGTTTGTGCTTCTTTAATATACAGCCTGACACTGTTTAATTATGAGACAACATATTATACAATTATTATATAATAAATGTCTTATTGGCCTATTTTGTTCTCTGTGTCATCTCTCCTATAAAAATAGTTCATTTAGCCTACTGTCCACTGAGGCTCTGTGGCACAGTCTATTTCTCCTAGGCTATAAATCTGCACTGTATATTTTTATACGAAATACTGGAATACATTTGCAACACTAGCATATGTATCTAAGCACTTGGAAGGCATAGTAAAATTTCAGCTCCATTATCAATTTAAAGGACTATCATTATATAGGTGTGTCCTAGTTAAATGAGACTTTTTTTTTTTTTGTATTTTTGAGACAGGGTTTCTCTGTATAGCTCTGGCTGTCCTGGAACTCACTCTGTGCACCAGGCCGGCCTCGAACTCAGAAATTCGCCTGCCTCTGCCTCCCAAGTGTTGGGACTAAAGGCGTGCGCCACCACTGCCCAGCAGAAATGAGTCTCAAGAGATTGCCTCAGTCAGTCTGGTCTGTGGGCATGTTTGTAGAGGACTGTCTTGGTGATTAGCTGATGTTGGAGGACCCGGGCTGTTATGAGAGGTACCTCTCGCAAGGTGGTCCTGGGTCAGATAAGACAGCCATCTAAGAAAAAGCCTGTGAGGGAGGGAGCCAGCAGGAAGCAGACTTCTTCCGGGGTTTCTACTTCAAGTTCCTGTTTGAGTAGTTTTCTTGACTACCCTCAGTGATAGTCTGTGGCCTGGAACTGCAAGCCATATAAGTCATCCCTCCTTAAGTTGCTTTGGTCCGTGTATTTTATCACAGCAACTGAGTAAAACTAGAACAACGTGGCTTACCATTGACCAGAATTTTGCTGGTACACAGTCCATAGTGTGGATTGATACATATTTTTCCTTTGATAGATTTGTTCCTTAAAAACGACATTCAAGGGCTAGGGAGTTGACTTGATTGGTAATGTACTTGCTAAAATAAGCCTGAAGACATGTGTCTTCAGTATTCACATAAAAAACCTAAAGTAGTAGCAAGCACTTATAATCCTAGTGTCTGGCAAGTGGAGACGGGTAGACGGCTGTATCTCACTAGCCTGTCAGCTTAGATGAATCAGTGGGTTCGATGATGGACGAACAACCAACCTGTCTCTGAAACTAAGGTGAAGGGAGATTGAAGGAGATACTAGACATCTACTGCTGGCTTTTATATGCAAGTGTAATTACATATGTAGACATCTATACATACATGGGGGCATGGGTGGACATAAAATACTTTCAAAGTAAATGTTATTGCATATAAGATTTAATGCACATAGCATGTCATGATATATGTATATTAATATATTCAAATGAATGGCAGTGTAATATACTCATGAAATAAAAATCTTTGATACAAATACATTATTGTTACCTGTGCAGCCCTTGGGTTTAAGATTTTTCTGTTTGTTCATATATACAACTGCTATTTTGTGTCCTTTTACCCCAACTTCCTTCCTCTTCCACACTGGGATGCTAGTAACCATTATTTATTCTCTATCATCTGTATATTTGACTTCTTTTAAAAATATCTAAATTCAAAATAAAAATCCACCAAAGCTTTAAATCAAAGATGAAATATCATTAGGCTCAATTTCAGAATAACTTTGAGTGCTTATTTAATTATTTAGCAAACTTACAGCAAGCCTGAAACTGGCGTTCTAAACATTTCATGAATATTAATAAATGGAACTTGGATCAGGGGAGATGATAAATAAAATAGAGATTTCCCCACACAGCAGATGCATCTGTGGTTCTGAAAGCCTTTATACACTCACTTATGAAAAAGCAAGCCCTTCACTTTGAGGACTTGCTGCCTTTTTTTGGAGACTTTCCATTTCCCATCAAATGTTTTTGAAAATAATTTTTTTTTCAAAAGATCTTTGGTGATATTTTTTTTTACACTTTTTTGAATGTTGGGTTTGTAAGTAATGATTTGTCAAAAGGAAAGGTAAGAACAGAAAGGATGTGTGCAGAGTAGCACATGTATACAGTCAGTTTCCCCAGAAGACTTGCTTAGCAATCCTGCAGGCAGGAGGAAGTGTGAGTGTGCCTTGGCCATGCTGGGAATGGAGCAGGGCTGAATGACAGGTGATAAAGTGTCATGCTGAGTCGCAGGTATGGCTCTCCACAGTGTTTCTAGCTTTCATGACTTGGGGGATGCTGTAGGAATCTGTGGAGATGGATTAATTGCTGTAAAAATAGAAAGGTTGCTGATAGGATACTAGACACATTGCAATGCAAATACTACGACTCAACACTGATTCCTGAAAGTGGATAACTTAGTTATAATTACTAAAGTTGTAAACATGTTTTCACATAGAAATATATGGCATGGTGTTAACAAATTCTCTATTGCTTAAGAACAGAGCTGTTATGTAAAAGTGGGAGGCATTTTGTATAGACTATAAATACAGATATATATAGTACTATCTATAATATTACAATATATACTATATAAATATAAAGTGTATTATTATATATTTACTATATATGAATATGTACATATATTTCTTGTAATATGTATATTACACACACACACACATATATGCCCTAAAAGGCGTTGTTCACTGTTTTTGATAAAAAAAAAAAACCACAGATGATGATATAATTGCTGGGATTGTGACTGAAATCAGTTTTTATTTGAGCTTACTAAACTGACAAGACCCTCCCTGGCACTTCCCCAGCATAGTGCCATGTCTGATGACTTTGCTATGACTTCAGTTTAGCCCAGCTTCATGAGGCTTACGCACTTCTTTATATCACATGTAGGGCATTATATTCACTTCATTGAAATAGTGTGGCCAGTTTATCTTTGAGTTTCTTCGAGGAGTATAAAGATGTCTCATAAACTATCTGCTGTAAAAATAGGGCTCAGAGTTCTACAATGAGTCAAAAGTAATATAAACTGAGCTGTTCTTCAACCGCTCATTCTTTCTGCTGTGGTGAATTGGGAATCGAGTTCATTGCTTGCTTTGACTTTAATGTTTCCAAGCAGAAACCATTTTAGTTCACATGCTGTAGAAAATCGAAGATGGTGAATCACGCCGGAAGCGTGAAGACCCTTGTGCCTGCATTTCACAAGGGCCCGGCCATCAAGGTGCACAGGGTTTTCTCTGGCAGGTGCAGACCATAGTCCTGGACAAGATGCTTGAGGCAGTTTTCTGACTGTAATTTCGGAAAACACACTTTCAGCATCAGATCCCACAGCAGCTGCTTATCTTGAAACCCAGTCAAAGGTAATTTCAGGAAGTAATGTTTTACAGCTTTACCTTATATATAACAGGCATGCTTTTTTTAAAAAAAAATAATGATAAATATTCTATGCGTAATATGTAACTATTTATTACATTTTATGTCACATTGTCCACAATTTCAAAATAGCTAAATATCCTAATAGTTTTTAAAATCAGAATTTTTAAAGAGTGACAGATCTTAGTTATGTTCTTTAGTTCTTCATTTCTTTGGCCTAATATCTAGTATTGCTATTGTTATATACAAGATATTTATAATCCATTCCCAGATGTCATTTGTATATGCTCAAAGCAGACTATTGTAGATTCTTTTCAGTTAACCTGGCTCTATACAGCACTGAACAGATACACTCCTGATGAATTTTTGGCTAGTTCAAATATTTGTTATTTATCAAAACCTTCTCAACAGATTGAATCAAAATATTTTTCAGCTCAGACATGGCCCCATGTCCATTATCTGGCCACTTTATGTTACTAATACATTTATAAGTGGTATTCTTGGGATTACATGAGTTAAAGAAGTAGAACATTTACTAATCATTTCCTTGAGGAAATGAATGATACATGTATCTGTGATGAGCTAGTAAAAAAAGAGGGACAGACAGAGACTGAGTTTTCATCTCATAAACTTCCCACTAATAAGGTAAGATAAATTCTTGCTTTATAACTCTAGTGGGTATTTCTAAAGAGATTGTTGGCATGTACCATCTTAATAACATGTAAAACTATGTTTCACACTCATGGAGCCCTAACTATGAATGTACGTTTCCCTATTCCTCAATACCATTATTAGAGGCATCCAATTTTTAAATCCTGATAATCAGTGGTTCTTGTAGATCCCTATCCTATTTACTGCTAGTTAGTATAGTTGTTTAATTACAATGATAATTTCAGTGAGAAAATAGGAAAAATAGAACAGTTTAATTCAGAACTAGTTAATATCTAACTTATATTGTCTATAAGAACTAATCCTACATAGTTGATGGTTGTACTGATCAATAATTACTTTTTATCTTTGTTTAGCAGTGTACTGGGGGATTTTTTTCTGATTTTGAGAGATAATTACAAATAGTTCACTCAAAAGGTTTTTTTTTTTAAATTTTACTTTCTAAGTTTTTTTTATTTACATTCCAAATCATTTCCCCTTTCCCGTTTCCTCCCTCCCCGAAAGTCCCATAAGCCCCCTTCCCTCCCTCTTTTCCCCATTCAACCTCCTCTTGTTACTCTGTCCTGGCGTTCCCCTACATCCAGTCTTTCCAGGACCAGGGGTCTCTCCTTCCATCTTCTTAGAAATCTATTGATATGCGAAATGTGTCTAGGATATTCCGAGATTCTGGTTTAATATCCCCTTTTCAGTGACTGCATACCATGTGTGTTCTTTTGTGATTGGGTTACCTCACTAAGGATGATATTTTCAAGTTCAGACCATTTGCCTAAGAATTTCGTGAATTCATTGTTTTTAATTGCAGAGTAGTATTCCATTGTGTAAGTATACCACATCTTCTGAATCCATTCCTCCGTTGAGGGACATCTGGGTTCTTTCCAGCTTCTGGCTATTATAAATAAGGCTGCTATGAACATAGTGGAGCATGTGTCCTTATTGCATGCAGGTAAAGCCTCTGGGTATATGCCCAGGAGTGGTATAGCTGGATCCTCCGGGAGTGTCATGCCCAGTTTTCTGAGGAACTGCCAGACTGCTTTTTAAGACAACATTATCTAAGTATATTTTGAATTCTATTTTTGAAACTAGGATATTCTAAAGTGGATAAATTTTGTGACTATTAGGACTATTCATTAGTTTTTTGATGAATTAATAGCATCTTAAAATATTCATTAGACTTTTGGGGACATGTAAAACTGTTGGTGTTAACTTTGTAAGTATCTTCGTAATAACTACCCACTAAGGGCAATGTCTAGCTTTTGCACAATGCTAGCTTGTTCCACTTTGTTCTTTCAGTACCTTACTAATTGGGCATAAAGGATAGAATGAGGAGATTTAATCTGATTATCAGAAACTACGCTTTCCAAAATCACAGAGTATAATAGTGAGGGCTGCTTAGATCTTTTCTAAATAGGAGAGGACAACTTCTGTCTCTCAATTGTTTTTGTATTCACAATGAATAAGGGCATATAAATATATTATATAATGTAAAATATTATATATCTAGTAATAAATATGTAATAGATAATATATATTATATAAAATATATACTATATAATGTAATTTATAATTTTATATATCATATATGATATGAAGATATTATGAAATGATACAAATATAAAATATAATATAAACATAAAAGATAATTTGTAGTGATTTATATTTATATCATTTTGTGAAATAAATATAATATATAATCATAAATAATATATATTATATGCATTATATATTTATATATTTATTACATATAAATTATAAAAAATGTAAATATCATTTATGACTCTTAAAAACCAGGTGCAACTTGCTTTCTCACTGTCTTTCCTCTGTAATCTCATACCCTTTGCCATTTGCCTCCTCCACAGCTCCCTCTCTCTGGTCAGTCAGTACAAAGGGGATGTTTGCCCAGAGTCCCACGATGTTCTCATGAGTCTTCTCATTCTATCTAGCATTCAAGTTCTTTACCTAGATTCACTAATTCCTAGTGCTTTTGCTCTCTGGAGACTGGGCTGTTTCATTAAATATTTTTATAATACACGTCCTACCCCACACCAATTCACAAATATAAACACATATTCTCTTGATACATTCTCAGTAGAATTTATTGGTGTTTTCTAGCCCTTCAATCAAATCTGAAGAATTAGTGCAACAAAAATAAGAGACCTGAAATAAAATAATCTAACAGTTACTCAATTTAGATAATCTGGTAATATTCTCCTTATTCATAAACTAGGGACCTTGAGTACCTTGGAACCATTTTTGAGTTAGTAAATCAATTCTTCACACACTACAATAATCTGCTATTTGTAAATCTTAATACAATAGTTACCGTATCCATAGGCAAAGGGATTATCATTCTTCTATTTTTTTTTAAGATGGAGAGATTAGACCTCAATGACTTGGACTCTTGAGCAAGTGCATAGTAAAATTGATTTCACACTTGGAATCATCCAAAAATTGTATTGTTGTCGCTCATGAAATCAGGAGGTTTGATCTTGTCATAATTCTCCAGAGTGTGTTTTTGAGGCAAATAGAAATGGTGTGAATGTGTTTCAGGTAGGCTATGAATTTCCAGGGCTAGACTCGGTGGTATAAACTCAAAGTATTTTGTATTACATATTTTATTGCATTGTAAAATTTGATATTTTTGGTGTATTATTTTCATGTTCTTTTTTCCTTTCATTTAAGGGAGCTAATTTATGATTATTATAATTATTTTTTAAACTAGGCCTTTCAATTGTGTCAATCAGTAGTTGGTTCGATGGCTCACAGGGTTAACATAAAGGAACACAGACTTTTGAAGGATAGTTGGAAGTCCTTAGGAGGCTGGGAAAAAGGGAAGTTTTCACAAGAGGAAATAACATATTTTCTGAAACAATTTAATAAAATAGCATGGATAGTTCCAATATAACTTGTCAATAAAGCCAACATCATTATCAAACCGTCATATCTTCAGTACACACTACTTTTCAACACTTAAAACTACACAAATATAATAAAGAAAATATTGCCTATTATTGGACATAATTAAATGAGTAAAGAGCCTCAGTTCCTTATTCATGGTTCTAAAATTCCACTTGTGATTTTTCAGGAACATCCTTTCACTCAAACTCAACACATCGGTTCTGAGACGCAGCAGTTGTTAAATATTTTGAATGTTATCCCAAACATGACAACACTTGCCTTAGTGAGAAGCTCTCACTTCATCACTGTAAGATTTGAGAATATTGTTGGGTGGCCAGTTCTCTTTAGGAGTTTCTCTATCATTGGTTCTTAGCCTGTAGGTCACAATCCTAGTCAGATATTTTGCATAGCAGATATTTACGTTCTGATTCATAAAAGTATCCAAATTACAGTTACAAAGTAGTACCAAATAATTTTATGGCTGAGGTTCATCATAACATGAGGAACTGTATTAAGGTTGCAGAATTAGGAAGATTGAGAACCACTGGTCTATATTAAAGCAGCCTACAGTGAATCTTAAACTAAGGAAGTGAATGGGAGAAATTATCAATTGAAAGATACCTAAGAGCGTGAAGATAATGTATTTGCACAAAGTGGAGCTTCCTGTGGTTCTTAAAAGTCAAAGTTCTGAGAATCCAGATATTTTAGGAATTGCATTATTTCACATGTATTAATGGCAATTTTTTAATAAAATAGTTTTCTTAATAGGTGTAGCCAAAGATAAGTTGTCCATGCTCTGGTAAATAACCTTCCACTAGTCCTCATGTAAGCAACTCTAAATTCATTCATAGGGTCAGATACACCCAATATATCAAAGTGGTCATAGGGAGCTTGTCAGGAAGAAACAGGTTTCAGTGAGAGGAGGAATCTGGGGCGTTAAAATGACTGAAGTTATGTATCTATAGCTCGAGGAGGAGGAACAATATTGTATTGTTCACTGGAGGGAGAAAGAGGGCTTAAAGGTTTCAGGAAGCAAATAAAATATAAGGCCAGGAAGTAAGTGACACATGAGAATATCAGGAAGCTCCTGAAAGTCAGAAGATCCACAAGGCCCCCTTTTTAGGTGTTATGAGCAGAAATTATTTTATGGGGATAAGATACTCTCCGATTGTTGAACTGTTGGCAAGTCATGCAGAGAGCATTAGGGATATAGTTTTCACAAAGCATCTCCCACTCTAGGCTTTTTGCTTGTTTTTTTTCCCTCTATTTGTGATTTTATTTTGTTTTGTTTCGGTGATGAAGCTGACTTGGATTCAGCTATGTCCCTACTCACATGTCTATAAATGTCCCCAGCAAACCCACTGCCTCTTTAGACTGCCCCTGAGCAGAATCCTTTCTTTGGCTTGTTGTGAGCATCTCATCTGTGGTTAGACAGATATTTGTTAATATCTATTCAAGAAAAATCACTAATATTACTTTTCTGCTTTCATTTTGTGCTTTTGTGTATCTATCCTCTAGCTTGCTTATATGGGAGAAAAACTGTTTTATTAGTCTTTCTATTCCTGCCTTATTTTGTTCAGCATGATGAAGGTTTACCATTTCCCCTTATAGAAAATACATGAGGAGAAAAGTAAATGCCATATTTCCTGTCTTTAAGCCCAGATCTGAGGCTAAATTAACACAGAGCATAGTTTCATGTTGCAGCAATGGAGCATAAAATCCAAAGGCTCCCACCATTCTGAGTTTAAGGATTTTATCTACCTTATTCTCTGGCATCTTATCTGGTAGTCATTATCACATGGGTGAGATGGATTCTTCCAGGGCCTTCTCCCAGTTCAATAATATTCCTTAGTCAAGGTTGACTTTGGATTATTTGGGATTTATTTTAGAGTCTTATGCATGCATGGTGGAAAAGTACTGCATTGTTAAGGTACACAACTAGCCATAATTTTACCTTTTATTTTGAGACAAGACTTCAGTAAGTTGTCCAGGATGGGTAGGACTTGTTCTGTGGCTTATGTAGGTCTTCAATTTTTTAATTCTTTTATTCTGCTTCATGAGCAACTGGATCACAGGTATATGCCCAGGCACAGCTTGAAGAAAATTTTGCTGACCATGTTTCTTAGGGTTAAGATTTGGGTTCAATTCCTAGCACACAATTGGAGATTCACAACTATCTCTAACTCCATCTGCAGAAGATCCAACATCTTCTGATCTCCATGGGCACTAAACACACATATTGTGCACATTCATACATGCTTGCAAGACACTCACGTACATAAAATAGGAAATGATTAAACCTTGAATTCAATGTGACCTAGCAAGAGAGTTTAGTTTGGGGTAAATATGGTCACAATGCATTATATAAAATATCATACTCTTAATTTTCTGTAAGTGAAAAAGAAATGGATCACAAGGCATATAGGTCTTGAAATTTGGTTACTAGGGTACATGCTGTGAAGTTGACAATGTGTTTCTGGTTCTGTCTATGACACTCTGACTTACCAACTCAAAATTGGCTAAAGTAGAAATACCCTATGCTGGAGGTTCCAGTCACCACAGACTGAGTCACTCTTTCATGCTGCCAAGCATACCACACCATGATGAGCCAAGTCCTCCATGATGTGAGCTAAAATATACCTCCTCTCCCTTAAGATATTTCTCTCAGTCCTTCCCTTTCCTTTCCTTCTCTTCCTTTCATTTCACTTTCCTTTCCTTTTGCACGTATGGCTGTTTAGATTGCATATATATCTATGTATCATATATGTGTCTTGTGCCTGTGGAGGTCGGAAGAGGGCATCAGATCCCCTGGAACTGGAGTTACTGATAGTTGTGAACCATCATTCAGATGCTGAAAATAGGATTTCTTAAGTGATGAGACATTACCCCAGTCCTGTTTTAGGGATTTCTGACAGAGTAATAAGAAAAGTATTTAACATGGTACATGATTTAACGCTATAATTTAACCTTGAGCTAAGTCTGAGTTTACTGATAGATGAATATCCTGAGTATTAGTGATTCAGAAGAGTTAAAATAATCCTTTAACATGTCCTTGTCCCTTCTTTGTAACTTCTGGCAAGTGATTTATTAGGTATTCGTCTACATTTAACTAAATTATCCTTTACCCATGACTCTAAATTTAAACAATACAATATATATACTCTGAAAGTGGATGGTTTTAAACCTGTTGTTACTACATGTCTGCATAGCTCTCCCAAGTGATTCTTTCTTCCTGCTGCAGGGATATATTATCATATGTCTTCAGCACTGATATTATCTACTTCCAGGTTGTTATCCAGCATCTCTAGACTGGGCCTACCCTTAGACATCAAAGAAACATCAGATTTCTTTATAGTCTCCACTTTTTTCACACTGGATAATCTCTTTTGATCTAGTCCTGTCTTGAGGATTCAGTGACCAATGGTTGGCAGGTCTTCAGATCTTATTCTCCAGCTCAAACATGTTTTTTTTTTTAAACATGTTTCTTACAATTCAAAAGATTTCAAACTAACAAATTCAATACCCCTCCTCCTACTCCACATTGGATACATTAGTATTTTTTAGTTTTGCCTCCACCCAGTTGAGACAACATGTCTCAGCATGTCTGTCATGTTCTTTCTGAGTTTGTCTCTTCCTGTTTTTATTGTTCATTTGTTTGTTTGGTTTTTTTTTTTTTTTGCCTCAGTAATTCTACCTTTCATATGTAGCACTTTTCATAACAAGTGGATGCTCTCTTGATTTTCTGAGTAGTGGTCTTTCAAGTGGTCTATGCATGTCTTTTAGTTTTTAGCACGGTCTAAGGGGACATAAAGAGTGAAGGCTTTATTTGCCCTTACAGATCCCAAAGGAGAGTGCATAATAATGGGCAAGGCATACGCAGGCAGCTGGAGGGGGAAAGCTCAGAGATCATACCTTTGCTCACACCTCTGAAGCAAGGAGAGTGAGCTAGAGGTGGGGTGAGGCTATATATTTTCAGACTCCTCCCCTAAGTGATGTAAGTCCTCACTATGGCATCTTGTCATAAAAGTTCCATCATCTTCCCCCACAGCACGACTAACTAGGGATCAAATATTTATATCCATGAGTCGATAGGGCACATTTTGCCATTTCTACCAACACACTGTTCCTTTCCAAAATGTAGACAGTACATCTATAAGGGACATTCCAAAAGTGAGCATTTATTAAGGGAGCACAGTCAAATTTGGTACAGATTATACACTGTAATCAGTTTTCCCTTTGCTGTACCAACAATAAGCTTTGGATGGCTAATCCAGGATAAGTCACAACTTTCAAATATGGAGCTCAATGCCTGACTGCCTTGCCATTATTCTCATTTTTGATGCCTTTTTCTTTCCAATTACATGCTTGAAGCACAAGACACTGAAGTACAATTCTTCTTCCTTAATAGCATAGTGGCTTCAAATTAGGTTCCTTAGAGTTTTAACTGAAATTCATATAGAAGGGGATTGAAAACGCTAATAGTTTGCTGGAAAAATCAAATCTATCAGACTGAAAAAATTTGAACAATTAGTTTTATGATTTCTTTCTTTTTTGTGGCTACCTTGCATACTCCTATTTTTCCCTAATATCTTCATGGATGTATGAAATGAGATCCAAAGATTGAGAATTATGGACAAATATAAATGACTGGTTTCTCCTAAGGGACACCAAGCTGTACCAGAACTGGGGACAGGTGGGAGTACATGAAATGAATGGTGAACAATTTGTCAGGAACACAAATTTTGGTCAGGAGGACAAATATTAAATACTTTATTAAACAAAAAAAAGTTTCCATGAGTGTAGAAAACCTAATGTGCCTACAGGCACATTCATGTGTCAGATATCTACTAGAGGGGACAAGGGACAGTAGTATTATCTTTATTCACTAGGCTTCCACATAAGTGACAATGAAATATCCCAAATCATCAGGAGGAGAGGTGCTCTAGCATATGCTAGCATAGTTGCTCTCAACATTCCTAATACTGTGCTGACCTCCCAGCCATTAAATTATTTCATTTTCGTTTCATAACTGCAATTTCGCTGTTATCATATGTATCATATATATAATATATAGGATATCTGATATGTGATCCTCAACAGGTCATGGATAATGGTGGTTGAGAACCACCCCTCTAGCAGTTTCTAAACTGAGTCTAGAATTCACATAAGTGAAAATATTTGTGGTGAGTGAGGTTGAATATTTATATACCTGGGTATCTCATTAGTTTGTTGACATTTGATTAAACATTTTTGAAAAAGTTTTTTGGAGAGATTAGCTCACAGCCCTTCATTGTCAATTTTCGCAAATACCCAACAGTGCAAAATCAGTTCTAATAACAGCTTTGACAGAATTTAATAAGGCACACAAGAAAACTTGCAATTTGCACAGGCTAATTTACACATATGTACAGCTGAGAAGTGGATTTGAAAGATGCTATTTCCATTTGTACTACTCAGAGGAAAAAATGGGGAAAATCATTTACCAATCATCGATAAAACAATTCTAAACAGATTTTCATGTTTTCATCTCAAAATAAGTTTTCACTGTCCAAAATATATTTTATGAGCTTTCTTAGTAGGAGTGGTGGTTAATTTCCCTGTGTTCCTGTGGACCCACAGGGATCTATGTGTGCATCATGTCAACTGTTAGGATTCCATGTAAAGAACGGAGAACAGGGAGCCATGTTTGTCCAATTGCATGGGTTATTTCTTCAGGTATTTTTCTTCTGAGCTCTTCAGTGCAAGCCTTTCCCTTGAGGTAACTGCTGGATTTTTGAGGTGTATTACGGAACCCCAATAAGTGCCAATCTGTGCTTGGCTTGAATTTGGTGAATATTCTAGATTGCAAAGCTAAGCTGTATAATTCTTTATCTTACTTGTGTTAAGATTCAACTTAAAAAACATGCATAGTCAATAATTTTCACCAAATGCAATTTGTAAATCTTCTTGAATATAGTACTTTTTTACCCTCTCTTAGGATTAACTAGATTTGAAAGGATATTAATATGAATCTCTTTTTAAGTGTAGTTTCCAATTTATATGACAGAATCCTGTTCTGAAGAATATCTATCAATTCCCCTGCTTCTCTTTACTGATGACATTTGTTGATTAATTTTTCCCAGAGAGGGTTTCTCTGTGCTCTCTGGGCAATTAGAAGAAAACACTCATTACACATTACTGATCTGGTGGTTAGTTTCTCCCACTAGGGAGAATATGGAAGAGGGTATTGTTAAAGAACCCAAGAGTTGAAAGAGGAGAGTGTAAAGTTAAACAGAAAAAGCTAGCCAAAGTGTTGGTATAGCGAGAAGAATGAAACTTTGGCTGTAAATTCATGGAACTTTTGTCCCTGGCACCTATCATTCAGTGTGAGGCTGCAATGAGTGACAGACGAATATTCACAGGGAAGAGTCTCAGAATGCAGGCTTACCAGTCAGCTCTAGAGCCAGTCAATAGAGCAGAAGTGACTACAAACCCTGTGGTTTGTTCTATGCCCCTTCAATGCGGTGTGGAGTTGCTACTATTGTTACTGAATATATTCTAAGTCCCAAATACTTGACAGATATTATAACTATTATTTCATCCTCATGACAATCCTAGATTCCATATAATTATTAATATTTTTAACAGAAGGATAAATAGACACACAGAAATTAAGATGCCCAAGACCATACTGTAAGTAGTAGGTGTTTAAGCTTGAATGGCATTACCCACCAAGAGGAACTCCGATCCTGCACTGTTAACAGGCACTCCGCACCCACTGCAGAATGGCCCAATCAACAGCTAGCCTTATACCACCAGTCTCTTGTTTAATAAGACTAATGCCCAGGACTTTGTTCACCAAGTCTTCACATCAAAGGCTCAGTACCACCACCTGTCCAAAACCTGAAAGGCGAGACTCTGGACAGCTTGTGATCATGAACTGAGCTAGCAGAGTCTTGCAGAAGCTAGCTGGCAATATCTCATTATGATAATGGCAATGGTGGCTTAAGTAACACTAGTAAAATAGTTTGGAATTTTTTAATTCTTGTGGCTTTAAGGAACACAGGTTCTGTCCCTCACTCTGGATGCAGGTACTGTTTATTTAGCACTTGGGGGAACACACCAGGACAGGCCTGGACCGGCTCCCGTGGATGTGATAGTAGGGAGTAGCATGAGGCAGGGGACATGGAGTGTGGAACTGTTGACTTCTGAAAGGCCTTTGCTCTGTGGATGTCGTAATTCTGCGATCCAGGGAAGTGCTTGCTGTTCTTTCCACTTTCCCCCTTTTTAATGATTGCAACTCAAACAGATTATGCAATTCTTGGTGAGAAGCAATATATTAAAAAATAATGAGAGGGGCAGTGGTGGTGCATACCTTTAATCCCAGCGCTTGGGAAGCAGAGGCAGGCAGATTTCTGAGTTTGAGGGCAGCCTGATCTATAGGCTGTGAGTTCCAGGACAGCCAGGGCTATACAGAGAAACCCTGTCTTGAAAAACCAAAACCAAACAACAACAAAACCAAAAAAACCCCCCAAAAAACCCAAAACCAAAACCCAAAATAAATAAACAAATAAAATAAATAAATAAACAAATAAATAAATGAAAAACAAGATCATCATGGCCAAGGCTGGGTTGCAATAAACGCGATTATGGGGTTGTTCTGGGTTTTACAACCATTATCTGTGAGTCTGAGGGTTAAAATTAGCAACAACTAACAGAAATCATAACAACTAACAACACTGTGATAAGGCTCCATACTGATGACAACTACTGCCTACAGCTTTAAGTCTTAATTTCTTCAGATATTTTTACATTAAGTACATTTCTCGTAATAAAATTATCTTAGAAAATGAATGACTGTTTTTTATTTGAAGCAGAGTAGGGATGTCTTCTCATATACTTGTAATATTTCCAGAATTTAACTTAGATGAACACTTGCAAACATCCCATTTTTAGGTATTCCTTTCTGGGAACAGGAACTGTGTCACCTACAGTTGTGGTGAAGATTTTCCTGTATAAAGTGGGTATGGATATAGTTATAGATGTATAGATAGATATACATATAGGTATAGGTATAGGTATAGGTATGTAGATATATGTATTTAGAAACATACATACATATACATATATAAACTGCTTCAAAGTTTCTTTTTAAGCTCATGACCTTTTAAAATAAAAATATGCAACCGTGAAGTAAGTAAAGAGAGGCATACAAAATATTAAATATTTATTAAGTGCTCACCATGTGTACAAGTGTGACAATTAGTGAGAACAAAAATGAGTGCGCCTGTCCATAAAGTGCACCTAGCATTGAGGAAAAGGTAGGAAACAGGTAAACATGAGAAACATTTAAGAAACTAATCAAAAGCTGCACCTCACTGGAACAGAATAAACACAGTTCAAATCTCCCCTGCAGGGCAGTCATCTGGCTTTGAGCCCTGAAGTAGAACAGTGGATGATAGCCTGCAACTTTAAGAAAACTACTCAAGAATTGCTTTGTGGTGATGCGCATCCCCTCAGAATAAAACACATGTGCTCTTTAACCAATATCTCCTTTTCATCCACTCTCTCTTATTCTCACAATCTTGTAAGCTTGTTTTACAGACAAGATGTCTAAGATTCTGAGAGTTTCAGTGAGCCCTGCAATGTCACAGTGGGACTGTGGTGGAGCTGGCATTCGGTCTCAGACTATCCAGAGTTGTGTGACACAGGGACAAGGGCATGTCATTGGATTCATGTAGCCACTCTTGTTCCAGACTGTCCCTTCTGAGATTGGTGACCCCACTCTCTCTTAGTTACCTTGGGACTCGGTAGTGCTTGGCTGTTGCGATTCTTCTGGGCACAGTTTTTGACAATGGTGCCAAGGCTTTGCTTTTCCCAATATGGTCAGCAACATTTTGGTTTTGTGCTGTTCTGGTTAACTCCTGGTGTGGCTCTTCTTGCTTTGGTTGACCCTGCAGCCTTCTGTAGATGTGAGCATTCAGCATTCTCTGCTGGATCAGCAGCTCAGGGTGTGAAAGGGCAAAGGGAAGATTTATTCTACCCTCTTGAGCAGAAAGAATTGCTTCTTTGTCAGTGTTCAAGTTGCAAACACATGTCCTTTTGTGCAGTTCATGATATTTCCTGGATCATACCATTAACTGTTTCCTAGGCAGGAGATGCACAGGGTCACGGCTACCTTACCTTTTAACTTCCACTCTATCAAACTCTATTGCTGAACTCTGGACAAGATGGACACTAGAGTCACATGAACCAAGTCTTTGACAAAGGAATCGTGAGGTTAAGTCTGTGACAATCAGTATCATGTGTTCAACACTTAACACAGTGCCTGTACAGCATAGAGTGTTCCCTTATAGTTGAGTGAGTGAATGGACTCGTGAAGCAACTAGGCTCTGGTGTGTGTGTGTGTGTGTGTGTGTGTGTGTGTGTGTGTGTGTGTGTATGTTTATGGAGAGAGAGGGAAGAAAGAAAGGGGAGACAGAGAGGTATAATTTACTTTCTCCTCTGAGACAACTTAATGTTCTGTGTTGAATGTAAAGGATAAAAGATACTTTAGTTGAGTCTGAATTTAAAAAGTAGTGGATATTTAGGCAAAATAATGAAGATACAGATAAGATCAGAGATATTTTTGAGATGTGAATAATATTTCCTGATTAAATTTTTTTCACAGAAGTTAGTAATGATAATGTATGTAGTCTGTATCCCCTTCTTGCCCCTTCTTCTCCTTAAGATTTGGCCATGCATACAAAGCTGCTAATTTCCAGATATGGGAGCATGATAAGAAAATGACAAGTAAATTATGTTATAAATTCCATAGCAAAAATTTAGTTTTATAAATACTGTTTGCTCTTTCTATCTGGAGGCTCAGAACAATTTACCCTTTAGGGGAAAGAAGTAAGTCTAGAAAAGTTTTCAGAAAGCTAAATATAATATATACTTTTCTTATGAATTTTTTTCTAAGGTACAGAGGGTATGTAATTAGGAGTCATTTATTATACAAAAGATAAAGATACATTCCTGTCTCTTTTCTTTCAGTGAGAAAACTGGCTTAGCATTTTAAAAACATATTTCCACTCAGACTTACTCAGACTTTTAACAGGCCAGCATCTTTTTTCTGACCTCCAGATTTATGGATGATAGAAGGAAAGATAAGATGTGATTAGAATGGAACGAAATCTTAGAAACAAGGAACCTCCTACATTTGTTTAAGAAGAAAGAAAAAGCAGACTTATAACAAGAGATTGAAGGAACGATCAAAAACCCCCAACAATGAAAATCTGAGGATCAGTTATTTTACCGGTGAGTTTTACTGAATATTAAAGAGTAATTTATTCTTCAAACTCTTGTGAAAAGCAGGAAAAACTTTCTAGCTCATGCTATGAGGCAGCACCGCCTGAGGCTAAATCTAGATAAAGTCACCATGGGAAAGGAAAATAACTGGCATGCATTACAACAAAGATGATGAAATTATTCACAGACTGGACTACAAGTAAACTAAGTTTGGGAAACGATTATTGCAAAAGCGGTTCAAAAATAACAAACCCAACTGAGGTAACACATTAACAGAAGCAGTTGGGACATTGATTGAACATTTTCGCTGATGTTAAAAATACATAAGAAAATCAACCACCGATTCACAATCAGAAAGCACGTAAGGACAACAGAGGGACATGACCCACAGAATAAGCTAAGCAGGCTCATCGGATTCACAGAGACTGAGATGACAATCATGCACTCTGTATGAGTCTGACCTATGTCCTCCGCATATATATTAAGGTTCTGGGTGTTTTGTGGAACCCCTAACAGTGGGCGTGGGGCTGTCTTTCTTTTGCCAGCCTTTGGGACCCTTTTCCTCCTACTGAGTTGCCTCATTCAGCCTTGATAGGAGGACTTGTGCATAATCTTATTGTAACTTCTTATGATGTGTTTGGTTGACATACCTGGGAGGCTTGCTGCTTTTTTTTTTTGAAAGGAAAAAGGGAGGAGTGGATCTGTGGTAGAGAGGAGCTGGAGAGAGGACTGGGGAAAGTGGAAGGAGGGGGAAACTGCAGTTAGGATGTAAAATGTGAGAGAATAAAAGAAAAAAAAAGGAAAAAAAGAAAACACTCAACTGACAGTACAAGGTAAAGAAATGTCTCTTGTTTCTGTACCCGGGGAGCCTTGCTCTCTCAAAGGCTCTCAGACCTTAACAAGGATGGCTGGGATTCTCACTGCATTCTCTCAAGAATATCTTCAGGACATTCGATTCACTATTTACACCAATATATTCCTTCAAGCCCTGTTTCAGACACCTTCCTATGAAAGGAAAGGTCAAAAGACATCTTAGATAAAGTCTAAAAGAGGAGTAGGAACAGGACAGAGACATCTGTGTTCATCACCCCTGTCAAACAGTGTACTCTAAGTTCTTGCAAGATTTATAAGCTAAGAAAAATAAAAAGAAAAGATTCCAGAGTTCAAAGGAAGAAGAAAAATAATTCATTAATTAAATAATTTAATCTATAGAGCAAACAAAATGATTCATTAAAAAAAACTACAGAAGCTAAGAAATACATTGGACAAAGTGGTACACAAGACCAACTGTAGTCCTATAAAGACCAATGATAAGTACAAGGTTTAAAAGGTGAGAGATACTCACAATAACAGTGTGACAGTGAGAAGCCCTGCTGTGGAATGTGGACAATGAGTCAAGTTGGGTTTTCTGGGTATGGGATGTCAAGAGGATATCACAGTGAGAGTTCCTCTAAGCTAGATCCTCTGGACAGCAAATAAGAGTGAATCCAGACTGAGAAATATGGATTTGAGAGCCTTTCCCTGGCCACTCCAGAATTCAGAAGCTTCAGCATCTTCCAGACAATCTGTAACAATGATTTAAATAGCAGTATACTTCCACCTTAAGAGCTCCCAACTGCTACAAACTAGATAAATATGTTAATAACCTCTTCTTACTAAGTAGATTGCCAGAGAACTATTACACTTGGCCAGCCAACAATCATTGACTAGCCTGATGCTATTATTTTCTTTTGCTAACGTTTCCCCTCCTTTTTCTTCTCAAAGGACTGAGGAGGTCCTTGCTCATGCCAGTGAATAAATGGTTTCAAAACTAGGTCATTGATTCCACTCAGTTTGCTGGGTGCATTTATACAAGCATCTGATTTTCCACTGCTGTGATTTTGAGTCTAATTGGATGGTGTGGTGGTGGCTGAGGCCAGACAAGGAAAAGGGGGAAAGACAAAACAGCTACCAGAAGCCCACAGAAAGTTAGCTTCGGCTATGTCAGTAACTATATTGTTGTGTTAAGACAAGAGACTATAAGCAGCTTAGGGGAAAGAGCCTGAGAGGCACAGGGAAATCATAAAACACTCCCTTCCCCCACAGACATACACTTTAGACCAGAAAAGATCTACTTCTAACAAGATAATGGAATGGAGGCAAGTTTGGCAGAAATCACAAGTCCTCCTGACAAGCAAGAAGGCTAAAACAAGGAGACCTCTTGTTTCTGTACCCAGGGAGCCTTGCTCTCTCGGAAAGGCTCTCAGATCTTAACAAGGATGGCTGGGATGCTCACTGCAGTCTCTCAAGAATATCTTCAGGACATTTGATTCACTATTTACACTAATATACTCCTTCTAGCCCTGTTTCAGACACCTTCCTATGAAAGGAAAGGTCAAAAGACATAAACACTAAGCTTTCCTCCTGCTTATCCTTATGAGCTTTCAGAAAAGGAATGGAGAATTCTTCACTATTAAATACCATCCAGGAAGATGCTGTTTACCCACAAGTCACTGATAATTTTCCCTTCACTAGTTGTAAACCATGTGGGCCTAAGTAGACATTTCCCCAAAGCCCACACACTAACTATTAACTTTTATTGGCAGTGGCCGAGGGTAGAATAATTTCAATATTTCTGTGGCTACTGAAGATGATCAGCATGTTGACAACCCAGCCCTTACTGCACTAGCTCTCAGTGTGCCACAGTGCCCATGGCTGTCTATCCCTGAAATAATGTGACAGTTAAGTGTTATATCTTGTCTGCATAACCTTTTATTTTTGCTGAGGAAAAGTGTCTGGAGAATAATTGGCTATTGTTAAGAGTGGTAAACATTTTATTCTATTATTGCAATTCACTTCTGTTTATTCCTGATTTTGCTACAAAAATCCTGGAGGCATTCTGAGAAATGAATCAGGGTGCAGAGAATATGGTGGCCAGCCTAGAAGGTACCCTTTCCTGGGCCTCAGTGGCTGGTTGAATTCTTTTCACAGGTAGTCCACCATAAACCTTGGAGTTTTGTTTAAAGAGGACAGGGAGTATCAGAAAAAAGTCAAAGGGCGCTCTTGGGCAAGAATGCTCACAGTGGTGTAAGAAAGCTGGAAACACAAAACCATTGCAAAACTGAACTTTTACATTTTTTCTAATAAATATTAAGTTGCAACTAAGTTGTGTAGTACAACAGAACTATCAGATTGACTGGTGCTAAAGCTCAGATAAAAACTCAGTATAAAGTAATTATGGCAAGGAAGACTCCTGTTTGGGAGTACAGA
Organism: Tokudaia tokunoshimensis; assembly: GCA_036184795.1. Taxonomy (NCBI): domain Eukaryota; kingdom Metazoa; phylum Chordata; class Mammalia; order Rodentia; family Muridae; genus Tokudaia; species Tokudaia tokunoshimensis. The sequence continues at coordinate 42,019,832 of BTHU01000004.1, read as the reverse complement.
AGAAAATTTGCAGGGATCAGTCAGAATAAAAGCTGGTGAAATACTTTGAAGTTAAGTTCAGTACATAAACTTGAAGGATCCTCCTCCCTGTCTCCAGGCTCAGGGTTTTCTGGGCTTTCTAATGGAAGAAGATGTAAACCAAATCAATGAGCATACTTATTTCCAATTTTACAGGGAACGGCACCTCCCAGCTTTTTCTAGACACATCATAATGCCGTTCACTGGTTTAGTGCCAGGGGAGGATTTCTTTTTCATCTGGCACAACACAAAAGACCACATGTAACATTATTGCTTTAGGCATAACATTTCTGACTTGTGATTTTAAAATTCAGCTGATTCCAGTGATAGCCAGCATCAAAAAATATCAACACCACTCCAGTATAATAATTGTCAATACAATAACTACTTCTAATGACTAAACATCCTCATCAGAACCATGAACATGGACGCCCAATCATTTTGTGCTATTTTATCTTACTTTTTGATTTTGTTATCTTGCTAGTTGTGTTCAATTACAAACACCCACCATCTCTACATATAAAAGAGAGATTTAGGTGAAGATGGTGGCTTGAATAAAAATGCCCCCATAAAATCCATAGGGAATGGCACCATTAGGTGTTTGTTGGAAGAAGCATGTCACTTGCGGGTAGGCTTTGAGGTCTCAGATAAACAAGCCAGGGGAGAGGGATTCTCTTCCTGCTACCTGTTGCTTTGGATGTAGAACTCTCAGTTCTATGTCTCCACGCACCATGTCTGTCTGCCTGTTCCCATGTCCTCCTGACCCCTTGAGGATAATGGACTAAACTTCTGAACTGTAAGGTAGCACCAATTCAACGTTCTCTTCAAAAGCATTGCTGTGGTCACGGTGTCTCTTCACAGCAATAGGATCCCTAACTAAGGCAGTGATGTAGTTCGAAACAAGTGCTTGGGCATCTAGGTTGCCATGAGTGATAGAACCACACAAAGATTGCCAGCATGGTCATTGCCAGGAGTATAATCACCCTATAGATCAGGACTACTTTGATGTTCCCAGACCCTTCTAAATAATCATGCTAGCTCATTTGTATGATCAACATTTGTAAATATGAAATGCTCCATTTCAATGAACCTCAAGAAAGTGAAAATGTTTCGCAAGAATGTATTCTGTCAAGAAGAGTAAATAAGTGTGCCTGACATTCCCAGTCAGCATGACAGGTATGAGGAAGAGGTTATGGGATGCTTTGGAAGTCTAGAGAAATGAGTCACATATAACTCTTCATTCCCTTCTCCTTTTCTGTCCTGGGTAACATTGGGTGGCATCATAAATTCAAGTTTCAGTATAATCACTCTACAGACTGATTAGCTTTCAGTTTATTTTTCTTGACTCTTCTACTTAGCATGAGAAGCTGCTCTAAGAGCCTAGAAGATGCCTTTTATCCCCAATACCAGCAATGCCCATAAATGGTGAAAATGAAGTACGGGGGGTCTTGAATATTAAACCAGTCTCAACATGAGTGTCATGTTGGTCATAATCATGATTGTGAGACAGAGAAAAAGTTCCATTTATCGGTATTTACATTTATTTCCTGCACTTTGGGCATAATTGTGTAGAAATCACCACGTCTTTTAGTTATTAAAAGTGTTTCCTCCCTTTGCTTTTAGTAAACAAATCTAGTTACGTATTAGTATATTGACCCATTATTTGTTGATTTTGATACAGGGTGAAGGATACAGTTTTGATTTTATTGTTTTGAGTATAGGTTTTAGTTTTCCTAGCACCATTCAATGAAAAAGTTGTTCTTTTACCAGTGTACATTAGCTCTGTTGAGAAGCAGCTGGATTTAGAGGAGTTTTATTTCTGGGATCACTACTATTGACAAATGGTGCAGGTAATGGTGCCAGTATAGTACTATTTCATTTTCTACATTTCTGTAGTATGTTTTGAACTCACGTCTTACGATACCTTCAGATAAGTTCTTTTGTTACAGATTGCTTTGTGTTTTAGAGGTGCATCCATAAAGATTTGAGAATTATTCTTTTATTTCCTAGTTGTGTGGAAAAATGTCCAATGTACTTTGATGGGAATTATGCTGAATCAATAATCATTTTGGGTACTGTCATACCTAGGGTTTCTATTGGTTTGATGAAACACTATGGACAAAGGCAACTTTTGAGGAATGATTTTATTTGGTGTACACATTCTGGGTCATATTTTACTGTATTCTGCCAAAGCAGAAACACAAGGCAGGAACCTGGGCCAGGAGCTGAAGTTCCTGGGGACCATGGGAGAATGTTGCTCACTGGTTTGCATTTCACTGCTTCCTCACCCTAATTACTTATAAACCCAGGACCACCAGTCAATGGGTTGGGGTCTCTCACATCAGTCACTAATTGGGAAAATGCCCCATAGATTCACCTACAGATCAATGCTATGGAAGCATTTTCCTCAACTAATATTTCTCAGGTTTGGGTTATGTTTACAAAAACCAACAAATACAGGTACATTTTAACAGTGTTTGTTCTCCCAGTTTATATGTGTGTGTGTGTGTGTGTGTGCGCACGTGCACATGCACTGGTCATTATTTTTTCATGGTAACATCATTGGTTACAATTATTTTAAGTATTTTAATTATTTTATTTTTGTAGCTATTGAGAATGGGATTGTTTTCATAATTCTTTCCCAACTAAATTTCTCATAGGTTAAAATGCTGCTGATTTTTGTATGTTGTCTTCATAGACTGCAATTTTATATAATTCCTTAATTAGCTCTAGTAGTCTTTTGTAGCCTTTAGATTTTCCTCTACATATTAATCATATCATTCAAGAAAAGGGATATTCTCCTTTTTAATTTTCTTTGTAAGCCTTTTAGTTTATTCTCTTTCTTAATTGGCCTTGATAAAGGTTCTTGTATTGTACTGAATAAGATAAATCTATGTGTGCACTTATATCTTAGAGAATTGTATTCAAGTTGTTCCTCTTCAGTATGGTAGATGCTTGTGAGACTTATATATTGCCTTTCTTTGGTCATGGCATGATTTTTGTATACTTACTTTGTTCAAGGATTTTTATCATGAAGACATGCTGAAATCCATCCATCATATGCTTTTCTGTAGATATTTAGAAAATCAGATGATTTTGTCCCTTATTGCATTGATGTGAAGCATCATATTTATTAATTGTTGCATATTGAATTAAAACTATATTCCTGGCATAAATCCCCACACAAAAGGAAACAATCAGTGAACTAAAGAGACACCTGATATATATGTATATATATATATATATATATATATATATATATATATATATATATATTTAATTTAATATTACTAGTATTTGGAATATATAAAAATCAATTCAACAAAATCAGTCATCCAATTAAAATGGATAAATAAATTATCCGAATAGACATGTCTGAAAAGACAGAGTGATAATAAATACATGCAAAATATACTCAATGAATTTAGCCATCAGAGAAACGTAAACGAAACTCTAATGAGATATCTTATACCAGTCAAGAGAGGAGCAGGAAGATTTCAACCATCCAGGGATGAGACAGAAGCTCAGCTTGGTGACACACATCTGTAATCCTAGCCACTGCAATGTTGTGAATGAAGGATTGGTATTCATATGCCTGGCACACACAGACAGACGCTTCCACACAAGACAATAAATATAGGAAGAAATGGCAAAGAAAAGGACAGGAGGGAATGGGAAATGTTAATCTCCTTGATTAAACTGTGTGGAATAACACAGTGTACCCAATTAATACCTACAATTAATCCTTGCTAAAATTGGAAGAATATAAAATCTCCAAGATATTTGAATAATCAACTTAGATTAAAAGACATCTGAATCCCTCACTGCTAATGTAGCTAAACAATTTTCCCTTTAAAAAGCCAAGAAAGATTTAGTGTAGTTTAGTTTTATCTTTTTTATACCTAAAAATTTCACCAAGCTTGTTTATATGAAGAATTAAATCCATGAATCCTTCTATGCCTGATTTGTTCAGGGCATTTTCATCCTTATATATAATCATGATCTTAGTCTTGGGTTATGGAAGAGTGTGTAACATTTAGCCTGTTAAAAGCATTAATTAGCTCATGCGTTTCTTACCTTCTCACCAGATGTCAAATTTAGTAAACTTCATAAGTGGTGGGATCACAATGGCAATACAAACTAGGGAGCCAGTCTTCCTGCAGAACTTGTACTCTTAAGGAGGAAGGTGGGTGGTAATAACAACCAAAACAGCAACTGCTTGTTTAGGCCACTCAGAAAAGAAATATGCAGTATCTTAGGAGAAGACGAAGCTAGGTTGGGGTTGTGTCCCCCTCCCCCACTTGTCTTGGGTGATTTCCAACTAATGGAGTACTAGTTGAGATCAGTTCCACAGTTTTTCTGACAGGATGACATTAGAGAAGACACTAAATGCTGGTTCCCAGATGGAAAGATTTGAGGCTCACTGAAAGAAGATCAGTCTTCTGTTGGACTATTGCTAGCCCAAAAGTGCAATCAGAAACATAATATGAATCCCTCTAAAGAACATGGATTTTCCTTCAGTCTCTGCTCCACGCTTTGTCTCCATAATTGCTCCTGTGAGTATTTTGTTCCCTTTCTCAGAGGAACCAAGGCACTCCCACTTGAGTCCTCCTTCTTCTTGAGCTTCCTGTTGTCTGGGAATTGTAACTTGTTTATTTTGAGCTTTTGGGCTAACATCCACTTATCAGTGAGTACATACCATGTGCATTCTTTTGTGATAGGGTTACCTCACTCAGGATGACACTTTCTAGTTCAACCCATTTGCCTAAGAATTTCATGAATTCATTGTTTTTAACAGCTGAGTAGTACTAAATTGTTTATATATACCAAAACTTCTGTAGCCATTCCTCTGTTGAAGGACATCTGGGTTCTTTCCAGCTTCTGGCTATTATAAATAATGCTGCTATGAACACAGTGGAGCATGTGTCCTTATTACATGTTGGAGCATCTCCTTCTTGGTATATACCCAGGAGTGGTATAGCTGGGTCCATAGGTTGTACTATGTCTAACTTTCTGAGGGACTGCCAAGCTGATTTACAGAGTGGTTTTACCAGCTTGTAAACCCACCAATAATAGAGAAGGGCTCTTTCCCCACATCCTCACCAGCATCTGCTGTTCCCTGAGTTTTTCACCTTAGCTATTCTACTGGTGTAAGATGGATTCTCAGTGTTGTTTTTATTTGAATTTCCCTGATAACTAAGGATGCTGAACATTTCTTTAGGTGCTTCAGAGCCATTCGCGTTTCCTCAGTTGAGAATTCCCTGTTTAGCTCTGAACCCCATTTTTAATAGGGCTATTTGACTCTCTGGAGTCTAACTTCTTGAGTTGTTTGTATACATTGGATATTAGCCCTCTATTGGATGTAGGATTGGTAAAGATCTTTTCCCAATCTGTTGGTTGCCATTTTGTCCTATTGACAGTGTCCTTTGCCTTACAGAAGCTTTGCAGTTTTATGAGGTCCCATTTGTCGATTCTTGTTCTTAGAGCATAAGTCATTGGTGTTCTATTTAGGAAATTTTCCCCTGTGCCCATGTGTTCAAGGCTCTTCCCCACTTTCTCCTCTGTAAGGAGATAAGAATAGGTCGATTTGCAATTTTTCTGCATGCATGCTGACCTCCAGTTGGTCCAGCACCATTTGTTAAAAATGCTGTCTTTTTTCCACTGGATGTTTTTAGCTCCTTTGTCAAATATTAAGTGACTGTAGGTGCGTGGGTTCTTTTCTGTCTTCAATTCTATTCCAGTGATCTTCCTGCCTGTCTCCGTACCAATACCAAACTTTTTTTTTAATCACTATTGCTCTGTAGTAGAGCTTTATGGAGACAAAATATGGAGCAGAGACTGAAAGAAAGGCCACCCAGAGACTGTCCTACCTAGTGATTCTTCTGATAACCAATCACCAAATTGCAACACTATTATGGACGACAAGAAGTGCATAACGAAAGGAGCTGTTATGGTTGTCTCTGGAGGGGCCCTGCTAGAGCTTTACACATACAGAGATGGATGCTAGCAGCCAACCATTAGACTGACTGTGGGGTTCCCAAAGGAGGAGTTGGAGGGTAGACTGAAGGAGCTGAAGGGGTTTACAGCCCCCATGGGAAAAACAATGATGTCGGCCACCCAGATGCCCCAGGACTGCCAGGGATTAAACCGTCAACCAACCATGGTACACATGGTTCTAGCCAGTAGTGTGGCAGAGGAATACCTTTTCGGTAATCAGTGGGAGGAGAAGTCCTTAATCCTCTGAAGGCTCAATAGATGCCCCAACAAAGGGAAATTGGGGGGGAGGGCGGTGGGAGTGGGTCGGGTGGAGGAGCATATACTTGGAGGCTGGGGGTGGGAGGACGGACTGGGGATTTTCAGGGAGGGGGGAAACTGGGAAAGGTTTTAGCATATGAAATTGTGTTTTTTCGTAATGATTTCCCAAAAAAGTTCCTTTTGATGGGAGGTAGAAACTAAACTATTCTGTATTGTCTGTAAGGACAAATATTTAGAACATATTTAGGGGTCATTAGGTTTGTATATTTTGATAGGGTATACAGTTATTTAATTGTCATTGCATGATTAGGAAAGATAAACTGTATTTGTAAATATACTGAGCCTATAATTAGAAGATCAAGGCACTGTCATTTATTAGACATGAAATACAATTATTAAAGCTTTAAAAAAAGAACATGGACAAAACATGTGGCTTGTGGGCTACGTCTGATGTGTTTAAGTTTGTGGTTTGCTTATAGGCAGCAATGGAATTTGAACCAGAGCTTCCTGCACTCTGTGATTTGCTTAGCAGTGGATTAAACCAGCATCTTTTGGAAGTCTTACCCAATCTTTTTCATTGAATATAAGTTAAGATATAGTTTACAGTTGCTAGAGTTTGAGTGATATAAAAATCTCCCCTTGAAGCTTCTGATGGCAAAAAAATCTGTAGCCACGATCACCATTCCTTTTCTATAATTTCAGAAGCAGAGTATAACAGGAGAGAGTTGGTAGAAAGTGGTGGCCGTTGAACTTGTGGTTCCCCCATTCTGCAGTGAGACTATTTGTCTTACATCAGCACTGTTTGGTGCCCATGGCAATGTGTCAATCAGAAAATCACTGGATGATGTTTAGCTTAAGAGAAAACCATGCTGTTATTTTGTAGAAAAAAAAAACCTTCATGTAAAAGAGTAAAAATGGGAGAAATGAGTATGTGAAGGAAATCAAGAATCTGAATTTGAGATTCCTGGTAGACACAGCAAGAAGACACTTTTGGCTATGCAAGTTTGTGATGAAGAAAGGGAATTTAAATAGAAGAGTCAGGAGAGCAGAGGTAGCTTCTAAAGCCATGGACAGGATACAATCATTCTGGTGAAGGAGTAGTTAGAAAATAGAAGGCCAAGTATGGAAGCTCACAACAGTCAGGCATTTGCAAGTCTAACAAGAGAAGGAACCAGAAGAGAAAAGCTGTGCCCATCAATAGTGTGATGTCAGGAAAGGCAAACCAAAGGACAAGGTTTCAAGTAGGGAACGTCCAACTGTGGTAACAATACTGTCAGCGAAGAACTAAGAGAGAGGGAGTAGTAATAAAGGCTAACATGTTATGCACCATCATCTGCCAAACATTATTTTAAAGATGTACAGGAATTATTCTTTTTAATCCTGACAGGGTTCACACTTTGGAAAGTATTATTGTTGTCAAAATATACCCAGGGTGGGATAACGAAAGATAATATTTGTAATGTATCTTCTGTATTCAGTCCATCTACTGAAGGTGGAGAAAATTGAAGGTTTAATCAGAACTGTTTCAGTAGTTCACTATGGAATGGGATTGTTATGAATAAAAGAAGGAAAAAATAAGAAAGGATAAATGTAATGTAAGTATGTAGTGTAATGTATAGCTGCATGTATATACATGAAGCTGCTATATCAAGAAAGTAGAGATTTGATCATGATATGTGCTATTAAAACAGCACTGGTAGGTCATTACCAATGGTTTTTCAGGTGACTGTCTTTCCAACTGGATTATAAACACTCCAAGGACACATTTGATTTTCAGTTCACATTTTAGCTCTCACTCTAAGATAATGTTTCTTAGGTACAGGTTTGGGAAATTAATGAAAAAAGTCACTTTGGAGATGCCTTTACAAATAAAGTTTGGATACTTAGGTCCAATTTCAAGTGTTCTCAGACATTGTTCAACATGTAGAATCTCATGAAATGCTAAAAATACTCATTTAGGGTGATGACTCAGTCAGAAAATTGCTTGCAGCACAAGCATAAGAACCAAGTTAAAATACCAAGGCACTCATAAAGCTGAGCATGGTCTCACACCCTGGTGCATGGAACGTAGAGACAGTGGAATGCACAGTGATCAATGGCCAGACTGACTAGTCATGCGGTGAGCTGTGGGTGCAGTAAGAGACCTCTATCTCTAAAAGTTAGGTTGAGGGCATCCGTGGAAGGTCTACCATGTCTACCTGTGGCCTCCATGCACACACATGAACACCTTTACAAAAACATGCACACGCATGCACAAGTAAATTCTTTTAAAATGTTAATATGTGGTATGTGGACCCTATCTGTTTAAAACGTGGTTCAAAGTCCAAAAGCTGACAGGGACCAGGCTGTATGCAACAGAAATGAGGAAAATGGCGTTTCTGCTTTTAAAGATTTTGTATGAGAGAATTGGGACGTATTGGAGAAAAGCACAAATTTGAGATTTGTATGGAAAATGTTTAGCAGTTTAAATGCTACCATTTAAAAGTAATTAATTAAAATTAATCCAATTATTTTGATGATATTATCCAATGTAAAAAGAACATTTGTGAAATATATCTGATCCAAAGCCACTAATTTGTGACTTCTATTATGTATAAACAACAACCTTACTAGGAAAACATCTGATTCTTGAGGAAAAATCAAAGCAGAAGTAAAACAAACAAAAGGCTTTGATGTAGTTTATCAGAACTTTAGACAGCAATTGATAGCCTAAAAATAAAGGCCATTAGAGAACAAAATGTATTCTAAAGCCTTCAGTGAGAACAGAAATGAAGAACACAGGTAGTCTGCTTTTGCTTGTATTGGATATAGACCTGTATTGAAAACTGTGTTGCAAGGAAAACTCTGGGGCATGGGATGTTTTGAGGATGAAACCAAGTACTGAAGATAAGACACTGTCCCCATTCAGAGGCAACAGCTGAGGTGACAGCCTTGAGCAGAATCCACTGAAGTGGGAGGAAGTGAGGTCAGCTTATTCTAAGGGAAAAAAGTCTTCCAGAGTCAGGTAAATATTTTATCAGTACTTGGCTCATCTCACAGCATACTGCCTAGATCAAAAGAACTTATCTAAAGAGATGTTATTTTGAACATCATTTTATACAGACTCTTGGCAATTTCAGTTTTGATAAATAATATTCTAATCTATCATTTAATACTAGAATGAATATTTTTCCCCTTTGGTGTGACAGACAATTCCAAATACAGGTCTCTTTCATCCAGCTTCACATAGTGCACACTTGTCCTGGTAGGGTCTTTGGGGTTTGACATCAAGGGAGTGTGGAATGGAGGTATTAGCCACACACAGGGACGAGTTCATTCATCGCTGATTTGGATGTCAGTTAAATTATTTCTTTTGATCAACAATGGCAGCAGGCTACTTTTATGTCTGGATCTGGGGAATGAGACATCACTTATACACAGATGGCTCAATGAAAGCTTGTGTATCCTTCAAAAACTTGCAAAAAAGACAGCAGAGATTTTAGTGTGTTGGTGCTGCAAGGTTACTTAATATACATCCATATAAATAGGAGGGAAGCTGATCTGAGGCAGTATAGTACATTGGCCCCTTGTTTGTCTGTCAATGTAAGTGAACAATGACTACTTAATACATAGTTTGTGCATTAAATTGAGTTATAACAATACAGGAAAAATGATAGTTTTTCAATTAAATAAAATTTTCCAATGAATGAATAATTTTAAGAATACTCAAATGAACACTTTCTTGATGTGTATCTATTTTGGATAGATTGTTAGACTTGTTACTTGATATTCACATGTAAATGATTTAAATGAGAACATAAGCTCAATAATAAAATGTATATTAATTATGTAACCATCGAAAATCAGGTATTTGTCATCAAAGATAGTGCTAATTGTGCTATGCAAATATTTCATTACAAACTAACTGTTCTTTGGGCTGATACTATGCACACTGACCAATATAATATAGAACCCTCATCTCTATCTCAAAGATCTGTCATGTGTTATGAGTAACTTTCTCTCTCTCTCTGTCTCTCTCTCTCTTATACACACACACACACACACACACACACACACACAGAGAGAGAGAGAGAGACAGAGAGAGAGAGAGAGAGAGAGAGATAAAATACAGAAAGATTGGAACTCCATACTTGTAAAAGTTTGTGTCTTTAAAAATAACCATATTTATTGGTGTGTATAAGAGTGCCTTGCCTCTAAGTATGCCTGTACATTACATGTGCGCTGTACCTGAAGAGTGCCAAAGATGGCACTAGATCCTCTGCCCCTGGTAAGTAGCCATGTGGTTGCTGGGAATTAAATGTGTGTCCTCTGGAAGGTCAACCAGTACTTTTAACCACCCAGTCATGTCTTTAGCTCTCATCATTTACGTCTCAATGAAAAATTTAGATTTGTGGAACTATTAGCTGAATACAGTATCTTTCTCTTACCAAAGACAGGTCAATGGAGCTAAAAAGTGTATTACCAAAGCATGTTGGACCTGAATTATTTGAACAGGAAATCAGAGACCAGAGAAGTAATTTGTCTAAGTTTGCACAGTTAATCAATGGCAAGGTTGCAACTAGGCTCCTTCACTGGAGTTACATTTTTCTTAATTAATAGACTCTCAAAATGCTATCCGAGAAATACACTGGAACTACAAGTAAGGCCTTTGTATTTTTTCCTTATCAGCTTAAAATACTAGTCTATCCTGTTCCTTAATGAATTAAGAAAATACATAATAAAATCAAAGAATTCCATAAATCCAATGTTACTTTCAAAATATTTATTTATTTATTTAATCCGAAAGTCCGTTTAGATTCTGGCATTAACGTTATTGGATGACGGGGGTCAGTCTTCCACTGTGAGCCTCAATAGTCATCATGCCAGGGAACACCAGGGGTGTTTGTCCTCTTTTCTCCCCCTGCTCCTCCCCCCTCCCCCCAACTTGCAAGTTTGCAAACACAAACCTCACTGCACTTGCAGTGAAAGGAAAAGATGGCTTGCTGACTATGAGGAGACAAGGGGCCTAGGAACATAGTGTAAGCAGAGTGATTCGGTTTAAGTTCAAAAAATGCCGTTTAACTGTGTTTTCATTTATGATTACTGTTCCACCGCTGTTCTACTTTAGCCAAGCAACGTAAACTACACATAACGCAGTATCACCAGTATATTTTTGTTTGCAAAATATATGAAGTAATGGCTCTCCAGCCCTAATTATAAAGGTGATTAGACAAAACACAGTGGATCACTATAGACATAAACCCATCTCACCAGCACATTTGAAGGTCTGAAATAATTGACACCATACTTGTTCTAATTTTATTTATTTATCCTAAGAAGTACCACAGAGTGATGCCTGAGAAGTGCTTGTTACAAGTCCAAAAGATGTAGCTTTCTTGATTCTGACCCCTGGTCTTGTTTACATTGCCAATGTTACCAAGTCATCATCTAATTTACTTTGGTTATTGGGAAGGGATTTGATAATAGAAGACAATTATAGAGTATATAATTACAGTACACAGGCACACTATGCCCTAAGGGACCAAAAATGACACTCTGGCTGCTGTAGGCACTGGTATGGCAGTGTTATTGGCCAGTGGCACATTATTGACAACAGAGAACCCTCACAGTGCTTTAGTGCCTTAGGGGCTAACACAGTGGCCACAAACAAAAATTGGAAGCTACACCTACAATTCAATTCCATATGTGAGTGTGTGCAGCCTACTGACACAGCCAGATATGAGAAAATATACAGCAATAAACTGAGGTTGTATGGACAATAACATGTAGGCTGGTGAGCAGCTGCCATAGGACACCTTACAGAAGTAACCTTTAACATTTACCTCTCTCCTGCCAAATATGCTCTGGCTTGATCTGCTCCCACCACAGCACTCCTGGAGAAGGATGAAGACAACCCTGTCTTGAGAGGTTTAATATTTTCAGCTACTCACAAATTTGCTTTTAGCTTACCCATTATTTCCTAGTTCTGGTTACTTTATCCTTTAACTTCTTTTGGAAAAGAGGGCTAGGTAAGAAGGAGAGGGAGAAAAAGACTTGAGAATAGATGCAGACATCCCTCGTTAAAGAACACTGCGACCTGGCTAGCAGAGAATCATATCTCTCAACAGAAATAACTGGAAGTTGTAACAGTGAAAGAAACTATTGAATCCAGTATACATGTGTGACAGTGGGTGCGTTGCATGTATTCCTGGAGAGAGAAGGAGAGAGAAGGAGAGAGAGAGAGAGAGAGAGAGAGAGAGAGAGAGAGAGAGAGAGAGAGAGAGAGAGAGAGAGAGCGCAAAGGACTTACTTCTCTATATACCTTTTATATCTGATACACAGTAAATCTGTAGCACACTGTCTCACACTGTCTTATCCTACTCTTAGGTTTTTGTGTCTTGTCTGACCTGTGGATTTTGTTTTGCTTTTTTCGGGCCCATTCACTGTGGCCACACGGCATTTTATATGAAGCCATTTCTTTCAGACCATGTGTCTGTCCTATCATATTTCAGGGTAGCTTATGCTTCAGAAAAACATGAATAATTTAGGGGTAAAGGGCTAATTATGATTAACTCTAAGAGTTTTGGATAATGCTTTAATATAGACATTAAAGATAAAACTGAATCTACGTATGGATCTGTATCACATAAATTAATATTGAAAAGATCATGAAAAGTAAAATTCTTTTGTTTGTTCTTTTAATCCTACTTTCTGGAAAAAAAATCATGCAGGACCCAAATTTTCCCATTTATTAATCCAAAATTACAAAGGCAATTAGAATGTAAGGCAGAGAAAGGCACACAATGAATTTGCTTTTTCTGTCCCTCAGCTATTTTTTTTTAAATTTTTCTCTTTTTCTTGGACATGTTTATATAAAATATAGATAATATATATTATATATATTATATGAGAATTTTCAAATGCACAACAAAATACAAAACTTGGCATAATGGAACACCCATAGTACAATCATCTGGATGAAAAATACAAAACCTATTCTCATTTTCTTTCTTCCTCTTTCTCCCCTCTCTCTCTTCAAAGTAAACTGCATGTGTTCTGGACTGTCTCTGCATTCATCAGCACCACTGTATCTCTCCAACATGATGCTCTAAGCACTTTTCATGCTTGATGAAGTTAGCAATAGATATCAAATATAGACTAATACCCACTGACTACTGAAACATCTCTAAGTGTTTTCTAATTGTTATCAATTGATTGTTCTGGCTGTTATACTTAATTAAACACAATATATTAAATTTGGGATATCAAGGGTTTTTATAATTTTATAACTTTCATAATCTAGAACAATGTTTCTCTCCACACTTTAAAAAGTTACATTGACTTTTTGAATAAACACAATTTGTTTGTTTCCTCATGTTATTTTTGTCTTTAGTTTTATTTATTATTTATCTTTAGCCTTATGCTATAAAGATCTCACAATACTGTCCACATTGTGTGGATTATAACAATCATATACCATTTGTTAATATCATTTAATACTTTTATAAAAAAAAAAGATTTATTTATTTTATATGTAATTACACTGTAGCTGTCTTCAGCCACACCAGAAGAGGGCATCGGATCTCATTATGGATGATTGTGAGCCACCATGTCATGGCTGGGGTTTGAACTCAAGACCTTCAGAAGAATGGTCAGTGATCTTAACCACTGAGCCGTCTTACCAGTCATATATCGTTTAATTCTTACAACAATACATAGTTACAAACAATACCATTTCACTGTAAGACATATAGCGGAGAGAAGTTTACTCTCTGAGGCCATATGCTCTCTGTGTTTTCTTCCCTTTATCAGCATCTAAAACATTTCTTGTTTAGTACTACAGAGTTAAAATTGGAAAGTATTTGATTTTAAATGTGAGGAATAAAGGCACGGAGACACCAGTGATATGTTACTTATATAATTACTTTGGACCCAATTTCTACATATGAAAAACATTCAATGATCTAGTGTCACCAAGAGATCAGCTATCTTCCATAGGCAGGCATCATCTCTTTAATGGTGTTTATAAAGAGTTGTCTGTAGACAAGTTCAGGTCCATGGACAATTTTCCTTTTCACCATTAATGATTCTGATGTATCTCCTTAAGTGATCTGAATAATGCAACATAACCTTTAATATTATTCTACATCTTAATTTTTAATTAAAGTAAAGGTGAGCTCATTTAAAAGCAATTTCTAGAAAAAGACTAAGTCATGATATATATTATAAACAGTGAAATGATGGAAGTGAAGGATTCTCTGTTGAAAATGACTTAGGATTAACTCATGTAAACATAACTCATACTGAAATAAACTGGAATATAACTTCATTAATTCTGGATGTGAAATATGGGTCATGGCACTCTCATCTATGTGATATGTAAGTTATTTACGTGTAGGCAGGCCTTGAAATTAAAACAAGGAGAATCACTTAAATGATTCAAAGGTTTAATAACTTCAGGCCAGGTACATGCAGTCCATCCATCTTCGAAACAGTGCTGGTTTTGTCAAGGGATCTTTCCAATGATGACACTCTCTCCAAACTCATGGGGATCTTTCCAATGAAGGGGCACCCTCCAAACTCATAGGATCTTTACAATGATGAGGCACCCTCTAAACTCTCAAGTTACTTAGACTGTACAAGATGATTGTTTTATTCTTCTGATTGATTAGTTTTGCTTGCACTCAATACTAGAAAGTCATATCTGACCATATCAGATATTCCACCATTTCTGCTTCCCCAAAGATTCTACACTAATATCCATGCTCATGTCCTGCCCATATCTGAGCCTTGGTTTTCCTCTCATACTTGTTAAGTCTTACTGCTTGTTCTAGTTAATGTTATAGAAAAATTTACTGATATATTTTTGAATGAACTCAAATATGCATGTCTAAAATCCTAAAGAAACACTCATTAGCAATAACTGAATCTTTAATATTTCAAACTGTTTCTTTTGGACCATATGGACAAATATATAGCTTTGCAACCCTTTGGATGCAGAGTTTTATAAAAATTTGTACTTATTGCTCACTTTGCATCTACTTTCTGATGAATCTAATACTAGGTAAACACCAACTATGAAATATTTGATAGTTTTCTTTTAGCCTTTTCAATAAACTTTTCTGTGTCTTAATCTTTGAAAAAAAGGATTTTAAGCTACGTCTGCTCCATGTCCTTATCTCATGGATATAGAATGTATCTCAGTGATGTTATTTTCACTTCTCCTATGTCTAATTTATAATAGCCCTCAAATAATAGTGGTATTGACTGCTAAGAACTTTGCTTACATCTCTATCCTTTCTCTCATTATATGAAATTACTTCCAGACACTTAGCAGTCTCAGAATAAATAAAAGTTTACACACAAATTATTGTAGAATCTATGAAATCTCTGAAATGAAGACAATCATATTATTCCTTTAAAACCCTACAGCCCCTGCCCAGGTAAATGGTGTAGAGATCCACAACCAAACATTAGTCAGATTTCAGGGACTCCTGTTGAAGAGGAGGGGAAATTATTTTAGAAGCCAGAAAGGTCAAGGACACCCCCCACACACACACACACACAAAACCCACACAAAATCAATAAACATGGGCCTGTCGGGGCTCATAGAGACTGAAATGACAACCAGGAAGCCAGCATGGGTCTATCTTTGGCCCTATGTATAAATGTTACAGTTGTATAGCTTGGTGATTTTTGTGGGACTCCTAAAGAGGGAGCAGGAATGTTTCTGATGCCTATGCCTGCTTAGGGGACGCTTGTTCTCCCACTGGGTTGCCTCATCTAGTCTTAATATGAGGAGAGGTACCTAATCTTCTTGCAACAAACATGTAAAAGTTCCAAGTTTGTTTGAGATCCCTGTGAATCCTGCCCTTTTCTGAAGGGAACTGAGGAGGAATAGATGGGGAGGGAGAAGGTGAGGGATGGATTGGGCAAGTAGGAGGTGAAGGGAGGGAGAGAAAACTGTGGGCTGGATGTAATATATGACATAAGAAATAAATACATAAACAAGTCAAAGGACAACTGATGATTTGAAATCAGAGAAGTTGTGGCCCATTCATCCAGTGGTAAAATTCGGAACAAGTGACAAGGAGTAAACTCCCACTCCGCATAGTGAGCCATCTCAGGTGTACCATGCCCGGTGAAAGAAGCCTGCCTCATGCCCTGCAATTCCAGTTGTATATCCTTCTGAAAAGATCTGTAAGATGTCATGGGTGATCAATATCTGTTTTAGGAGAAAATGGATGGTAGATAAGACCCACCCACACAGGGTCAGGAAGAAACCTTGATTGTAGCAAAACCCTGCAACTATATAGATAGCCTTACTAAAGTTTCTAGAATAGTGTATACTAAAAAGTGAAAGCTATGGAATATAAATGCTAAAACAATAAAACAACTTGCAAAACACAGTTAAATATACTTGTATTATTGAGACACGAGTTTCACTGATCACACAGAGTAGTTAAGTCACCAGCATCTATGTGCCTTACACTCTTACTGCTCTGAAATAAAAGGAACATGAAGAGTAGATAAACACAGCATCTTCCTCAAGATTTCACCTGACTGGGATATGAGGTAAACCATGACATAAATATGAAAGTATATATGTGGAGGGAAGGCCATAAATAAGAGAGTAGACAGTAGGGCTAATCCTCACTTAGGGAATTCTTGTAAGTTTGGTACTGTAGTCCCAAACTGCTAGCTGTGAAATGCTGTAACCTCACAGTGTAAAACTGGACAGGAGATGTCCGTGTCCTGAACGTTACACCAGGGCTGAACTTTGGTCAACCAGTCATGCCCTTATTTGCTCGGCAACTGGAAATGACAAGAAACTCACACCAACTTCCCAGAATAGTACATGTGTCAACCTGGAATGACCTTGGCACGGTAGGAACTGGATCCCAGGGAACTGCTCACCAAAGAAACTTGCCCTAACTAAAGAAAGACTTCTTTCAGAAAGAGACAACTCCATTATCTGGGGGAAGGCCTGCTGTCTTCCATTGCAAGCTGAGCTCTAGACACTGCCCAGCCAATTGCCTTCCTGCAGTATACTCACTAAAGGATCTTTCTATTCTGGTCCACAATGTGAATTCATTCACTGTGTGAGCATTGTGTCCCTGATAGTGTGGTGACTGAATTATTAGTCCAGAGCAAAATATTATAATTGGTTTTTTTTATTTTGTTTTGAAGGAACACTGTACAGGTCAGGTTCTATGATCTGTCCAGGTCCTGAGGACCTTGAACATAGTGTCTATTCTTTCTTGATTGTACCCAATTAACACGTTAATGTGTGATAATAATATGTCACCAAAAAAAAAAAAAAAAGCACTCCAGGAGTCTCCACAGTAACTATAAGTAAATGTATTGGCTTACAAAATAATTTTACTATTATCATCTCACAGAATACATTTTGTGAACAGACACAAGGTTAATCCTTACAGTGTATTCAGTTTTAATATTTCCCACTAATGACTTATTAGCAGTCATAGAAGGAAGAAGGGGACAACTGTGCTTTTCTCAATAAGTCCCTGGATTTGGTCACTGAATAAGAGAAAGCACCAGGAACTGAAAAGAACTCTGCATCTATTCAAACACATTTTTTAAACTTTTCCTATTTGACAACATTTTTAGCACAGTCTAATGATATTGTTCAAAAGATGTCATCCTACTTTATTTAATGTTCTTGTTGCGGAATGATAGAGAAACCCTGGTTCCTACTTAGCAGGTATGTTGTGGTCTTAGCAGGATGGATTGGGTTGGTAAACTCCATGGGACTGCTGAATACAAAAGTTCTTGTTGGGAGATAAAGGGAGGAGCAAAGTCAGCAGGAGATCAGCAGGCATGACCTTGGAGGACTTAGTGTAGGATATTTATATATTTACTATTTAATTCAAACAAAATATCTTGATATGACTAGGACCCACTGTCATTGTAGAAAGAAAAGTAAAAAGTTACAATACTTACTAAAATATCTTTTATTCTCGTTATGACCAACTTTCTGTTTCTTTCCAAATCCTATCTTCTTTTCTTAAGCCCTTTATTTTTATTTTCACTTGAGTTGAAAGCTATTCCCCTTGAGATGAAATTATTTTGGGCTTTACCACAAATATTGCCATGGTTTCAATTTTTAAATCCCATAGTAAAACACACACACACATGCACACCGCTCCCCAAGCACACACATATTCACACACACAGAGGCATACACATTTCATACATACAGTCACACACATAGCCAGGCACAGATTCCTGGAGGTTTTCTGTTATCCAGTGTGATGTCTTATTTATATGACCTCCTTTCAAGCCCAAAGCAAACAGTACCACAGCTCTCTCCATGGTCATTATTATGCAGTGCACCTCTTCTCATGCACAGAGATAATTCTCAAGTTGATGGGCAAGCTTTACAGAACTTAAATGGGATTCAGGAAGAAGAGTCGGTGTCCAGAGACTACAATGAAGGAAATTAATTACAGACAAACTGCAGAGAAGCTACAGTTTAGAATACATCACGTCAGGTGTTTAATTACAACAGTAACACAAAGGGTCTTTTTTTGACAAGGAAAACGGATTGTCAGTGAATTTCTTCTACATTGAAAATACAAAATCGAGTGCAAGGTGTTCTGATTTAGCATTTAATACCAAATTCAACCTCAGGTGCTGTTTGTCTGTTTTATGTTTTCATTTTGTCTTTTAAGTTATCATGCTGTGTGAGTCCCATTCTGCTTTTTTTCACTGCAGGAAGCACTGATTGGTTAGGGGAACTCTTTCTGCCATTGGGTAGTTACTTAAAAGCACTACACGTAAAGAAATTCTAAAAGCGGTTGTAAAAAGGACTGAACTGTGCAGGTCAGAGTGAGTGTAGCCAGACTAGACTGTCTCAAAGGTCAGGCATGCACTCTTACTTCTGTGGCATTTTGTGGCCTTTGGTGTTTCAGACTGGTCTACACTTAAAAAAAAATCTCTGAAGTGTATAACTTGGGTTTTAAATTATTTGAACTGTGAAGTGATAGGGTCAGACATTTCTATTTGACCTGTACTTTTAATCTGTATAGACACCAAAACATTTCTGAAATCCTGTGTACTTCCATGACAAGTTACTTGTAGAGAATAAAATAAAATGTCTATCCCTCATAATGTATCTCTGAAATTTATTCCCAATTAGACCCAGCCCTCTGTTCTTTATGAGGTGAAATTTGGCTCAAAGAATAGTAAATGTCTTAAGATGATATAAGTCACTGGATAGCTGATTGGCAAACCTTTATGCAACTTTTCAGTAATTTTATAATGTAAAGCAGGTAATTATAGGTTATGGGCTACTAATAAATATTTCTCAGTCTTCATGTAATATAATGCAAATATCACACTTAAAAAGTTAAAGTGTTGCAAAAAGAATAAACCAAAAGAAAGAGAAAAAATACCTGTATACCCATTTCATCATCATAAAACATGAAATCAATCTCAATGAACTTTTTAGGCAATATTTTATCGAGGATATAAACTTGTCTTTAGGAGTGAGACTAACCTGGAGGCAAATTTGAGTTTTTGATTTCTGGTTGACCTTGGACAAGGCACACACACACCCACTTATGACACAAATAAAATAATCCTGACATTTCAAGATTTTAAGGACCAAGGAGATAGTTCTGTGAGTAAAGTCCTCCCTGCAAAAGCATGGAGACCAAAGTCCAAATGCCCAGGGTTCATGAAAAGCAGTCTGTGGTAGTTATGTCTGTAATTCCACTGTTTCTAATATTGGATGGATGATGTTGAGTCAGGAGCATCACTGAAGCTTGAACTGGTGTATTAAGTGAGGAACAACAAAAAGGCCTTGCCTTAAACTAGGTGGAAAGAGAAGACTGAAGCAGTTGTTCTCTGTTGTATGTTCCATGCATACACTGTTACACGCATATCTCTAAACTCTAAATCTCTATCACCACACACACACACACACATGCACACACAAACACAAGCACACAGAGATATGTACACACCGATACGCACAACACAAACATATACACAGAGCCCTCACACATGCATATGCACACACACACACACACACAGACAGACACAGACACACAAACATACACACAAATATGTACAAACATACATACATACATATACACAAACACACACACACTTTGGAAAACCTGGAAAAATGAATTTAGTAATATGGGTACGTTTATCCCAACTCTTCTTAAATTTTACCAAGTTTGGGTCCTCATTGTTCTGAGAGATACTGTGATCACTGTAGTTTCTATGATTTCATTGGAGAAGTTCTTTGCTTAGCCTAATGAATTTAACTTGTCTAGAAGGTCCTTAAAAACTTAGCACAAACGAATCTTCCCCTTGTGTACTTCCTGAAAAAGTCTCTTCTGCTTCATTAGTAGTCTGAGAGCAGTAACTAATAACTATCCTTATTTAAATACTGCTCTCTGCTGTGAGAGACTAGAGAGATGGCTCAGTGGTTAAGAGCACTGACTACTCTTCCAAAGGTCCTGAGTTTAAATCCCAGCAACCACATGGTGGCTCACAACCATCTGTAATGAGATCTGAAGCCCGCTTCTGGAGTGTCCTAAGACAGCTACAGTATACTTATATGTAATAAATAAATAAATCTTAAAAAAATAAAAAGAAATAAATACTGCTGTGTTTTAGTCTTACTTATTTCATGATTTATCTTCGCT
Source organism: Tokudaia tokunoshimensis (assembly GCA_036184795.1). Taxonomy (NCBI): domain Eukaryota; kingdom Metazoa; phylum Chordata; class Mammalia; order Rodentia; family Muridae; genus Tokudaia; species Tokudaia tokunoshimensis. Next base: position 41,998,896 of record BTHU01000004.1, on the reverse strand, counting down.
AGAATGTTAGGATTTAACAAAGTACGTCCCTCATGTCCAATGAACCTTTCTTGATAAAAAATGTTCATGCATGGAATTCATTGATTTGTAGTCAATTTATCTTATTTTTGCTAAATTTTTCTTATTACTGAGTAAAGATACTCTCAGTTGTAAGGTACAACTTCGTTTCTGATGTGTCAATCAAGTGAACAATTATGTATATCTTAGAAATAATAAAGGATGAAAACATATCCTGAAGGATGACTTACAGCATGATCCTTTAGTTAACAAGTCATAGGAGGCGCAAATCAAAATGATTTAAATAGTAACAGCTATAAGCTTCAAATAATAATATTTCATCTGTAGGTTTGGTTAAGTAAAGGATTCAGAAACATTTACATCTTGGTCATTTAACACACATTTTGGGGGCATTAACATTCGTCCCCACATTTGCATAGAAGTAGCTCTAAGTGACTTCTATGTATCTGGGCCACATGACTCACACTGTCCAAAATGGAGAGATTTTTTTTTTCATATGTCTATTTATCAGAAAAATAGTTTTTCTTAAAACTCACCCCAGTAGACTAGGCTTCATGCTTCTTTAGCTGGAGTAGCTACACATGACTTTTCCAAGTGAATTCTGGGTAAAAAAAAAAAAAGAAACATCTTGTTTGATAAAGTGATTCAGGCTTCAAACCACGGGGTTTGGTACCAGTTGTCTTTGTCAGAATACAGGCATTTGAGGGAGATATCTACAAAATATGGAATTGCCATTAAATACAAAGGAGCATTAACTTCAGTAGGTAACCAGCACCTCTGCTTGATCTTCACTTACATTTCTACATTTCCTCTTTACATTACGTTTCCAGTCAGTTCCTTGCTACTATAAATGTTTTGTCTTTACTATTAAATCTTTGTAACTGATCTAAGTTCTTAGATTTAATTTTGAGTATTTTTTTTTTGAAACTCTTCAGGATTAGTGACCAAAACATTCTTCGATGACTTCCTTCTTTTTAAAACAGTCTTTGATCAAGGGATGAAGCATTAATTGAATGGTTTCAAAGTAGAAACGATGGCTTCTTCATCTATGTCACATTTGTAGCTAATGCTAACTATTTTGTGCAATATAATTTTTACTTAATATACCTCATCTACTTCCACCCTGGAGAAGAATGAATCTTATAGCTTGATTGTGGAAAGGTGATTATCTATACAAAGTTGCCAGATAACAGTGCAAAACCTGGCTAGCATAGCTACCTAACCACAGTTATTAGAAGTTAAGAAAGAATTTGTGCCTTACAGAGACAAGCTTAGCAGCTTTAAGAGCTAAGTAAATGTATGTCAAAAGAATAAATGAATTAAGACTTCACTAATAAGGTAATAACAACCATAGTCTAAATGAAACACTCAGTGTCAACATCATTCTTTAAGGATTTTAAAGAAAATGGTCATATTTATAGATGAGTTAAAGACATAACTTATATCTTATTTTCTCATTATATAAGAATTACATGCAGTGCGTGCTCTGGGAGTGTGAAATAGCAACTGACAATGTCAGAAAAGAAACCAGAGAAACTTTCCCAAGTCTTTATGTCTGCTTGGTCCTAGACCCTTAACATTGTCTCTGTACCTATCCACATCCCAAGTCCCATACAGTTTTCCTTATCTTCACATTAGCTGTCAAGACTTAGGGATGGTTCTCACTTTTTCTATTGTTCACACTCTATACTATGGTACAGGTGACACTTTAATATATGTTGGAAATTCTCAATATTCTCTGTAGTTATGTCCAAGAAAAATTACCATAGGGTATGAAGAATCAGCAAATATTTTTCTAACACTGGGAGGTGAAATACAGATATGTACCTAAGATCTTTGAGCCATGATGTTTTCATTTGCCAGTCAATGTATAACCTTGTTTAGAGGTACTTTATTTAATATGTACTTAGTTTACTAATGGTAAGGTCATGGCTAACAGGCTTTAATGTACATCTAAGCAAAGCTGGGTGACACATATTTTCTTAGCAAGGCATATCATTCCTTATTAAATTTATAAGCATCAGATCACCTTCCAGTACTTCAATGGGGGGATTTAATATAGGACATTTAACAAATTATAAAGCATAAACATTTGTAGAGGTGGCACTCCCTAATGCAGGAAACACTGAAACCTGAGAGCTAAAGAAGGAATACTTTGTCTCATTTTAGCTACGTATGCATGCATCAAGGTGACCCGGAAATAAGGAAGAATGCAGTGACCCTGGTTAAGATCAATAAAGGTTCCTCATTTTCCTCAGTAAATTGTAGAATTCCAATCCTTCCCGCATCATCGAGGTCTGCATAATTCCTCTCCAATCTCTCTCTCTCTCTCTCTCCCTCTCTCTCTCTCTCTCTCTCTCTCTCTCTCTCTCTGTCTCTCTTCCTGTCTCTCTGTCCTCTCTGTCTCTCTGTCTCTCTCTGTATCTCTCTCTCTGTCTCTCTTTCTCTCTCTCACACACACACACACACACACGCACGCACGCACGCACACACATACACACACATGCGCGTGCGCACACACATACACTCTCTCTCTCTCTCTCTCTCTCTCTCTCTCTCTCTCTCATCAATTACATATGGTGCATTGGCCACATGGATTATTAATATTTTCTATGGATGTGCCAGGATGTCCCTATCCCTATCCGTGGGCACTCACACTTATTTTCACACTTTAACCCCCATCATGAATATTTTAGTCTCTGTCTTCTGGGAATAGACTAAAATTTTCATTAAAAAGTAGGCATTTTTTTGATATTCTCTTTTTCTACTGCTACAGTTTATGTCTGAACTATGTGGCACAGACTCTTGGGTCTGAACATTTAATCTGCAGCCAGTGGTATGTATTGTTTGGGGCGGGCATGAAGACTGCAGGAAGTGGGACTTCATGGGAAGAAGTGGATAATGGGACTGGGAGTACTTTAGAGCATTCTTTTGTTCCTGCTGACATAACTATGAAACCTTCCTTATCATAATATGCTCTCAAACTATGATTCCAAATAAGTCCTTTCCTGGTTTCTTTGGAGTACAATTGTTTTTCTATATCATCTTGATACAGTTTTAATCAAACCAGAATTACATCACTTTTTCCTCTCAAAATCCCCCCCAGATACACTCCCATGAGCCCCTTCCATGTCTTCCCTGCCTCAAATTGATAGGCTATTTTTATCTGATTATTGTCACCCACACATGCATGTGCAAATATATGTAAGCACAGTGTGCTTTTTCCATTTTTGTTGGTGGTGTATATTTGATTTCAGGCTGGACACTATGCATTAGACAACCAATAAGGGGGACTCATCCCTAGGAGAGACTAATTTTCCTTCTTTAAGTATTTTATTATAGTGACTAGAAAAGTAGCAAACCAACTCATTCTTTCTCTCTCTCCTCCATGCCCCACACTTCCTCTTTGTTATATAGTGAGAATGCTATTTTTCTCCAATATGGAAAAAGCGTTCTCATCAAAACTTGAATCTGCCATATCCTTGATTTCAGAATTCCAGTCTCTGAAACCTCAATTGATATGTGTTTTACAGACCCAATCAGAAAGACAAATTGACAAGCTTCCTCCAAAGTACCTCTTTAGAGGTACCATTTTAGAGATGATTTCCTATGCATCCAAGGCAAAGCAGGATCTCCTTGGTAACATCTCTCAGAACCCTCCATTTCTATCATTAAAACCGATTAATAATCAGGCATATTTTAATTTAAAAATATCTAGCATTCTTAGTGAATTTCAAGCTCTATGAAGGGAGGGACCATTTCTTTTTGAGCATCAGAGTGTATTTACCCTTCACTTTGTGAAGCTGCAGACTCTGAATTAATATTAGCCTTCTAATGGCAAGAATGAATAAGCTCACTTAAGTCCAACTATCTGTCCCTTAAACAGCCTAGGTTGATATCATCTTCATAGAACACAAATATTTTGGGGATCAAGCTTCTGCTACATGGGTAGCAAGTTGGAATGGTCTTTTCTCATGACTAGCAAATATCGTCCCTGCTAGCAACTGAGATTAAGAATTTCTGAGAGAATGTGATAGAATTTGCTTGATTGCAAACTCAGACATGGAACACCTTTCCAGATACCAGAGCTGACAATGGTAATGATACATAATTCAATGATGTCACATTTTAACCCTCTAGGAAACTGAGATTCCTCTATATTTTGGAGGTGGCATACAAAAGCATGCCAGAAAATATGAAAGATACTTCTTTTTTATATATAATCACAGAATCTGTTGAAACTGCAAATTACTTCTTAATTTGTTCTCTTTATCTGTCATGATAATTTTCCCCTTTCAGTGACAATTCTAGAGGGCTGAGGAGAGTACAATGCAAAGTCCATGCAGGTTTATATCCTTATAAGTACTTTTTGGCTACACATGAGTTCTTTCGAAAGCAGTTATTATGACCAGGCACTCCACTGTGTGTTGAACGAATGGCAGACCTGGTCCCTGCCCTCATGCACTTAGCATCTAGTGTCCTGTAGTGTGAAGTGATTATACATGATTGCACATAATTACTCATAATTATCTAATTGCAAATTGTGATATGCACTAGAGAGTAAGGTAAGAGTGCTAAGAGGGCATTCAGCGAGGGCAGGGCAGGGAAAAGCCAATATAGTTCTGCTTCAGATCTACACAGCGAACATCACGAGAGCCGAGTTTAATTTAAAGCCACGGGAGAGTGTTAGCTCTGAATAAGAACACTTACACCAGACTAGAAGCAAAAGGAAAATCTTCTCACATATACTCCAGAGAATGGTTGCTAGGCATCTGCAAGTTATTATAGTATTCTGCATTCTCTTGCTCTAAAACTCCACGAATGCATATAACTCACAAAAAAAGAAGGAAGAAGAAACCAGCCTCCCAGTTTTCAACAAAACTGCTAGGTGTCACATTCCCACTTCTCCAGAAATAATTTTGTCAAAAAAAATAACAACTTGTGTGTATTCTTGAGTATCTTTAGGGAGCCAGAATTGTTAGCAGGTGATCAAGCTGCCGGGTTATGACATTTTGAGACACTTTAGGTGCTGTACATGTTGAAATATTTCCCTTTCTGTTAATACATCTGGAGTTTAGAGATATTATACCATTTACTTTGGGTATATATCCCATAAGGACCATAGCTGGAAAGGGCACACACATGGCTTTTTTAAAGCTCGAAAAGGTTTCTATTAGTGCAACCTAGGATAATTTGAGTGAGAAAAAAAAATAAAGTGCACTTTGGGGAGTAAGCAAATATCTAGGAATACCTCTTTATAAAAAGAAACAAACCAATGGGGTATAGGAGAATCTGTAGGGGTCCAGTTGATACTGGGTGGAGTTAAAAAAACCATTTGTTGCCATCCTACTAATAACTTAGGCAAAAGTACTGTGTACAGTCCATGAGAAGCAATATTCTAATATTGTATCAAAGTTTTTCCTACTAAGACTCATGAAAATAAATAGCAGTAGAGATTAAGTAACACACATTCTGAATCAAATCAATATTAACATCATTATATAAACTGAGATGGTATCCTTTGCCATCCCATGCACTGATTAAAGTACAATTCTGTGTTATACCTGGAAAGCTAAACAGGAGTCCAACTAAAAATATCCTGGATAAAGGGAGCAAACACCAAATCAAAATGCCCAGACAAACAAACACCCAACAACAACAACAACAAACTCCCCACAACCAATTTCAATGAGAATCCCAAATACAATATTTGATATTGGATTTATCTAGACCAGAAAATATGATTATTTAATGAACATTATTGAAAAATTTAAAAGGATTTGAAGACTAGATAATAAAGTGAAATCTTGTTCCTTTTTATTTTGTTTCTGATAGCATTTGGGATTCTGCTACTGAGCTACATTCCTAAACTGGTTACTTTTCTGATGTTGTTCATTGTTTTGTGATTTTTTTTCTTAAGAGACTGGTTCTGGTGTTTGCCCTACCTCTGCTCCCATTGGCTGCAATTACATCATGTGAGACTTAAGCACTGCCTAAGTTACCTTTCCCCAAAGTGTCCTGGCCCACCCAGCCCACCTCTGATTTTCCTTGTCGCATTGACTGCAGCTCCAACTGTGGTAGCTCTATCTTCATCCCACACTGTTCCTGTGGGTCACAGCCTCTGAAGCCATTGTATGTGGTCATAGTAAATGACCCTGATGGTGGCCTGCCATGTCTCCCCTTTAGACTCATACTTCCCAAGCACATCATGCTGTTTCTAACCACTCTGCTCCACGCAGTTGCTCAAAAGTTACATCAGGGCCTAGATTCTATAGGAACATCTGACTCAGCTCCTAGTAGCCTAGTCTTGTCTGTGGCCGCTGTAGAGTTTCCAAAGACACCCAGTTCTCCATTCAGTCTTTGACTGCAGATGCCCAGTTGGGTTAGTAAAGACACCAACAATATGAAAGTCAAGACAGAATGCCTCCCACCTCCAAAAACCCCTAATGTAGAAATGCCATCTAAGGAGGACAACTTAGAGAAAACACACACAAACCTTTTTAAAATAAAAATCACAAACATCCTTAGAAAGTTCCAGGCATTCAAAGAGGAGATATACAGCTAAATACAAAAGTGGACAGGAAGAAAAAAAAAAGTGAAGTTCAATCACAAGCAAATGGTTGATTGCAATAACAAGAACAATACAGAATATGAAAATCAAATTCAATATACGGAGAGAAATACTAACAAAGATCAAACAGAAATGAATCAGGAAATTAAAAACTCACTAAGTCTAATAGAGGATCTGTCAGTCTCATAATAGATGACCGAGAAGTCAGATATCAGTTATAAGAGCCAAAGAGAAACTAGGTAAAGAAAATGACAAGTGGAACAATGGAGATGCAAGAGCTTTGGCCATCATGAAAGAACTGAAACTGGCAATGATGGGCACAAAATAAGAAGGGTTCCAGCAAAAGGTAAACCCCATGTCAAGAAGATAAAACCCCAGTCTAGAAAAAGAGATGCTTACTCAGGAGCAGGGGGACACAGCACACCAAATATACTCAGAAGAGAAATTCCTCATAACTTACTGTAGCTGAAACAGTAACATCACTAACTAAAGCAGCACACCAAAATCTGCTAAATCTCAAATAAAAGCATATCCATCAGAATAAGAGCTGATTATTGAATGGGAATGAGAATGTTTGTTTTTTCAGTTTCTGAAGGATTATAACTACCGATCCAGACTATTAGATCCAGCAATACTATCTATTAAATTTGAAGGAGAAATAAACATTTCCATGGTAAATACATATATAAAAACATAAGATGACTCAACTAGCTCCACGGAGAATACTGGCAAGGACATTTGAAACTGAAGAGAAGAATAAACAAAACCAAGAAGCGACAGGGAAAAAACAAACACCAGAAGAGTTGACTGGAAGAGGTAACTGAAATCAACTTTACAAAAAAGAAAAAAAAGACAGGGATAAAAGTTCATATATTTCAATGATATCTCTAAATATTAATGGTTTCAATTCACATATAGCCTAGCTAACTGAATTAGTAAACAAGACTCATCTGTTTTGTTATCTCAAACAAACTTACTAAGGTAAATGTGACTTTAGAGTACAATAAGGTCTGAAGAGAAAGAAAGCCAAGAAAAAATATTTTTCTTCTTGTTTTTTATTGGATATTTTATTTATTAACATTTCAAAGTTTATCCCCATTCCCAGTTGGTTTCCCCTCCAGAAGCTCCCTATCCCATCCTCCCTTCCCCTGTTTCTATGAGTGTGCTCCCCCACCCACCCAACCACTTCCGCTTACCCACCCTGCCATTCCCCTACACTAGGGCATCAAGCCTTCACAGGGGCCTCTCCTCCCATTGATGTCCTACAAGGCCATCCTCTGCTACATATGCAGATGGAGCCATGGGTCCTTCCATGTGTACTCTTCGGTTGGTGGTTTAGTCCCTGGGAGCTCTGAGGGGTCTGGTTGGTTGACATTGTTGTTCTTCCTATGGGGTTGCAAACCCCTTCAGCTCCTTCAATCCTTTCTCTAACTCCTCCATTAGGGACCCCGTGCTCAGTCCAATGGTTGGCTGAGAGCATCCACCTCTGTATTTGTTCGACTATGGCAGAGTCTCTCAGGAGACAGCTATATCAGGCTCCTGTCAGCAATCACTTGTTCACATCTACAATAGTGTCTGGGTTTGAGGTCTGCATATGGGACAGATCCCCAGGTGGGGCCGTCTCTAGATAGCCTTTCTTATGCCAGCATCAATACTATCTTTTAAACAAGTCTGAGGAGAGTCCTATTCTAACATTGTTTTCACTATTTTAAATTCTATTATGCTAGATTAAAAAATCCTGAGAAGTCCTGTGTAGAATTAGAAAGTATAAAGGCATACTTGACTCTGGTTACTACCATATGATCTGGAGTAGATGACAAGGTAATTCTAAATTTCCAATACTCTATCTTCCAAATAACAAGAGATAAAAAAGTTAACTAACTTGAAATATTTTATTAAAAATTATATGGTTTTGTTGTGCTCCGTGTCCTTGTGTTAACACAAGAATATTTGGTTTTTGTATTATACATTTGGTTTTCTGTGGCCAACTTAACAGCCTTCTTCTATCCTCCCACTAATGGAATCCTGGTTTTGAACAATGAGAATTATCTTTGATTGCAGTGTGGGTGTAAGGTATGAACTTATTACAGCTCCACAGTAACTTAAACTCATTCTAAGAAAACAATGGACATCTCTGGCTGCTTTACCAATGATCTGTTTTAAATACAAGCTTGCATGATGATGGAAATAATTCTGTTGACTTTTTGTTTTTCTAGATGAAATGTTGGGGGTTAATAAGAGGATATATTTTTCCCACATGTTCTATGACCTTTCCATGCATGTATTGTGGTTGACTGGTGAAAGTTAGAGCTGAGCGTGACCATTTATCATGAAGTTTTAAGCATTAAGTAGAAAAGTTCACATACTCAGGGTGGGACATGGAAAAAGAACATGTTCCTCATTGTCACAGCTGAGCAGATGACTCACAGGTTACAAGCAGATACTCTTCTGGCAGAGCAGCTGGGTCCAGTTCCTTGGACTCACCTGTAATTCCTATTTAAAAGATCTGATGTCATCTGCTCTTTGCATGGATCAGGCATGCACATGGTATACTTACATATATGCCTGAAAAATATTCATGTAAATTTAAATCGAAATAAAAAATTCCTCCTTATTTTATAATGCCTAACTTCTATATGTAATCTGGAGTTTCTACTTCCAACCGTCAAGTTACGTGGTATAACCCCATACTTTTATTTTATGAACAACAATGATTATTATATTTTTAATAGCCAAGTGGATTATTAAATCATTAATTGCCTTAAAGCATTACAAGAATAATCTTGGATAGAAAAAATTTGAACTAATATATACAATGTTAGGAAAACAGGGTCTCCAGTTTTTCTGATTTTATAAAAATTATATGTTAATTTTGATAAACAGAGACAGTATACAGGAAAAATCCCATAATTAATAATGATTAACATTTTTAGCATATTTAACTCTTACTGCACACACACACACACACACACACACACACACACACACACACACTTGATAGTTTGCTCAGGGTAATAATTACTAGATAATAGTATTTATGAATTTTTTTTAAATTTTATTTTATTTTCTAAGTTTTTTTTATTTACATTCAAAATCATTTCCCCTTTCCCGTTTCCTCCCTCCCCGAAAGTCCCATAAGCCCCCTTCTCTCCCTCTTTTCCCCATTCAACCCCCTCTTGCTTCTCTGTCCTGGCATTCCCCTACATCCAGTCTTTCCAGGACCAGGGGTCTCTCCTTCCATCTTCTTGGAAATCTATTGATATGCGAATTGTGTCTAGGGTTAAGAATTTTTTAATGTAGCTTACAAAAACACTTTGAGTTAAGTTTACATAGTGTCATCACAGCTTAGTGGTCCCTGTTTCTTTTCATCAAAGTTCTGGAGAGATTTACTCAACATTTAAATCAATACTGATTAGAAAAATTAGATCTTAAATTTCTATTCTTTTTCTGTTCTTTGATGGCAATCATTGTTTAACATTTTCTAGGAGTTAGTATCTTCTATATCACCTTTGTTTTAAGTTCATTTTTGTTTTTTGTTGGCCTCTCATTTCGTTTGGTCACTTATTTATATTATACTGATTATAACTCCAGAATTGAGCAATGTTATGTTTTGAATGATGATCAATTGGTTCCCAGTTCCTGGTTCTTTGGGGGATGGGTATAGGTTCTTTAAGAAGTGGAATGTTGCTGGAGGAACCATGTCACTTGGGATGGACTTGTAGGTTTTACTGCTTTGTCCCACTTCCTATTCTCTGTCTGCTTCCTATACATGGGCAAAATGTGACCTTGTTTCCTGCTGATGCTGCTATGCTATGTCTTCCTTGGCATGATAGATGCTCTTTCTCTCCGGAATCATTATCCAAAATAAAGTATTTCTTCGTAATGTTTATTTGCTTTTGGTAATGGTATATTATCACAGCAGCAGAATAGTAACTGATACACCCAATATATGTCAAAAAAGGGAGAGAACCAGTCTATATGTGATCAAAAATTTGTTTCACTCTCTTACTTCAAAGAAGCCCTTTAAGATATGGGGGGGGGGAGTTATTCTAAAGGGAGGTTAATAAACATAACATCCAGCATAGATCATTACATTTAAGTAGTCAACTCAAACATTTTAGGAACTTCCTAAAACCGAGCAGATTCAGAAGGGTACTAACTGTTCAAACATGTGTAAGCAGTAAGGACTTCTGAGAGACTTCCCAGAGACGCCTAGTATCCTGGAAGATGAAGAGGTACAATGAGCAGTCTGGAAGAGACGAAAGTAGCCAAAAAGTCTCAGAGGCAAAGACTAGCAAAGGCCTGAATGAGAAACTCTCAAACCTGTCAAGGTGTTAGTGACCTCCAGGTTTACCACTTTCCTGGTTCCTTTATTTTTAAAGAACTCTTACTTCCACAGAACTGCAAGATTTCCTTACATTTACAAGTGAATTCTTGGAGAATTACTAATATTAAATAGACTGTCTATCTACCTTGTTTTCCACATCTGACCCCGAAACTTCAACATTATTTCAGAGAGATTTTTACTTTTTTCTTTTAAATATCTTCTTACTTTTATGATCTATTCAAGAATTGCATTAATTAGAAGGGTTTACTGGTTTCAAAGGCTTAGCTATTGATTTTGAAAAACACAAGTTTCCTAAGTATTCTAGATAAACTAATTTTAAAAGAAAATACGTATTTACTAATTTACTTTGGCTTTCTCAATGGATATACATATAATTCACAAAGATTAATAATGTTATCATTATACTTCATATTTGCAATACCTGCATATTAATTTAATTTAAATTAATTTTGTGAAATTTCAGAAAGAGGGTGAATAAGAATAGTATGAATGAGATTGGTTTTATAATACATTTTAAAAATATGATATTCATATTTCTTTGTTTCTTAGGTTCTGATAAATTGTAATGTCAAGAAAAAATAGTATTTTTTCCTAGTTTGCCAGAAAACTGTTGAGTTTTAAGTAGTTCATTAAAATTTTCTTTGTAGAAAAAAGGTAATTTTCTTAGAGAAAACTATAGTTACTTATTGCAATTTTAAAGAAATTTTATTATTTCACTTTAAATTATATTATAGAAAATTATACTATATATAATAATTTATAGATAATAAAATAATAAATAATAATATATAATAATATGATATATAAATATATAAATTATATATTATATAAATTAAATTATATGTGTGTGTGTGTGTGTGTGTGTGTGTGTTTGTATGTGTCTGTGTGTGTGTGAGTATTTGAACATGAGTGTAGGTTACTACAGAGACATGATGTGTCAGATTGCCCTGAAGCTGGACTCACAGATGTTAGCATGTCTAACTTCCTGACATGGGTCTGGAAAACAAATTCTGGTCCTCTGCAAGGGCAGCATGCACTCATTTTATTTGTTTGGTTCATTGACAGGTTCTAGTTTGAGATAGAGTTTCTCTGTGTGGCTCTAGCTGCCATGACTGGCCTAAAACTCAGATATGTGCCTACCTCTGCCTTCTGAGTGCTGGGATCAAAGAAGTATAGCATTCTTAATCCACATACCCAAGAACTTTATATATCATAATTGTTCCCAAAATTAATATACACAGAATATAACCATTAGACTTTTTGTAATATATTACCATTCTTTTACTTTGACTTATAAAAGATGAAACCCTGAAAAAATCAGTAACTGGCAATTGGTAATTTGTGAAATATGGCCTTACTGTTTCATAGAGTCAGGCAGATACCTTCATAAGGGAAGACCTCAAGAACATTTGAAAGAATTTATTCATTATAGAAGGATGCATGTGTATGTATACTTAAAAGATGGAGTATAGATTTATTATTTTTAAGAATAAAATGTGATAATAGAATAAAAAACTCAAGTGACTGGCACACTAGTCATTTGTTTTATATTTTTCTTTTTCTCCAATACATATGTATAACTTTCATATAAAATATTTATATCTGTCTTCTTAATGTATACTGCAAAAAGCCTTCTAAATCATAAAATATTTTATTATAATTTCAAAGCTATGTCTTCTTAAAATTATTGTAGAGGATTTTTAATCCAGCAACATGGCTGGTCTGACAGGGAATAACATCCAAAAATATGATTCAGCCATAATGCAGACATGTCTTAGATTAGAGTATGATCTGGCTAGATTACAGACATGCCATAGTACCTATCTTTAATCCCTAACAATGAAGCTAAGGTTAGTTTGTGAAAGGAGGCAGCCTTTTGGAAAGTGACATGTAATTGAGGGGCAGACAAAGTAATGAATCAGAGAAAGATTTGACAAAGTGAGTCAGAGATAGGATACGCCCAATTCATATGAGAACAGCAAAGGATGAGAAGTGACATAGAGCTGCCAGAGGGGCTGGGGGAGAGGACAGAGAGACAGAGAAAGGGGATGGTGTGGTGAGTGCTGTGTGTGTTGTGTTACCAGGATGGTTTTATAGAGACATGTTACAGAGAGAACAAGCTCAATATAGGTGAAGACAGAATGAGTCAGAGAATGAGACAGAGCCAGAAGATTAGAGTATATTGTCAAAAGTTAGTATGAGGATAGGCAGAGAAATTCAGTGAGGAGCCAAGAGGAGCTGGACTGAATCAGTCAGCTTGGAAGATTATATTGTATGTAGGCTAGAAGTTTCAGGCCTAGGAGTAGGAATAGTTAAAACAGAAAGACGTGTTCTAGGCTCATCCCACATTGTATATTTGCACAGCTTGGGTGTAATTCCCACTTCAACACTTCATCTGAGGAAGTAAAAGTGACATTTACATATTATACTCATTTAATATACTATAATTCATAAGATCTCTTTACAATTGGATGCATGTTTCTACAAATTCATATATTCACCTGTTATAAACACATTTTTGGTTTCAAATATTTTAAAATATTTATGTAGGATAAATTCTTTGAGGTGAAGGGCAGTTCTGAGGTATTCACTCTTTTCTTCTTTATACAGAATTTTTATACAGTTTAATGCAAACTCTTCTCTTGGGGCATACAAAATTCTCATATTTCCTTTATCTCTCCCTATTATCTTTTTGTAAAATACCAGATGGCCAATTCTCTATTTCTTTGCATATAATAATTATATTTTTATATTAGTTTCTTGATGCTTGTCAATATACCACATTTTCCATTCTAAAAGCTATGATGGGAGTTGGAACCACATAGCATGGAATTTTTAAAGATTGTTTTCTAAGAGTCTGTAAATTGCTACTCTTTTATCAAATAGATATAGAGTAGAATTCATTTATTAAAATGTCATATTCTATTTGTCTATATAATAAAAATACTATTAAATAATAACACAACCTAGTAATAGAAACTAATTTTGACATTTTGAGTGGCACAAAATATTTAAATCTAGCTTTCCATATAAGATGAAAATAAAAGTTATCACAGAAAGTGCAAATAGAAGTAAGGAATTATTAATTATTAAATCTTTGTAATTTCCCCTTTATTTTAACATTGTTACTAATATTAAAGTGTTATTCTTCACCACAGAATAATTAAAAACACGTCTATTAAAAATATAAACATAAGTATTACAGAATAGCTGAGAAATTATAAACTGCAGAAAAGATGCCGAAATATGATGTTAGACTTTAAATGTAGGGCACAGATTCTATTATGTCAGTAGGAATTATAACAGAATTTTTAGAAACCTGATTAGTTTGTGTTATAGAATTTTCTACTAATTTATCATGCAAAATCTCTGCAATAGAGCTGTAGTAGGAAACAATCTTCACCCCTACAAAAATCAAAATAGTAAAAAAGACCTAATAATGTCTGCTAAAACAATTTGACTCTTTGTTTCGGGCAAAAGCTTTTTAAAGGTTAATGTCATATTTACTGCAAACATATTACTGGAGGGAAGAAAATATTGGATTTTGTAGGTCCACTATTCATACATTAACCATCTAGTGAAAAAAAATCCACAAATTAGATCGTTCAAAGAAATTGGCTATTTTCTTAACTGCCCTTTAACAGTGGAAGATGGATCTGTATCCTACTGCGCAATGAAGTAAGTTCATTCATGTTTACTTACAAGCTACAACTAGCCTCCTAGAAAGATCCACTGTTAATGCTTAAATATGAAGTAATTTTTTATCAGACATCCTCCAGTAATGTTAGGAACTACAGTAATTTATCAAAATACCACTTTCTTTCCTTCTCACATTATAAAATCTGTTAGACATTTTTTCATCAATGAAAAAATACAATGCATTTTATTTCTTACCCTCAAAATGATTTTTAGTGTTTATAAGTTGAATATTTTTACTTCTATTTAATTATGTAGGGAAAAAATCCTTTCATAAGGCAAACCATCATTAAAGTTAAAGAGATGTTCATGGTGTACTAACTCAATTTACCACTGCAGCAATCCAGCTGGAAGCGACTAAGGAGTGGAAATTAGATGCTCAGTTAGATGCGTAGTTTAGAAACCATGTGTTTCAGAAGTGGGAATTCTAGCTTTTACTTGACAGTGGATACTGTCTTGTAGTGCACTGCAATTCTGTAACTCCATTATCCATCCAGTACTACAAAGCTTCTGCTTGGTCAACCTGCAGGGTACTGTGTGGCTTGCTTCTGCACCTTAACTGAGGATGTGACTGGCACTCAGTTACATGCCCATCACTTCTCTGCTTTGTCCCTGTAGGCTGGACCTTTCTTAACTACAACTCATAGGTAATGTTTACCATATATGTGCATTTCTAGAGGCCAGATATCTTGCCAGGTACATAATAAGTGACTTTTTCTGCCTTCTAACACTTTTGTAAGTGAAGCTCAATCTTAAAATCTAGATGTTGCCACAAAGAGAATTCTAAGAAAATGATGAAGGGCTCCAGGTAATCACCAGAAAGCCAGTAAGACCTATACTTAATAGGAATAAATGTTTTATTATAAAGGACTGAGTTAATTAAAATCAAGCCTGCTTTGAGGAAGTATTTCTATACCTATGATTATGATACATAGACAGCATGATAGGAAATTATATTGTTAATTCACCTAATATAAAAATTAATCATACTTTTGGGCACTGACTAGCTGACCTTACTTTCCTTTCTCTGCAAATAAAGATAAAGTCTTGAAAATGTCTGCCCTAATATTGGCAGTGACATTGAATATCTTACAGGTTAGCTTGTGATACAAATCTGGCCTGTAGATTCTGTAGGATTTCCTCCTTCTTCCCGTTGGTAGACATCGGCAGTTGTTACAATAGACATATTGTCTCTTTATGGAGACATTTGAGTTTGGGTCAGTTGGTTTGTAATGATGACCATTTTGGAGTGGATTCTCATTTCATGTTCTTGAGGTGTGTGGAGTAAATGTGAACATGGTCCTATGATTGACCTCCTTATCTCCAATGCCTTGCCTGAGACAGAGATTTATCTGTCCTGCGCTCAATTTGAAAAGTTCATGTAAATTTGGTAAATGCACTTACTTAATTCTCTTTTTAAAAGCAGAAATCTAGAAAATGATGAAGGAATATATTTTTCTACAGAAATAAACCCCCAAACTATGTTTTTCAATATGGGCAGTAAAAGGCTCCTTTGAGCAAGATAAAACTGACTTTACGAGAACTTGAATGCGTTGTTGCCTGTTCTCTACTTACTTGTAAGAGACCATCCAATATATCAACACTCTCCCTACAGCTGAAGTACACCTACATACTGGAATGGCAATACTGTATGAGTCTAAGTCTTATCCTAGTTAAATTAGTAAAAACAGAGCCCAATCTCTTTCACGTTTCTCCTTTGTCCTGTAAGCTAATTCTCTTCTACTCAGAACAATACTTTCCCTATTAAAATATTTTGCAAAACTTTTTATTTCCATTTTATTATTTTTTGAGAATTCCATAGTTTTAATTAATATTTTAATTAAAAGAATAGCTACATAATTTCTCTCCATTCCCTTTCTTTGCTCCAATTCATACCACACCCCTCAACTATTTCCAAAAAGCTGATCTTCCTCTCTATTTTATACATACACATATATACAAAACTATATAGCTATACCCTACTCTGTCCATTCAATACTGCGTGCACATGATTGTAGGGCTAAGCACTTGATATTGAATAATCATACAGGGGCTTCTCCATGGGGAAGACAACCTTTTCCACTATCAGCATCTCTTGCTTGTCTGTAGTTCTTAGTTTAGGGGTGGGACATAATGAGATTTTTCCCCTTTCAATCATAATATATCTATTGATGCTAGTTTTGTTCAGGTCATGTTTAGGAAGTCATACTGTTGAGGTATCAAGGGTAAAATTTCCCTGTCATTTCTAGGAGACAACCCAAAATTGTCTAATTGGATTTAAGGCTCACTCAGCAAGAACGAAATCCTGTCTGGTACTGGAAATCTAACCAAATCTCTGGGTCTGGTACAGTCATTGACTTCATTTTTTAATGAAATACTTCTGGCTTGCCTATGATTTAGCATTCATATTCATAACTCTTTTGCTTGGTTTGTATTTGTCTCTGGAAAATGGGTGGTCTTTTAACTTCCCAATGCCTAATTCTACACCCACCTCTCAATTCTCTCTCTGTTCAGTTTTCTTGTACTTATCCTGTCTTGTTATACTTTGTAGTGGGTATTATAGTGTCAAAATTCATTACATCAATATCAATTCCTTGCCATAAGAAAGAAAAAAATAAATTTGCGGAACTAAATTTATATGAATGAACCTTTAGGAAGTCCATCTTGTTTCCATTTGATGAGTCTAAGATTAGTATTACATACTAATACTAATACGAATTAGGCAGCAGATGTAACTGAGTTCTGAACTTTCTTCCACATACAAATAAGGAGCATGTTTTAGACATTGTGTTAAATCACAAAGGAACCAAACTTGGGATCAAGGCAATGGTCAGTATTGTAGAACAGACTGAGCAATAAACCTCTCCACCCTGAATCAGGGAAGCACTGGGCCACCTAACCTATGCTTCTTTATTGAGTAAATCAGCTTAAAGTAGACCTTCTATTATGACCTGTAGCCAAGAAAACCCGCAAATAGATGTGATTTCCTTCACATTATTCTTGGTTAGAACAGGAGAAAGTTCTCCTACTATTTAAAATTGTGTAAAATGATAGTTAAGATTTTGCAGAAAATCTTAACCTGATATAGCTGTTTCATGAGAGGCTCTGCCAGTGCCTGACAAATACAGAGGCAGATGCTCTCAGCCAACCATTGGACTGAGCACAGGATCCCCAATGGAGGAGCTAGAGAAAGAACCCAAGGAGCTGAAGGGGTTTGCAGCCCCATAGGAGGAGCAACAATATGCACCAACCAGTACCCCCAGAGCTCCCAGGCACTAAACCACCAACCAAAGAATATACATGGAGGGACCCGTGGCTCCAGTGCATGGGTAGCAGAGGATGGTCTGGTTGGACATCAATGAGAGTAGAGGCCTTTGGACATGTAAAGGATTGATGCCCCAGTGTAGGGTAATGTCAGTACAAGGAAGTGGGAGTGGGTGAGCTAGTGTGCAGGGGAGGGAGCATGGGATAGGGGATTTTCAGAAGGGAAATATGGAAAGGAGATATTTGAAGTGTAAATAAAGATAATATCTAAAAACAATATGGAAGATAAAAGAAAAAAAAGATTTTACTTCTCTGTGGTCACTATTTGAATGCAAGTCATGGAAACAGAGGGAGGCGATTGTTACTGGTACTCTAAACATTTTGAATATTGAAATATATATATAGAGTTCAGGATGACGATTAGTTTCTTACTACATTTACAGCAACAGATCAGACAGTAGCCATGGTTTGATAGAGACAAGTAAGTCCTAGGTCCTATTTTCAGGAAGGAACAACATAGGATGGAAATGAGTGACAAATGTACCCATTAGCAGGACAGAAGGCTTCCAAATGATGAACTACTCTAGAATCCCAAGGAACCACTCACACTTCCAAGTCTATCAGGAACTTTCACCTGCCACATGACACCAAACCAAACTAAAGGCCACACTGTTATGTCATGGATCTCTTACCACACTAAACATCTGGAATTTTGGTAAATCTAGCTGTTCCTCTTGAACATTTTTTTATAATTATAATCCAAGAGCAACCAAGAAAAATTATTTAAATTAAATATTCCTCTTGCTATTTGAGGAATATGTGTAGTTTGCTAGTTCCTTTTCTGTCACATTTGATTTTTCATATGTGAAAGGTTGAAAATAACAGTAAATATTTATTTTCATAAATATTCCATCAGTGCGTTATATTTTCCTTTCCTTTGCTTAATGCCAAAAAATAGCTTCAAAGTAGAATGGAATTAATTCAGAATTAGCATTAGACTATTACTTTGGTTAGAATTATGCAATATAGCTGTTGAGATATGAGGCACAGAAACTCATATTTAAGGTTATCTTCTATCTTTAATTGATCAGGACTTTAAACTCAATGCTGGAATTTCAATTCTGAACTACTATGGAAGTTTATAATTCATGTCAAACTTATTTGCCTCTCCATATATTATATTATAGGCCAAATATACATTATGAACCATGTTGTCAAACCGGGCAGAAAGCTCAAGTCCTGATTCTCAAAGCTAGCCTCTATCCCATTAATCACCCATTTCCATTTGTTTTATTTGCAACAGACAAAATCCATGGATGGTGGTTAATTCATCTTTCTTTTGTCTCAGGTACCAGGTAATCATAATATTAACAATTTATATATTTTGCTACACCTTATTTAATTTACATGGGCAGTTAGACATATCAGCATGTTGGAAGGCCTCCGTTTCATAATTTTGTCTATGGGAACACTGTTGCATAAATCGTCTGCACGAGGGGTAGCCATGGGTGAAATGGCCTTTCTTATTAAATGTCACAAGATTTAATGTCACAGTATAATTGGGATGGAAGGATAATTGCACCAAGCTCAACATGCCTTTTTCTGCTAACACATTATTAATCCACAGGAGTGTTAAAATATGTTCAATAAAGGCACCATTCACATGGAAATTGTTGGCACTTGCTAAAAATTACACTATTTCATTTTTCAGCCTTGAGAATTTCACAGCCAGTGCAATTTTCAAATGAAATTATAGTAGAAGCCCTCACTGCAAAATTTCACATTTGTTCTCAAAATATGTTTTTAAAGAATTGGAAATGTTCTTATGCCTGAGGCACTAATGCATTCTAGTATTGTACCAGTAATGTCACAGTTCATGCTTTGGAAGTATGCCAATACAGATTTTGTCTTGGGTTTGCTACTATTTCTCCTAAATGCGTGCACGTGCGCGCGCACACACACACACACACACACACACACACACACGGAGGGAGGGAGAGAGAGCGAGAGAACAAGAGCGAGCAAGAGAGGGGGAAAGAAAGAGAGAGTGGGGGGGGGGAGCACTACATGCACACCTCCCTGGCATACAAGCTATGTTTACTTTCCATGAAGGAAACAAATAAGAGAATGATATAAAGGTTACCTTACAGTATTACAGAGCAACTGACTGAATACTATCCATGTTGGAAACTCACCAGTGATTGACTAGCTATTAGTTAATTAACTCCCCTTATGTGCCTACTCTGAATCATCTAAGGATTCATAATACACATTCCCCTGGACATAATGTAGGGCAACCTCTTCATATCCCTGCCTTCATGTGTAATCTGCCACTCTCTACGCGAGACCATTATTTATCTTACAGGAGACTGTAAGAAAAGATACTGCACATTCAAAACTCAAATGCATAGTTTCTCAATATGTTTATTTTTATTTTTATTATTTTTTTTTAGCAAAATTCGCCTGCAACTGTATAACTGCTACTTACCTGCTTCCTATTTGTTATCCTTACAATAGAATTCAGAGGTTCAAACAATTCCCCCAATCCCTTTTCCAGGATAAAGGAAATCACAGCAGTGTTTTAATTTTTCTTAATGAGTAAATTAGAAAACTCCTAACAGTTCTGATTCCGATAAGTCTCTCATAAGACATGGTGATAGAATTGATCTACTTGGTAGAAAGTAAACTAAAGTGCAATCGCTGTCCAATCAACCATCTGTGTGTATAGAAAAACTACCTTTAATGGGATGCTACTTTCTTAGACAGCTCTTACAGCATTTAAGAACAACATTTGGTATAGAGTACTTGAGGAAAATACTAATGAAGGACTTTATGGGAATAATGTTTCATGGGTTTTAAAAGTGTTAGCTGTCTATGCATATTTTATAGCATAATTTGTTTGGATTTAATTTAGTTATAATAATAGTAATTTTCAATTCAGCTAGGCACCTTCCCCATAGATTTCTTTCAATTATGAATATTTGATCAAGGCAGAAGCAGACATGATTAAAAAACTTGGAGCAAATGATCTGCCCTAACCATTTGTAACTTCACGAATGACAACTCAGCATATCCATTTGTGGAGAAGCACCAGAAGATGCCAAGTCAGAGAGAAAAAACAAAAAACCAGCAGCATTTAATCAATTGAGCATGCTCAGATTAGGGAAGAGTTTACAGGTAACATTTGGTGGTTGGGCGTTACTCACAAAGCCCTACAATATAATAAATGAATGTGTGACTTCTATCCCTATACTTTTCTTATGGTTTATCTGGCATATACAGTGGGCCACGGTTCTATCTAATTCAGTTTTATTTCTAAAATATTATATCACTGAGTTTTAAGCTTTAAACTATAAAAGTTGGGAATACTATATATAGCTCTGTGGTTAGAGGTTTATATAAGGTCCAAAGGACAGAAGGATTGCAGTGCGGTAGGTAGAGGTGGTGAGTTAAATAACATGTTTTCCTATTTATTAGCTGAAGTTTATCTTAAATCTTGGCCTTCTCCGACACTTTCCTTAACTGAAAGAATATGACAGAAACATCAGCATCTTCCAATGTCACTGTCTTTGAAGAGATTTGCAGCTTTTGCTTTCATGCCAGGACTGCTCCTATGTCAATGCCAGCCATCATCCTACGAGAAACATTGCATTCAAAACCTCTGGAAGGTTTTAGCTCCTTTGTCAAAGATCAAGTGACCATAGGAGTGTGGATTCATTTCTGGGTCTTCAATTCTGTTCCATTGATCTACATGTCTGTTACTGTACCAATACCATGCAGTTTTTAACACTATTGCTCTGTAGTACAGCTTGAGGTCCGGGATACTGATTCCCCCAGAGGTTCTTTTACTCTTGAGAATAGTTTTAGCTATTCTGGGTTTTCTGTTATTCCAGATGAATTTTTGAATTGCTCTTTCTAACTCTATGAAGAATTGAGTTGGGATTTTGATGGGGATTGCATTGAATCTGTGTATTACTTTTGGTAAGATGCTCATTTTTACTATATTAATCCTGCCAATCCATGAGCATGGCAGATTTTTCCATCTTCCGAGGTCTTCTTCAATTTCTTTCTTCAGAGACTTGAAGTTCTTGTCATACAGATCTTTCACTTGTTTGGTTAGCGTCACGCCAAGATACTTAATATGGTTTGTGGCTATCGTAAAGGGTATTATTTCTCTTACTTCTTTCTCAGCCTGCTTATCCTTTGAGTATAGGAAGGCTTCTGACTTGCTTGAGTTGATTTTATATCCGGCCACTTTGCTGAAGTCGTTTATCAGCTGTAGGAGTTCTCTGGTGGAGTTCTTTGGGTCGCTTATGTATACTATCATATCGTCTGCAAATAGTGATAGTTTGACTTCTTCCTTTCCAATTTGTATCCCTTTGACCTCTTTTTGTTGTCTAATTGCTCTAGCTAGAACTTCAAGTACTATATTGAAAAGATATGGAGAGAGAGGGCAGCCTTGTCTAGTCCCTGATTTTAGTGGGATTGCTTCAAGTTTCTCTCCGTTTAGATTGATGCTGGCTACTGGTTTGCTGTAAATTGCTTTTACTATGTTTAGATATGGGCCTTGAATTCCTGATCTTTCCAAGACCTTTAGCATGAAAGGATGCTGAATTTTGTCAAATGCTTTCTCAGCATCTAATGAGATGACCATGTGGTTTTTTTCTTTGAGATTGTTTATGTAGTGGATTACATTGATGGATTTCCTTATATTGAACCATCCCTGCATCCCTGGGATGAAGCCTACTTGATCGTGGTGAATGATCGTTTTGATGTGTTCTTGGATTCGGTTGGCAAGAATTTTATTGAGTATTTTTGCATCGATATTCATAAGAGAGATTGGCCTGAGATTCTCTTTCTTTGTCGGATCTTTGTGTGCTTTTGGTATTAGTGTAATTGTGGCTTCATAGAACGAGTTGGGTAGTGTTCCTTCTGTTTCTATTTTGTGGAACAGTTTGAAGAGTATTGGTGTTAGGTCTTCTTTGAAGGTCTGATAGAATTCTGCACTAAAACCATCTGGACCTGTGCTTTTTTTGGTTGGAAGACTTCCAATGACAACTTCTATTTCTTCAGGGGTTATAGGACGGTTTAGATGGTCTATTTGATCCTGATTTAATTTTGGTACTTGGTATCTGTCAAGCAAATTGTCCATTTCCTCAAGATTTTCTAGTTGTGTTGAATACAGGGAAGATGAAGCAGGCACTCTAGCTTACAGCTTTATCCTAGTGCCCAGGAACCAATCAGTACCCCTCCAGCCATGTGAATGTGTCACCAGGGATACACATGGACAGCCAAAGCCCCAGAGAACCACAGTCCTAAACAACAATACATGGAAAAGCAGAAGCAGTCAGTGACACACACTCAGCCAATGTATAGACACATGAGACATGACACTGCTTTCATTGTCTGAAGCTATTGAGTTTGGAGATATTCATTAAAAAGCAGTAGGTAACAAAAGCAATGCTAAGCAAGAAGAACAATGGTTGTCTCCCTTAGTGATGGGAAAAGGAGAGGATATTGCTGTTCCTCTCTCTTCTGTTACTCTCTAGGGTCGGTATGTCCTGTGCCCTTAATAAGTGCGAAAATACTAAGGTAAAAAGTAAGAAAAAAAAAAGATGTGAAGGATGTCAAGTCCTATCTATCCTTTGTAATCTTCACTGTACTGAACCATCCTCTCATGTTTCTCAAACTTTTCTTGCATACAAATAAGCATGAGATTGAGACAGAATCTGCCCTAAAATAATATACAACCTGTAGGGATGACATACCTCTCAAAGGCTTCCTCATTCTTCTTGCTTCTGACCTTGCCAGATTTTGTTTTTTATCCACCTGGTACATTTGCCACCTATCTTTGTGGACATTGTATACAATGCATCATACATAAGCATTTGTCACAATTTCTTAATCTTTATAGGTTTCTGTATCTCTCAGTTGGTATATATTTTTAACATTCCTATGCTACAATTTTCTCCCCAGTTGTTGTGTGTGAGTTGCCTACCCCTTAAATCCATGACATTTCGCAGACACCTTTTACACATCCCTTTGTGGACCTTCTGTCTCTAATCTGAATAACCGTTGCCATAGAGAGTGGCACTAGAAATAATATTATTTTGATTTCGGGTAGATAAGTGCATATAACTTTTCCACAGGGCAAAACAAAATGGTTAGGTGATTCTATGTAAATTTCCTTATAGAGATGATAGTAACAAAATAGAAAATTGCATATTCAATAACTAATCATCCCTTTTGCTTGTGATATTTAGTTAAGTTTTTGAATAGTGTGAAAGTTCCTGCTTCTAGGGTGGCAAATCCTTGCCATCTTCAGTGTGGTATACAATAGATTATTTTAACAAAGGAGGAGCCAAGCAATTATCACAGTACACTTGGCACAGGTACTTTAAAGTTTTGCTGCCTTGAAAGCTTCCTTTTCTCTACGGAGGTAACAATCAGTTTATGAATAGAATACTAACTATGCATTTTCGATATGGAGAAAATGATTACCATGAATTGCACTTATGTAAACTGTAGTATGAAAATACGTTTGGTTCATGAAGTTTATTCTTAGGCATGGTAATTATCTCTTTGCTGGATGGTTTTCTTCAGTAAAATTTCTGAATTTGGGGTTTAATTGGGATAATTCAATTAAGGATAGCAATTTTGAGTCAGTCAGCAATGTAGTAGCTTTGTTTTGTGTAAATTTGAATTTTGGGAGCACATGGTTGTATACTGTAGCCTAAGGTGATCTAGAACTGTTTATGAAGCCCAGGAAGGGTATGAAACTTGAGACTGTGTTCCTGCTTCGGCTGAATTGTATTCTGTTGATGACATCAGTTGGAATACACGTGTATGATGCTCATTACATAGTTACGTGTTTATTGGGTACCTGTTCATACTTGATAGCAGCCAATCTTCATTTTGATTATAGCAAACTCTCCTATAAGACAATGTAAATTTCAGAGAAAAGGAGACATGGTTCTGAGGCAGTATTATTTCCTTCTTCCTCTCTCAGTTCCCTTTTCTGCAAATCCTAAGAAGGAAACAATACTGCCATGCTGGGAACAGAGTAGGGTCGAAGAAGCCTGAGACAGCAGAAGAGAGAGCATTCCAATCATGTATGAGCTAGGGAAGAGTGGCCCCAGGGGTCCCCTCATCGGGTCTAAGGCAGCAAAGGTGGAATATAGATTTTAGTAAGTAATAATTAGTTATCAGAGGGTAGGTGTTAGCCACATGGAGGTTTGGAGGCGACCCAGTCATTGAGCTGTTTAAGGCAAATTTAAAATATAAGGCTGCATATGTGTGTCTTTCATTAGGGAACCCAAAACACTGGGGTGGGCAGCAAGCAGCGATATGAATAGAAGTCAATTGGCAACTGTAACAGAAAATACACAAAAGATAAGCAGATGAGCAGAGGTGAGAAAAGACACCTCCCCTAAAGAAAAATAGTATAGAGCACATCTGCTCAATGCTAATGAACAACTGTAACTGGTTATCCTAACAGGAGGTATGCTTCATTAAGCATTTCTTTATTAAAATCTGAATGCCGTAGGTACTGGAAACTACACTTGTTTGTAACTCTTGTTTCTGGTCAGAAGCACCAAGGAAAATCTCTAAATAGAATATGCAAAATAATGTTAGTTTATTCATTATGCCCGTTATTGAGTAGCACAGTGGTCCCTCTCTTATGGATACAGTGTGCCACAAATAGTAAAAATCTTGCTAAATAATAATCAAGGGTTGCTGTCCATATTATTGACAATGCTCTATAGAAGTTGTCATTTAAAACAATATTATTAAAATGGCCTTCCTTAATAACAATAATTGTTTGGTTTTTAGAGTCTCACCCTATATTAACATGGTCTATAATGCATGATGATTCTTCTGTCTCAACCTCCTGAATGCTAGGATATAGGTATATTTCAATACACTGGTTTTTATTTCACCTCAGAATTTTGTAAAGGAAATTGAAAGATCTGAATACATATATAATTGTCAAAAAATATCTCTAAACAAGTGTGGCTAAAAGAAACATTTTCTTACTTAACCTAGTGTGAATAGCATGACTTCAATCTGATTTACAAGCTTACTTTTTCTTCACTGTGGTCTTACAACAAGACTCTTTTAAAATATTTTTAGGTTTTATTTCCAAGTCTATGACTGATTAAAAATAGAATCTTAAACCTATATGTATAGCAGCCTTATTCTCCCCATACATTTCCTTCCATCAGTTGAACCTTCTAGAAATCTCCATCTGTGTGACACTCTAGCTTTCTGTCTCTCAACATGCTCTCTTTACTGGGAGTTCATTTAGTTCTGGGAGGTGCTGGTGAAAGTGCTCAGAACACGGCTGTTGCTCCAATCTGCCTCCCAAATTTGACTTAGCTCCCTCACATTCTTCTGGGAATGGAAAGGATTTTCATAGACTCCGGCTGTTTTCATAGAAAGTTGCTTTCAGATCAGTAGGAAACTAACTATAAAGAAAAAAACCAACAGTCTGTTTTTGACACTCATCACCAATGTTTTAAAAAACTGTGGTTGAAGGATGTGAGACCTGAATATGCAGAGAACTTTTAGTCACAACTGAAACTTATAAGTGGTGTTTTGGCTTTTTGATATAAAGTGCATTTCTCATTTTGACTCATGAAAAAAATAGAATTTGAAAGTTAGCAATTTAATGTACAGTGCTAAGTGTTTTCTGAAGGGTGCTAGAGAGATTCCCTTTAATATTTTCATGCTCACTATCATCTAGGTCTGTGTCAAAATTAAGAGCTGGACAAACAAAGGGTTTGGATGGGAATTTGGATGTGTTATTAATGGTTCACCCACTTCTGAGGCCCAGCAAACATAATACCTAGCAGTTTAAAGCTAATTGTGTTGCTTTGTGTTCAATATGGGGGACTCACTAACAATCTTTTAGGTTCCAAACGGCTCAGACAAACCTACATTTCCAGTTCTACGAGCTACAAATTTAACTCATGGGCCCAGGTCAACTCCACTCCACATCTGCCACTGTTCTTGACAGTCATTCCATGCCCCTGTCATTTCTAATTGTGCAGGGGTCTCCACTGTGATTAGGCTTCACTTTCTCTAATGATCTTTCCTGACCTCTTCATAACCTCCAATCCACTAAGCTGCTCCCCATGACACTTTAATACCTTCAGAGCTACCAGAACTATGGGGAAGAATCTTACCCTTACCCAAGTTTGACTGCCAAAATGAGATAGAGCCTTAGCCTCCTCTGGACCACAGCATTTGTATTCTGACCATGAGAAAAGACTTCCCAAAATATTTTGCCGCAATCGAATTAGGGTTTTATTAATCAGAGCTGATTTTCACTTCCTGCTAACAGGCATTCAATGTCCTAGAAAAACCTGGAAGCTTTTACTTCCACAAATGCTTAATTGAAAATATCATACAAGTAGCCGAATAGAGTCTTTGCTTCTCAAATGAATACCTGATGAGGAATATTTGAGGGCTTCTCAAACTTTGGGCTTTGCTTTGATTGTAGTTATGCCCTGATTATTCTTCTTCTCCTCCTCCTCTTCCTCCTCCTCCTCCTCCTCCTCCTCCTCCTCCTCCTCCTCCTCCTTCTTCTTCTTCTTCTTCTTCTTCTTCTTCTTCTTCTTCTTCTTCTTCTTCTTCTTCTTTTTCTTCTTCTTCCTCTTCCTCTTCTTCTTAAAGAAGAAGAAGAAGAAAAGAGATAACTGATTTTTAAAAATTTTATCTTGCTTTATAGGAAACAACCTTTAAGAGACTTTGGATTTAAAAAAAATCTTGGGCTTTTAAAGTATTGAACTTTAAAAAAGACTGAGCAACTTTTAAAGTTGGACTATGTTTTATATGTGAGATTAAAAAGGTATCTTGGGAACTCAGAAAGACTATGGTTTAAGTGTTAGTTTGTGCACCAAATTGACAAAGGTGAAATTGTGAAAGGTAATTTTGATTTTCAACTTGACATACCAAGGAAGAGGGAACCTCAATGAAGAGCTGTCTCCTTCAGGTTGGCCAGTGAGGATATATGTTAGGTATTTTCTTGATTGTGACTTGATGGAGGAGGTTTCAGCACACCGAGGGTTGTGCCATCACTGGGCAGGCAAGCCTGGACTGTATAACAGAGGTATCTGACCATGAATTCAGGAAGTAAGCCAGTAATCAGTGTTCCTCTGTGGTCTGTTTTTTATTTCCTGCCTTCACATTACTTGACAATGTACTGTAACCTGTTAATGGAAATAAACCCTTCCCTTCTGAGGTGGTACAAATATGCTTAGGCCAGGGAGTGGGACTATTAGGAGGTGTGGTCTTGTTGGAACAGGCATGGCCTTTTTGGAGGAAGTGTACTACATTAGAAGTGGGAAATGAGACCCTCCTCCTAACCATGTGGGAGCCAGTCTTCTAGTGGCCTTAAGATGAAGATGTAGAACTCTCAGCTCCTCTTGTACCATGCCTGCCTGGATGCTGCCATGTTCCTGCCTTCATGATTTTGGACTGAACCTCTGAACCTCTAAGTCAGCCCCAAATAAATGTTGTCCTTTTAAGAGGTACATTGGTCACAGCAGTCAAACCCAAATTGAGACATCCTCAAGTTGGTTTTGGTCCTGGAGTTTACCATAGCAATAGGAGCAAAGGAATGCAGTTTCTATTCTGTTTCTACTATGATTTAGGCTGGCTTTGGGTAAGTTACCTGAGTCATTGAACCTCCATTCTTTTGTCTGTGATGTAAGAACACTGTTATTTATTCCAATAGTTGTTTTAGGTTTGGAAAATGCAAGAACAGCTAATAGTTCACCTGATTTTAGAAAGTGATCAGTGATGGGCATTATAATCTCCTTAGTAGAGAGCCGCTTTACCAGTATTATAGAAGCGAGTAATAGAGTTAATAAACATGACCAGATTTTTTTTTAATTCAAGTATGGAGTGGTCTTTAAACCCAAATAAATGGAGGTTAGTCACTATCTTACCATCTAGACACTATTGAACCAGTAGACATATCTTGTGGACAGGGGAGTATTGTGCTCATAAGGTTCATAGGTAGGTGACATTAATGATTAGTTTTTTTGTTCTACACAAATTTTACATGACTCCAATTTTTGGTACCTTTTTGTTTTGTTTTGGCTTTTCTTTTAAGAACATAAAAATTGGAGGGTAGTGATGTGATTGTGGAGGTGTCTAGGAGATGTTAGGATAGGGAAAAATATAAAATATTATATGAAATTCTTGGAAAATAAATAAAAATATTAAAACCATTAAGTATTTTGGGAAATGAAAATGCATAGTCTGGAACTAAAGCACAGAGATATTGTGATCTCCTCTATGACCAGAAAGTCAGTCACAAAAGATGTAGTTGACCTCTGCAGAGGTCAAAACAACAAAATCTGGCAAAGGAACTTGGTTGGATAGAAAAGAGAATTTTATTTTATTTGATAAACTTTGTTAAAGAGCCAGTATGAAAAATCCCACTTTACTTTATGATTCTGCTTTATGAAATGACCACCTCAGGTATGTCTGTACATTAGCAGTTCCTTAGAAAAGGGAGGATCAATATTAATGAATGCTAACAAAAGAGAATAGTGGTTTTGTGTGTGTGTGTGTGTGTGTGTGTATGTGTGTGTGTGTGTGTGTGTGTGTGTCTGTGAGATAGTAAAAGTCATCTAAAATTGATTGTGGTGATATTGGCACAAACCTCTGAGTGTATTACAAGCCATTGGGTTGTACTTTGAATTATTTTATCCTATAGTATATGAATTTACCTTCATAGATAAAAAATAATAGGAGGTAAATAAAGGACAGGGCTGAGAAAGCAGGAAACACTATCATTACCCTGGGCTGTTGGTCTCTCTGGGTAGTATGACAACCTTGGTAAACGGCTGAAGAGTCTTTGGTTGGTGGTTTAGTCCCTGGAAACTCTGGGGTAGTGGTTGGTTGATTTTGTTCCTCCTATGCGACTGTAAACCCCTTCAGCTCCTTGGGTCCTTTCTCTAGCTCCTTCATTGGGGACCCTGTGCTCAGTCCAATGGTTGGCTGAGAGCATCCACTTCTGTATTTGTCAGGCACTGACAGAACCTCTCAGGAGACAGCTATATCAGGGTCCTATAAGTAAGAACATTTTGGCATCCACAATAGTGTCTGGGTTTGGAGATTGTATTTGGGATGGATCCACAGGTGGGGCAGTCTCTGGATGACCTTTCTTTCAGTCTCTGTTCCACACTTTGTATCTGTATCTCCTCCCATTGGTATTTTGCTCCCCCTTCTAAGGAGAACTGAAGTAATCACACTTTGGTCTTCCTACACATGGCTCCAGCCTTATATGTAGCAGAGGATGGCCTTGTCAGACATCAATAGGAGGAGAGGCCTTGGTCCTGTGGGGGCTTGATGCCCCATTGTAGGGGAATGCCAGGACAGGGAAGTGGGAGTGGGTGGGTTGGTGAGCAGGGGGAGTGGGGATGGGACCGGGGGTTTTCTGAGGGAAAAGCAGGAAGGGGATAACATCTGAAATGTAAATAAAGAAAATGTCTAATAAAAAAAAAAGATTACTTTAAAATTTAATTAAAAAAAAGCTAAAGACTCCTGCTGCACATGTTATTTCTTAGGTTTCTGTTTAAGATTCTACCTATTATCTCTCTCTTGATTGTATCTGAAGAATATTTCTCCTCTGAGGAATTTTAATTATTCTAAATTGGCTCTCTTTTTATACCAGAAATAAATGGTTTATCAAGTAACACAAAGGTAGTTTGGTAACATGTAATATTAAATGCTTATGAAGACAGGTTGTATATGAAAGACACAATTTCCTAGAGAATAGAAAAAGGTACCAGTATTGTTTCTATTTTTCCCAATCGCTATAATTAAAGATCAATAGAGAGATACTTAACATGCAGGAGACAACTAACATTTCTACAGAACTAACCAGTTCGAAATGGGAAAAGAACACGCAAGCACAGTTGGTAGTGTATCCAAATTATTCAATGTTTTAAGAAAAACAATTTTGGCAGTAAACGGGATATACTGTGAAAGGAATTTGAGTTTAATTTATGTTTATCTAATGTTGATTATGTATAAGATGCAAAA
This sequence comes from Tokudaia tokunoshimensis, assembly GCA_036184795.1. Classification (NCBI taxonomy): domain Eukaryota; kingdom Metazoa; phylum Chordata; class Mammalia; order Rodentia; family Muridae; genus Tokudaia; species Tokudaia tokunoshimensis. Next base: position 41,967,937 of record BTHU01000004.1, on the reverse strand, counting down.
TGAAATGTTTTACCACAAGCTGATGCAGAGTTTGGTGACATAAATTCCAAATATTTCAGTTGGAGATATTCTTGTGACATGTGGGTAGAACAGACCATAAAAAAAAAATCTCAGCTTTCTGCAATGCATGAATAATGAAAACTTGCCTCCTTTTGACACCTATGCCTTGTGGAGTCTAATCTGTAGAGAAGCTGATAACGGAAACCAAAACAAGAAATAGATGTATCTAGTTTGGGATTTGTTATCTTTATAAAGAGGAATCTCATTATGTGTCACTTCCCAGGTTGTTTTATCTTCAATTACAATGAAATATGCTCCACATCCTTAAAGACAGGCAAATCACAAGGAAAAGAAATAAAATACTGTTCCTTCATAAAATATTAGTTATGGTAATTTCTGGATCACAGAGCACTGTATATTTTGTAGCTAACTGTAGTACTAACCTGAGTTCAGACAAAGGTAGAAGGTATGAACAGACAGACCCTGATCTATTCACTATTATTTCATAATGAGTTACTATTCAAAAAATTTCAAGCACTTTGGGGACTCTCTCTTGACTAGATATACTAATCTCTGTATCACTCTCTTATTTTTTTTAATATCTGGAAGTCTATAATTCTAATATCACACTGAAAATTAATGAAGACAAGAGAGTGGGAATCCTTTACATCACATGTTAATAAAGTTCCCTTTATAATCAAGTTTATCTGCTAAGAGTGTGAAACATCATGATTATAAGTCATAGAGTTGAACAAGTGAAATCATTTCAGGTATCATTTCAAAGATTCATACATACATACATATATATATATATATATATATATATATATATATATATATATATATATATATATATATATATAAAACATCCGTATTTAATAATGGAAGCCTTATACCAAAGATATTAGTGCTGACACATCATCACTTGAGAATGTGCTAGAATAAACTGGTTTATTCTTGTTCTTCAAGGATATGTTCAAGTCTGTGAAATGTGTATTTTCTAAATATCTCTTAAGGGTATGGGAAGGATTCTCCCCCCCATTTCCACTTTATGAGTATTTCTCTGTAGAGAAAAAGTCCTTCATTATCTATAACTTATTATATCTGAGCTGATTCACACTGAGTGTCTGTGCTGCTTAAACTGTAGTTCCCTGAGTTTTATAAGCTAATAGGCTTAAACAACTTCCCAAGACATTAAAATATACATATATTACATAATTTATATATAAAATATCAATGCATATAATACATATTTTAATATGTATTTACATATAATGTATATATTAGAATATATAAAATATATTAGATATAAAATGAGAATAGTATGCACATATTCTATGCACCATGTGATTATATATAACATAGAAAATCAGATTCAAAGCATGAAGTAATCAACCTGCCAGGTTCTTTTAGTTTTGCTTTAATAATGGGATATATATATATATATATATATATATATATATATATATATATATATATATATATATACATATATTTATAGTTACATCTAGCAATCTAAATCCAAAGAGTTCAACAGAACCATGGAAATGCTATACTCTGAACTAGGCTCTAGACACATACTGAGTAAATATCAATGTCTGAGTTCTCTTGAATTTGTGCATTAAACTCTGGAGTGGAATTCCAAGATGTTTACTGTATTTGGAGATGACATCACAGAGATTTCATCCTATATGCTTGAACCAGGATCTTAAAGAGTGACCTTAAACAAACACCTATAAAAGTGTTACCTAGAGTTAACTTACATTTATGTCCTTAATGAAACCATGTAAACACTTGCTTCAACTTTCCTGATTCCATGACAGATTCAGGAAGATTTTGTGATGTCTATGCAAGCTGAAGCTATTTCAAGGAAGGTAAGTGATAGGCAGAATGAGGAACTCCTACAAGTCCCTTATTTCTCTAAGACATCATCTGAATCTCTACTAGCCACACAGCTCCATCCTGATTTTGCACATTGTACCCCTGGAAGACAGCAATGACTATGGTATATTAGGGAGTTAGAATATTATGAAATGACCATTGAACATGCAAGTTCATACATTAGCAGTCATGGTGGATGCTAGTATGGAATACTCGTACCTTAATCTGAGTGTTTACTCTATTGGCCACTAAGCATCGCCATTGGATATAACATGAATCCTTTGTTAATTTCCTCATTTTTAACATAAAGAATTGTGTAAACTTGAAACTGTAGCCAAGGTCAATTTTATATTTGCATAATTTTTACACCTTGAGAACTACTGTTCATCACACTATTAACAAAAACAATTCTGCAATGTACGCAATTCTTTTTTTTTTTTATTTTTTTAATTTACATTCCAAATCACTTCCCCTTTCCCGTTTCCTCCCTCCCCGAAATTCCCATAAGCCCCCTTCTCTCCCTCTTTTCTCCATTCAACCCCCTCTCATTACTCTGTCCTGGCGTTCCCCTACATCCTGTCTTTCCAGGACCAGGGTTCTCTCCTTCCATCTTTCTAGAAATCTATTGATATGCTGATTGTGTCTAGGGTATTCTGAGATTCTGGGTCAATATCCCCTTATCAGTGACTGCATACCATGTGTGATCTTTTGTGATTGAGTTACCTCACTAAGGATGATATTTTCAAGTTCTGACCATTTGCCTAGGAATTTCGTGAATTCATTGTTTTTAATTGCAGAGTAGTATTCCATTGTGTAAATATACCACATCTTCTGAATCCATTCCTCCGTTGAGGGACATCTGGGTTCTTTCCAGGTTCTGGCTATTATAAATAAGGCTGCTATTAATATAGTGGAGCATGTGTCCTTATTGCATGCAGGTAAAGTCTCTGGGTATGCCCAGGAGTGGTATAGACGGATCCTCCGGAAGTGTCATGCCCAGTTTTCTGAGGAACCACCAGACTGCTTTCCAGAGTGGTTGTACCAGCCTGCAATTCCACCAGCAGTGGAGGAGTGTTCCTCTTTCTCCACATCCTCGCCAACAACTGCTGTCTCTTGTGTTTTTGATCTTAGCCATCCTGACTGGTGTGAGATGGAATCTCAGGGTTGTTTTGATTTGCATTTCCCTAATGACTAAGGATGATGAACATCTCTTTAGGTGCTTCTCAGCCATTAGATATTCTTCAGGTGAGAACTCTTTGTGTAGCTCTGTACCCCATTTTTTAATAGGGTTACTTGCCTCTCTGGAGTTTAACTTCTTGAGTTCTTTGTATATCTTGGATATTAGCCCTCTGTCGGATGTAAGGTTGGTAAAGATCATTTCCCAGTTAGTTGGTTGCCGCTTTGTCTTTTTGACGGTGTCTTTTGCCTTGCAAAAACTTTGTAATTTAATGAGGTCCCATTTGTCTATTCTTGATCTTAGAGCATAAGCTATTGGAGTTCTGTTCAGGAAATTCTCCCCTGTGCCCATATGTTCAAGGTTCTTCCCTAGTTTCCCTTCTATTAGTTTCAGTGTGTCTGGTTTTATGTGGAGATCTTTGATCCACTCAGAATTGAGCTTAGTGCAAGGAGATAAGGATGGGTCAATTTGCATTCTTCTACATGTTGACCTCCAGCTGAGCCAGCACCATTTGTTGAAAAGGCTATCATTTTTCCACTGGATGGTTTTAGCTCCTTTGTCAAAGATCAAGTGACCATAGGAGTGTGGATTCATTTCTGGGTCTTCAATTCTGTTCCATTGATCTACATGTCTGTTACTGTACCAATACCATGCAGTTTTTAACACTATTGCTCTGTAGTACAGCTTGAGGTCCGGGATACTGATTCCCCCAGAGGTTCTTTTACTCTTGAGAATAGTTTTAGCTATTCTGGGTTTTCTGTTATTCCAGATGAATTTTTGAATTGCTCTTTCTAACTCTATGAAGAATTGAGTTGGGATTTTGATGGGGATTGCATTGAATCTGTGTATTACTTTTGGTAAGATGCTCATTTTTACTATATTAATCCTGCCAATCCATGAGCATGGCAGATTTTTCCATCTTCTGAGGTCTTCTTCAATTTCTTTCTTCAGAGACTTGAAGTTCTTGTCATACAGATCTTTCACTTGTTTGGTTAGCGTCACGCCAAGATACTTAATATGGTTTGTGGCTATCGTAAAGGGTATTATTTCTCTTACTTCTTTCTCAGCCTGCTTATCCTTTGAGTATAGGAAGGCTTCTGACTTGCTTGAGTTGATTTTATATCCGGCCACTTTGCTGAAGTCGTTTATCAGCTGTAGGAGTTCACTGGTGGAGTTCTTTGGGTCGCTTATGTATACTATCATATCGTCTGCAAATAGTGATAGTTTGACTTCTTCCTTTCCAATTTGTATCCCTTTGACCTCTTTTTGTTGTCTAATTGCTCTAGCTAGAACTTCAAGTACTATATTGAAAAGATATGGAGAGAGAGGGCAGCCTTGTCTAGTCCCTGATTTTAGTGGGATTGCTTCAAGTTTCTCTCCGTTTAGATTGATGCTGGCTACTGGTTTGCTGTAAATTGCTTTTACTACGTTTAGATATGGGCCTTGAATTCCTGATCTTTCCAAGACCTTTAGCATGAAAGGATGCTGAATTTTGTCAAATGCTTTCTCAGCATCTAATGAGATGACCATGTGGTTTTTTTCTTTGAGATTGTTTATGTAGTGGATTACATTGATGGATTTCCTTATATTGAACCATCCCTGCATCCCTGGGATGAAGCCTACTTGATCGTGGTGAATGATCGTTTTGATGTGTTCTTGGATTCGGTTGGCAAGAATTTTATTGAGTATTTTTGCATCGATATTCATAAGAGAGATTGGCCTGAGATTCTCTTTCTTTGTCGGATCTTTGTGTGCTTTTGGTATTAGTGTAATTGTGGCTTCATAGAACGAGTTGGGTAGTGTTCCTTCTGTTTCTATTTTGTGGAACAGTTTGAAGAGTATTGGTGTTAGGTCTTCTTTGAAGGTCTGATAGAATTCTGCACTAAAACCATCTGGACCTGTGCTTTTTTTGGTTGGAAGACTTCCAATGACAACTTCTATTTCTTCAGGGGTTATAGGACGGTTTAGATGGTCTATTTGATCCTGATTTAATTTTGGTACTTGGTATCTGTCAAGGAAATTGTCCATTTCCTCAAGATTTTCTAGTTGTGTTGAATACAGGTTTTTGTAGTAGGATCTGATGATTTTTTGAATTTCCTCAGTTTCTGTTGTTATCTCTCCCTTTTCGTTTCTGATTTTATTAATTTGGATACTATCTCTGTGCCCTCTGGTTAGTCTGGCTAAGGGCTTATCTATCTTGTTGATTTTCTCAAAGAACCAACTCCTCGTTTTGTTGATTCTTTGTATGGTTTTATTTGTTTCTACTTGATTGATTTCAGCCCTGAGTTTGATGATTTCCTGCCTTCTACTCCTCTTTGGTGTATTTGCTTCTTTATGTTCCAGGGCTTTCAGGTGTGCCATTAAGCTGTTAGTGTATGCTGTCTCCCGTTTCTTTTTGGCGGCACTCAGGGCTATGAATTTTCCTCTTAGCACTGCTTTCATTGTGTCCCATAAGTTAGGGTATGTTGTGCCTTCATTTTCATTAACTTTCAAAAAGTCTTTGATTTCTTTCTTTATTTCCACCTTGACCAAGTTATCATTGAGTAGAGCACTGTTCAGCCTCCATGTGTATGTGGGTTTTCTTTTGTTTTTGTTGCCATTGAAGACCACCCTTATTCCATAGTGATCTGATAGGAGGCATGGGATTATTTCTATCTTCTTATATCTGTTGAGGTCTGATTTGTGACCAATTATATGGTCAATTTTGGAGAAGGTACCATGAGGAGCTGAGAAGAAGGTGTATTCTTTAGCTCTAGGATGAAATGTTCTATATATATCAGTTAGTTTCATTTGGTCCAAGGCTTCAATTAGATTCACTGTGTCCCTGTTTAGTTTCTGCTTTCCTGAACGATCCATTTCAGAGAGCGGGGTGTTGAAGTCACCCACTATTATTGTGTGCGGTGCGATGTGTGCTTTGAGTTTTAGTAAAGTTTCTTTTACGAATGAGGGTGCCCTTGCATTTGGAGCATAGATATTCAGAATTGAGAGTTCTTGATGGTGGATTTTTCCCTTGATCAGTATGTAGTGTCCTTCTGTGTCTTTTTTGATGACTTTAGGTTGAAAATCAATTTTATCCGATATTAGGATGGCTACTCCACCTCGTTTCTTGGGGCCATTTGCTTGTAAAATTGTTTTCCAGCCTTTTACTCTGAGGTAGTGTTTGTCTTTGACACTGAGGTGCGTTTCCTGCATGCAGCAAAATGCTGGGTCCTGTTTACGTATCCAGTCTGCTAGTCTATGTCTTTTAATTGGGGAATTGAGACCATTGATATTAAGAGAGATTAAGGCATAGTGATTATTGCCATCTGCCATTCTTGACGCTATCTTTATGTTTGAGTGGTTATCTACTTTTGGGTTTGATTCAAGAAGGTTATTATCTCATTTTTTCCAGGGTGTTGTTTCTCTCCCTGTATTGGAGGTTTCCACCTATTATCCGTTGCAGGGCTGGATTTGTGGAAAGATATTGTGAAAATTTGGTTTTATCATGGAATATCTTGGTCTCTCCATCTATGGTGATTGAGAGTTTTGCTGGGTAGAGTAGTCTAGGCTGGCATTTGTGCTGTCTTAGTGTCTGCATGAGATCTGCCCAGGATCTTCTGGCTTTCATAGTCTCTGGTGAGAAGTCTGATGTGATTCGGATAGGTCTTCCTTTGTATGTTACTTGGCCCTTTTCTCTTACTGCATTTAGTATTCTTTCTTTGTTTAGAACATTCGGTGTTTTGATTATTATGTGACGGGAGGTATTTTCTTGTACGTTCATCGGCATCTCTCTCTTTAAGTTAGGGAAGTTTTCCTCCATAATTTTGTTGAAGATGTTTACTGGCCCTTTAAGTTGCAAATCTTCACTCTCATCTATACCTATAGTCCTTAGGTTTGGTCTTCTCATTGTGTCCTGGATTTCCTGGATGTTTTGGGTTACGCGTTTTTTGCATTTTGCATTTTCTTTGACTGTTGAGTCGATGCTTTCTATGGAATCTTCAGCACCTGAGATTCTTTCTTCCATCTCTTGTATTCTATTGTTGATGTTTGCATCTATGACTCCTGATTTCTTCCCAAGGTTTTCTATCTCCAAAGTTGTCTCCCTTTGTGATTTCTTAGTTGTTTCTACTTCCTTTTTTAGTTCCTGGATGGATTTGCTGAGATCCTTCACTTGTTTGTTTGTATTTTCCTGTATTTCTTTAAGGTATTTTTGCATTACCTCTTTCAGGATTTCTTCCTGATGACCCATGTTCTCCTGCATTTCTCTGAGTGATTTTTGTGTTTCCTCCTCATGGGATTCCATCTGTTGATCCATCGTCTCCTGCATTTCTTTAAGCAGTTCTTGTGTTTCCTTTGTAAGGGCATCTAACCGTTGATTCATTTCTTTAAGCAATTTTTGTGTTGCCTCCTTATGGGCATCCATCTGTTGACCCATATTCTTCTGCATTTCTTTATGCAAATTTTGTGATTCCTTTGTGAGTGCATCTACCCGTTGATTCATCTCGTTAAGCGATTTTTGTGTTGTCTCCTTGTGCGCCTCCATCTTTTGATCCATGTTCTCCCGCATTTCTCTAAGCGATTTTTGTGTTTCCTTTGTAAGGGCTTCTAACCGTTGATTCATGGTCTCCTGTAACTCTTTATGAGATTTATTTGTGTCCTTCTTGTGATCCTCTAATAGCATCATGAGAAGTGATTTTAAATCCAGATCTTGTCTTTCGGGTGTGGTGGGGTATCCAGGACTTGCTGCTGTTGGAGAGTTGGGTTCGGATGGTCCCACATTACTTTGATTACTGTTAGTAACATTCCTACGTTTGCCTTTTGCCATCTGGATACCTCTGGTGTTAGTTTGTCCTGCTGCCACTGGCTGTTGGTTGGACCTCCTGTGAGCCTGCAAAGCTATTTCTGCCCCCCTGGATTACCAGGATTTCCCTGGCACCGATTTCTGGGGCCTGCCTGCTCCTGAGTGACTTTGGAGTCCTAATGTGCTTTGCCCCAAGTGATCTTATATTGGGGAGGCCTTGCACATCTAAAGGCTCAGCCTAGTGGATTCCTGGAGCAGAGGTCGCCAAAGGGAGGCTGGCAGGCTCCTGCCCTGTGCAGGGGTGTGTGATCTCTCCTGGGGGGGGGAGGGGGCGTCCCTCTGCCAGGCAGAAGTCCCACAGCAGATCTGGCGCGCTGGTCACTGCAGATCAGCCCAGCACCTGGGAGCAGGTTACACACAAGCAGCCCGAGACCGAAGCGATATTATGCCTGTCTGTCTCTGAGCCTGGCGGTCCCAACTACCTGGTCACTGGAGCAAAGATGGCGGAGGGCACTCTCCGTGGCGCTGCTCACCCTGTAGTCACGATGGCCCGCCGATCTGGCACCCAGACGACCACAGCGCCAACCCGCCCTTGGGCACAGACGGAAGCCCCAACAGGCCGTGTCCCAAGTGATGTTATATTGGGGGGAGAGCCTGGGTACCCGTCTCTCCAGGGCAGTCCGCGGGAACAGAGGTCGCGGAAGGAAACCGCAAATCTTATTTTACAGATAATTACATTGAATCCTTCCCAATGAAAATCGTGTTAAAAAAAAAACATGTGATTTAAGTTCCTTACCAATTATTAAATGCTATGGGTTCTACTGTGGTTATACTAGCATAAATTTTAGTATTATGGGAATTAAAGTATTCCACAATATTTTTGATTATTTTATACCCAAAGACAGAGAAACTCTGTAGATCTTAATAACAACAAACAAATCTATAAATGATTTAATATTTACTAGGTCATATGCCAAGTTCCATTAAGTGGAACATGCTCCGATTCAACTATCCTTCACTTGGTGCTAATGCTAGTTCTTTTTTTTTTTTTTTTATTTTCTAAGTTTTTTTATTTACATTCCAAATCATTTCCCCTTTCCCGTTTTCTTCCTCCCCGAAAGTCCCATAAGCCCCCTTCCCTCCCTCTTTTCGCCATTCAACCCCCCCCCTCTTGCTTCTCTGTCCTGGCATTCCCCTACATCCAGTCTTTCCAGGACCAGGGGTCTCTCTTTCCATCTTCTTGGAAATCTATTGATATGCGAATTGTGTCTAGGGTATTCTGTGATTCTGGGTTAATATCCCCTTATCAGTGCCTGCATACCATGTGTGTTCTTTTGTGATTGGGTTACCTCACTAAGGATGATATTTTCCAGTTCTGACTATTTGCCTAGGAATTTCGTGAATTCATTGTTTTTAATTGCAGAGTAGTATTCCATTGTGTAGATATACCACATCTTCTGAATCCATTCTTCCGTTGAGGGACATCTGGGTTCTTTCCAGCTTCTGGCTATTATAAATAAGGCTGCTATGAACATAGTGGAGCATGTGTTCTTAATGCATGCAGGGGAAGCCTCTGGGTATATGCCCAGGAGTGGTATAGCAGGATCCTCCGGGAGTGTCATGCCCAGTTTTCTGAGGAACCGCCAGACTGCTTTCCAGAGTGGTTGTACCAGCTTGCAATTCCACCAGCAGTGGAGGAGTGTTCCTCTTTCTCCACATCCTCGCCAACAACTGTGAGACTGCTACCATGAAAAACTTAAGAATACCGTTAAATACCAGATAGCAAGTAGTTGGCAGAACCATGTTTAGAATTTAGATAGAAACAACTCCCCAAAACAGCACCTTTTAAAGTACACCTCACAGTCATTCTTTTTCAATCAAATAGGCAAGTGTGTGAAAAGTTATCTGTATCTGAGCCTGGAGGTAGAGTGAGCAGCTTTGTCAAATAAGACACCTGAGACCTCAGGTACTTCCTCTTATAATTGACATGCTCAAGAAACAAAAAAATGCTGTATCTGTCTCAGAGCAAAAGTTGTTCTCACAGCATAACCCTTTGCTGATTCTCTAGGCATTGCCCTGCAGTATAAGTAAAATAAAAATATTAGAAATATATCCATGCTCTTCTAGGCTAACAGGAAAAAATTTAATTTCTCTCCTCAGGAGACCAAACTGCAAGTGCACAAACTAATTAACTATTAGCAGCTGAAGGAGGAGACGAGGGAGTCGTGCTCAATTATATCTTCCAAGAAGGCTCAGAGGGCCGCTTTCTTTCTCTTACAAAACAGCAGTATTAATGATAAGAAGAAAGTCGAAGAATTGAAAAGCCCAAATCTTGCTGGAATGAATGAGAATAACCATTACATGTACACACTGGCACAAAGGGACACAAAACAATCATTTAAGCCTCTCTTGCTTGCGTCTTTGAGATATAAACAGAAAAACAACTTTAATTTGTATTATATCAGACTACAAAAGTTTATATTTTAAATCACACAAATGTTAAGCTGGGTCCTAGTCTCATTCTGTTGGGATTAATGTGACAAGAAATTTTTCTAAACTGGATCATTGCACCTCCAAACGCATCCCTGCCATAGGGCGATCAGTGAGGACAGTGGTATTGCTTGGCTTTCCTTGGTATTTAGAGTTTGGAGCTCAAAGATTCTCCAGTTAACACTTTTCTTGTATAACAGAATAAATGGGGGATATTTTGTATAATTTCTCCCTGTATATAATTGTGCAGAATGAAAAAGAAATAGTATTTTAAGCTATTTTTGTACAGTCTGAAGGCTTTACTTGCTTATGACCTAAAAGGATAATGCCTGAACTAATCTGGTTTCATTCTAAGAATTAGAATTGCTAAACATGGATGAGTTAACATATGAAGTATGGTGTGACTACAGCAGTCAACTGATCACAACTTATTAGTGTACCCTTCCCATCCTTGTAACCCCCACAGAGCTCTTTTAGCCCTAGTAATCACCTTTTTCAATATCATCACCATGGCTTCCTGAGGCATTCCCAACATGATGCCGTGTCTCATTTCCCTGAACGGATCTTCCTCCTAACCCACTATTCTAGTTTTCCTATATTCAGTATCCATGCTTTCCTGAGAGGTGTTTTTTGTGAAACATCTCTCATGCTAGAAACTCTACCCCTCCCCCGCACCCCTTTGAAATAAGTTTGTGCTTCTTGCAAGGAAGCACATTCTGTGTCAAACTAATGTGAAAATTGGGTTCCCCATGAATTAACAATGATCTGATTGAGAACACACATCACATTTTCTCCATCATCTGAGATTTATACGTTTGCATTTGCGTGGCTATCATGCCAAAAATAATCACATGTCCCTCTAACTTCAAAAAGTACAGAAAACATTCAGGCAGATATTTTTCTCAATAGACAAATTTGTTTTATATTATTATATTGTTATAATATTATATCATTTGTATTATAATATGTGGTATCATGTGTAGTCAAGTCACACCTCAGGAAGTATAGGCGTAATTGCGATGTGTGGTGGTGATACTGTAGACTGTTGTTCTGGCAATATAGTACACATCATTTATTTACTTCTAATAATGCCATTATCTGTATACATGTATACAACTTAACAGAGTAAGAAAAAGACCTGTGGTTTACTGAGCATCTTGTACCTTAATATGTCTAATGCAATACAAGAAGGAAGTAGTGAAATCTGTGATCTTTTAAATTTATTTTAGATTTATTTATTTATTGTATAGAGCAACTCTTGGTCGATTAGCTGAGGCAGTAAATAGGAGGTGGCACACAGGCAGGGAGGATTCTGGGAAATAGTGAGAGAATAAAGAGAGATTTCAGTGAGGGGCTGGGGACACTAAGGAGGAAGTGAAGGAAGAAGTGGTCAGGACTGAAGGAGAGGTGACTAACCATGTAAAAGTCACAGAGTAGTTTGAACGGGTTAAATAAGTTGTGAGTTGGTTGAGGAATGAACCAAAATTTATGACTTAGGCATTTAATAGTGAATAATTAGTCTCAGAATTGTTATTGTTGGAAACTGGCTGGGATGAAAAAATGAATTAATTATTTTACATTACTGTATGTGTTTAAGCTTTTGTCTACATGTATATGTAGATGCTGGATTTCCTGGGACTAGAGTTGCAGATGTTTGTGAACCACTGGGTAAGTTCTGGGAACCAAACTCAGTTCTTATACAGTATCAGCACAAGCCATCTCTCCAGTCCCAGAGCTGATTTTCACATGTATATCAAGTAGTATCCCACAGCAAGAACTAACTCTACCTGCAACAACCACTAAAATATTCTATTCTGGTCCATCAGTTGTCTTGTATTCTAATTGTGATTAAATACATACTATTCTGAGCCAAGTATATAGTAGCAATTCATTTCATTCTACAAGTATGCAGGCATGGCCAAGTGAATTAAATGGAAACTGTAAATACTGAATATTCTGCGCTACTGTTTATTTTTAGTTCTAGCCTTAGGTTGGTTCAGACTGTATTGTGATTTAAGCTTGTCTCTTCCTGGTACATAGTCAATTTACCTCCTTGATATTTTTGTCTTGACCTCCATCTGAGCCTTTTCTATTATTTTAAATAATTCTTCTGAAGTGATTCCTTATTTCTTGCTCTGAGTGCACTACATTGCATGACCCCTCCCTGCATCCAAGTTTGTGACCTTGGTGTTGCCCTTCAGTCTTCTAAGACACATAATCTATCACCTAATATCACTGAATATTCATTTCAAATGATTCTTCATTTCTCCTTAGTTTGTCTCACCAATCTTATCTCTGACATTTGATCTCAAAAGCCCATAAAAATTAATTTTCTTTGTAAAAACAAATTTGTCAACAAAACTGAAATTAATTTACTATTTTCCAAATTCTAGTTTTCTGGACCATTCTTCACAATCTCTATTGTAAGTTTTGTGATAAACATTTCAATTTTTAAGAATTACTTGTAGCATATATTTTGGACCAAACAAAAGAGAATTATTATTTTTGAGTGAATGTGTTTAATAGAAGTGGTTTTTTTTTTGGCTGATTTCTGCAACTTACTTTTCTCATACATACTTTTATTATGCATATAAATACTTTGGTCCATACTTACATATATCACATGAATTTGTTATATTTTATGTAACATTCTTTTCGTTCTTCATTTCTGTGTTATCTAAGTTTGGTCTTTTTCTGTTATAATAATTTTAATATCCTTGTATGAATACTGTTGTATTTAGCATTTGTTATTTAAAACTTATTGATGAGTTGCATGTTACAGATAGTTTCAGTTTTCACATTGCCTATACAGAGATTATGCTAATGCCCTGTTATCTTTATTTTTTTAGCATTTCATATAACTTCATATGCTCACCCAATGTCTATGTCCCTTATTCTCTATTCCTACCCCTACCCATGATTTCATCATCCTGTTTGGTGAATGATTACTTTCATTTTTTTTAAAACCAGGTTTAATAATGACTATCTTTTTCATACTGCTTTTGCTGACTGTATTTCTTCTATACAACTTTGCAATATATTTTTATATTAGTTAAGGAAATTATCATGTCTTTTTTTGTGTTATCTGTGCTACAAATATTTTCTCTGCATGGAGGCTAGCTAAACTCCACTTAGAGTCAATGCTTTAGCTTATATAGAGCTAGATATTGGGGTAGAGGGTCTGGGATGGTGATACATGCCTTTGTTTCCGGCACTCAGGAAGCAGAGGCAGTTGGATCTCTGTGAGTTCAAGGCGAGCTTAGTCTACAAAGAGAGTTCCATGACTTCCAAAACTGTTGCACAGAGAAACCCTGTCTTGAAAAAAAAATCAGGGTAGAGATGAAAGTCAAGATGGAGATGGTTAAAGCAAGGGCTAGCGGGTTCAGAACAAAGGGACTTTTTGTTTGAGGCAGAAGTTCATAGAAAAGAGTCTACATTTCCAAGACAGGACTTGCAACATCTCTGGCTTTTCTAACCAGCCCACAGAACTCTTTGAATGGAAAGAGATTGAAAGATTAAGCAATTGAGATCTATGATTTCAGAAAATCACCAGATCTATTAGACTCCTTGGGTCTCCCATTATATACTTAGTGGCATTTTTTTTTTCGCTCCTGAACTACAATAGAAAGTAGGCAGGCAGGAGTATTCAGCCCTTCCACGCTATTCCGAGGAGCATCTTCTGCAATGCTTTTCTGATGAAAGGCAATGGATATAAAAGTTTCTCTCTCATTAGGGGCCAAATGGTTGAATGACTTTGGAACTCACTAACTGCAAGGGCTAGGTCAGTAATGGCATTGGCCTCATAGATTTCAGTATTCCAAGGATACAGGAAGACTTTGAATTGATATCACCTTCTCAGACCAAATACTAGTCACACATAATGATATTGCGTTCTATACTTGGTATTAAAGTGTTTTCCCTTCAAACCTGTACCTTCCTTAGACTTCTTAGAATTCTAGCTCAGGCTAGAATATTGTCACTAACTTTTTTATGAGTAGATCATCTCTTTTCCTCTAAAATCCTGTAACTTACCCATTGTTAAACATATGGGCAACAGGTTTTAGAGTTTTATTACTTCTCACTATGCCCCCTGCTATCACTCCAGTAAGAACTGTCTTCTCTCCATGGCTCAGAGGCAGGCTCCATTCTGGCTGATGCATGCCCACATGTCCTCTCTACTTACTCTCAATGCAGCATTGGCAGTGAGCCCGAAACTACATGGGCTCCATAAGGGATAGATAAAGCCAGAGGGCTATAGAGCTGACTGCTCTACCCTGCGGTTTCTATAAAAGAGACAAAGGTCTATGAGGACCCATATAGTGCCCTCACTGTCTGTCGAGCTACACTGTTCATCATTTCCTCTCATTATCTCCCTTACCTTCCGTTATTCTACCTCCTTGTTGGGATACTCCATAAATACAGCTTTATGATAGCAACTCCTTATCACATACTATGGTGACAGTAAAATTTCCAGGAAACCTGTTTGAAATATCAATTTTTTTTTCGTGTGTGCACCCTATCAATATCCCAATTCCCCACTATGCTTTGTAACATTTAGCTGATTCACATTTTGCAAATGTTTTTAATACTTTATTTCCTCCCGTGAGAACACAGTCCCTAAGGGGCAATGGCTTTTCTTTGTTTTGTTCACTGCCATACCTAGGGCTAATTATACTGTCTGATAATTAGCAAGTTCAATAAAATTTATGAGCAATATCAATAAATATACGAATGAATGAATTCTTGTCTATTCCATTATGGTATGAGCTATGGGACAGACATCATTAATTGTTGTTTTATATTTTCCTTGTTTTCAAAAGAAACATTTATTTTTTCCTTTTATCAGAAATAGATTTTTTGCTCATACAATATACCCTGATTATGGCCTGCCCTTCATCTACTCCTCCCAGATCCTCCCACCTCTCCTCCCCTCCAGAGCTGTCTCACCATTTTTACTGTAGACATAATATGATTATAAAGTGAGTTACAGTAACTTTTTTTTAGATTTTTAATAAAATATATGTGTGTGGGTATTTTGGCTGCATGTATGTCTATGTACTTACTATGCCTATGCATCGAACTCCAGACGCTAGACTTGGAGCAATATACCGTTCTTAACTGGTATGTGGGTTCTGGGAACTGAACCTTGTTGCCCTGAAAGAACAGTTGATGCTCTTAAATGCTCAGTCATCTCCTCAGCCTCAAATGGAATTTCTTCTTACTAATAGTCGGAAAATGAGAAATATTATATAGGCTTTGTGCTTGGGCCTTTATTTTGGCACCAAATCTACAGATACTAACATTTATTTTTACATAAACTTCATCAAATAATGTTAAAGTCACTTGAAATTTTATGTCATTTTGGCCACGAATGAGATAAATTAAATTGTTTAGGACTGCTGCTCTTAATCTTAATCTTTATGATCATGAATCCATTGTGAATCTTTTGAAAGCTTTCATGTGTACTTTCACTTCACCTCAAAACAGGATGTGAAATATTTTGTAGATGATAAATACTATACAAAGGATTTACTAAATAAACAAATTAGTCATCAGAGTCTGAGGAAAAAAAGCAGAAAGTGATACAGAAAATGACAGGGTTCATATAAAACCATGAACCTGAAAGCACTGTAGGGTGTCATTTGGAATGGACCCAAGTTCAGTTGCCAGGGTTCTTATTATCCAGGGCACGAAAGTGTTCAATGAAATTAGAATAAATAAAATTCTTTATGAGTTTTTGTAAGGTAGCTGCTGCCATTTTTACTGTAGTTATAATAAAATTATAAAGAATGTTACAGTAACATTTTTTGAAAAAAAAATGTAATTTTAGTGGTGCCCAACAATAGTCCCAGAGAGTATTACAGTCAGTATAGAAAGGCAGATTGTGGTAAAAGAACAAAATTTCAAAAAGAGCATAAGAAATATGCTAAATTTAGGTTAGTAACTTTATGTGGGAAAAGTGCATACAATTTAACAAATATTATTAGAGTAAATGGAAAACTATTTGCATAATAAATGCTTTTGGTCTCTACCTCATAATTAGTAGCAAAATAAATTTCAATAAAGTTAAATTTTTAAAATAAAAGCAAAATCATAAAACAGAATATGTTCACTTATTAAAATTTGGGATAGGAAGGCTCTCCTAGTATTGAAGACAAAACCTATTCAAGGAAATGCAAGCAGCCATGACCCCTTGCCTACTCAAAACAGCTATTTGTCAAAAACATAAAAATCAAAGCAGCAAATAGGAAAAAAAATCTGAATATATTTATTAAAGGATTATATATGTATATATAAAAGGACAACAGATTAATATACTTCTAGAGAAATATTACAAATTAATAATGAAAATATGAATGTCATAATAGATAAAAAATCAAGCAAATGGTATAAAGTTATTTTATGAAGAAATGTGAATGTGGACAAACAAATGGAAATATTTCTCTATTTCTATGTTGAGATTCCACCTCACACCATCAGAATGGCTAAGATAAAAAACTCAAGTGACAAAACGTGCTTCTGAGGATGTGGAGCAAAGAGAACACTCCTCCATTGCTGGTGGGAAATCAGTTTGGAGGTTTCTCAGAAAACTGGGAATAGTTCTATCTCAAGACCCTGCTATATCACTCTTGGACTTACACCCAGAAATAATTCCGCCATCCTGTAAGGCCACTTGCTCAACTATGTTCCTAGCAGCTTTACAATATCTAGAAACTAGAAACAACCTAGGTGTCCCTCAACTGAGGAATGGATAAAGAAAATGTAGCTCATTTACACAACGGAATACTACTCAGCTATTAAAAACAAGGACATCATGAATTTTTCAAGCAAATGGATAGAACTAGAAAATACTCTCCTGAGTAAGGTAGCCCAGACCCAAAAGGACATGCATGGTATATACTCACTCATACATAGATACTAGCCATAAAGTACAGGATAAGCTTGCTACAATCCACAGGCCTAAACAAGCCAAATAACAAAGAGGCCCCATGGGAGACTGGTTGAATCTTTCTCAGAAGGGGAAAGAAAGTAGTTGCATGAATGTGGGACTGTGAAGGAGAGGGGATGGGGAGAGTAGCAGGGATCAGAGGGTGGTGGAATCAGCTGTACAGGGAGAGTAGTGGGGAGAGACTGAAATAGGAGGTGAGGAAGTATCTCTACGATGTCCTAGAGATCTTGAACAGGGGGTGGTGGAGGTAAGGCCCCCTCATATTTATGAATGTGACTCTGGATGAAACTCCTAGCAGTAAGAGATATAGATACTGAAGTGGCCACTTCCTGTAACCAGGCTTGACTTTCAGTGGGGACAGGAGTAGAGGGGATGAAGGGTATGGGTGATACCCAGGGCAGGGTTTCTCCTTCTCAAAGGAAACAGGGAGTAGGGAATGGAGGGCAGCTGCTAGAGGGGGGACTGGAAGGACAGAAGGGGCTGGGTGGTAAAGTGAATAAGTAATTTTAAAAATAATTAAATAATGTCATGTTTAAGATTGAGATGCAATTGAAATAAAACAATAATAGTTACTGTTGTTATCACACCGAGAAATTCACCATTTCATCGTTTACTGTTGAGGTAGTCACTATTAGGTCAAAGTATTAAGAAATTGATTTAACATTATGTACAAAAGGTCTGAAAAGTACAACAATTTGAGCAGGTTGTTATTTTATAGACCCAGTTTTCTAATTAAGTAGACACTGGTACAAACTATGACATCCATCGTTTTTCCTTCTGCTTCAACTAATAAAATATTTAATTTGTTTAGGAAAAGGAGATGAGAACAACATGATTGTCAGCAGTCAGTATGGGTGCCTGAGATCACAAGTTATTTAAATAATTTTCTATTTGTATGCTTAGGTGTTAACCAGAAGCCATGCTTGGACACTGCACTCTAAGGGCAACTGTTTTTGAATCACAGTGTGCTTCATGAATACATTAAATATATGGCAGCTAAGAATAAAGCAGATGTTAGTAAGTACAATGACTTCAGCAAAATCACTGAAGACATTCTCATCCCTTCCTGTCAGTGATAACCTCTCTAGTATTCCATTTCCCCTCTTACTTTGTATAAAGAATCACCATAATACAATGTGGCAGCAATGACTCTAGACTCTGAAAGCTTTAAGACTTCTGTTTCAACCAAATATAGTAATGCAATGCATTAAGACTCCCACACAATTTGTGGGTACTTATTTTTTCTATTTGTATAATGAAAATCTAAAACAGAGACCTTGAAAATCAAACAATTTATGGTAAAATGCCTAACATCGGGTGTAAAATGGATTCAGATTTTGAGAATGTAATGCAAATGGCTTCATAAGAAATTCAACTTCAGTATTTATTCAGAAGGTACTTTATATCCTGTATTTTCTGAGGTAAAAATAAATTGTTATGATTAAAACCACAAAATACAAAAAAACAAACAAACAAGACAAAAGCCAACATCACTCTGAATGAAAATTAGTGGGATTCTTGAAGTAGCTTGCATATTTATACATTTTCTGCTTTGCTGTTCTAGGATTGTAAAAACAAGCAGGGGCCATATTTGGTAGGTTCAAGAATTTTGATCTGAGGACTGAAGATTCTCCTTGGCTGTTACTGCTCTGGTAAGGGCTCAGGTTTGGTTCCCAGTTCCCATTTGTGCATTTACAACTGCCTGTAACTCCAGCTTCATGTCATCCACTAAGCACTTTTGGGCTCCACAGAACCTTTCACACACACACACACACACACACACACAGAGAGAGAGAGAGAGAGAGAGAGAGAGAGAGAGAGAGAAGCACACACAATTAAAAACAAAATACAGATTAAAAAACACAAAGTAGTTCATGTTTGAAGATGCACAGACTTATTCTGCGATTTCCTCATTCCTTTTATGTGTCAATTACTCCTAAAACAAGGATAACGTTAAGTTTGTATCTGTTTCATAAGGCCAAGTAAGATAATGTATGACATCTGAAATGAAAATACATTATTTCAAAAGGTACTGAAAAATAATGGTTTGATAAACTATTAGATGAATTTGTTAAATAAATAGAATAGAATTTATCAGTGGACTAGGGGTTGGGGGGGGAGCAGGAACAGGAGGATGGGAGGGGAACATCAGATGAAGAGGGGGAGGGGAAATGGGTTGAGGGAGGGAATGGGAGGAGAGACAGGTAGATTGAGGAGCATTTGAAGGGTGTTTTGGAAACTTGGTGCAGTAGAAACTTTAAAACATATAAAAGTAATCCTAATAAAGACTCCAAATGATGGGAAAGACAGTATCCTCACTGGCCATCTCTTGTCGCCAAATAAAGCTGCCAGTTTGGGAATGGAATTACATCTAATAGATGTTGCTGGTCAAAGGGGTCTCATGGAAATTCCCAAGCAACCCAGGCTGTTGCCAGAACAGTAGGTTGCTCTCCAGAAATTTACAGCAAGGCTTCATTGTGAAAGATAGCTTGTACTTTCATGGTAGTTCTGTGTGTGTGAATTAGTGGGTCTCTGATTCTTGTGCCCTCTATAGGGGTTCTTTTCCTTCTGTTGGTTTACCTCCTCCAACTTCCCTGTGTTTGTTTTGTTTTATTTTGATCCTGAAGCCCCCTACTCTCCTCCCTATCCAGTCTTTCATTCAATTCCATCCCTCTACCTACCGCTTATGACAATTTTATTCCCGCTTCTAAGTGCAATTCAAGCATGCCCACTTAGGTCTTCCTTCTTGTTTAGCTTCTCTGGGTCTGTGGAATATAGCATGGGTATCCTGTATTTTATGGTTAATATAAACCATAAGTAAGTACACACCATGCCAGTTATTTTGGGACTAGACTACATCACTCAGGGGGATATTTTCTAGTTCCATCCATTTGTCAGCAAAATTCATGATGTCTTTATTTTTTTTAATTTTCTAAGTTTTTTTATTTACATTCCAAATCATTTTCCCTTTCCCATTTCCTCCCTCCCCAAAAGTCCCATAAGCCCCCTTCTCTCCCTCTTTTCCCCATTCAACCCCCTCTCGCTTCTCTGACCTGACATTCCCCTACATCCAATGGATTGAATTCCATTGTATAGATGTACCATATTTTCTTTATCCATTCTTCAGTTGAGGGGCATCTAGGTTGTTGCCAGTTTCTGGCTATTATGAAAAAAGCTGTTAGGAACATAGTTGAGTAAGTGCATTTGTGGGATGGTGGAGCATCTTTTGGGTATATGCCCAGGAATGGTATAGCAGGGTCTTGAGGTAGAACAATCTTCCAGTTTTCTGAGAAACCAGCAAATTTATTTCCACCCACCAGCAATGAAGGAGCATTTCCCCTTGCTCTCCATCTTCCCCAGCATGTGCTATCTCTTGAGAGATCCTAGCCATTCTGATGGATATAAGATGAAACCTCACAGTTATTTTGATTTGCATTTTCCTGATGATTAACAACATAGAACATTTCTTTAAGTATTTATAGATCATTCAAGATTAATCTGTTGAGAATTCTCTGTTTAGCTCTGTACCCATTTTTAAAATTGGATTATTTGGGTTGTTGATGTCTAACTTCTTAAATTCTTTATAAATTTTGGATATTAGCCGTTTGTCAGATGTAGAGTGGCTGAAGATCCTTTCTAAATCCATTGGTTGTCATTTTGTCCTATTGACAGTGTCCTTTGCCTTACAGAAACATAGTTTCACGAAATGCCATTTATCAAGTGTTGATCTTAGAGCCTGAACCATTGGTATTATGTTCAGGAAACTGTCTCCTGTACCAATGCTTTCCAGGGTATCTCCCACTTTCTCTTCTATTAGTTTTCGTGTATCCAGTTTTATGTTGAGGTTTTTGATCTATTTGGACTTGAGTTTTGTGCAGGGCGATATAGATATATTTACATTCTTCTACATGTAGACATTGTTTTATCTTATTTTATGTTACTTTTGTTATTTTCATTTAAAGCAAGTAGATCCACCTGTGAAAGGATGTGGTGGGGAACTGGAAGGAGTAGAGGAAGTAGTGGAAATTAGAATCAGGATACATTACACAGGAACAGAAGTTATTTTTCAATACAGGGGAAGAATCTGCCCAAAATAGATTGAAATATAAAATGTGTTGACTATTTCCTAGATTCAGTAAGATTCTAATTCGTGTAGTAAACCACTGTAGAGAACAATACCCTGTCTTATAGAAACATAACTAGTGTAGCGGGATACACACATGAGATAATGAAGAACAATTAAGTGACAAATAATAGAACAATTGGAGCTCTGAGACAACAGGCGTAATTAAGGTATCTTAGTGAAGAAAATAAGATTTGATGAACACAAATACCCATTCGATTTGCTTGAAGGAGGGTAGGTGCCCCAGGGAGATGCTAAAGTGCTTGGTAAGAAGCATGAAGAACTGAATCCAAGAACCCAGGTTAAAAAGCTGGCTGTGGCTCATAGCCTCAGCTCTGGGAAGATGCATCAAACCTTGGGGTTTGATGGTCAGGCAGCAAACATGGATGAACTGGTGAGCTTTATGTAACCAAGCCCTTCTCAAAAATCAAGATGGATATCAGAGGAATGACAGTTCAATATTATTCTTGCCTTCACATTTATACAAATACACATATACCACACACACACACACACAAACACACACACACACATACCACACCACACACACACACACACACACACACACAAACACACACACACAGAATGTACATTTTTTACAAAAGAAGTTAAGAGTACAAAATGTTTAAATACAATTTAGCTAATGCAGAGCCAAGTTTTCTCATTAAAATTTGATAAAGTATTCTTTTTATGGGTAAATGAATCCACTTGTGACACAGCTTTATTTTTTCTCCATTTGTTTTTTATGTTTTATTTCCATAATGGTATGCTGTGTTAAATTCCAAATGTACAAGTAGAAAAATACAGAAAGATCTGTACGCTCCTTACTCATTTTGAATACATTTCCTAATATCCTGGTGTGATTACTATGTAAAGTCTTGATTAATGCTACTGCTATTATCTAGCTCTTTGTTTTGATCAAGTTTGAATGTGTAGTTGAGAACATCTATGAATTTAGGATTTATTCTTGTTGTTGTCTCGTATCAAATGTCCCCAAAAGACTCTCTGAGTTTGGTCTTCACTGCTTACTGGAAGAAGAAAGGATTAAAGGATTTTGTTCAAAACAAAGTGTTTCCTACAAATTGGAAAACTCTGGCAAAAACATCTTTAGAAAGTTGAAATATAAAAGCACAGAGGAAAAGTTCATAGTTTTGTTGGTATTTACGAGAGAGTATGTCTGTGTCTGAGCACAAGCGATTCCAAGGAAGAGCACACTGTCCAGGACTTACATCCTGCTGGTGTAGGTATGACACTCCCCAAGCATGATAACTATTTTCTCCTCTTACAATGGAATTGTGTACCCTGACATTCACAACAGCAGACTAACACTGTGTGCATTCTTTTGCACTTATTATAACTTCTCAGATTGTATATATTTATGCATACATTTGTATTTACCATTTATAAGGGTTCCAATAAGCATCTGTTTATCTGTTTCCATTATTATAAGTTTTTCTATAGTATTTTTTGTAAAAGTCTTCTGAATGTGACTCTAAATTTAGAAGCAATAAATAGATATTTGAAGTTTTTGAAGCTTTAGTGTACACCTTGTTGAGAACTTAGATTTTTTTTTTTGAGGATGAGTAATTTTGTAGTGAGTAGAGTTAGCCAAACAGTTTTCCAAAGTGCTTACACAAATAGTAGACATAATGGTGGGTGTGCAACTCTCATATTTGTATTTAATTAGAAAATTTATTGTATTTAATTAGAAATTTCAAAGCACTAATTTAACACAGTTAATGAGAAAAGAGCAGCCTCCCTCAAGTATATTTAGAGAGCCTGGTCAAATCACTTGTCTAGTTAGCAAAGTGAATTCCTTATCAATTCTGAATATAGCCTTGAACTGTGCTTCAGTTTGCATAGAACCATGACTGCACTGAGACTTCTGTTACTAGCTTAATTTGATACTGCAAAATGCATTTCTGGTTGTTGTATCTCTTTTTCTTAACATATGTCTCTCAAAATCTTTTGTATACTCATAGTGGACTATGGGTTCTGAGTCAGAACCAAAACAATGTTTTAGGAAATATAAAAACAAGGAAAGAGAAACATCACAAAGCCAAACTGCCTATCCAAATAAGCCCTTAAATCTAGAGAGAGAAAATTATTGGCAACCATCTGCATTCCATTCTACTTAGGATGAAGAGGCAAATGAAAGCTTTTAGCATGGTTTTAGAGAATAAGGACGCTGTCTTCTTGCTTATCTGAGTATTATAAAAATGAATTTCTGATACCACTGTGGCACTAACTCTAAAGTCTTTTGCAGGAAGCTCATTACCAGAGCTAAAATAACAGCTTGTCACATCTGGAAATCCATTTCAGGGAATAACACTCTCTTTCAGCATCATTTCATTTTTTTTAACTTAAGGGTATGTTTGGAAAGAATGAAATCCCCAGGCTGGCTAAAAGAAGAGGAATCTGGCCAGATTCCATGATCATCAAACTGGTCAACGGACTCTAAGACATTAACAGCTGGTGTTTTAATCACTAATGAGATAGTCAGTTTCTATAATCTGGGAGATAGACCAAAAAGCATGGGCTTGATATGCCTTTCATGTAAACCTGTTCACCAAAGATGAGCAATTCTCCTATCTTAGTACTGTCCCTCTGTCAACTGCTGATAACCTGTGGCAGAGGAAGACCAATGTGCTATCAGCGAGACACACATGTATAGAGGAAAGGGTCCATCTAGTCAGGCTGCTATTAGAAAGACAGAAAATGCAGACCTAAGAAAGGCTTTTGAACACTCTAATATTCAGGCCCATGTGAATCCCAACAGAGAAATACATAAATAAGAATAGCGACCTTAATGAAAACATTTGGAAGATGGTCCTTTAAATAATTTGCAAGGCAAACTGCAACATCGTGGTTTTTTCAAATCACGCATTCTTGTGTTCCTGAAATTAATGTTCTTGTTAATGAATATTCTGTTGGATGTGCAAGGCAGTTCACTGTCATTATTTGGTAGTCATGATTTTTATTTGATATAATTGCTTGACAGGAAAAGTAGGCTTACCATGGCTCAAATCAGAGGGTGGTGTAAAGCAATAGGTAATACAAGAAATTTGTCTATTTCAGTTGCATCAAAGGCAGAGATGTTTTCCAGTGTATAGGAAACAGCGAATAATGGTGAGGGAGTTTCAAGTGGAGAGACAAGTAGGAAGGTAGGGAAGAGAAGATAAATTAGGAGAGGGATAACTTATCCTAATTAGGTTTGAAAAAGCCGTATGGAAGCCCACTAGTTTATGAGTATGTATTTCCCAAAGACTAACAGAAATTAATAAAAATGAGTTTAATTGGAGTTATTTCAATATAATATAGAAATGGATGATTCTACTCAGCAAGGACTCAACTTCCTTGCAACCACTAACTGCATATTCCCGTGTTCTTGATGTCTAGTTTCTATAATATTGGGGACATGTTACATTGGTTGCTCTAGGAAAAGAGGTCAGCAGTAGTCTAAGCCCAGTAGTGAAAGCTACAACATTGACCAACCTTGAAAGATATGCGCATGGGTGCAACAGTGGTATGAAATCATCGGGGTAACCAACTACTCCATGATTTAACTTAAGACAAGCTACACAGGAGAAAACACATACCCAGTACTGCAAGTCTGGCCAGGAAACCATTATCAGGGAGCTCACAGGCTCCAAGAGTGAACATGCTACTATTATTCTACAAAATGGACATGGCCTCAAACTGCCAGTAACTCTCTACTGTAGTTCTGAGACCTCATAAAAAAGTTTCTTTAAGTAGTATATATCTCCTGGACATGAGGATGCTGAGGGGCTGACAAACTCACAGTAATTGTGCCTGTTTGCACAACAGCTGCACACAATCAAAGCCAATCAACACTCCAGCAAAGAGATGAAAATGCACCCCAAGTCTCCATTGCTTACTGTGAAGTTATGGAGAGTTTGCTGTTTCTAAAGGACAGGAATGCAGTTTTGTGTAAAGGCCATACATACCCAGTGGACTGTATCATGCCCAGAATTGTATGGGGACCAGAATTGGAATGAACATATTACTAAAATAAAAATAGGACCCAAAGGTGGGGAGGTCAGAGAGTGGATGTGGACGTCTCAGGGAAAGGAATCATGAGGGTGATTATGCTCAAAGAACATTGAGTGCCTTTATGATATTAGTGAATTAATAAAAGTATTAAAAATAAAGACAAAAACCTAAAGGGAATGTAAGAAAATTGTAAATTACTGACAAATATACCATCTTCTCAGCACCTCATGGTACCTTCTCCAAAACTGACCGTATATTTGGTCACAAAACAGACCTCAACAGATAAAAGATGATCGAACTAATCCCATGCCTCCTATCAGATCACTATGGAATAAGGGTGGTCTTCAATAGCAACAAAATCAACAGAAAGCCCACATACACATGGAAGCTGAACAATGCTCTACTCAATGATACCTTGGTCAAGGAGGAAATAAAAAAAGAAATCAAAGATTTTTTAAAATTTAATAAAATGAAGGTACAGTAAACCCTAATTTATGGGACATAATGAAAGCGGTGCTAAGAGGAAAACTCATAGCCCTGAATGCCTCCAAAAAGAAACTGGAGAAAGCATACACTAGCAGCTTAATGGCACACCTGAAAGCCTTGGAACAAAAAGAAGCAAATACACTCAAGAGGAGTAGAAGGCAGGAAATCATGAAACTCAGGGCTGAAATCAATCAAGTAGAAACAAATAGAACCATACAAAGAATCAACAAAACTAGGAGTTGGTTCTTTGAGAAAATCAACAAGATATATAAACCCTTAGCCAGACTAACGAGAGGGCACAGAGACAGTACTCAAATTAACAAAATCAGAAACAAAAAGGGAGATATAACAAACGAAACTGAGGAAATTCAAAAAATCATCAGATCCTACTCCAAAACCTATATTCAACACCACTGGAAATTATGGAGGAAATGGACAATTTCCTAGACAGATACCAAATACCAAAATTAAATCAGGATCAAATAGACAATCTAAACAGTCCCATAAAGAAATAGAAGTGGTCATTGAAAGTCTTCCAACCAAAAAAAGCACAGGTCCAGATGGTTTTAGTGCAGAATTCTATCAGACCTTCAAAGAAGACCTAACACCAATACTCTTCAAACTATTCCACAAAATAGAAATAGAAGGAACACTACCCAACTCATTCTATGAAGCCACAATTACGCTGTTACCAAAATCACACAAAGATCCAACAAAGAAAGAGAATTTCAGACCAATTTCTCTTATGAATAAGATACAAAAATACTGAATAATATTCTTGCAACTGAATCCACAAACACATCAAAATGATCATTCACCAAGATCAAGTAGGCTTCATCCCAGGGATGCAGGGATGGTTCAATATAAGGAAGTCCATCAATGTAATCCACTACATAAACAATCTCAAAGAAAAAAACCACATGGTCATCTCATTAGATGCTGAGAAAGCATTTGACAAAATTCAGCATCCTTTCATGCTAAAGGTCTTGGAAAGATCAGGAATTCAAGGCCCATATCTAAACATAGTAAAAGCAATTTACAGCAAACCGGTAGCCAGCATCAATCTAAATGGAGAGAAACTTGAAGCAATCCCACTAAAATCAGGGACTAGACAAGGCTGCACTCTCTCTCCATATCTTTTCAATATAGTACTTGAAGTTCTATCTAGAGCAATTAGATAACACAAGGAGGTCAAAGGGATACAAATTAGAAAGGATGAAGTCAAACTATCACTATTTGCAGATGATATGATAGTGTACGTAAGTGACCCAAAGAACTCCACCAGAGAACTCCTACAGTTGATAAACAACTTCAGCAAAGTTGCTGGATATAAAATCAACTCAAACAAATCAGTAGCCTTCCTATACTCAGAGGATAAGCAGGCTGAGAAAGAAATTAGGGAAATGACACCCTTCACAATAGCCACAAACAATATAAAGTATCTTGGCGTGACTCTAACCAAACAAGTGAAAGATCTCTATGACAAGAACTTCAAGTCTCTGAAGAAGGAAATTGAAGAAGACCTCAGAAGATGGAAAAATCTTCCATGTTCATGGATTGGCAGGTTAGTATAGTAAAAATGACCATCTTGCCAAAAGCCATATACAGATTCAGTGCTATCTCCATCAAAATTCCAACTCAATTCTGCATAGAGTTAGAAAGAGCAATTCAAAAATTCATCTGGAATAACAGAAAACCCAGGATAGCTAAAACTATTCTCAAGAGTAAAAGAAGTTCTGGGGGAATCAGTATCCCGGACCTCAAGCACTACTACAGAGCAATAGTGTTAAAAACTGAATGGTATTGGTACAGTGATAGGCTTGTAGATCAATGGAATAGAATAGAAGCCCCAGAAATTAACCCACACTCTTATGGTCATTTGATCTTTGACAAAGGAGCTAAAAACCATCCAGAGGATAAAAGATAGCCTTTTCAATAAATGGTGCTGGTTCATCTGGAGTTGAGCATGCAGAAGTATGCAAATCAATCCATTTTTATCTCCTTGAACCAAGCTCAAGTCCAAGTGGATCAAGGACCTCCACATAAAACCAGACTCACTGAAACTAATAGAAAAGAAACTGGCAAAGAACCTTGAACACATGGGCACAGGGGAAAATTTCCTGAACAGAACACCAATAGCTTATGCTTTAAGATCAAGAATTGACAAATGGGACCTCATTAAATTACAAAGTTTCTGTAAGGCAAAGGACACTGTGAAAAGGACAAAGTGGCAGCCAACAAATTGGGAAAAGATCTTTACCAACCCTACATCCGACAGAGGGCTAATATCCAATATATACAAAGAACTCAAGAAGTTAGACTCCAGAGAGCCAACTGATCCTATCAAAAAGTGGGGTACAAAGCTAAACAATGAATTTTCACCTGAAGAATATTGAATGGCTCAGAAGCACCTAAAGAAATGTTCAACATCCTTAGTCATTAGGGAAATGCAAATCAAAACAACCATGAGATTTCACCTCACACCAGTCAGAATGGCTAAGATCAAAATCTCAGGATACAGCAGGGGTTGGCAAGGATGTGGAGGAAGAAACATCATCCTTAGTGAGGTAACCCAATCACAAAAGAACGCACATGGTATTCAGTCACTGATAATTGACTATTAACCCAGAAGCTCCGAATACCCAAGACACAATTCACATATCAAGTGATTTCCCAAGAAGAAGGAAGGAGAGGCCCCTGGTCCTGGAAAGAGTGGATGTAGCAGTGTATGGGAATACTAGGACAGAGACATGGAGGGGGTTGACTGGGGAACAGAGGGAGGGAAGTGGACTTTTGGGGAGGGTGGAACCAGGAAAGGGGAAATCATTTGGAATGTAAATAAAGAATTTAGAAATAAAAAATGAATCCTAAAAAAAGAACAATAATTGACTAATTTATCTATACAAGTCTTCAAAATAATAAGACACAAGGCAGATTATTTGTCTCTTGACAAAACCTTGGTTACTTGTGACATAAAAATGATTGCTTTAAACTTATGATGAACTTGTGGAGCTAGAAAATAGATAAGGAATATTTATTCAGGTACTAGTCTTAATGGAAAGGCATGTAAACAATTCTGCTATTACTCCTTAAACATTATCAACCTAAGATATAAACTATTGCTTAAAACTTATCATGAACTTATGAAATGTAAAAGTGTTTAGAAATCCATGTAATCAAGTATCCCTCTATAATGGTTCTATCTGATAATTGCTATGGGGTAATTTTTGTCTGAGAAGCTATAAAACTAAGAACAAAACTAAAAGAGAGAGAGAGAGAGAGAGAGAGAGAGAGAGAGAGAGAGAGAGACAATTGAAGAGGTATGTGTGTAGTAACTTTGAAACTTACATCAGCTGATATAAGACATAATACCTGTTAACAGAGTATGACTCCCACTGTAGCACATCAAACATCATACTAAAATTATTCATGTACACAGTACTCTTCTGAGGGATATATGGGCATTCTTGCGACTAGGACATATTTTCAAGTTCTTCTGCAATGTTAGTTCTCAGTCCATGCTCATGAGTGCTAACAAATGAAAACACGTTAGCATCTATTAAGTTAGAATGCCATATTTTAAAAATATTTTATTGGAAGAAATACTTTTCAATAAATATAATCTAATACTTCTCTTATTGAGCTGCTGGTAGGATGATTGGAAGAGAATAACACAGCTTATAATAGAGATTGAGATCATTACAAATTTCCTCACACCACAGCTCTCCTATGACATATAATATATAATGTAGTCAACATTTATCAATATCTTCATAGACCTATTCTCTAACTATGCAGAAGCCTTCCTTCCTATCCCACTATGGCACCAGCATGAGCAAGTAGCTCTCATGAGCCCTTGGTTTTTCCCCACTGGGGATAATAATAAGACCCTCTGAACATATATATTGAATAAAAAACAAACAAACAAAAAAAACCCACCACTCTCTCATGAGAAGAATGTTAATTTGCTTAAAGGAAACTTCAGGGACTGAACTGACAAAAATTTGCAAAACAAAATGTGAAAATACTGAGGCAGACACTGACTCAGCAAGTTAATCTGGCTGTCTACAGAGAGGTTGAGGTTGAGAGACAGTGGATACAGGTCTTTCATCTAATGTGAAGTTACATACAGTTTCCTGCTGGGCCTACAATGACTCATTTCTCAGAGTCCCATGGTTGGAAAGTCATTGTAACATAAGGGAGGAGTGGAGTTTGCTTGGTTCCTAAGGCCAAGAAAAGGGTAATGATGCAGATAAATACCCAGATACAGAAGGGAATTCAACAGAGGGAATGTAGCTTCTCTGCCATCACGAACTTGAATTCCACCTGTCCTTCCTATGGCCAGTGAATGGGCAGCAATAGGTTCTCACTGACAAATTCTGGTCTTCCCAATCAAGAGTAATGGCAATAGCCTATAAATCATGACTTTAATGCCATTTTCCTTAATCTAAGCCTAAACACCGCCATGCTTTAAAAGGTGGCTTTCCAAAGGTCTAGTTTTGGTGGATAAGAGTATTAATCTGACTACCCTAAATGAAAGGGATTGTGAGGAACTTCATCAATATCTTTATTGTACTCAACACTGTGTCTCATGCTTTATAAAGAGGATTTTAAAACGGTATTTGAGATAATTAATTTGACTGGTCAATTCTGATAGGTTAATTTCAATTAAAATATCAAAACCTACCATTTATCAATCACTTACCACCAAACACAGATGAAAAAACTAAAGGCTTCAAGGACAAAGCAGCAAAATTTATCTCTTTATTTTTCTATATAGGAATTGATTTTCAACCAAGGATAGGGTGTAGACAAAGAAAGAAAGAAAGAAAGAAAGAAAGAAAGAAAGAAAGAAAGAAAGAAAGAAAGAAAGAAAGAAAGAAAGAAAGAAAGAAAGAAAGAAAGAAAATCAAATGCTTTCACTTTTCACTTTAGGAGTGGTAGAGAGAGATGAAAGAAGCAAAAGTGATGAATTTTTTTTACAGCATAACTCAGTTTAATCCACTCTTTCTGCTGCAGTGATGCTCTGACCAACTATAGAAGTGTATATAAACCTATGCTGTCCTCCACCCTCTCTTGAGTCAGTATCTAACCATGTACCTTCGGTTGTCCAAGAACTCACTGTAGATAAGACTGGATTTGGACTCATAGAAATTCCCTTACCTCTGGCTCCCTTGTTTTAGAATTAAAGACTTGTGCCAACCTACTCGCTCCTTTTCATAATTTTGATATTTTTAACTCAGCAGTAAGCAAGCCTAACTGAATATCAGGACCCCCTGCAAGAACATTTTAAAAAGACCCATTTGTTCAAAATGTTAAGATAAATGGTTTCTTGGGAACAAAGTAGGGCATCAGAAATGGAGGACAGTTTCCACATCCAGGACGCTTGCTGTGCTACTTAGTGAATTCTAGGTCAGCCTGGGGTAAGTAAAAAAAAAAAAGTCTAACCCCCCCCCAAAAACCAAAAACCCAAAACAATAATAAAGTAGACAAACAAAATGAAACAAACAAACACAGCCCTACACATTCAGCAATGAGTTCTGATGCCCAGTTTGGACTGAGAAGCACATTTTAGCTCTTAGGCAAAATCGAGGAAGAACAAAACGATTGTTAAGGCGATATTTTCTATTTGTCAAATATCAGCTAAGGAAAGGATCGGAAAGGGGTGCAGAAGCCCAATTTGAAGTGATATGGCTAAACCAATTCAGTGCAGGGCATGGAGTCATAGCAGAGAAAAGCAAATCCAATTCAGTGTCTGAACACTTATTAATAGGCAAAAGAAGTCAGTGAGCAACTGGGCAACATAAAGGCAGATTAGAGTCCCGCCACTGCATTCTGTCTACGGGCAAGCTCTGTCAAAATAAAAAAACAAAAACAAAAACAAAAAACCCTTCAGTGCCTCAGCCTATTACCACAAATGTATCACCATCTGTCCTCTTTGTACATCCTCTTTTGTGGATGAAAGGAAATGCTTCCCACGATATTATTAGGTTTTCTATTACGCACATCCCCATCTCAGGATTGAATGTCAGAATTTTGCAAGAACAAAGCAGAAAATATGCCCTCCAAATGTTCCTACCACTCTCAGTACTTATTAGCATCCCATCCTGGCCACTGCTGACTTCCAACCTCTGAGTTTCCCCCTTGAATATGATTAAATAAGAGAAATGACAATGCCAAAGCTCATAAGTACACATGTATCTCCACCTAGGCTATTCTTGTTTCTTCACCTCCATTAGGACAACTGCAAGGATTTTTTAAAGGGAACTACTATTACAGTATCTGATTTCAGTTGTTCCGTTCCCTGGAGAAAATACATTTATCAGAGAGTGGTGATATCTGTGCTTGATTTTCATAGGTTGATTTCTTGTTTTATTTCTCTACTAAAAAGTCTCACAGGATGTGACTACATGCATGGCTCAGTAGGTAAAGGACCTCAGTTAAATGCCTAGCACCCAGGTAAAAAGCATACTTCACACAGTACACACCTGTAATGCCAGAGTTGGGGACACAGAACCCGAAGTTCTGTGCATTTGCTTACTACACAGTTTAGCTGAATTGCGGAACTCCAAGTCTAGTGAGAGATCCTGTCTCAAAACCTAATCTTAAGATTAGTAAAAGAACATACCACTCATGTGTGCAACTACCTGTGCAAACATATAAACACACACACACACACACACACACACACAAACACATACAGAAAATTCTCCAAGAAATTTAGTTAAAATGTAATGATGCAATTAAGGAAAATACTGGCCTAGTGGTTTTTTAAATCATGATTCTGGGAACAACTTAAATTCATTTTCTTATTACATATGTAGTGTTAATGCCTGTAATGTAGTTCTGAGTGATCTGCAACCTTAAGACAGTATTCTAGCACCATTACATTCTGGGTTATTCTTGGAGAATGTTAGAACTTTTGACTCCCTGTTTTAACAGCTGTGAGTTGGAAATAATTCTTCTCCTTCATTAAAATGCCTTGGGTTTGTTACAGAGGATCTAGGCAAGATGACATCTGAGTTGTCTCTAATAGGACTTGACACTTTGAGAGGCATAAAGTGGTGATGCTCATAGGTTTGGGTAATGCTAGACACTAATAACTGAAAAACATAGTCATGCTGGTTGCTGAGCATTTTCGGTAGATAATAATAAATCTCTGAATAAAATCATCCAGAGGAGAGCAATTTTCATTGCTTCATTTATTCAGGGTTTTAATGTAATAATTTTTGAAGGACAACTTGACTAGTTAAGTATCTAATAGGGTTAGAAGGGCAGAGTTTCTGTTTATTCACTAGGAAACATCTTGCCTGAATTCTCTTCACATTTTTCAGTAAATTACTATGGGGAAGTTCAGTTAATTTGACTAATTAAGAATGTTCTTAAATGAAGCAACCTTAGCATGCTACTTGATATCTCTTCCAAAACATTGCATGACCTGTGGGAAATTAATTTGAATGTTTGTAATCTCTGAAGTCATATTCTGTACAAAAAAAAAAAAAAACCAATAGGTTTGAGACAAATCAGAAACATGATTGAGCTTTAAGGAGGGATGTGAGTTAGGAACAGAAGCACATGTGTCATAACAGGAAGCATGCAAGAGAGTTTGAATGACCAATCAATGCATGTGTATTGATTAATTGAAATGCACTGAAAGCATATTCTTTATGGTGTGTGTGTGTGTGTGTGTGTGTGTGTGTGTGTGTGTGTGTGTGCGGATGTGCATGGATATGCATGTATGAGCAAAAGGCACATGTCCATTTCTATGCACATGTATGTCTACAGAAGCCAGGAATTAATCATTTATCCTAGGATCTGAATCCTTAGGAGCTGTCTACCTTGTGTTCTGAGAGAGGGTTTATCAAATGGATCTGGAACACCCAGATTAAATGAGGCTGAGGAGCCAGTGAGACTCAGGGGTTCTTCCTGTCTCCTCCCCTCCTCAAGGTTGAAATTATAAGAACAAATCAGTATGCCCATCACGTTTTGTGAGTGAGGTCTTGAACGCAGGTCTGTGTGCTCTGGGTACTTTACAGGTTGAACTATCTTCCCAACCTAAAGACTTTTTCACTGTTTTCTAATTATTATATTTTTTGTATGAATTACATAATTTTCTCTTTCCATTCTTCTCAACAAACTCCCATACACCATTCCTTGTTCTCTTTCAAATTCATGACTTACCTTCTTAGTGATGTTTTGTACTCCCTCTTCCTCTGTCTCTCTCTGTCTTTGTATCTCTCTCTCTCACACACACACAATCTCTCTCTCTCTCTCTCTCTCTCTCTCTCTCTCTCTCTCTCTCTCTCTCTCTGTGTGTGTGTATGTGAAATAAAACCTGCTCAGTCTGTATAATATGACTTATTTATGTTTTCAGGGGTGACTGTTTGGTAGTGAATAACTAATTGGTGTGTTTTCCCCCAAGGAAGACTCTTCATCCTACTATTAGCATCACTTAGAAGCCTTTAATTCTTTGCATGATGTTGATGTCTCACAGGCATTCTCAGCCACAGCAGCATGCATATTGATGTCCTTCTTGCTTAACTTATATTTAGGGAATCGTGGTTGTGAGAAATTATGGGTGTAGCTTCTGCATTTCTAGGAGACAGAATCTCAGGGATCTCACAGAAAACTCCTGAATCCTCTGTCTTTTATAATCTTTCTGTCCCCACGTCTAAAATATCCTTGAGGCTTAGGTGCAGGATTCATAGTACAGATGTATCAGTTGGGACTGGACTCTACATCAACTCAGCATGTTGATTGTTTGTGATCTTCTGTAATGGACTTTGTTTCAAAGAAAAGTTTCTTTAATGAGGAATAAGAAACATACGTCTGTGTGGGTTTAAGGATAAATATTTATATTGTATTTAAGGATTATAGCGGTTTAGTAAAATGTCATTTGTAGGTCTCCTCCAAGATTCATGACTTCACTAGCTCTGAGTACTTCAGTAGGTTTCTAGTCCCAGGCATGGATGCTTTGATTTGTAGTGAATATTATATAGAGTTGTTGGTTACCAACAAGATAGGTATACCACTCCTGCACTCTTTGGGTTATTGTGTTGTGCTGGCTGTTATTGTTTTTACGTGCAGTAGTTGTATATGAATGTTTGGTATATCCCTCTGGAATTTTACATGGCATCTTTTGGTCATAAAAAGCAGTTCTCAGGGAGGAAAAGAGGGTGGTCTATAATGTGTGAAGAGGAGGTAGTTAAATTCAGAAGGAGTGTTAGTAAGCAAATAAAAAGAGTAAAGATATCTAAAAATGTCATAAGAAATCAAACTGTTAACTATCTATTTAAAATAACTATAATATAGGTAGGTACAAATATACAAATATACATATATAGCTTAAATAAAACTTTCCCATATGGACTGACAATGACAAAAATCCTAACACCATAATACCAAAATGCAGATGAGAAGCCATCTTTTGATTATTTATGAGAACTATCTAAGAGACTCTAAAAATAATTTAAGCAATTGCTGTTGCCCTTAGGTACATACTTGTTGAAGGCCATTCATATTGCTGAAGATGCTATGTACTTTAAACTCAAGGTAGGAGGCCTCTGAGTATCAGTTCCTTCATCTTCTGATGTATTGTTCTACCACTATACCCAGATGATCATTACCAATGTAAAAATAAGGTTGCTTGATTTTAACTAACCCATATGTCACTAGTAATCTGATCTCATCTCTTTCTTCTAATATAGATTGCTTTAGGTACAAAGGAGACAGTCTTCAATATAATTATTAACACATAAAAATATAGACCTACTTATTATTGGTATTTGTATGTAGATAGTTAACTGTTTGATTTATTTTGACATTTTCAAATAGAGAACAATCTAGGTGGTTTCATTGTAATAATTTTCCATTCATAAAACTCCTTCTATATACCAAGCATTTCTTAGATATTGTGGCTCAGTGGGTAGAATGCAGGGCTTGAGATCATGTAGGATGCCCAACATCTAAGGCAGACAAAAAGAAGTTTCATTGTTACTTCTTAAAGTTATTAACATTTCTTATTCAGTTACCCTATGGAATCATTTTCACAGTTGTTTATACAAGCACATGGCTACATATTTTAAAATAGTGTGCTCAGTTTATAGGGACAAGAGAGTGGCAGGAATATTGACATGTGATAGATGACATGATAGACATGTATGTTAAGTCCTGTGTTACTGAACACATGACAGGGAGTTGAGAGAAGTCAAAACCAAGGCACACTTACTCTCTCCAACACTTCTTTAAGCTGTATGATTAATGTAAAGATAGATAAATCTTGCAAGGTGGCAAAGCCTCAAGAGGTGTGACTGTAGTGATGGTGGCATCATTTTCTTTACCTGTTACTCCCAACACATAATGTATGGACAACCCTGGAGCAAGTGGCATTGCTGTAAAGGTGGTCAAACAACCTTAGGGAGGGAGAAAGGAAACTGAGCCAGGGCAGGTGACCAAGTGCAAACAACAATACTTCTCCAAACACTCATCCTGATGACAACTTGTAGAAGACCGTCTTGGTCAAGCCATTGAGTGGACCTGAAACTTTTTGCTAGTGTCACTGTCCTGAATATATATATATATATATATATATATATATATTCTTTCTTTCATTCATTCATTTATTTTGAGAAGATGATATTCTAATAAGTCTACTAAACCTGTGTTCCTTAAAATTCTCTTTAGCGGGCTGGAGAGATAGCTCAGTGGTTAAGAGCACCAACTGCTCTTCCGAAGGTCCTGAGTTCAAATTCCAGCAACCACATGGTGGCTCACAACCATTTATAACAAGATCTGATGCCCTCTTCTGGAGTGTCTGAAGACAGCTACAGTGTACTTAGATATAATATAAATAAGGAAATCTTTAAAAAAAATTCTCTTTTGCTTCTGTCTTTTCAGTTGATAATTGAGATCAGCAATTAACCAGTTTAGTCAATCAGAGCAGTCTAATTAAGTTTTGAAAATGTACTGTTTTAATTGTAGAGGCTTATTTCTCCATATACAATATTTACTCAGTTGTGAACTTATTTCTAGGGTAACTTTTAGATATATTAATTCGTAAAATAAGAATGAAAAAGACATGTTCATTACAAAACCTACAAAGGATTTTGGGAAAGGCAGGAGTTTTATTGTCAGTAATAATAAAAAAAAAGCTGTATTGACAACTTGCAGTGTCACATGAAATAAAAACTAGATGCCTGGGCCCTAACAGACCCTCCTAAATGAGATATTTGAGCATGATAGTCCTAACTTCTTTATTGTGTGATACATATACCATATGTTTTACTAAAATATATTTGATACTTAAATTGTAAGATTTAATGTGAAGGGTCACAACATCTACTCAGAATGCCAATTCTATCTGTAC
This sequence comes from Tokudaia tokunoshimensis, assembly GCA_036184795.1. Lineage (NCBI taxonomy): Eukaryota > Metazoa > Chordata > Mammalia > Rodentia > Muridae > Tokudaia > Tokudaia tokunoshimensis. Next base: position 41,930,672 of record BTHU01000004.1, on the reverse strand, counting down.
GTATGCTTATAAGATCATTAAGTTGTATGAAGTTTGTCTCAGGTTAATTTTGGTGTGTGATGTTTTCATTTATTGCAAATATTTTTTTAAACAATTCAGTTTATAAGTCTGAATATAAGATTCTGGATGTAAGAATGATAGTAATATTGTGTTTCCCTCTGGTTCACTCTCTAGAGATAGGTATTTTCCAGTGGATGAGATAATTAAGCCTATCCATTGCATATTTTAAAGTCTATGTCAGAGGCTGTTCGGAGCCAGACACTGTTAGTTTGTAATGATGTGTTTCATAAAGCTATGGTATTCACACATACCAGGCAGAGTTGTGTGAGCTGTGTGATAATCTTGTTAAACAGATGTAAAGCTGCTTGGACCACTTTATACAGAGAGTGAGACTAGTGGGTCAGCTTCACCCTGGAAAGTAGACCCTGCTGGCATGCCCAGTAGCTCTCTACTCAGACGTGTACTGACAAACATTATTATGAATGACTATTATGAAAATGTAGAAGACATTTCTGTCATGTATTTAGGTCTGGCAGAGCTATGTAAAATACCATGATCGGCTATAATGGTGGACAGGAGTCAACAACATGCATCTGTAATCAGTCAAAGTCTTCGTCCAGGCTTCCACCAAGACAAAGAAGCAAGCATTTGACAATCTTATCTCTTATATAAAGACAATAAAATCACTAGTAAGCTTTGATTTAGTCATGACAGGGTTCACATCCTTGTTTGCATATTTTCGTGCATTTCTTTTTTTTTTTCTAAGTTTTTTTATTTACATTCCAAATCATTTCCCCTTTCACATTTCCTCCCTCCCCAAAAAACTCATAAGCCCCCTTCCCTCCCTCTTTTCCCCATTCAACCCCCTCTCACTTCTCTGTCCTGGCGTTCCCCTACATCCAGTCTTTCCAGGACCAGGGGTCTCTCCTTCCATCTTCTTGGAAATCTATTGATATGCAAATTGTGTCTAGGGTATTCCGAGATTCTGGGTTAATATCTCCTTATCAGTGACTGCATACCATGTGTGTTCTTTTGTGATTGGGTTACCTCACTAAGGATGATATTTTCAAGTTCTGACCATTTGCCTAGGAATTTAGTGAATGCATTGTTTTTAATTGCAGAGTAGTATTCCATTGTGTAGATATACCACATCTTCTGAATCCATTCCTACATTGAGGGAGTTTTCTTAATCCTTCAATCACTGCAGTAGGATCTCCATGTGCTTCCTGTTTTACTGATCAAGAAACCGAAGAGAAAAAAAAATACCATTTTCCTCATAGATCAGACAGACATTATGCAAAACATGAGTTGTGACCAGAGTATAGATCATTTAATAAGGTACTTTATCATAAACTATAAAGTAATGTAAACAGGTAGAGGTGGTTAAGAGAAACAGATTTTAACAACTCTTATTTATACACGAGGCATAATTTAAGTTAGAATAAATAATAGAGTTTTGAACAACATTTATGGAAGAAATTCATTTAGGATAAGGTTGCTAAGACCCTTCTGTTTCTATGTTTTCATATTCCACTTCCCTCACTTATGCTGGTAAATGTTTTTAATTTATTCATGAAGAAACAACAGCATAAACTAAGAAAGGCTGTAACTCAAGCCCAGTGCTATACCATGAGAACCCTTTGGCAGTCAGCAAACAGCAAAACAGAAAAAGGAAGGTTGCGGTTTCTGACTTACTGGGTTTATCTGTTTTTACAACTTAGTTATATAGTTACTTTGTCATCCACCACATCTACTGAACGACCTGCATATTTCCCAAACAATCAGACCCTCTTTCAGTGTTCTTTTAATTTGGTCACAGTGTTCTCACTTTTCTTCTCAATTGAATGCAGCCAGTACAACAATGCTAAGGAGGAAGAATTGGACTGTGATTTAGTAGGCTTCAATTCATTCTGATTATTTAGGATTAATAATTGTAATAGATTTCCCTTTGAATTTTAAATTTAGGATTGGATTAATGGATTTTCGACTAGTTTTTGAAGGTGTTATTTAACTACTAAAACGACCTTGTCGATTGCTTTCCTTATGAACTATTATAAATTGCAAAGCTTAGGTTTTATGGCATTGAATTCAAAAGAAAGATGTACATCTATCTTTTTATTTTTTTTTGGAATTGACAGAAAGTAAATTATGTAAGCAAAGTAATTCTGCAAACAAATGCCATGCTTCTGGAATTACAGTGCAGTTTGAATTTCAATCTCCTCAGTTAGAAAGCTGTATCGCATTCCATTTTGTTTTATGTATTGATGTCTTTATAAATTCATATAGTGAATTATTTATATAATAGAAAAACAAAACTAGAACATGGCGTCTAGACTATGCACAGGGGCTTTATGCTTAGAGCTCTATCTTCCCAATTATCCACTTATAAAATCCACACAGCTCCTAGCACCATGAGCCAATCTCTTATGCCCTGTACACTTCAGATGAATTACTGTAACATGTTTTTTTGTACCTGAGACCCTGTTATAATGAACTTCAGAACCTATACATTATGTGAACAATTAAGTATAAGAGGCTATTTTTAAACATGAAGACAATGCCAATTAGAATTCTCTAGATAAACATGTGTAATTATAGTAATTACAATTTAACAATAACTCACCGGTACTTACTATTATAAACTCATAAACTATTATTCAGTACCCCATAAAACTCAAAATCTAATTGAAAGTGCTAGTTTAGCACAATTCCCACAAGCCATCATTCTTTAATATTCTGGAATGAATGAGATTTTTGTTGAGCTATTAATTGGCACTGACAAGGGATAACCACTGGAACGAATCTGTGGTTATGGGTAGCGATTAATCACATCGCCTGTCAACTCTAGTGTCAAACACAATTCAATAGTCCTTTAAAATTTTTTTTAGAAGTTTGCACATTTTCATGTTTCAGTTCACTTAGTAGAAACAGAAAGTATATTTCTTGCAAGGTCAGATAATGTTTCTGTAAATATTACATTTCCTCAGTTAAAGGGGCCTTTAATTTTGGGCTGAAATTAAATTCAGGATTAATCTGTGTCTGCACACATGAGAAATATTTCCCTACCATATTTCACATCTGCTTTTCTTTAGTGAGTCTTCCTCTGACTCATAGATCACCATCCTATATAGCATGCAGTGCGGTACCGCACAGGAAGAAGGCATGCTGGGAGTAGGAGCTTGGAACAAAATAAGAGGAAACACTGAGATGCTTCAATTCATCAGTGTCTCGTTGAATTGGAGTGAGGGAACATCAAGATTTTATGTAACTTCTCTTATTATTTCTAATTAACAGAGAAAGTGGTGTTTTCTTTTCCTGTAGTTTATGTACCATTAGCATCTTTGCCAGACCTATAAGGTCTCGGTTTCCTCTATAAGGTCTCGATTTCCTCTATAACCCTTCAAAAGTCATTATGAGGTTCATTTGAAAACTACGAAGTGACCTTAGAACTAAAACTATTTACTATATTCATCAAAAACCAAGCCTGCCCAACTACTAAGTGATAACCCAATAACACTGGGCTCAAATCCTAAAGGAATAAACACTGTAAAGTGGAGATAGTGACCTCACTAGGCAGATTTTCACTAGATAAGCAGATTCTTGGGCTTCATTTAAATATTCATGAAATTCAGGTGCTTGGTGGGGGAAACATTGCTGAAAAAGTTTTATTTCATTTATTATGCTTATATCGATAGATTGTGGAAAGGTTAACAGATTAAAAAGTATTTATTTTTTTCAAATAAAAAGTATTTTATTTTTCAATAAATTAAGGAAATGACCTTACTTGTTTCATCTGCGACACAAAGCTGAAAAAACAAGCAAACCAACAAAGAATCAATTCTCAGGGAGTTTTCTTATACAGATGAAATTGTCCACTACTTTAAAGAGCAAGAGTTTATTTCTGATAATTAAAGATGGGAAAATTCCATAGCAAAGCTACTTACTTAGAAAAATTTTAATGTGAAGTATTCATATTCAACTTACTATACTTAATAGTAGTGTAAGTAGAACAATACACATTTTAATTACTGTTTTTAAGCTTCAATTTCTGTTTGTAACTACTAACACTCATTATTGTCTTCTGACAGCTGAAACAGGTAAAGGCCATGGCTTCTGTTCTATCCTGCTTAAAATTGCCTTAATATAAAGGACACTTTTTAATAGGGTTACTTGGCTCTCTAATGGGGTACAGAGCTAAACAAAGAGTTCTCACCTGAAGAATATCTAATGGCTGAGAATCACCTAAAGAGATGTTCATCACCCTTAGTCATTAGGGAAATGCAAATCAAAACAACCCTGAGATTCCATCTCACACCAGTCAGAATGGCTAAGATCAAAAACACAGGAGACAGCTATTGTTGGCAAGGATGTGGAGAAAGAGGAACACTCCTTCACTGCTGGTGGGATTGCAAGCTGGTACAACCACTCTGGAAAGCAGTCTGGCGGTTCCTCAGAAAACTGGGCATGACACTCCAGAGGATCCTGCTATACCACTCCTGGGCATATACCCAGAGGCTTTACCTGCATGCAATAAGGACACATGCTCCACTATGTTCATAGCAACCTTATTTATAATAGCCAGAAGCTGGAAAGAACCCAGGTGTCCCTCAACGGAGGAATGGATTCAGAAGATGTGGTATATTTACACAATGGAATACTACTCTGCAATTAAAAACAATGAACTCATGAAATTCCTAGGCAAATGGTCAGAACTTGAAAATATCATCCTTAGTGAGGTAACCCAATCACAAAAGAACACACAAGGTGTGCAGTCACTGATAAGGGGATATTAACCCAGAATCTCGGAATACCCTAGACACAATTCGCATATCAATAGATTTCCAAGAAGATGGAAGGAGAGACCCCTGGTCCTGGAAAGACTGGATGTAGGGGAATGCCAGGACAGAGAAGCAAGAGGGGGGGGTTGAATGGGGAAAAGAGGGAGGGAAGGGGGCTTATGGGACTTTCGGGGAGGGAGGAAACGGGACAGGGGAAATGATTTGGAATGTAAATAAAAAAACTTAGAAAATAAAAAAAAGGTGAAAACTTTAAAAAAAAGAAAATAAAAATAAATAAATAAATAAATAAATAAATAAATAAATAAATGACACTTTTTCTACTTACTGACTAGTTTACTTACTGCCCTAGAACTATGGAATAGTTTTGTTGTTTTCTTCTTAACTTGTGTGTTTTCTACTCTGCTTCTAGATGCATCTTTCTCTATTTTCTTGCCTACTTTATAATATTATATAATTTGAAGTGTGTTAATCACTCAGAGCAGTGGGTTAATTACTATCAATTCTCTGGGATTATATGTTTTGGTGAAACCATGCTGACAATGAATACTTAATATGTAAACTTTTTAAAATTCAGAACAGGAACAGGAGATATAATTATCCTGGTTGATTTGAAAGGTTAGTTACTCCTGGTCTTTGAAAATTCCAGGTTAAACAAATCTTGTATAATTTGACACATAATTCATGTCTTGATACATAATTCAGATATCTGATCAGAGGCACATGCTTCTGGAGAGAGCTCTGACTCATATCTCTGTCTAATGGGCTCTGGATTGGCTTTAGGAGAGATTTTTCTCCTTCTCTAATAAAATGGCAGCTCTGCCTTCTCACATTGCCTTTGAATTAGAAGCACAGATTACACAGTCTTCCCTGTGCCCTCTCCATACCTAGCAAACATCTGGTTGTCATGGTGACATTTAATAGAAGAGGGATGCCCTTTCTAGACATTTTGTGTCTCTGTCCTGTGTCAAATTACATGACTGGAGAAGCTCATATCTGACTTACAGGAGAATCCTACCCTACATAGTAACCAACACAGAATGACCTTTTAGTATGAATGTAGAGACGTTCATTGAGGGCAGATGCAAGACAAGTTGATACAAGGAATTTTGTGTTTTCTGTTGAAGTCTTGATGGGTGGTTCAGTGTCCTTGTAGAAGTCCCCTTCAGCCACATGGTAGATTTCTTTCAGGTGTGACATTTGGGAGAAATGAATAGAAGATACACTGTTTCTCTTTCCTGGGATGAGAATTATGTAACTTCAAAATAGTTTCAAAAGAAAGATCTGTGAGGGATGTAATTATGTATGAAAAGCAACAAAATATATGCCCAGGAAACTAAATCTGTTCAACAATAGAACTGTAGGACTCCGGTGAGAAGATACACTCTGAGCATCTCCAGGAAGCTTAGAGCCACATTTAACCTTCTCACTGTATGATACGACATAATTCTTTGTTTTGAGAATGATTGAAGTTTTTATTTATGTTTGAAAATTAGTATGTAATTTTGTACTCATGTGTCAGACTTCTAAGAAGCAAAGTTGTAGCTATAATGATGAAAATCCAAAATACCTCTGTTCTTAATATATATTCTATTGCACTGAAATTATAATGCTTTTTATTTATCCACTAAAATAACTTAGAAATAAATAACATATAAACTCATGTGCTTGGAAAACTTTGAGCAGCTTTATTGAAACATTCTAACACCATGAAGATCTTAGGTCCATATACAATGGACCAACTATTAAAAAGACACAATTGGCCAAAACTCTGGATACCCTAGTATATGGGAATGCCAGGACAGGGAAGGGGGAGTGGTTGGGTTGGTGAGCAGGGGGAGGGGGAAATGGGATAAGGGTTTTTGGAGGGGAAATCAGGAAAGGTGATAACATTTGAAATTCAAATGCAGAAGATATCTAATAAGAAAAGGAAACATAAAAATCTACCCAGATAGAAAATCAGATCTACAATTAATACTCTATTTAATATAATTAATATAATTAATTAAAATTAGAAAACTCAATGGCTGCCCAAGTTCATCAAGAATTTCTATCAAATATTTAACAAAAAAAAATATTTTCATTTTTCACAATCTCTTTCTGGATACAGAAACAGAGGTCAATATCACTGCAGCATGAAAACAAGGGAAGTACAATGTAAATAAATAAAGAAATCCACAGACCACTGTCACTCACGCTGTCCAATGATACAGTAAATGAATTGTAATGAAACCAAATGGGATTTGTCTTAGGAATTTATGCTTGTTTAAGACTCTAAAATCAATAAATGTAATCCAGGAAATTGTCAGGGTGAAAAAGACAAACAAACAAAGAAAAAAAAACCAAAAAACAAAACCACAACAAAACCCACATGCTCCTCACAACACAAAGGGAGAAAAGAAAACTAACAACAATACATGATAAGATTCAAGTCCTATCTATAAAAACAAATGAACAAGTAAACAAAGAAACAAACAGACCAACAAATGAACAAACAAACTCCAAATAGAGTAGAATAGAGAGAAATTTGTTCTACTTAAAAATGACACCATCCTTGGGAACATTTCTCAGTTGGTAATGTTCTTGCTATACAAGACAAGATTTAAGTCAGGCCTCTTGATATGCTCTTATAACTTCAGTGCTGAGGAGGTGGGATAGGTGGATGTCTAGAACTTGCTTTCTTACCAATGAAAAATATTGGAGAGTTCCAAGCCAGTGAGAGACCCTCTCGCAACCCAGAAAGTGAACAGTGCCTGTGTAACAGTATCTGAGATTGGCACATAGCACAAACATTTGTCTCTATCTCTGTCTCTCTGTCTCTCTCTCTCTCTCTGTTTCTCTCTGTCTCTCTGTTTCTTTCTGTCTCTCTCTGTCTCTGTGTGTGTGTGTGTGTGTTTGTGTGTGTCTGTCTGTCTGTCTGTCTCTCTCTCTCTCTCTCTCTCTCTCTCTCTCTCTCTCTCTCTCTCTCTCTCTAAGTAACTAAATATTTAGGACAAAGGACTATAAAATCTGACTGTTACTCTTGAATAGGGAGAGACTCAATCTTTTGCCACTAGATAGAAATGAAGCACAGACATACCTTTTTGCCTTCTAACAATGTCATGTTCATAACGAAATTGAAAACTTTTGTCCATGCAAAATTTACACATGGATGTTTATAGCAGAATTACTCACAATTATCAGAACTTGGAGGCAACCATGATGCTCCAAATAAAAGTATTGTATTATTATTTGATAGTAAGGTAAAATGAGATCCAAGCCATGAAAAGTTTTGGATGATATTTAAACAAATGTATATCAATATGAGAAACTGATCTAAAAATTTTTAGACTGTATGATGCTTTATGACTGTCTTTAAAATGCCACAGGTTCCAAAGGCGTGGGTTTGGGGCTGCTGATACAATAGAGTATGACTCAGAATATTTTCAGGGTGTAATATTAGACTGTATATTACCTTAATGGTAGCTTATACAGTTTTATATTTGTATATACCTATATAATGCAAAACTCCTATACAGATTTCAAGTGCAGATTAAGGGCATGGGAGAGTATGCGGTATTGAGATAGATTAGTCCAACGACCACTCTGGTGAGGATATTGATAAGAGAAGACTTGCCTGTAGGGAGTGGAAGATACATGAGAAGTCACTGAACTTTTAGCTTGTGTCAAACATTTTAAATTGCTTTAAAAACTGAATTTATTAATTCAAAAACAAAATAAAAGTGTAATAAGACCTTAGCCAAAGATCAAGACATTAATAAATATATTTAAAATTCAATTTAACAATCATGCCCCTATACTTTTTAGATTCCTTAAAATTCAAAACTTCGAGAATCATGTCTTTTTTCAAATGGTTCAGAGAGCTTAACACATCCCTGAGATGGCCTTGGATTATGGAAAATGAATAACAACAGTTTGCTTGATAGAAGACCATTCCTATATTTACACCAAAAGGATTACATTCATCTGAACATGATTTTGAAAATAATCAAGTGCTATCATCCATAGTTTTGCAGATTAATTATGTTCCTTACTGTTTTAAGTTTTAAAATCCAATTTTTTAAATCATGGAAGACACTGTTCTAATACTAACTAAATGAAGCCACAGTTTCTTCCGACTAAGAAATAGAGATGCATTTAAAACCTTTGCAGGTGAAAGGTCAACATCCCTTGTAAAAGGCATCCCGAAGTATATGAACCTAGGAGTCACCAAAGAAATGTTAAAAATGCATTTCCCAGACATGGTTTTATTCAGAAAGTACATCATCTATTAGAATCTCCCCTCAGTGAAGATGACTCAGTAACTCAAGATTCTAATATTCAGAATGTGTTTAAGATTATCTGAAGAGGATAAACGAGGATTTGTTTTATTTAAATGTAATTTTCCCCCTTCCAGAGAGGGCAGATCCACTGGATTATTTTTGGAAAGGATGTATGGCCACTCAGAATAGCTTAAGAAGCCCTGGTCCTTACTTCTTAACCCATTTTCTTCCATCCTATCCAGACTTTAGCATTCTCTGCTACTTCCTGAATGTGCGGATTCTAGTTTTAGTATTTGTATTAGGTATCTATTTCACTCAGTTAACAAACTCCAGAACTTCACAAAGATCTCACACTATCCAGTTAAGGAGATTATATCACACGTGGAATATTAGTTTTAAAATTACTCCCAAAATTCTGTGAACCTTGTACAAATTTGATTTTTTTCTCATTTCCCCTCCATGTTATTTTATCCTAACCATGTATTTTCAAAAATAATTCTAAAGGACTTGTCTGATAACCCAAGGCTTGTCCTTTTCACACTACTACAGGTCAGATCCATGCAATTTCAGAGAATATGACATATTGTAAAAAATCAGATGATTGCTTTAACTGGAGCTAAGAATCATGACCTTTAACTGCACTTAGATTTATGAATGACTTGGGAAGTACTCCAGTCCAGAAGAAGGAAAAATGTGCACAGAAAAATGTCATATAATGTATGGTGGGGTTTCTCCTGCTTCTTGAACTAGGAAAGCATTTGGAGAAAGTTGGTGCTATGACAGAGCTTGCAGTAGATTCTGATAAGTAATAAGATATTGTAAAAATGAAGTCAGCAAAGAGATGTGACTCTCTCTTTACAGGATGATATTTCAAGGAACAGTCTTCTCAAACAGTGTCAAGCTAATGGAATGGGTTTGTGTGGACCAGAAAATAAACATTTATTCATTCATTTATTCATTCATTCTGGGTGAGTTAAAGAGTCTAATACATGGCTTCTGTTCAGGTATCAATTATAATCAGACACTGGAACATGTGTGTTCATGTGCAGGCCACAGTCCCCTTGATAAGAGGCAGATCTGGGACTCAGATCACTGCCCTTGTATCTTCCTTTTAAAGATAAGAATGGAAGAACAAGGGTTTCTCTGTGTCTTGATAACTATTGGTTTGTTTTGAAATTGAAAATGTGATTCTCTTCTTTACTGAATTTTTGAGCCAAACACTCTAGATATTAAATAATATATTAAAAAGACAATATCAAAATGATATAGAGAGACATATACTCTGGCCAAATATTTTATTACATTGATTTGCAATGATATGGTTTTAGTTAGGAAGGTAAAAAGCAATCCATGAGGATTTATGAGGAAAAGGGGACATTCTTGGCAAAAAGGGGCATCCATGGTCATGTCTGCAGTTCAAAAATTTGTATAAAATAAAAAGCTTGAGTGAAGGTGACAAAGATTATGCAGTCCAAGATAATATAATTTTTGCAATTTACTTTAAAGATATAAACAGAATTTCTTAAAAACATCAATAAAACATGAAGATAAAAAGTGGAATTGCTTTTTTTTAAAGATTTATTTATTTGATGTATATGAGTACACTGTATCTGTCAGACACACCAGAAGAACACATGGGATCCCATTACAGATGGTTATGAGCCACCATGTTGTTGCTGGGAATTGAACTCAGGACCCCTGGAAGAGCAGTCAGCACTCTTAACCATTGAGCCATCTCTCCAGCCCAAAAAGTGGATTGTTAATTAATGCAGAATACTTGGCAGGAAAATTTATCTTGGTACTAGGTAAATGTTTTTATTGTCCTAGTAGAGTGACCCACAATATTTATTCACACTTTCTAGAATTCTAGAGATCAGATACTCATCCCTCACCGGGTTCAGGGGTACCATTATTTCTCTCTCCTACTCTGTTCCATCTAGAAGACACACATGACATTACCTACATTCTAGGGCATTATGAGTATTGCATGGAATCAGTAGTCCATTGTAGGAAACTTGTCCTTTAGAAGCAAATCAGACTTTCCATGAGAGGACAGTTATCTCTAAGTGGTCTCTTGTACCAAGAAGAATGGCCTTAATGGTTGTCCATTCATAAAGTTGTTGGCAAAGAAATTTCTCAACTAATAGCTCAAGTGATGTGGAAGGATGAAAAGAAGCAATTTATTCCCTGGATTTGTTTTTGCAATGCCTGGTAAATATCCTTCCACACTTGCCTTTCTGGTTTGAGGAAGAGGTAAAATCCTGAATTCAAATAACAACTTGATAGAAATAAACCTTTTTGAAAATGGAAATTAAAGTGACATTTTAAAAATAGGAATTACTAAAGACACTCTTAAATTACTCTAATTTCTTCATGGTGTCCTTGAATTACATTTTAAATGCTTCAGCTTTTGTGCTTAATAATCATTTGCTTCCTCATTACTGTATGCCATAGACAGACAGATCAGTAGATCTTCTCCATAGTAAAATATTTAAAGTGTTTTGTTCAGTTCACACAAGAGTGGTTATCTTCCTCCACTTCAGTGCTCATTTGAACTGTTTGAGAGATCATGATTAAATTGCTATTCTTTTTATCTAAACTCTGAGAGGATGGATGCCTTATTATGCCCAAATTATTATACTAAATGTATTCTAGATGGTGTTGCTGGATCTTTCTAAAGAGAGATTTTTCTTTCCAATGTTTGTTCACATAATTACTAATTAAAATACAAATATATTTATTTATTTTAATTGTTTTTAAAAATTGTTATTTACAAGCATTTACCTTTGGTTCCTTTCCTGTTATCCCTGAAGTTTATTAGAACAATCCATTGAGATTCTATGCTGTTGATATAGTTCCTACTCAACTGGTGTAGCGGCCAGTGGATAGTGCAGCAGGACTTCAGAATCTGCTATTGCATTATCCTTGCTGAGTCATTGTCATGTTGGTATAAACAAAGTCTATTCAGACTGAGATGATTGCTCAATATTTTCTGGAGGATTCCTCCTTCATCTTCAGTGCATTTCCCCAAGGAAACAGGCTGTATTACCACACCATATGGTAAATGGACTCCATTGGAGCAGCACACGCTACTTTCTATGATACGCTATTTCACAATATGACATGCTTGAGTTCTTTTCTAATGAAGACTGTAACTCCTAATATATACTTGGCAATATCACTTGCTTTTCTTCCCCCTTCATAGCCATCCCTGACATTGCCATTAGCCTATTTTTATGTCTGAATAAAAGCCTATGTTTCTTCCTGGAATGCAGCTTTTATAACAGTGTATAAAAGCAAAATGTAAGCAAAAAGCTGAAATAGTTCCAGATGTGGTAATTCACTGACAAGAAGGAGAGCTCCATGCTGGGAAAGAGAAACTACCCACAAAAGATGAAAACTCACTTCTAAAAACATGGCGTGGTGAAATGACCTGGGACCTGACAGTTCTTTTTGATATTAAAATGTTACTAAATTTTATTTCTTTAGTTAATGGACTTTGTGTGGAGGGGGATGGGTAAACATACGCATGTTCATGTAGCCCAGAGAGTCCCTTTGTCTACTGAGCCATCTCACCAGCCTAATATTTACAGTTCTCCCTCAATTTGTGACTCAAAATGTGAGTTTGGGAAAGTGACTTTCTGAACACACAGAAATAAGAAACATTGTGCAAGACAGCGGTGAAGTTGTTTTGATAATATGAGCTGTGTTTCCAAAGCCTGTGCCACACTAGCATGCAGTATGTTCAATAACTATGTGTCCACCCTCTTCTTCATCCTCTGTTATTTCCCTAGATTATCTAAGAGAGTAGATGGATGCTGGATCATATGCACAAGACTTTGCTGATTGCTATGGCTATAATCATTAAGCTGAACCACAAGTCTACGAAAAAGATGAGGATTTGTGTATTGCCAGCCACATCATTTTAGTTCTGAGCCATTTCTTTGATGCTAAAAAATCCAAATAATAGAGCATTGTGCTTGTGACTTTATATTTTATCACCCAGATCACATCCATGATTAAGTAAAAGTTATATAAGGAGCATACAAGCTTTCTATGGTGACCAGATGTAAAGATATGGGAACAAATACTATGAAAGTACCAGAATTGTCCCTGTCTAAAAGAACTGCAGGGACAAAATGTCAAAGACTGAGGGAAAGGCTGTTCAGTGACTGGCCCAACTTGGGATCCAGCTCAAGGAGAGGCCCAAGACTTAATCAACACTATTACTGATGTTATACAGTGTACCTAGCATGGCTGTCCTCTGAGAAGCCCAACAAGCAACTGACAGAGACAGATGCAGATACTTACACCCAACCAATGGACTCAAGCTGGGGATGCCTGTGGTTGAATTGGGGAAAGGCTGGAAGAAGTTGAGGAGGAAGGAGACCCCATAGGAAGAACAGCAGTTTCAACTAACCTAGGCCCCTGAGATTTCTCAGACACTGAGTCACCAACCTGGCCTGGCATTTGGTGCCCCAGACATATATACACCAGAAGACTGCCTGGTCTGGCTTCAGTGAGAAAAGAAGTACCTAAAGCTTGAAAGACTTGAGGCCCCAGGGAGTGGGGAGGCTTGGCTAAGGTGGGTGGGATGGAGACATCCTCTTGGAGACAGGAGAGAAGGAATGGGATGAGTAACTGTGGGAGGGTGGAACAGGAGGAGGTAATGACAAGACTGTAAAAAAATTAAAAGTACAAAATAAAAACAAAAACTAAAATAAAAAAGCATGAATTATAAAAAATAAAATAAAATAAAGAATTACAATGTAATAAGAGACTCATCCAGAGGATGATTTTCCCTAACATGACTGGTAACATATAAATAAATATATAAATAAGTGAATAAATTTAAAGCTTAGTGTAAATTTTAGAAAAATAAGCACGAACTTTTTGTGAAATATTTGCTGAGTTTCATGGGTTAGCAATGAGAATAGTGTGTATGATCAAAACTATTAGGCCAGCCTTTGTTTTCATTATGCATTTGTATTTTCTACTCACTGGTCCTGTAATAAAGGAGATGAGAAAAGGAGAAAGTTAGGGGTATGTTCATTAGGGAAGGATGAGATAGATTGAAAAACATGCTGGTTTTCAAACATCACCTCTGACACTGAGTGCTTCCTGAGTGTTCTCTTCATGAGCTCTTATATGGTGTGATGAAACCTTACTCATTGATACCATTTTTCTTACCTACCATTCTGCATTTTACACATGAGGCAGTGATCAATTTTTTCAGCTTCTTCTACACTGAGGAATGAACTATCCAGAAAGTGTATTTCTAAAGTCTTACATGGTAAGTAAGATAATAGATATACCTAAATATATCATAAAAGTTTATCCCCTAGCCTCACATAAATACTCTTCTTCTGAGTTCTAGAGAAGGCATTTGCTTACATCTTAGAGTTTCCAGGTAGAGGAGCCAGAGTTGGAATCTAGGCTAGGGACCAGAGGTTAAGCTGAGAAGTAGGGCATGCTGCCACCCTACTAATACATATGGATCCTCTGGAAGCAAACTGACATCATAATAAGTCTTGAGGCAGTTAAGATGCGCACTTTTTGACACTCTGCCTGTACAGTTGTTGACTAAATGTACCGTGCAATTATGCCTTTTTGATCTTTCCTTTTACCTTCTTTTCAATCAAGGAGAAAAGTGATTGCAAAATTTGTTTTCTAAATTTCAGAAAATTGCATCAGCCTAAGTGTTTAGGGGGAAAAATGCCTTGATGATTAAGAGTCTCATCTTCATATAGTTCTACAATCACAAGCTTAAAATTTGCCTAAGGAAAAAGATCTGCTCGCTATCACTAAGAAAAATAAGCCATTATCATAGGGAATAGGAACTATTGATGCCTACACAAGTCATAAACCCTTGTGGGATGTGGGCATATCATTTATAAATAGGTTGGAAAGCCTAGATGATGCCTTTGATGGTATCAAGGACACAATATTAGATGGAGCTGGGACATGAATTCAGCCATGAGATTCTACATAATGGCTTGGAGATGTGTTAATCAGAAAGAAACTGAGCAGCAGAAAGAGGTCTCGAACATCCAAGAACGCCACTTAAAAGATGAGTGCTCTAGGTTTCTTCATGTGAAAATACGCAAGCAAGCAAGCAGATGACAATGAAATCCAAAGGAAGAATCCACTGCCTGCTTGATCTCTTAGTTTACAGCTAACCCTGATATCCTGCTCACCTAAATTTTATTATGTTATGGACAATGCAGTGAGTGCAAGATAAACTTTGTTATGACTCTCTGATAATTAGAAATACCCAACTCTCATTCAGCATACTCTCATACTGCTGTCATTTGGTTTTCTAATATGAACAGTGTTTATGCCCAAAATCTAAGAGTTGTTTGGGATTCGGTTCTTCTTAAAGGCTTTTGACTAACCTGACATTTTTATCTAAATCTAAGGTCACCAAACACCCTTAAGCACTCTTCTCTGTGTGAGAATTAAATGTCTGAAAAAAGGTTATATAGTAAGTATTTGATGCCATGGTTTGATCAAGTAATCAATGAAAAATAGTAACTTCCTGGGGTTGTTCATCAGTACATTGGAATACAGAAGCCTTGGTGGAGGCCTGTTTTTAAGGAATAAGAGATGAGAAAATAAAGATGAGCAATGATAAAGTTCAAGGACTGAAAACTAGTCTCACAAACTAGCAAAATGTGATATACTGGGAAAGTAAAATGATAAAGATAAAGCATGGTTTAGAAATAAAAAAAGACCGTCTTTGTATTTTTAGGCATTTCCATTGGTCTGTTCAAACAGGAGAAATATTTCAATAGTCATTGTATCCTTGGAGAAGGTCAAAACTGGGTCAGGAGAAAAGGACCTTGAAACACATGCCAGTGTCTCTTAAAATGCAACTTCATCTCTGAGGTGTTTCTATGCCATTAGCACATCAACTTTATAGTATTGATCCCAGAGAGTAAAGAGTGCTCTACACATTAATAGTAATTAAATCATACCCATGTTGTGTTTATTATAGAATAAGCATAATTTTCAAAATAAATGAACACATATTTATATTTATATTTGTGCTATAAATTTAGGTTTCATTTTAACTTGCTTTATTCTAAAGTATATTGTGTATTTTTATAAAGCTAGTGAGAGAAGCCAGGTGTGGTGGCAGAGCATACCTTTGATGCCAACACTCAGGAGGCAGGGATTGGTGGATCATGGCCAGCCTTGTCTGCATAGCCAATTTCAGGTCAAGAGGCTACTATAGAACGAGATGCCATCTTAAAAGAGAACAAGGCAAACACACAGGCAGAGAAATGAGGTATTTAATAACTGAAGACTCATATAGCTAGGCCCTCAATTTTTTACTTGACAATATGTTGTTTTAAACACTGTAATTGTTACATATTACAGAATCTAACAATGTCAGGACTGAGCAGGAAACCATTATCACACACTCATATAATCACCTGTATCTACACTGTGAGGACATTGCACAGCTGATACAACATGGAGCTGAAGATGTAAAAGCCCCTCAGGCTGATGGATATGGTGAAAAGTGAGGTTAAATCACTTCCCTGTGCTTCCAGGTCTGGGAATTTCCCATTGCAAGGAAATGACTATATCCTGCAAAGTCTTCACTGTAGCTAGCAATGAAGTGAAGGCGCCAAGAAGAATAAGCGATCTTCTAGCAGTATGACTTTAAGACCTAGAACAAGACAGAATGTACCACGGATGACTGTGTAATCTACTGGAAAGGAAGTCCTTCAAGGAGTCTCTCAAGCTCCAACTCAGCTACGCACAGCACCACTACTCAGGTATCTGTTTTAGCAGCAGAATGCAGTTGTGTCATGTGGACCTCTATGGTAGCTGCTGATGTGATACTTCTCTGGATAGCTGAAGTTTAAAAAAAGAGAGGAAGCTCACTTGGGGAAAAGTGACCGCCTCACTCAGGATACAGAAATGGTCCTGGCTGCTTTCCATACCCTCTTGATTTTCAGGCAGGGCAGTGTCATGCACTACACAAGGCACTCTATACAGTGATCTTGCTTTAGAACCTGTTGTCTGACTCATGGGTCTTTAAATGGATAACTATAGGCACATATATCTTGATCTGAGTGAGTGTCAGGCCTTGTCCCAACGATAACATATCCCACAATGCCTTCTGTCTTTTATTTATGCATCTTCAGTGTTCTCTCTCTCTCTCTCTCTCTCTCTCTCTCTCTCTCTCTCTCTCTCTCTCTCTCTCTCTCCCCTAATCTATTCTTACACCATGGCTGAGACTTTCAACACACTCACACCTTTCCCTCTCTCTCTTGCCACACAGGTAGTTCATCTTTCCCAGACTCTCTTATAGTTAAGATATGTCAAGCAGGGAAGTAGAGATGCCAGTCTGGCCACATATTGAACTTCCTGCCAAAATTCCTACCAGCTTCTCTTCTTTAGACAAAAGATCCAGTAGCTAGCCATCTGTGGGATCTGTGAGACAAGAGATCACTGGAGGGAGGGAACTTTGGTCCCTGAGTCTATGCAATTGGTGTCACTGTCCCATAATATAAATGGGAATGCTCTGGGGTTAAGTCCATGAGACAAAGTGGCTGAGCCCGCCAAATTCACATACTCAAATGTGCTGGGTCCTAAAACAAAACACTTGTGAGTGTGCATCTACTCAGTCTCCCCCTCCAGAGGCCACTTTTCTGCAAGCTCTTTCTCAGAAAAATCTCTTTTAAAGATATCATCAATAACTCTTGATGAGGAGTCAGACACACATCGGAGCCCAAGATTCCTGATGTGACACACCAGATGTGCAGACAATGAGGATATGTGGGTAAGTGAAAAGTAGCATCACTTTATGAAAATGTGAAGACTTTCATGTGATGGTTACCTCCTTCCTGTGGGTTTCCTGGCTTGGGATATGTCTTAACTAGTAGAAATGGATAGTAGAGGGAGTCTGTTTCTTTGCTCTTATACTGTCATAGACTATACCTAAGAGAAAAATTAGTTTGGGAGAAGTTACTGCGTCTACTATCACAAAAGTGAATGAGAAGACCCCGAAATGAATCTACACTCCTATGGTCACTTGATCTATGACAAAGGAGCTAAAACCATCCAGTGGAAAAAAGATAGCCTTTTCAACAAATGGTGCTGGTTCAACTGTAGGTCAACATGCAGAAGAAGGCAAATTGACCCATTCTTATCTCCTTGCACTAAGCTTGATTCCAAGTGAATAAAGGACCTCCACATAAAACCAGACACACTGAAACTAATAGAAAGGAAACTAGGGAAGAACCTTGAATATATGGGCACAGGGGAGAATTTCCTGAATAGAACTCCAATAGCTTATGCTCTAAGATCAAGAATTGACAAATGGGACCTCATAAAATTGCAAAGTCTCTGTAAGGCAAAAGACACTGTCAAAAAGACAAAGCGGCAGCCAACAAACTGGGAAAAGATCTTTACCAACCCTACATCTGACAGAGGGCTAATATCCAATATATACAAAGAACTCAAGAAGTTAGACTCCAGAGAGCCAAGTAACCCTATTAAAAAAAGGGGTACAGAGCTAAACAAAGAGTTCTCACCTGAAGAATATCTAATGGCTGAGAAGCACCTAAAGAGATGTTCATCATCCTTAGTCATTAGGGAAATGCAAATCAAAACAACCCTGAGATTCCATCTCACACCAGTCAGAATGGCTAAGATCAAAAACACAGGAGACAGCAGTTGTTGGTGAGGATGTGGAGAAAGAGGAACACTCCTCCACTGCTGGTGGGATTGCAAGCTGGTACAACCATTCTGGAAAGCAGTCCAGTGGTTCCTCAGAAAACTGGGCATGACACTCCCGGAGGATCTGGCTATACCACTCCTGGGCATATACCCAGAGGCTTTCCCTGCATGCAATAAGGACACATGCTCCACTATGTTCATAGCAGCCTTATTTATAATAGCCAGAAGCTGGAAAGAACCCAGATGTCCCTCAATGGAGGAATGGATTCAGAAGATGTGGTATATTTACACAATGGAATACTACTCTGCAATTAAAAACAATGAATTCACGAAATTCCTAGGCAAATGGTCAGAACTTGAAAATATCATCTTTAGTGAGGTAACCCAATCACAAAAGAACACACATGGTATGCAGTCACTGATAAGGGGATATTAACCCAGAATTTCGGAATACCCTAGACACAATTCACATATCAATAGATTTCCAAGAAGATTTCCAAGAAGATGGAAGGAGAGACCCCTGGTCCTGGGAAGACTGGATGTAGGGAAATGCCAGGACAGAGAAGAGAGAGGGGGTTGAATGGAGAAAAGAGGGAGGGAAGGGGGCTTATGGGACTTTCGGGGAGGGAGGAAACGGCAAAGGGGAAATGATTTGGAATGTAAATAAAAAAAACTTAGAAAATAAAAAAAAAAGAGTCAAACATCATGGCTATCTTTACAAATTTTCAGATTTACGTCTGAAGTACAATAAGTAGAGTTATCACAGTACACAGGAATTACTGCACTGCCTCAAATGAGCCTGTCTGTTCCTTCTGCTTTCTCCCACTTACTCAGTAGACAATGATGGAGAGATGGGAGAGGTATTTATGTCTGAGATGAAAACTACCTGTTAGGATTCCTTTTGTGTTGCTAATAAAATAAGGTTCACAACACCATAGAAAATATGATTAGAGATCATCAAAGACGAGTGTTAGAAACTAGGAACTGAAAACCAACAACTTAAAAAAGATCAAACATTGTGCAGAATATCAAGTAGAAGGGCAGATTTGGTTCATCAAATATAAAGGACATTTTCAAGGTTTCCTGTTCCCTTGGAATCACTTCTGTTTGAGAATAAGCTAATACAAACACTGAAAGAGACAATGAAATTATGAAATTTCACTGGTAATAATACTGATGCTAAAATTAGATTGGAAGAAGGTGGCCACATTTATACAGATTTTACATCGCAGAGACTCCAAATCTCTGACTATATAAAGTATTCATGCATGGCACCCAGGCCTGCAGCTGGGACACCCAGGGGGGCAAATGGACAGATCTTTGTGAGGAGAGGATACCTCAGAAGGTAGCAAAGCTTGCTGTCACCTTGCAGGGGTCCACACTGGGAAGGAAAAGCAGGCTGACAGTGAGTAGCTAAGCCACATCTGTCTCTGTTCCCAGGGAAGTGGCCAGGAGTGGAACACACCAGGAGAATGCAATGGTTCCTTGCTAATTTGATGCAACGAGCATATTAGTGCTTTTCAGTGATCATTTACTAAGAGTTAGCTGAACTATCCTACCCAAAGAAACAAAGAGCCAAGTGGTGCCTACGACTTTACAATAGCTGTGTATGCTCAAAACTCAATCAAAAAAAGTTTCGAGGAACTAATAAATACATAATTTTTTTTTTTAAAAAATTAAAATATAAAACAAAATTGGATTTTTAAAAAGACATGAGGTTGGAAGTTGGAGATGTGGGGAGAATTGCAGTGGGGACTGAAGGACAGACATGATACTATTTCACTGTACTCATGTATAAAATTCTCAAAAATAAAGAGCCTGCTTGAAAATTATAGCTTTGAGATTCCATTGGAGAAAAGTGATTTCCTTTTCCCAAGCACAGTACCGATTGTGCATTGCTTCTTGGTTATGGGTAGGACCTTGGGTCCATTTCCCCTCTCAGTGTTGGGATTTGATCCTGGGCATGAGTCCACAGTCTCCATGAGTTCATATGAGCATCAATCCTGGTGTATCTAGGAGACATGGTTTCCTTAGACTCATCCCTACGTTTGACTTAAAGCCTCCTGTCTTCTCTTCTGCATAGATCCCTAAACCCTGAGGAGAGGGTTTTGATAAAGACATTCCACTTAAGCCCAAATGTTTCAAAGTTTCTCACTCTCTGCAAATAGTCCATTTGTTAATTACCACCTACTGCAAGAGTAATCTTCTCTGATGAAGTTGATCATTTTACTGTTATGTTCCTTTAGCATAATAATAGCAATAGGTTTTCCCAGAGGGCTGAACCCATGCCCAGGAGTATTTTTCCAACACAAAATGAACTCTGTGGTTTTTGTTAGATTTTTGTTTTGTTTTGATATTTTGGGTCTTACAGATTTTTTAAATTTTGCTTTGTTTTGGTATTTTGGGTCTTATTGATCATCTTTTATTTTTTATTTTGGGTTTGTCTGCTTCGATTTTGTTGTCGTTTTCTTTGTTCGTTTTTTGAGAGACAGAACTATAATGTAGTTGAGTGCGGTTTTCAGGGGCATGGGCAGGAGCTTGGAGGAAAAGGGGGTAAGTAAACAATATGATTAAAAGAAACTGTATGAAAAATGCTAATATATCAATATTTTGAAGATAAAAAGATTAATAGTAGAAAATCTGCATATTGCACGCCTTTAATCCCAGCACTTGGGAGGCAGAGGCAGGAGGATTTCTGAGTTCGAGGCCAGCCTGGTCTACAAAGTGAGTTCCAGGACAGCCAGGGCTACACAGAGAAACCCTGTCTCGAAAAACCAAAAAATAATAATAATAATAAGAAGAAGAAGAAGAAGAAGAAAGAAAGAAAGGAAGAAAGAAAGAAAGAAAGAAAGTCTGCATATATTCTGAAGGATAAACTTATATGTGGCTTTCTCTTTTCCAGCTTAAGTATCATAGGATGTTTAGAATGCAGGTAACAAAACATCTTAAAACTTTTTCTTTAGAAAAATTGGGAGATAAATCTTTATCTGATATTTTTGTAAGTCACGGACATTCTTGGTCTGTCTGCCTGCCCACCTGCCTGTCTCTCACAAAGTCTTGCTCTCCATCTCTCTTCTTGTCTCACTCTCTGTCATATTTTAAGCTACTAAAACAACTTATATTGATATAAAACATCAATAATTCACTTAATATGATTCTCTAAAGATTTCCTGAGTGGTTTGTATGCTCTCGGTAATGACTTAGACATTATAAAGAATGCTGAGAAACTGTTGGACCTTTGCCCCAAATAGATCCACTTATATTCGTGTGCTAAATATCAATGTTTTGACCAACTATGAGCCACATATATGCCAGTGGCTCCTTATCTGCAAGTGACACTCCAGCCATCACAGTATAATCTCAGCTGGTATAAATATATTTTATGATAGCCCCACCATGATTAAATCACCAGATGAAACTCATTCCATTTCTTAGAATATCACCCCTGGTAAATTGCATGACAGTATTTGGAGAAGTAAGGCATATCCACAAAACAATAAAAATTAACATAAAATTAACTGTTAAATGAGAAATATAGACTATAAAAATAAGAATGGATTGCATATCAAGAATAGTACACAGAGAGAAGCAGGTATTGAAGCAAATACAATATACACATGAACAGGAACTAGTAATTGTAACTATCAAAAAATTAATTTAAAAAAGATTGCATAAATTCAGTTCTTTTAGGTGAACTCCATTTTTAGGAAATTAGATGCATATTTGGTTGGCTTCATGAACAACCAAGTGAGTACGATCTCAAATTAGATTTAAGACAAAAATTACTCACCCCTACACACAAAAACAGGATCCTCACACATATCTGGTTAGGCAATCCAGGACCAGACTAGTATCTAAGGCTAAGATCCCAGAGTCCAGCTCTTTCTATCTCGGTGCTACGATTTCCACTGTTATTTTTATCTGCATCCTACCCAAGGAGCCGAACTGAGCTACTACTTTTAAGATAACCTATGAATAGGAAATCATATTTTTGCAATATCTCATTGTCAGATCTTAGTCATCAGACTGAAGTTCAATATCTCTGGGATGTGGATTTTAAACACTACTACAACTGTTAGAAAATGGTTATTGGTTAGCCACAAATTATCTGATGAGCTTGGTTTCTGGTTCATCTGTTTTGTTTCTTAGTTTGTTTGCTTGCTTGCTTTATTTCCCTCTCATGAGAGAAAAATTAAAAAAAAACCTTCCCATGAGATTACCAGATTACTCTCCTTGTGGTTCTGTGGCTAGATTGCCCTCTTTTAAAAATGACGCATTTTTTAAGTAATCTGAAATTTTGTGATTTTCTCGTGAGTAAAAACAAACTAGCAAGTTTATGAAATGAAAATGGAAAAGGTTCAAGAATTTAACATTACAGAGACCTGACTGATAAAAATTACTGGGTCACTGACATAGAGAAAAGTTTAGAGTTCAGAGCCATGCAAGATGTTTCCTTTCTTGGGATGTTGGTTTACGTGACTCTAACCAAAGAAGTGAAAGATCTGTATGACAAGAACTTCAAGTCACTGAAGAAAGAAATTGAAGAAGACCTCAGAAGATGCAAAAATCTGCCATGCTCATGGATTGGCAGGATTAATATAGCAAAAATGACCATCTTACCAAAAGTAATATACAGATTCAATTCAATCCCCATCAAAATCCCAACTCAATTCTTCATAGAGTTAGAAAGAGCAATTCAAAAATTCATCTGGAATAACAGAAAACCCAGAATAGCTAAAACCATTCTCAAGAGTAAAAGAAACTCTGGGGAATAAGTATCCCGGACCTCAAGCTGTACTACAGAGCAATAGTGTTAAAAACCACATGGTATTGGTACAGTGACAGGCATGTAGATCAATGGAACAGAATTGAAGACCCAGAAATGAATCCACATTCCTATGGTCACTTGATCTATGACAAAGGAGCTAAAACCATCCAGTGGAAAAAAGATAGCCTTTTCAACAAATGGTGCTGGCTCAACTGGAGGTCAACATGCAGAAGAATGCAAATTGACCCATTCTTATCTCCTTGCACTAAGCTCAATTCCAAGTGGATCAAGGACCTCCACATAAAACCAGACACACTGAAACTAATAGAAAGGAAACTAGGGAAGAACCTTGAACATATGGACACAGGGGAGAATTTCCTGAATAGAACTCCAATAGCTTATGCTCTAAGATCAAGAATTGACAAATGGGACCTCATAAAATTGCAAAGTTTCTGTAAGGCAAAAGACACTGTCAAAAAGACAAAGCGGCAGCCAACCAACTGGGAAATGATCTTTACCAACCCTACATCCGACAGAGGGCTAATATCCAATATATACAAAGAACTCAAGAAGTTAGAGTCCAGAGAGCCAAGTAACCCTATTAAAAAATGGGGTACAGAGCTAAACAAAGAGTTCTCACCTGAAGAATATCTAATGGCTGAGAAGCACCTAAAGAGATGTTCATCATCCTTAGTCATTAGGGAAATGCAAATCAAAACAACCCTGAGATTCCATCTCACACCAGTCAGAATGGCTAAGATCAAAAACACAGGAGACAGCAGTTGTTGGTGAGGATGTGGAGAAAGAGGAACACTCCTCCACTGCTGGTGGAATTGCAAGCTGGTACAACCACTCTGGAAAGCAATCCAGTGGTTCCTCAGAAAACTGGGCATGACACTCCCGGAGGATCCGGCTATACCACTCCTGGGCATATATCCAGAGGCTTTACCTGCATGCAATAAGGACACATGCTCCACCATGTTCATAGCAGCCTTATTTATAATAGCCAGAAGCTGGAAAGAACCCAGATGTCCCTCAACGGAGGAATGGATTCAGAAGATGTGGTATATTTACACAATGGAATACTACTCTGCAATTAAAAACAATGAATTCACGAAATTCCTAGGCAAATGGTCAGAACTTGAAAATATCATCCTTAGTGAGGTAACCCAATCACAAAAGAACACACATGGTATGCAGTCACTGATAAGGGGATATTAACCCAGAATCTCGGAACACCCTAGACACATTTCCCATATCAATAGATTTCTAAGAAGATGGAAGGAGAGACCCCTGGTCCTGGAAAGACTGGATGTAGGGGAACGCCAGGACAGAGAAACGAGAGGGGGTTGAATGGGGAAAAGAGGGAGGGAAGGGGGCTTATGGGATTTTCGGGGAGGGAGGAAACGGGAAAGGGGAAATGATTTGGAATGTAAATAAAAAAAACTTAGAAAATAAAATTTAAAAAAAATTGACACTTTAACATTGTCTGTAAATTTCTGTGAAGAGAAAACTTCACCAGCAAGATCTGCTGAATCAAATTCTAACGGCAGGGAGACATGGAACGAAGTCATACATTCTGGTCTGGAGAGACTAGTGTGCTTCCGTGACTTTTGTCAAACGTGGAACTGTTAGTCTCAGTCTCACTATCTGTAAAGTTTCTGTAGGTATACCCATAAATAATGTAACATAACTCTTTACTCCCACTAAGAAAATTTACGAAGGCTGACCCATGTACAAAATAAAATACTCACCCGTCTGGTAAAACATGAACTACCTTATTTGTTCCTAAGGTTGAGGTTTCCAAGAGCAGCTGCTGCAGTTCAGGAATGCTGCCAAGTAACTCTGTGGTACTAAGAAGAATGGATGAGCATTGCTGGGTGGAACTGAGCCAGCACAGGTGACAGACAGCTCAGCCTTCTGAGCTATGGAGAGATTAGTCCCAGCAGCCTCTGTGCCCGGCTCATAAGAACTGAGCAGCAAGGCCCAAGGTGTGGTGTTGAATTGCTGATGACAAAGTGAAGAAAGGACAGGGAAGGATGAGAGAAACCTTGACCTTGAGTAAATTTAGCTCAGTGCTGAAATGCTGGTGAGATGACCTTTTTTGTTCTTCTTCAAGATTAAGGTGGTTTCCAACTCTTCCAAGCTGGTGGTTGGATTGGACCACACAAGTAAATTGCTGGGACACAATGTTTAACGCATCACAAAAAAAGTACAAGAAGGATGTAGACAGAGGCATTCTTCAACATTAAGTAGGCATTGCATAATGTGAATTTGGGGTGAATATCTAGATGTAACATGGGAGAGCTGCATAAAATCTTTGTGATTTAAGTTATATAATAAAAAGCTGGATTTACTGGAAGAAGAGGTAAACTCAAAGACTCGGGAGTGAATGTTATATCTAAACCACTGCAACGTCTTTGTTTGCCTTGAAACTTCAATTACTAGACAGTCTACAGGACATAGGAACAAAGCTTAGGAATAGGACTCATCAGTTTTGACCTTGGGTATACTAGAAGCTCTATCCCAGATCTCAGCAAGAGGATAGAGAAAAGAAAGGCAATTGAACAGAATGTGACTAAGCCCCTTAAAGATCAGGGCACCAAGGTTAAGGCCATCATCCCTGGAAAATGATGCTCTAATAGTGTCATGCATAGATAAAGAAGCAATTCTTCTCAGAACTCTAGGAGATGATAATTTCAAACTTTCTTGCAGCCCTTCCTTGACTTTTTTTCTAGATGTATCTTTCTCCTGCTGATCCTAAATTGTTTACATTTACAGCATTAGGCAAGTTGCTGAATCAAATCATTTTGCAGAGTAAGTGATGCTGTAATAGCTGGTCTGGAGTGATAGCTGCCATGCCCTCACATTTGCTCTTTAGCAAACTCATCACAACTCATGTCAGAACTTTGGCAGACCTGTGTCCTTTATCTTAACTCTGAGGCCTCTCTTCATTTTAAATCTGTTCTCCTTATGAGAGATAATGCTCAAATAGTTCTTTAAAATGCATCTTTTGTTTTTTGTTTGTTTTTGACAACAATGATACCAGTATTTGATCAAGTTTGGTCAAAACAATCACAGCATTTTCACTTTTGCTTACCTTTTAATCAATGAGTCATTTGACTCAATTCTGGCTATCAAAAATTAAGCACACTTCACAGATGAGTTCTCTAGAGGACAAAAATTTTCCTGCATGAGGAGATGCATGGAGTGGTTTTTTTTTTTTTGTTTTTTTTTTTGTTTTTGTTTTTTTCTGAAAGAGGCCATAATGGTTGGAGGTAAACTATCAGACTCTAAGCTAGAATGCTAGGGAGTGCTAGATAGAGCCTAGGGTCCCAGTGACAGTGTTGAGCTACAGCAATAGCTTTGGTCTGCATATTTTCACACTTCTTGAGTGGGAAAAATAAATCTGTATTTGTTTACAGTCAAACTATTTCCATTTCTTTGTAGCTAAATTTAACAAGTTATGTTCTCACTTACGAATAAAGAAAATGCCATATTCAAGGTCATCCATGAAAACACTGTTCGTCTCCCGACTCCCACTCCAACACTTGCTATAGTATTTTGTTTGTTCAGCTTTTTTCTTTAATTTTATGAAGGTGAATAGTTACAGTGGCCTATATATGGTTCATTAGGTTAGCAAAACAAGCTTTCACTTGTAGAAACTTCACATTAATGCTATATGAAGATCAAAGTTCTCCAACTAGAACCTAGAAGTATCAAACTCGACTAATGTGACCATTTAAATATTTCTCTTGTCATTGTAAAATATTTTTCTGTTAGAATATATGAATTCTATTCCCTCAGACTGAGCATATTCAATATTCATACATGTCACATATCCATGTCATATGCAGAACAAATATATATATATTATTCCATCATACAGCAATCAATTCCTTCAAGGACCTTCACAAAATCGATGATTTGATTGATATGTCCAGAAAGCCTCTATGTAGTCTTTGCTCAAAATGTATTTGCCTCTTCTGTGGGTCCAGGTTCAATTATCCTACAGGGCAGGGCCACAGGGGTGGCAAAACTTGGGTAGTTCGACTGTGTTTATCTCATGGCAGGGAGTTTGACAGTGTTTATCCCACACTGCCACAGGGTGTGTGCTGGGCTTCAGGGAAATGTTCAGACATGGTTCTGGGTGGGAAAACACAGTCTGAATTATGAGAAAGTCAAAGTTGGTATTCCCTGGCTTCCAGGCCCCCAGTTGCTGATGGAGAACCCCACAGAGAAGTTGGAAATGAAATGTCAGGGTTCCATAGGCAGATGAGCCTTATAAGGGAGAATTAAGCAGCAACAACTCCATAGGTTAAGGCCTGCTCCATGCTCCCCATGGTGATTCTCAATGAAAGAGGCAGTCCTTGGTTCCAAACTGTAACTCCAGTGTAACAGAAGTAGTCCTTTGAGTCTTCCAACAAAAACAAACAAACAAACAAAACCTAGAACCAAATGGTTTCAATGCAGAATTCTACCATACTTTACAAAGAAGAATAAATGCCAATAGTCCTCAAATTATATGACAAAATAGAAACAGAAAAAAACATTGCCCAGTTCATTTTATGTGGTCTCAGTTACCCTGATACCCAAACTATATAAAGACATAACAAAGAAAGAAAAATAGAGACCAATGTCTTGTATGACCATTTATGAAAAAATATTCAATAAAATGCTTTCATTTTGAATCAAAAAACACCAGCTAGCCTAATTAAGTAGGCTTCATCTCAGGATAGCAGTTCTCAACCTGTGGGTTGCAACTGCTTGGAAATGTTCTAATTCAAAAAATATTTGCATTATGATTCATAACAGCAGCAAAATTACAATTTTGAAGTAGCAACAAAAATAATTTTATGCTCGGAGATCACCACAACACAAGCTGCTATATTCAGGATCATAGTATTAGGAAATCTATGAATTCTGCTGCAGGAACGGTTCAAAATATGATTAGAATATCATCAGCAAATATAATCCACTATATAAACAAACTGAAAGAAACACACACACACACACACACACACACACACACAAATACCTTTGGCAAAATCCAACACATCTTCATGATAAAAGTCCTGGAGATATTGGGAATACAAGATACATGCCTAAATATAATAAAGTCAATCTACAGCAAGTCTATAGTTAACTCAAACCTATTCCACTAAAATGAGGTTGCCTACTCTTTCCATATCTATTCAATATAGTACTTGAAGTTTCAGCTACAGTAACAGGACATCAGGAGATCAAAGGGATAGAAATTGTAGAAGTCAAAGTATAGTTATTTACTGATAATATTATAGTCTACGTAAGGGACCCTAATGATAAATACTTTTACCAAAGTAACAGAATACAACATTGATTCAAGAAAAATCAGTAGCCCTTCCATATACAGATGAAAATTGGACAGAAAGAGAATAACCTTAAATAAAATAAAAAATGTCATAATCTAACTCTGACCAAGCATTTGAAAGACTTACATAATAAAACTTTCAAGTCTGAAATAGAAATTGAAGAAGATATCAGAGATGAAGAGATCTCTCATGCTCATAGATCAGTAGGATTAATATAATAAATACGGTCATCCTCCAAAAAGCAATCTACAGATTTAATGCAATGTTGCAATGCTCATCAAATTTCAACACAATTCCTTAACAGACCTTGAAAGGTCAATTCTCAAAAAAAACAAAAAACAAAACAACCCAGGATAGCTAAAACAATTCTGAAAAACCAAACCAAACAATCGCAAACAAATAAAATATGGCTGGAGGTATCACTATCTCTGATTTCAAGTTGTACTAAGAAAGCAATATAATAAAGACAGCATAGTATTGGCAATAAAACAGTTAATGAAATCAGTAGAATCTAATTGAAGACCCATAGAGTCACCTGATATTTTGCAAAGAAGCTAGAAATATACACTGGAAAACGAAAGCATCATCAACAAGTGATGGTGTTCAAAGTGGATGTCAGCATGTAGAAGAATGCAAATAGATTCATATTTATCACTCTTCAAAAAAATTCCAGTTCAAATAGATCAATTGCCTCAACATAAAACCAGATACACTTAACTGATAGAAGAAAAAGTGGAGAATAGGCTTGGACTTACTGGCACAGGCGATGTCTTTCTGACATAAAACCTATACCACAGGAACTAGGAGCAACAATTAATAAATGAGTCCTCATGAAGCTGAAAAGTTTCTGTAAGGCAAAGGTCACCATGATTAGGACAAATTGGTAGCCTACAGAATAGAAAAAGATTTTCATCAACTCCACGTCCAACAGAGTGTTATATCTAAAATACAGAAAGACTCAATAAATTACACATCAACAAACCAAATAATCCAATTAAAATGGGATACAAATCTAAACAGAGATTTCTCAGTAGAGGAATCTCAAATGGCTGAGAAACACCTAAAGGAGTGCTCAACAAACGTAGTCATTGGAGAAATGCAAGTCAATGATTTTGAGGATCCATCTTACAGTAACTGTCAGAATGACTAAGATAAAATAAAACTTGGTGGTAAAGATGTGAAAGAAAAGAAACACTCCTCCATTCCTGGTGGGAGTGCAAACTTGTACAGCCAATAAGAAAATTAACATGGAGATTCCTCAGAAAATAGGGAATCAATCTACCTCAAGACTCAGCTATAATAATCTTGAGCATACACCCAAAGGACACTGCATCCTAACATGAGGACACTCACTCAACAATGTTCACTGTAGCTCTATCCATAATATCCAGAAACTGGAAACAACCTATATGGCCCCCAACAAAGGAATGGATTAACAAAATGAGGTATGTTTATACATTGGATTATTACTCAATTGTTTAAAAAAATGACATCATGAAATTTGAAGTCAAATGGATGGAAGTAGAAAAACATCATCCTTAGGGAGGTGATTCACAATCAGAAATATGAATATGGCATGCATCTGCCTATAACTGGATATTAGCTGTTAAATAAATGATAACAAATTTATAATCTGTAGACTGATAAGTAAAGAAGAGAAGAATAGGGGTAACTCATGGATTTCTCTATGAAAGATTAATAGAATAGATTTATGGGTAGACTGGGGGCACTGAGGATAGATGAGGAAGGGATCAGGTTAGGGAAGATGGATGGATGGAGAGAGAGAGAGACAGACAGAGAGAGAGAGAGAGAGAGAGAGAGAGAGAGAGAGAGAGAGAGAGAGAGAGAGAGAGAGAGAGAGAGAGAGAGAAAAGAGAGAGAGAGAAAAGACAGGTGGAATGGGGGGGCACTTTGAGGATGGTATGGAACTTAGTGCCGTAGAAACATACTTGAATCTCTGAAGATGATCCTAATGAGGATTCCTAGTAATGGGGGGACACAAAGTCTCAACTATCCATCTCTTGTACTTATACAAGGCTTCCAGTGGAAGGACTGTGTTGCATTCAATTGAGTTGTTGGATAAGGGTATCCCAGGGAAATCCCCAAACAAACCAGGCTGATTCTAAGGCCAAGAGCTGTTCTTGGCAAACTAGAAGTGGGGCTCCATTGTACGAAGGAATTCTGGAGGTTGTGGACACCAACCTAGCTGCAAAACCTTTGACCTACACTATATCCTGCTTGCAAAATATGTGAGGGAAATGGTGGATCAGAACTCTTGGGAGTAGGTAAACAATGTCTGATTTGACTTAAGGCCCACTCCACAAGAAGCATACCTGATACTGCATGTAAAATGCAGAACAAAAGACTAGGTAGTCTAGGATAAAACCAAATGAGATTGGTCAATAAATGAATAAAATAAATAAATGAATATTTAATAAATAAAATGATTCCTAATGATATTCTTCTATACTCAGACATTAGTGCATTATCCAGTCATCAGAGAGGCTCCCTCCATCAGCAGATGGGAACAGATGCAGAAACCTACATCCAAACATTATGCAGAGAGAGACTAAATTGGAAACCTACATCTAATTCCTCCCCTCGGAGCACAGGGAATTTTGTAGAACAGAAGGTGGAAATATTGTAAGAATCAAAGGGAATGCAGGATGTCAGGAAAACATGGCCTTCTGAATCAACTAAGCAAAGAATATATGAGCATACAGAGAATGAAGTAGCAAGCACAGTATCTATATGGTTGTGCACCAGGTTCCATATGTATATGTACATGTATATGTATATGACACACGTACATATATACATATATGTGTACACATACATGTACTCACACACACACACACATACACATATATATGCACTTTGCATTTTTCTGTGATGCCTGACTATGAGAACAAGCAGGCCTTTGACTCTCTTGCCTGCTATTAAGACTCTTTTCCTTCCATGGGGTTATCTCCAATTTGATAGGAAAGTTTCTTATTAATATTGTTACACTTATTTCATTTTGTCATGTTTTGTTGTCATCTCTCAGACGCCTGTTCTTTCCTAATGTGAGAAAGAAAGGGAGTTGATCTGGAGGGGAAGGGAGATGTGGAGAACAAAAGGAGTAGAGGGTGAAGATACTATAATTTAGATATATTGTATGAGAAAAGAATCCCTCTTCAATAAATAGAAAAGGGGTGTATAGGAAATTGCAAAAACAATTCAACAAAAGAAAGAGTTAATGTTCTGCACTGATCCAAATGTTGATTTGAAGAACTTAGAGGAAATATTTAGAGTCCTCAAAATATTTGATGCAAGTTTGATGTCAGTTTTAATACTGACATAATAATGTAGAGGCTATCAGCTTCTATCCAGAATGATCGTGAGGAAACGTTCATGAAGAGTACTGAGTAAAACAAGTGCAACCTATGTGGCAACTATTGGGAGTGTGTGCTCATCAGAGAGTTGGGCAATGAGGCAGGCAGTCACCATATCTGAAGCTCGAACTTGGTCTTCAGTCACTATTCAATAGACATTACTGACACCAGTAATCCTGTCTGAGAATGAGAATGAAGCAGAGAACTAGGCTATTTCTAAAGTTTCAGATGTCTCTAAATGAGAAATGAGCTGTCCAGGTCACTCTAGAAAAGATTCCAGAACTTATAGGTTTCATCTATCCCCTGGTTGTGTGGGTAGCAAATACCTTGGTGAGACATTTTTAAATATCAGCCAGAAAAATGTAGAGCAGGGAAAAGGCCTCTTGCCAAAATATTTCAGCTTCAGTTTTACCTGAAAGGATTTTAAGGTTTCACTGACTTCATGTATATGTGAGCTGCTATAAAATAAATTAGTACTTGGTGTCATGGAGAATAGAGATGAAAGAAACATGGGTTAAGGTAAAAGCAGCATTTTTAATCATAGTGAGTCAGAAAAGCTAAAATTGCCATTTTATCTTCTTGATCATATAATCAGAGCAAAATCAAAAAGGGAATAAATTGTTTTCTGCCTTAAGGGGAAGACTGCAACCATGGAGGGAAAAATAGAGTCTAGATGTACCAGAAACACAGAGCTTCCTCCAGGAAAAGGGCCAAGCACACACACACACACACACACACACACACACACACTGAGAGAGAGAGAGAGAGAGAGAGAGAGAGAGAGAGAGAGAGAGAGAGAGAGAGAGAGAGAGAGAGAGAGAGTTTAGTAAGTTTAGTAAGGTGGGATCTCTAGTTAGTGAAATATTGGCAGTTGGCAAGAACAAATAATTGTTTTAAAGTGATTGCAGAATTTCACATAACAAATTCTGCTTTTATTCTGGGATGCTTTAATGACTGATTTTTGTATGCCAAGACCGGGAAAGGATAATTTGGATTAGTTAATGTTGATATACATATTGCTATTTGGTTGGTAGTCTTGTTTGAAGAATTTCACCATCATATTCCCTCTATTCTGAGTTCTTCTTTGTCAAGAATTGTTAAAGAAAATAATTTAATTCTCTGGAATTAGATTTCATGGAGCAAGATAAAAAAATAAAATAAAATTACGCTTAATGGTACGTTTCCAGAAGTCCATGAGTGGCGAACATTTTTGCTTACCTGAAATAGCCAGACATAAGACAAATGAAAACAGCAATAAAAAGACCAGACAAGTCCATTCACATCCATTGGCAGTGATGAGAAATAACAGAAAGTAACCAGCTTGTTCTGCGACATAAATTGGACAGAAGAAGAATGATACATGGTTTACAGTACTTACAAGGTAAAGTAGCAAGCAATAGGAGAACCAGGAAGGCTACAAGTGTTTGGGAGCAGTCAGAGGAAAATTTCTCACCCATTAACTTGCTTGTTGATCATCTTCCAACTTCAGGAGAATAAAAGTTTTGATTCAGTAGCTCTGGATTGGAGCCTGAGAGCTTTGTGTCTCCACAAGCTCCCAGTGGACAAGGTTGCTGCTGTGTGAACCATATTTCAAGTACAAACAGAAAACAGAAACTTTTCCCATTTGTGGGTGGGATGAATTGAGAAAAACTGGGTACCCAGTGTTCCACACAACAGTTTCTCTATTGACACCATTTTGGGGTGACTGAGTCCCTCAGAGGAGAGTCATGAATGGCTGGGCTACTTTGTGAAAAAAAAAAAGGATGACCACTTCTCACCCGCAAGACTGGAAAGTGCTCATTTATTCATCACTTCAAGCTTATTTGATTATTGGAATATGTTCTTAATACCATCAGAATGATAGACAACATGCTCTTCTGTAGAGAACAGTGATGCATTTTAATTGTTGAAGAAAGAGAAGTTCATTATAGATTTATTACCTGAGGCTTAGAAAACTGAACGTAATTACAGACATTCAAGAAAGCTGTTTCAATTAAATCTAATTCAATTTAAAATCATACCTGTTTATGTCCTAGTCTCATTAATATTTTGTCTGAACCAAGTTATATTTACTTCATTTTATCTTCTTGCAATCTCAAAATAAGTTTCCAAAACTTGAGTGAAAGTTACTGGTTTTGTTAACCAAACCAGAGTGACACGGGAAGGACAACGGGCACAGCAAGTAATTCCATTCCAAGTGAGATCTACAGTTTAGATTGTAATGTCAAAGAATAATATATTTTGTCTTCTCCAAAATATATTAGATCCATACATCATATCACTGTGAGGTTCAAAATATTTATCACTTTATTAAAAGGAGGCAACCTTTCCTTATGAAGGATGCACTGCTCTGGGCTTATTCATGATTACATATTTGTCTAACCTTTAAATACATATGAATATGTATGTTAAAGGTATCTACGTAAGCATATTCTAACACTCCGAGAAGTGATAAATATTTGGAGGTCTTTTTTGTTGTTTGTGCTGAATTGTAGACATAGTTTCTTTGATAAAGCTAATGCAGTTCCTGATCAAATATTTTTAATAGAAAAGTAAGTGATAATGATTCACCAGAGCTCATTTTGAGGGTTTTCCTCATGCTCACACTATTGGGGAAACAAAGAGGCTGCAGTCATGAGTTCAGAAAGGTTAGCCAACATTTTTTTTTCTGAAATTATCTTTCTCTCTAGGTTTCAAGTTTTTTGTTTGTGTTCTTAGTGGTTTTATCCTTTCTGTTACATGCTTTAGTCTAACTCCAATGGTCTGCTGTGGAAGGACAGTGTGTGTGTGTGTGTGTGTGTGTGTGTGTGTGTGTGTGTGTGTGTGTGTGTATGTGTATTATAAATAAAAAAACCACAACTGACTGAGTTCATTTACAGTGACTTATGTGTGGATAATTTCAGGGTGGACCACTTGTGTCTGACAACTAATTAAGTGCTTGTTCCTGGGAGAAGCTAATTTTTCATCACTTAGCAGTGATTACTGGCTTGTAGTTCTTTGTCTATGGTTGGGACCCAGTGACACACATTAATAGATATACATATGATCCATATTATCATTGTTTCGGTCTTATTGAAGGCAATCATTTGTTGAGGTATCCTGGATGTAGCTACTCTGTCATTCCCTAGCAGATTTCTTGGTCTTTTGATTCTTAAAATTTTTGCCTCTTTCTACTTCCATATCCTTATATGAAGCAGTTGTTTTGTAGATGTATTTGTTGGGACTGGGACCTAAGGGGCACATTGATTTCTGCATTGGGACCAGTTATAGTTTGCTGTGATGGTCTCAGTTTGCTGTAAAGAAAAGCTTCCTTGAGGAGGAGTGAGAGCTAACTGTGGGTCAAAGAAGAAGTTCTAGGATGTAGTTAGAAATTATGTTGGCCTAGCAAAGTGATAATAGCAGGACATCTAAGAATTGTGACCCATGTACTTATGTAGGCTTTTAGTAGGAGCCATGATTTACCTCCTATTGAATGAATGCTCATTAATTCCAAATGGACAGTTGTTGATTAAGGGATATCTCACCTAGCTGGTCATTGTTATAGTTTGTAGGCAACACAGATGCTTAGGATGATTGATTGCTTCCCTCTTTTGGAAGCTTACATACACTCTCTGGTACTATAAATGCTAGTCTGCAAGAAGGAGATTTTCAAGGCAGATCCAGTGAATTGAAACAATAAATCCTCCCTTTAGAATTCTTTGTATCAGGTACAGTATACACCTTACTATATCTAAAGAAATGAAATGTCATCAGAGGAACAATCATAGTGTTAACCAGCAGAGATCTATTGGTGACTTCAAAACAACATTCAAGAGGAAAGACATGGCTAAAAATTACTTTGGAGAGCAAAGATTTATTATTAATTATTATTATTATTATTATTATTACTACTACTACTACTACTATTATTATTTTGAATCACAATAAGTAAGAAAGTATGAATGGAGAGAAAAAGGTAGAAAAGTTCTGAGGCACAATTGAGAGAATTTGTTGACTGGGTGGGAGAGAGTCTTGACAAAATTGACTAGGACTCAGTCTCAGCCAGTGGGTGGGGCATTGTTCCATTACAGAACTTAGGGAGCAGGAATTGAAAGAGGTCATTAATTGCCACCCTGCAAGCTTTCAAATGTGTATACCGACCACTTCTAATATCTTCCTTTTATTTTTGAGCAGTAAAGTCTGTGGGCAGCTTCCTGGCTTGCCTACTTAATCAGCATTCCAGGCACCAGAATTACTTGGGTCAGGAATCTGGGACATCAAGGACACTGTCAGAAACTTAAGTCGAGCAAGTCTTAGGCAGATCTATTTCTACGCTACAAAATGTAGTTTTCAGGGTTCTGAAGTAAAAAGCAGATAAAAATCTATTTCCTTCTCAACTTTCCTGGTTCAGTTTCCAGTTGTTCCCCCACACCTGGCAGGAGATTCGTCCCTACACCATCACTGTAGCCACAGAGCAGAAAGTTCTGGTGTTACTCCTCCTACAGAATAGTAAGGTCAACATGAAGCTGTTTGTAGCATTAATCCTGTAAAAAACTGACAATGCATCTTCTCTGATTCCCTTGTTCATTCTCCTCTCTCTTCTCTTTCCTCTCAACACAATCTCCATTTCAATGTATAGCAGCCGAATTGCTTTTTATTTAAGAGTCTGCAGTATAAGGAAGAAGGCAACCCACACAAAGAAATATTCAAGGTGAAGATGTGGTGAGTTGGATTCTATGTTTTTGTTAATGCATTTGCTATTTTAAGACAAACAAAATCTTCTAATACTCTACATTATAGAAAGCTATGCCTTTTCAATAACACATGTCTATATAATACATAAAATCATGTATGTACACGTGACATATAAGTAGTAGTTAAATTGTCTAGGGAAACAAAGGGTATTCACAGGAAGGGCAGGAAAAGACAAAGGTAAACAGATATAGGTCAAGTAACTCCTTTGTGAAATGGTCCTTATCTAACGTGCAGTATGCACCATGAATATGTGAAATGAAACTTAAATATGAAAGAAGTTTAATTATTACCACTTCCCTATTTCTTTTCTCCCCTCTTCTCTCACTCACTGCATCTTCCCTTCCTAATCATTCCCTCTCTCTCACTTCCATTGTTCATTTCTTTGGTCCCACTAACATTAGGAGACTCGATTTCTAATATGACTTTTAAAATCTTATGATAATGAACACATTTTGTGGAGTACGACACTTTTGAAAGTCGAACTTTTGACCTTCTCTACCACTAATTAAGTGTAAAATACAGTTTGACTATTAGTGGCTCTTATTATCATATCCTATATAATAAGAATTGTGCAACAGAAATTATACAGGTAGAATCTGGAGCTTTCTTTCTTTTTTTTTTTTTTTTTTTTTGAGACAGGGTTTCTCTGTGTAGCCCTGGCTGTCCTGGAACTCACTGTGTAGACCAGGCTGGCCTCGAACTCAGAAATTCTCCTGCCTCTGCCTCCCAAGTGCTGGGATTAAAGGCGTGCGCCACCACCGCCCGGCTAATCTGGAGCTTTCTATATGCAAGAAAACTGCTACGGTCTAATTACTTTGCAGACACAATTAATGCCAGTCTTTAATTCATATAAGGCAAATTCCAGGCAGGACCTCAAATGCTCCCATTAACATCTCTGAATTTTCTATCTACCTTTTCTTGGTGTTTCGTTTTCTTTTCATGGTGAACAAATATCAGTGATTGCATGGCCTCTTTCAGTGTAAGGTGTGTTTATTGACTATAACAAGTTGATGCATCACATTATCTCTATC
This sequence comes from Tokudaia tokunoshimensis, assembly GCA_036184795.1. NCBI lineage: Eukaryota > Metazoa > Chordata > Mammalia > Rodentia > Muridae > Tokudaia > Tokudaia tokunoshimensis. The sequence continues at coordinate 41,892,660 of BTHU01000004.1, read as the reverse complement.
AGGTGACAGATTTGATTTGTTGATGGTCAACATCCCCATATCTAAAGCCTATCATTAGGCATAATATAATAAATGCTTACTAAATAGTCATTTCTTTCTCCTCTTTATTTATCACCCCCAAGTTGGATTACTTAAAATTGTAGGGACAATAAACCCTAACAATTCTTCAAAAGCTTAAGTAGAATTACCTAATTTAGTGGCAACCTAATATCCTCCAGTATGAACATCTGGACACATATAATTTTTCTCTGTGTGGTTGTGTTCTTTGACTACTTAAAAGAAAGATTGAAGATCTTTCTGGTGGTTGATCATTTTCTCCATTGCTATTGGGATTTTTTGAGTTATTCCCTATAACATGAATTGCATTCATACCTTCTAGGTGTTGCTACTTGTAAGTTTGTAGCATGTGATGTTGTCTAGTGTTTTAATAGTTTATAAGCTTTTAATTCCATTAAAGTTGTCACACATATATTTCTAAAGTATCTATTCAATAAATTTTTCTTCTTTATTGACATACAATATTTGTAAAGGAGTCATTTATTCTCTATAAGGTTTGCATTGTGAGCTGGGAACTATTACAGGAAGAATATACCAGTAGGTGGGTGGGTGGGGGAGCACCCTCATAGAGGCAGGGGCATGGGGGATAGGATAGGGGTTTTCAAAGGGGAGAACTGGAAATGGGAAAAAATTTGAAATGTAAATAAAGAAAATATCCAAAAAAGAAGAAGGGGGAGGAGGAGGAGGAGGAGGAGGAAGAGAATATAACTTCATGAAACTGCATTCTATTGTTGGTGTGGTGCAGATTTAAGATGTATGATGATTACTATTTCCAATTTGATAAATCTAGAACTGCCTGGCAGATGGGTCTGTGGGCTGGCCAGTGGGGGATTATCTTGATGGTATAATTGGAGACAGAAAGAAACACCTATTGTCAGTGAGGTCTTTCTCTGGCTGGGTTCCTGTATACTATAGGACCTGAGAAAGAGACCTGAGCTGCAGCAGACATTCATTACTCTCTTTGTTGAAATAATATGAGAAGATGCTTCAAGACCCTGTTGCCATCACTTCTCCACTAAGATGTACTGCACTTTGAACTGTATATCAACTTTCCTATTACTGTGATAAAATGCCATGGTCACAGCAACTCACAGAAGAAAGGATTCATCCGGGGCTTATGATTCCGGAGAGACATAAGTTCCCTATTATCACAATGGGTAAGTGAGGCACCAGGCAGATAAGACATGGTGGTTGGAACAGCAGTTGAGAGTTCACATCTCTTAACAGTGAGTGAATACCATGTGTGTTCTTTTGTGACTGAGTTACCTCACTCAGGATGACACTTTCTAGTTCCATCCATTTGCCTAAGAATTTCATGAATTCATTGTTTTTAATAGCTGAATAGTGCCCCATTGTGTAGTATACCACATTTTCTGTATCCACATTTTCTGTACTCACTGTTAAGAGGATATTAGCCCAAAAGCTTAAAATAAGTTACAATTCACAGACCACAGGAAGCTCAAGAAGAAGGAAGACCAAAGTGGGGGTGCTTTGGCTTTTCTGAGAAAGGGAATAAAATACTCACAGGAGCAATTATGAAGACAAAGTGTGGAGCAGAGACTGAATGAAAGGCCACCCAGAGACTGTCCCACCTGGGGATTCATCCTATAAACAGTCACTAAACCGGGCATTGTTATGAATGACAAGAAGTGCGAGCTGAAAGGAGCCTGTTATGGTTGTCTCCATAGAGACCCTACCAGAGCCTTATAGACACAGAGGAAGATGCTAGCCAACCATTGGACTGAGCACTGGGTTCCCAATAGAGGAGTTGGAGGGTGTACTGGAGGAGCTGAAGAGGTTTGCAGCCCCAGGGGAAGGAGGATGATGTCAGCAAACCAGATGCCCCAGGGCTGCAAGAGACTAAGCCATCAACCAAGGGGTACACATGGTTCCAGCCACAAGTGTGGCAGAGGAATGCTTTGTCAGACATCAGCAGGAGGAGAGGTCCTTGGCCCTATGAAGGCTGGATAATTTCCCCTTCATGGGGAAATCAAGGGGGGCAGGGAGTAGGTGGGAGTGGGTTGGGTGGAGGGGCATCTTCTTGGAGGCAGGGGGTGGGAGGATGGGTTGGTGGTTTTCTGGGAGGAAGAGAAACCTGGAAAGGATATAACATTTGAAATGTAAATGAAGAATATATTCAATAAAAAAATAAATTTAAAAAAAAAAGAAAAGAAAAGAAAGCTTTCAAACGAATGCTCTTGGTCCTAACTAAAGAGTCAATGACAGTTTGAGCAGATTTGTAACCAATCACCCACAGCAGCATTACTTCTAATAGTGAAATAAGGTCAAAACAATAAGAATATCACTTAATCAAGAGATATTCTGAATAACGACTGTTAGGAAACAATTAGAGCAGGGAAGATATTTATGTAGGCTATAATTTACTCTATGCCACGTTTTCATTTTAATAATATGGATTCTATTAAAAACAAAAGGGAAGTAAAAACACCTGGTGATTTTTAATGGTAGTGATCATGAATATTTGATATTTGCATTTAATATGTTCTCATATATTTTCCAAATTGCCCACAATGACCATGAATATTTGATTAAAAATCTATATACTATTAAAAATCACATTCTCAAATAATCATTTTAGTGCATTTAAAGACAAGTTGAATGTTTTAAAAGTTTTACTTTTAATATAATAACAACTTGGTACTATACAGAAAAATATAACAGATTAAGAAAATATTCTCAAATGAATTTGTTCAGATTTGGCATACTAGAAAAGGTAAGACTACATTCAACTTCATTATTTATCCATTTGTACGGAGCTCATATAGACATAAATATTTTTCAAGTTGCTATTACTGCTTTACAGAATATTTACATCAGTTAGAGAATAATTCTTAATAGCTGTTCTAGCAGGGGGCAATTTCTCAATTATCCTCTGTACTTGTCAGCACTTCTTCCTATGGACTCTAAGTGATGTCGAATGGTGTGGAGATGAGAATAAGCCAGACCCCTGCTCTCCTAATTGTCCACTTAGCTGATGGTAAGCATCTTCATAGGAGATGATGATGTAACTAGCCAATTGATGAGCTGCATGTTTTAATTTCCTCTAGAATACTTATATCCTCTTGGCTAAAAAGGGAGATTTGATTTTTCCTTATATTTCTCACAATTAATATGCTTCTTATTTGTCTAAGATCCTCATTGGGAATACAAATTATGGCCTTTGAATCATTTTCTTTCAAATATAACTTCCTTAGATGAGAATAAAAATCACAATTTTAATATAATTAGCACTGTATTCTAGTCAATTCAGTTGACTCCTGGTTATGTATTCAAAAATCAACAAATGGAAAATTATTTCCATACATTTAATGCAAATTTTATTCATTTCATTTTTTTATAGTAAAAAGCTTACATTAATAAAAGATATTGAAGTTATTAGACCTTTACAGGACTATTTTTGAGGCTTACAGGAAAGCATTGTAAAATAGATTTAATGAGTTACTATGTAAGAAAGAAAACTCTCTGATGCACTGAAATAAATTGTGAGATAGACAAATAAATACTCACTGACTAGGGAGGATGTGCTTCATCTTGACAATAGGAAGGCAAATTATGCTAGGCGTGCAGAACACCCAGAGACCTAATGGAAAACCAAGTACTACTGTCTTAAAAATAGTGATAAAATGACTACTGGTAATATTCCACTATACTCATAGATCAGTGCCTTATTCAGCCATTATCAGAAAAGCTTCTTCCTGCAGCGGATGTTAACAAAAACAGACCTTCAGTCATACAACAGGTAGAAAGAGAGAGAAAGAAGAAGACGAAGAAGAAGAAGAAGAAGAAGAAGAAGAAGAAGAAGAAGAAGAAGAAGAAGAAGAAGAAGAAGAAGAAAGAGAGAGAGAGAGAGAGAGAGAGATGAGAGACAGAGACAGACAGATCATGTAACATACAACTCTAAATACGATATTTCAATAAAATTTCACACCTCAGAGCTCAGCATATCCCAGGCAAGAAGGGACAGAAAGAGTATAAGCATCAGAGGAGACAAAGGACACCAGGAGAACTAGTTCCTCAAGTGAGCAAACCTCAGGAACTCAAAGAGACTTAAGCAGCAAGACAGCTCTACACCAGGTTCTCTGTGAGTGTTTGTGTGTGTGTGTGTGTGTGTGTGTGTGTGTGAGAGAGAGAGAGAGAGAGAGAGAGAGAGAGAGAGAGAGAGAGAGAGAGAGAGAGAGAGAGAGAAGTATATACATAAATGTATACATATTATATTTATTAATATTGTGTATGTACTTATTTGTATATAATAGATTCACTTTAGCATTTTTATGGAACTTCTTAGTGTGCAAACAAGTGGGTCTTTGATTCTTGTACCTTCTCTTGGGCTCTTTTCTGTCTGTTGATTTACCTTGTCCAATATCAATGTGATGGATTTTGTTTTATCCCATATTTTATTTTGGTATGTTTTGTTGTTCTCCCCTAGAATTCTATTCTTTCTAATGAGAGACAGAATGGGAGTTAGATCCAATGGGAAGGAAGGTGGGGTGGAAGGGGTAGGAATAGAGGAGCAGGAAACTGTTTTACAGGCTGTCCGTCAACTTCTTATTAACCTTCTGTTAGGATAGCCAATGTTGTTAATGTCTGATTTTTTTTTTAATCTGAAGAGTCAACCCATTCCTTTGCTGCTGTATCTTACATATTCCCTGAAAGGCACTAATAACCAAAGGTCTACTAATGTAAGCACACTGTATACTCTGCACAGGAAAGACATGGAAAGAAGAGTTCACTATTCTTCTCAAACACGCCTCTTCTCTTATAATAAAAAAGGTTGATTTTCATGACTAGAGGGCCACCCAAGTAGACATAGAGCTCTGAAGATCTGAGACAGGATTTTGTATCCTAGGATTGTGAAGGGCTGAGCAATAGAATGAGCCACTTCTGTTTCTACATGGCTGTGACAAAATCCAGAATGTTGTCTCAAATTATTCTCAACCTCTGTCCTGAAGCAGAAGAGAATGGAATCACAAGAAGGTGCCTGAAGCTTATATCCACTACAAGGGTAGAATGAACTTTAACTTTTAGTTGTCTGTTGTCTGTTGAATCTTTACCGGAATTCCAGTTTGCCTTAATTAAATTAGATAATGCAATTCATGGGTTATTTCTGGACCACTGCTCTTCTCAGTGAATTGAAAATCAATGAAAAAGTAAGAGGCTTACTTATAAAACAGGAAATAAAAAGTGCATATAAAATTTCAGAAAACCAGCTCTTAATTACATGGGCAGTTTACTAACTGGCTAAGATTAGCTAGTAGGATAAATCTCTTCACTGTAGTTATTTGCTATATTAATTCTTTCCTTATGGAAAGCTGTTTTACTTTGAGAAGTTTTTCTTATGGTTTCTGTAATTATCTGTACTAGGAAACAGAAAAGTTTGCTTTGTCAGTGACTAACTAGGGATTGCTGCTGGTATTCGGTCTACCCCATAGAGGAAGGGAGGCTCGGAAATTGGGTTTCATTCCGGATGCCTAAAAAATTACCCCAATAATATTATTGCAAAGAGGAAAGTGAGATGTTCCTGGCTGTTTTAATAGAGTGTGCATCCTAACCTCCATGTCACAACACCCATTCTTCCCTTATGTAGCAAGCACACAATGAATGGCAGATCCCTCTGTTACAATTCCAGAATTTAGGTAAACAAACCCAATATCTGCCTTTACATACAGTCATATAATGTATTTATTTGATGATAGTGAAATTTATATATACATAGGCATTTATATATCATTTAGCATGAACAGGAGCATAATTGAATGAGGAATAATCATGATGATTAATGATGAGATAGATGTTGAAAGGCTCGTTCAGTGGGTATTTTCCTGGCTGCAGCATCACATGCTGGTTTGTGAGGATGCATATGGTGGCACCCGGAGGGTGATTGCAATGTCTGATTGAAACAGCAATAACAAAGCAAGACTGTTTACCTTATGTAATTGCTACTCTGGGCCAGGCATTGACTTAGGCAGTCTCCATCCCAGAGCTCATAGGCACTTTAGGACAGAATTGGCAGTTATGAGGGTAGGGATTATTGCTTCTATCAAAATGTGATTTAGAATTACCAAAATGTTTTTAGTGAAAGCAAAACCAGAACTCCAGATGTATGCCTTAGACACCTCTCTCTGGGAGCAGAGTCAAGGATGACATGGAACTAAACAAGATGTTGGACAGAGCAATCAAATGGATACTCTTCCAGCAGACAAGAAAGAACAAAGGGATTTTAAAACGTCCCTGGAAACAAAAGGCAATTATATGGTTTTTCAGAACACATAATAGAATCTCTAGGTCTAAACATCACTAGCAAGAAAGTAGGAGGTCTAGAAAGGAGCTAGGTAGGAAACACGAAAATTTGTAAATGAACACACATGATTTAAAATGATGGCAAGAAAAAAAAATAAAATGTAGATTTCCCATCTTTAATTTGGGATAGTATTATCAGAATACTTAGCTGATCTTGAAAACCTAGGAAGGCTTTTCTTAAGATTTAGTATAAAGGTGTTCTATTTGTTTATTTAATATCAAACTATTATTTGATGAGAACGATATTTAAACACATACCACAAAGGTTATTTTATAATGAAATATTTTGATTGTCCTGTGAATCTGAAGAGACTTACTAGTTATGTATGACCCTGCAGGAGGCTCCAAAAGTTATGATACTTTAGTGTATGTTAGAAATGCTTTATGATGCATTTAATTTCCTTAGGAAAACTCATGTAATTGAGGGAATATGAGGTCAACACACAGCTAACATAAATCTTCCTTACTGATAAACAGCATTGGAGGTGGCTTTATGTTCAGTGTAAAAATCAAACAATAAGCAGAATCTCATCATTCTCGAGGTACAATCAGTTCACAGAGGCACTTCTGCGCTCTGATTTATGCTTCACTGTAATTTGATGGTGTACGAGTCGATGTTTAATCAGTAGAGCAGTTACCTAACACTATGCAATAGTTTGTCATTAGAATTCCTTTGTAAACTTCAACATAAATATGATGGCAATTTGAAACAAACACATTCCATTTAAAGTATTTGCTTGTTCAAAGATGCTTGATTGGCCTAGAGCTGCTGAATGCAATTATAACGTTTGAAGTCAGAGCATCCTACATGGCTCAAAGTGTCTACTTGAAATCTACTTGCTTCCTTGACTCTAGAAAAGAGTTGTTTCCCAGAGCATTCCAGCTTCCATGTGATGTTAGTTCTTGAGGCAGACATTATTTATTGTTGTGGCTGAGTGTTATTTTGATGAATGCATGTAGCACCAAAAGAAGCTGACAACTCATCAAATGAATAAATAAGTGACGTGAGTAACATAGTCAAGTCACTTTCCTAATTATTAACACATTCATATTCCTATTTTGTACTAAAGTTTTGTTCTCTTTTATAGCAAAATATACAAATCATCATGATGATTCTGATAGCAAACTAATTAGAATAAGGAACACAGTAGTATCATTTTAATGAATCACTGCTGGTACCCATTTCTTCACAACCTTAGATAGGTATGATTATTAGTCCTACATAATGGATTAAAAAAATCTTTGGAGCATTTGGTAATGTATTTGTATTTCTATAAAAGGAGTCAACATAAGTTGCTTGATCCTAAAATCAATATTGTTACTCTTTTATATGTTTTGCACTGCTGAAATGGAATACCAGATTAAATAGTGTGGGATCCTTGACTTGCCTAAAAAAAACTAATGTACAGCTATTAAATCTCAGTTACAAAAGCATTTTTTTCTGGTTAGTTCTGTTAAGTACATCAAGTGGCAGTGACCTTTATTTCTCCTTTGCTGTTTGGCTGTTGGTGAAATTTTTTTGATTAGGGGCAAGAGAACATTTATAGAAAAATAGTAAGACTAGTTGAGTGATTCTGCTTCTTTACAAGGAAAATCCAAAAGTAGGTATTACATAGTAAATATCACATATTACATAGTAAATATGTAAATATTACGTAGTTGGATATAGTAACCCATGCCTATAATCCCCATATAGATGTGGGAAAGGCAAGAGGTTTACCATGAGTATAAGAATAAACAAGGATATCTAGTGAAACGATGTCAGAAAAAAGAAAGTTTAGAATAGTATTTTATTAGAAGTAGCTGCCAACACAAAACAGACTCTATGTGTGTGAGTGTGTGTTTGTGTGTGTGCATGCTTGCTTTTTGTTTTCTTTTGTTATATTTTGGATTTTTGATTTTTCATTTTTCAGTTGTTCATCATTTTCATTTTTCTGAGAGAGAGAGTGTGAGAAAGACAGAAGACAGATAAAGTATAGAGAAGGATCTAGTACATTATTGGGGGGAGGAAATATTCCTAAAATAGCAAAGTTATATACATTTGATATCTTATATATATATGATATCTAACATATATATATATAGATATAGATATAGATATATATGATGGGAATGATAAAGACAGTAATTTGTATTACAAGAGTAGAAAAGAAATTGAAGCATGTATGTGATTATCAAACTTCCTTTATTCTTTCAGAATTGTCGAACTATTTTAAAATGTTCAACAAAAACTTGATCTGTTCTCTATTTTTTGTTTACTTACTTTGATGTACAATATATTTAACCTTGAAAGCTTGCCACAAAGGAACAATTCCTAACTAATATTTGGAAAAGTCTCTCAATTAAGAGAAAATATTTATGCAAAAAATGCACTTTTGACTATTTTACTTAATGTCTACTACGTTTTTGTTCATAAGGTCAACTACTTTCTACCAGTTGAAACTTTTAAGTATCATATAATGTGTAGAAATACTATTAAAACATTCTTCTTCATTCCTGTGATTATTACATGGGTGATATATATCACTTCTAATTAAATACTAAATATATTTAGTAGTCAAATGATTAATATTTTACCTCCTCCATCTATTTATTCTAGACTTTCTATTTTAGGTTTCATTTCTCAATCTATTCTCAATCATCTGGTGATCACTTCCTATCTCATGATTTTAAATACTATTTATATGCTAATGATTCCCAAATTTATACCAAGGTTCCAGGTAACCGCCTGAATTCTAGTGTCCCACAGAAATCACTGAACTGATATTTCTACCTGAATATATAATTTCTGCCCCAAATATGACCCTGCAAACTAAGCTCCCAATCCGAGTGCATATCTTTCGTGTTCCGACGACAGTTAATGAATACTCTATCATTCTAAGTCTTTAGGAAAACCTTTGAAAGTCACCTTTTATTCCTTTGGAAAGTAATGATTAGCAACAAGTTTCAAATCTACTCCTTTAATCATTCTGGGAAAAGATCATGCAGTTATATCCCTGTGTAAGGGCATCCTTGATGTTCCTAGGACACCAAATGCTATTTACTAATAGGAGATGGTTCTTCTACAGATTGAGTTCAGTGGGATGTATCTAGTCTATCTAGAAATACTACATTAAAACATATGACCCATGAGGCATGGTTCTATAAAAAAATAAGTTATATAATTTACCAGATAAAGAAGAAACTTTATGATTGAAATTATTTCTATGCAAGTAATGTTTCATATAGCTTGGTGTGTATTTGGACTAGAGTTTGTGCTTCAATATGAAAAGAGCACAGTATAAGGATCAGTGCAGATAGCACACAGCTTTGAGGAAAGACTGCCCTGCTCATGTCTATCTCCTGCTTGAATATATGCATTATTGGAAAATGTTATAAAGGGAGAGACAATAATTTATCTTGAGTAGGTATTGATAGGCAGCCTATTATTTTTCTCCCACTTTCCACTTCTGAGTGTCATGACAAATTACTAGATCTACCTTGCAATATGTCCTCGAATCCTCTTCCCAAGATACTGCCACCAATGATATTCTTCCTTCATCTCCTAAGCGATCAAAGGCTGGACATTGTATTTGACCTCTTTCATTCAATACTTAATGTAGATGCTATTTATGTAGGAGAACGCTTTGTACTTATTTTACATATGCCAAATCCTACTCACCATTCTGAGTTAATGGTCTTTTTCCTTCTTACTTGCCAAGATGATATGACTTGTAATCACCTCTCCTTTTAGCTTTTCTCATCCTCTAATCCTCTACCCCAAATTATATTGCTAGAGCCACACTGTGTTTTGTTTATTGGCTGGACACATTCTCATATCAAATTATCTGCAATAGTTGGATTTCTGCATGACTTCTCTGCTGCCGTATTTCTAAAGCTTTAGTAGGATGCTTTTTTAGTTAGAAAGATCTCCATTGGGGATATTAATAGAAGATTATTTTCTGTTGGTACCATTCTAACATCAATATTCCATATCTATTTCCCCTGGTTTTGTTTTCTGTAGTAAATTGTCACTGTTTAATATCTGCTCAATAAGTAGAAAATCATGCCTGGTACTGAAAATTTAGCCAACTACCCAGTGTTATTGAGGTCATGGGTCTTGAAAGAGAGCCTACCAGCTTTTCTAAACCAGTATAGTCCCTACTTACACTCTAAGTGGTTGCTAGTATACTTATTGATAAGTGTAGTCTTTATCCCTTATGAAGAAAATGTCTCTTTGCAATAGAGACCATTTTAGAAAATCACAACTCAAAATGCCAAATTATTGAGCCCAGTCCCAAAACACACAAAAGACCATCTGCACCTAAAGTTCAGGGACCATTGCAGTAGAATGCGCAGAGAGATCATAAGAGCCTGGATATCAGGGAGTTTACCTCTGTGTCTGACTTAAAACATTCTTGTGATCATCATCTGAAACTTTATGGGATGTATTAACGTAATAGACCAATAGATTCCACCAATCCAAAGGCTCAGAATATCATCAGATTGCATCTGAAACATCTAGCAGAAGTATCTCTGCTTGGCTATAAATTGTCTACCTGATGTTCCAATCAGTGAATTTGAAAATACCTTGCTTTGTGTCTTTCTATTGTTCTGTAATTAAAGAACCATTAAAATGGTTGCTACGGTGGAACACTGTATTTTTGGTAGTCTGATGTCCATGTTCCTGGGCCACGATCACTCATATTTGTCTCCAGAGCAAATTCTCTTTGATTCTTTTTTACATAAGAACTAGGTCTTGCATGGACAGTTTAAAATTAATTGTATGATGCTGTTCATTTTTATTTCCGAGTGTTATCCTATTTGTATTGACTTATAAGGGTTCTATGTATCACAGTGTGATTAAATCTGTCTGAACCTGGAGTTAACTGTACAGGTGCTGCTCTTCCACCACCATCCCACCATAAATTACATGATCCATTCTTTCACTTATTATACTAGAAGTCACCAGACATCATCTGTTTCTTAGAATAAGAATTAGCAGTAAGCCTGTAATCCACATTTTGTTTAAAATACATGGGAGAGAATGAGATAGGCTAATTGTTTCTATGCAAATAGATCAGTGACTACTTTCACAGATGAATTTTACTTTAAGTTGTCTTTGAATTTATTTTGATGTATTTGAAGGTACATGAATTTATTTTGATGTAATTATCAAGTGAAAATGTAGTGGTAAATTCTACTATTTTTTTGTGTTTTCTTTATATCAATTTAAAAAATATATGGTACCATAAGCTTTCTTTCAAACATTCAGTACCTTTGTGTTAATAATACACTATTTAATGCTATTATAGAAAGTATTTTGGTGCATGGCATTCATTTCAAAATTGGGAAAATGCTGAGCCTTATAAAGGTTATTCTGTGATGAGTAAAGAACTCTCTGTATAACAATATTTTTAAATGTGTCCGAAGCTGCAGGTTTCCTCCAAAGATGTTGCTTTCCCACTACCATCCATAATAAAGAAACTTATTACCCAAGAATGAGAAAACAGTAAGGAAGATAAATTTTTATTGAAATGCAAATCTGTAATTGTGGACTATGTGGTTGGGCATACTTTATTCAAGCGTTGGAACCCTAAACTCCAATTACACTGAAAGGCTTTTGGTGCTATTGGTACATGAGTGTGGTGCCTTCAGAAATGAGACTTATATCAGGAACCTTGGAGACTTTCCAGTGCTTTCTGCCATGGAAGAATGTAAGGATACTTCAGCAGTCTGCGACCTGCAAATTAGACTGATTTTTCCTGCTCCCTAACTTCAGTCAAGTCCTCAGAACTTAGAAAACAAAAAATTATTTCTGTTATCGATAAAACATCCCTTGCGTAGTAAATTATTACAAAAAATACCTATGTTAATCCTTATACTGTTTTGTCATTAGTAATATAATTACAGTTGCCTTATTGTTAAAATAAACTAATTATAAATTACATACCATTTACAATTACTAAGTATTAAAACCAAGGGTACATAGTTTATGAATATTAAAGTGTGTTAACCTACATGCTGCTCTTAGTTATCTACTTATACTTTAATCTACTTTTCTGGATTTACCGTGATTTGGTTATAAAAAATTTTATCTCTTCTAGTTCTTTGGCATTTCTGTTCTTTTGACAAAACTATACCCCTTTAAATGATATAGTATGTCAACCTCTTTATCACTGTCCTTTAATCATCATGTCTCTTAATGTTTACTGATTCTATCTTTAACTATATATACAATTTTAGTACAATGATGGGCACATAAGTCTTCCATGGTCTTACACTATCTAATCTTTCTAGGCTGATCCCTCATTTGCTTCAAAACACTGCCATTCCAATGAAATGAGATGTTTTCAGATTGTACAATGCGACAAAAATCCATGTATTTCTATAATTTGTCTCATTGCTAAAATGATCTCTATTCTCTAACCTACTACTATACAAAATTCAAGTAACATCAATATATTCATCTATATTCTGTTACATCATGTGATACTAGAATTGTGACTATTTTTGGTATTTGGTTTATTTCTGGCATGAGAAAATAAAGGTCAAATATGTTCCAATGGTATTTTCTCCTAGAAGTGATGGTACTTGCATACTTAAAAGAATATGTATCTGGTACATATCATCATAAATGTTTCCATAATTCCTGGTCTCATAATATTTATTTCTTTCAATTTTTTATTCAGCAACTCAAGTTTCCTATCTAAAATGCTACCTCTTTTCTTTAAGAAAATGTAGAATTTTAAAAATAATATTCTAGTGGATTCAGAGTGGGAGTTATACATTTTTCAGAGTACCAAACTACATTCTAAACCTAAATTATTGTGTAGTTCTTCTCTTCTTTTACATCATTATCCAAACATTAAATCCCTACATATTTTATAGCATAGTATAACACTGACATAAATAGTAAAAAGAAAAAAAGTACTTTAAGCATGATGGTCACATGGAATGATAGTCTTCCTGTGAAGTGTATTGGGTCTTTCAGAGCAAGGCTAAAAAAGTATATAAGTCAGAGCAAGCCTGTGAAGTGTATACATCAGGGGAAGCCTATGAAGTGAGTACATCAGGGTAATCCTGTGAAATATGTACCTTGTTGTCCCATGAAAAATAATCACAGTGAGAAAAGACAAACCTGTTACCTTTAAGATAGGTTATTCTGAGACCCTGAAACCCAGCTAGTAGTTAGTTTCATGGTTGACATATTACTGTATACAGTATCTAATCTTTGGCTGCTTATAGCCAATTCTACTATGTAAACTGTAGGCTGGAATTGTATCCATGCCAATTCAATGTTCCTCACAGTCTTAAGAAATGATTACCTCTAAATAAATAAGGCCAATTCCACAAAAGTAGACACTAAATCTTTGGACTTGGCACTGAATTAAAAGAAAACTTCATTGTTATTCAAGTAGAGCTCTAATTCTGGGAGTGTTTTAACTTCTTCATGATTGGTGACAATTAATTTGTTATGGAACCATGGCCACTCCATATTAACACAGGCATCCAGAACTTTCTTGTGCAGCAGTTCTGTTCCTGGGAAATTTTGAAATCTCTATTATATGTCAGTAACCCAGCATCATGCAGGCATTTGCAGTGAGTGTAAAAAAAAATGTAAAGCTAGAAAGACAAGGTAGAAAATTAATTTAAAATGTAAAGTAGATACAAACACATGAGATGTGTGTGTGCCCTATAAATGAATCTTAACTATAGAACAAGAATATTTTGTATTTTTTTAAGCCTATGTACAATGAGGGTGAACAGGGTGAGTCTTACAGATGTGAGAGGCATCCAAGAATAAGGAATGGCACTGGGGAACTCATATAATTATTTGGAAATAGATGCATCCCATTTGTCCCACAATCATACAGCATGTACTCATAATTCAGAATCTTGTTTCTGGAGTTGCATAACTTACTTACTTATCTTACTTATCAGCCTAATGCATGGTTCCTTTTTTAGACACATAGATACCATCAAAAAAAAACCTTGCAAATATCTTTGTCTTTAACTTGTGTGCCTTACTAAATCAAAGTTGCTGATTCTGAACCAAGTTCACTATAATTTTCTTCAAGAATTAATTCATCTTCTGGGCTTGTGAAACAGAACAAACAACTCTGGTATTCACAGGAAACCTGAGGATGTACTTTAATCAAAAACATTTCAGACCCAACATCCATTCTACTGAATAGCGACATTGATTATTAAGCGAACACGAAGACCTAAGGAAAGGTTTCTATAACACTGCTGATTTAAACTTGATTACTGATATTTCATCTAATTGCCATTTTCTTTCTGTTTCTGCACTGTTTGTCAACTTGGAGCCTCTTCTTTTTATTCCCAAGGAGGTTCAACTTTATATTAACGTGACTGAAGTTCTTTGGCAAGGTTCCTCCTGGGCCCTTCCCAAAAAACTGTACTCCTACAGAATGATGGCAACATTTTCTGGACAATAGTGACTGGTGAGAACGATCTCCATTCTCCTGGTAGATGAACCAAAGAGCACTTTTTACAATCTTTAAAACTGGAAATCAGGAAGAAATAAAACTCTGGAATGAGCTGGAGAGTGAGAACCTCATGAAGACTGGACACGCTTTTACAGAAGAGAAAATGGCTGAGTATTTTGATGAAGATAATTTGCTTAGATGTGAGGTTACTTAAAGTTAAAATAATTAGCTAGTTTAGTCAAAGGGTGGAATTTTTGTTGGGAACTGTGAGAGATCTATTGAAACGACGGACAGAGATCTGTATCAAGCATGTTTAGTGTTCAGTTATTTTTGCTGACATAACTTATATAAACTTATGACATAATTACAGAGAGTAGAGACTTTAAAATGTCTAACACAATAAAAATTTTACACAACTCATTTTTGTAAACTTTTCTAAAGTGACCAAGAGTCAGGGAAGCGTCATAAAGTTAATCTCGTGAAAGGGAAAAAGGACTGATCCTCTGCAGGTGTCAATTTAAACCATACACACTTGAATTTTTCCTAATTAATTACCATAAACATCTACCAGGCACAATGACTGCTTGTAATGGCTTTTAAAATGTTAAGTAAGACCAAGTTTGAATAGGAAGTTGGATTGTGAAAAGGATGCACTTGCAAAGTTTTAGTGGAAGAGTAATTGATATTCTTAATTCTACCTTGTCAGGGTCTCCCTATGTAGCCAAACTTGTCCATCCACTACTGTGGTAGCTTGAATAGGAATGGCTCCATAGATTCATGTGTCACTATTATGACCTGCTTGTTGAAGGAGGTATGTATTGAGGAGGCAGTTTTCGAGGTCATATAAGCTTAAGCCTGGCCAGTGTGACATACTCTCCTTCTATTGCCTGTAGATCAAGATGCAGGATTCTCAGCTCCTTCAGCAGCAACATGTCTACCTTCACTTCGCCATGTTTCCTGCATATCATGACGATAATGGACTAAACTTCTGAATTGTAAGCCAGTTCCAATTAAACGTTTTCCTTTATTTGAGTTACTGTGGTCAGTTATGATGTCTTTTCACAGCAATAGAACCCAAAGACACCTACCTCAGCTTATGAGTGCTAGGATTACAAGAACACACCCACAGCACATACTCCATAACCGTAGCACTAACTGTTAACAGAATCTCTTTGTATGTTCCAGAGAAGTAAAGTCTTGTGCAACTGTATCTGTTGTCCTACACAAGAAGCGGCTTAATGAATATACCCCTAGAACATATTGTTTGGTTTTCTCAAGTTGGTTTTTTGCCTGTCTTTCTCTGGAGGCTTTTATACACTTTATATCAAGGCATCCTATTCCTCTGACTCAGCTCATCCTTTTCTTCATAGTGTTTCTCATGGTACTTATGAAAAAATTAAGCAATTTTCTTTCCTTAACGAGAGTGGCCGTGTTAGCTTTTCAATTTGGTGAGAAAACAACCTAAGGCAAAAGAGATATTTTCGACCCTTTTGCAGAGATTTCAGGCCATGATTGTCTGTCTAGATTGCTCAAGGCCTGGAGCAAGGACGAACTATCAGGGTGGAGGGATATGGCAGATACAGCAGAGCCACACTGCTCAGGCAGGCAGGGATGCAGACAGACAGGAAGGGACTAGCAACAAGTTAAATCTTTTTAAAGGCAAGTGCTAAGTAATCTGCATCCTTGAACCAGGGTCCTTCTCCTGAAAGCTTATTTAAACCACTCGTGGCATCTCACAGACTGGAACAAAAATTTTCAACACACAAATCTCTGAGGAGGCCATTTTATGTCCAAGCCATAAGAATATATATTCCATTAGGAAACATTAGCCATTAGCAGCATGTATAGCGCCAAGCATGAAGGAGACATTCAGTCAGTATGTGTTGAATGAATAAATAAGACATATGGGCTTCTATGACATACTTCTATTATGAAGAGGAACTATTAGCATATAGAAGTTATAGGAACTTTCAAGTATGTTTAGTCCACTAGCATGTCTAAAACTTTGAAGCCTCTCCTACTTTAAGAGTTTAGAATAGAAATGGCCCTCTAGAGTCTTGTTGCCATAAGCTATTCACTCATGCACTTGTCTCAAACGAAACACTGAACTGAAAGTTTAAAGCCAATACATGAGTGGACACTTGAAGGTAAAGTCCAAGGCTTTTTTCATTTAACTATAAAAGTGGACCAGTGGTGGCTCAGCTCCATAGCAGCCATTCTTACCTTCTGTAGACAAATGGATTAACATTTCTGTGATTTGTCTTCAGAAACCAAAACCTTCCAAAATCTAGATTTGACTAACTTGGCTTTATATATACATTATAAGTAAAAAGGCAGAAATAAACTTTTATGGAAAGCTTTTAAAATTGTTTTGTAAATTTAATATTTAGTTTTTAAGTTATTATTGTTGCCTTTAAGTTTGAACAATAAAATCCCAAACCAGAAAAAATACTTTAATAAATTAATTTATTTTTCTGTATGCATGTTTTGCCTGCATGTATGTCTGTGTACCACATGTATGCCTATGAAGGTGTAAAGAACCCCTGAGACTGGAGTGATAGACATTTCTGAGCACCAAGTGGGTGCTGGGAATTGAAACTGGTTCCTTAGCCAGGGTTATCAGTCTTAACTGCTAAGGCATCTCTTCAGCCCAGAAAATACTTTAAAAACAAAACAACCAACCAAACAAACAAAAACATATTTGAGTGGAAAAATTGGGAATTAAAAAGTAGACACTAGGAAGAAAAGAGGATAAATTTGGAGCCAACAAGGCAATAAAAATTTGTTATGAGTTAAACACACACACACACATACACACACACACACACACACATTCAATATTATTTGCCAAATCAAAAAAATTTGCACTTACTTTTTATATAACTAAAAGGTAGACATTTACTTGTTATTTGAACTTTAATAAAGTGTCCCTGAAGTTGACTGCATCATTGCACCCTGAAAAGACCATTTTAAAAGTGTTCTTGTTTCCTTAGAAATTTCACAGCAATGCAAGGATATAATCTAAACACCTCAAATAAATGGTACTACTTCTCACACAGTATAGCTGAATTGCTATCAGTACAGAACTATGGCTCTAAAAGAGGCCTGTCATTAAGCATCCCACAATCAATGACCTCCTGTGGATCCACTTCCCCCCATCCATCATTTTCAGTAGGGTTTTGCCATTTGTTCATATAATTGGCTGGAGTCAGCAAGTGAACAAGAATCTAACGTCATTAATTAAAAGGATCATCAACCACATTCATCTTATTTATATGTTAACAATGTATTAAGAATTATTGATGCTTGTTAAAATACACACTGTGGTGGTTTGCATAAGAATGGTGACCATAAGCTCATGTATTTGAATGCCCAGTCACCAGGGAGTAAAACACTTTGAGAGAATTAGAAGGATTAGGATTGGCAGGTGTGGCATTCTTGGAGGAAGTGGGTCACTGGGAGTAGGTTTTTCAGGTGTCCAAAGCCCATAGAACCATTTATTGAAGATGCTTTCTTTTTTCTACTGTATAGTTTTGGCTTCTTTGTCAAAGATCAAATGTCCATAGGTGTGTGAGTCTTTTTTTGGGTCTTCAATTCTATTCCATTGATTGACCTGTCTGTCTCTGTGCCAATAGCTTGCAGTTTTTATCACTATTGCTCTGTAGTAGTTTTAGGTCAGGGATGTTGATACCCCCCAGCAATTCTTTTATTGTTGAGAATTGTTTTTGCTATCTTGGGTTTTTTGTTTTTTGAATGCAAATTGATCCATATTCATCACGTTGTACAAAGCTCACATCCAAGTGAATCAAGGAACTCAACATAAAACCATATACACAGAATCTATTAGAAGAGAAAGTGAGAAATAGCTTGTAACACATAGGTATGTGGAAAATTTCCTGAACAGAACATCCATGGCTCAGGCTCTAAGATCAACAATTGACAAGTAGGACCAACCTCATGAAAGCTCAAAGCTTCTGTAAGACAAAGGGCACTGTCAATAGGACCAAATGGCAACATACAGATTGGGAACGGATCTCCTCTAACCCTACATCCAATAGAGGCTAATATTCAAAATATATAAAGAACTCAAGAAGTTAGACTCCCAAAAAACAAACAAAAACAGAAATAATCCTCTGAGAGAAAAAGGGGAGGGGGAATAGGGTGAAGAACTCTTGGAGGGGGGACAGAGAAGGGAGGGGCAACATTTGGAATGTAAACAAATAAAAAAAAATTTTTTAAAGCCCATGTCAGGTCCAGAGTCTGCCTCTCACACACTCTCTGTCTCTGTCTCTCTCTCTCTCTCTCTCTCTCTTTCTCTCTCTCTCTCTCTCTCTCTCTCTCTCTCTCTCTCTCTCTCTCTCTCTCTCTCTCTCTCTGTCTGTTTCTCTGTCTCTGCCTATCTATGGATCAGGGATGAGAATGTATACGTCAGCAACTTCTCCAGCACTACCACGCTTTCCCGACACAACATTACCTGGCATGATGATAATGGATCAAAACTCTGAAAGTATAAGCCAGCCCCAATTAAATGCCTTTGTTTATAAGAAGACCCTTGGTCACCTCACCTTTATAGAATGGTGACTAAGACACATACCAATGGGAAAATATTCCTGCCGTAATATCAAGCACACTTGACTCTCCTCCAAGTGACACTCTGAGAGCTTAATACGGCGCAGAACCTCTGAGATACAGATACATAACAAGAAAATCCAGACATCCGCAAAGAATCTTCCAGAAGTCTGCCAATATTGGTCCCACATGTTCCACAGTTCAGAGTAATGTATAAAGCAGGAGAAGCTATTCCAAAGGTCATTTCAATGACATTCAGGGATGTCTCCTTACGTCATCACATAAAGTATGGAAGCTAAATTGTCCATACTCCGTGTACACTCATTACACAACCAAAGTCAACACGTAATTCCTGGTTGTGATTCGACTAACATTTTAACAACTTCTGAAGAATTACTCCTGCCTGTAATGGCTTGGTAAACTAACGCATCAGACTTGCAATTCCGTAAATTAAGATTGACAGTCTGAGGACACCTTTGCAAAACTGCATCTTGTACCTGGAGAGCCCTTACAGGCTTTTCGAGGAACTATTAAATTGTTCCTGTGAGGCCATTGTGAGATTAAGTGGATGTTTTTCTCAGAAAAATTCAGAAGCAAAGAGGTTTAAATGATGTTTCCAAAGCAACGAAAGACATTTTTCAATCTCGTCGGCTCTCCTATCCAGAAGCACAGAGAGGCATGTGCAGGTACACCCAGCCACAGGAGTTGCTCACATGACAGCGAGAGAGCAATCAGGTTAATTTCACTATGATATCTGAGGATCACAAACCAAACACACTCTCATCTGATTCACTTAGCTCCTCCCAACGTCTCCTGTTCTTGTTCTTTGCTGGGAAAAGGAAAACACAATTTATTTCATACTTCATATGTCAGATAAGTGTTGTTTTCTCTCCTGTTCCGCTTATACAAATCATATGCCTTCAGTGATTTCTAAGACTGAAGGCAGGGGAAAAGTATGAATATATCCAGGCTTATAAAAATTAAGAATTCTGATTTTGATGCAATTACAGTGGCTAATGGAGGGAAAAATACTTTTTGTTGTTTTTTGGTTTTTTGAGACAGGGTTTCTCTGTATAGCCTTGGCTATCCTGGAACTCACTCTGTAGACCAGGCTGGCCTCGAACTCAGAAAGTCACCTGCCTCTGCCTCCCAAGTGCTGGGATTAAAGGCGTGCGCCACCACCGCCCAGCCGGAAAAATACTTTTAAAAAGCCTTTATTGAAGTCAACATGCAGAAGAATGCAAATTGACCCATTCTTATCTCCTTGCACTAAGCTCAATTCCAAGTGGATCAAGGACCTCCACATAAAACCAGACACACTGAAACTAATAGAAAGGAAACTAGGCGGAAGCCCCAACAGGCCGTGTCCCAACTGCTGGTGGAATTGCAAGCTGGTACAACCACTCTGGAAAGCAGTCTGGCGGTTCCTCAGAAAACTGGGCATGACACTCCCGGAGGATCCGGCTATACCACTCCTGGGCATATACCCAGAGACTTTACCTGCATGCAATAAGGACACATGCTCCACTATGTTCATAGCAGCCTTATTTATAATAGCCAGAAGCTGGAAAGAACCCAGATGTCCCGCAACGGAGGAATGGATTCAGAAGATGTGTTATATTTACACAATGGAATACTACTCTGCAATTAAAAACAATGAACTCACGAAATTCCTAGGCAAATGGTCAGAACTTGAAAATATCATCCTTAGTGAGGTAACCCAATCACAAAAGAACACACATGGTATTCAGTCACTGACAAGGGGATATTAACCCAGAATCTGGGAATACCCTAGACACAATTCGCATATCAATAGATTTCCAAGAAGATGGAAGGAGAGACCCCTGGTCCTGGAAAGACTGGATGTAGGGGAATGCCAGGACAGAGAAGCGAGAGGGGGTTGAATGGGGAAAAGAGGGAGGGAAGGGGGCTTGTGGGACTTTCGGGGAGGGATGAAGCGGGAAAAGGGAAATGATTTGGAATGTAAATAAAAAAAAACTTAGAAAAAAAAGTCTTTATTATAAGAAACCACTTCTAATGTTGCCAAGTTCAGTGATTACACTCTGTCTCTCTGATCATTTTATGTTTTTAGTATAGATTTATTTTTACTGCTGTATCCCCGAGTCCCCTATACAAATATCCTAGGTTACTGTCTTTCTGTGCCAACTGATATTTTCTACTTTATGTGAACAGAGCTTATAACAACACCTTAAAAAAAGATCATTTCTGGAACAATGCCTTCATGGAAAAACTGGTTATGTTTACTACACAACAGAAAATCACCACCCCAACCCACCCCCACTTGAAGCACAAGAATCAAATGGTAAATAATTAAAGCTATATGCAACTTTTGCAGGTGGAACTTTTCATTTGCTAACAAATTTAGGCAAATTAATTGTGGAGTTGAGAAAGAATAAAGGAGGTTAATTAAAGCCAATGAGAATCTCATCCTGTTGTAATTATAAGGACTAGATAGTTCCTTTAATGTGAAATAGATGCAAAAATAAAGATCAAAGTGCACCTACAAGGGAAAAAAACTATAAAAATCTCCAGGTCTTACATTACAGATTTACTAAGCTGTTTTATAATTATTTTAAATAGAGATATCACCTCCCTCTCCTGTTTAAATTGTAAATGTTCTTCGATGAAGTGGCATGCAATTTTGTATTCATAAGGAGTTATAGAGTTATAAAAGCCTGATTGTATGTCCTTTCTGAGCATGGAGTATATAGAGACAGGATGATGAAGAGGAGAAAAGAGAAGAGGCATTGCTCTGACCTTGAATGTGAATTTGATTTTCTTCAGAATGCCCCTTACAACTAATCCTGAAATCCCAAATACCTCCTGCCATCTGCCACATTAACTTTGACACACTTTGTCAATTTGTTTCCAAGAAAAATAAGCTCATTCTTTTTTATATTAAGACATGTCCCCATTTTTAATATATCTAATCTTTCACTTCTTTCAAAGCACCTGTTTCTTGGGAGGCTTGCTACACAGCATAGAAAGATATGTTTTAAAAACTAAAATCTGTGCCCTAGAGAGAACAGGAACCAAAGCTGACTTGTACTGACTTTATAAATCCCTGACTTCAAAACACCTATTAATTACCATTCTAAAAAAATGTATTGAATCATTAGTACTTATTGCTTTATGTTAATTCTTACAAACTTTAAAAAGTATACAAGATACTACAAGAAGACTACCAAATAAAGTTACCCCAATAGATGGATGGATGGATGTGTGTGTGTGTGTGTGTGTGTGTGTGTGTGTGTGTGTGTGCTCTGACACTGCGTTTGCCCATGAAAGCATGTCTTGAGGTCAGAACTTGATATTTAATATGTTCCTCAAGCAGTTTTCCTCCTTTCCTTTTGATTCTTTGAGAAGCAATGATGTTATACCCAACTTTTTATGTAGGTTGTTCTGATCTGTACCCTGGTAATAATGATTACATAGCAAACACTTTACCTACATAGCCTCCTTCCTAGCACCATCCAATAGCCCACTCTGTCCTATTATACATACTGAATCATGTACTTTTTTACGCTTTAGAGGAAAAGAAAACTCAGCAAGTATTATAAATAAGCTTTATGCATTAATAAGCCACAAATTTTAGCAATGACCCCAAAAAAGCTGGGCTTTGGTGTATGAAGACTCTACAAATAAAGTAATTATGAGAAGTCAGTTCTGTGTGCCTTTGATGACATCAGAGCAGACAGAAATAGGCAGGCAGGGACGCACGAATACATAAGCACCTTCAGACCCCTAACACTTGTAATGTTGGTCTGTCAAACTTATCAGTACATTTTGAGCAAAGATTTATAAATATTGTTAAAATAGTTGTAATATACAGTTGAAAGAAAATATACTACTTGTCCAAGATGTTGATAATTCTTCACAGATCAGACTTTTCAAGACATCTCTACAGGAACCAAGATTAGTTTCAATACCTGTGCTCTCAGCCAACAAAATCTCCTGCCTATGATCAGAGCCTTTATGTCACCGGGACTCCAGTACCAGGTCTACTGGTTCTTGGTTTTTTTTTTTAAGTCTTCCTGTATTTCTCCTTCTATCTAGGAGCATTGGCCACTGAGACACTTCCTTTTCTCAGCTCAAGCTTCAAGGGAAAGCTTGAACATTGTTTGTCCTTCAATCCCCAGTGTGCCTGGCCTGCTCTCATAGACTTTAAGGCTAGGCAAGGCCCAAGGGCTACCTACAGCTTAGATATCTCTTATTTTATCTCTTTGTCCCCTATAGAAAGAATTACTCTGACTTGAAGCAAGACTTCAAAAGGGGAACATTTCTGCAGTTCACAAAGTCTCCATTTTAGTATTTGGGAATTAGTAAAATTGCCTTGAGTTAGAATTTTAATTTGATGGGGGCCATTCTTGGAACATCCTCTGCTGGCTCCCACATGAGAATCTTTTATTCCTTTGCTTTCTTTCTTTCTTTCTTTGCTTTCTTTTTTTCTTTCTTTCTTTCTTTCTTTCTTTCTTTCTTTCTTTCTTTCTTTCTTTCTTTCTTTCTTTCTTTCTTTCTTTCTTTCTTATCAACATGCATCTCACACGGAAGCACACACTGACCTGGAGCTCATTACATAGCTACTATTTAGTCTCTGCTGGTTTTGAACTTACCTGCTACCTCAGCCTTTCAAATGGTAGACGCTGCCAGGTTCCCATAGCTGCTTAAGGAGTGGTGTGACATAGTTCCTGCCCTGGGGAGCATTGCCAGGCTGTTGGTCCCCATATGTGCTGATGACTGCTGCTGCCTGAAACTGACCTGCTGTCTAATCTGTGTGTTTTATTTTCTTTCTCTTTCTGGGAAATATACTGCTACCATTCCTTAGAGTGAATCATATCACAATAAAGGAAACAAGTATGGTTCTCAGGAATGAAGAATGGAGGTGGTCATGAAGCTGTGGAGGACAAGGAACAGACCTCCTGCTTGGTCTTTAGGGTCATGGGAAAGGAACTAGACAAAATAACCACAGAGGCTATAAAAGCCTACATGGCCCTTTGCAGAAATTGTTCATTCCAAGACTTGGTCCAACTTTGAATTATATGAGGAGATACATGTACCCTCTAGGTCTATGACTGCTGTATTAATTAACCAGGGTGAACTTGGGACATCAAGGATAGAAAGTTAAAGTGATCTCAAGAAGAAAAGGCATAGATAGGAAAAGCAGGAGAAATCTATAGAAAACAATCACATGATAGATGGGTTTGTTTCATAGGAGGAAGTGTATGTATTCATATGATCTAGAAAGAAGTAGTATCAGAAGGAGGGTACATAGGCCACGGAATTGCTATGATAAGGAAACAGTGATTAGAAGATAAACAGATGATGTACAAGCATATAAAAAGTGAGGACTTCGTTCTCCTAGCTACTTAAAGGATTGAAGATAATAATGCCTAGAGAGGGATTTGAGAGATCTAGTTGCTTTACTTGAATACAATTTAAAACTTTGTAAAAAATTTACCTTTAATAGTCTGTCACCTTTCTGTTCTTACATGAAAGTAGTTACTGAAGACTTCTGTCTGATGTACTAGGAAACTGCAAGAGCTGTGCCCAGCAACCTGTGAAGGGCAGGCAGTGTAAAAACTATGGAAATGTACTTTTGCTTTGTCTTAGTTTCTGATTTAAGGAAGCTGGGGTTGAGACTAATGATCTGGGGTTTATAAAATTTATATAAATTAAAGGATTTCTAAAAAAAATATGATTAATAATGGTTAAAGCCTTGATGTAGTTTTAGTAAATAAAAGACTAGATTCAGGCTCTTTGGTCAGAATAAAGAATGAGAAGGAAGAATGGTGAGAATCCTCTGGTAGAGAGAGCACTTGAACTAACAGACTGTATCCACTACTGACTCCAAGTCCTTATTGAATCAGGGCAGCTCTCAGGACCTTCCTCATGCTGAGGCTGGACTTGGGCAAGAGGCCAAGTGTTTTGTTTTGTTATGTTTTTCCATTACCTTCTCTTAGAGTGCACTTCCTATGAGCAACAGCTCAAATGCCACCTTGAGTAAATATCTGCTCAGGCTTCTCCGTGAAAACTCAAATACTGCCATATTTAATAGGTTAGCCTATTGCTCATTTCACCTATATTTCCCTAACTCTGTTCAAATTTGTAAGTTTTGTGTTTAATAATCAGATTTCAACACATCACATACATTTCAAATGTTTCCTAGTCATTATTTAACTTGCTTGTTGACTGAAGTGGATGGCTTACCAACAGCCTACATCTATTTTTGCAGCTTCTAGGGCTAGGAAATCAGAAGGACAGTGTTTCAGGTGCTTCTGGGAACTCTCTTCTGGGTGACAAACTACTCTTCTGTGCCAAAAGAAGACTTAACTCTCACAGCATTTACTTAGTCCTGTTACTACCTGAAGTTTCTAACTCCTAACCAACTAAACCAAAGTCAGGATGTCAATGTGTGAACTCTAAAGGAGACCCAATATCTTTGTCAACAAAAGCCTGTTAGAATAGATGGCATATTGTATCACTAACATCTAAAGGCCTAGGGCAGAACTGAGCACCTAGTGGGTGATCAGTAAATATAACCTAGTCAAGCCTAATCTCTCTATATACCCTACCACCTCCTCTCCCTTTTCACCAGGATAGTACAGTTCAGGTTTGTTCTCATTTAATTAGCTAATTAGCATACTAATTGCATTTCCTGTTCATTCTCTCTAATCCTTTTCCTTTACTGTTGGCTGATCTTCATCCTTAAAGCTGGAAATTATCTTCTCAGAAACTTCCAATGTGAGACACTATGCCAGGCTCCTTTCAATAAGGGAACCAATCAAATCCAGAGTCAGTCCTTCACATAGCAGTGGACTCCGACAAACTGCTATACATTTCTAACATTTAGGAAAATGTTTGGTGACACCCAGTTAGAGGTTCTATGCCTGGTAAAAATGATGTATTGTCACTGGACAAGAAGGACGAGAAGAATAAAAGCACAAATGGACAAACAATGATGCTGGAGTCACAGAAGAGCAGTCCACAGCTGAACTACTCAGGAACTATGTGTGTTACTAAGATGTCTCTTAACTCCACCCTCTTGTTCTGGGGAAAGAACTTATCTATATTACAGGTTTAAATTCACCCCCCCCACCCTGGGATTGACTGTATGTAGGTTTACAACAATATTATCTTGCAATCATAAATAACAATATTTTGTCCCTGTCCCTGTCCCGACCACCATGTTCTGCTGTTCTCTTACTTAGCTTCCAACCTCTTTGCTATGGGAAATAGTGATGTGAAGATCTCATGTTTCTTCCCATCCTTGAATTCTTAGAAGTATCTCTGATTAGAGGCTGTAGACAATTTATATTCCTCATTAGAAAAACAAGGGATGGGGGTGTTTCAATGTCTCTGTTTAAAAGACTTTCTCAACATTTTCATGTAAAGGTGTTCAACTAAAATCATAATTACTGAATATGTAGAAATGGATGTGACTTAATTTCACACCATCATAAAAGTATAAATTCCATAGCTGAATCATTGAAAGTTTGGGGTTATTTATAGCAAACACAGTAAGCCTAATTGGATGTCTCCCATATGAGGATTAACTATGCCCAGTCTTATTTATCCAGGTTGTATGACTGGGTATATTCTAAGTGGCGTAACATTTCATGTAATGTTATTCATGGCAAAAACCTAGCTTGAGCATCATCAAGCATGATTTATTTTAATGAAGATTCACAGAACAGGAATATTTTGGTTATGAACTATATGTATTTTAATTATAATAATTTATTATTAAAAGATTCTTTGCCAATATGGCAATAAACAATAGGTCAAACTGTTATAACAAATACATGTACCTCACAACAACTGGCAAGGCCCAGGAAAAAAGTTCAAATTCTTAATCAATGTTACTCCCTAATAAATACTCAAGAAGATGCTACCAGCTAGGCGTCCAGAGTTTCCTGGGTAATCCAGGTCTCTTTTTAATAAAATTAAAGTGTAATTAAGTCTATCCAAACATAGACAATGGAAAAGTATGCTGTCTCCATTACATCGGTGACACACAATGAAATGTCAACAGGGAAGTTCTGCAAGGACCAGGTCGAGCAGGAGCTTGCTCACAAGGCTGGGAGCAGTGTAAAATGTGACAGCTGCATTGAAATGTAGTTTGGCAATTTCTTATAAAAAGCTCAGTTTATTAATAGATGATTTAGTCATCATATTCCTTGGATACACATATGAGTGAGTTGAAAACCGATTGCTCTAAGTTAGGAGTCCTATCATGAAAGGATATAAAGATCAGGGAAAAAAGCATAATGTCTACTGCTCCTCAACAAATCTCACGACTTCTCTGCCATGTGCCAGTGCACTAAGGTTGAACAGTGTCAGTCCTGGGGCTTCAGTGGTGCCAGGTGACTGCTCTTGTGAGCAGACTCCTAGGTAACACATGGGAAAAATGTCACAGTGCTTCCTACTGTTGACTTAAGTGCGAAGTGGCTAGCTTCCTGCTTTGCAAGGATGCTTTTTTTCACCATGTCACTCTAATTCAAATGTGAAGATAGTATCAGCTGAGTACTGACTTTGGAGCCTATGTCACAGTAAAGATGATAATCACGAAAGCAAACATGTTATAACCAAACCCTGAGCATCTTAATGTTTCCCGGGATGTTATCCATCTCTATACAAGTTTCACTAACTTTTGAATAATACAAAACTAAAGAAAGGAGTCAGCTGTTACCTAGGACGAAATCTCTTGCATTCTTCTGACAGTAGAGTCTCTTTTCTCACATAAACCTCTCTCCACTCCTGAACTCAGCAATCCTTGACGCGGCTCTAACAGATCTAAGGGGAAGAAGAAGCATAGAAGAAACATGAACACTGCGCTGTAAGTTGTTCAGATTCTCTTCTTGACACTGAATAAATTATCCACATATCTTGCATCAAGATGTTGTACAAAAATTTGCATCTGGAGAACCCTTAAAAAGGCTCTTTCTGCTGGGCTGTGATGGTTTATGCCTTTAATTCCAGCAGAGGAAGAATGATCTCCAAGTTTGAGGACAACCTGGTCTACATTGTGATTGCCAGGACAGCCAGGGTACAGAGAGAAACCGTGTCTTCAAAAACAAAACAAGAAGAATAACAACAGCCCTTTTCTTTCTTTACATCATGTATGAGCGAACGATCTTAACCACTTCTAGGGAATGTTTCACTCACTACAAATGCATTTAAATTCAACTTGCCATTTTACTCATCTATGAGGTGGACTACCACACTTCAGTACTTTCTTCTTTCGGACCTAACATCTCTAGTCGAATCCCAAGCATTCCACCAATCCTGTAGCAAGGCTGACCTGAGAGGTTGGAACACTGTTTTTCCAACAGCGTGCTCTGTAAGACACTCTTCTATATCAACACGCGCTCCATGTGTCCATGTTTGGAGCAACAACAACAATACACACACACACACACACACACACACACACACACACACACACACACAAAGAAGCTGGCTTTGACCATCACTCACAGACTTCTCCAATTCAATTCGATGTATCCATTTTCCACAAGCTATTCTTGGAAAGCCTCTTAAGCTGCTTTGCGAAGTTCCTTAGGAATTCTAGCCAAACCCACCCTTTATAGCCTTAAATATTTATGTCAGAAAAAATATGTTTTAAGAGAGACTTGCAGTGGAGCATCTAATTTTGTAGCTCCAAAATCTTAGAACCTGTTATACTTACATAACCATTCAGAGCGATATGTTGATGCAAAGGAGCATCAAAGGTGTAGCTATGCAGAAACTTGAAGATATTAGGATGCCCAGGTTGTTTCCTAATCTAAAACCATACCTCGTAATCTGCTTGGTGTATCAAATGATCTCTTTGTGAGTTCTTGTAGTACAGAGATATGAGTTATGTGGCCTTTCCAAATGCTTCTTCTAAAGATAGATAGATAGATAGATAGATAGAGATAGATAGATAGATAGATGGATGGATGGATGGATGGATGGATGGATGGATGGATGGATGGACAGGTAGATGGATGGATGGATGGATGGATGGATGGATGGATGGATGGATGGATGGATGATATAAACATACACATATACATACATCCATATATACATACATACATACCATACATACCGTATATACATACATACATACATGCAACATACATACATTTGGGACTCTTAACAGCAAGTGATCAGAGACTCAGAAAAGGCATAACCAAAAGTCCTCTAGATGTGAGTGTACAGAACATCAGTACCTGTAATGGTACAGGTTTTCATTATAGACTCCATTATTTTTAATGTGGGTAATTTCTTGTTCTACAACAATCAAATTAATTACCTATAATGTACATAAATCCAAGAGCCTTTAATTGAATGAAATAAGCCAGGCCCATATTTTTGAAAACCATATCTCTTTGGTCACATTCTATAAACATCTAGGAAAGGTAAAATCAGCTCTAATAATATGCAGACGTATGTCTATACATGATTAACAGAGGTGCATCATGAGGGAACTTTTAGTAACAATAGACAAATGCTGTATCTTGATTAGGATACTGATTATAAAGACACAATCACTAAGCAAACTCATTGAATCGTAATTCAACATAAAATCTGGATATCTTGTAATTAATGTATACCTTGATTAAAACCCAAAAGTCTCATTTGTATTTTTAATTGCTAGAAAGACTGTGAGTCAGAGCTCTTTAAGTAGGAATATTTACTCTTTTCCTGGCCAGTAAAATAAATTCTTCATCCCTTCCAAATAAGGGACAATTATGAAAGAAACATAATCCACAACATGACACAGATAGTGTGTTCTAAGAACAGTAGGTGTTAGCAGAGAAATAGCCTTCTTCTTATGGATAATAGACAATTGAAATAGGCAAAAAACAAGAAAGAAATAATTAAGGCAGTTACTGAGATAAGATCCATGTTTAAAGGAAGACCACGATAAACCGATAAACCGGAGCAGCCCACTTTCTCACAAGCCAGGAGATAACCTGAGAAGACCCTGTTGTCAGTAGGTGAGAAGGTGCTGATGGAATATTCAGACCAATGTAAACACACCATGTTCCTACTGAACCAAGTCAGCACATTCCCACATTTACAGGATCAAAAAAAAGCAATTATTTTTAAACCCAAACTTGGTTCAATCATTGAGGCCATTTTTGCTGTTTTGGTGTTAGTTTCTTAAGCACAATTTAAGTCTTTTATAACCTCAAGCAGTTTATATACAGTTGTCCAGGAGGCCAAATTGGTGTTAAGTGACTTTCTTTCCTGTGAGCAAAGGCCTGCTGAGAAGACAGGTGCTGGCAATGTTGCTGCCAGTGAGGAAGACACAGCACTCTTAACCAACACACAATGCACACACTTCATAAGTCCAAGCTGGGACTGACAGCGTCTGACATATAAACTAGATTGAAAAACCGACTAATAGTCTAATAGTAAATACTACTTATTAGTCTAATAATTAAATAATAAGAATGACAAATGAGCTAATCTTACATCAACCTCTTCAGGTCAACACCATCTACTCCCCCACAACACTTTTAAATAATGCCCCTTTGTGAACAAAACCCTTTTGAAAGCAAATGAAAAATTCCTACAGCCAGCTAGGATTACAAATCCTCTCAGGTCCTTTTGGGTTTTGAACCAATTTACTTGAAATTCTTGCTAAGAGGGAGGGGTCATTTTAAAATTAAAGAGATGAAAGAATAGAATTATGTTAAAATTAAGTATGAACCATGTAATTAAATTACTAAATTCCCAATTCTGTAGGTAGTAGTCACACAATTTAATATCGAGAGGAAAAGAACCAACCTAAGGTTTGAAAGAATAATTGAAGAAAGAATAAACTAATAAAATGTCTAGTTTAAAAAGGTAAGAAAGGAAATTAAGGGGAGAGCTATTCCCTGATTCTCCCACTTCGATACAGTAAATGCCCAGCCTTTCATTTACACATGCTCTTACATAAATTAAATAAAAGCAAACTTCCGGTTTATTGTATTCAATCTGCTATTTTTCTTTGTCCATTATTATACATAAAATCAATATTTAAAACACGTTTAACCGTAATAAAAATAAAACAATAATTGAGAAACCAAAAAAAAAAGTCTAGTTTAAAAATTAGCTCTTGGTAAAAAGCTACCATTGAATAATAACAATAAAATTGAGTCAACTAACACCCTTATCATTGCCTTCTCTCTGGTCTCTGTTTGTCCAAACGCTGGTCAGAAAATGTAGGGTGTGTCTAACATTTTTTGGCAGGGTAGCTACTTGAAACTGCAAGAGAGGTGGCTCAGATGTTAAGAGCATATATTGCTTTTGCAGAGAACCACAGATCCATTCCCAGTACCACACTGTGGATCACCAAGTCTATAACTATCTATTGCCCTGGTTTTGTAGACATCACCCCAGTGTTAGCATAATATGAGCTTTTGCTTACAAACATGTGTGCATATAAACACATGGATCATAATAAATAAGTTAAAAAATATTTAAATGGCTGCTTGAATCCAAACCGCCAGAGATTCTAGAGAACTTGGAATGTAACAGTCAATGCATAGCCAGAGAAACTGGCTTGAAAGTGACAAAAGGTTATTTCTTTTCTCTTACTTGTTTGTGACAAGCTGAAAAAAATAATCTCATATAATTTTCACGTATTTAATATTTAAGAAAAGCATGTAATTTGAAAAATACTTTTAAAATAATTATACTACAGAATCAGATGTTGTAGTGCAAGGCTGTAGTTAAGGAACAGAGGAATTTGAGACAAGGTCAGCCTTAGCTAAAACATATATTCAAGGCCCGAGTGGGATGCAGGAAATGCTGTTTCAAATCAAAACAAATTTTGTATACAATGAAATAATTTATGATGAGAAGAGAGATAATTAATGATTTAATGCTTAACAGAATGCCTTTTTAGTATTTTCACTTATATTTGTTTTTCTCCCAATTTCTATTTCCCATACTCCTTGTATTGTTTCTAACAATAAGCTATTTATGTTTCCTGGTAATTCTTTGATACTTATATTGTCATATATATGACCATTTGGAAATACTTTAAAGAAATTACTGCGCTGAGATAAAATGTGAGCAACCTTGCAAACACAGACACTTATGGCTTCTCAATCTCAAGCCACATGATACATAATTATTGTAGACACATTTATAAGATTTCTTATGATTCTCACATGATCACAGATTCCTTCTCTGGTAAGTCCCAAAGACATCCCACCATGACCTTCAGTCTTCAGGACTAATATCCAATAATACAAGCCTTTCCCATGTGACCTTTGAGCAAATTTCAAGCAGGTCAAATGAGATGAACTCATTAAATATTAAAATCTGCATATAAGAACTCGAACATTTTGGAAACAGAAATAAAAGTCTTCGGAATTAGAGAAGGAGGGGTGGCCTTAGTTTTTCAGAGCTTCAGGATTTAGAGATGATATTCTTACATATAAATAGTAATAGACATTTCGAAGCCTCGAATTACTTCTGACCTGGTAGCATTTTTTTTATTGAAATTCCTGGGGGGCCATAACCCTTCTAAAATAACTCATAGCTGAGCCAATGAAGACAGAGATAAAAACAAATTCTAAGACATTTCAATGAAATTTTTCATGAGCTATATAACTCCTACTTACACAAGCCTATGAAGAATGTTGGTTGGGCCCTCAATTTTCTGGATGAAGTTAGAGTAACAAAGATATGTTTCATAAATATTAGCTGAGCAGAAAACTTGAGCTAATGTCATCTAATGTAGTTTTACACTGTTTTGATGTTCAGTTCCAGAATTCATTAAATACATGCCTGGTTTTATCCTGATTTGCATTTAATAATATTTCCCTTAATGTTGCCTATATAGCTGTATGAAGCAGAAGTTAGTCATCTATAAAATGTACACACAATATGGCAAGCTATGATTACTCTGTGCTTCCTATAAGAAAGTAGATTGAGAGAGAAGGGAATGAAAGAAAGACAAAAAGACAAGGATGGAAGGAAGGAATGAAGGAGGGAGGAAAGAAAGAAAGAAAGGAAAAAGGAAAAGAAGGAGGGAGAAAGGAAGAGATGGATGGTGGGAGAGAGG
Organism: Tokudaia tokunoshimensis; assembly: GCA_036184795.1. NCBI lineage: Eukaryota > Metazoa > Chordata > Mammalia > Rodentia > Muridae > Tokudaia > Tokudaia tokunoshimensis. The sequence continues at coordinate 41,859,207 of BTHU01000004.1, read as the reverse complement.
GAAAGAATTGTAGGAAGGAAACAAGCTCATAAAAGTATTGAAGCTTTGATTCCTTACTTAGGTGTGTGTCAGAGCAGTGGTCCTCTACCTTCTTAATGCTGTGATCCTTTAATACAGTTCCTCATGTTGAGGTGACCATAAAATTATTTTCGTTGCTACCTGATAACTGTAATTTGACTACTGTTATGAATCATAATGTAAATATCTGTATTTTACAATAGTCTTAGGTCATGCCCAAAGGGGTCACATGTTGAGAACCACTGCATTAGACAAACATTGTTCTCTGAATACCTTGTGGCACTTGTATTGGTTCTTAGAAGCTATCAGCTGTGTGAATGGTGTTCATATCTACAAGGATTACTCTTCCTTTAAGCTTAGATAGTATTGAATGTACTTCTGTAAACTTACAGGAAAATTCTGCACTGGGAGCTAAATTGAAGGGACTTCTTTTCAACAGGAACAGCTGCCATAGCTTCCAGAGGGATACAGAGGTCCTAGGCCCTAGGAGGGCTGCACATTCTTTTCAACCATATTGAAGTGCTCTGAAAAGACTTTGGAACAGAAGAATACTGGGCTTCTTACTGAAAAATGAGACAGAATCTAGTCCACACTACTGTCAAGTTGGACTGATGTAATCAACTTTACTATTTGTTGAATTATACATAAAAGGTATCAATTAAAGTGAAGTTTATCGCTCAAGAGGTAAAATCTCTCTTCTGGAAGGACAATTGGGTTTTGTTTTTTGTTTTTGTTTTTCTTTTGGTTTGTTTTGCCTCTCCCACTTTAGATATGTAAACCTGAATTTACATATATATTTAGATATTTGGACTGACTTCAACATCTTTTTTTCTTTGATGATATTAAGCCATAGTTTTAATTCTGCTTTTTTTTTTCTGGAGGTGGGAGGTTGACATGACCTTAATTGAAACAGAATTATATCACTTTCCTCTTATGAGTCTCTCTTAAGTAACGTGCCTTGAGCCCCTTCCATTCTCAAGTTGAAAGTCAATCTTTCTGTTATTTTAATTGTTGGAAAAATATATGCATGCATGAATACATATAATACTTACTGAATTCAAATTTATTGCTTATTGTGCAGACATTTCTCTTTCCTCTCCCCATTTTATTTATCAACAGGATGCCATGTAAGCTAGGATGCTATGAGTGGTCAATGACTCTGATCCTCCCACCTCTACAGTCCAGTTATTACAGGTGTGCATCACCATACCCGGCTCTCACGGAAACTCTTCTAATTCAACTTTATAAAATACACATCGCTTTTAGGTCCACATTGTTTTTCTAAAAAAATGCTTCATAATAATTTAGTGAAGTAAAAACTTATTATTTTAAAATATATGCTCCCATGAATCTGCTTTTTTTTCTTAAGTTTACTTTTTACATTTTATGTTTAAATTTCCTATAGTATTTAATGACAAACTACTGTGTGAATTCAGCATTTGTGTTTATAATCATTTTGACCCTAAGGAATATGTAAGGAATTAGAAATACCAAGGATCCACCAAGAGGGGCTGTATGAAACAGAATTGTAATGATACAGCATGTTGAGTTATAATTGTATCCCATGAAAGGTATGAACACAAGGTATTTATAGCTGACTTTATGTATTTAAAAATAATATTGTAATAGAGCTTACTTAACACTGGGGTTCAGTGAAAAAGGTTGAACTTGTTTTTTAATCCTAAATCCATTGGAAAAGTTTGAGAAGTATTATTAACAGTTTGCATTTATGAAAATTAAGTCTCTAAAATATAAAACTATCGTGTCCAAAACAGTAGAGTCACTTGACCCTCACTATAATTTTACTTATTATTGTTATTAGTATCCTCCTCCTCCTCCTCCTCATCATCATCATCATCATCATCATCATCATCATCATCAGGCCTTTATAAATAGCCCAGACCTGCCTGGAATTCTCTTCTCATCCCAACTAGCATAGAACTTGCTATGACTCTACTACTTCAGCCTCCAGAGTGCTGGCATTAAAATTTCTGTCACCATTCTCATCTCGTTATTATCTTTAATTCATGCTGTCTTTCCATAGATCATACATATGAGAATGAAGGGCGCTCAGAGTAGAAGTCATTATTCTGACAACCTAGCACTAATGGGGCTTTGAAAGCTCTCCTGTACAAGTGTAAGATACTATCCATCTCTTCAAGCTTCAGCACATCATTAATTTGAATTGGGGAACAGAGTCATGCTTTTAGAATATTTTATTAAAATACTAGAAGGGCAAATGCATTTATGCTGCAGCCTAATTTATAAGCAAAACAAAACAATAGCAGAAGTATCTCTTGGAAATGTTAGTTAAGAACATTTGTTCTTTTGTGTACTATCCACTTAAAAGAGTTGGTTGTAGATTTTAATCTTAAAATCTTATCTATTGAGAAGATTCTGTAGGGTATGTGTGCCATGGATTACTTGCTTTTGCGGTAGAGAAAGAAATACCAAACACATGGCTAACTTCTCTTTTTTTTTTAATATTTTATTTTATTTTATTTTTTAATTTACATTCCAAATCATTTCCCCTTTCATGGCTAACTTCTAACAGACAGAATACGTGAAGATGATGATTGCAGGTTTGCCTAACAATTGCTTAGACGAGACTCTTCAGCAAGACAATATCCTTCAAGTCAGAAAAGAATTCTTAGAAAATATTCTCAGCATTCAGTGGAGGAGAGAACTATCCATCATTCCTTCTTACCTCTCACAAGTGCTTGGCTCAGAGCAGCAGACACATAAGCAAAAGTTGGGTATTCTATGAATAACCTGATTGGATTCAGACAGCAAGCTTATGTTGAAAGATTTTGAAAAAGCAAGCTCACTGATACTGGGTGGAGCTTTATAATAGGAAAAGCATTCCTGCCTTCACTGGGTTTTAACCAGGGAATATTATTCAAGCTAGAGCACAGATACACATGCGTAGCACATTTGATATTTTGTTTTTAATTTTAGTATATTGAAACGGATGAACAGATGAATAGGTACAGCTCTCATTTTATTCCACTTTAGATTTTGCTATGCATTGGAGTATTTCAAGGTGAAAACAAGGCCTCTATTTTCTGTTTCTTTTACTTCAAATTATCTCCCATATTTAAGTAGCAAAGAGTAATTCCTTCATGCTTCATGGTAAGGCTGAGTCAGAAAAAAGAAAAACAAACAAACAAACCTAAAGAACCAGGTCTGGGGCTCTGAGTAATCAATTTGATCTGTGTAAATCATCAGTGTAGATAACAGTCTTTCAAACCATATCTTGAATGGAATGAACCTCCTGCTACAGAAAAAACAAAACAAACAAACAAACAAAAACACTCCCAAGAGGCCTAATCTCAGAGCACTTGGAACAAGGGTTTAGTTAACAAAGAAAGTAGAAAAGGTAAGTGTGCAGAGCAGTTTCCCTGAAGAATGGAGGAAAGAGAAGTAGAAAAATGTGAACAGAAACCAAAAGGATGCAGACAAGAGGAGTGGCCTTGTGCTAGGAATCTTCTTTGGAGTTTAAACTCTCATCAGGGACTTGGAGGACAGACACTTCCACAACTACTCAACGACTTCACCAAGGACACAGCCTTTGCCTACTCCTACACTTGAGAGGAAAAGGAAAACAAAATAACATTGTGGCTTACCTTTGTCAAACTTCACAACCATAGAGATAGAATAATTATCAAAGTTGTCTAGAGAAGGACAAAGATGGGTTCTTCTAGCCAGGTGTTCTGTGTCTCCCAAGGGTTAGAGGGAACAGAGTTTCCCATGACCAGTTGCTGGGGAACAAAGACTAGCTATGAATAGAGGATCAGTAAACTCCAGTTTAATGAGTTGATTCCTAAGTTGAACACAGTAGCAGGCTAACCAGTCTCAGTGGGGGAGGACATAGTGGTAACTCACTAAAACTAAAGGATTCACAGAAGCTCAGCAAAGCACACTTGCCAGGACCTGAATCTGTGCTTTTCTTACACTTCCGTTTTTGTCATAAACTCTCTTGAACAAAGGCTGATACATATAAAATCTATATTCTCCAAAAAAAATGTATTTTCACATTTAAATAAAGAATGAACAAGAGAAGAAAATATTCTGTACTACTTGATCACCAACATTTAATATAATAATTAACATAAAATATCTGGTATTTCTGAATAAGTAACTAAAGAAAGAATATTGGTGGCTAGGTTATATCATCTTAACAACAACAAAGTAGCTAATAATAATAGCTAATAAAAGCTAATATTATTGAATACTTTGTGGGTAACAGTCATTTTCCTGTATTGAATATTTTATTCTTACTTATTGATAGTGTAGGTATGAATACCATTATTTTTAGCTTGGAATATGGGTTAAAGGAGCTTTGTGATTTCCTTAAGGGTCTGAAGTTATTAAACAGAATATCTGATACTAAACTGTTTACATTTTATAATATGTAGATTCTGAATATCAATTTAGAAAGTTGTGTTTGAAGTGTGAAGTGAAGAAACTCTGGGGACTTGGATGAACACTATCACTGATTTGTGTTTGTCTATTATCGTCTTTATTTTCATTCCCTCACTTGGCTTCCTAGAAGAATAAATCTGGAAGGAAGCTGTTAGATTAGAAGGTCCAATCAGCTCTTTGACAACTGGAAAAACAGACTGATTCAGAGACACAGAGCAAACCACTATCTCATTGTTTAGGTGGGGAAAGAAAATTCCTTCATGTTCTCCTTTTTATAGTCAGAGGGTTTTTTTTCTTGATATCTTTGTTCACTTTAGTAATAATTAAATCATTAAATGTCCTTCAGGAATATGAAGACTGGAGACTAGAAGTCAGGTTGACTTTATAACTGGTAAAAAAAAAAAACTCTGTTTGTGGACATATACCTATACTATACATGTAATACAAAACAATTGCAAATCTTACTGTCAGTCTTGAAGAAATTGTTTAGGATAAAAATATTATTTTACCTTTCATGCTTGTTAGAGTATTTTTCCCTGGCTCTAAAATCATCTCAAAAGAGAAATATCTGTTGAGAATATGTCCCCATCCAGTTGCCTATAGGCAATTCTGTGGGGCATTTTCTGGAATAATGATTGCTGAGGGACAGCCCAGGCCTGAGTTCAGTACCACTTTTGGGCAGCTTGCCCTGTGGGGTTAGAAAGCAGGCTTAGTGCAAAGAGATAAGGATGGGTCAATTTGCATTCTTCTGCATGTTGACCTCCAGCTGAGCCAGCACCATTTGTTGAAAAGGCTATCTTTTTTCCACTGGATGGTTTTAGCTCCTTTGTCAAAGATCAAGTGACCATAGGAGTGTGGATTCATTTCTGGGTCTTCAATTCTGTTCCATTGATCTACATGTCTGTTGCTGTACCAATACCATGCAGTTTTTAACACTATTGCTCTGTAGTACAGCTTGAGGTCCGGGATACTGATTCCCCCAGAGGTTCTTTTACTCTTGAGAATAGTTTTAGCTATTCTGGGTTTTCTGTTATTCCAGATGAATTTTTGAATTGCTCTTTCTAACTCTAAGCTCAATTCTAAGTGGATCAAAGATCTCCACATAAAACCAGACACACTGAAACTAATAGAAGGGAAACTAGGGAAGAACCTTGAACATATGGGCACAGGGGAGAATTTCCTGAACAGAACTCCAATAGCATATACTCTAAGATCAAGAATAGACAAATGGGACCTCATTAAATTACAAAGTTTTTGCAAGGCAAAAGACACCGTCAAAAAGACAAAGCGGCAACCAACTAACTGGGAAATGATCTTTACCAACCTTACATCCGACAGAGGGCTAATATCCAAGATATACAAAGAACTCAAGAAGTTAAACTCCAGAGAGGCAAGTAACCCTATTAAAAAATGGGGTACAGAGCTACACAAAGAGTTCTCACCTGAAGAATATCTAATGGCTGAGAAGCACCTAAAGAGATGTTCATCATCCTTAGTCATTAGGGAAATGCAAATCAAAACAACCCTGAGATTCCATCTCACACCAGTCAGGATGGCTAAGATCAAAAATACAGGAGACAGCAGTTGTTGGCGAGGATGTGGAGAAAGAGGAACACTCCTCCACTGCTGGTGGAATTGCAGGCTGGTACAACCACTCTGGAAAGCAGTCTGGCGGCTCCTCAGAAAACTGGGCATGACACTTCCGGAGGATCCGGCTATACCACTCCTGGGCATATACCCAGAGACTTTACCTGCATACAATAAGGACACATGCTCCACTATATTCATAGCAGCCTTATTTATAATAGCCAGAAGCTGGAAAGAACCCAGATGTCCCTCAATGGAGGAATGGATTCAGAAGATGTGGTATATTTACACAATGGAATACTACTCTGCAATTAAAAACAATGAATTCACGAAATTCCTAGGCAAATGGTCAGATCTTGAAAATATCATCCTTAGTGAGGTAACCCAATCACAAAAGAACACACATGGTATGCAGTCACTGATAAGGGGATATTAACCCAGAATCTCGGAATACCCTAGACACAATCCGCATATCAATAGATTTCTAAGAAGATGGAAGGAGAGACCCCTGGTCCTGGAAAGACTGGATGTAGGGGAACGCCAGGACAGAGTAATGAGAGGGGGTTGAACGGAGAAAAGAGGGAGGGAAGGGGGCTTATGGGACTTTCGGGGAGGGAGGAAACGGGAAAGGGGAAGTGATTTGGAATGTAAATTAAAAAAATAAAATAAAATAAAAAAAAAAAAAAGAAAGCAGGCTTAGCTCCCCATGAGGAGCAAGCCAGTAAGCAGCATTTCTCTGGGAGCTCTGTTTCCTTCCTGCCTCCAGGTTTCATTCTTTGTTTCTTGTCTTTTTTTTCCTTGTCTTGACTTTTCCTTGTGATGAACTGCAACCTGCAAATAAACCTTGCCAAATAAACTATTTCTGCCTAAGTTGCTTTGTTCATGGGTATCTCAGCAAATCCTCCAAGTATCTCATGGGGAAGTAGATTTTCACGATCTGTTTTGTACACAATCTATATAATCTATTTTCTAGTTTTGTGATAACTTGCACAGTACCCAAGGGATAATAAAACATAAACACTGTTTAAAATAAGAGAGACTTATTAAAGGCCACTCACATATTGGTAGCTGTTCAATGGTAGCTGTTCAAAATGTGCTTGGTTGTGTTCTATTATCCAACCTGAAATGACAGGAGTGAGCAAACCAATGGACTCAAACCTGATGAGTCAATGGAATGTGTTTGAGGAGAAATAGTATCTTTAAAATGTCAAATAGTTGCTACAACTGCCCATTCTTTAAAACTATTAGACACCATGCCACATTGACAAATGACTCTAATAGTTTCTGTGCTGTGGTCATCACAGCAGAATTGGTAATGCATTCTTATTCTGTTAGACAGGCACTTCTGGTGACATTATGTGCACATAAAATGGTCTAGTAACTTATGACTGGCATAAAACAAAGGCAATATATTCCAGACTTAGGGAAAATGTTTCTTTCTAACTCACTTTCACATTATTAGAGCTTCTATGGTATCACCCTTCAAGTCGTTCACCTAATCCTGCCAATTCACTCTTAGGTTTCTTAAACTTAAAATTCAGTTATTGGTGTGAAAAAAAAAATCCCAGATGCCACTCCTTCCTGAATATCTAGTTGGACTTGTCACTTGACTTTGGGTTTGATTTTAACAACTGCAACATTTACTTCTTCCATTTTAACAGTCTGGAAATCCAAGATGATTGTATGGCAGATTTAGTGTCTGGTAAAGGTTTCTGATTTATAGGCAGCATGTTCTTGTTATAACATCACACGGCCACCATGTCCTTTAAGTCACTTACAATTTATACCCTCCTTATCCTTTGCCCAAAGGTTAAACTGTCAAGATCCTTCTTATGAAGAAGGATTTAAGTCATTCCAAAATGCAAAAATACACAAGCTTCTAAGTGGGAGAACTCTCAAACAAACAAAAAGGACTTGACAATGTCTTAGCTTTTACCCAACAAAAAGACTTGACAGTGCCTTAGCTTTTACCCAACAACAACAAAAGACATGACAATGTCTTATGTTTTACCCTTACTTTGAGGGAAGTATTTGGAAACTTTGATGACTCTGAAAGCTTGAATAATTAATGAAGATATTGACACCATCAAGCAGTTTGAAAGCAATTAGGCAGTCTGTTCTTCTCAACATCTACAGATAAAATTATTTACAGAACTACAGTATGTCTATAAAGAAGTCATTTGGAATCTAGACAATGTTTGTTTGTTTTTCAATTTCTTTCACTTGTGGTGGTCCCCAGTATTCCTGGTTTCTTTACTCTGTTTAATTTTCTTGGATTTAATGTTGTCTTGTACATGATGAAATGAATTACTTAAGTTTGTTAAAAAAAATATTAAGACGTACATAACCACAGTGAGAAGTATAGATAATGGAAGGTTCAACTTTTATTTATAAAGGGATGCTATATTTTTCAAAGGGGAAGTATCATAGCCTCTTGAAGCATTCTATTATGATATACTGTAGAGAACCTTATTGGGGTGCCATGCCACCTGGCAGGAACTTGACATGACCAAGGTGAAGTTCCTCTCCCAGCCTTTGAGCAGAAACTCCTGTGTTAGCCATAATCCCCTCCACCTAGGATGGAGCACTCAGACCAAGGTGAAGCCCATTGTTCTTCAAGAACCTGCAGTTTCCTGAGAAACACTAGCCACCTGTACAGCAACTGAACCAGTTCTCTGGAGAAGATTCCAGCCTTTGGAGGAAGGGTTTTCCTCTGCCTATATACTTGGAGTCCTCCATTAAACTTTGAGACCTTGAACAGCTGTCTTGGTCTCCATTTCTTTTCGCTGACTTCCCATACATCCCCAGCTTCCCTTCCAGGTAACCCATTCGATGTAACTGCAGGCAGTTACAATATACCCCCTAAAAAGAAAACCCCTGACTATAAGCTTATGAGGCTTGGTTTGTATTGTTCAATAGCAAGAATTTCAGAAATGATTGCAGTTGGAAGTCCCCAAGCTGAAATGTCACTTAAAGTCACAAGCTAGTGGATACTACATGAGATTTTCTTGAATTTCAAACTGTAAAAGTAATAAATTCCCACAACAGTCTTCAGTACTTTTTAGTTGTCTGAATTTAGCTAAGACTAATGGAAATAAAATGTGTAGAGTGGTTTCTTTGAATTTTATGCACTGTTAAAAGGACACAGGACAATTGCCTCAAAGATGAGTATTGTTCAGTCCTCTTATCATCACAAGTTATTCTGGATTTAAACATACCTCTTCCAATTCATATATTTAAATATTAATACAAAACTATAGAGTGTGCCGGTTATGTGGTTAGGCTTCCAACCCAGCATTACTTGTATTTGAGTGAGAATGAGTGATGTGGACTCATATATACACACAACTGGAAGGAATACCACACAGGAAAAAAAATGAAAGAAACAAGTAGGATATATAGGAGCTTCCAATCTGCTCCACACAGTTGCTGAGAAGCACTAGGAGCCAGGGGAGAGGGTTCCCATAATTACCATGGACTCTCCTTCACATCCCTAAGAAGAAAATTGCCTGGCCTTTTATGACTTGTGCTTTTACTCACATGGTAGAACAGTGTATTTCCATCATTTGACACACTAAGATTTTGATACTTTATTATCTGATTCCTTGTGAAGAAATCTCATTGGTTTATAGGGATACACAAAATCTGATTCAATACTTACAGTGCACAGCAGGCATATTAAGTGGTTATTATGATGTGATAAAAAATTTAATCATCTGGTCATTACAACTGAATTGCCAACTCAATTGTGCTTTGTAGAATCATTTTAGAATCACCTTGATGTGGTAGCTCAGAGAGCAAACTAGACTTTGAGTAATTTTTATTTTAAAACTTGGATGAAAGTCATATTGGATTTTAGTAGTGTATCAAACGTTGACAATGGGAACTTGTAACTTCAAGAGCTAAGTATTATTGACAACTTTCTTAGCTTGTTCCACAGATTCTACATCAGAGATAAGTGAAAGCATAGAAACATGATTTACTAGGACTGAATCTCATGAAACAGTGGGATTGCTATATTTTAAGCAGAAAGACATTGATGTGTGTCAAATGTCAGATTAACAAAGAAAGAGCCACTTTAAGTAATAGGTCCAGATACGAGCCCTCTACTAGCTACTGCTATAACTCTAACCCTGGTATAAAAGTGACAGTATAGTTCAGTTACAACGCAACTAGTCTCACACAGCTGGACAAATGTTAATAATGATAACACTATTTATAGACCAGAATTTTGAAACAAATTAATGATGAAAGAAAAGGCAGATGAAATTGGAAAAATGTATTAAAAATGTTGTACATGGTTCAATTCAGATTTTGTGTTAGCAATTTCTATGTCTATAAATAGTCTTTGTCAATGAGAGATCAAATCACTTAGGTGGTGAACTTGATAATTTTATGCAAAAACATCAAAATAATATTGTGATTATGAATTCATTGGCAGATTAGATGTTTTTTATTGTCCAATGGAGTAATGCATGGGCTCTTGTACTGACATCTGCATTTCATAGTGACAAATATTTATCCCTCATTGCAATGGACAATATCAAGCTTCTAAAAGTCAAATCTAGTTAGGTCCATGTCCTGAACTTATGCCTCTGTGATTCTGGTAAACCACTTTCTGTCCTAAGGAAGGGTGCATTTGACTTTCTATCTCCTGTATGGCTCAGTGGCAGGACGTCAACCAAGGGATGATGATATTTATTTATTACTTTATATTACTTCAGGATGGTTAAATTCTTAAAGCCATAAATGTGACACGTATCTAACGTCTTGATTTTAGGTTACTCAAATCTTCATCCTAAATGATCCTGAGACAGCTCTTCGAGACCCAGGACACACAGTCTGTTTCTTAGTTCTACTGTCATTACTAACGAGAAAATGATCAGTTAAAGGTTCATTGCCTGAGAAGGAAGTGGCAAAAAGGAACTAAGTCCATCACCTACAGATATTCAGAGCCACTCTGTGGGGATAAGATGCATCCATAGTTTTGAAGACACACTGTCAGAAAACCCAGAAAAAAAAAATAAACCTTATATTCCATCTCACACCAGTCAGGATGGCTAAGATCAAAAACACAGGAGACAGCAGTTGTTGGCGAGGATGTGGAGAAAGAGGAACACTCCTCCACTGCTGGTGGAATTGCAGGCTGGTACAACCACTCTGGAAAGCAGTCTGGCGGCTCCTCAGAAAACTGGGCATGACACTTCCGGAGGATCCGGCTATACCACTCCTGGGCATATACCCAGAGACTTTACCTGCATGCAATAAGGACACATGCTCCACTATATTCATAGCAGCCTTATTTATAATAGCCAGAAGCTGGAAAGAACCCAGATGTCCCTCAATGGAGGAATGGATTCAGAAGATGTGGTATATTTACACAATGGAATACTACTCTGCAATTAAAAACAATGAATTCACGAAATTCCTAGGCAAATGGTCAGAACTTGAAAATATCATCCTTAGTGAGGTAACCCAATCACAAAAGATCACACATGGTATGAAGTCACTGATAAGGGGATATTGACCCAGAATCTCAGAATACCCTAGACACAATCAGCATATCAATAGATTTCTAAAAAGATGGAAGGAGAGACCCCTGGTCCTGGAAAGACTGGATGTAGGGGAACGCCAGGACAGAGTAATGAGAGGGGGTTGAACGGAGAAAAGAGGGAGGGAAGGGGGCTTATGGGACTTTCGGGGAGGGAGGAAACGGGAAAGGGGAAGTGATTTGGAATGTAAATTAAAAAAATAAATAAAAAAAAAATAAACCTAATCTGATACCTCTCACCATTGATTGATTTCCCCATGATTCTTATAATATCAATCTTATAGTGATATATAAACTCACTCTTTTCAGAGTATACTCCCTCAGAGTATGAGATCGGACGAATCAGAGACTCTTCCTTCTCAATGTCTAGTCCATTGACAAGCACATGTCACCAGCTAATATGTAAAGGAGAGGAGCATATTCACTGTGTATTTCCAAGGTATCTATTTCCCTTGATTACAAAAAAATCAACATGAATATTGGGGATTTGGCACTCTAGTTTACATAAAGACACATATAATAATTGTTCAATAAATACATCTAGTTGAAACAATTCACCAATTTGTACTTGAGCATCATAAGCTTCAAGTATGTATGAAGGTCCTATGCAGATGCCACTGTATATTTCTCAATAATAATGTGCACACTACAGACTTTTGCTGATTTGTTATAAAACCTACATACCAAATTCAAACTAAACTAGCATTACACAGCTTTAATGTTCCAAGTGGGAAAAGGATGCAATATTCTTTGACTTTTCCACGAAACATGGGAAGGTCATTGAGGGTGACCCCCCAAGTTTATGACAGTTTATCATAAAGAATTTCAAAGCAATGAAAATCCTGGCATCACATAGATACATGCCATTTTCCACCATGTCTCACTTCACATTTGACAGATCTGCTGCTCTCATATTGCCAAATAAAGAGCACTTCCCTTTTAAAAAAAAAAATGAAGAGCAGGGAAGACTCCAGCAAGCAGAGGGAGGAATGAGCCAGAGGCTCTGTGGGAGGAAGACAAAGGAGACCAGGGCCCAACACAGTGCAGGAAGGGACAGAGGTAAGGTTTCTGGGGTCTTTTCAACTATAATCAGTGATTTAAGCTTCACCCTGAAGTTTAATGGAGTCACCCAAGATTCAACAGGGTATAAATCACAAGTACAGACATTCTATATACTCAATGGATAATACCTAAGATGAGGTCAGACTTATGGCAAACATTAGGTTTGGCTCATGGACTGAAAGTATGCTGGAGGAGACTGGCATGCCTTAGAAAGCACAGTAAACCTGAAATGGCACTCTTTGGCACAAGGATTGTTACAAATGCTTACTAAAATTCCTCCACACACACTTGTATTCAAATCTTTCCAAACACACATATCACTGTGGCAGAACTGAGTAACGCCCCCCATCCCAAATGTTTATGTATGAATTCTAACTGGAAGTCCCATAACAACATCTTATCAGCAACAACATGTAGACGGTGATTGCTTAATTTGTATATCCCTGGAAAACCTACATCCAGATGTATGGGAATAGCCTAGACATAAGTACTAATTATATTTAGGATCAACACACTAAAATTACCTAGTTAGCATATAGTCATTCATGAAAATGAAGTGACTACAAAACCATTAGAGAGCCAGTAGCATAGAGGAAATTCCTTACTACACATTTAAGAAGCCTGAGTTTACATAGCCTACCAGCATATTCTTTTCATACAGTGGTTCATAATATTATCATGTCTTTGTATAATCTGTCCAACTTCCAGAACTCTGAGTACCGAACCTAGGTACTATCCACATAGCTGGCAAGCATGAAAGAAAGGCCATGAATAATTCTATAGGCTGGTGGGCCTTGTAATTTTAAAGCACTGTGAAATTTTCATTGAAGCAATGCATGTGTGAAGTATATATTGATAGTAAAGCTAATGTTAGGTGTAGTGACTAAGGTAGTAGGAAGCTTTTGATAATATGGGATAATTCTCTAAGTCATGCAAAGGTCTGCCCTGACCCATTTCCATGAACAACCTTGAAGTTGGTTCACTGTAGGCGTTAGGAGTCCTGTAGCTTTCACAGCAATCTACCCCAATTCCCTATCAGCTGGGTTTTCCCCAAGCTCATTAGTTTTGACACAGGCTGCCAAAATCTTAGTTTCTACATCTGCTCTTTTAAACCTTCAACTCCAAAATCTATTTTTTTTTCATTTTCAGCGGGAATAATTGAGAGGACTAGGTTGGGCATATAGATTTTTCTTTCTTCTAGTTAACTTTGAAGGATAAAATATGCCAATCATAACAGGGTGACTAGTGTATAAGACTGAATCTTCCCCGAGTGTCCTTTCTACATATACAGTAAAATGAATCAAATGCCAACTTTTATTTGCACATAGCACAGATATTTAATATGTGTTAATTAGCTTGCCAGTCTTGTTTAGAAATAACAGTTCCCAATGGCTTTTTCAAGAACCAAGCATGAAGAAGAAAGGGTTGCCTCGTTTTGTTTACCCTGGATGCCGCTTATCTATTTTTAGCAGATTCTTTTTCACTTTTTTCTCCTTGGACAGGATCAAGGAGCTAGAAGCATATTGCAGTGAAGCTCTCCCATCAGCCCACTCTTCTTCCCAATTGCACAGGGATAACGAAATACCAAGCTGCCAAAAGCCATGGAGCCTTTTTCCTACAGAGAGTAATGTGACTCCTAAGGACAGCACCTCTGAGCGCCCCCACTACAATAGTGGTGTGAAAGTAATCCAGCCACATGGAAAAGTAGGCATCTGTTACGATTTTAATTTTTCCCTTTCTCAAGGTTTTTCAAAGTTCTTAAAATAAAAGCAATGAGCCTCCAGAAAGTACTATATATCACAAAGTAAAAGCTGAAAGTGGTAGAAATAGCAATGTTGAAAAGACTACAAGAGAGATTGGATAGGTCATGTTTCTGTGCAGTAGGTCAAGGGTGGGATGTGGAGATTGTGGAGTGGGGCCATTCGTAAACTGTAAAAATTGGTTTCAGTCACTCTGGTATGTCTCAACTGCCATTCAGACATCAACATTAAAAACAACAATATCTTAAAATCTATCATCCTTGTTAAAGCAGCCTCATTGCTCCTATTAAAATACTATGTAAATGCCAAGTCTTTATCTAGCCCAGTGTATTACATTAATTCACACACACACACACACACACACACACACACACACACACACAAACCACACTTAAGTTATGATGGTAAACCTAAAATATATTATGTGATTAAAGACATGGAAAACCGAACATACTAAAAATGACTATTGGTATTCAACTTTAATTGTTAAAATTCAGAAAATGAGGTAACAAATTGCAGGGTTTTATGAAATTATCGTAAAGCGAAGAAAAAAATAAAAACAAAAACAAGAACAAAAACAAAAACAAAAAACCAGGATTATAGTGTCTATCTGGACCTTTAAACGTTGTTGAATATTTTTCTTTTGAAACACAGCAGGAATCTAGTACACAGACATGGAACTTCAACTGGTTACATGCATGCTGAGTCCCATTTTTCTCTACTATATTTCTGCTAATCCAGAAAAACGTCACTATATTCACTGTTACAGGTCATCCTCAGTTATGATACCAGTAATTATGGGTTAGTTACAAAAGACTCAGGCCCCAGAACAAGACACATTTTTGCTATTTCCCTTGGTAAACACAGGGAGATAAGAGAAAAGAAATGATTGACATGCTCAAATAACATTAATGCCATTTATTACTATAAATGAAAAAGAAAATCAGTTCTTTCTGATGGTGTGTCACTGGATATATCAAATATATAACAGTGTGGTACTCATAATCTGGAGGAGTTGGCCAACACAAAACAAACTCCATGTTTTTTAGACTTTCTGGGATTTTTTTTTTTTGCTACTGCTTTGTTATTATTTATTTTGATGATTTTTATTTTTCTGTTTTTGTTGAGTTTTCCTTTGGGGGATAAAGATAGAGAAGAGTCGAGGGCAAATCTTGGAAGAATTAAAGAAGAAAAAATATATATATACATATATGTATATATATTTACATATATGTATATGTATTCACATATGTATATATATATGTATATGTACATGTATATATGTAAAAATTTATATATGTATATATGCATATATACATATATATGTAAAATATATACATATATGTATATATGTAAGTTTTTTCACATTATACATATGTATACATATATTATATAAATAATATATATTATATATGCCTGAAATATATAATATATAATATACATATATGTATATAATGTGAAAAAAACATTTTAAAATAAAAGGTGAAATTCTAAAAAAAAATAATAATCAGTAGGTGGGACAAGATTATTCAGCAGTCAAGAGCAATGGCTGTTCTTCCAGAGAACAGAGTTCAATTGACAGCACCTATGTGGTGGCTCACAACTGTCTATAACTCTAGATCCACAGGATCTAATTCTCTCTTCTTTCTCTGCACATACTATGTGTCACATGCTGCACAGACATACATGTGTAAATAAACAGTAAGACAGAAAACAGACAAAACGAGTGATTGAAAATGAGTACATCTGGAACATCTAGGAGATAAAAGAATATGTAAAAGTCTCTCATTTCAAACCCCATCAAATAATCTGAGAGGATTTTCCATTCATGAAGAAACAGAATACTTAGCAAATTTGCATAGTTTTTTGAAAAATAAAAGTGTCACTTGAAAGATAATAGACTTGTCTAACCTTCTGTGAATTTAATGACCCCACACACATTAGATTGTGTGATGATTTTCCAAAAATATGAATAAAATGAAACTGCAATGTACTTTTACTTTTCTAGGTCCGGTGATTCTTTCTCAGGATAGGAGTATGTCTTCAATGTCCCTCAACTTCTTACAGGTGCTATCTTTTAACTTTAATTCTCCATAATAAATTTTAGTTAGATAGTATATTCAGTACTATCCTAATGACTTAACAAGCATTTGGTAAAAACATATGATGCAATTTGCACACAACTAGTGCTAGAGTATCCACTAGTTTGCTGACTAATATATATGTCCGATACAAATGGAAAAGACCATTTTGTCATTAAACCTTAATATTAAAAAAATCATAGTTAAAATTGTATCTGTTTCTACAAGACACAATGTGTTATATAAGTGGACACTAAATCTTTATCAAAATATTCTGAATGCTTTATATACCTTTCGATATCACATGAAGGTGGATATTCTTCTTATATCACAAATGAGAAGCTGACCCATATGTAAATGTGAGTATATAAAACCCCGACATTGTTAGCTTACAAGTGAGAGGAAGGTGCTGAAGACTTTATTTTTCCATAGACTGGCTCTAGATTCTAAAATGTTATGTACTCATAATATGCAATTTCAGAAATAATTAGTTAGCTATGATATATCTCTGCCTTCAAGAGTTCTCTCAGATTAGAATGAACATTTCAAGCTATCACAAGAAGCGTGGAGTCACAACAGACCTAACTTCTCTCTTTCTTCCAGTCATTTCCTGATTCCTAATGGCTAGATGAATTATTTTTAAATATTATACAACAAAGTCTCTCTTTTTTTTCACATATCTATCTGCTGCAGTAGAAATTTGTTCATTTTTATTTCTATTGTAATTCACAAATGCACACATGCCAGTGTGCACCCATAGAACAGCTTACAAAATCTAAGTTATTATTGATGGGCAGCTGGATTGTTTCTGAACATTTTAGTTGTGATTAAATAATGCTGACAGAAGTTGCATAGCTTTCTAACCCTGCAAGAAACATTCACACTATGTGGCTTAAAAACAAATCAGTACAAGTTCTTGAGGCATAAAAAGGGCACTGGATCCAATAAGAACTGTCATTTGGTCTGTCTCACCTTTCTGGACTTTTATCCCTTGCTGGGCCCCCATGATTCCTTATGCTTGGGAATACAACAATTATGATGTGTTCTCCTATCTGGTGTGTGTGTGTGTGTGTGTGTGTATGTATATGTGTGCATGTGTATGGCCTCCTGTATGCATGATCATGTATGTATGAATGTGTATATATATGTGCATTAGTGTATATGTATGTGTGTGTGAATGTGTATGTGTTCATTTGTGAGTGTGAGTATATGTATAGGTGTGCAAATGCATGTATGTATATGTGTGTGCATGCGTGTATATGTGAAAGTGTGAGTGTATTTGTGTGCATGTGTATATATGTATTATGTGTGTGCCCATGTGTTTGTATGTGTGAGCATGTGTATATGTGAATAGGTATGTTTGTGTACACATGTATGGGTGTGTTTTGTGTCAGTATACATTTGTGTTTGGCTTTTGTGTGCATGTATATGCATGTGTGCATGAATGTCTATATGTATATGTGATTGTATTATAATGTGTGTATGTTCATATGTATATGGGTGCATATGTGAATGTCTAGTATGTATGTGTATGTTTGAGCATGTGTGTTTAAGTGTGTGCATGAATGTGTATAGGTGTATATGTTTGGGTGCATGTATATGTGTATGCATATATGAGAGTGTATGTGTGTGTGAATACATGTGTGTAGGTATACTTGTGTGTGCCTGTTTATATATATATATATACATATATATGTATATATGTGTATGTATTTGTGTATGTATATATATATGTGCATGCATGTAGGTATGCATGTGTATTGTGTGTTCATACGTGTATATATGTTTATGTATTTATATATGATATATTTGTCTGTGCACACATGTTCATGTGCAAATCTGTGTATGCTGTGTGTATATTTGTGTGATTGTATGCTTCTGTGCATGTGCATATGCATGTGGGTGTTTATATGCATGTGTGTATACATGTGTGTGTAAATGTATCTGCATGTGTACATTAATGAATATGTATTTGTGCATGTGTATATGTGCCTATGTTTATTTATCATTTCACACCTGACGAGCATGCCAGTCTTACTGGATCACACTTATGGCATAATTTTAGCTTTTTGTCTATAAAATATTCCACTTCTGAATAAGACTTCATTACAGAATATAGTCTAAAAGGTCATACTGTGGAAACATTATTCAACCAATACAAGAACAGAAATTTCTTAAGTACCTTTTGCATGGATGGTGGCAATCTTTTCAAATAATAATCCACCATAGCATCATGCTTATTCATCAGTCAATATTCACTTCAAAAACTTTGTTATAGACAATTTATGTACAACCAAATTGTCCTTTTTCTAATTCTTTGCCATTTGTTCTTTTTTTATTTTAGTAACTGGTAGGGCCTCGAGTAGAATGTTCGACAGAGGACATACAATGCTACTCTTGTCTTACTCTTTAACCATAGAGAGATTTTTGAAAATAAACAAACAACTAAAAACCTCAAATGTCTGTCCAGTGATTGTTTTGTGGATATTGCTTTTGTTGTTTTGGTTTTATGTTTTCAGGGACCAGGGAGTATAGTGTTATGCAGAGATAAAAAGGACACTAGAATAAGAAGATTAAATCATTGTGGGGATGGAAGAAAAGCAGGATAAAATGAAGTACGACAAATCTAAGGGCCTTTGAAACCTACTACTGTAGAAGCTTCATAAAATGTATACATATATATTGATAGCATTTAAATATTATTACCATCCAGTTGGATAGACAGTGTCCCAACAAGTCAACATAAGCTACCAGATATAATCACATTATCAGGATGGGTTATCTCTTTGACCGATTGGCCAAAAGGGGTCCCACTGAACTCCCGTCAAACATTACAGACTATCGCCAATGCTACTGGTTAACCATAACAATTGGAAGGTAAGACCTATTGCTGAAGATACCATATACTTAAATCATTGAACATGGAGAAACCAAGCAGGTACTCAATTAGAAGGCTCACTGCTAC
The DNA here is from genome assembly GCA_036184795.1 of Tokudaia tokunoshimensis. Taxonomy (NCBI): domain Eukaryota; kingdom Metazoa; phylum Chordata; class Mammalia; order Rodentia; family Muridae; genus Tokudaia; species Tokudaia tokunoshimensis. Next base: position 41,839,758 of record BTHU01000004.1, on the reverse strand, counting down.
TGATGAATGGACTCAGTAATAGAAAGTACTGTGCATACTACCAGACTAGAAAAGCAATCCTCAGTCTCACCCAGCTTCAAAAATGTGTGGTCTGCAAAATATATCCACTGGGAAAATAGTGGCACAAATATTATGGAGAATCAACCATGTTTGGATTGGATTTAAGGTCCACTCTGTGGGTCCACAACACATAGCTGACACTATTAGAAAGGCCAAAAACCTGAGACTAGTTTTGAATAACTTACAACTAAGCACAGCGTCATACATTTTGTCAGATTAGAAAAACCCAAGAGCTGTTTTAGTTTGTTTTTTTTTAAAGATGAAAATCGTAAATGTGAATAAACTCACTTTTCTCTATTTATTTATTTAGAGAAAAACTCGTTTGTTAAATTTTGTCAAGTAATGGTAACTTTGGGGTCCTGCAACATTAGGATAAGCCAATTGGATCAATGTAGCTAACTTTATTTAATATTGCACTGAATTTGGCTTAGAATATTTTAGGTAAGAAGTTTTTTTCCATTTACATTCTGGGAAGAAACCTTAGCAGCTATCTTTTTATAAAATGTCTCTGCCAAATTCTGATTAGCTTTGATTTAAAATACATTTTTTTGCAGCCCGTTCTCAAAACTAATCTGTCTTGAGAAACTGATGATCATAGGTTCAGATCATATTCTGTAGCTATAAGATGCGTGCAATATAGTCACAGTCTTTTGACAGTATAAGTCAGAAAGCTACAGAATATCCTGGAAATCGGTATTGCTCCAGAATAATTTCCATTTCACAGTACACAGCAGCACATGAATTGAATAGAGAGCCACAAACTCGGCACTACCTGCCCCTTTCCACTCCTGAACACTACATTATAATTTTCCTGAGTGATGGACAACAACAAACATATAGACTGCATTATATTGGTTGGCTTAGTGTCTACGTTCATCTTGACTATGAGTTCCATGAAGCGGGTCTGTAGTTTATATACAGTGTCTCACATGTATCTTAGACATTCCATGTGCATGTTGCTGTGTGCATGTGTATTAACACCATTTTAATGAATGCATACATATATTAATCTCATTAATATACTCGAGTCTATTTATCAATCTAAGGCATTGATTTCATACAGTGTATGCTGAGTTGATTTGATAACTTATTTTTCCCCACATGTAAAACAAAATGTACATTTTGACAAAGTGAAAAAAATGGCATTTTAAGTTAAAAGCCAACTAAATAATTCCCTTATCATCTTTCCGGCAGCCTCTTGCCCCTATCCTTACAGAAACCATAACCCTGCCAGCCATTTGTCATCATGTCAGTAGGCTGACAGACAGGGAAGAAACAAAATTATCACAGGCCAAAAGATTATGAGTAGGGACTTTGAAAACAGAGAAGAATAACAAAAACATGTATGGCAGCCTGGTTTGCTTGATTGCTTTTGTTTGGGAATTTCAACATATAATCAGAACCCTTAGTTTCTGTTCTTCTAGGAGTCAGTTGACATAGTAAAGTAGCCAAGACTACACTATTAACCCAGATATACTTGGATTTCTGTAAACATCGTTTCACATTTTCTCAACATGTCAAAGATAGTTATGGATAAGTCAGTTAAAGATCCCCAGTAATGATGATATCCTGGGTGGGACAGGCCCATGTTCTGTCCTTACTGAGCATGCTCCATGATCTTCCCTTTAACTATGTTCATCTCCAGAATGTGAAAGTTTGCTATCCCTGATCACCAGTTAAGGAAACTGTGAATGTGTCTTCTTGTATCCAAAAGTCACAGAACAGTAGCATCATTCTTTACAAAATGAAGACTAAGGAATACACCTATCTTACTGAGATGAAATCAACAGCTTTTCTTTCTTCTTATATTCTTTTTTTCTGACCAGCTACCGTATGATATTCATAGATAGCATGCAGATAATATATGCTGAGGATCTTTGTATTTAAAAACAAATACCTAGTTCCTTTGCTGTCTTATTTCTCTCTTTAAAAATCTATGCACTGAAATAGATAGAGTTGGAGTCTAGAGTAGGGTCCGTCTTCTGAAGATGGCACAGCCCAGTCTGATGGGGAGCAATGCATTTGCTTGCCCTGAAGCAAGACTCATGGCTGAATGAAAAGCAGCAGAGAATTTCTGCAGGCAATGCCACTGCAGTCTTCCTTCACAAAGGTCGCTATGAAAGATGGCCTTGGAGATGGAAAGAAATAACCTCATTGAACAGAGGGGAAAAAAAAATCCAGTCACGTCTTTAGGAAATTGGCCACCTTCCCTTTAGAGAAATGGAGTTATGGTTTATTACTTGGTACCATCACATTTTACAGTTTTATCTCAATTACTGGGTAATGTTCGAAATAAATATAAACAATTCCTATCTGAGCGTCAGCGTTCTTTATGAAATACACATGAACATATGCATTTGCTGTAGACTGAATGTGGCTTTAAACTCACAAGCTGAAACGTCACCAGGGTGACAGGATAAAAAAGGTCTGGCCACTTTTCTTTTTTGTTTTACAAATATTTTTATAAGATAGAGTCTTCAGAAGGTGATTAATGTATGAGGGTGGTGCTCATCTAAATAGGAGCAATGGGCTGGCATCAAAAGCTGTTCCTCCTGCTTACCTTCTGCCATTCTGCCCTGTGAGGATGAAGTGGGAAGGTATTAACTACGGAGCATTTACAAAGTAGACGCTGAACCTGCTCAACCCGCCTGGCCCCTGAAAGGTGAGAAATCAGGTTTGTTTTGTTTATAAACTGTCAATTCCAGGATGCTTTTGCTATCCCAGCAGGAGCATAAGAAGATAATATCCTTGGTCAATTTATGAGCATTTTAAAGCAGTATCTAAAATACACTCGTATAAATTCAAATGGCTGGTTTATGTCTTTCCTAAAACCTCTCCTTTATTGGTTTTAAGTTTCCTTTGTGCCCACTTGCCTCTTTGTGTCTGGGGATTGCATCCTGTCAGATGCTAGGCAGGCACTCCACCATTGAGCTACACTCTCATAACCCCCTCAAACAACCTCTTTTGTTCATTATGTTTTTTTTTCTTTTGGCAAGTTGCCTAGTACCATCTAAGTTGCCTAGGCTATCCTTCTAGTTCTTCTGCAGCTGGGGTTGTCTTTGAGCTTCCCGTCCTCCTGGCTCAGCCTTTCAGAAAGCTGCCATGACAGGTGTGTGACACCTGGACCACCATACACTTTCCTCTGTGCTACAGGGAGAAAAAAGTTTCATACAAAGGATTGAAATAGAACAGTTAGCACCTACCTCTGAAACAGTTTGTAGGACACGTTTTGTAGAAAAGCAATGTATATTCACTTGCTTATTTATTTAGTAGTAGAAGCTTGTCTTTCCAGAGCTAGGGAGATGCTTAGAACCTCGTGAGTTATTTATGATTATGTCAACTCATGAAGAATTGAGTAGAATGGACCACAATGCCAATACAAATCTGAAAAGTTTTCTTGTGATCAATTGTGCTGTGAATTATACATGAATGAAAAGTGCATTCTTGCATTTACATATAACACTGTCTCCTCTCCCTGTTACCCTCTCCCTCCCATATCTATTAGATTCTTTGTTTACATAGACACTCTGCATTCTCATCGTTGTCTGCTATGAAAGTAGGTCATCAGAAATTTTAGGCAAATGAAAGTCATTCAACTAAAAACCAGAAACCAAAGTTCTACATGTTAACATACGTGACTTTGACCCACTGGTTATTGCCATAACTGCAGGTCACTTTGCTGTGCTTTACATATAAGGCATCTGACCCTATGACCAGGTAAGGGACGCTTACTACCAACATTCAAAGTATACACTTTTTTTCCTAGAAATATGTTGGATTCGGCTCTTTCTTTCTTAATTATACTATGGTAGAAAAGTTCTGTGGATAAATAATAACTGATGCAAAAACTAGAAATTTTGATATTTTACACAGGGGAAAAAAATCCTTAATTTCAACTGCTATCAAGTTGCATTTTTTTTCTAAAAAGTTTAATGACTATTTCATAAAAATCAAAATTTTGTGTTGTTCAAATCTTCAGAAGGGAAAAAAACAGCAATTTCCATCCTGTCGAATTCTTCTAGCATTATTCCTATCCCCTCAAAAACTCAGGAAGGAATGCCAAAGAAGTTGCAAGAACGTTAAGAATCAGGAGATGCAGAAAATGACTTGAAATGTCATCTTTTGGGAATAAGGCAACCATTGCAATCACTAACACACTGCAGCCGCAGACACAGCCACTGGGTCTGCATAAGAATGGGGACATCTATAGTCAGGGATGGATCTGGGAGGGGAACAAGGACCCCAGCCCCCACTACTGAACAGACACAAGGGATTCGGAGAGAGGGAATATGTCTTCAGTTATATGCCCACTGGGGACCCCAGTGATGCTGCATAGGTTAGACCCAACTTAAAAGTAATACAAGTGGCCCTGGATCAACTCTGTATGTACCATAAAAACAATCATGTAGGAAGGCAGGCTTTGGGTAGGAGCGACAGGGAGATAGAGGAGGGAAAAGGGAAGGGATCAAAGCACAAATATTGCCTGTGCTTACAGTAAAGGTGCAAAGAATTGCCAACTGTCTGTTGCCATGTCACCTTCTAAAATGCTCAAATCTAATGTCTGCATTATGCAGAGCATGCCTTCATATCTTCTCTTACATTTGGTCTTATAGTTGGCATTTCCATGCATTTCCTTGGTGACTTTTACAGTATTTTCAAAATTTTAAATTCCATTTTCACATTGTCTTTTGAGCATTGAAATAATCCATCAGTCATGATCTTGGCTAACAGACGGTTGAAGCATGCTGCATATCTGGAGGTCAGATGGTAGAGTGAATGATTTTGAGTCTAGACTCTAGAGTCAAACTTTCTATGTGACAATCATTTGCTCAGTGCTTAGTTATTAGTAAATAAGCTATTCATATATTATTAATAGTATCAGTGTGAAATAACTGCAGACATGCACAGAATTTTGGCACTTTGATCAAACTTAAAAAGGCGTTGCACACTGTTCATTCCAAGTAGTGAGAGGAGTGATGAGATTTACAGAGAAAGTATGAGTTCTGCCCTAAATAATATCAAAATGGAACTTGGAAAACATGATGGTGTGAGAACATTGCCACTTTAATTTGCCACAAAGAAAACAAGTAGAAGAAAAATAAGAAAAGTAAATAAAGTCAGGCAAGGCTTTAGGAAGCATTTTGCAAAGCAGAATGGGATTTAAGTTGTGCTCTTGAGGAAGGCTTCTGATACATTCCAGGAGATTAAGGGAAAATTAAATTTCATTCAGAATAAACTCTCATTTGATTTATAATTAACATGCAAAAATCTCTCTGAAGACATGTAGCACTGAATAAATGCATGTGGTGCTTACCCACTCATAATTTGGAATTTAATGTACCAATTAAAGTGCTCTCATCGATAGCCTTTATATGCAGGTTTTGAGATACTTTGTAGATAAAAAAACTATTGGTATCATTTTTAAGCTACAGAAACTACTGTAGTGAATTATAGAAAGCTTTATATGAGAAGAAATTAGATGAATGAATTCTTAGTATGATGGAAGTGAATTCAACAACAGATGCTGACCTCCTTATAATTATTCATATTCCTGCTTCCTCACTGATGCTAATGATGGTAAGTAACTTATACAATGTTTGAACACCAGGAACTTTTCAACACTCTGTCCCTTTCAGGGGCCCCATTCAATTCACTAGGTTTTGAGACACTAGTACCTTGTTTACTAGTCAAAGATAGATGGAGTTGGTGCTTTCAAGGCAGAAAATGATTTAATTATGTAAAAGCCAAGTGACAGAAAATCAGATTATACTCTTTTAATAGACAATCTCATGCATTCCTGAGAAATGACAAGGGTCCTAAATTATTTTATTACACTTGTTCCTTTAGCTCATGAAGTTTGAGTTAGCAGTAAGGAGCACAGGGAATGTCCTAAACCAGTGACTTTCCAATTTTATGGTGCAGGCCAATAATTTGTCTTAGCTACCCCAAACCAGTTCTTGACAGCAGGTGCTAAATTCTCAGCCATGCTGTGAGAGACTCATTAATGATAGTCCATTTTGAACACCAAATTAATCAATTTTAAAATAAATGAATTGCTTTAAAAACAGGCAACTAAAACATTATATTTTTAATTATTTACAATTTTATAAATGCCTTTAAAGTGATTTGCATTGTTATGGCTTTACCTTTATAGTTGAAATATGACATAATGGTGAGTGTCTTGTATATATATAGCACAATTTATTTTTATAAAAGGATATACTAAGATCTTGACATCTACACTATGCTGGGTTATTTACTCAATGGAAACTGAAACACTCTCTAATATAGAAAACTTAACTCCTAGATAGAGTTGTTAAACATTTATTTTGCAACCTGGTAAAATATATAAATCACTTAAGTAATAATGAAAAGTATGAGGAGCTATAAGTTTCATTATTGAAGTAAAACATCCATAAGGGAATTTCTAAGTATGCAAACAAAAGAATGCCTTGCATGTGAATGCAAGACAATGGAAACTAGGCTGATAAACCCAAAAGTAAAGAACACTGGAAACAGAAGTGAGCAGAGCCTAAGATCCCTGTAGATGGGCATCACGTAGGCAACATATGCATTTTAGAACTCACAGAAGAAGACAAGAGGGAGGAAGGGCACAGTAAAATACTTGAAGTAACAATCGCTAAAAACTTTGCAAATTCGGAAAAGGATGTGACTATATCTGGGTAGTCAGGAATGCAGAGAAACTCACAGGGATCCCTATTGTTTAACCTAATACTCCATGCAAAAGGTAAAAATAGAGTAGCGAACAGAGCAGTAGAGTCACAGCCCACCACAGAGCATCACCAGCAACCTCCGCATCAGTTATCTCATCAGAATTTTGGAAACTAGAATGCAGTCAGCAGATATGCCAAGGAGCTAAGATAAAAACAAATAAAACGTATGTCAGAGATCCTGTAGCCAGCCAAACTGTCCTACAAAAATGAGGGAGAACAGATAAACAAGAGTCTTGGGACAGATCTGAAATATAAGAAGTGTTCAGGGGGAATTCTGTAGTAGAAAATAAATGGAGACTAGATAGATTGTAGTTTGAAGCAACATTTATAATGTTAAGGTGCCAATAAAAGAATATGCACAGGACTGTGGCCACGGCTCAGTTGGTAGATGAGTTGGTGAACAAACTGGAGAACATCAGTGCCCACTGGATATCCTGGGTATAGCAGTGTGCACCTGTGATCTATGTGTTGTAGAAGTAAAGATAGATCCATTCCTGGAGTGCATTGGTGAGCTAACACAGTTACAGGTTTAGAGAAAGATAGCATCTCAAAGGATAAGATGGAACTGGGTCCTGACTATCAACAGGAGGAAAAATGGAATCAAGGTCCACACAAACAAAGGAAAATTATGCCTGGACCAGGAAGCCTAGGCAAGTAAAGTCCTGAAACCTTAAAAGAATCTACTTCCACCTCTTTACTAGATCAGCAAAATCCCTCACTACATTCTAAATCTTCTCTCACACACAGACAAGTGTAATTACCACCCAGCATCAAGGAAGCTCGCCTTTACCGCAGAGACCATCCCAGAATCCCACAACTGAAGGGGAAATGGCAAGCTGGAGCTTCCACCTTAAAAAGTCAGTGCTTAAATGGGAGTACAAGGGACCTCTCCTTAAAAAGAAATTAGGAGAAAGAATAAAAACAGCAGTTTGGTATATACAATCTCTGAAAGACTCAGCTGGAATCTAAACCCACAAAGGATGAGAAAGGATGCGGAGGGAATTCCTAGCAAACACTAACAAAAAGACAGCAGAGGTAACCACACTAGCCCAGGGAATCCAAGGGACTTAAAAGAAGCAATACACAAGGTCAACTGAGAAACTTAGCTGCATTCAACCCACACACAGAAATGGAAAGTCCATGACGAAAATTGAGAATATAATATCATTCACAATAGCACCACAGGAACAAAACGCTTATAAATTAACAGAAAACATAAGACTCATGGAATGAAAACTTCACGATAGAGAATGAATATAACAAAAGCACATCTCAAGTTCACAGATTTTGTTTTCTTTTTGGTGAAGAAGTTAAAACTATTCACAGTGGGTGCTATTGTTAGCTTACAGGCAATTCTACTAGGCTCCTCCCAGGCACCTAGCAATGGCTTATATCATCTCCTGCTTCTACCAGGTGCTTCAGCTTTGGGCTGCATATAAAAGGACTGTGTCCCACTCTCTCTCCCTCTCCATGACCCCAGCTGGTCCCTCTCGTCCCCTTCCTGTCCTTCTCTGTGCCATCACAGCTCTGCTCTCATCTGTCTGCCTGTCTACATGTCTACTCCTCTGCCACTACCCTCTCTCCAAGTCCTTACTCCCCCCGCATCCTCCCATATAAACCTCCTTTATACCAGATCTGCCTCAGAGCATAAATATTCAGGTGATACCTTGGCATGGGCCTGGCAGGTACCCCCTTGCCACATTATATATCATAACAAATATTCACTAGAACTAGAAAGAGAGAGGCATTATCTCTTCCTGCTGTCTTCAGATCCGGATGTAGAACTCTCAACTACCATGTCTGCCTACGTGCCCCTATGCCAGCTGCCATGAGTATAATGCACAAAACCTCTGAAACTGCTAGGAAAGCCCAATTAAGTGCTTTCTTTTGTAAGAGTTGCCATGGTCATGGTTTCTCTTCACAGCAATAGAACACCAACTAAGACACGGATTACAGACACAAATGTCAGACTAAAAACTTCCCTGGTAGAAATATTACAACAATTTCACATGGAAATTCTGAGTTTCTTTGTGTTGTTTGTATTTGAGACAGGATCTCATATATCCCATAAATAACATTAGACTTTCTAAGTAGCCAATGATGACCTTCCTGTCTTTATCTCTTAAGGATCAAGATTATAGTAATATATAACCATGCTCAGTTTACATAATGTAGGGATCTATATCCAGTCTTTTGTCTAGAGTAGGCAAGCACCCTACCAACTAAGCTATTTCTGTAGTTATGAGTACTGAGATTTGTTTTAAATGATATCAAAGGCATGTTTTACAAAATTAAAAAAAATCAACAAATTAAATTAATTTTCCCTTTCCTCTCTTCCTCCCGAACTTTTAGCATTTACCTCCAATACCCAACTCTGTCCCACCTGGTATCTAACACATAGTTGTTTGGCATAGGGTCTCCATAAATGGTCTCCTGAAACTTACTCTGTAGTCTAGGCAGCTTTGGAGGTTGTGATTAATCCTACATCAATCTCCCATGGACTGGAATTATATACATGAAAAAAATCACTGGAAGACCTGCTCTTTCTCAAGGGAAACAGGAGGAATGGTTATGAGGCAAAGCAGTTGTAGCAGGAGGACTGGGAAGAGTTGAGGGAGGGGAGCTGTGGTCAGAATATATGTTACTAGAGAAGAATAAAACAAACGAACAAACGAACGTAAGAGAAACCAACAAAACAAATCCTATGCACAATAGTCCTAGCATTAAATATAAGGAAACAAGGTCAGTCATGGTGACAATAATCATGACTCATACCTCAGACAATGGATTAATATCCTAACTATACAAAATAGTTCTTAAAACTCAAGAACAAAAGTTAATACCTTACTCAAATTAGTTAACTAGTTAGCTAGTTGATTAGTTAAACCATGTGTAGCACTTTGAAAAAGTGCTGAGAAAGCACAATGTGAAAATTACTCAGAAAATTACTTAGTTACTGGACAGATGCAAATCAAAAATTCATAAGATACCACTCGGAATCATTAGAATAAGAACCATTTAAAAAACACAAACTCACACGTGCTGATAAAGGAGTAGAGACTCCGGATTCCTTGTGAATTTCTGATGGGACTATTAAACGATATAACTACTGTGTTAAATAATGTGGAAGTGTTTTAGATAAGTAAAAATAGCGTTAACCTCAAACCTAATAATTACACTCATGGATATACATTCGAGAATTAAAAATAAAATATCGCATGGAAGTACTTGTAGACCTGTGCTCATAGTAGCATTATTCTGAGTAGTTAAACCATGGAATTCATGTGTCCACAGCTAGGTAGACATGTGATATATGATACATACAATGGATCAATGTTATGACTAAGGGAGGTCTTCACAATGAACACTTAAACATTGCCAGTTATCTCTCCAAATGGCTTATCCTCTAACTTTGGTGATATTGATCACTGAAGGTACATGACTTTAATAGACACAATAGTCATTTCAGAAAATGTGATTTCCCATCACCAAAGTTTGGAACATTGCAGATATCTTTCCAATTGCAATGCCTAATAGCATTAAAGGTGATGAGCTTGTCAGTCCTTCTAGAGTTTATCTTGCTTTCAACAACTCAATAAGGAATAGCTTAAATCTTTGAGAAAATGCTTTTTTACTATCTCAGGTTTCCCTTCATTTGTAGGCTTAACTACTTACTCTTTCATCACACAGTCTATCATCTGTCTGTCTGTCTGTCTGTTTGTCTGTCAACTATGTATTATCTATCATCTATTTAACATAATCTATCCTCTGTCTGTCATATCTATCTATCTATCATCTATCACTTATCTGTCATCTCCCTATCATCTATGTCTATCATCTCTTTCTATCTTTATCTATCTATCTATCTATCTATCTATCTATCTATCTATCTATCTATCTATCTATCTTTATGTCTGTCTGTCTCTAGCATCTGTTTGTCTATCTACCTACCCATCCAACCCATCTCATTCATTCATTTACTATCTGAGGCTGTGCTTTATCTTTTCAGTTCCTGTTTTATTTTGAAGTATAAATTTAGTTTAAAATATTTGTATTTTTCAATTTTCCATTCATATATATTCGCTGGGGATTGTATTGTGTTATATAAGAAAATTTTCAACTTAATATGGTTATATATACTTTTTATTTCTTTATAATAAAGAATGATTCTCAATTCAGAAACATACCTTCCCATGATAGATTTATTTTCATTTTTGTTCAAATCAGAATGTGTGTCATATAAGTTTTCTTATGTCCATTCTACCCTATTGAAGGACCATTTTTCCTGTACAATAGATCTTTTGCAAAAAATTTGTGATTGTATATGTTCATTAGACCTCATTTTAATGGAATGTGGCATTCTATACTACATAATTCTATACCTATGCAAAACCTATACTGGGAAATCTCTGTATGCTTATATGTTTAAATACTCTGAATGTAATTATATATTATACTTGTATCTACAAGTACATAAATATTTGTTTCGAAACATATAGCTACTAACTAATACTTTTTTATTTAGGAGGGGGAATTTTGCCTCAAGATGATGGAACAATGACATTTTTTGCTTTATTCCAATCCTTGAAAACAAAATTAAATTCTGTCACATATTTGCAACAAAATACTACTATGTTCATTTTCCAAATCGACTAAAACTTGGACTCAAATCTATGAAAATGATTAAAAAGCAACTTGGATCTGGTTATTTTTCAGAGAAGCAAATGGTATCTTGCGAGGAGCATGGTACGATCATACCAAATGTTCTCCATCTAGAAATATCCTGTGACCTAGAAGAAGGGTAGCATGGCACATGTGGAATCTCTTCAGTCAGCTTTAATCTGGAGAAGCTGAGCTTGGGTCTGTGAATTTCCCAGCTGAAGCTGGCCAGTAAGCAAAAATGTAACCCGAGTGGACTGAAGCACGTTCTCTAGGAAGGAGTCCGTGGTCTCTGGCTAGTGAATGCACAATCTGCAAGACCCATGTATGCTCCCATATCTTTCTGGACCACGGCCTCTAATGCGGCAGGCATCCAATGCATGCATGTTACATCATTGTCTGTGGCACGGTAGACTCGTGGGTACAGGCTCAACTATGGGCTCTCTCATATGAGAGAGGTCTTGAATTGATGGCGGTCATTCCTTCTCAGAGATGCTCCACTTAGCAACTGAGAACAGATGGGAGTCTGGCCTTGTTACTACAGCATCCTGCTGTACATGTTATTACTTCTATCATTACTCACCTCTCTGATTATATTCTGTTTTCTAGAACAAGGACATCGCTAAAATAAGCTGATGAAATTTGCATAAAGCATAATCAGAACCACTCCTCTCCTGCTGTGTCACTGACATCTGAAACATTCATCCCTGGACTTCAGACATATTTATCCTACAATAGAGTTCCCTGGATTCCTATTCTATTTATCTTTGCTTTTGTGAAATGATAGGGTTAATGTTACTTTATCCAGGGCTAACAGGTAATGGAGAGAAAATATTTCAAAGGGACGAGAAGTTGTCCATTCTCTGTGTGTATGACAGCTTCTTCAGATCACTTTCACTATTGTTCATTTTACAGATTATGTCAAAACAATACACACACACACACACACACACGAACACACACACAGACACACAGTGAAGACTTCCCATTCTCTGTATGTCTGATAGCCGGCTCATGTACAGTTGTGTGTGTAGAAAACATGCAGTTATAAAATGGACATGGGTATAATTAAAATTCCTTAGTGTACAGAGGCACAAATCTTAGCTTTGAGAAAGTCTCGGAAGGGGCAAGATAAAATTCTAACCCTGGCAGATTGTAAATCGTCTGTAATTTGTATGCCAAACAAGGTGAAGCAAGAACTCATTTAAAGTCAAGGTAAATTACGACTGCTACTTTAAGTGATGTATCAGGCCTATCATCCTGACAGAGGAAAATTCAATTAGTCTGACAGGCCTGACAAAGAAATCCTGAATCCTGCCTCCTAGTTTTTACATGTTTTCAAAATGATCTCTTGGTAAAATTGCCACTGAGCTTATGATAGTAGAAGTTTACCTGGAAAAAAAAAGTTTTGAACAATCATATTGCCACTTAAAAAGGAAAATCACATGTTTACTTTGTACTTGTCTATCTTCACATTTAAGAAACTTTATAATAAATAAAGTGCTTTCAGATGAGTATTTACAAAGTTATACTATATACACATTTTCTGGCATCATAAAAACATGACATGCTATTTTCTCATCTTGAAACAAGGTATCTCCTATAAACATGTCAGCCTTGTGCTCAAATATTTTACTATGAGAGTAGAATATATAAATTCATATACTCATTTATTCATATTGAATATAAGATCTGAGAAATATAAAGACAGTAAGAAGATTCCAAACCTACAAGTAAAGCTGTTTTCTGGGGTGGGGGTGGGAGGGAATTTGACAGCAGGAGGTGCAACCAGAAATACTTGGTGTGTGTGTGTGTGTGTGTGTGTGTGTGTGTGTGTGTGTGTGTGCATAAACACCCTAAAACTTGAATTAAGAAGCAAAGGTAGAAGAGTATTGAAACATCAATTTTACATCTAGGGTTTAAAAAAAAAAAAGAAAAGAAACAACAACATTCCCACCCCCAAAATTCAAAAGCCGGGGGAAAATATTTAATGGAAACATTTTTATTAAAATGTTTATTAAGATGTTATTTAATGTATATTTAGGACTGTTTAATATTTTTGTATGAAATAATATTGAAATTACAGTTTCAAGAGAGAATCTAGTAACAGTGCATTTCCCATGCACACAACAGGAGCGTGAAAGAGCAGGGATAGAGCAACTGGAGAAGGCCATGAAGCAAGCTGTGTTTTCCTATGAGTGCACACACCACACTTCTGACTCCATATCCCTTGGGCAAGCCACTAACTTTGTCTGCGCTCTTTATGTAGATGGGTCTTCAGGAAAGAGAACGGGGTTATTAGACAGGAAGGGCATCTAGAATGCTCAGCATTATACATCTCAGTGCAGTTCAGTGGACCTCAATGTGGCAACACATGAGCCAAATGATTTTTAAACAAGCATTGGCTTCAATTAGTATGACTACAGAGCGAGTACCTCTGAATTCCCCCAAGGAAAGGCCTAAGTGGGAATTGTCTAGATGTGACTCTAATGGCACATAGGTAAGAAAACCAGCACCATAATAAACTCACAAGTTGCCTTACACACTGGCCTCTTATCTGTTTGGTTGTGGTGTGTTTGGTTGTGGTGTGTTGTTTCTATATGAACTGGTCAAGTTGCACATAAATGACTACCATGAAGAGTACATGTTTTTTAATCAGAAACACTGGCCTCTCTGGGAAGTTTAAGACATGCAGATTCAGGGTAGATCCATGAATTTACAGTTGGCAGGAACAGAACACGTATAATAACATGACACTTATATTATTTAGTTCTTTTCACAAGGAAATACTCCATTTTATGTGTCTCAAGGTGTCAAATTTGTTCACGTATTTGACCAATGTTACAGTATACATTTCTTGGCATCACCTAACTGGAACATTATAAACCCTTAGGTTTGTAGCCAGCCAACATTATACTCCCTCATTAACAGGCCTTGTGACTGCTCCCGAGAGAAGCTGACAAGAACGGGGTGGTTTGGTCACAAAATATGAGACATTTTAAATTTAATTCTCTTCTCAATGGGGATGATCTAATTTAGCCACCAGGATAAAAGGGTGGCAATAAATGTTAGCTGCCGAAAAGGTGTAGAAAAATATTTTTCAGGAATTTAAAATATTATAGATATTTTAAATAATTAAAGCCTGACTACTTATGCAGCTTGTAAAGGCCCTACTTAAAATAAAATTGAAAAATACTGTGTTCATCCAAGACTGATCAGTCCACGATAGATCCTGAATAATGTGTGAATAAAGCGAGGAGGATTATTTTTAATAAAAAGATATTCACTTTCTATAAGCCATATCAAAATTGAAAAAATACTACAGATAAATCATTTTGTTGTTGTTCTTAACATTCTAAAGACTGCATGGCTAGAAGTATCTCTTAAGACAAGGGGCAAAGGAGTATAAAATCACCAAATATGTATTCATTCGATCCCACTTTAAGTGCCTATATGTTCCTTCTCTTTGTATAACAAGGGCATGAAAGATGCTTCATTTTGGTAAAAGAAGTTTAAGAAGAAAAAGCACCTGGTCACCAAAATTCAGGATCCTGATTCATCAATGCCTGGGGAACAAAGAGCTACCGCTGGAAGATGGTTTGAAGTAAAGCATGGCAGAGATGATTCTGCAAACATTATCACTTGAGAACAGATCAGTTGTTCTTGGGATGCTATGCTAGACCTTTTGCAACTGGACTTCCCACCTAAAATCACAACTTTAATATCTGCTTGCTTTAATGAACCACAAAAACGCAGATGTGAGGTAAGGCTACTGCTGCTAGTTGCTAGTGGTACCTAAGAAGACAATTCTCCTTAGATAGTGAAAGGCTGAAGGCATCTGACTAAGCACTTTGATATGCATTCAAGAAGGAGATATTTTGGCAGATATTCCACTTATATCTCTAGTCAAATTAAGAAATGTAATAAAGAGACATCACAGTTAGCCACCTGTCCTATACTGACCATTCAAAGCCTGGTGCTCAGACAAGTATATGCCAGAATTACAAGAACATCAATGTTTTCTGTGTCATTATTACAAGACACAGTACATTGTCCTAAAAGGACAATTTAAAAAACACAGGGAACCGAAACATACTCACTTTTCTCAACACTCACTGACATTTTAAAACACAGATGAATGCAAAAGTCAGCCCAGGCTAGTAATAGTTAACAAACAGACCAAAGATATAAAGTTTTGAAGAATATATTAGAGAAAAAACACATTTTTATTATAGAAGAATGTTATGGAGAATATCATATAAAATGTAAGAAGTCATTATGGTAGGAAAAAAGGACTGAACTTTCCCAGAAATAAAAGTTAGACAACTGGTGGGTCTATTTTTTTTTAACAAAAGGTTAGAAAAGTAATTGCTTGGCTCCCCAAATTACTCTAACACTTTCCTCTGATAATAATGAGAAAATGAAAATTCTTCTTTAAGAAAATCGTCTTTCCCACAGACTCTTCCTGTGGGTGCTGAGTTTGAACAGAAATGAAAGCATCCCTGGGGAGACCGGATCTCCCATGCACTTTGACATTCAGCTATTCATGCAGGAAATAGTAGAATCCTCTTGGCCAAATGTGCCCAGTACAGTGTGTGAGCCAAGGATCTTGTCCTCAGAGTCTGAAATAATTGACCCTGAGTGTCCTTAGACATAAATAAACCCAATCTAGCATCTACTAAGACCATTCTACACACTATCCTTTAAAATGGCAACTGGAAATCGTGCTTAATTAGAATTCTCAAAAATTAAACAGAGTAATTACTTACAAAAGCTCACAAAGGAGGATTAAATAGAATAAAGGTCATGTATCCTGAGAAAAATATAGATCAAAGAAAGCAATGAAAAAACTCTTTCAGAACACAAGGAAAAGAGACCTATAAAAGAGAAGCCGAGATGTGAAGTGTCAATTTAATAGTCCTAAAATCAAGCAAGGAGACCATGCTGAGAGGAAATAACAGCTAATAAGGGGACTAAGCAAAGAAAAATAGAGAACAATAGTGAAAAAAAGAAAGAAAGAAAGCAAAAATATATGTGCAGCTAAGCTTCATCAGAAACTGATTCAAACCTCAACCTTGTTAAATAAAAAATGGAATTAATTAGAATTCATATTTGTGTGGTGTGAGAATTTGAACTGATGACTGCCAAAATACAGATGAAAGGGACACATTTCAAGGATTCCAGAACACGTGTATTTACCTGGATAAAACTGTGTCCAAAGGAGCTATGAAGTATCGTGCTTTTATTACAGAAGGTCCCATGAAAGGAATAATGTTAAATATTGGTAATTATCCTACAGTGTTGTAGGGTCAGTACCAAAGTTGTAAAAAAACACTAAAAAAATCTGAATTGGAAATAAAGAGTAGAAAAGGATATATATATATATATATATATATATATATATATATATATATTATACATGCTATATATTATATATATACTTATAAAGGGTATATGTACATATGAATTATGCGTGCTGTATATAGACTTAATCTGTATTAATATTTATATTATATACTTATATATATTAATTGAGTATTTTATATATATATATATACTTAATATTTTCAATAACAGCAAGTGTGAATACTAGATATTCAAGCTTTGCAAGGTGGAGAGAGAAATAACGAGAAGCCAAGAGCTGCTTGACATGGAAGTGCTAAGTCTGGCAAACTTTGTCGCTAAGTTGATTTAGTGATTTTTCGGGAGGACATCCTTTGCTTGAGGTCTTTCACTGAAGCTTTTTGAACTATCTCCCAGTTGGCTGTTGGTGGTGACTCTTCAACTTCCACTTCAGAGTTGAGGCTCTCACCAGGCTTATTCAAATTTCCTTTCAGTATTCCAGGAAAACTTCAAGTTGCACTCAGAAAAAAAAAAAAAAAAAACAACCAACCAAACAAACAAACAAAAAAACCCAAAACAGAACAGAACAGACAACAACAATAACGAAACCTAAGATCTCAATAAGATAACAGAACTCATGTTCCGTTTATGCTTAGAAAACATGCGTTTGTCAAAGCCATTGGAGGACAGGTACTCTAATTATAGTTTTGACTATCCTACCAGGGAACACTTCTGGCATGCATGCTGGACATAAGCCAAAGCTGTCTCTCAAGCTTCCAATGAAATTGTCATGTCTTCGATATTGTCTGTAGCAAACCTTGGTAAATACTCTTAAGGTTAAGGGAGGAGAGCCCAGTCCTCTATATGGGGATGTGTCACAGAAATACAACTTCTTAGAAAGAAGACCTCTCATGAATGTTCAGCTGCCTTCTGTCCTTTGTGTCTTTTTTGAAAACTGTTGCTGCATGAATACTACCCTGGTTTTTATACGTGAATAATAAAGACATACAATTTAAAACTGAATCGCCAGTGTTCTTCATCTTCAAATTGAAGCAGTTTCTAGATTTGAAGGGAAAACTTAGACCTGCCACCTCTAATAGTATGTTTTTCCACAGAAGCAGCATAGCTGAGGGCAACCCAAAAGGAAACATTCCACACATCTGCATATCATTTAAAAGGGTATCTTAGTGTACATAGGTCACTAACCTTTAAAAGGAGTGGTCAGGAATCAGACAAAATCCCCTTTTACATCTAAGCTCAAGATCAGAATGTGTAACCGATGCTCTCTGTAAGTTTGCATGTACAATTTATGGAAGCCCTGGGTATAGAAAGGAACCTACAACAGAGGAGCTCTTGATATCAACAGAGACATTTGACAAAGCCAATTTAGTGAAAACCTATTATCCTGCTGGAAAAGAGCTTCCTCCAAAGTGCCAGAAGAAGTGGACAAAGCCGCGTCCATTTCCAAAGTGGACACAACCATACCACAGTTGCACACGTACCTCAGAATAGCATAGATGATGGAGATTTCATTTGCAGAAAACAGTATGAAGCTAAAGTTTCAGCAAAATTTCAGAAAGAAAACTTGTAGCTCTCACTGGTATTTTCCCTATACAAACAATGATACCCAGTTAGAGTTGAGGCCAGTTATGATGTTGAGCTAGGACACTAATGATAACAGCAAAATGTAAGAATGTTAAAGCCACACTACATCTCATTTTAGAGTGGTATAAGTTTGACCTGTACATACATCACAAGACAAGAATGAATTCCAACGGCTAACCAGATAGTTGCTTGGATACCTGATTACATAGTTTACATTCAATGGAGAATGGAAGATAATAAATGTAAGACATAAATAAAATGCATTAATATATGATCCAGATGGGATCTGGGGAGATGGCTCAGTGGTTCTTCAGAGGATAACTCAGATTGCAGGACACTCAAGTTCAATTCCCAGCATTCATATCAAGATGCTTATAACCTACTGCTAATTCCAGTTCAGGGGTGTGTGCATGTGTGTGCTCACACACACACATACACACACACATACACTCACACACACACACGTCACAATCGTTAAAAATAAAAGGGAATTTAAATCAGTGTAAGAGGAGAGTTGGTATTGGCTTGCATTTAATAGCTAAATAGCTCATCCCAATAACCTTGAAGTAAGAGTAGAATCCTGAGAATCACAAGGGGACAGCTTTTGCACACATCAGAGCATGGGTGCAGGAAAATGCTTGTAAGAGTCCTGTGGTATGTTTACTCTTGGAAAGTGAACAGTGAGTAAGACTGAAGCCCTGTGAGAAAGGGCAGAATAGTGAAGTCAGAAGGGCAGTCCTCTGCTTGAGTGTCTAAGCTAAGCTGTTGCAGGTCTTGCAAACACCTGGATTTTATTTTGAGACCAACATTTTTCATAGAGAAGTGAATGACCTCTGATTCTGATCATGAAAACTCCAAGGCATATTAAGCCTGGCAAGAAATTATTAAAGGAGTCAGTCAGATGGGAGAAAAGGGACTCTGTTGATTTGGTTCATATGTGTATGTGTGCATGTGCATGTGTATACACGGAAATGTAGGTAGCGGTGAAGAAAGACAGAGACCGAGACAGGAGCAGCAATGCAGATTCAGAAGAGATTGCAGTTTGTTTTTCAAGTTCATATGAGACATTTATAAGACTAAAACACCTACTTGGAAATTAATTAAAACTCAATTAATTGTAAAAAAAATGGATGCAGGCATGAATCTTCCATTATAATGAAACTAAACTCGAAATTAATGATAACCCATGAACCAAAAACAACCCACAGAAACAAATATTTCAAGTTCCTTTATAAATTGAGATTATACCTAAACGGTTCTCATTAAATTGGCTCCAGTGTATCCAGCATTCTTATTTGTTCAGAAAAAGTCACACTGTAAAAGAGAGAAGCTGGAAAGTGTATAAGATACGTGTCTAAATGTGAGAACTCTAAAGGAGATGTCCCCGTCAAATCTCTCCCCTCTGAGCACATAGAACCCATGGAAGAGGAGGCAGAAGGAGCTGAGGAGGAAGCAGAGGGGATAATGGATACCAGGAGAACAAAGACCTCTAAACCACCTGGGCAAAACTCCTAAGAACCCACTAAACCTGAAGCAGCATGCACGGGGTCTGCACAGGTCTGCACTGGATCCAAAGCAGATATATTATAGCATCCTACTAGGAAACAACTGGGTCTCTGGTTCTTGTGTCTTCTCCTGGGGCTCTTTAATTTTCTTGTTGGTTTATTTAATCCAACTTCGGTATGATGGTTTCATCTTATCTTACTGTATTTCATTTTGTCACATTTTGTTGTTATCTCTTAGAAGCCTATTCTTTTCTAAGGAGAGGCAGAAAGTGAGTGGACCTGAATAGGAAAGGAGGTTGGGAGGAAGTAGGACCAGTAAAGGAAGGGGACACTACATTTTTAAACAAACAAACAAACAAACAAACGAATGAATGAATGAATGAGACAGGCCTGACAACAAGTTTCCTTCTGATTCCAGGCCTTATTGTAATCTCTCCTTAGACTCAGACTACTGTGTATGTTGTCTTCACTGTAAAGATACATCTTTAAAATCAGTATCTCTACGCCAAACCTTTCCTCTTTTCTTTCCCATTGTAGTTGATGCTTCAGTCTACAATGTTCTTATGTTTCAAGATTTCACCCTGATTAAAGAGCCCTCTGCTGCCGGGCGATGGTGGCGCACGCCTTTAATCCCAGCACTTGGGAGGCAGAGGCAGGAGGATTTCTGAGTTCGAGGCCAGCCTGGTCTACAGAGAGAGTTCCAGGCCAGCCAGGGCTACACAGAGAAACCCTGTCTCGAAAAACCAAAAGAAAAAAAAAATCCTAAAAAAAAAAAAAAAAAAAAAAAAGAGCCCTCTGCTGTGAATCCAGACTGAGCAAATGTGACTTTGTCCATGATTTTTATGCAATAAATCATGTAGGAAAATCTTCTTATAATGTCTAAAAACAGAGTTTTTCTACCATGCAGTTTTTGGTGAGAATAAGGATTATTTTCTGGATGAAGTCCTTCCCGTATTCATTATATATGAATAGTCCCCAAGCCTCATCTAAATTTTCCTGTGTTACTATATGTGCCAATTCTCTATCTTTATCTCTATCTCTGATAGTGTCTAATAGCAGAATGCATTGCAGGTTTTTACACAATTGAATTCCAGTATTTTTATTTTAGGTACCTTAAAGAACCAAAGGTAAATGAAGGTTTTAGAGGGTCTTCATGTGCGTTCTCTAAACTGCATAAAGGTCACCATTGTGATCCAAGGTTCTTTCATATTGAAATTATTTTCTCATGTTTCCTGTGAGATATCTCACACAGCTGAGTAGTATGAATTCACTTGAATTGTTGGAAGCATAGAGAATTACTAAGGGAACTTCCTCTCTGGTTACAGGCAGAGACCCTTGCTCCCATGTGAGGTCTCTTTACCAGCAGAGGGGTTATTCTTGCAGAAAATCTTAAGATATTTTTTCCTGGAGAAGCAAGTCAAAGGTGCAAACATGGAAGTCCAATATTCCTTACTAGTGCTTGTGGGACACACATTTAGTGAAAAACTCACTGTGCATTATCACAATATGAAAAGAAAGTCCAAAGTCAGCATTGGGAAATCTGAAAATCTTCAGCATGCGTTCACATGAAAATATTATTATTAGGAAGATGCTTTATGTGAAATCTTTTATATTCAACTGATTAAAAGAAAATTCTGGCTCCTTAAATTACCTTATATTGAAAATGTAAGCTGTATAATCCAGAATTTAGAAACAAGTCATCAAAACTTAGATAAATCATTTTCAATATCTATATTCTTCTCACTAGCTAACAAGAAAATGATAAAGGAAAAGGCAAGAGTCTCTTCTACCTGAAGAACTAGTTTCAGTTTCTTTTTGTGTTATCCACTTTGAGAATAGTAAAGAAACATTTTAACTACTAACAGTAAAATATTCAGAAGAATATTTAGTCTCATTTATACAAAAAAATATTGAATTACTTGCAGGAGACATGCACATAAATAAGTAACATTGATCAAATGCAATGGGTTTTAAAATAGGGAAGGGACGTACTGAGCAGAATATGGTGCAGGTTAAAATGAGGGAAAACATGGTCATATTTCTCCTCTCACTCCTCCATCTTCTCTGTGTAAAACTCTCTTCATGGGCCAAGGTAGACGTGAATATAGAGATCTACCTGCCCCTGCCTCCTGGGAGTTGGAATTAAAGACATGCTATCATGCCTGACCTCATGCTTTCTTTTAACATGTATGAAATTCTTAAGAATAAAGAAATTGCCAAGATGAACTCTCAATTCTGAACATCTATGCTCCAAATGTAAAGGTACGCACATTCATAAAAGAACTTTACTAAAACTCAAAGCACACATTGAAACTCACACAATAAAACTGGAAGACTCTAACACTCTACTCTCATCAATGGACAGATCATGGAAATAGAAACCAAACAGGGAAACAGTGAAACTAACAGAAGCTTTGAACCAAATGTATGTAAAAGATATCTATAGAACATTTAATACTGAAACAAAAGAATATACCTTCTTCTCAGGACATCATGGTATCTTCTACAATCAAGCAAGTGAAAGATTTGAATGACAAGAATGTCAAGTCTCAAAGAAAGAAATTGAAGAAGATCTCAGAAGACGAAAAGATTTCTCACGATCATGTATTGGCAGGATTAATATATTAAAAATGGTCATCTTGCCGAAAGCAATCTACAGATTCAGTATAATCCCCATCAAAATTCTAACTCAATTCTTCATAGAGTTAGAAAGAGCAATTTGCAATTTCATTTGGAATAACCAAAAACCCAGGATAGCGAAAACTATTCTTTTTTTTTTTTAATTTTATTTTCTAAGTTTTTTTTTATTTACATTCCAAATCATTTCCCTTTTCCCGTTTCCTCCCTCCCCGAAAGTCCCATGAGCCCCCTTCCCTCCCTCTTTTCCCCATTCAACCCCCTCTTGCTTCTCTGTCCTGGCATTCCCCTACATCCAGTCTTTCCAGGACCAGGGGTCTCTCCTTCCATCTTCTTAGAAATCTATTGATATGCGAAATGTGTCTAGGGTATTCCGAGATTCTGGGTTAATATCCCCTTATCAGTGACTGCATACCATGTGTGTTCTTTTGTGATTGGGTTACCTCACTAAAGATGATATTTTCAAGTTCTGACCATTTGCCTAGGAATTTCATGAATTCATTGTTTTTAATTGCAGAGTAGTATTCCATTGTGTAAATATACCACATTTTCTGAATCCATTCCTCTGTTGAGGGACATCTGGTTTCTTTCTAGCTTCTGGCTAATATAAATAAGGCTGCTATGAACATAGTGGAGCATGTGTCCTTATTGCATGCAGGTAAAGCCTCTGGGTATATGCCCAGGAGTGGTATAGCCGGATCCTCTGGGAGTGTCATGCCCAGTTTTCTGAGGAACTGCCAGACGGCTTTCCAGAGTGGTTGTACCAGCTTGCAATTCCACCAGCAGTGGAGGAGTGTTCCTCTTTCTCCACATCCTTGCCAACAACTGCTGTCTCCTGTGTTTTTGATCTTAGCCATTCTGACTGGTGTGAGATGGAATCTCAGGGTTGTTTTGATTTGCATTTCCCTAATGACTAAGGATGATGAACATCTCTTTAGGTGCTTCTCAGACATTAGATATTCTTCAGGTGACAACTCTTTGTTTAGCTCTGTACCCCATTTTTAATAGGGTTACTTGCCTCTCTGGAGTTTAACTTCTTGAGTTCTTTGTATATATTGGATATTAGCCCTCTGTCGGATGTAGGGTTGGTAAAGATCATTTCCCAGTTAGTTGTTTGCCGCTTTGTCTTTTTGACAGTGTCTTTTGCCATGCAAAAACTTTGTAATTTAATGAGGTCCCATTTGTCAATTCTTGATCTTAGAGCATAAGCTATTGGAGTTCTGTTCAGGAAATTCTCCCCTGTGCCCATATGTTCAAGGTTCTTCCCTAGTTTCCTTTCTATTACTTTCAGTGTGTCTGGTTTTATGTGGAGGTCCATGATCCACTTGGAATTGAGCTTAGTGCAAGGAGATAAGAATGGGTCAATTTGCATTCTTCTGCATGTTGACCTCCAGTTGAGCCAGCACCATTTATTGAAAAGGCTATCTTTTTTCCACTGGATGGTTTTAGCTCCTTTGTCAAAGATCAAGTGACCATAGGAGTGTGGATTCATTTCTGGATCTTCAATTCTGTTCCATTGATCTACATGCCTGTCACTGTAACAATACCATGTGGTTTTTAACACTATTGCTCTGTAGTACAGCTTGAGGTCCGGGATTCCCCCAGAGGTTCTTTTACTCTTGAGAATACTATTCTTAACAATAAAAGTTCTTCTGGGGCAATCATGATCCCTGAACTCAAGTTATATTCCAGAGCAATAGTAATAAAAACTGTATGGTATTGATACAGAGACAGGGAAGTTTATCAATGGAATAGAACTGAAGAAACAAAAATGAACCCACAAACCTATGGTCACTTGATCTTTGACAAGGAAGCTAAAACCATCCAGTGGAAAAAAGACAGCATTTTCAACAAATGATGCTGGTTTTACTGGAGGTCAGCATGTAGAAGAATGCAAATTGATCTATTATTATGTCCTTGTACAAAGCAAAATAACCCTGAGATTCCATCTCACACCAGTCGGAATAGTTAGATCAAAAACTCAGGTGACAGCAGATGCTGGCAAGGATGTGGAGAAAGAAGAACAGTCTTCCATTGTTGGTGAGAGTGCAAGCTGGTACAAACACTCTGAAAATCAGTCTGGTGGCTCCTCAGAAAATTGGTCAAGGTACTACCTGACGACCCAGATATACCACTCCTGGGCATATACCCAGAGATGCTCCCACATATAATAAGGACACATGCTCTATTGTGTTCATAGCAACCTTATTTATAATAACCAGAAGCTGGAAAGAACACAAATGTCCTTCAACAGAGGAATGGATACAGAATATGTGGTACATTTATACAATGGAGTACTACTTAGCTATTAAAAACAGTGACTTAATGAAGTTATTAGGCAAATGGATGGAATGAGAAAATAACATCTTGAGTGAGGTAACCCAGTCACAAAAGAAAACAAATGGTATGCACTCACTGATAAGTGCTTATTAGCCTAAAACTCAGAATACCCAAGATACAATTCACAGACCACATAAAGCTCAAAGAGTAGGAAGACCAAAGTGTGGATGATTCAATCCTTCTTATAAGGGCGAACAAAATACTTAATGGAGGAAATATGGAGACAGAGTGTGGAGCAGAGACTGAAGGAGAGGCCATCCAGAGACTGCCCCACTTGCGGATCCATCCCACATACAGACACCAAACCCAGACCCAACAGCAGATGCCAAGAAGTGCTTGCTGATAGGAGCCTGATATAGCTGTCTTCTGAGAGGCTCTGCTAGTGCCTCACAAATACAGAGGCAGATGATCACAGCCAACAATTGAACTCAGAGTCCCCAATGGAAAAGTTAGAGAAAAGATTGAAGGAGCTGAAGGGGTTTGGAACTCATAGAGGGAACAACAATATCAACCAACCAGAACCCCTAGAGCTCCCTGAGACAAAGCTACCAGCCAAAGTAAGTACACATGGAGGAACCCATGCCTCCAACCACATATCTAGCCTTGTCAGACATCAGTAAGAGGAGAGGAGGCCCTTGGTCCTGCGAAGGCTTGATGCCCCAGTATAGGGGAAAGACAGGAGAGGGAAGCAGGAGTGGCTGGGTTGGTAAGCAGGGGAAGAGGCGATGGGATAGGGGTTTTTTGGAGGGGAAATCAGGAAAGGGGATAACATTTGAAATATAAATAAAGAAAATATCTAATAAAAAACTAAAGTATAAAATTGGGAAGAGTTGGGTGTGAGGTGAATATAATCAAAATATATTACATACAGCTATGAAATTCTTAAAGAATAAATTAAAAATTAAGTTATTGTTCTTGATAGAGGACAGTGATGTAGAATTTTTATCTTCCTGGCCAAAAATAAATAAATAATTAAATAAATATCCAATAAAAACATTTTAAAAATAAAAGGTGACTGAGCATTATGAATTCTTACATTGTATTTCCTTGATTCTATGAACCAGCTGTTATATTTTTAACTTTTATTAAAAATGACTATTTTTTAATAATGTTATTATGTTACCATCCAATATCACAACCTTTTAAGATTTGATATTCTGTATTTCTATGCAGGCTGTGTTTCCTAGAGTTCTAATGTAATGTATTTTCTCATTGAAACAATAACTGACTGGTGGAGATGTAAACATTTGAAGTTACTGAATTTTCTAAAAATTCTATTTGAATAATCATTTGCATGATCAATTAAATCATAGAAATACATTACGAGAGAAGATATCTATAGATTTATGTATGCTCTAGAGACATAACATTCAAAATGGCTTCTTTAGGACTATATTTAGAATAAGCTAAAATCCATATAGAAATAAATCCACATTGACTTCTGAAATATTTTATGGAAATGTGTAGTGTTAGGTATGGTAGTGATTTGCAGTTATGTTTTCCAGCAGCTCTTGTGTTTTAAAGACATATATTTAGGTTTTTAAGATCAACAGGCAGTGCTATCTGGGAATTAGAGGATTACAGACAGAGGAGTGGATAAAGACAGGAGAGCAAGGTCACAATGGCTCATAAGTCTTGAAACTGACGAGGCCTGGATTTGACTCTTATGTATGAGTGTTCCTACTATTGTATGAATCTGAAAATTTTTCAGTGTGACAACATGGCAAAAAGGGCTATTTATTAATTTTTCTACAACTATGGAGGAGACAAGCAAAAATACAGTTTCCTTGGCAAGAAATGTGTTATTTATTCACCATTTCCTGCCAGAAAGCTTATTGAATTCCTTTTGCTTAAATTTCAATATCTATATTATGACCATGCTTTGGTCTTTGGAAATTAATGTTATAAATCTTGCTCTGTGACAAATTACATCTTTAGCTTTGAAATATTTTCTACTATCGCATGCTTAAGTATCATTGGGTTTAATTTGTTTTGATTTACTCAGGCATCCTATGTTGTTCTCCGCAAAATGCATTTTTGCTACTCAGTTGAAGTTTATTATTGTCTGCGTCCTAAGGACTACAATGCTAACTTTATTTTTTGTTCTATGGCTTCCGGTTTTAATTACTTCTGAAACAATTAAACATTATTTCAGAGCTTCTAAGCTTTACTTGCCCATGTTATTATCTTCAGTCTTTTCTTCACCTACCTCCATTTTAATAATTGCTCCATCTTTCAAATCTTTTCATTTATATCCTTTATATTCCTTTCTAAAAACAATGGAAATATTGTTAAATTTTCTTGCCGTATAAATCAAATGGGTTTCATAACTAATCTATTTTCTGACTATGGTTGGTTTTGACCGTCAAGCAGACATCCTGTTCAGTATCAGAATATGCTGCCAAGATCAACAGTTTGTGGTGACTCAGCTTAATTTAAAGCCACTAAAGAATTTAGCCAACTCACTCCAGTCTTCATTGCTAGAGATATTCCAGGTTTGCTGCCAGGAGGTTGCAGTTTCAGAATGCAAACAGTGGACAGGATATCTTGGTCCACGTAACGTTTTTGGTGTTTGTGTCACCAATCTCAGAACTCTCCCTCCACCCCCACCATATTGTATACGTCCCATGATACACCTCTTCTCCTGGCGACATACTTAATAGTAAATGATTATTGTGTCTTCAACACTGATTCATATAGAAATCATTTTAGGCTATTTGGTATTTTGGGCTTCTGTCAATATTTTGTTACAGAGTCCTCCCTATTCTTTTAGCTTCTAGATATTGTTCTTAGTACAGAGGAGCATCACCCCCCGCCTGCAAACAACATCTTAAGATATCTTCTCTTTCTGAAAGACTGATTAGATTTCAGGTAATAATTATTAGTGATGAGAAGGAATGCATGCTTTGACAATCTCTTCTTAATATATATCCTAATGACCTGACACTGGACCAAATTTCACGTGTACCTCTCTAACAGAGTAAACAGAATAATATAAATGCTATACATTTATTTTGTCAAAGCAGAAATATTTGGACAAGTGAATGAGATGTCCAGTTATTGTAAGAAGAATGACTTACAACCTAATATTTGAAAACCAATTTTTTTTTTAATTTTAGAAGTTGTCCTTCAGTATTCAATTGGCATGCAGTCATGAGGCCTAGTCTGGTCATGCACTGGTGTTCCTTTTGCCATTTATCCTGAAAGAATTTATCAAGAAGTGATATTACATTAAAATTAAAATGAAAAGAATCATGTGTCTTACTGAAAAAAAAATTGATGAATGACTGGTAAATTCATTTGAAATTATACCAGGCTGAAATTATTAGAGCCATGTTCCATCGTAAAGACTTCCAGGGCCTTTGTTTGCTTCGATATTATTTTCTGAGAAAAATATTTACTCCTGATCATTTAATCTCTCACCTTTCTCGCTGTAAAGGTAAGGCCATTAGTCAACTGGACTCTTTTATTTTTCATTGAATTGCAGATAATTAATTGTGCTGTCCACACAATTGACTCCTGAAATAAGTGTATTCTCTCTAGGCGGTAGCATAGAAGATGCTATAGCTTTATGCCAAAGAAACCCCTGTTGTCCAAATATCATCAGAATTGTAATTTTGAGAAAGAATAGAGAAGACAGCTCAAAAGAAAAACAATTCGTTCATTCCCCCTACTGACCATAGTTTGATCACCGCCTTAGACCGTTAATAAGCTGTGCACTTACATGTTGTTTTCTGAATTGTGGGCTCGGGAACACCTCACTTTGCTTTTAGGGAAATAACAGCAGTGAGAAGGATAGGTCACATATTCTCTCTAAAATTGGCTCCACCCATAACCTTATCCTAGTGTTTCCATGACTTCATCCCTTTAGCATCAATGCCAACAGAAGCTTCTAACTGCTCATGTCCACAGCTTGTGCCCTCACTGTTTGATCTCTAACACTGACACTCACTTGTACTCTTAACAGTTGGAGAAATGTCTCAGCTGTTAAGGACACTTGCTGATCCTGCAGAACACGTGAGTTCAACTCCCTGAACCCACGTGGAAGCTCAAATCTTTCTGCCGCAACACATCCAACATCTCCTCTAACCTATGTGGGCTCCTGTGTGCCCATGATGCACAAACACTCAAGCACATGCACAGATATAAAATGAAATTAATTAATCCGTTTCAAAAATAAATAAAATGTCATTGTTGAACATTTTTCACTGTTCCCCCTTGCTATCATCGTACTGTTAAATTCACTTGTGTATAGAGAAAAGCCTCTTGACTCCTTTTTATGCCCTCACCAACCTTCTTAGGAAGAGAATACTCCACAGAGAAATCAGACGGTACCATTAAAACAGAAGATAGATCTCATTACACTTCTCAGGTTCTCCAGTAGCTACGATCTCATTCAAGCAGCTACAAGTGGAAGGCAAGGTCCAACAGGGTCTGGACCAACAATTGCTCCTTAACCTTATCTGTCATTTTACCATCTCACTTGAACCAAACTGCTATGCATCTTGTTCTGCAAATTCTCCTGAGCACTATACACTCTGCTTCTTGTCTGAAATCCTTGCCTCAAGATCGTTTCATGCCTATACTATCACCCCTAAAAAGAGGATCCCCTCAATGCCTTATTTAAATCAATACCATCCATCCTTGGCACTATTTATTTTCTTCCCTGCTTTTATTCTCATGCCATTTATAGTGTTTAACCATTCAGTGCCTCTACATAGACATTCTGCTTGTTGGGGGCAGTGCTCTAGGGTTTGTTTTGGTTTTTTTTTTAAGAAAATGAAAATATAATAAGAGAAAATCGATCTCATTGAAATTGGACAAGGCTACAACAGAAGGAAAAGAGCCTGAAGGGAAGGTACAAGAACCAGAGGCCCCTGAATCTCATGTTCAAGAGTTCCCACAAAAATATTAAACTGAAAGGTATATTACCTACAGAGGACCTGGTGTAGATTCCTACATGCCTTGTCCTGTTGCTGCGGACCCTGTGAGTTCTTATGAGCTTTGTTAGGTTGATTTAGTGGGCCTTGTTCTCCTGGTGTCCTACTCCATCTCCCCTGGCACTTCCATTCTTCCCATCCTTTCCATGGGGTTCCCTAAGCTCTGAGGGAACAAATTTGATGGAGACATATCATTTAGAGATGTGTGTTCCAAGGTTTTTCATTCTCTGTCCATTTCTGTCTCTCTGTCTCTACCTTTCCGTCTCTGTCACTCCCTGTCTCTCTCGGTCTCTCTCGGTCGGTCGGTCTCTCTCTCTCTCTCTCTCTCTCTCTCTCTCTCTCTCTCTCTCTCTCTGTGTGTGTGTGTGTGTGTGTGTGTGTGTGTGTGTGTGTGTGTGTGTGTATGTGTACGCTCATGTAAACTCTGGCTCTGTGCCTGTGTTTGTTCTCATCTGCTGCATGTGGAACAGCCCCCTAGTTTATTCAAGCTCTCTATTGGCTGTGATTTCAATTTGTTTTGCTGACTGCAATATCTTCAGTGTCTAGAAGGATGTACTACATAAAAACAAATACCATGAAGGAGAAGAGCAGTAACTTTGGAAACTAATATAAATTGCCACATCAACTTGGCTGGACATTGTTCTTACATAAATATTTCTGTCCCATATCCCTTATGAGATTGTGATTTTATTCTCTGTGGGAGGAAACTGAGGCTCTTTGTAGGGAAAAATTATCAGATGTGATACAGAGGTAAATGCAGAGCTGGATACTAAACTCAGCCTTGATCCCCTCAACCATACAGTGCCCCTTCATTAGACACTCATAAGATAACCATGTGCTTGATTTTAAGTAAAGTTTTTTTTTTATTTTTTTAAATTTGAGACAATTTATCCTCTATGTAAACTCATGGAACAAAGTTTGCTCATTTTAATGTAATTTCTCTCTTTCATTATAGAATATCAATATTTTTAAGAATGAAAATAGTTTTGTTTCCTTCTGGGATCTTCTCTAGCAAGTTCAGAAAGGGTTTTCTTCTTGCTGTTGTAGTTTGTTTGTTTTTCCCAGTTAAGTTGAAGCATATGGTGTTAAGTCCCAATCTGAAGTTTGGATTTATTCTACTTTCTGTGTGCTCCTGTCTCTGTACACCCTCAATTTACTTATCATTTTTATTTATGTTATACAGTGTTTGCATTATGTCTTCAAATTTCCTTTAGAATAGGATGATAACACAGATGAACAGATGTATTAATTAAATACAGGTAGTTATATTCTAGCAGCTAATTATTTTATAATGTTATAAAACCACCTTTCTTAAAAGTCTTCCTTAGAGGGCTGGTGAGATGGCTCAGCAGTTAAGAGCACTGATTGCTCTTCTAAAGGTCCTGAGTTCAAATCCCAGCAACCACATGGTGGCTCACAATCAATGAGATCTGACGCCCTCTTCTGGTGTGTCTAAAGACAGCTACAGTGTACTTACATATAACAACAAAGAAATCTTTGGGCTGGAGCAAGCAGCAGTTCTAAAAAGTCTTCTTTAGGATTAGGCTCTCACTTTCCTGTGAATGAGACAGAAGGAGCAGCTGACACACAAACATGCCACACCTTGTGTGTGTCCTACACAAAGGAAGAATGCTTCATGGGATCCTGTCTATTTCACATGAATATTTGTGAGATAAAGTTATTTTGTACTATAACAATGACATTTTCACATTCTACAGGCTGTTGAGGAAAAAAAATTGAAGCAGTTTGCTTTGTGAGCATTCAAAGATGGATTTCTTGGTCCCCTTTTGCTTGTTTTTTGTGGTTGTTGTTGTTTGATTGAATTTTATTTTGTTTTGTTTTTTACAAAACTCATTTTTCTGACCTCCTTCAACAGCATGTAAGAAAGCATCAAATGTGCTGACTATACTTTGACTGTCATATTCATCCAGGACTTTGGTCAGCTTTCACACCTTTCTGTATTTGCTCTCCATAGCTTTGTGTGGGTAGTGAACATTTCATGGCATTCTCTTTTGTCTCTCAGCCTTGATGGCCCTTTTCCCTCCATTTTAGCAGATGGCAGGCTAATTTTCACAGGCTTAAAGAAGGCATAGTTTAATACTATGAAATTTGAAACATGATCCTAAGATATCATTTTCCTCAGTTGTTTACTTCTTGTTTGTTAGTTTTGTAGACATATATGACATATGGGAAATGAGTAACAATAATCACAATCATGTTTTGAGTTAATATTAATCCCTTATCAACTTTCCACATTTATATAAACATTGGCCCTTATATGGATAAACAAATCACTCTTACAAATTATTATAGCCTGGTCTAGTGCTTTACCACTCTATTTCTGAGTGATTCTGGGAGGGTGCACGCTATGTCAGGTATCTGGACCACTTCTACAAAGCAGAGGATGAAATTCCCAGGAAACAGAAAAAATAAAATCAGTTTTTTATACAGCTCTTTCCTAATCATTTCTGAGGGACAATCTGTCTTTACTATCATTGCTGTTTAGGACAGAAAAATGCCAGTACTTTAACATCCTGTAGCTCATGTGTACTGGATTTCCTCTGAAAATTGAGCTCTGTGGTCTACTGTAGCATTTCCCAGATACCCTGCACAGATATACAGGTTCCAAAAACTTCTAGAAAAAAATAATGTTTCAGAGTTAATAATGTCACCTTAGGATTCCCTATTTGTTTGCTAAATGGCTAACAAAATTATTTTTATAAATAAGGCTGCATGATTATACCTAAACCAACTAGAAATTATACGTGTAAATTCTCATGATTATTATAAACTCTTGAGAAATAGTTGTAGTAGAAGATGAAGTTTCCGTCACTTCAATTATATGTGCCTTTTTCTAAATACTAACAATTACTATCAACAAAAGATAAGTGAAAATTCATACTAATAACGAGAAGCTAATTAGTCAGGATGAAGTAACTGCATAATATGTCTGGTTAAAATTCCGAGTAGCTCAGCGCCTAAAAACAATTGGCTTATGAAGAACTATTATATATTCTTTTCAACTAAGCCTACTATATGTTTCACTTGGACTCCAGATTCAGAATCCTATGGATCTTTAAGAAGGTAGTGTTATACTTTGCTTTATGTTGGTGTAATAAACACCATGGTCAAACCAACTTGGGAGCAAACAGGTTTATACTTTTTGGCCTATACTTTCATTTCACAGTCCATCATTTGGGAAAGTCAGGACAGAAACTCATGCAGGAACAGAGGCAGCAACCAGGAGATAGGATCTGAAGCAGAGACTATGAAGGGATGCTGTTTAGTTGGTAGCCATGGCTTGATCCTCATGAATTGCTAGGCCTGCTTTCTCACATAACCCCTAGCACCACCTGCCCAGAGATAACTCTCCCCACAGTGAGTTGATCCTTCCCACATTAATCATCAATTAAGAAGATGCTCCACAGAGAGACTCACAGGTCAATCTGAGAATAGCAATTATTTTATTGAGGGTTTCTTCTGCCCATATATATCTAGGTTTATGTCAAGTTAACAAAAAAACAACCAAACAGACAGACAAAGCTATCCTAGTCATGTAGAAGAGATCAATGGATCTAATTACTAGCCCACTCATCCCAACATGAGGAAACTAGTGGGTTGGTGGCTTGAAAATATTAACAGGCCTCTCAAATTTCAGCAGAATCTCCATCTAAGCTTTGTCAGTAAAAACGAAATTCAGATATATTTTGTGCACAACATAGGTCAATGTGTAATTAGGAAATCTAGGGAAGCCACAGCCTGGTCCAAGTCAGCCTTCTGCAACAAGGTTAAAAGGCAGTGCCCTTGCCAGAAGGAGAAGTTATCTGGAATCAGATCTGAAAAGAGGGTGGCGTGTCTCGAAGGACTGCACTGCCAATAGAAAATAATTAGGACTAATATGACACAGAAGTAGAGGCAGAAAAACTGTGGCCATTTTTGGCTTCAGTTACCTAGATTTACCTACTTTTTAGCCAAATATTTTCTGTTTTAGTAAATTTTAGACAGTGACATAAAGAGTTGGACTGTGTTGGTTGCTGACATTGGGTTTTATGATTTTGATACTATGAATGATCCTTAATTATTTACCAGCAACTGCTAGTTATTAACAAAGTTAATAGAGATATGCTACTTAGGGGACAAGAATGTCTTGCCATTCGTTGCCTTGAACAATTCTTACTGTGTAAACTACATTTATAGAAAATCTTCATTTAAAGATTAATAAAAATTACAGAGTGGAATCAGTGCATATCACTAATCCATGGGTATTCTTTGCATTTCCAACCACAATGCTCTTTTACCCCTTAGAGGTAACTACATGGTCTTGACTAATTTCCCAGCAAAAGTGTACTTTATTATAATTATAAAACAAAACAAAACAAAACACAACAAACAAAAAACCAGAAGTTTAGTTTTGAATTTTGAGTAAGTTGACTCATATTTTTTCTTTTGTTCTTTTCAACTTTGCTCAAAAGTATGGTTGAAAATAATTATAATAATACTCTGCAACATCACAATTGCTTACATATTCCCCTGTTCAGAACATTTATATTGAATTCAGCTTAGAGATATTTGACACATCTGAATGAATGTAATTTCTATGCATTCTACAGCACAAGCATGAATTTCATAAAAGCTATATTGCTGAGGGAGAATGTGGGAATGTAGGGGTTATGTATGCATACTGAAGACATAATTAGATTGACACATCAGTTTCAGTCTTTGGAATTTATATACTTAACATTCTTATGTATTTTGAACATGGCCTTTCAACCACCTGTACTTTGGGCAGGTTAATTAGACTACTATTTTCGTTTAATGACTCATCTGTCTATCAATAATATGTAAACTGCCTATATCTGAGGTATTGTGCTAGGTGCCAGGACATGATGACTATACAAGGTAGCCCAAGAGACCTGAAGAATGATAAGTATCTGTTCCCAAGGGTTCAAATTTAATGAAGCATGATTATTCTTTCTTTCAGAAGAGTCTTAAAGTAGAAGCACAGAACTGAATGCATCTTCCTGGTGATGATGAGAGATCATGGTAAGAAGCAGGTTGCAAATTTCTTCTCTTTTATTGGCTCAAGTTGTTCAATAACTGTCCATAATGTTTTCTCAAGTAGCAGAAAAACTACTGTGCTGCTGTTTGGAATGTTGCATGTTGTAGGTATTTAGGTTGTGAAGTGCTGATTGAATGAAGTAAAGGTGTCTCAAAGCAAGAAATAATTGTGTGCTAAGCTTGATGCCAGAAAAACTTTTAATCAGTCTAGATTTAAATAGAAATTCTGATTTCATTTAAATTCAATAGATACTCCTTACTGAGTGTCTGTGCTTTTGTACACACATCTACTGTGTTCATAATTACAAAATTAGTGCATGTAAATCATGTTCAAAGGCCCTGAATCAGAAGAGCTTCAATAATTAGTCACAAATATACATGTGTGTGCATAAGGCAGAATAAAAGGAAAGTAAGAAAGAACTTGAGAAAATCTAGCACTGAAAAGCAAGGAAACAGTCTGCACAGTACAGCAATTCTCCTGTTCCCATACTAATTTGCAAGAAGTGTTAATTCAGATAACCCAAGTCTAGCAATTGTCTGCACAGCACACAATGGAAGAATTACATATCATCTGGAGATGGATGAAAAGGTGATTCCCCCCACCCCCAAGCATAGCACCACAGTGATCTTAATCCACTAAACCTCATATTATTTGAGATAAATGCTTCTTTTAAATAGATGTTTTCTCCCTTTGGTGTTATACAGGTCCACTTCCCCAGGGGCCCCCTCTCCGTTTTTAAAATATTCTACAGGGGATAATCTCTTGATTGTTTTTACAACTTGCCCCTGAATTACTTTTAGAAAACAAGAAAAAAAAAACAGGAGTCTCCCACAAAATAACAGCACCGCCTCCCCCTCCCCCAAGTTGTTCTCCTCAAAATGAAAGTGTTTAACAGCAAATGCCAAAGGAATGCTCAAAGTCCACCCTGGGGATTTGTGTTGAACACAAGACACAAATGGCAGGGTTCTGTCTGCTGTAGACAAACAAAGGCTGCAGGTTTTTCCAGGCCCTGATTCACCAGAAAGGGAACCTATCAACCAGCATGGCTTCTGGTCACAATACAAATTATTTTCATCTTGGTATTAGGTAATAGGGTAGATTTACAATGGTGGGGAAGCTGATAAAACCACTGACAAGATGTAGCTTTTAGGAGTAAACAAATGAACCAGGAGGAGCAGCTGAGTGAGAGGCACAAGCATATGTATGTGTATTTGGTTAAAATGCGATGATGCCTTCAAAGGGATGGTGAAAAGAGCTCTCTTTTTTCCTCCCGTGTTCACCTCCAGGCACAGAATTTAAACAGGATACTTTGGAATTCCATTGTCTGTCTGCCACTAGAAATCAGGTAGAGTCTATGTAAGCCTACTATTATTGCTGCAACTTTACAATTCCTCACAACAACCCCTGTGGCGATGAGCAAATGGCGGTTACGGAAAGAAAAAGTGTCAGCTAAAGAAAAGGGAGAGGGAATAAGATTGCCCTAGGTCTTATGGACTTGTCTCTATTTCAGTATGATATGCACACTATTTTTGATTCATCATTTGGGAAACCTCTACACACACACACACACACACACACACACACACACACACACTCATTACTACAGAGAACACTGCTTCAAGTATCAAGTTAGAGAAAATCTCTTCCTTCAATTATTTAATTTTAATTATGTCTTCCTTCTGGCATTATAGCAGGTGGCATTTCAGTGATCAGTGAAGCCCCAGCATCTGTGCATGCCAGTGTGTTATGCAAGTTGCCAGCCCAGTGATCTAGAATTACATTATCGTCACCGTCATTTATAGGTGCTATAAAAACTAGGTCTTCTAGCGTCTCTCCTCACTTGAAGCAAAGAGTTATCCTTGAATCCCTTATATTGAATTTTAAGGAAAACACTCTCCGCCAAAATTTCTTTCTTATCGCCCTTTTCGTCCTTTGAAAAATTTCACTTGTAGCACCTGTGGTCCTCAAACAAAGAGGACCAGGCTGTGAAGTCAAAAACATTCTAGGTGTTTGATGTATTGTAGTTAAATGATTAAAGATGCCAAATCTATTTCCAGAAGACAGCATTTGGACATTTTAGGGCAATTGCATCCTATGTAATTATACTATATGGACACTTCTGGCTTTCATGTAAGACTTAACACCTGTTGTGATGTCTATTATCCCATCTTATTTGCATAGAATTCTTGGGACCAGGCATTTAGTGAATGCATTCCATATGTGCTGAGTATATTCTATATGCCAGGCACTCTCTTGGCACTCGGGGAGAAAAACTTAGAGAAACTAACTTCCCCCACTTTATAGGAGGGGGGATGGTTGCTCTACATAAAGGTTTCCACGGCTGATGTGCAAATGAAGAGAATAACAGGCTGACCTGTCATAAGCACTCATGGAGATAAGACATAAATTCATTAATCAAATCTTTCATCCTTATGCTTCTGGTTTCTTGTCCCCTTAATAACCTTCTTTTGTTGAATACCTGCAAGGAACAATAGCAACAAACTTTGAACAGATAAATTATTTTCCAATTTGAACTGGAAACAATACCTTGTGCTTTACAACATTTCACATGCATTTGGCAAACCCTGTATAAAAAGTATTTCAAATTACTAATTATCAGGAGGGGTGAGAGTTTAATGTGTGTGCGTGATTGTAATATAGGTTGATTGAGAGCAGAAAGGTTTTTTGTTTTTTGCTTTTTTTTTCCTCACCAAGTCGTATTTAAGTAGTTTCAACAGTGTATTTCCATTTTCTTTTGTTTTTTAAGAACAGTTTCTGGCATTTCACAGATCAGACAAAATTAATATACTAATGAATCCTATTGTTATTTTCTCTTTTCTACCAGCTGAGGCCAAACTTTGGCTCGATGCACCATACACATGGTCGGGTCATCAACTTCTTTACTTTTGGTCCTGTTTTCTCTATCCATTCCCTGTAGGATATACTTCCAATGCCATAGACTGGAGTGAGGGAAAAACAAAAGATAAAAATAAAAACATTGTGAAGGAAACAGTTGAACTTCACCTGACACACATAACCTAATAAGTGGGTCCTACAGATTTTGATGTCCAAATGTTGGTTTTCCATCCTCTGACATGTTTCTGCGGTACTTTCAGACTCCTGGTGTGAGCAGTCAGTCTCCCTGATGCAAATCGCTGACCCAGCAACATGTTTTCTGGCTGCCACATCTATATCTCCTTTGTCCTCTTTCACATCATCCTCTATGATTCCCTCAGTAAGATCTCTTCATCCTCAAAGGTGATTTGCTCTATAAGCCATGCTTGGAATTCACTTCAGGATGGCTCAAGCTTGCCTCTCTTCTGTGGAGCCCACACTAGGCTCAGGAAAATGTAGGATTGCCCACCTTATCTCTGGACTGGACTGGGCTGGAGATCCTATCAGTGAAAGTCTTATTTCCATGGTAACATGTAACCCTGACCACCTCACAGCCACTGAGCTTTGTAGCTTTATGGGCAGGCCTCAGGTATTCATAATTTTCCCCCAGGCCTTAGAAGACTCAGGAGACTTGAGAATCTATGGGATTATTTCACTTAGGAACTATAGTGAAGAGGCAAATTCTGTATCCAAGCACCACCAACAGGCTTCTAACGAACCCCCATCTTCCTTGTTTTCTGAGCCCCTAAACCAGGAGGACAAATGCTTTACTCCACTCACCTGATCTAACAAAGAGCCATGGATGGTTGGCGTCAACTGTTGATGTCTCACAGTGTTAGAGAAGCTGAAAAGGCCAAGATTCATTTCCTCAAGGATGGCTTTCTTCCTGGCAAGTGGACTACTCGATCCTCGAAAGGGTGGGTGGGGCAGACTTTGGGGTCTCTCTTCCTATAGGGTCTCTAGTTCCAACATGAACACACCAATCTCATCAACTAAACTTACCCAAACCCATGTCCACATAGTATGGCACCAAGGACTACAAATTTTCTACCTGAATTTGAGTAGTAAAATTCTGTCATAGGTAGAAGTAGATAAGTTTTACCTTATTGCCAGTTTTGAGCACTTATCTCTGCAATTTGAGAACACTCTTTTATGGAAGGTTACTTGGGGTTGAGCTCCATGAATTAGCAGAAGTGCAGAGAAAACATCATTAGAAAATACATTTAAACATATGAAATATTTATTTGACCTCTTTCTTTATTTGTAACGTTTCCTCTCATTTTTTGCAAAGCTATTATTTTCTGTCTTTCATTAAGTACGATCATTATAGGTGGGCAACAACGAAATAAAGTTCAGATGAACCTAATACTTTATTAAGTATTTGTTATATGATGTTAATTATACGTATTTATTTTGTTTCCTATTTTCCTAATGTATATGTAAACCACTGAGGCTTAGACTCAACCACTCATTCAACCATAAATTTTGGGGATGAACATTTTCTCTGTGCAGTGGGGGCCAATACATACCTCTTCTTGCTGAACACTTGCAATATGAGTAGTGCATCCAAAGATCAAACATTTTAATTTTACTTATAGAGTTCAGGTAAAATAACTACAGTCTTTAAGGATATATCATTTCAGCTAGCTCAGCATGGCAACATGAGTATCTTGATCTTTAATTTTTTTTTTTACCCAAAATACAGAATAATATCTTACCTACAATATTTTTGTTATATAACTCAGTAAGAAGTGGAGATATATAATTTCATTATTTTACATTAGGAGGTAACATCACTTAAACATGTCTAGCTGGTGATATTAGATGAAGCTACCTATAGTTATAAAGTGACACATATATGCATCATTTGTTCTTGATAAAAGAAATTTTATGTTAATGATTACTCGTGATCTGCAACAGACTGAGTATATGTGTATCTGACAAAGTCAATACAGATGCAATGCTTCATATGGGTTTTGAAAACAATCATCATGGATAATCTGTATTATCATTTGGATGTTGAATGTGGGGTTATTTAAATGTCTTTCTTGCTCTTTAAGATTGATTTTGGAACATGCCAGAGCTAGAAAAAAATCCATAGGAAAAAACACAAACAAAGGGGTGACATTTCTAAAACCTAAGCGATGAACTTGACTATTTCTAGGGCTTATTAGGATCCCTCTAGATTCCTTTTAGTTGACCTAGCAAATTAGCATATTTCATCCTGTTTTTTGTTTTGTAACTACCTTTCCCAAAACTCCTAGCTGCTAGGCTGCTGTCCATTATTCACCATTTTAAGTGAAATGCTATTGATTTAGGTACATTATGGAGACACTCAGGATTTTGCTCTTCTCTACCCTGCAATTTGAGTCTATGAGCAGCACAGAGGGACTGTTCCTATAAATGGACAATGTCACATGTGAGTTTTGAATCATTTCTAATCAGTAAAATAACCAGTACTTGAGACTGCTGCAATAATCTTCAGTTCCTTCTAGGGCTTGCTTTTGGACTGATGCTCTAAGTGATGGAAGGAAGCCAGATAACATTTTGCTGGGCCTAATCTCATAAGAGGTATCCCATCAAGTTGATATTTAATTGCCTTTTAAATTTTCAGAACAAATTCCAAAGGGAAAAAAATATGTTTTGCTTAAATCCAGCCATTCTCATTATAGCAGTGGCTTTAGTCCAGTCTGATAACTTTATATAATGTAGTACTTTTAAACCGCACTGGGAAATGACATTATTAGACACATTGGTTTTTACACAGTCAAGCCCGGGGGAATGTTTCTGAACAATGGTGGTGAATAAAGACATCAACCACTGAAAAGAGCAAACACAATTATCTTGCTGTATTTCAGAGTTGAAGAGGCTATCTGATATATCTTAGTACGTTAAAACACATCAACTCAAGTATAAATGGTGAGATGAATATAATAATTCTATCATGATCCTTCCTCGAAGAATATTCTATTTCTTAACCTCAGGTCAGCCTTTGCTATTTTCTGAATTCACAGCCATTTGTTGCTGTCATATGTTTGCCAATTAAACAGCACCATCCATATTTGCCTTATATACTTTCTCTATCACAGGCAAAGGAACTGTCTCCAATATGTCTTCTGTATTTTTAGCATCTACTGCTATGATGGACACATAAAAGCTATCTAATAAATTGATATTTATCATTTTATTAGTAAAATGTGTAAACCCAAATATTCTTGTAAAGGAATTTTAAAAGTATTTGTTATATTTGTGGAACATAATTAAATATTAATAAAATATATTATTATATATTTTATTAATATTTACTGATATGATGTTATGTGCACTTTAAGTAACACTGAAGACTTCTTAGTTCAGAATAACTTTTTTATTTATGCTTTAGTTACTTTCATTTTTTTGGTATTGTGACAATAAATACCAGCCATCACCATTTTGTGGTGAACTCCTGACTAAACCACAGCCACTCATCTAATGCTTTCCTTTTGCCCAATAGGCAAGATAAACATTTAATCATTCCTACAATGTGGCATGAATGGAGACAACCTACCCACCCAAGGCTAAGACAATGTCAGAGATATTGCACCTACTTAACAAGGCAAGCACCACACAGTGTACCTCAAACACAATAAGAGGCACTCTAGACAGCCTCCCATAGCTCTTTATTCATATGGTAGGAAAGAAAGAAGAAAAGAATCTAGGAATGCAGGAAACAGCTTCATCTATGGCCTTATATACAACCAACAGTACTGTCTGCAAAAGAATGTTGAACATCCAGTATGAATTACACATGGAATTCTACAGTTGGTTTTGGAATGACTGAAATCCATGCTTGTTCCTGAATAACACCTGAGACAGGCAGAGTTAGTTTTCTTTGATACCATGACTACTGGATTCTCTTTTAGTAGAACGAATTAAACTAATATAGGAAAATAAAGCTTGCCATTTTCACAACCCTTTCTCCAAACTCGGGCCTTCATTTCTGCCTCTGATTTCTCCATGGTTGGGAACACCATTAGTCATTGAATTGTGCCATCTTCACTATTTAACTTAACGGATTTTATATGCACACTGAAGATGAGAATGTGCAATAAAGTACAAGATGGAAAGTTAATTCATTGATTTCTGCAGATCTGAGCATTTCAAAAATGCTAGGAAAGGTCAGGAACTGTGGGCTGTGTGTCGACTTGGGAATCAATGGTTTGATGAAAACAATAAATATAAGTGATTCTAAAATTGCTTTCAATCAGAAGGACATAAAGTGATTATAAGTTAGAGGTCCAAGATGGAAATAAGCAATAGGCCAACTATAAGTGACTATTAAACCATGACCAAGGTTTACCATTTTAAAAAGCTATGAAACTTTTAGGCTGCAAAACAAAATGGGACTCTGCAGTCCAGTAAATAGTTCTTAACCCAAATAGTTGCTATTGCAATACATAAAGGTGATGACAGTGGTTTGAAATTCATACTCTGCAGTTACTGAATGAAATGTGCTCA
This sequence comes from Tokudaia tokunoshimensis, assembly GCA_036184795.1. NCBI lineage: Eukaryota > Metazoa > Chordata > Mammalia > Rodentia > Muridae > Tokudaia > Tokudaia tokunoshimensis. Next base: position 41,797,484 of record BTHU01000004.1, on the reverse strand, counting down.
CAGCGCATTACAGTACCAGAAACACTACCACATTAAGAAAATGTGTGTTCCGACAACTTAGTGTTAGAGAAGTTATTATCTCCAACAACCATGGGATGAATCATGTGGTTTGCAATTCATGGAATGCACCAAAGTAAATTTATGAAAGTATATTAAGATATAGTTTTCAAAGTGTACAAGGAAGGATAAAATATATTTATCTCAATAAATTTTTACAAAAGTAAATGAGCAGCTAAGACATCCAATAAACATTAAATGTGTTTCCATCTCACTTGGAAAGCATTAATATATATTAACTTTAAAAAAACATGTTAAATCAAAATAGAAGCTTGAGCATGAAAAAAATATACATCATATCACCATCACGCTATCAGACTAGTATACTCAATTTGAAATCTTGATGAAAGAAGAAAGCACATTCGAATGATCACAGATTGTTCCCAAGTCATTGGTGACATTAAAAAGAGTTGTTGATACTGGTCAAGAGGGTTTCCAATGTCGAGTACACACTCCTAGCTACTGGGAAGAAATGTCAACGGAACTTATATAGTACACACAGAGGTTGTGTTCAGTCTGACTACACACAAACAAAGGATTCCACATTTCATACCAGTAGCTTTTATAAAGAAAGTTAGCTTTACTCTTTTGCATTGAAATCAAAGAACTCTCTTCAAATTTTGGTGGTGATTATAAGGAGCTGTTAGTCAGAAAGGGTAAATGGTGAATTATGTGACACTTTAGAAGTAACATAACACATATCTAACAAAAATGACTGCCACAAAGTGAGAATTATACTCTATTTGAAAACCAGTGAACTATACATTATGGCTAATTATCTAAGGTGAAATTGTTGTTGCAAGTATTTTCTGGCCAGAAGATGTTAACATGGTTAGTCAACTGCCAAGTGAGGATGCTTGCTCAACTCTCTGTGGTGGGAGATTGACACCTACTACTGTGACTGTGATGTCATAAGAAGGACAGTACATATACTAAGGTATTTCAAAGAAATAGTGGAAGTTCACTGATCCCAGATACAGTAAGCAGGATGTCCTTTCATTATTTTTTTGTATTATTTAAAGGAAAGCAAAGTTTTATTTATTTCTTAAGCCTGACTTATTTCCCTCCTTCTTGGTTTGCCAATGTTGTGAGTTTCATTTAAGCCATAAGATATTATTAAAATTTAATTTGTTAAGCCAAAATTAAATAATAATTTTTGTTAGTGAAAGTGTTTTTATCTTTTGTCTTCATGCTACATCCTTTTCCTTTTTTTCCCTCCTCCTCTTTGTCATTTTAATGCTGTGGATTGAACCTAATTCTTTAAATATGCCAAGCAATCAGTCTACCACTGATTTAAATCACCTAATGAAGGGAATTAAGCTTATGTGATGCTGACCAATTAAAACAGGCATAAATAACGATCAGTTTTGCCTGATTAGATGTTGCATCCATCAATAAAACTGTTACTTTCCATTTTTAAATTTATGTTGCTAATTTCTAATTTGAAGTAACTGTATGTAGTGCAACAAAAGACAATATACATAAAAGTATGATTTTAAAGAAATCAAATAATATTTGTCATGTTAGTGATCAGACCCAGATAGGATAAGCTACATCCCAGCTGCAACAAAAGAATTTAAAATTATATTTTAGATAGAGAAATCAGTATAAACATAATACTTAGGTACCAGGAGTCTTTCTGATTTTTTTAAGTACAAACTTTCCTCTGAATTAATGGCCTTTTACTATTAACCATAACATTAAACAGAGGATATTGCCTATGTTTTCAGTTTTATCTAAAAAGTGGAATAGACAGGTTATCTACAAGAAACTCATAACGAACATAATGACAATCTATTCATTTCTTTGCAATTTGAAATAATGCCCAACCACTAACATGACTTCCTATGATGCTTAGGGAGTCAGAAACTCATTTAAAGAAGTAGAGCCCATTAATTGTGCAAATATCCAAGTCTAAGTGTATTGGTCAGGGTTCTCTAGAGTCACAGAATGTATGGGTAGTCTCTATATAGTTAGGAAATTTACCGATGACTTACAGCTTGTAGTCCAACTCTCCAACAATGGTCAGCAGTAGCTGTGGATGGAAGTCCAAGGGTGTAGCAGTTGCTCAGTCCCACAAGGCAAGCAGAGTAAATCTTCCTTCTACCAATGTCCTTATATATGTCTGCAGCAGAGGGAGTGTGCCACCACACCTTTAATCCCAGATGACCTTGAACTCAGAGATCTCCTTATCTTAATCTTCTGGAATTCATAGTCACTATGCTTCAAGATCTCCATGCCAAGATCCAGGTCAGAAACTTGTATCTCTGAGCCTCCAGATTAGGATCATAGGTGAGCCTTCCAATTCTTGATTACTTCATTCCAGATTTAGTCAAGCTGATAACCAGGAATAGCCACTACCCTCAGTGTTTTGCTTGAGTACCCTTTGAACCTCCTGAGAAGCACTGCTTACTGGATGTGTATCAGAAAAAGAGCTATATGAAGAAAGTCATGGGTGTCCTAGGACAGAGAAATACACTTCTTTTCTAAAAATAACATAACAGATTTTTTTTTTCCAAGAAGGACTACAGATTAGATTCATGGCCTGTAGCATTTCTGATCAGACAGAATGAGACACACATTTCTCAACTTAGTTCAGAAGCACATGTATCAATATTAAATTGACAAATGACATCATCCATCAGCTACTGAACTGTTTTGTTATAGGAGGAAGAAATCAATTTCTGTTCTGCATAAGCTGAGTGGTAGTTTATCTTCATGATCAACACAGGTGTATTGAAGTGAACCAAGGAGACAGGAACACATACTCTCTAGGTGCACCTGGAAACCTCTTCTGGAAATTAGGTAAGTAGCGAAGTCTTTTGTAGAGTCATTTCATTTGCTGGGGACCAAATAATCTCCAGTGGGGTGAACACTCTCCTTTGTTGATTTGAGCTACTCTGGTCTAGCACAAAGTACTTAAAGGGTGGACTAAAACATGAGAGCCGAGAGCTAAACAAATCCTTCTTTCCAGAGATGTTTTATCAGCTCTTTCGTCAGTGACTAAGGTCTTTGTAATACACATCCCTGAAAGAAGGCACACCAAGTCTGAGAAAACAGCCAAAGGGGAGTCACTCTCTCTGTTCCCTTACCTGTCCAACATGAAGTGGATTCCAAGACACTTTATTAAATGATTCTCCCCTTGTGTAAATGTGCCACATTTTTCTGCATCCATTCCTCTGTTGAGGGACTTCTGGGTTCTTACCACCTTCTGGCTATTATAAATAAGGGTGCTATGAACATAGTGGAGCATGTGTCCTTATTACATGTTGGAGAATCCTCTGGGTATATGCGCAGGAGAGGTATAGCAGGGTCCTCAAGTAGTACTATGTCCAATTTTCTGAGGAACTGCCAAACTGATTTCCAGAGTGGTTGTACCAACTAGCTTGTAATCCCACCAGCAATGGAGGAGTATTCTTCTTTCTCCACATTGTCACCAGCATCTGTAGTCACCTGAGTTTTTGATCTTAGTCTTTCTGACTGGTGTGAGGTGGGATCTCAGGGTTGTTTGATTTGTGTTTCCCTAATGACTAAGGATGTTAAACATTTCTTTAGGTGCTTCTTGACCATTCGAGTTTCCTCAGTTGACAATTCTCTGTTTAGCTCTATTCCCCATTTTTTAATAGGGTTATTTGGTTCTCTGGAGGCTAACCTCTTGAGTTCTTTGTATATATTGGATATTAGCCCTCTATCGGATGAAGGATTGGTAAAGAGATTTTCCCAATCTGATGACTGCCATTTTGTCCTCTTGACAGTGTCCTTTGCCTTATAGAAGCTTTGTAATTTTATCAGGTCCCATTTGTTGATTCTTGATCTTAGAGCATATGACATGGGTTCAAAGTTCAGGAATTTTTCCCCTGTGTTCAAGACTTTTCCTCACTTTCTCTTCTATTAGATTCAGTGTATTTGCTTTTATTTGGAGGTCCTTGATCCACTTGGACTTGATCTTTGTACCGAGAGATAAGAGTGAATCAATTTGCATTCTACTGTTTGTTGACTGCCACTTGAACCAACACCATTTGTTGAAAATGCTGACTTTTTTCCACTGGATGGTTTTAGTTCCTTTGTCAAAGATCAAGTGACCATAGGTGTGTGGGTTCATTTCTGAGTGTTCAATTCTATTCCATTGATCTACCTACTTGTCACTATACCAATACCATGCAGTTTTTATCACTATTGCTCTGTAGTACAGCTTGAGGTCAGGGATGCTGATTCCCCCAGAAGTTCTTTTATTGTTGAGAATAGTTTGTGCTATCCTTGGCTTTTTGTTATTCCAAATGAATTTGAGAATTGCTTTTTCTAACTCTATTAAGAATTGAGTTGGAATTTTAGAATACTCAACTATTAAAAACAATGACTTCATGAAATTCACAGGCAAATGGATAGAACTTGAAAATCTCATCCTAAGTGAAGTAACTCAGTCACAAAAGAACACACATGGTTTGTACTCACTGATAAGTGAATATTAGCCCAAAAGCTCAGAATACCTAAGATTCAATTTACAGACCATATGAAGCCTAAGAAGGAAGACCAAACTGTGGATGTTTCAGTGCTTTTTAGAAGAGTGAACAAAATACTCACAGGAGGAAATATGGAGACAAAGTATGGAGCAGAGACTGAAGGAAAGGCCATCCAGCAACTGCCCCACCTAGGGATCCATCCCATATACAGCCACCAAATCTGGACATTATTGTGGATGCTGGGAAATGCTTGCTGATGGAAGATTGATATGGCTGTCTCCTGAGAGGTTCTGCCAGAGCCTGACAAAGACAGAGGCGGAAGTTCACAGCCAACCACTGGACTGAGCTAAGGGATGGAGGAGCTAGAGAAAGGACTGAAGGAGCTGAGGGGATTTGCAGCCCCATGAAGGGAGCAACAGTGTCAACAGGCCAGACACCCCTCCTCCGAGCTCCTGGGGACTGGACCACCAACCAAAAAATACACATGGAGTGTCCCATGGTGCTGCCCATACATGTGGCAGAGGATGGCCTTGTTAGACATCAGTGGGAGGAGAGGCCCTTGGGCCTGAGGTTGTTGATGCCCCAGTGTAGGGGAACGCAAGTGTGGGATGACATAATGAGTGGGTGGGTGGGGGAGCACCCACATAGAGGCAGGGGGAGGGGAGATGGGATAGGGAGTTTCCAAAGGGGAGACCTGGAATGGGGAAATATTTGAAATGTAAATAAAGAAAATATCCAATTGGAAAGAAAGAGAAAGAGAGAGAGAAAGAGAGAGAGAGAGAGAGAGAGAGAGAGAGAGAGAGAGAGAAAGAGACTATCTCCTAAACCAATAGGAAATCAACTCAGGGATACCACAAAGACAGACAATCATATGGCCATAGGTTTTTCTTTGTGAAGTTTGTGTCTCAGCTTCAGCTATCACCTTGAATTTCACATTAGGCTGTATCACCAGTTTATACTTGCTTACATTCTACCTTAAATCTAGGGACAATCACTGAAATTCTGGTTTGGGTTGTTTAAAAATTGAATTAATGGTTGTGTGTGTGTGTGTGTGTGTGTGTGTGTGTGTGTGTGTGTGTGTGTGTGCATGTGTGTGTGTATGTGGTGATGAACAATAAATCTTCCTGCATGCTGGGCAAATAAATGCTCTACCACAAAGCCACCTCACGCCCTTCAGTCTTGCTCTTTGAGCAGAGATATGCTGTAGAGTGCTGGACAAAGAGTGGGGTACTTGGTCCTCTAGGTAGTGTTGTTAAACTGAATCAAAAAGGATTCTGGGTAGCAGTAGACTTAGCACAAGTGGTATGTATTATACTTCTATACCAAGTCCCTTCCTTGTAGTTCTCATCCATTTTGTCCTTGAATACCTTGATGATGTTCTGTATAATGTCAAGGAATTGCAATGGGTACCCATTATGAATGGTTACATAACATATTTCAATTATCTCAAAACTGAGAAAAATAAAACCATTTCCCAGATATTGTTGATTTTAATGCAATTGCCACTTTGTTTCTCAGTGTTTCTTTCTAACTCTTTTCTTTCACCCTGCCTACCTATCATCCATGAAATCATGCTTCATGTACTCAGCTATATTTGTTGATTATGATTCCACTCTCTGAGTCCTTAGAGTACATAATAGTCTAGCGCACTTTTGCACTTCTCCAGATAATAGTCAGATTCATCTAGTTGATGATTCTCTATGGAGAAGTTCACCTTAAATCATCTCCAAAACCAAAGTTAGTTTTAAGAAAGATAGGACTAAAGAAACCTACACATTCTGCTTAATATTTTACTTCAGAGGAAAAAAATATAAAGATGAGAATTCTAAAGTTAAATGAGTCTACAGCTCCAATGATACAGAAAAGATTTGTCACCTTGTTCGCATTCTGCCTTCAATGTGCATTTGCTTATAACAATGATGCTCTCTCAGCTCCTGACCTGCTCTGAACCAACAGGACTTCCAGGCAGCTGGCTCATCAAAAGACAACAAGGTAACACACCTGATATAACATAATTTGTTTTGGGAATGTAAGTGTTGGGTTGTAATAGTTAACATTAGCAACTCTTGGAAATTTTATATCCTTTCACATTCTTAATATACAGCTACATATATTTAAGATTATTTAAAGCATTGTTAAAACTTATGCCATTGAATTGTAATAATTACTTAATAGATACAGACACAAAAATGTCTTCCTGGCAGCTCCAATATCAATATTTATTATTTGCCAACTGAATGTACCCTACAATAAATCTCAAATGCACATATATTCTTCCAAATGACAGTCCTTGAAGTAGAATTATCCTGTCAAAGAAGGAGAACAAGAATGCCCGCAGCAGTTAACAGACTGACTTACTTGCATTCAGGTTTTTCCCCCTTTAGAAAGGGAAATCTTACAAGAAGAAAATGATTTCATGGTTCACCTATGTAACTTACACACGTGGTTAGCAAGCTGCTCTTTAGCAGCCTCAATACAGCAGGAATAAATGGACAGCAATTAAACAAGCATGCTCATTATCATGAACTCTGCGACTGTGTGTACACAGTGCCAGGAGGCACACTCATTTTCATGCCAAGATGCACATTATTTCATCCCAGTACAAATCACCAAACCATTTGAAATCTACATGAAGGTAAGACACTCCTGTTAATTGAGATGTCTTTGAGCAAACTACACCGAGTGAGGAATGACTGTGCCATCTAACATAAATTTCCACAATGTACAGAAGATGAACATTATAGCAGATACATTTATACCGACTGTGATACATTCTCACAATTTCTAAATAATAAGTTAAGGTGAGAATATCAGCCAAAAATACCAGGCAAGCAAGTTGTATTGAAGAAAAAAGAAACAAGCCAACGAAACAGAATTTGTTAATTAACTGAATTCTTCCTAGATTAATACTTAGTCTCTAATCTCCAGACAGTGTTTGATTTTTCTCAGCTATGGGTAGTTATAGTCTTATATGTCCCTGGAGCTTTTGATTTATATCCAACTGCTTTTGTTCTTACGTCAATCAAAATACAAACAAAAAAATGATAACGCCCATTCATAAATAGATTTCTACTTGTGTACATAAAAACAACATGCAGTCATTTTTCCTTCCTTGATTATCCCAAGACAGTAGCTAGCTCATTTTGGTCTCTGCTTCTTTCCAGTCAGTGTGGCCTCTCATATGAATAGGTCAATATAACTGAGCCCAGGACTCCAGAGAGCTTGAGCACTGTAGACTGCAACAGGTTTCTATGTATTACTACTCCTTTTCCCAAGGATCATCTAATGACATAGCCACATCATAATCCTCTCCATATATTTCTCTGGTCAAAGATCCAGCAATATTTTTACAACCACATCTCTGCTTAAATTTATTTATTTCTCTTAAACCATATGTTTACCTAAGCCTTGCTTATTATTTATTCGCAAATGTAATGGACATGTGTTTGGGGATCTCTTTTTCTTATTCTTACTGTATTTGTTTTTTCTTACTGTTTCTGAATCATATTGAGGAAAAAAAAAAAACCAAACCCAGTGCCTTGAAATAATCTTCCATACCTCAGGATCAGGAACATGCCATGTTAATGCAGTTCCAGAAATCTTGAGTTTGACTTTAAGCTGATGACCAAATCAAACACTATCACAGCTTCCACTTTCTCAAAGGGCCCTTTACAGTAGCCAAAAGATTCATAGCAGAACTCTGACACTAACCAGACAGATAGTTAATACAAGTTCAGCTGCTTACTAATTGAGGGATGTTCAGGAGTCATTTAGACTCTCTAAGCTGTATTTCCTTGTTTGTACAATACAAATAATACTACCTACTTCGTACACTTCTTACTAGGGTTTATTTAAGGTGCATTAATTACTTTGAAGCAAGTAATAGATTAACCTTCAAGAAGTTCTTAAAATTGCAATCAGCATCCAGTCACCAACTTATAAGAGTAATTTCCAGAATTTACTTATTGTGAGTCACATATACATATACACATTCAGATTCTTCCTTGTTTGATAGATATTTTTATTTCTCTCAGAATCCAATTTCATAAGGTAGAGAAGGCAAAGTTTTTGTTGTATTTCTGAGGTATGATCTGTAATTCATACAAACCCAATAAAGCATTGGACCTAAAAATGAAAGCATATGAATGATAAAATTGGTCAGTAGATACTTTAATATCTAGATATGATAATGGAATTGTTTATAGTATTTTAATCATTAAACTTAATCCTTAACTATTTTTTCCTCAAAAAATTGAGCGACCTAAATATTTTTCCTTTTTAAAAAAAAAAAATATTGTCTCATATATTTCTGCCCATTCACAGCCTCTCCTCCCTCCACTTCTCCCAGGCTCTCACTTTGCCACAGATGCAGTGCTCCTCTGTTTCCTTTCAAAAAAGAGCAGGCCTCCCAGTGACATCAACCATACATGGCATAACAAGATGCAATAAGACTAGGTACAAATGCTCCTATCAATGCTGGATTAGCAACCCAGTAGGAGCAAAGAAGCAAATATGGACTAGCAAAGAAGCTAATACAGACTTTGCTTTCACTGAGATTTTATGTTTAAATTGATGACTTTCTCTATTTATCAGCCACAACACATTCATTTAATTCATTGTTTCAATGAAATTTTAATCATAGAATTCAAGTCTAAAGGATTTTTTTTTATCGAAGACAACCTCTCAAAAGTAATTCAAATTTGCCTTAATGCCATTAGCTCCTGCTGTAAAAATGTGAATACTTCTAGTTTCTCTTCTTCTGTGAAGAGACAGAGCTGATTCTGGATGAAATATCTGAAAGACAGCATCACAATGGCTGCGCTGTGAGAGGAAGATTTTTTTAAGGGGAAGGGCTGGAACTCTTCACCTGAGTGTGTGGTAATGAGAAGGTGCTCTCATTAAAATCAAATAAAGTGCAAAGATTCCTAAGGAACCATCTGGACACCTGGATGTATACATGGGCCTTTCAGCTAAAAATGCAGTGCAACATTGCAGAAATATTCTTACTAAGTTGGGTGGTGTCCTCAGTGAAGATCTAAGTGTCCTGAAATCTTCACTGAGGGGCCCAGCCACATTAGTAGGATTTAAGTTTGCTGAGATGTATTACAATGAGGAGAAATCTGTGAAACAAAAGCAATGCCAGCGGAACCCAAAGGCAGTCAGATAACTCAATGGGACATTCTTTCTCAAAGGAACTAACATTCCATTGAAAGAGCTGTTTTAAAACATCTGCTTACTTCAGAGAAGTTAAATATCTTCGCTTTGCTTTCTCCTAGCCCCAGTCTAGCTGAAAGTGAAATTATTTTGCTGAGGAAAGAGGATCAGAGAATGAAATTTTAAAATAAATTTAGAAAATTTACTGTTATCTGGAACTGGGCCATTTTAGTTAAGTAGTTGCGTTCCCTAGGTAATTTTAAGTGATTGGTAGTTTGCTGTAGGTTTTCCAGTACCAGTAAAAGACAATCTTTCATTAAGTTGACTAAGGAGGCAACAGAAGACGAAATAATGATTATTTCTAAGTATATCTTATGAAACTTGAATAATCATTTAAGTTAATTACATCTTTGCAAGAAGAAAAAAAAAAACTAGAAAAACAGACAATGAAGCAAAGCAAATTTGGCCAGAAATTCTACTCAGAAGATTAATTTCCTGTGTGATTCATGTCTGTGTAAGTTCATGTTGAAGCTTCTATTTCCTGTCTGTGATTGTCTGTTGGGATAGATGTTCTAAGAAAAGCTAGATTTTAAGTAAGTTACTCGCTTAATTAAGCCATTAAAAATGCATATCCTATTCAGCTCAAGGTGGCCAAATTGTCATAGGGGATTTTTCTTCCAGGCCTTTCCAAACAAAACCAAAGAGATTGACATTTACAAAGTACAACTCTACAACACAGAAGAAAGAAGAAAGAAGGATGGGAGATGAGACTCCGCTAGTAAAGATACTTCCCATCAAGTTAGATGATTTGAGTTCAATCCCTAAAACCTACAGGATTAAAAGAAAATGAAGAAATATACACCCCACACTTTTCATCTGATGTCCACACATAGAATATGGCATACATGCAAACCCCAGACATAGAAGAAAAATAAAAATGTTATCACATTTTTAAGGAGAAGCTATACTGTAATGAATATAGCATATATCCACTGATGTGTTTATGGACACATATTGTGCCTAGGGTAATCTTGAGAGATGGACACCACCAAATTTCTAACAAGACCTGGTAATTTTCCCAAATGAATAGCCTAGTGCATGTAACTGGGAGAGTAGATATGAACATAGAGATTTGCTGATTGGTAAAAGGTGAGTAAATATTTTATATTAAAATGTAAATTAAGACAAAAATGTGAATGGAATATAAGAAAGAATAGAGTTCTACGAAGGTCATAGGTATTACTGGAAAGATTTCCAAGAGGAAGGGACAGGGAAAGATATTATCAAAAATGTTACCAAAATATTAGACATCACTGCTGAAGTCAAGTCCTAAGATGAAAATGACTGATTTTAAGAATAACAAATCAAGTATTCACACATAATATTATGACTTCAGTGAAAAATAGAAAATCTCGGGAGACTAAAATTCAGAGACTTAAATAGAAATGCCTTTTATAAGACCAAGTATGAGCAGCAGAAATAAATGCTTATTAACATTGGGATGGCACGTTCAAATTAGAAGATATTTATTTAGGTTTACACATTCTTGCATTCAACTGTCTTATGTTTACCTCCTGACTCATTATTTCCTATTTCTGAGATTGAATCTTGAGGATGTACTCTAATAGAGTGGGGGTGGGGTGGGGCAAGACAGAGGAAACCAAGGCTGAGAGAGTTCCAGAAAATAGTGTTTTTCTAGCACAGACCTGTAGCCCAGAGGAGCATCAGAACATTTGCTGTGCATAGAAAACAACTAGCTCATGCGAGAGTGGCATCTCAAGAGCTCTAAGAAGGGTTTTACTAGGAAGGATAGGATGGTGGATAAAATGAATAACTTCCACTATATATAATGGGAACGTGAATAAGCTGAAGTTAAACAGTGTTTTGAGGAAGCAGAAAAGACAAAGTAATTAAGTATCTATGGGGGGAAACAAAAGGCAAGGAAAATAAATTAAAATTATTAATTTAAAATTTGAAAACAGGACAGAGTAATGAGAGGGGGTTGAACGGAGAAAAGAGGGAGGGAAGGGGGCTTATGGGACTTTCGGGGAGGGAGGAAACGGGAAAGGGGAAGTGATTTGGAATGTAAATTAAAAAAATAAAATTAAATTAAATTAAAAAAAATTTGAAAACGTAGGTGATATCAGTTTTTGCCAATGGCAAACATTATCATTACACAAGGCTTACATTAATATCACAGGAAAAGTACATTTAATTTTTTATGTCACTTTTCTTCTAATGTTCTTATTAATTAGCAATTATCTCGAGTTCAAGAAAAGCACACATATTTTGATAGCAATCCCTGGTTGGGGTGGAGCTTCTAAGCCTATTACTGGTGTGAATCTGTCCTACCAGTTTGGCAGTTCTGGAGTTTCAGAGTATGGGTGCTGACTACATTCTGCTACACACCTCACGGAGCCACATGCACTGTTCCTTGAGACAATTAAATAGGAAGCCAGACTGTAATGGGTATTAAATATGTGTCTTCCAGATATGCTCATGGCCAAATGGCAAGCCGATTGCTACTCAAACTTCTGGGAACTGTGAAGATTGTTGGTCACAGTCTGGAAGGACTTAGCATATAAAGGTCTGTGTTGACAGATGTCTTCTCAGCATCATTAGATGCATTAGTGTCAGAACAAAGATCCCTAAGGATGGCACTCGAGGACAAAAGCAGGGGAATCTGCTTTGTACCTGTAGCTGCTTGTGCTACTCCTGACCCTGAGTGGCCCCCTACATACATGTGCTGAACGAAGTGAGGAAGGATCAATTTATGTGATGGAGTGAGTAAACTTACTCTCATTGGTTGTTCTAAGTGACCAGATATTCCTGTCACAAAAACCTTTGGTGGTTAGTATTCTCACAGGTAGTTAACATTTCTTATATGTTGCATATATTCAAGTATGTTTTCTCAATAACATAAAGGACAGCCATTGTTTTAGTCTTTATTGATATCTTGACTCTGAAACAAAGTAACAGGCTGTGAGTGCAAGACTTACATAACACACATTAGACTTACAGAAAATCTTCTCTGTCTTTTTGTGGTACTGAAACCAGGGTGTCACACATGCTAGACAAGAGCTGTACCACTGTACTAGAAGCTATTTAACTCTGAATTTTTTTTTATAAAAGATGGCACTAACACTCCTAGACTGGTCTCAGTTTCCTTGTGATCCTTCTGCTTCAGTCTCCTGAGTAGCAGAGGTCACAAGCCTGCCTGATGACTGCACATTTTTATAACCTAATATCACTTTAAAGTTACACACTAATATAGAAGTGATGTTGACTGACTTTTTTTTAAAAGGCCAAAGATAGCAAGCAATAAATAGGAAGACAAGAAGAAAGAGAAAGCAAAGAGATAAAGGGCAAAAACCAAATCAAATATTGTCTCTCATTACCAAAATGTGTTCCCACTAAACCTAAATTAATAGTGTGGTGAACAGTCAAGACTGTTGTGCTGTGATCCATTCAATTGCACAACTACTAAATACTCAAAACAAAAACTGACTCTATTGTATTACTAGAGGCTAAAAACAAAACATGTTTATTAAACGACAAAGCATTAATATACAATAATGCACACCTTAGTGAATAGGAATTAAAACGTAGAGGCCTACAAAAATTCTTTATTGTGAATTTGGATGGGAAACAGATTAACTGCCTGATAGTACTCAAGGTGTTAGTAATTGTTTATTACTTTGCTTTTATATGAATCAATTCAAGTCTTGGGATAGCTATAGTAATTTACCTAGATGATAATATTTTCTTTTGGGGGACTTTTGGAAGTGAGAAGGGCTTCAGGCTTGCTCACCAGTGACCTGCTACTCATCTATATTATAGGGCCCTTCTTGTTTTCTTTGTTAATTTGAAGCATAACTTAGGGTTCCATTCTCTGGGAAACTGGGAGATGTCATTCAGCTTATTGCCATGGTGTCTTTCTCATTAATAAAAATATTCTTAGATGCAACAGAAGTTAACCCTGTCTTCTCATAGTACAAGAATATTCAGAACCTCAGGCCATAAAAACATACAGGATAGGGGAGGAATAACTCTTTACCCTTTAGATGATTTTAATATCAAATAAGAAAAAAATAAGACATGGTATTACTCAACAAGAAGTGTCCAGGAATGGCTGACCTGTTCTTCTGACATTTCAACACACTGATTTTAAGTTCAGAAGTGGGAGGTTTCACTTTCATCTGTTTAATAATTGGAAAATCATCTCAAAATATTTTCTCCATCTTTTCTCCGCTAGATTGGCCTCAATAATGTGGATTCAAGGGATTCTAAAAAAGGAATAATATTAAAAAGAAAGGAGATTGAAAATTACAGAAGAAAGAAGAGGAAAGATGAAGGAAAATTTAAAGAATGAAGAAAATGGGAAGAAAATGTAAGGAAAAGAGAAATAATGACTGATAAAGGGAATTTACTCCAAGAAGAGGAAGATTGAGGGGGAAAAAGAGTCAAATTTCAATGAACTTTATAACATACAAATCTTTGTTTAAAAGTCATATTGCCTTTAAAAGTTAGAATGGCAGAGGTTTAGAGGACGCTCGATGGAGGAGTGAGATTTGAGTTCTTTTTTTTTTTTATTTTCTAAGTTTTTTTTATTTACATTCAAAATCATTTCCCCTTTCCCGTTTCCTCCCTCCCCGAAAGTCCCATAAGCCCCCTTCCCTCCCTCTTTTCCCCATTCAACCCCCTCTTGCTTCTCTGTCCTGGGATTCCCCTACATCCAGTCTTTCCAGGACCAGGGGTCTCTCCTTCCATCTTCTTGGAAATCTATTGATATGCGAATTGTGTCTAGGGTATGCCAAGATTCTGGGTTAATATCCCCTTATCAGTGACTGCATACCATGTGTGTTCTTTTGTGATTGGGTTACCTCACTAAGGATGATATTTTCAAGTTCTGACCATTTGCCTAGGAATTTCGTGAATCCATTGTTTTTAATTGTAGAGTAGTATTCCATTGTGTAAATATACCACATCTTCTGAATCCATTCCTCCGTTGAGGGACATCTGGGTTCTTTCCAGCTTCTGGCTATTATAAATAAGGCTGCTATGAACATAGTGGAGTATGTGTCCTTATTGCATGCAGGTAAAGCCTCTGGGTATATTCCCAGTAGTGGTATAGCCAGATCCTCCGGGAGTGTGATAGCTTATGCTCTAAGATCAAGAATTGACAAATGGGACCTCATTAAATTACAAAGTTTTTGCAAGGCAAAAGACACTGTCAAAAAGACAAAGCGGCAACCAACTAACTGGGAAATGATATTTACCAACCCTACATCCGACAGAGGGCTAATATCCAATATATACAAAGAACTCAAGAAGTTAAACTCCAGAGAGGCAAGTAACCCTATTAAAAAAATGGGGTACAGAGCTAAACAAAGAGTTCTCACCTGAAGAATATCTAATGGCTAAGAAGCACCTAAAGAGATGTTCATCATCCTTAGTCATTAGGGAAATGCAAATCAAAACAACCCTGAGATTCCATCTCACACCAGTCAGAATGGCTAAGATCAAAAACACAGGAGACAGCAGTTGTAGGCGAGGATGTGGAGAAAGGGGAACACTCCTCCACTGCTGGTGGGATTGCAAGCTGCTACAACCCCTCTGGAAAGCAGTCTGGAGGTTCCTCAGAGATTTGAGTTCTATAGCTTCTTAAAGAATGTCAACTCCACTTAATGAGATGACCTTGATACATGGAACATACCACAGGGCAGACCCCACACTTAAGGGTAGTTGGGCAATGTAAATTGAACTTGAGATTTCAAAGAGAGAGGTACTGGGGAAAGAGACAAGCACAGGAGAAGATAGGGAGGAAGGGAGGCAGGGAAAAAGGGAGGGAGAGAGGGAGAGCGGGAGGCAGGCAGGCAGGCAGGCAGGCAGACAGACAGACAGACAGACAGATAATGGATGGATCGATGGATGGATGGATGGATGGATGGATGATGGATACATGGATGAATGGATGGATGGATAGATGGATGAATGAATGAATGAAACAGACAGATACATTATGAATTTGTGTTTGTAGGCACTTGGATGAGGAGAGAAAACATAAAATTCTTTAAAAAGTAATAGTGATATTATTCTTTAAAATCAGTTTATTTATTACGATGTTATTTCATTAGTCAACACAGTGGCTCCTTATCTGAAAAGCCCTACAGGATGATATAATAGCCACCAGAAGGTTGTTAAGAGCTTGTTCATCACAGTAGAGCATCCTCCTTCTACACAGGCCTTCTGTAGTCATGTCTGCACCAGAAAGGGCAAGGCAAGGGGAGCTTTGTCACTAGTATGCCATGCAAAATACATTCTTTATTGTTTTTTTTAAGTTTAAAGATTACAATATAATTACATCATTTCTCTCTCCCTCCTTGCTCTCTTTCAATTCTACTGCATCTCTTTTCATTAACTGTTTTAATATGCATATGTGTATATATGTGCACATATAAGTGTTTGCATATACAAACATACATACAAACATACATACATACATATATATTTCAAAATTCAACCTGCTCAGTCTGTATAATGTTACTTGTA
This sequence comes from Tokudaia tokunoshimensis, assembly GCA_036184795.1. Taxonomy (NCBI): domain Eukaryota; kingdom Metazoa; phylum Chordata; class Mammalia; order Rodentia; family Muridae; genus Tokudaia; species Tokudaia tokunoshimensis. The sequence continues at coordinate 41,781,261 of BTHU01000004.1, read as the reverse complement.
TGAATGTTTTCAGGAGTAACCATTGATTACCCAGTTTATATATCCTTCCCAACAGAAACCTCTTTCCCCAACTCTCAGCATTCCTTATCTGCCTGTAGTGCTGTGTGGAAGGTTGAGGCCTTGTGGTTTTTCACTGTCTACTATGACATGTCCTTGTTCACCTAATGTTTAGGTAGTCAGAAGCTACCCACATTCTCACCAACATGACTTCCACACACAGGCTCTTATAAAGACCTGTTTCATCCTGATGATGCTCTCTGATTACAAGACCCTGATCCTCATGAGCATTTGAACTATATAGGTGCTGAAGTCCTTGTTCTTTGATTTTTATTATCAATGTCACCACAGAGTAAAGATTAACCCTACATCATATATGTTTAAAACTTCATAAATTGATAATTGTATATCATGTTTCCATCTAAAAGATTTAAATAAAAAGAAAACACATAAGGAAGTGTAGCATAGAGATATTTAATATGAGAAATCTTGTAGAAAAAAAGTTTCAATCTTGACCATTTTACTTTTCTGGAATGTCTCCATAGTTAATTGATTCCTGTATTTCTTCTAAGCCTTGTGTTATGTAGTTGGCATTCCCATGAGCAGAGTGCTTCAAAACAGGCAATATACTCAGAACAAAATTTACAAAGGCCATCTTACTTTCATACTATGACTGAGCTAAGATGAAGCAACTTTTGGACTCATAATAATAAACTGTTTCTATTTACCTATTTTCCATAAGAAATTCAAATCAAATTATGCTAAATAAAAATTAGTAATGAACTCTTCAAAGGAATTGTTTGATTTTATTTGCAGTAAAGCCAAGTCTTCATAAAAGCCATTAATTAGTGTATCTTTTATCTCAACAGGGAAACCAGGAATTAGATCGTTGAAGTTCATTTAACATTCCAAACATCTCTGTAAAACCAGCTTGAAATCCTCTGGAAGGTGAAGGTGAGAGTATCAGAGAACACACACCCAGAAAAACCAACATAAGGGTTTTTGATATAGTGTTTTGTTTTGTTTTTTTCTTTTTTTTTTTCTTTTCTTTGACTCTAGTCAACTTGTCCAACTGTAACCAGAAACATCTGTAACCAGAAATGTGCACACTAGGTACTCCTGGTCTTTCTGCCACTAACTCTGAACTGTATTACACAGTATTATTTTGTATTGTTTTAATATTTCAAGAAGGAACTATCAGTATTAGAGTTCATCATCACGAGGTCACTTAGGCAAAGAAGCTGAATTGTTTTTGAGATATTGTGCAAATTACCACATATTTATTGGTTTAAGCATCATCTTTACGATCTTGCAGGTCTGGGATTCAAATCCTGCAATCATTCTTAGTGGGATGAATTCAGCTGTCAGCATCTTGGGCTCTCTCATGGAGTTGAATGGGGTTACCTTCCTCCCCATTCCTTCCTCACTCTCACAGCTTTTGTGGAAATGCCTCCTTCCTCTCTCTCCAAAACAGAGCTATGTTCCCCATTGCTAGATCTTTAACATGGTCACTTTTAAGTTTCTTTCATGGAAACATTTACAAGTTTAGAGAAAGGACATGGCTATTTCTAGGGAGCCATTATTCAGTTATATCTGACCCCTATTGATTCATATCCATTATATATGCAAAATTCACTCACTCTATTACCACATCATCTGAAGTCTCAGTCCACTGCAAAATCAAATCAAACTTGAACGTGTCTTTATAAAGTTTCTGTAATGGCTGGTCTTATGTCCACCACTTGATATGAGCTAGAGTCATTGAGAAAGAGGGAATCTCCATTCCTCCTTTCTAAAAAAGGGTATCTCCAACAATCTGGCTTATGACAAGCCTGTGCTGCATTTTTATGATCGATGAAAGATGTGGGCAGATCCAGCTTTAGGCAGTGTCACCCCTGAGCTAGTGGTTCTGGGAGTTACAAGCGAGCAGGCTGAAGATGCCATGAGAAGAAAGCTGTAAGCAGCAGCTGTGTGTGGCCTCTATCAGTTCCCGCCTCCAGATTACTACATTAGGTCCCTGCTCTGACTTCTCAGGATGAAGAACTACATAAGCTATAAGTTGAAAATAAAATCTCTACCCACCCACCCCTAAGTTGCCATTAGTCATGGTGTTTTATCACAGTAATAGAAACCCTAACTAAGACAAACTTATGAGTGGGGGTCACCACAACAAGAAGAATTATATTAAATGCCTAAGCATTAGGAAGGTTGAGAAAAACTGGTCTACACGGACTTAAAAATTTAGCGAATAAATAGTTTGCCTCTGCAATAAAATGGTAGTAGACCCTGGAAAAGTAAAGGAAGGAAAATTGAACAAAGAAAGGAATCTCTGGTCTTAAACAACTTCAAACCTAACTGATCAATCTCTGTTATCCTTCGGTGAAGAAGGATAATGCCTCAAAGTATACCATTCTATCCATTAGGTCCTTCCTTAAGTCACAAAGACCTTCCCAATTCACAGAGAAAAAAGAATACTCAGTTCAGTCTGCTTCAGTACTGAAATAATAATGAAATAATTCATGTTTTAAAATTGTTTCACATTATTTCATTCTTATTGAAAGGACTAAATCAAAATATTATATATATATATATATATATATATATATATACATATATATATATATATATGAGATTTCAGTATTACTAGAGTGATACCAAAGCTATAGCATCAAAATATCATCTATATATTGAAATAATATTATAAGAATTATCATTTAGATATCTATATTATTCTTAAATTTAGCTAATTCATTTTGCAAAATGGAAAATGTGGATAGTGAACATGTATTTCTTAGCTGGACAATGATCATTTCTGGATAATCTGGCTTATATAATGACATATATAATTTAAAGTATTTACAAAACTGCATAGATATAGAAAATGGATATATGTGACCCCAAAATATAAACACTTAAATTAATAGAAACACTGATTAGCTCCAACAACCCAAATTTGTGTTTCAAACAGCTTCACTGAAAATCTATATGATTGAGAAGTCCATGAATATCACATTGTTAAAATAATGCAAAAGGCAGCAATTTGTTTTGATATTTACTCAATACTAATCTCATAGCAGAAATTCAAGTGAACATGAAGAATGGATTGTTTACTTTAAATAAAGATTCTCCCTGGAACAAAATTGGGATGTCTTTGGAATATGAGCCCACAAAGTCTCTAATCCAACAAGCTAGCTCCCAAAATAGAGGAAGAATTTTGACTAGATGGGATCTGCAGAATCAAAATAACTTAAATTTGTTTTTTATATTTAAACATTATGATAGAGGGCATGCTCACATCTTGCCATTTTTGATGTTATTACAAAGTCAGACAAATGTCTGAGGATTATTATGGTTGTTTCAGTGAGAAGGACCTCATACATTCAGATATTTGAATATTGGTTCCCCAGTTGCTGGTACTGTTTGGGAAGGATTAGGAGGTGTGGCCTTGTTGGAAGAGATGTGTCACTGGATGACTTAGAGGTTTCAAATGTCCATAACATTCATAATTAGCTCTCTCTGCCTGATGCTTATGGGTCATAACATAAGCTCTCAGGTATTGCTTCAGTACCATGCCTACCTGCTGCTGCCATTCCACCTGCCTTAACTCTGGAATATGAGCCACATACTAAGTGCCTTTTTTATAAGTTACCTTTATCATGGTGTTTTATCCCAGCAATAGAAAAGTGAATAAGGAAACTATCAAACATGAAGAATGGACTAGTCCATTTACTCTCTTTAAATCTTGTGCCATATGATCAGTACCCAGAGTGACAACATTTTCAGCTGAAAAAAATGGCATATTTTGTTGAAAGATAGTGGTTAGGTGACCTTCAAAGGTTAGAAATAGAAATGTGTCATCAGAACATCAAAAGCAAAACAGGCAGCTTCAAAAGGGAGGAATATAATATAAGTTTATCATAACCATTTACCCTCTCAAAATGTATATGTATAAATGAGTTTATGTTGTAAGAAATATGAAATTGGGAGGATATGATAGGAGGGAACCAGAAGGACATAAAAGGGGACCATGGGAGTGACTATGATAAAATCAGTTGTATACATGTATGAAATACTCAAAGAATAAACAAAAACTTCCTTTTGAAAATAAGAGATCTACACAGGGACTTCAGTTCCACCACTTCCTTTTTCCTGTTAGTTAATGACAGTGACAACTTTGTTGCGTACAGTCTTCTAAGCTTCCTTTGATTCTCTGAATGTCACATTGCTCTTTTCTGGCCTGCTAGTTTTCTGCTGAGTCAGTTGTCAGTTGACGAAGACACCATTATGTGCTATTTGGTTTGCTCTTGTTCCTGTGGGAATCCTCTCTTGATCTCTCGCCATATCATGCTTGGATTATAATACCGTGAGTAAGAATTATATGAGTTGAGTTGAGTGACCTTCGATTTTCTGGACCTGGATATGTCTATCATTTTCTATACTTAAAAAATTTTCTATGATTATCTCTGAAGGATCTCTCTACCTCACTACATTTCCAAATCTTTCTTGAAAGCCCATAATCTGACTGTCTGTTCCCACAATCATTGTTATTCATTTTTTCAGTCTGCCTTCAAGCATAGCACTTCATTTTTCTGATTTACCTACTCTCATTAAAATTTGCCACATTTTAAATTTTACTTAATATATTTTTCAGTGCATGGATTTCTGTTCAAACTTTTAATACTGCTTCTGACTCAGATTACAAAAGCATTTCTCTGTGTCTCCTAGAATTTGGGGAGGTTTCGTTAAAACAACTATTTCAAATATCTCATAGAGAGTCCTTCCTCACTGGTTTTCACTCAGTTATTTCCTGACATCTTTCTTTGATGATTCAATTAGGTGAGGTCCTGCCATTCTCAAAGATTCTGATTCTTGTTGATGTACAGGATAATCAGTCTAGTTTTTGTTAATTTTCAGAGAAATTTTAATTCAGCAACATGGCTACTTTTGGAAAGGATCACACACCTTTAGTCCATCTGGCTGAAGTACAGACATGCCTTTAGTGTATACTTGTAACTCCAAACAATGAAGGTAAGGTTAGTTTACAAGAGGAAGAGAAATGTTTGAAAGTGATCTGAGAGATAGTACTGTGGAGTGGAGTTCCCGGCAGTCCAGTTTATGGAGTTCAGAGTCATCTTTTATAGAAACCATTTATAGAGACTGGTTGCAGAGAGAATAAGCTAGATACAGGTGAAGACAGAACAACCAGAGAATAAGGAAACAAAAGTACAGAACAGATTGACAAACTTAGTTTGAGGCCAAGCAGAGCAATTCAGTCAGAGCCCAAGAGAAGTCAGATTGAATCAGTTAGCATGGAAAGGAATTTGGGCTAGAACAGTTGCGTTGACCCAGACAGTGAGAGTTCAAAAGGAACTAGAAAGGGTGAGCTTATTCTGCAGTTTAAGTCTCAGAGGCTGAAAATATTCTAGGTCTAAATTTGACTGTTGAGAGGCAAGAAGCATCCAGGACTAGGACGAGGTCAGCAGATGGAGGGAATAAGCCTCTGAGATGACATTTACTTCAGGTGAATAAAAGTTACAAGTATAATAATTACCACACTTTGTTGACTTTTTGCTTTTTTACAATTCTAACGAGGCTGATTGTTCCTTTTGAACCTAAAACTAATTCATTGTTTCAACATCAGATGGCATGTCCTATATCTACTATTCTGCAAGTATACTGTCCAGATATTCTTATTGTTGCCCTTTTAGCAGACATTTCTAGCCTAGATTTCTCAGATTTGCAGTTATTGTTTTGTACAATATGAAATAGATAAGTACCTTAAAAGGTTAGTCAGTCTCTACAAGGATTTCATGGGGCCCAAGTTTACTCAGATGTTGTGTGTGCAGTCACTGCCAGGCGCTTCAAAGAATTGCCATGGAAGGACCATCCTACTATGTCACACCTGTGGCAATTAATGTCCTAAAACTGTGTCATATCTTGAGTGTACAGAAAACCAAGAGGATATATAGGATATCTCATAATTACTTACTATAATGCAATGGGTGGACAAGTGTTACGGTGAACTTAAAATCCAAGACTGGCAATCACCAGGGCATGATGATATTCTAAAAGCCTCATTCCTCCAACAAATCTAGATTTTAGGACTATAGAAATCACCCCAGTACCAGACATAACACCCTGACACTAAGTTCTAAGACAAAGTCCTATGCTCAGTATTTTGTTGGTTTACACAATGTAGCAAGAGGAAACATAATGGTGAAGGCAAACTCTTGGGCATTAGGGTTGTCACTAATCATGATCATGTTCTAGTCTCACAGCCTATGTTCTAGACAACAGTAATATAAGTAAAAACAGAGGTGCATTCCACTATACTATAGGTCTTTCCTTGGTAACAAGGTCTGAAAGCTCCATCTGAAGACAGAAGCCTGAGGATAATATACTACTACAGTTGAGAGTTCGATGTTAGAGACAGACTTTCCACCACTAAGGTTGATACTCTGTCACACGAGACTCATAGTCCCAGGTACAGTAAAGAGACGGGGATATGCCCAGCCATGTTACCCAAGATTAACAAGAATTTAGGCTGAAACTCATGTCTTGCTGACACACAGATCTTAGACTGGTACTGGCTAGGTCTGAGGCTCTGTCTGCCAGATTTTGCTTTTATACCTAGTGTTACAACTTAACCTCTGTGGGCACAGCATTGAAGACCAAACTAGTCCTAAATCTGAATTCATACCCTTACTTCTAGGTGGCAGTCTTCTTTTAAACTTTCATATGATTACATACAATAATGTAAACACCAGCTATCTCCTTGCTACCTAGACATTGCAGAAGTTCAGAGAAGTGTACTGGATTGGACATGGGTATCACAAGCCTCTGCTCAGCCTTGAGTTTTACTACAGAAGAGACAGCTGCATCACCCTCAAAACTGGTTGGAGTTGGGGAGGAAAAACACCAGCAACTCTTTCCTTCCTGTCTTCTTCCTTGAGTGTTTTGTTTTCAGTATACCAAAATATAGCACTTTGGTTGGTCTCTCACCTGTATGGAATCTCCTTGTAAAAATAGTTTGTTGTGTGAAAAGCTGTTTACACTGTTGTGCCTCTAGGGAAAAGAGCTCATATTGAGGAATTTAAATTCAGCAACATACTACTCTCTCATGGGATCTCATCCAAAGATATAATTTCGCTGGAATGGAGATAAGCCCTCAATTACAGTATGATTTGGCTGGAATATGGACACACCTTTGCCTTTGCTATACACCTTTAAAAATCTAACAATGAAGGTAAGGTTAGTTTGTAGAAGTGATGAATCCGAGAACAATTTGACAGAATGAGTCAGAGATAGAACTCACAACTCACAGGAGAACAGCAGGACAGGCTACTGAAGAGCAGCAAGAGCGAGAAAAAAAGGTGGTGGGGTGTGTGGTGGGTAGTGTACGTGTATGGTAGTTTTACTAGGACATATTTACAGGGACAGGTTACAGAGAGAACAAGCTAGACACAAGTGAAAACAGAACTAGCCAGAGAATGAGAAGGAGCCAGTAGAATATATTATTAAAATTAGGATGAGGCCAGGCAGAGCAACTCATTCAAAAGCCAAGAAAATCAGGATTGAATCAGTCAGCTTGGAAGATTATATTGTACAGAATCCAGACAATTCCAGACTAAGGGCTAGGTATAGTTAAAACAATGAAGGAAATGCTCAGAGCTCAGCTCAAGCTGTGTATTTGCACAGTTTGGGTACGAGTCTTACCTCAGCACTTCATCTGAGAAACTTTCTTAACCACTGACCATTCTGAGAAATAATTTTCATGATAGAAACAAGAAAATGTGTTTTTATAGAATTATTTTCAAAATTGGGCTGTGTTATAACATGTCCACCAATATGGAGTATTTTTTGGCACCATTGAATATACTGAGCTAAAATAAAAATCTATTCAGTTGATACAATGTGTGTTTAAATTCATCGAGACACTATCTCTCTTATTATTTTGTTCAATTTTATTTGCTGACATACAGTAAATTCTTAATATTAATGAGATTTAAATCAATATATTCTTAAATATAAACCAAAATAGGGCTAGAGTGGTTAACAGTACTCACTGCTTTTGGCAGAAAACTCAGTTCAGATTCTAGCACCCACATTAGGCAGCTCACAACTATATATAACTCCAGTTCTAGAGAATCTGATGCCCTTTTCTGTCCTTTGAGGGTACCAGGCACTCAAATGGATACTCACATGCATTCACATGGATACTCACACATAAATAAAAAATAAAATAAACAATCCTTTGAAAAATAAAAAGTAATATTAATAATATATCACATAGTTTAGTCTATTCTATTTCAGAAATTTATATCCCTAACAGTCTGTTGTTCATGAGTAGCATTGAGTAATTACAATAATGTAGTTTATGACATTAATTAATTATCCAAATCCCCTTCAGAAGTCTTAGATGCAATCTATTATAATATTTTCCAGTGAAAGATTCATAGAACAACCAAGTGACCAGCTCAAAAAACACAGTCTGACAAACTAGAGTTCACCATATTTGATGATTGGTTAGTGTATTACATTATCTTGTCTTTTCTGGGATCCTTTAATATTCCCAATACCATGTCCTTGAAGCAGAAGAACTTCTTAACTCTTTGTTCATTTACTGAAGTCCTTTGAAGGAAAAGTTAATAGGACAATTGGTAAGAGATGTTTCTGATCTGGTTAACTCAAAAGACACAGAGGGAAGTAGAGTCACAGAAAGATAAAATATCACTGATCTTTCTTACACAGACAATGTAGACACTGCAGAGGACAGTACACATAGTTGATTCAAAACATAGGACACTACAAAGACAACACAGCTGTCTGGAAGAGCTGTAGAATAGATCAGTCACTTAGACATATTTAAAATGTATAAAATTACTAATCACATTCACCTTCACCTTCTTCAGAATGGATAGTAACTAAGATTATACCAATTTAGGTTTCAGTGGATATTTAGTTAATGTAGCCATTGGTCCACCTGGAGACAAAGTTGAGGCAAGCCAGCCACCACTTTCCTTATATACATCATAGCCCATTTATGGTGGGAAGGCAAACAAACACATTGGAGTAGAAAATACAGATAAAGTTCTCATAGACAAATACCAACAAAAACAAAAAATGTGTACTAGAAGGTAGGATACATTATCTATCTCCAGAAATTAGGAAACTAAAAGCTAACTTTGTCCTTACCCTGTATTACTTTTGTCTGAATTAATTTATAGAAAAATTACATCTGTTATAATGAGAATTATCATCAAAGCTGCCTGTAGTGGATGCATGAACGTCCATCACACTTCCAGCAGTTATTCTCATGGTCTTTATAAGTATACTCACAGATTTACTAGACCTAAAATGTCATATCCAAAGGCCGTTCTCAATCTATCAAAGCAAGGAAACTGTACGGTCAAAGTTTCTAAATAACAAACAAGGAGAAACAACAATAAAGCTCCAGGGAGTCCACATGATTAAAAAATAATAATCTTAATACAGTACCTATGCAAGTGCATAATCCTGGTACAGAATCTATGCAAGTACATAATTTTGATATATTATCTATGCAAGTACATAATCCTGATACAGTAACTACATAATCCTGACATAGTAACTACATAATCCTGATACTGTAACTATGCCAGTACAATCAGAGCTGCCACTTGAACATTGTTATGTACTTCACACACTCATCAGAATACACCATTGTGTTCTGAGCAAATAGAATTCTTGTAATACAATAAAAATACGTAGCTATGGAGCAACAGTGGATTATGACACTAGGAGTATTACATTTGAGATTCCAACACACCAGAATCCATTCATCGCCACTCGATTTTAGGTGAGAGATATGATAACCTGTTTAAGAAATTTCATAGGGTAGCTAGGATTACATATAAAACTTCTATTCGGACCTTTATTTAGAATGACTTAAATTGAGAATGATGGTGCAGGGTCTTACGTAGCACAAGAAGGTATTGTGGTATGAAATGCAAAGCATGGAAGATGATCTAGAATATGTCATCCACCAGGTATGAGAGTAGATTCCTGTAATCCCATCATGAGGCAAGGAATCATGCATTTAAGGTCAGTTTTGGTTACAAAATAAAACTGTTTTAGAAAGGAAGGAAGGAAGGGAGGGTGGGAGGGAGGGAGGGAGGGGAGAAGGAGGGAGGGAGGGAGGGATGAAGAGAAAGAAAGAAAAGAGAGAGAGGGAGAGGGAGAGGGGAGGGGAGGGGAGGGGAGGGGAGGGAGGTAAGGTAAAGAAAGAAAAACATGATAATGTTATGAGTTAAAAATAACTAGGGGGTTAAAGTTCTAGCTCTAGGTTTGTTCAGTGCTTGCCTAGCATGTATGAAACTCTGGGTTCCGTTGGTAATACTGCATAAACTGTGCATAGTGACACACAGAATGTCATCACTTTGGAGACTGATTAAGAGTTCATGGTCATCCTCCCCTACAAAAAGATTTCCAGGCCAGCTGGAGATATATGAGACTCTGTCACCAAAACAAACATCCCTCTCAGAATGGGACTGCTTCCAGAACCTCTTCTCATTGATAACTCTTGACTCATAACTCAGTCACTTGACTGTTGGCTTTTCTAAAGGGGACTAGTCTTTGCTCATTATTAGTTTCTGACCAGATTGTGTGTGTGTGTGTGTGTGTGTGTGTGTGTGTGTGAATAGGCCTATTTCCTAAAACCACCACATAATTGTATTTCACTGTACTGTCACTCTGCATACCCCATTTTCAGCCCAACCGTCCCCTGCACCTCACATTTCAGGATCATTCTCAAGGTCTGAATCTCTTTATTAAATTTTCAAGCATCTGGTCAACCTCATTTGAGGTTAGCAGCATCAAGAAGATAGAAAGTTCAGTCCCTTCATTACATTGGTTTTAGGGTAGTCATTTTATACAGAGACTCTGTTTCTCAAACTGACATGGCAGTAACACAATGATACCTCATGATGGACAACAATCTGGATCATACCTATGGATAATTCATGCTTTTTTTTGCCTTGTGAAGAGAATAGTTATGATACTGAACAAACAAATTTTTTAGCCAGCAACTTGAGCTATGGGGTAAAATATTCTTAGAGTTGGATTCATCGTGAAAAATACTCATGGCACACTAGAATCAGAGAACGCAGTCTACGAGATGTTCTTCTTATATAATATACTGGCTCACTCTCTCTCTCTAACCAGATTGTGACTTCTTCCCGCCAGCCAAAAACATGACATATTCTTGGAAACGTATCTTCCAAATTTTAAAAAGATAAAAATGATCATTTATACTCTAGGAAATCATTTTGTGTGCAAAAGGAATTGATGGGCTTTCCCTCAGAAGTCAAGACCTCCATCCCCTTTAGTTAAATGGGTTGAAGTCAAATTTGCCCAATGTTACATAGGGCTTTTATCAGAGGACCCCTCGACTTGGGTCTCAGAAAGCACCACTCCTTTTATTGTAGAAGTTCTCAAGTCTGGCTGCATATTAAGTACCTGCTGAGTATTTAACACATATTCTGGATACTGGGGGCTTTGACTTAACTGACCTGAGAGAGAAGCCCAAGCTTGGAAGTTTGTTGCTATTGTTGTTGCTGCTTCAGTTTTCCAGTCGATAATTAAATCATAGCTACAGGGTCATTTTGTCTTTGTTGTCCCTCTAGACTGGGCACAGAATCCTACTTGGAATGGAGAATTTATAACAATCCTCTTCAAGTCTGAACAAGCTGAAATGAGTGATAAACTTAAGGAGACCCGGGAGACTATGAGTTGTAACGCAGCCATCGTACTAACACTTGTGAGCCCAAGGATCCTTCCTGGAGACAGCCTCAGTCTCCCAACTTATGATGCCTTAGAACAGATGGCTTGCCTTAACAAAACAGTTTGCTATTTTTACCTCACTTGATGATTTGGAGATAGAGTCTTCTCCCAGACGGCACAGAATCCTTCAGTAGATTTCAAGGCAAACGTATTCCTGCTAGGTAAGGCAGACACCATCCTTGTTGGTGCACGCTATGCAGTACTACTCGTCATCCTTGGTTCATTTTGTGAGAGCTATATATCTCATTATTTTACATCTTTCAATAAATGCAGGATTTCATTTTAGAATGCCTCCAAAGGTCTGCTCCAAATAGAATGTGCCTTTTTAAAAATGAATGCTACTGACAGGAAAACTGTTTCTCTGTCCAATGCTACCTGCTATTTAAAAATATTCAATATTTATTTTATCTTTTTATTCAAGTTTTGCTCTTTAGGAAATGCCACTAGTGCTATAATAAATGCTATCCCATTAAGTGACATATTTTCTTTTCAAATATCCTTCAGTGCTGCCATGAAATAAAATCAAGTTTCAAATACATTATCTAGATTCTGTCAGCTAAAAAAAATTACACATTTTAATATTTTCTGGGGAGTGCTGGGGAGAGTTTAGTTCCTCCCAGTTTGCTCAGCAAGCACTTTACCAAGTGAGGAATCTCTCAATCCTCTCAAATTTTATTATTCTTTTTGTTCTGGGGATTAGTCTTTCAATGGTATAAGGAATAAAATACCTTACAACCTGTGTTTTTCCATTAGTTGTTTATTAGAGAAACTCTGTGAGATTTCATGTAAGCTAGCACATTGCCTCCTCAACAGGACCTTATCCAGATCTGATTTCACACATTGAAGCTTCATTATATTATTCTACTTAATTAATTCAACATCCAATTTTATAAGATTTTTCCCAACTGACAAAATCAAATGGTTCCTTTAATGGGATAATAAAGCTAATTTAATTTTACATGTATTGTTCCATTTATGTGAGTGATTATACATCTAAGTTTAGGAACAGCATATTGTTGTTCAAATGTTAATGGAGACAGTGGCTTCCTACTGCATCTTTTAATGCCCTCTCTTGGCAGAAGCAAATAAATACAATGAAGTAAAGTGCATCCCACTGGCTGAGAGGACTCCTGCTCTGTCAGGGCTTTCAGGGGAGGGCCAGTGACATCACTCTGTTTAACCTCTGGTTCATAAGTGAAAGGAATGGTAAATGAGAGTCAGCCAGTGGTTACAACTGTACCCTCTAGACTGCCCAGATAATCAAGTAGAGGACTATAGGAGCTAGAAAGCATGATACAGTCATCTTCATCCAACCTGACTCCTCTACCATCTATTTTACACTTAGAGCAAAGTTTAATTAGGAAAGGGGAAGATTTTATTTTAAAATTCAGTTTTAAAACAAAAGAGGTCATAAATTTAAAAGATACTAGACACTGGGGTAGGGAGTATACCCACTGGGGTAAACATGTGATGGTCTGAAGAGAGGCAAGGGAAGGGGAGATGATGTCATTTATAGTTTCCAAAAGAAATAAAAATATGAAATAGGATGTTCTTTTGAAAATTAGTGTTTAAAAAAAAACAAAAAGAAGATCTTGTTCTATTTCAAGTAGTAAGCACCTTCACAGTTAGAGTTCAGCTCCTATGTGATACACCCTAAGCCTTGGGAAAGCAGAATTTGCATGTCAACAGAGGATACTATCTCAAACTTTAGTATTAGACGATGACTATATATGGAGAGTTACATATGTTTGAGACCATTATTCCCATTTTTAATCCAGTTTGGCACATCAGAATTATTTGGAAAGCTTTTAATACCTGGCAGTACCACATGTATCCAGAGCCAGAACCTGAGGGAAAGGGAGACTGCATGTGTTGGTGTACACTGCTTTATGTTTTCACTCTTCAGTATTCTATTTAATTTTGCAATATAAAATTAATACCGGCTCAACCTGCCCTATAGAAAAATCCAAAGTGCTTCAAAATATGAAATTTAAATACTCACATGACACAAGTGGAAATGTCAACACCTGGTCTCATTATGGACAGGCTGTAGTCAAAAGACAAAAAAGTAAATGTATTCTATAAAGTTACCTTAAGTTTGTGTGTGTGTAAGTGTGTGTGTGTGTGTGTGTGTGTGTGTGTGTGTGTGTGTGTGATATATATGGTAAACATGAAATGAAAATCAATATTATGTTTAACTTGGCTCCCAGCCCAAAATGACTGTTATTATTCAGACAGTCCAAGACCCAAAACTATCCACAATGTAAATATCTTGTGATCCAAAGCATTTTAGATACGAGATAGTCAACCCATGATGGGTCTCTGCAGAGATCTAACAAGCTAGGTTTAAGAAACAGAACTTCATTTTCACCCTATTTTCTTCAGAAAGCATGAGCAGTGCAGTGGTGCACAAAATGGCCTGCTCAGGCACCACCCAGGGAGCTCCTGAACTTAGCTGAACTTCATTAGCATCTATAGAGGAAGTGCTGTGCTAGATTCCCTCTGGAGAACCAATAACCAGAATCCCCACTGTGCGCCTACTTCAATTGTAGTCTCCATCAATTAGCAAAGCCACTAAAGGCTTGGTGTAGGGAATCAACTTGTTTTCACTTCCCCACTGCAAACAGCAGGACAGAGGAGAGAGGAGAAAACAGAGAAGATCAAAGGATCCGAGCACCATTTGCTTTGCTTGGAGTGTTTTCCATAAACATACTTGGAAGTTTATAAATACTTCTACTTCTTACTGTGTTTGTAGGTGGAAAATGGGGAGATGCATCAATACAATTTATAAGCAGATATTCTCCTGGGTTTGAGCTGCACCTGTACCGTGGAACTCTATGGCCACCAAGGACTTGTCTCAGATAGACTTATTTTCTTGGTATAACCATTTTGGTTAAGGGAAAGCTGTGCAACACAGTGGCATCTTTGAAATTGTGGTCTCTTATTTCACAGCTCAATTTTGTTATTTCCTTGTAATATGTCTTTTGGAAGCTCTACAAGCATTTAGCCCTTAGTTCCGTGATTCTAAAGCCATGAACAGATGTCAGTTATTGTTCCTCTCACTGTAACACTGGTCATTCCACCACAGACCTGAGGTTACACCTTCAATATCATATAGTCAACTCAGTATATATTTACTGATACATAACAAGGAAGATCACATCTCTGGTGATCTCCCAAAGGTGGCAATGCATAAGAGATTATTTATCTCAAGTACTGCAGAAATGTAAGTAATTATAGGTGATATGCTAAGTGATGTTAAGAAGTAACTAATTTTATTGAAGTTTTGCCTGCAGTTGCTAAAGGAAAAACTTCAAGCAGAAGGTGGAAGTAGAGTGTTGTCCTAAAGGATAGAGTTGGAAGTAAATATGTGGAGAAGCACAGGAAGAAGATGAGTCTGGTCAAACAGAGGCAGGGAGAGTGCTGGTTCCCTGTGGTGAAGGGGCCTGGGGCAGAGTGGCTAAGCTCCTCCTCTGTAGCATCACTGTGCTTGAGAGGACTGCTTCTCAGCTTTGAGGGAGTTGCTGGCATTATGGTAGCAGAGGATGTTGAAGACATTGCTGATGATCTGGAAGAAGACAGAACTCAAAACACAAAGCAAAAGGAATCGATCACTTCCAGGAGATTTTGGAATGTTTTAGAGAAGTCTGAGATGTTGGCCTACAAAAGTTGGTGAGATGAAGTGTAGGCAGCAAGTGAGAGTCCTGTGTGGGTGCATATTATTGACATGGACATAGCCAAATAAATATATTTATATAATATATAAATAAATTATATAATAAATAAATAAATAAAACCAGTGCCTCTGACTGAAGGGAAACTGGCCAAACCTTCCATGGGCTAGGATTAAAGAAATGGCAAAGACTTCCTTCCTGATCCTTGTGTGAGTATTGATAGTCGGTACAAAAAATGTCTGCTATAGCTTTCTTCCCCTACCCCCAAGTTTAAACCTGAATACTCCCCAACAGAGACTGATCCTACTGAGACTAGCTATGTCAGCCTCTTTGTTCAGATGTATGCCATAGCCCCGCTTCACTGTTCAACTGTATTTAATAAATACCTAGAGCTTCAGGATTCTAAGCTTCCTGTCACTGAGCCCAGCCTACCTTATCTCAGTCCCTGTGTCTGTCCATTCTATGTCCCTGTCTTTGTCTATTCTTCACTTCTTTGCCCTCCCAGTCAGGCCAATCTTTGGAGTGGTGCTGGATGCACTAATCAAGGTTTTATACATGAGCAATAGTTACCATAACAACAAAATATCAAACAGGCATGAGCAGAGATGTGAGTATGAATCCCAGGACTGGAAAGGCTAGGTGCTTAGGTGCTTACCTCCTGAGCAGAGGTTAAGGTACCAACAGTGCAGAGAGATGTGCAAAGGTATTGATAATGCAAACGATGTTAATTTTAGCTATATATGGGTAACCATGGCTCTGGAGCAAAGACTCAGGTTTCATGAAACAAATAAAAAATCCACAGCTATGCCTCTAAACAAATAAAAGCTTATCCTCAAGCCAAATTCGGGTGGCTGGGGCACAAGCGCCCAGATTTAGGCTACCCTAACTTCCATGAAAGCAGTCTCATGACATCTTTACAGGAAGAAAGCAGAGTCATAAATCATGACACTTTTCAAGTACACTGGTAGAAGCCTATAGGCTTCTGATGTTATCTCATAACATTTTTTCCACGTTGGAGTTGGTGAAAGTTAGTGATCTTCTAATAGATTTAAAGGGGGTTATCTGTCACAGGATGTTAGTTCTGGCATGGGGGTGTGGGAGGAATGATCATTTGGTGGGAGTGCTGCTAAACCTAGCCTGAGATAAGATGAGAGCCCTCGACCTTCAGCATCCCAATGCCTCCACCCCAATTCCCCGAAATTCTAATTAGTCAATCAGTGTTTGGAGACAACTGTTGCTCCTAGGAACTCTCATGAGATTACTTGGAATAACATGCTCCAACGTGGAAATCTCTTAAGGAGATCATTTATCATAGTCACAGAACAAAAGAGGAGTCATAAATAAAGACTATATTTTTTCAAATACATTGGTAGAAAGCTTTGGTAGGTAGGTTTCAGGGAAGCAGAGAAATCTGAGTTAGAGGTTTCAGATGTTACCTGATAACATATTCTTAGCTTCTGTGTTGGTTGGTATAAGCTAGTGGTCAATATATATCTCAATTTCCAATTGAATCTCAAAGTGATACCAGATCAGACATAGAGTTGGGCCAAGACTGTTAATAAGATTAATTAGAGGCCGCGTAAATTTGGTTCTGTGTCTGTAGCATTCCAATCCTTCACAACCACAAAGTTCCTGTCGATCAACTAGCCTTGTAAATTTTTAAATAAAAGTGTGGATTTTCTCCAGTGACTTCAGGACAGAAAGGAGAAGGTAAAACAACGACAAACATGTGGGAGGAATCTGGTGACATGGTGACATGTGGGGGAGAGACAAAAGAAATTCAGAGGTCTGTAGAATGGACAGCCACCAGAATAATGATTTCTTCTTAGTAAAATAGTAAATATATAAAGTGTGTGAAGGAATGAGCATATGCCATACAGATACAGGTTTTGGAATTTAAGAATTTAAAACTAAAGCTGTGCCTGCGTCCCAAAGGATCACCTGAGAGTCCAGAGAGCACCCAGTGTTCAGCACCTGCTGTGCCAGTCTCCCCAGGGAAAAATGCAGTGTCAATCAGCAAGGCTTGCTAGCTGTATCATCACAATAAGAACACAATTAATCAACCGTGGGTAAATAAGCTACTAAATGAGATCTACACTGGCAGCATTGGACACTACCAAGGCTTTGTACAATCCTTAACTAACTGTCTCTGTACAGTTAAAGTTGTTACTACATTTTCCCTTCCTGGAGGTTCCTGAAACACAATGTCTAATGTCTTCACAAGCTGGCAATGATGAATCACATACAGGTTTATTGGAGTTCATACAATAAACAGCAGGTAAGTACCATTTATATTTCGTTAAGAAAAACCAAAGTTCAAACTGGACTGATTTCTCTGTTATTCTCAGTACAAAGATGCTCGCCAAGGGAGAAGCCTGTGTCTTGGAACATTGCTAAGTATTGGATATCATGCAGCCTGGATTCTACCTGAGGAGTGGAAATCAAAATCTCATTGTGATTCTATGAAACTCCAGGAAGAATGGCTATCATTAAAAAAACAAAATTGACAAAGTTTGGGTAGGATGTGAGTTAAACAAAACTCTGTATACTGCTGTAGTAATATGTAAATTCATATTATCACTATGGAAATAAGTATAAAGTCCTTAACAACTATAGCTGTCATGTAATCAAGCTATAGCAGTGCTGGGCATATACATGAAGGAAAGTAAGTCAGCAGGCACTGACACCTGCATACCATCTTTACTGTGCCACTATTGACTAGAAGTTAT
Source organism: Tokudaia tokunoshimensis (assembly GCA_036184795.1). Lineage (NCBI taxonomy): Eukaryota > Metazoa > Chordata > Mammalia > Rodentia > Muridae > Tokudaia > Tokudaia tokunoshimensis. The sequence continues at coordinate 41,763,041 of BTHU01000004.1, read as the reverse complement.
GTAATCAGTCCATATTCTCATCAACGAAAGAACGGACAAAGAAAATGGGATGGTGAATGCACATGGTGGTTTTATTTCAGCCATAAAGACAGCTGGAATTACGCCAATTACAAAAAAACAAAATGGATGAGGGGCTGGAAACGTGGCTCACTGGTAAAGTGCATGTGCTTACATCCCCAGCAACAATATAGAAAGTCAAGTCCCGTGGCATATGCAGTACCCCTTCTGGTGCAGTGATCCCTGCAGCTCAATTCAAGAGAAACCAAACCATGAGCTTTGGAAGCAATAAAACACCTTGTTCAAAATTACAGATGAAAGAGGCTGGGCACATTTAATCTTGATTCCTTATCTCCATAGAGTATTCCTGCACAAATACTTACACCACCAAGTATGTATCTCTCTCTCTCTCTCTCTCTCTCTCTCTCTCTCTCTCTCACACACACACACACACACACACACACACACGCACACACACTCACTGAAAAATGTATGGAACCTGAGATCATTATGTTAAGACAAAAAAACAAGATTCAGAAAGATAAATATCACTTTTTTTTTTCAAATGCAGGTCTAGATTTTTTTAAGAGTTCCCCTTCTACTCTTCCCAGCTCCCCTCCACCTCCCTCTTCCCAGATGCAATCCCCTGTTTCCTCTTCAGTAAAGGCCTCCAAGAGACAACAACCAAACATGTCAAAACAAGATATAAAAAGACAAGGCAAAAAAGTCCATATTAAGGTTGAACGAGGCAAGTCAATAGAAAGGAAAAAGTCCCAACAGGAGGTAAAATAGTCAGAGACACACCTACTTCTACCGTTAGGAGTCTCACACAAACGCCAAGCTAACAGCCATGAAATATGTGCAGAGGGCCTGGGGCAGACCCTTGCTCATCCTGTGTTTGCTGTTTCAGTTTCTGTGAGCTTACATGAGCCCTGACTAAAGTTGATTCAGGGGGTCATATTCTCCCTGTGTCCTCCATCCCATCTGACTCCTATGATCTTTCTGCTCCCTCTAAGGGACTTCCCAAACTCTGAGAGGAGGGACCCAATAGAGAACTCCATCTCTCATTTAGACCATCTCTACATAATGTCTGTGTGGATCTTGACATCCACTTCCATCTCCTGCCAGAGAAGCCTCTCTGATGATGACTGGACAAGGCACCAATCTATGTGTGTAACAGAATATAATTAGGAGTCATTTCATTTATTGGGGGAGGGGGAATTAGCATGTATGTTTGGTTCTGTCCTAGGTCTTTGGACTATCCATTCTCCACTGTGTGTACATCCATGCGATGTCTTAATCCAGCTACAAGACCTTCGACCTACAATCTGTCCTCCCTGCAAGACATGCTGGGACAAGAATGGTGCAGAGCTTGTGGGAGTGGCCAACCCATGTCCAATTTAACTGATTTATTTTAATAATACAGGAAAGTAGAAAGAAGAAATATTAGAATATAGGAATGTGATTTGTGGAAAGTGAGAAGAGAGCCAAAGAGGATAATGAAGGAATGAATATGATCCTATTATGCTGCACACATCTACTGGTCATAATGGAACTTAATTTTTATAGTAAATATATACTAATAAAGTATTTTAGAAGATTACTAGGATAGATATCTTGGACATAACTGAAGCATGATAAATTACAAATAAAATTCTAACATTTACACACGAGTGACTCCTCACTGTTGGTTCTTCTGCTTGTTGAATCAGACCATGGGAACCATGGGAAGTCCCAGCACTTCTGACTCTGTGCCTCCTAGGCCCAATTTTTCCTTCACCTATGTTCTGTTCTTTATGATTTAAAGAATTTTCAAAATACATAGTCTAAATGTCAATCCCTTATTTGTTGTATATTCAAGTTTTTTTTTCCTGGTATACTTTGAGAGTGACATATTTTTTTGTAATAGTGTTTTATTTGCTTGCTCTTTGCTTTATTTTTTTAAGAGAACAGACATTTTAATGTAAAGTGATTGAATTTCACACATTAATACTGTTCTTTCATGCTTTGTTTCTTATCTACACTAGAGAGCTTGGACTATATTTTCTATGTTTTCTTCTAGAAGATTCATGGTGTTGGGTTTTTAACTATAGACTCATGAGCTACCTGTAGTTTTTATATATGATGTGTACTAAAGCTATGGCTCAATTTCCTCCAAAAAGCATATCCAGTTGCTCAAATATATTCCTTTTGCAATGTAATTGCCATAGTACCTTAAGAAACTAATTACTTTGACATATGTGAGACTCTATTTTATTCACTGACATATATGTTAATCTTTATGCAAATATCATACTACCTAATATTACAGACTGAATTCAAGATGCCTTGAAATCAGGTAGTCTGAATACTATTGCAATTCTTTCTTCTCTTTCAAAACTGATTTGACTTTCCTAGGCGAGGTCATTTAACTTTTCACCTACTTTTAGGCTCATAAAATTCCATAAGTAACTCTACTGTGATTTCACTAGAAATTGCATTTAATTAGCAGATAAATTGGAGAAAGACTCATGATCCACAAGCACAATTTATATCATTTAGTATAAAAGTTGCATCTTTCTTTAGAAATATTTCATAAATCTTGCTTTTTAGTTTCTTGGTTTTTTTATAATTTTGTTTCTTTCTTTCATTGTTTTTTGTTTCAATACATTATGAGTGATTTCTCACAGTTTCATTTTCTTTGATCTTATCATATATGATAAATATATTTATTTTGTGCTTAACTATTTTTTAAAGTGATGTAAAAATTTATGAACTGTTTATGTTATTTATAACTTTTACAATAAAAAATTCATATATTTGTCACTTCCTCACTTATACCATGAAGGCCTGTTATTTATGTATTTCTTTCTCCCTTTATTTCACTGGCTAACTTTTTTTTTTTACTTTATTTTTCTTTTATTGGATATTTTCGTTATTTACATTTCAAATGTTATCCCTTCTCCAGGTCTCCCCTCCAGAAACCCTCTTTCCCATCCCTCCTCCCCTCTATGAGGGTGCTCCCCCACCCACTCACCCTTTTCCATCTTCCCACCCTGGCATTCCCTTACACTGGGGAATCGAACCCCCATAGGACCAAGGACTGCTGCTCCCACTGATGTCCAACAAGGCCATTTTCTCTCACATATGCGGCCAGAGCCATGGGTCCTTCCACATGTACTCTTTGGTTGGTGGTCCAGTCCCTGGGAGCTCCGGGGAGGTCTGGCCTGTTGAAACTGTTGCTTAGCAAAGGGTAGGATGGACATGATCAGAGTATACCATGTTGCTATGGTACCATATTAGAATATAGTTTATCTCACCAATTTGTATGATATCATTAATAAGACTTTAGAGATTCTATTTTTTAGATTAAAGGTATTTCCATCTATTTAAACTTTCTGATTGTAATCATAAGAATGTTGAATTTGGCCAAATGCTTTTCTACATGTATTAAGATAATCGTATAGCTTCTGTTTTTCATGCTGTAAATCACTGGCTATGGCAGGCCATTTCTGGATGTTAAAACATCTCATTTCTTGGATTAGGAAGATTTGCATTTGTGCCATTTGCTAATGATGAACTAACGATCATATCTCTGTCATGAGGGGTGTTTGCCCCTTCCTTATTACAATGCCCTGCTGGTGACAGTTACGGAGCTTCACCTAGCTTCAGACAAATGAATGTATACAAAGTAAATGTCATTTTTTAAATTAGAAAATGAAACAATCTGGGCTTTATGGGAATTTTATTATTAAATTATTTTCTATAATGGAGATTCTATAATTCTAGATTTTAGATTAAACCTATTTTAGAAATTCAATGATCTCCATTAACTACGTTTTGAAGTACATTACTACTAGTTTTTAAAATCATCCTGTAAAAATATTTATAATCTTAAAATCAGAGAGATGAACTCATAGGATATTAGCAAGTTTTTGCAAGGTTTCCAAACTTCCAAAACTTTTACCCTAGTTAACATTTTATAGTTGACAGCGCTAAAACATTTCCCTTATTAGATATTTGGAATTGAACTCTACAATTTATAAAATTCACTTAGCTTATCTTGTCCATGAATACACAAAAATTGGCAATTCACCACTCCACTATTTCAATCTTTAGCTTATCAAACAGAGGACCCTTTAAGAGTCAACCCAAATCCAATGGCTTATAGAGCATGAATTCCTTTATTCCTTTTTTAGCTAAAGAGTTACATGCTGTATGAAGAGTATAAATAAACTTCGCTCCTTACAGTTATAAATAATCCCATCTACTTTTGAAAGTTTCTGAAGTGCTTCCACAAAAAACATTTTAGGCATTTGGGAACTTTTTCATTATCTATGAAATGAAGACTAAATATTGGCTATTTAGTAGTATTCCTAACACCAGATTTTGAAGTTTTTTGTAAATATTGTCCATATAGTAATATCCACTCTTTAGTACATTATGTTTATTATATTTCCAAAACACTAAAAGCTGTGTGACTTCTGCAGAACTTACAACATACTCTATACATTTTTATTAAATAATTCTGAATCCACTGCTGCAAATGAGACACTGGAGATGAGCAGTGGACACACACACACACACACACACACACACACTCCTTGTCCTCAAGACACAAATATTCTTGTGAATGCGATTGAGAACTGAGACAGATGTTGACTCACAGAAGAAATATGTACTATTGGCTTCCACTGCTGTCTTCCTTCTGTCCTCAACAATTTCTACATTTTACCATTGCCTCAACTCCTGTTGATAATTTTACATACCTGGAAATTTCGTAATTCATGGTTCATGATACAGTTTTATCATTGCTTCTTACAACTAATCAATAAGATATAGTTTCTAAATGGATGAAACACAAATAAATAATCAATATATCACTGCTTAATTGACCGACATTTCTAGGCCCCTTCACTGGGCTTCCATCAGAAGAGTCCTACCCTTCCATCTCTAATTCCTCCAGCAGACCAATGCTTATACTGTACAGTCACTAAGACGGAGTTCAGATCTGAGTCCACTCCATTGGAGAGTAGGCTTTTCTGTCACTTTTCTTCCTATAGGGCCTAGCACTATTAGATCTACCATAGTGTTAGTGTTTAACAAATGTTTGCTTGATGAAAGTAGTAGCAGGAGTATTGGAACATCATTCAGAATTTTTCAGATGTTGCTTTAGGTATAACGGGTGTTCCTGAATGAAATGAGCTCAGCCAATCAAACCTCTGTGAGCACAGGCCCAGCGGTGCCTTGATCTCTTAGAAGAATATACCCTGAACTAAAGCTCCAATGTTCTCTGTGCACACAGTAATGGAATATTTGCATATTCATTGTAAGATATAGTAAAATCCCATACAGCAAACAAGGAAAAAATGCTAACATTTATATAGCAATAGAAACTTTGCCTTCGGGGGGAAAAAAACAGTAGCACTGGTTTCTTTTGCGGTTACTTTAAAGTACAGTTAATTTCAACCATCACTGCTTCCATTAATAAAATAATAGAAGCAAAGACACAAATAAAGGATAACCTACCTCACTAATTGGGCTGAATATCTTCTTGTTTGTTTGTTTTGTTTGTTTTCATGCCGAAACCTGAGACATAAATTTTTAATGAGCTGTAAACATCTAAGAGCTTTAGTACCTTCTAAAATCTAAATAAATAAAAGAAGAAATGCCAGAAAGGTTAATCTTATCTCTCTGCACTATGCTGGAATTCAAATTGCCCCTTAGTCTGAAGGGATCCTGCTAAGATACGCTAAATCTTGACTTTTATTTGATCATAACCACTATTATATTTAATATCACATCTTTCTTTTCATGTTGGTTACAGCACATTTTGTATTGCAGCTAAAAGCAATTTTGTTCCAGAACTGCAAAATCACCCTAGCTTCATCTGCTACACTTAATATACTCCAATCTATGCCTGAATGGTTCAAACAAAATTGAGCATTGTGATCACTACTTTTGGGAAAGTATATATTTTTATTCACCTACTTCACAGTTCAGTTGAGTTGGTAGAGTTTATGTAAAAATTTATCTACATTTATCTAATGTAATATTTCAAACTTTAATCTTGCCTGTTAACATTCAAAATAAGGAATTTCTTTATTAAACCCTCCCATAAAAATGATCCCTTTATTTTGATATATCTAGTAAGAACAAAATATTGCAAACAACATCATTCTTAGCAACTTTTGCTTTGACTTCATGTAATTGTGGATCAAAACCCACAGAATAGTCTACCCATCACTCTTTCCCATTATTCTGAATATGGAAATAGTAGCAGATAAAACCTTCAAAATACCTTCATGAAAAGCTGCCTTATAGCTGTTAATACAGAGAGACCAGTGCGTCCAAAATCAAGCCTGTATAAAATAGAGCAAACCCTGTCCTCTTTAAAGATATGGAAAACACACACACACACACACACACACACACACACACACACAATGTATGCATTTGAATATGAGTTGTATTTTTCAACTACAAAAATATCTTGCTTGAGTTAAAAAGTAAATTATGTTCTAAATATAATCAAATTAGTTCTGGATAATTAATTTAATGATTAATTCCTCTTTTTAAATTGTCTGCCATATGTCTCATCAATTATCTTAGAAATATTGACAAAAAGAACTGAGGGAAAGAGAGATTAAAATTTTTTCAGTGGGAATGAAGAGGTACAGGTATTCTAATATTAAAAAAAACATGAATTAATAGAAAAAGTAAAGATCTCTCTTGGTCTCTCTCTCTCTCTCTCTCTCACTCACTCACACACACACACGACTAAATTTAGAGTCTTAATTCTAACTTAAAGGAAGTCTTAATTGACAATTCCTAATCAGAAGATGTGGTGAATGCGATTCCTCTCGGTTAATTATCTAGACTTAATAAGAGCACAGGATCTAAGCAGAAACACAAGCGAAGTTGCTGGCATCATAGGCTGGATGGCTTTATTTTCATAATCTTTTTATAACCATAACATGATCAGGTTAATTTTTGCCCCTGTGCCTGAATCAGGCAAAACACAGTTAGATTTAAGACCTCCAAAAATTTCAATGTAATATTCAGGATTTACATATCACAACAAGAAGTAATGACTCAAGAGAAAGTCTTCTAGACTTGAGAGAATACATGTCTCAAACATTGTTGACTGATAAAAGAAAAATGCATAATACAAAATTTCAAGGCACCCAAGGGTAAAACTTACATGAACTTGAGTACTCTGCTCACATAACTCCATAAAATATTTTTCTCTTCAATTACTTGTTTCTTTGCTCCTTTTTAACTGTCCTCAGATTCTTCCCATCTCCTGGTCCACAGATTATATGAGATAAAGTTGTCATAGATTCTTTATCCTTATTGGGGGAAATGTCCTTAGAGCTACTTGGTACTCTTGTTCTCAACACAGTTGTTAAATGAGTGAGCATCTGTATCAGACTGGCACAGTTTGGTATTAACAGAATGAAAATTCCTTTTCTTGGGTACAGCACTGGCAGAAGAATAAATGAGAAAATTTGTGCTTTTTGAAACATCCAGTTTTATTTGATTTTTTTATGCTTTGAAACATTCCATAGATTCTTATTCATATTTAAGATGGACAGAAAAGTGTAATAAGACATTAGGCAGAGAAATGTAACATGTGATAAATATCCTATGAAGGAGTATACTTCAACTCAGGAGAGAGACACATTTTTTAAAATTTAATTTGGAGGTAGCTGTTCAAATTGTTGATCAAACCTCTTCAGACACAGTATGTAAGTTTAAGGAGAAAAAATATCAATCCAAGGCATCTTTACATCTTTTCCAGATACAGAGTTAGTGATACTGGCTGATCTTGTTAAAATTGTACATGCCTTTATGTATATACAGAGCACACAAGTCTTACATCTTATCTCTAAGACACATTATTAGCTTAATAAGTTAGTCATCCTTAAAAAAGTAGCATCTATGAACCCTAATGAATTGGTCCAAAGTATTATAATAGCATGAAAAGCAGCTTCTCTTGTGATCTCCAACCAGTAGGGAAGACAGAGAAGGTAGACTAAGAGAAAGCCCAAAGTCAAATGCTGGGTACATATGCCACAATACCCTCCCCAAAAATATGCAGTTGAAGTCAGATTGTGATTTCATTGCTAAAAAAAATAAAAGGTGAAATGCTATGTAGGAGGATTTTTCAAATTATAGTTTCTTTTTCTATTTTTAATTATATTTTCCATTAGCTGAAATTTATGTTTATATAAATGAATGTTGGAAAATTTTAAACACTGTACAATGTCTCTTTCCTGTTCTGTGAATATTCTAAAGTTAATGTGGTGTCATAAACATCACTAGTTTCCAATGGTTTAAAATTCCCATTACTCACGCATATGTGTGCTTTTCTTCCCTTGTGTCTAGATTATGCTATGACCACTCTGAACCAACATAACGTGATGCTAGATCTGAGTCTCAGTCTTCAAGCCTGACAGCTGGGCCTTTCTGTTTTACCAGAAGTCAAGTCAGAAATCTTTTGACAGTTACAAATGACCTTTTGGCCACAAGTTAGAACCAAATTGCCAAACATTTTAGAAGTGGGTTCTTCAACCCAACTGAGCTGAGCTGCTGCCATTATGTCCAGCAAAGATAGGGTATCTCTGGAGGCCTGTGAAAGTTTCAGAGGAATGAGAAAATAAATATTTTCTGGTGTTCTAAGTGTGTTTGGGCACAGCAAAAAAACTGAACCATTGTAGTTTATGTTTATCCTGTGACTGATTATCATATTCAATTATATTATTTAATTTCATAATGTATTTTATTTTGATCATATTCACCCTCCTCACCCAGCTATTTCCAGATCCACCCTAACTTCCCTAACTCACACATATCCAAGTTCTCTTTTCAGTTTATTTTTTAAACACTTTAAGTCCAATTTGTTTCTTCCAGCTACTCTTGAGTATCAGGTCTGTCCTAGAGTAATAAACCTACTGGAAATCACACAATTAATAAAAAAAAAAAGATATTACTCTCCCAACAGCTACAAATATAAATATCTTCTTGGTTGGTGATAGAACTTTGTGCCTATCTTCCTGTCACATGCTAGGGTTTTTCCTGTTTTGAGTCTGTTTGGGTCTTATACATATAGTTACAATCACTGTGAGTTCACATATGCAACCTCTCTGCTGTGTCCAGAAAGCACAATTTCCTTGAAGTCATCCTCTGGCTTTTACAATCTTTGTACAGGTTCTTCTACAAGAATCTCTGAGCCTTGTGGGGAGAAATATGATATTGTAGAAGAATTTTATTCTATAAATATGGCTGCTCTGGCAACAGATCAGATCCAAAGATTTTCTAAGTCTGTTTGATCCAGTTGGAATGCAGACACACTACACACCTTTAATCCCTCTGCCTGGAATACACACATATCCTTAGTACTTATCTTTAATACCAAACAATGAAGGTAAAGTTGGTTTGTAGAAGGAAGCAGCCATGTTTGAATGTAATTGAGGGGCAAACATAGAAAAAGATTTGACAGAATTAGTCAGAGAAAGGATAACTCAACTATCACAATTACAGCACAGGAAAGATAGACTACTTAAAGAAACACAGAAAAGAAAGGCAACTTAAGAGAGAAAGACAGGCTGAAATAGGTGAAAGTTTTACAGAGACAGGTTGCAGTTGGATATAATGATCCAGAGAATGAGAAGAAACCAAAAGATTAGAACAGATTTCCAGAGTTAGTTTAAAGCCAAGGAGAGCAATTCAGTCAGAAGCTGAGAAAAGTCAGTTTGAATCAGTCAGCTCAGAGAGGAGTTTGAGCCAGAACAGCTGGGCTGAACCAGCCAACGAGAGTTTAGAAAGAACTAAAAAGGGTGAGGTTATTCAGCAGTAAGCCTGAGATGACAATTACATCCTGCAAATAAAAGTTACATTTAGATGATATAGTTTTCCCATTTATGAATGGGCATACTCCAATCCATTTTTCTCTGCATGTTGACCTGTTGAGGGTTTCCGTGTTCCTACTGCAAGAGGAAACTTCTTTGATTAGGGCTGAGAGACACACTGCTCCATACATATCGCAGTAAGTAAGTACTAGTAATTTTAATACCATATGTATTTAGCAGAATAATAGTAGTAGGTTCTCCCATAGGCTCCCTTACTTATCTAGCAACAGGTTTGTGGATCTGTTAATAGTGCCAGGTATAAATTTCATCTCATACAGCAGTCCTTGGATTGAATCAGATAGTAGTTGATTACTCTCATAACATTTATGTCACTATTGTACCAGTAGATGCAGTGTCTTATTAAGCCTCTTATTGTAGTAGCATGCAGCACTCATAGTTGGATGAAACCAATGATTACCTTTAACCTCTCAAATTATGCACAGCACCTTTCAACACTATGAAAGCTAGCCAGTAGGGATGAACCTTCCAGGTCTGTACCAGCTTTACTTCTCTGTGTTCTGTGATTCGAACATTGATAGCATCTTATTGTCTAATTCTGAACAGAACTAAAAGCACTAACAGTAATCAGTAATGATAAGGATATCTATAACACTCAACTGGTCAACAACTCAAAAGAAATAACCCATTCCTGGTTAAATAAAAAATTAGATATTTATTTTCTATCATGTGGTATCTAGTTAGGGTACTTCACTTTATCCCAACATACAGTATTATTTGGTTTCACACGGATTTTTTAAAAGTTCTTAGTATATAACTACACTGCCTGAATAGTCTACTTTATCTTGCCCTCCTATGTCTCACATCATTCAGTCCTTTCTGTTTCATTATTTTTTGAACAATACAGTAGATACCAGTATATCCAGATACTAGTCCCAGGTGAATCATTTATGATCTGGTTGCTTGGCTAATGTGCCCACTGATTACACTATAGTGCATTTGAATACATTCCAGTGCATTTGAAATTATTCTCTCTGTTTTAATCTGTTCACTGTTGCCATATCCCTTTAGCTCCTGAGTCTACTTATTTATTCCTAAATAAATGTAAAATTTATATTAGAGGAAAACATGGGGTACAAAATTCAACTTATAGGCACAATCAAGATCTTTCAAAATAGTGCTCCTGTAGCTCAGAAACTAAAACCAACAATGAACTTGTGGAGGAAAACAAAATAAAAACCTCATGTACAACAAAAGAAATAGCCAATCAAGTGAGCAGTTAGCCCAGTGTCTAGGAGAAAATCTTGGTCAGTGTTACATTTAAACAGATTTGTTTTGTTTTGTTATGTGTTTGTTTATTTGTTTTTTGTTTTTTCAAGACAGGGTTTCTCTGTGTAGCCCTGGCTGTCCTGGAACTCATTCTGGCCTCAAACTCAGAAATCTGCCTGCCTCTGCCTCCCAAGTGCTGGGATTAAAGGTATGCGCCACCACTGCCCGGCTCATTTAAGCAGGTTTGGATCTTAAAATTTACAAAGAAATCAAAAAACTAAAGATTGAGAAGTCAATTCAGTTTAAATATGTAACTAAGTTAGAAAGGATTCACCAGTCCTTACCCTTAACTGATGAGCAATGAAAAGTTGATGGCTCCTAGGGGAGGAAGACAGTACTGTTTATGGGTATGGCTCCTGGTAAGTAGATCATCCATGTTTAGAAGATGGCCTTATAGCCATGAGAAAATGGTAACACAAACTGGAGAAAAATTGGAGAAGTTGGGGAAATGGATCTGAGAGAAGTTAGATGAAGGAGAAGAGGGTGAATATATTCAAAATACATTGCACAAGATGGTGAAAGGATAAGTAAAATGTTTTGAAAAATAATTTTTAAAATAGGCTATCTAACTGAACAAAAATTTCAGAAAAAAACCAAGTGGCTCCTAAACACTTTAAAAAAGTATTCAACATCCTTAGCCTCCAGGGAAACAAATAATAAAACTACTTTAAGTTTCTCTCTAAGCCAGTCAGAATGGCCATCATCAGGAATAGAAATTAAAATAATTGTGTGAACACATATGGAGAAATGGGACTCCTGTCTACTGCTGTGTGTAAACTAGTGCAGACACAAAGTGGTCTAGAAGCATCTCCAAACATTAAAATTAGGTCTATCATATGATCCAATATTATTCCTGACCATTATATATATATCCAAAAAACTTTATATGGTACTACAGAGATACTTGCACATTTATGTTCCTTGCTAGTTTCCTTACAATAATTTTGAAATGAAGTACATCTAGATAACCATCAGTGCCCATATGAAAATGAATATTTGCTATATATACACAATGTAACAAGGAAAAATAAATCATCCTTCTCCCAAGAGAAAAAGCTGGGATGTTATATGTCATAAAAGGATCCTAGAGTCAATTTTTTTTATGTGTTTAACAGAGTATACATGGAGACAAGGAAATCTGAAATTTTTCAATGGCAGGAAAATGCATTTATGGAGGAACAATAGAAGAATATTGGTGAAATGAAAGTAGAGAGGGATAATACAGGCACAGGAGGGTTAAAGCAGGTAGTGGATTGATCAGAATTGGAAAGTGAGGGGCAATTTGAGAGCATAACAAAAATAGAGCATGTAAGAAGTTGATTAGGAACATATGATATTGTAATCCAACTAATAAAATAAAATAAAATAGAAGGGATAAGAGAACATATACGAAATTAACAAACAGGCAGAGAATTAAGGCAACTAACGATTTAAACAGGGGTGAAACGAGGAATAAGAAAAAGAAAGGTAACAATGAATTAAACAAATTTAAGAATTATGAAATGGCCTTATTCAGCTTCACATATTTTGAAGCTAATTAAAATGAAATTTGAACAGATTAGTGAACAATGATACTCGGAGAAACATCAGTTACTAAATGAAAATCTCAGTGCCAGGGATAAGTTATCTGGATGTGAGTAATTGATCAGAAAGTTTCCAGAAGCATCCAAACAAGCAAGATATTTGTAGATGGTAAGAGCTCCCCCCCCCCATTGCTGGAGACACTACACCATTTGGTTGTAGGATAAAGGTAAACCATCTTGAATGCACCAGGAAACTACCTATTAGCTATCTTCGATAGTACTGCAATGTTTAGGGGAGACTGCTAGGGGAGAAAAGACACCAATGGATTAATTGAGTACTGGACCGTCCATGCTACAATTCCACCATACTATGAAATATGTACCCATTGGTACAGTAGTTCTAAAACTGTTGTAGAGTGAGTGCAACTAATCACAATCTTCATTGGATTTTCAGTCTGAAGCACAGGGTGGAATTTTGCTCAGTATTGTAAACATAGTCAAAAACCATGCTTAGAGAAGTCATAGGTCCTTGGGGAGAATCTATTAATGTTGGCATTTTAAATGACCATACTATCAAGTGGCCTTCTAAATATCTGAGTTTTTATTCATAGAGATGCCATACCCTAAACCTTGGTCAGACAAGTTTTCTTTTATAAAGGATCCCTGTGGTTTTTAGAATTATTTCTTACAATTTTGATATTATGTCATTTTTTGGCCTTCCCTTTCCTCCCTCCAAACCCCGATACACTCCCTTTTGCTTTCTTTCAAATTCATGACTTTTTTCCCTATTTACTGTTCTGACATACATTTATGTATATGCATATGTAGACAAACTTTAATCCAGGAACATGACTACCCTTGCAAGAAATCACATCTAAAATCCTAGGTCTGTGTGACAACCTAGAATACAGAAATACCGAGTACACACGTTTAATTCCTAACAATGACGTCTAAGCAAGGGGCAGCCAAAGTGATGAATCAGAGAAAGAATTGACAGAATGAGTACATGATAAGTTATGCCCAACTCTCAGGAGAACAGACAGGAAAGACAGGCTGCTATCGAGGGAGAGAGGTGGAGTATGAGTTCAGTTTGTGAAGTTCAGAGGCAGTTTTTCCGAGCAAAGCAATTTAGTCAGAAGCCTAGAGAAGCCAATTTGAATCAGTCAGCTTGAAGAAGGGGTTGAGACAGAACAGCTGAGTTGAAGCATCCAGCCAGACTTCAGAAAAAAACTAAAAAGGCTCAGTTTATTTAGCACTAAGCCTCAGATGCTGAAACACTTTAGGCCTAGGCTAGCAAACAGAAGCTGCTCTAAAGCTATCAAGGTCCAGGCTCAGAGAAGATTAGAATATAAGGTGGCTAGAAGCTTCCAAGGCCCAGGGATAGTTATCACATTCCTGCTTCAGTGGAAATAAAAGAAACATTTACATGTATATAGGTATGTACTCCTAAATATAACCTGCTTATTCTGTATATTGTCTCTTGTATATATAACTTTTCAGGGTTGACCATTTTGTATTAAATAACAAATTGGTGTGCTGTTCCCTGGGGAATACTCTTTTTCCTACTCTCAGCATTCCTTAGTTGCTTGAAGTTCTTTGAGTGGGGCTAAGGACTATTGGGTTTTTCTCTCAAGTACTTTGGCACATCCATTTTTGCTGTTCCTGATCGTCTCATGTTTAGACAATAGTGTTGGTGAAACATTTGACAGTACTAGGAAATACACTCTCACAGCCTGATTCTCTGACTTTTACAATCTTTCCGCCAACTCTTCTGTAATGTTCCCAGAGTTTAGGTACAGAAGTTCTTGTGTAGATGTTTTCATTGGGACTAGGTCACAGCTCTGCATTGGTTGTGGTTGTCTATAGGTACCCTATAAATATTCCAAAAGAGGGAAATAACCAACATCTTAGACAGCTATGATACCTATCAGCAACAATAAACAAGTGTAGAAGATAATCATAAGAATGACATAGTAGCATGTATACCTTGGCATGGCAGGAACCAGCAGCTTTTTAATAGAACTTAAGACCTATTCATTAAGAGAGAAATCATGCCTGGTACCACCCTTAGCCAACTACTCAACATTTAGTGAGGTCACAGATCTTAGAGGAAAACCTACAGCCACCATTTACCTAAACCAGCATATTTCCTAGTTATAGTCTAAAAATCTGTCCTTATATTCACAGGTAAGTGTAGTCCTCACCCTTCATCAAGGACAATTCTCTTTGCAATAGACAAAGAGCAGAGGAACTTCTTATTGTAGAGTTGTCTTACTGATCAAAGTCCAAATGACAACATATCACAGTACTCTTCCTTAGGTTATTAAATTCTTTCTACCTTCCCTGAACTTTGGAGGGTATATGTAGCGATAGACATTCCATTTAAGGTTGAACACCCACAAATTTAATGCCTTGTCTCAGTGCTCACCATTATAGGTTCTTCAGAGGCAATTAATGAATGACACCTGATAATCATTATCACCTAGATTTCTTCTAAGTATTTCTTCTTAGTATGTATGCCTTCACATGGATATCTAGAGATTTAAAAGTTAATCTACTTTTATATCCTTAGAAATAATAAAGAATAGAATAGTCTTCAAAAATAGCATCACAAGGCAGAAATTGGTTTTGTCCTTGAAAATTCGGCAAGGTAAATTCTCTCTACCTGACTCTCTCCTGTATTTTTTGGTATACATTCAGTTAGTGTATTTTATTTATACTTATATAATAATTCTAAATATTATATATTTATATTTCCGATATAAATGAGAGCCCCCTTATGAAAATGATGTGGTGTCTATCTCCTGCTTAAAACCTTATAAACTGGAGTAGGGTAAGAAAAATATCATTATGGCTTCAATGGCTAGAACAACCAGAAAATACATGGGAGAACCAAGAGCTTCAATGTCATCAGAGTGGAGTAAGTTCTTCACAAATTAATGAGAACAAATGAAGCTACCCAACATTGGTTTTGAAGCAAGTTTCCAAGATAATTATCCTGAAAGGGAAGAAAGAGCATAATTATTTCTGAACTCTTCCCATTCCAAGGATGTTTTGAGACTTCACTTCCTGATCTATAAAAAGCAGTGGACAGAGATGCTAAATTCAAGTCTCTACTTTCTACTAAGATTCTAGCTCATTTTGTGACATCTGAGCATGTCTCTATTATGAAGAAACCCCCAATGGTTACCAAAATTGTTGTTCATCAGTTAATATCATAAACCAGATACAGAATCTTGCCTATCAGAAGAGCATATTTCTGTAGCATATGATTTTGTTGCTTACATTTTTGACTTGTAAAGTCCAAACAAAACTGGTTACTAATGAACTATTATTACTTAGCATAGAAACTTCTAGGGCATATACTGAACCAATACTTAATATACACAGAATTATAATGGGTTATAGGAAGATTTGTTTATATTTTCACTTCCAACTAATGTAACAATATATGTAGTTTGCAATCTGAGCATAACAAATATATATAGATGAACTCATATCAACAGTTATGCCTATGCAAAGTACAGTTGCTGTCCAAATGTGAATTTATGTGGGGGTGTGTAAAGAAGACTGAGATAAGTCTCTGTGGAAGAAAAGGATGGATTAAAGTGAAAGGAATAGGAGAACCTAATAATGTGATATATTTTAGAGGCAGAAATAATGGAGAATGATGCTGTCTTTGGGACTTTATCATCTTGCCATAAGAATTGTCCATTGAGACATCCACACACAAAGGACATTTTACTCAGAGCATTAAGTACTTTCTTAAAAAAGAGTGGCAGAAAAACCTAAAATGTAAAAGAAAGAAAGAGAGAAAGAGAGAAAGAAAGAAAGAGTTCTCAGAAAAATGTGATCAAAATACAGTCAAGAAAAACTAATCAGAAAGGGGGAGGATCATAGTAGGAAGACAGAGTAGTGCACATAAAAGACAAGTGAACTAATGCACCGAAAAACATAAGAATTGAACATGTGGGTAATTTAGTGAAATAATGAACAAAAAAGAATCCCATGTTTGAGACTCAGGAAAGTCTCTTTTTATAGACAGAAGGTTTGAAAGGGACAGAGTCAATAGCATATGATGAATTGAGGACAGTGACATTGATGAGGGTCAAGAAGTAAATGTGAAGAAAGAATAGGACTGTAGGAGCGTGGATGCAGGAGCACAGAGCAAGGGGGAGCACAGAGCAAGGGGGAGCACGCCAGACCTAGTGTCCTTACTTCCTATTCACTTTTTATGCATCCCCTTATCTTCTTCCGACATGCAGTTTCCTGTAGGGGGAGGAGCTGATACTAAAATCTGGTTCCCTAATTAGTTCTTGAGTTGGTCAATAAAGAAGGCAGAAGCTAATTGCTTGGCGGGCAAAGGGAAAGGTGGGACTTCCAGGTCACAGGAGGAAGAGGAGGGATTCAGAGAAGGAGACTCGTGACCAGAAGATGGCCAAAATAGGCTAGCTGATAATGTTAGGGCAGAAAATTCTTCACCCAGTATTTGTGTCATCTGGCAAGTTCTAAATTAATAAAGCTGTCTAGTGTTTTTCTTCCACAGAGCTAAGGTGGGCAGGAGAAAGAGGGAAGACAGGGCGGTTGATAAAGGGTTGTCGAAGCTAGCCAGAAGGAACAGGCTTTCCTGGGAATGGAGCACAATCTGTGGGGAGCATGACCTCAGAGCTAAGCTGAGAGCTCCGCTCCGGGCAAAGGAGTAAGCATAATTTTTAAAATTACACGCAACAGTTTCCAAGGAATTTTTTCAATGTCAAAATGCCCACCCCCCTCCAGAGGATTTACAAAACACTATAGTTCTTTGAACTGTGGAGTATTTTTTTTTTAAATATCTGCTTCAGTGCCAGATACCTTTTTACTATTCTAAAACTTTGATATGGGACAAAGAATACTTTTAAATGGAAAAAAAAAAGCAAGCAGAGACCAATGAGGAAGCAAAGTAAATGTTGCTTGGTGAGGGTTGTCAGCACGTTGAGAAGAAGGAAGACAGGTGAACAGTGAGCGAGCTAGTGTAAGCAGTGAGATTCTCTGACTAAGAAGGCTGTGGGTTTTCACTTCCATTTCCCCTTTGGGGTCTTGCTCATGGATGGCAAGCTCCCTGTGTAGATCTGCCTTAATAACTCAAGTACCAGCTCATTAACACCTGACTGCAACCTCAGTTCTGTTTGTCTCTTGTTCTCACACAATTATGCATTGTTGGCTTTTGCTGTTTCCTTCGTAAAAACTTTTCTCTGTATCATCAAGGAAAGATGATTCATTTAAGAAGCTTCTTTCTGGCTGGACAACTGGTCACAGTTCCCTGACATCAGCGATGTCTCCAATTATTCAGAGCACAGGCAGTTCTGCTCAGGAGAATCATCTGAAAATCGTGATGGAAGCTGATTCCCGCTCTCATCTGGTTTTGGATTCAGTAGATTAGAGTGAGGCTTAGGAATTGTGTTTCTAAGTTTGAAGATGACACTGATGCTACAGGTCTGGGGACCATGTGTTGAAGTGCTGCTGTAATCAATCACACCGAATGGGCTTTTCCAGAACTTAATGCTTGAGTCTAAGTGAACAGTAAATGGGAATAAAATCCCCTCATTACAACAATGCTTTCTGTTCAGGCCTTCAGTTAGAAAATGCACTGGATAGAGTGACTACTACTCACTATTATCAACAGCAAACTAACTGTTATCTACTTAACTGTATGCAGCCGGATATAAGAAACCATGTGAAAAATATGTAAAAATACAAACTATGTGAATATTGTGTTTATACTTTATAATACATTTCTTCCTGTATGTCCCTGTAACTTTGCAGTTCATCTGGACAAAAGCGAACTTCCCCTAAAGCAAATATGAATCATTGTCTGGAGAATTTTAACCTTTACTTTCTATTATCTTTAACTACAAGAAAGGCAGATAGAAGTCTTCCTTGAACTTTGAAAATGATTTTGAATGCTTCTCCATGACAATATTTTAGTATTACTTCCTAATTCATTTTAAAAGTACAGCATTATCTTTTTCTCATTTAATACCAACCTTACTTATTCTTCTCATGTGTGGCAATGCTTGGTTGTTTGTTGATGCCAGAGGGTAGTTTTCTTTCTGCAGTTAGAGAAGTGTTGTAGAATAAATGATTAAAAAAAAACCCAACAATGTTTTTGTTAATAATCATTGGCCCAATTCTTTAGGAAGTACACATACTTTTCTTGGATAAGTAAATGCAGAAGTAGTAAGTGTTCATTCTTGGCTTGAAACGTTCCTTTGTCAGCCACAGAGAGATGCTGATGGCAGAGGGCAGGTCAGTGAATATTTGTAGGTGAGGCAGTGATGATATCAAAATGTGGTCTGTAGATCTCTCCTCCATAGGGTCACACAGGCTTCGTGTGAAATATGTGTGCTCACAAATTCTATAGCATCAACAAAGGATATTTTGATAGCATACCTTAAAGTCTGAAATCTAACCCAGATACTCTCCTTTTATAGGTAATGAAGAACTTACTGTGCATTGAGGGAAGCGTAGTATACATTTGGTATATTGAATAGGGGACATGTGTTAAATATAGAATTTTTCCCCTTTGGCTGTGGTTGTTTGGGGTAGTAGAGATTCAACCCAGAGCCAAGCACAAGCTAGGGTGGATGGCTGTCACCATGCCACTGCAACAGATTTAGGTCTTGCTTTCAGATATCTGTTGTGCAGACCCAGTGTACAATTAAAAACATTTACAAATGACAGCAGCAATGTCCTGCTCTGAGCCTTTTTGTTTCATTACCAAGGAAGATATTTAAATAGGTATCTACATATAATATATCGTTTATAAAAATACGGTGGTTGCCTTAAATCTTTTTAAGAGGTCAACCCAGAAAACATACACAAAAGTAATATTATATGGATGGAACTGTTATATTTAGTAATCAATGTGTATATACATACATGTGCATGAACAAACATATAGACACACATATATGTGCAATGATAATTACTGGAAAAGAGGTCATGAATTTGAAGAAGAACATGGAAGGGTATATGAAAGGGATTAGAAGGAGGAAAAGGAAGGGGTAAATGTTATAATGTCATTATGATCGTTTGCAAAAACAATTCCTTACATTAATGAGAATGAATGTGTCTAATTCATGAACTGAAATAATCAGTCTGCATTGGCGAAATTTACTAAAATTGTGTTTTAGTATACTATATTAGTAAATTAAATGCTATGTATAGTATACACAGTACAGTGTTAATTCAAACATCACATTGCAATGGATTACTAATGTCACAGTTTAACAAATACATAATCTGATGAAATCAAAGTGAATGTTTTTGTAAAGCTTTTAAGTCATTGCCATGTTCACAAGCCTTCTTTAAAGCATTCATTAGATATCAACTTCATTCATAAATTTAAAAAAAAAATCTATGTGAAAAAAAATGTGGATAGCCAGCTCCAACAGGACAAAGTAAATTCAAGTAGCCGAAAGTGCCTATCTGTTTCTAAGCAAAGATTCTTGGAGTCAACCATCATTTTTCCCATATGCCAGAATCACCAGACTCCTATCTCTAGATAAATGTCTGTCTATCCTGCACTCCTGCTGCCACAATTCTGAGAATAATTTTAGTTGTTCTGCATTGAAGACTCCTGGCTAACTTAATAGGCTTAGTTATCCTTACTCTCATTCCCAACATTAGCATAAATGATCTTCTGTACATCTATAGATTTTATCCAATGCAAAAAGAAGCAAGTAATAACTTTGACTTCAAAACTGACTTTTAAAAACCATCTATTGTAATTCAAAGCACCCAAATTATAAAAATAAAAGCAAAATGAGCAAAGCGGGGATTCACTTAATCTCACATTCAAAATGGTATTAGTTTGATAGCTCGTGATTTCTGTAAATGTTAAAAATGAGTCTTGAATTCAAATTAGTTTATAGTTTTACCTACCATTTATATTGGAGTTTAAAAAGATTAATGTTCAGTGTTTTATTAAAAAGCTATGAACTGTGTCCAAACAGATAAAAAGAAATGTTGAATAGGTTTCATGTAGGAGAATGTATGGCTTTTATTTTCCGAATAGCAACTTCAATAAATTAAAGTGCTCAATACTGTACCAGCCAGTGTCAGAAATGAATAGTGAACCCGCCAGCAGAAATGTTTTCAATTTCTTAAGCACCGTCCCAGTCCCTGACAGAATTGATTGGCTTTTTGACACAAAATTGTAGTGGCAGAGACTTAAGAGGAAGAAAATTCCTCCTTAAAAACACCTAACATATTCAGTGACAAAGAGTATCCAAATGTAATTCAATACATCAAACGTTCTATTTTAAGTAAAACGAAGGCTCTTGTAAAACCTAAGCCTCTTGTATCAGTAAGATTATGTTAAGAACTGTTTTTTTTCTCCATGTAGCCCTGGATGTCCTGGAACCCTGAACTCTCAGTAGAACAGGCTAGCCTTGAACTCACAGAGATCCTTTTGCCCCTGCCTCCCAAGTGCTGGGATTAACTGTGTGTGTGACCTCCACCAGCAAGGATATTTTTCCTACAGTAATAGCAACAAAAATAATGAGTTCCCAAAAAATTAATGTTTTAAAATCAATTAAAGTTTTTAATTTTTCCAATGACTTGGGGGTTTGCCTGTTTGTTTTGCTTTGTATTTTTGAGACATGTTCTTACTACATAGCCCTGGCTGGCCTGGAACTCACTTTGTAGACCAGGCTGGCCTCAAACTCACAGAGGCATGTTTGTCTCTAATTCCAGAGCCAGGATTGAAGGTATGCACCACCATCCTTGATATATGTAACCACAGATTTTTTTCCCAATAAATTAACTAAACTCTAAGGATATAAATTAAGAAACATATCTAAAATACTATTAAACATTTATATGGATTGATGTCTAGAATAAGTTTCATATGCCTTATCAGAGTTCTAGTTTATGCACCTCATCAAAGTTCTAGAAACCACTAGAAATTTAACTGTATATGATGATAATCACATGTACATGCATACTAGCATACCAAAATATGGACCACAACTTATTCATAGTACTTCAGACTGTAAATTTTAACTTAGAATCATAAAAGCAAGAGACATAATTTAGTTCAATTGTATTGAAACATTATCTACTATGAAACATTATCTACTATGAAAAATAGCACACCCTATTTTAAAATTTGAAAATAATGATGCCTTAAAAATAAAATGTTAACTTAGTCTATCTTAATCAAACTTTTGAGCAAACCTCTGATAGTCACTATGTAGTCAATTTGAAAGCAAAGGAAACAGCTTCTGGGATATGTGCAAAATGTCTCCATCTCAGACATCTCTGTTCATATTATAAGTAAGATATGGACTGTCAATACAAACAGAGAATGATCCCTGTTAGAACCAGGGTTGGGGTAGTAACACTCTCTACTGAGGATATTTAGCCAGTCCTGGGCTTCCCCTTGTACCAAATGTGTGCAGTTCCCTATTTTCTAAAAAGGCTTGTTATAGTCACTGCTATAAGCATTACTACACAGCACTTTTAAGCACTGTACTGTGTGAATCATCTTCAGAGCCAGGATTCATCCCTTTCCTCCAGCTGGAAAATAAAGGTAGCATCAGACCCTGATCATCCTAATTACAAATCCCAATCTATTTAATCTTTGAAGAAAACCAAAACCACACTGTTTATTTTTCTACTTTTCGTTAAAATGCCCATGATTGCTATTCACTATAAATGTTCAAACTAATTGCATAGGTTTCTAACTTAACGGCTGAGAAAAATCAGTCATTTGGTTTGAAAGAAAGATAGTCTCGATTACAGAAATGCAAACTATAATGACAGGCACGGATTTTATTAAATGCTTTTGATAGAAGTTAGGATAACCCCATGAAACTCACTCAACTCCTGGGTCCTGCCCTAAGCAGTAGTTTGCATCAATCCAGTTTCCACTGGAATGATCCAGAAAGGTCAGCTTCACTGTTCTTCATCTCTAGACAAACTATAATTCTCAACTTACTTGTTGGGCTTTCTGAACCTTGAAAGTCCTTGTAAGAGTTCCCCACAAGATTCAACAGGAAATCAATTATCATCTTACATAGTGTTTGAAAGGAGGGTGAAGAAAATGGTACTCAAGCTTAGGCACTTTCTAGATAACAAATATAGTCTGTCCTTCTAGTTCTTTTATTCAGAGTCTATTATATAATATTATATAATATTATTATAAAATAAGCAATGTTGCTTATTTTAAAGACAGGACTGATGAAGGAGATAAAACTTGACATTGGTCATGAAGGATGGGGATTGTTAACCAGTATGTTTTAGGAAAATGAAAGGGAGGTATCTAGTGATGGAAGTATGTTGATAGAATGGAGGTGTAGCCTAGAGCAATAGCTAATACAATGATGACGAACTTGTAACAAGGAAGACATAATTTAAAATAAGCCTAGGTGGACAGGTAGTGGCTGAAGCACATGCACTGGGAAACAACTGCCAGCTGCTGAGGGAGTGAAGAACAACTAGAGTGCTATGGGAGACAGAATGACAAAGTCAAGCAAGCGGCTCTCAATAAACTTCGAACATGGAAATAGAAAACAAAGCCAGAATTATCAAAGAAGGAACAATGGACGGATGGACATACCACTCTGAGAAGGGAGGATGTAGGACAGAGAGATAATTCAATGTTTTAGCCATTCTAGAAAGACCAAAATGCTGGCTTAATGATAACAGAGAAAAAATTATACAGAATGGAATGGTATTATATACAGTGTAGCAATCTGGACATGGTATTGCTCTCCAACATGCATATCAGAAAAAGGAGTAGACACAAGGGTATATATCATAGTCTTAACATCAATACTCTCAATACTTCACTACTATTATTGGATGAAGCACATTTTCCTTTCCTTTTTTTACAAGAAATGAATAGAAGCCAGGCCTACAAGTGGTGTTAGACCATCAACAAACAAAACACCTGTGGGGCCAGTATTAGTTATTACTAAGTTATTCAGAATACAGTGAAAAAACACGGAATTGGGAAAGCATATACAAGTTCTATAAAATGAACTATTTCAAACTGATTTTAAAATTAAAGGCACACTTTATATTACTGTATATTTGCTGAATGAATTAAAGTTAGGTAAAGACATAAGAAACAATAATAAATATACTACATCTTGTGATATTTGTCTCTTCTCTGTTACCTGAGTTTTATAGACTGGATAAGATACTTCACAGACTTAGAAAATACCCTACCTTACAATATTGAGAATGCTTATGTAAAACCAGCTAGATATCAGGGTAGGATGCCACCCCCAAACTTCCCCACTATCTCACTATCTCTGTGTCCCCCCACACTATCCCCAGTCTCATGACTTCCTATTTGTTGTACCCCAGCCTCAAAAAAGATCATAGACTCCCTGCTCCACTAGCGACCACACAGACCAGGAAAAGCCCAGGTCAACAGACCAGAAGACCAGAGAGGAAACAGAAACAGAACACCCATCCAACAAAAGCAAACTCAGATAACAGTACCTAGACCTTTAATTACCTCAAACTCACAGATCTAGAGGCCAGCGTACGGACACAAGTAACAACAGCCAATGCATGTCACCAACACAACCCAGCTCTCCTACAAGGCCTGAATATTACAAAACAACAGAAGCAAAAGAATAAGACCTTACAACAAACTTTATGGAGATAATTGAGATCTTTAAGGAAGAGATGAATAAATCTACTAAAGAAATTCAGTAAAACACAAACAAGCAATTAGAGGAAATGAGTAAATCCCTTAAAGAAAATCAAGAAAAAAAAATAGCTAGATATCACAAGGGAGTCAGTTGGACACCTGAAATAAAGTAGTCTCCAAAGGAGCAGTGAAATGGTGAAGTCTCTGATTACTTAACACTAAGGTAGCTTACATTTTAGTGGACATAACTGAAACAAAAATGTTGAATTCAAATATTTGAACACTCAAATCTAACCATCACATTAATACTTCAAATCATCAGCCTCAATTTTTTAAAAGAAATCTGGCAATAAAACGTTTCTCAGCCATCTTATATGTAATTGTTTCCTTTTCAAGTTAGAAGAGAAAATGAAGATGCGGATTATTTTACCTTTATTATCATCTTCATAGAATATTCTAAAGGAAACTTACTGCCAGAGCTTGGCCAAGATTCAACACATCAATAAAAGTTAAGCATGCATGCAATCAAAGGCAACTAACTATCCAGCCTTGTATTTCTTGCTTCCTCACACTTTCCCCACAGACTTTATTTACTATTGCCATTTTTAAACTTATTTATTTATTTTGCACGTAAAGTAGAGTCATGGGCATGCTTCAGCACACATGTGAAGGCAAGAGAACAATTGTGTGTGTGTGGGGGGGTCACTTCTCTGATTGCACACACAAGGTAGGTCCTAGAGAAATGGAATAAGGACAGCAGGCTTAATACTAGGTGCCTTTACTTATGGGACAATCCACTGGTCCGACAGAACTTTTAAAAATTCTCTAATGTCAACAAGTGGTCATCTTTGGCATACAATATCCTCAAGGCACACTGTCTATAGTGTGTGGCCCCTTGTCAGGCATGACAGTTCTGTTGGAATCTTAGTATATCTATCTGCATTTGACCTGTTCTCTGGGAAGTACTGACTGACTCATCTCTTCCTACAAACTCGTTTGATCACTTCAGTATGATTCACCTTACTGGTGGTGTTCATTGTCCCTTCCTTCTCTGATATCCTGAACTAATTCACACACACATAGGACAATTCGTGACATAAGGGTTTGACATAGTGACAGACTCCACAGACAGATCTACATCAAGTAGAAAAACAAGTCAATTATATGTCTTGGCAAACTAATAAAGTAAAAAAGCAATAGTCATAGATTTTTTTAAAAAAAAAATCAAAAAGCTTGATTTTGTAGTATTGAAAAACCAACAATAATAATATTTAAAAAAAATCAACCATTTCCTGTTCCTCAAGGTTTCTCCCACTCACCTTTTACCTTGTTTCCTTTTATCAGCATGTTACTTGTTACGTGTCCAAAACATAGAAAAGTAAACATGTCACTGAATACTAAACACATCTTCTGCCTTAATCATTCCTTCAATATATTTGTATGCTGATTTAATTTGCCACACTAAATGTCTCTTCACAAAGCTGAGCCTCACAGCTAGAATTGCTTTTTTTTTTTTGCCCTAAACAAAAATAAAGATACAATTGCAAAGTTTTATTTTTTATTATCATAAGATGCATGTTATCTTTACTCTAGAAGAAAATACATGAATGCTATCTATAAACATGCCATCTCAAGAACAATTTATAACACAGACTATATAAAACCACTTACAATATGACAACGTTTAAGATGATATAACAAAATGTTATCAACTTAAGATACTATTGTTTCATGAGTTACCAGGAAGAAGGTCATATGTAAGGGCAGTCAATATTAAAAGGCAAATAAAAGTTACCACGAAAGAGTCCGATCCACAAATCAACATTAGAAAGAACAGAAAACATGCCTACTCCACTTAAAAGATAGAATGTGTACTTGGGACATGAGGGAAAAGAGAGACATAAGATTCTACAAAGTATAGATCAGCCATCAGTGGATCCATGCTCTGGCATGGATCTATAGACCCACTTTGTGTTGTAATTTTCTAACCATAACTTATACTCCACAGGAACGAAACTGTTGTGGGGGTGTGGTGCTCCTAATCCTTTGTGCACACATAGTGTTTTCCAGAATGGTGTATGTACCAGGAACTGAGGAATAGGGATGTGCTGTCTGTGCTCAGCTTGTCCAAGGCTACGTACGGGGCTTATGAACCTTTTGGCCAATCTTTCTCAAGGAAAAAGTTCTTATCTGGAGCACAGGAAGGGCATGGGGCTATGTGGACACTTCCCTCAGACACATGATTGATTTTTCTTAGACTAGCAACGGGCATCGTTGTCAGTTTTAATAAGCATTCAGAGTCTGAAAGTCCTTTTGCTTATGCAATCACAAGTAAACCTCCAAGAATCTCAGAGTAGGTAAGCTATGTGCTATTATAGTCATTTTCAAATGAGGATTAAACGATGATTCAAAACATTTGAGGATATATCAAAAATTTCATCATAAATGAGTAGCTGAGTTCTTTCGTATTATGATTATGGTCAGCTTTGAAATATCTAAATTGTTTTCTGATTTCATTTTTGCTTAAGGTTTAAATATGGGAAGTCAAATGTTTTTGATATCCCTGTAAAAAGGATGATTAGCACTCAGCCGCTAGTCTCTAGCATAGAAAAAATTTTACCATGTAGTAGTATTTACTGTTGTATTAATGCAAATTATTTTATAAAGGTACTTATATTTTATATTCCATTTATAACATACACTGATTAGAATTATGGCATGATTTCAATATTCATCTCTTCAACATAATCTGTACAGGAAAATCATAAGTTTGAGATACAAACTGCAATGAATATGTGCATGTTCTAACAAAAATTCATACAAGGAACATGCACAGAAATGCTTGTGCAGAATACTAGTTATGAATGTACCCATCTCATCATTTAAAATTTTAATATGATATTTTTATTAATTCTTTGAGACTTTGAGACTTCATAAAGGGCATTTTGATCCTATTTACCTCTTACTCTCTATCTCCTCCAATATCCATGCCCAACTCCCTCCCCTTCCCAAACAATGCACCGACTTTAATGCATATTGCCCATATATTTATGGGTCTTGGGCTATCCTCTAAAGCATGGGTGACCTTCCAAGGGTGATGCCATTAAAGAAAATAGACTCTCTGTCCTCCAGAAGATATAAGCTGTCAGTAGCTCCTTACGAATGTGTTCCTTCTGAAAAAATAAATGCAACACCAACCGGAGCATATCCCTAAAATGTACCTTCACAGACTGTATTATACACACTGAAAGAAGAGAAGCTTTATTTAATTACCCTTATCCATAACATGGGCTGGAAATATGAATTACCAGCAGTTTCTCAATAAAAAAAGAATATGGATTTACTACTAGGTGCAAAACTAAACAACTGACTACTGCAGAGACCTATCAGTCATCAAGTATGTGCCCCACTTTAAAGGAGCTTTCAAATATATTAGTAAAGGTGAGGCATGGGGCCCATAATTATATTTCAAAGTATAAAGGTAGTTATCATAAAAAGTCTATAGAACACAACAAAGGAGTTGTGGAAGGAGTGCAGTGTGTTTAGATGGATGATTCTGGAAAAGTTTTCTGTATTCAGTAGCTTTAGAATGAAGAGGTTAACATTCTGGAAGAATTGGGAACGCTTCACATCATGAATAAAAGAAAATAATCTGTAATGCTAAGAAGGTTTCCCTTACATAAGAAAACTTGATTAGAAATTACATTTGGAGCAGCAGAATTGGGATGAACCCTTTACAAGATGGTGAAGAAATACCAACATTGGGTTTTGGTCACTAAATATGAGCTTACGTGCTGGCCTCTATCAAATGCTTGCTATTTCTAGAAGATTTTATGTCCTAAGATGTTCAACAACCAAGCTCACCAAATGTATGTCTGGCTATTCTTTAAACTACTGTATGAAAATAAAATCAAAATAACACTGCCTTAATGAAACACTATTTTTATGTAATACAGGCAAAACTTTTGAGAAAAACACAGAAACTGCATAAATGCCTGTAAGCATGGCCGTAATAACTTATAACTCACGTGCGTCTAAGGTATGTAATTACTTCTCCTGAAAGTACTAAAAAGGTAATGTATCCCAAATATATTTTATATGATAAAATACATATCATATTCTAAAACTCAAAAATAACTAGGTCATGGAAGATAATAGATTTTTAAAAGAAGAGGAAATGTCCATGACTACACGGTAAATAAATTGTAGATATAGCAAGATCACCCAAGTCAGCCATGCTCAAAAGCTAGTGACATGTCTTTCTACTACCCTAAACATAAAAATATGCCTGTAAAGTAAGCACGATACTGGTTTCAGAAGATATGAATACATTAGAGTTTTCTAGATATCAATATCTCTCTATATATGGACTAATCTCTTTCCTTCTATCTGGTAACAGAAATAAATGGTGTCTACAGAGAAACGTAGAAAACCCATGCATGGCCACAAAAAAATTATATAAATATAAATGTCACATATACGATTTCAGCCCATATTACTGTTTATATGGACGACTGGCATTAGCTCAGATGATGTCAAGCTACTTTGAAGTTATGCAAGCCTGGTAAATTCTAAATCACTCAGAGTCTGGGTTGGGGACAGGGTGTACACATAAATTAATTTTCCCATTTTGTAAGTCACAAAATGAAACCCTTTCGCATAGAGCTTCAAACATATTTACCAGAAACAAGGAAAGATAATGATCAGTTAATTAGGATGATAGCAGTGATCACACCCACTTCAGAAAGGACAGTCTTTGCAGTAAGAGTTCATGAGCTTCTCAGAGGTCATGCATGAAACAGTAAAAGACTCCCAATGTTTTATTGAGGTCAGGTACACTTTTTAATACTTCCTAATTCTTCCCAGGTATTAGGGACTGTTGTCAGGACTAGACAGTCCTCTACTCAAAATATCCCTGGTAACAGACATGGATTGCACTCAGGCAGGTCAGTCTTCATGGCTGCCTTGTCTGGTCTCAGTGGGACAGGACATGCCTAATCAGGCTGAGACTTGATGTGGCAGAGTGGGGAGATACCTGGGGTGGGGGGTGGGGGGTCAGCCAACCCTCTCAGAGGAGAAGGAGAGGGGGATGGGGGAGAGAGGTATGAGGGAGGGACCAGGAAGAAGAGCAGCATTTGGGATGTAAATTAATTAATTAATTTAAAAAAGAAATTCCTGGTGATCAAAGGAAGAGAAACTAAGCAGCCTACATGAAGTGGCTGTATACTGGACACATGAGGCTTTGCCACAAATTTGATTCCCAGTGTCTAAAGTGCCTATAATTCCTATAGAATATATATGCTTGGAATGATCATCAGCTAATTATCATTTGATCAATACTACCTACTAGGTTAATTGATAATAACTTCACTTAAGTTTAATGATTGCATTCAGGTAATATGTGTCAATAACATCATGATGCAATAGATTTTTGAAAGGAAAAACTGAATAGGTTTATTTACTTGTGATCTTACAATTATCTGACTATCATAATGAAAGGTAGATCACAGCATTAGTTATGATGCCTAGTAAGTACACTATCACTAATTGTTAGCTACAGAAAAAAACATTTACATCCCTTTCCTAAAAACTAGGCTTTGTTAGCTAGGTCCAAAGATGGCTTTCACTAGAAAGTCAGAAATTATTTAAGCAGTTGATATTACATGTATTAGTCTATTTTTATATACACAAAGGAAACAGACCTTCAAGATTGTTTATCAAACTATGATAACTTTAAATTTTCCATCGTAGTAGCTAATGAACTACCATCTCAACATTTTTGGCATTATTCAAATAAGTTGCTTAATTCCAAATATTCCTTCAATTATGCACATTCTTATTACTCAAATATCTTAGCATTTTTCTATTAGATGGACATGAGAGAACAATAGAACAGCTTAGAGATGCTTGCATGTTAGAACTATACTATCTTTTAGAAATTATAAGAGAAAACTTGTTTTTCTTATAGGTTATTTCAATTACTGATTATTTTATAGGTGCATGTGACTGCAGCCATATGCATGCACACTTGTGGATAAACATACCCACCACAGAGAAGCAAAATGGGGGTTCTTTCAGTCTTTTGGTTCTTGAGCTAAGGTATTTATGAGCTTCCTGATGTGGGTGCTGGTCCTCTGATAGGACAGTTTGTGCCCTTGCTGCTGAACCATCCCCTCCATCACTACAATGAGCTATTTTAAGTATGTCAAAGAAGGAATAAATATGTAGGAAAATATACATTATGCAAATGCAAATAAATATGTAAATAAAGCACCTACCCAGAGCCAAAACCTACTGAGCTCAAGGGTGTTCTACTCTGAATCGGCAAAAGGACAAACATTCTGTGTATGTTTCCCTAACCATAAATAACAGAAGGGTTATTCTCTACTGAAATTGATGCAGAAAAGAAAAACATGATATAAAGTGTTTCACCAAAATATCTCTAGGAATGAATAACATTTTGAATTATCACTTATTTGAAATGATAAAAACAACAAAATATCTATGTATGAGAAGTTGGGACACTGTGTGCTAAACTGGAAATACCTGACAAATCAGGAATATGTACAGTATCCACTTTGTTTCCATAAGGCAACATGGGAAGATAAGACAACTCCTATACTACAAAGTTTTATCAGATGTAGAATAAACATACATATGAGAGACAGTGTATATATGTATGTATATACACTTATATGTGCTCATCTAATACTTTTCTATGATTTTAGGTGATGCAGATTCATTTCCTCTCTGTATAAAATAAAAATGCAAGCATCACCCTAGCACAGTGGCCAGAAGAATTTTTCAAGCAAAGTTCACAAAGGCAACTTTATCTATGTTTTCTCTCCAAAATGGGGAAAAGGAGAAATGATGAACTGCAATTGTTCTTGAAGAAATTAAGAGAGGCACATGAAGAAAACAAAATACTGTGCTCAGTGCAATTATTTTAAATTGCAATTTTTGTAACTCTTACTGGTTCTGCATTTTTAAAACATCACTTTAAAGCTCAAGTTCAAGCTGTTAGTGTAACTGTTCAGTGTTCCATTCAATTGTTACCATTGTTGGAAATATATTTTGCTGCTCTGGGTTAACCCAATGTGAGACAGAGCCGCTCAAAGCCAGAGAATACAAAGGAGAAATGGCATAATTAGGGTCTTGCTGAGCTCTGAAGGCACATCTCTGCAGGTTCAACCAAGCACTTGTTATACACATGACTAGATCAGCTTTCTTTTTCTCACCTTTTACAATGGCCAGAGTCAATCTCCAATGGAAAAATGCTGGCATACTCGATATAGATACGATTGTTCTCAGATTTTAGTACATGTTTAAACTAAAATTAACCAATTCATTTACATTTTATTATTTCTTGGGGTAAAAATTAGCTGTATATCTGGAATATAGGCTACTCTTGGTTTTGGAAGAATTGTAACCCTCATTTCTTCTCAATTGACCCAAGTTGCAAAAAGTATAATAATCTACTGAGGGTTACTTCTATGACTAGAGTCACTCCTATTCCTCTGAGCGTGGTATCTCATTCAAGATCAGTGCTCCTCATTAACTTCACATTCTACAGTAATTGGCACATGATAAGCATTAAACAAATACTTGTTAATAAACATTGAAACATTAGAATGCTTAATTTCTTTGTACCTTAGCAAAATTCTAGAATAGTGTCTCTAAATTAAAACTATTTTTATTTATATGAACCCCATTTTCAAATACACTCATTCATCTTGCTTAATATCATTCACCTCCAAAAACATAATAAATATTACTATAATAGTAATGAATTAGATATTGATAATGAACTTGCTCTCCTACTCAGTAGTAGACTGGTTTAGGATCACAAAGTGATGTTCTGAGTCTCACCTTCATTCTCCTCTGCATGGGATGAAGCACAACTTTCATGCTCCTCTGAGAGGTTGAGGAAGGATAGGAAGAATTTCCCCATGCTTATACCTCCACGGGCAATATATCAGTGACTCCTGTTTATCTTTGAGGTGAATTTTGTTCATAGCAGCCTTATTTATAATAGCCAGAAGCTGGAAAGAACCCAGATGTCCCTAAAAGGAGGAATGGATTCAGAAAATGTGGTATATTTACACAATGGAATACTACTCTGCAATTAAAAACAATGAATTCACGAAATTCTTAGGCAAATGGTCAGAACTGGAAAATATCATCCTTAGTGAGGTAACCCAATCACAAAAGAACACACATGGTATGCAGTCACTGATAAGGGAATATTAACCCAGAATCTTGGAATACCCAAGAAGCAATTCACATATCAATAGATTTCCAAGAAGATGGAAGGAGAGACCCCTGGTCCTGGAAAGACTGGATGTAGGGGAATACCAGGACAGAGAAGTGAGAGGGGGTTGAATGAGGAACAGAGGGAGGGAAGGGGGCTTATGGGACTTTCGGGGAGGGAGGAAACGGGAAAGGGGAAATCATTTGGAATGTAAATAAAAAATATAGAAAATAATAAAAAAAAATAAAACAACAATAGCAACAACAACAGCAAAAAAAAAAAAAACCAAAACAAAACAGGCATATCTTTTCACAATTGTAGAGCCAGTAGGTATTTTGTATCATCAAATTTGAATATAGCCCCTTTTTAAAAAATTCTTACCTCTTAGAGCGCTAAGGAAATGTCACCAGTGTAGAAATTAATGTGTTTGCTTTCACTTACTTCTATGTGATTTTTGACTTTCTGTTGGAACAGTTTTAATGGTTTGTTGCCTTTTAGTTTAAGGTATACACATAATGCAACTAGGGAAGAAGTTATGAATGACTAAATTATTTAGACAGAAAGAAGTACAAAGCAAAAACTCAAATATGATTATATCCCCACATCCAGGTTTCTTCATCTTTCTCCAAGGCCATCTACTGTTGGATACTTCTCACATTTTAATACATCTATGTCCACAACTTTACAAAACGTAAAGTCCCCCATTAGTCAGTGTGAATGAGCAGGAGCTGCTCATTTCCCACCTGAATTAACGACTAAATCTGCCATCACATTGACTCTCGGGTTGCACCTCATTTTATATGTATTTAGACAGAGTGTGATCCTGCATGATCCTAGAAGCAGAGGCATCTCCTGAGAAACTGAAGCTAAGCTAGAGCACGTAGAGCATAGAGCCTGTCTAAGCTCTATGACAAGTTCTGCATCGAGTACCATATACTTACAAGTTATTTCTATGACTTTTGTCCCTAACTTGCTCAAAGTAGCTACAGTAGCATCAAGCCCTGAACGTTGATCTACCAGTCTCTTAGACCAGTCACTTAACATTTTCTTCTCCTCTCATGTGCCTCAAAGGACTCATTTCAGAACTGTCATGTTCAAGACTTTCACACATACCAAAAAAAATTATTCTCTTTAAATTCATTTTCCTAAAACCAATTATGATCTAATAGATGAAAAATCTGGGGAGGATCTTCCCATTGGTATATTTCCTGACTTGTTGCTCAAATTGGGTTAGCTCAAAATGAAATAGTGATGAGATAAAATGATTGTTTTCCTTCTTCCTGTGTCTGTGTATTACTTTTGATGCTTTGATTGCTACAACAGATGCTTCTCGGTCTCCTTCACTTGGTTGTTTTGGCTTATTACCTATTTAGCATGAGGTTCCAAAGGGTTCAATACATTTTACTCTGCCTAATACCCGTGGGCCATCCTCTTGCTTTAAAGATTCTAATTTAATCACTGAAAACCCTTCCTCTTCATAAGGACAACGTGGAGACTTGCGGAATTCCCTTCGGACATTCTCTGAGGAAGCTCAGTCCATTTTCAGTAGATACTGTCATCCTTTCCTGGATAGTTCTCTAATTAGTGACTCCAAAATTGAATTAGTAATCTGTGTCCTCCATGCTTAGTGTTTACATTAATAACTGTCAGTAGTAGGTTCTTACAAAACATCCTATGAGTAAGTAGGTATTCTAATCATTAATTTTGATGACTTCATAATATGAAACTTAATAGTGAGAGAAGGGATACCAGAGGGGGAGCTGGGCATCGACTGTAGGAGAAATCCACAAAATTGCTCTTGCACAGAATATTATTCTCAGATATCTAGTAGTCTTTAAAAATCACTAAGGTCAGGCCTCACACATGACAAGTTGAAATCAGGAACATTATGTTATCTATCCTTTTATAGGAAGATCCTAACAAACTTTGACACAGTATCTTATACCTAGCTGTGAGTAAATGCTAAAATCTTTCCCCTAACCAAC
Source organism: Tokudaia tokunoshimensis (assembly GCA_036184795.1). Lineage (NCBI taxonomy): Eukaryota > Metazoa > Chordata > Mammalia > Rodentia > Muridae > Tokudaia > Tokudaia tokunoshimensis. The sequence continues at coordinate 41,728,455 of BTHU01000004.1, read as the reverse complement.
ACTGATTTGCTTCAAGTACTCGATAATTCAAATGATGTTTTTCTATGCCATGTGTGGCGGCACACACATTTAATTCTAGCACTTGGGAGGCAGAGTCAGGCAGATCTCTGTGAGTTCGAGGCCAGCCTGGTCTACACAGTGAATTCCAGGACAACCAGGGCACAGAGAAACCTTGCCTCAAAACAAAACAAAACATAACAAAATATATTCTTACTTCTAATATTTTTATGATTAAGGAATGTATATCCATAAATGTATTAAGTAACTTAGAATGTGTAAATTATTTCAGCATTTAAGGAATAGGCTCCAGTGACATTCCAACACTTGACAGGACTGTGTATTTTTAATTAAGTTTAATATAAAGCTTTCTTTATTACTAAAGCTGATATATTTCACTGAAGTTAAATATTGAATTATATTTTAAAACTTTCTTGGCTCTCAAAACTATTGATATTTTAAAATAATTTCCCCATATTTAATACCTGAATGAAAAATTTGATTAATTCTCTCAGGTATTTTCATAAATCATAAACTTACATGCTTTTTGTCAACTTGGATACGATATTTCTTATGACGATTCACTAGACATTCACAATTCCACAAGAAAGAAAAACAAGATTCCCCCTAGTTGGATATAGAAGTTCTTTGTGTGGACAAGGTCATGCTATGTAGCCCAGGATCACTTTAAATTTGCAATCCTCCTGCCTCATGGTAGAATGCTAGGCATAAGGCGCTGCTGGCCAGAAGTTTCCTGACACTTGTATCCTATTCCTATCTTGACAGCCATCACAGCATCAGTGACGTTCTCGCTTCCTCCACCCCCTTTCTTACTTCTGTTTCTTCACACACACTTAGCATGTCACTCTGCCCCAAGATTAACATCCCCAAGGAGACTCTTCAATTGTCACTGTAGTCATCTAAGCAGGTCCCGAGTTTAATTTGATTTCAGGATGTCTGATTAGCAGAAGGAAGAAGGAAAAGGATGTTGATTATGAGCACATGATCAAAATAAAATGTCAGTGTGTTAGCATGCTAAGTGAATTTAAATAATTCCCAATACCCACAGTGACACAGATATACTCATCCTTTCTTCCCAATTTTTATAGGAAATGCACCTTCCCCAGGTAAAGTCATGGCCACATCCGCACTAAAACTGCATGCTGTTTAGTCACAACTGCCATGCCCTCTTTTCGTAATCAAAGGGTAAAACCATGGGTGGGAAGTTAATAACTAGTAGACACAAACTCCCCACCTAACACCCTTTTTCTTCTGGCTTCTCCTATATATGAATAATTGTACATATAATTTGGCATTTGCCAGGATACCATAAACAGAAATCAATATTGGGTGTATAACTTTGGCAAGCATCCCTCAAATGTATCCTCTACTTTATGCATTGATTTTTAGCTACATCTGTCTCTCTCCTAATCTGGCACAGAGAGAGGAGAGAGAGAGAGAGAGAGAGAGAGAGAGAGAGAGAGAGAGAGAGAGAGAGAGAGAGAGAGAGAGAGAGAGAGAAATATATGTATATATATATAAGGACCTATATATTTCCTTTGATTAAACAGATTCTTTCTGCATAGAATATAATCTGAATACAGTTTTCTCTCCCTCTACTCCTCCAAGTTCCTCCCCACCTCTCTTCCACTTACTCAGTTGTTTTAGAGGGTCTAGCTGTCCTTGATTCCTCTGTCTTCTCTTCTCCCACCCTCCTTCTGCTTCCACTTCTGTGCTATTCCCTGAGTTCGGACAGGAGGAATTTGATGGAGACAGCTCATTTACCGTCAGGTGTCTATTTCTCTCTGCTTAATATCTGGCTATGAGTTTCTGTATTTGTTCCCATCTGTTATAGGAGGAAGCCTTTCGGATGACGACTGAATAAGGCGCTGATCAAAGAGTACAGAAGAATATCATTATGTGTCTTTCTTTTTTGCCAGTAGTATTTGGTTTTACCCTAGGTCAATGGGCTATTTCGTCTCTGGTTCTTGGTCAACTGAGAAGTATCAGGTATGGGTTGTATCTCATTGAATGGGCCTGATGTCAAATCAGAGAGCAGTTGATTAATCCCACAAAGTTTGAAATACTTGCAAACTGAATCCAAGAACACATCAAAAAGATCATTTATCATGATCAACTAGGCTTCATCTCAGAGATGCAGGGATGGTTCAATATATGAAAACCAATAAATGTAATCCACTATAATACACTGAAAGAAAAAAATAACACTTGATCATCTCATCAGATATAGAAAAGGCCTTCAACAAAATGCAATCTCCTTCCTGACAAAAGTCCTGGAAGAATTATAGATAAAAGGGATGTATCTAAGCATAATAAAGGCAGCTTACAGTAAGCCCATAGCCAACATCAGCTTAAATGGAGAGAAAGTAAAAACAATTACAGTAAAATCAGGAACAGAACAAGGTTGTTCACTCTCTCCATGACTATTTAATATAGTATGTAAAGTCTTAGCTAGAGCATGAAGACAACTGAAGGAGATCAGGGAGTGTAGAAAAAAGTCAAAGTATCTTTATTTGCAGATGATACAATAGTATATATACATAAATGACCATAAAAATTTCCACCAGGGTTCATCAAAGTAACTGGATACAAACTAACTCGCAAAACTTAGTATGTGTACAATATACTCCTATACACATATGATATACAAGAGGATTTTCAAATGGTGTAATATTCGTGGTGCTTCAACCAGTGAGGACAAGAAACTTGTTCTGGCAGAATAAACCCTGAATCTTTCTTGGAGGTGGCCTGGATTTGGACCATCAGAAAAACTCAGTCAGTTTTTGCCACCCATTTTGAGTAAGTTCTCATGAGTCAAAACATAGTTTTGAGGTAATGAAATTAATAATGAAATGAAGACTTCACACACTGTGACAAAATGTGTACTCACGGCCAACCTCAGCATCAACACTCAGTGTAAAGTGGACTTGGGACTTGTTTAGTTTTCACAAAGGTTTGGAAGGTAGAATGTGAGATGAACATAGCCAACACTATTGTCCATGTCATATGGATTCCCTCCTAATAAAGTGATTCTCTCCTAATGGAAGGGATCCAAGGTCTGAGCGATCCACATTACTAGCTTTCCCTATTCCCACCCTCTCTTCTAAATGAAATGGTTATCAAATATGCAAACTGCATCAGATTACAAATCATGACTGCTCAGAACACACTCCATCCCGTGGAAGCTATGGGGCTTAGCAGGGTAAGTTAGTGTTGTGGACCTGCTTGGATGTTATTCATTACACACACATACACACACACACACACACACACACACACACACACACACACACACACACACTCCAAATGTCTTTGTACCCATTCATTTTCAACAGCAGTTCTATTTGGATATTTTTAATGCCCTAATTCAAACTCTGGGGTCTACACTGTTTTCCTTGTTAAACTTATCCACTGAGGTTTTAGTGTCAACTTCCATTTGATTGGTTTGATAGGGAAGGGGAAAATCAAGGCAAGAATTGGTTGTCTCATTTCCCTCCTGTTTCTCCTGCTACCTGAAACAGCTTAATCCCATTAGAGCTATTTTCAAATTGAACCTGACTGAGCAATAACTTTCTTGCCTTCGGTCTTTTTTTTTTCAGCATCAATTCCAAACTTTTGCTTTCTTTTTTTTTTAAATGTGCAAGTCTTTAATTTTAAAAAATATACACAGAAGAAGCCATGTGTTTTACATAGGAATACATACATTAACAAAGCATTTCTTATAGTTTTCCAATACTCTATTTAATTAGTCCGAAATGTATAAATTAAATGTATCAGAGTTTTTAAGTTAAAATGAAATCCCTGAAACTACTGGATATGTTAGACATCCTCCCTCCCCCACCAAATCAAATAAGCAGAGAGTATCAGTCTGATTTGTTAAATAAGGTTTATTGTTATCTTTATTGCCTATAATCTAGAAGATGCAATTTTATTGTGCCTTTGCAAACAGGATATATCTCTTAAAAAACTGATCAAAAATTTCCATACATATAGCTCTATATGATAGATTACAGTGCAACACTATTCATAATTATAGAAACACCATAGAACCAGGAGCACGGGGTAAGCCAAAGGAATACCATCCTGAGCCGTCTGCACATGGTGATCTAATGAGTCCTTAGTGAAGGTTAGCAAACATGGTGAAGAGATGCGTGCATACTGCAGTCATGAGCAAAGCACGGCCAACAGCAGTCGCCTGCTAGCTTCGAGGGTTATGATGAATTTCCACACATGCACACTCACTCATAGTCCTGTTTCCTTCTGCTTCCCTCCCATACGCAGTACATTCACTCCAGCCCCTTCCCAAAAGAAACATTTAGGCACTAACTCCTACAGAACCCCACCCCTGCCTGGCTGTGAGTAGTTTAAGAAGACTGCTACTGAAAGAGTGTAGGTGTTACCCATACCATGGAGCGAAGCATGTGCTGTAAGCGAGTCTAGCTGTTTCTGCCTCTTTGGAAGTAAATGAAGCATACGCCTGCTACAGCTTTAAAATGCCTAAAAACAAAACCTTCTCTTGCTATATCTTAAAGTAAAATCTACAGTGAAAAATTCACCCTAAAACTAATTGCTTCAACCACTACTAAAATACATTTTCCACTCTGTTTTTGGTATCTACTCAATTGTAATTCAGTATGAAAAAATTCATGAAACCTGTACCTGTTTATGGTAAACACTACAGTACCACATACACCTGTCAGCTGGCATGTTTATGAAACACCAAGCCTTGTATGAGATTCTTGCTACATGTTTCCTCTGTGTGTCTCCCCAAGACTACAGTATTCTAGTGTTACCAAAGATAATGTACAGATAGTTCAATGGTGAAAAGTATTTGGTTTGTCTTCACTGTATACATCCTGGAGATGAACCAAAACAAACCACGCCTCCATACCTTCCCTGAAGATAACCCGAGTCGGCTGACCAAATAGATAACACAGGCTGTCAGTCCACTGTATGAGAGGTTGAGCTGGGAAAACAGAGGGCTAGTGTAGTCTACCAGCAGCTAGTACTGTGCAGATAAACCAAGAGCTCTTGGCTTTTGAGAGCTACTGTCCCAAAGGCTGATAGCACTGAGGTGGGAACAACACAGCATAAACATAGGAATCTGAACCGCACAGCCTGTGGGATTGGCGACCTAAAGAAGAAGATTGGGGGGATCCTAATCCCCTCATGATTTGGTGTGGGTTTAATGTCTCCCTACACATTAGCTGCTGTGGAAAAATTTACTTAATAACTTTCTTATTTTCAATCAAATGCTCACACATAACTCTTCCTTTCATATGCCACCATTTTTCATATAATAGGTATTGTATACTGCAAATATGAAATGGTTGAGATTCCAGAAGTTGCTATCTTTGACTAACAAAGTCTGTTTTCCTTTCTTCTGTTAGAGCTGATACAGAGAGTGTGCGGTGACACTGATAATCTCAGCGCCAAAAGTTGAGTGGCCTTTTTTATAGACTTCAGTATCCTTCTGAATTGCCTTTTATTTTCAAAGATAATATTTATGAATCTCTTTGGAAATGCTTGACGATTTTTGTTTACTCAGCCCTGATGTTCTTCAAATATTTAATGTTCTTTTAGCCTTCTTTGACCTAGTTCTTTTTTGGATCTTGCTTTGGGTAGCTTCAGATTTAAAAAAAAATGTTTTCGGAGGCAGGCTGCATGTTCTCTGCAGCATTTCAAGGGGAAAGCATTGAGGAGTGGTTTCCACTATGCCTAGATTTATAACGGCCCTTTCCATAAAGAGGACACAATCATTATATCAATTGTCGTCAATTCTACCAGCATCTTCCAGCTCAGCTTCTCATCCCCACTCTTAGCAGTAAACACTAGAAGAAGAAACTCATTCTGCTTTTGCATAACCCTTGTGCAGCTTCAGAATCCAGGCCAAGCCAGAGTTAGAAAATACATGTGTTTGAGTCCTCAAATTCTATCTCCATTTCTAAACTCAAAGGCACTGGGATAAGCTAGTTGCTTCCAAATTGCTAGTCGTAGCCCTTTGCCTGATCCTACCATATTTATATCTTGTATCGTGTGTGCAGATATGATAGCCCCACCCACAGACCATTGCAGATCCTTAGCTCATTTCTCAGAGGTCTCTCCTATTCTTAGTTTTACAAATTGGGTTTCTATTAGTATTTAGTAGAAGTCTTGACCGACTATGAACTATTTCATCTTTCTGGAAATGGAACAATTACACTGTTTTGACTTTCTAGTTTCCAACTGAAACTCTCATTTTTACTATTTTAGACTAACAAGAGACAAATATTATCAAACACCATTGTACCTTCCCCCATTTTTAAAACTTTGCAAATTGACCCAAGTCAATGAATAAGATACTGTGAGTACAGGTGAAGGCTGTTGTATAAGAATCCTTGTTTGTACAATTATTTATTAGCTTGGGCTTAGTTATTTGTCATTCCAAGTCTCCAATGAAGGAACATGATGTCTTTTCTTCATCCTGAGTTAGTGCTCAGGGTCTGGGATGCAGGATAATATTAAAGTGGAAGGTATGTATTCCCAGTGGAAACAGCTTCAATTGGAGCTGGAAGTATATTGCATATGGAATGCCCGAGTGCAGGCTAATAAGAGAGGCAGAAGTCCAAGGCCAATGGGAAATCTCAGGAGCAGAGCTCACTTCTTATGCCATGCTAATGGTCCTTAGCCATACCCATTCTTTCCTTTCATCTAAAAACGGTTTTGAATTTGTAATGTACTGCACAGCAATTTTGTTGGAATACAAACTTTTTACAGGTGCTATTGTATGTTGAAATACCTTGTTCAAATTGATTTTAGAAATTCAGCATGCTTGTTTTGAAACTCAATTGTGATGACACATACAGTCTTCGTTACAGACTTCCATGAACATCTGTGTGTTTCTATTATTTTGCTGCATCTACCAATCTTAGTATGGATATTTCACTAGAGTATTCTAGCAAGAATTTCTCCCCCTCCCCTCCCCCCACCACACACACACATACAAAAAATTTTAGAGTGGATACCTAGAAGTGGAATTGCAAGGAAGAATTATCCACATCTACAATTTGAGAAATTTCTCTCAAAACTGACAATACTAATTAAATACCAGCCAAATTTTCCAGGAGATTCTTTTCCTCTATTCTCTATCCAGTATGTTAATCAGCCATTATATTTTGCCCAATTTGCTGGCATTGGCTCATGTCTCATTTTGTTATGGTTGCAGCACCTTATTTATTAGGAGATTTTTACATGTGCTTGTCACGGACCACCCTAGCCGGGTATGGAGTTTTTTGGGATGGTTTCTCGAAGACTGGGTGGGTAAGGATTTGGCGATGACAAACAGAAACAGACACAGAGGCAGTTTGAATCTGAGTGTATTTTGTAGCTCTCAAATAAGGATTTTTATACATGAAAAGTAGGTATTACAATTTTAAAAGATGTGTCTAGTGAAGCAGTTGCAAAGAATAATTATCATAATCATTTAGCACAAGAAGATACAAAATCAATTAGGTATGATATTTTCTAAGCGGTGAGCTTAAAGAACCAGTTATGAATGAAACAGATAACATCATAAACACTGATCAGAGTAAAATACAAAAAAATCACCTATAGTTAATGACAAACTTTCAGGAGGAGTTTAAAAAGTCTTCAAGGGCACCTTGATTATGGCTCCTAGGTCCTGATCAAGTTAATAAATTTCCATGAGTAATTCTTATCTAAATCTAGCTTCTGTCTTATTGAAAGTTCTCAAAGTTCAATTTAAAACTATATTTAAACAATGTTTTCCATACCACAGTGTCAGAGCAAACCTCATCTACACACGCAATAGCCATGCAAGTTTATATATTGTTGGGAGGATATTTTATCAAAGTATTATTTATAATTATGTAAATGATTATGAAACATGAAGCAAAGCATTGAATCTCTCAGAAAAGAGGTCATGGCCAGTTACTCCATTTTAAAGGATGGATTCTTATCTAATTTTTTCACTTGAGATCTCTTGGCCCAGGCTATCAGGAACATCTCGTAAATACAGAAAATAATAGAGGAAGATTAAAACAGACAAACTGCCATGAGAGTTATGACTCAATATATTTCTCCGGCTAGAGAGTTCCACAACCGGTTTCAGAATACTTCCTCCCTTGGGAGTCTAACGCCTCAGTCTGTGGAACTTGTCACACAGAATCTACTGGGGTTGGTGTGGCATATGCTAAATATTAGTATTTTTCGAATGTATGTATTAAAGTATAAGTTTTTATTCTGTTGAATTTTTACTAGACCTTTTAACATAGGCACAGATAAACTTTCAATGTACGCATTTTATAGTTGATTTTACAGAGCTGGCACAGTGCTATCTTGGTTAAGGGGTAACTCCTTGATTAGAAGATGACTCATTAGACAAAGATGAGAGATGACTGCCATGAAACATGATGACTTAAGTTCAATCTCTAGGACACACTTAGCTGAAGGAGAGAACAGATTTCAGCAAGTTATATTCTCACCTTCACATATGCACAGGGACATCTGCAACCATTCTCATTCTCTCTCTCTCTCTCTCTCTCTCTCTCTCTCTCTCTCTCTCTCTCTCTCTCTCTCTCAAACACACACAGACATGCACACACAGAGAAACATAAAAACTCCTCCTCTGTCATTTACTCCTAAAGTTATAAATTCTTACCTTGTGCCTTTTATTTCTACCTAACCAGAACAATTACCTAAAAACTAATGAGTTATTTATCATGTTATTACACAGGTAGCCAATGTCCTGGACATTTATCATGCTATCTGTACCATCTGAAAGCCATTGTTCTTGGCGATCCTCCAGAATGTGACTGGAAAACCCTATTGGTGACATCACATACTTGAGTCATAGATCCTGGAGAAAGCAATCTATTGGTATCTGAAAATGTCCTCCCTATGGGCTAGCTTTGTTAGTGGCAGAAGGTGCTATGCCGGCTCTACGAGGAGACAAACAATCATCAGTCCTATACAGCTTTGAAACATCTGAACTACAACAATAACTTGACCTAGAAAAAATATGCCCACATGTGCCACCTCCTCCAAGAACTCAGGGAACACCTTACTAAAGAGGATCAGGAGATTGTAAGAGCCAGAGATGGTAGATGACTACCAGAAAACAGTGTGTGTGTGTGTGTGTGTGTGTGTGTGTGGTGGGTAGATTCAATAGGGGAGCTGCACATATGAACTCAAGGTGGTTATGACAGCAGGCTCAGACATGCAAAAGCTCAAGCCAGGCAAAACCTCATGGAAGGGGGAGAGGTGAGGTAGGATGTGTCCAGCTGGAAAGCAATTGGTGATTTGACAGGTGTTTTAAGGGTGTGGCTCTTCATAGGTCTAATATGTCCCCATGGAAGGTCACAAACATAAGAGTATATATGCAGCACTGATAGGACTCCATGGCTTTAAATAAAATAATAAAAGCACAAAGCTGGGTGGGTATGGAATATTTTAAAACAAATCTTGAAAGTATCTAACTCAGCACTGCCCCACTCCATAGCAGTCAGTAGAATGCAATAAAACCTATTTTCTGCTTGGTTTTCAGAGCTTTCTCATGTGGCATAAGAGAAAGATGTTATTCTTATTAAACCAGGTAATTGTGTCCAATGAGAATAATAAATTGCTTCATAATAAACTGATAAAATCAATGTACATGGATGACAGCTGTTTCAGTACTCTACTTAAAATCAACTGAATTCAAAAGGACATCAGTTTTACATCTCCAACATACATACATATACATACATACATACATACATACATACATACATACATACAATTGAGAAATTAAACATGGATACCCAATGCAACACCTATGAAACTAGCATATCTCTGGGCATGAATTACTCAAGAAACACACATCTAAAACTAAAGAAGTGCACTCTTTGTTATTTTTTCCCATTGTTAGCCTAACATCACATGAATACATAAATCAATTTCAGCAGTCTAAAAATATTTATACACACCAAGTGCTAATTTCTATTGCTAGAAAATAAGTCAAATTATACAGGAAATCCAGCTGGCCAAGTATTTCTTCAAATTTCAAGTATTTTTAGAAAATGTGTATATGTGAGAAATTAAATGTGTGTGTGTGTGTGTGTGTGTGTGTGTGTGTGTGTGTGTGTGTGTGTGGTGTTTGGATACTAGAGAATGAGTAATAGTCTCTCTTTAGAAATAATTTAATATACTGGAATTCATATCATATATCATCTAGATCCCTCCAGTACCTGCATTATCAGAAGACACAGAAATAGAATCTCTTGGCTTCTAAATATTAGAGAATGTTTTTTAGCTAAAATTAAAGGAAAACTTCACACCCAACTATAGTAATAAATCAAACCTCAAGTGAGTCTGTAACAAAGCCTTCTAATCTCTAACCAGAGCTGACTTCTCACTTTGCTCCTATCAGCGGGAAGGTGGGTGTCTTAGTCAGGGTTTTTATTCCTGGACAAAACATCATGACCAAGAAGCAAGTTAGGGAGGAAAGGGTTTATTCAGCTTACACTTCCACACTGCTGTTCATCACTAAAGGAAGTCAGGACTGGAACTCAAGCAGGTCAGGAAGCAGGACCTGATGCAGATGCCATGGAGGGATGTTACTTACTGGCTTGCTTCCCCTGCCTTGCTCAGCTTGCTCTCTTTCAGAACCCAAGACTACCAGCCCAGGGATGACACCACCCACAATGGGCCCTCTCCCTTGATCACTAATTGAGAAAATGCCTTACAGCTGGATCTCATGGGGGAATTTCCTCAACTGAAGCTCCTTTCTCTGTGATAACTCCAGCTAGTGTAGAGTTGACACACAAAACCAGCCAGTACAATGCACTTAAGAGAGAAGAGTAAAGCTTAAATTGTCTGAGAAGAATTATGAGATTCTCATTGTTCACAGCAAAGCACTAGTGTCTGAAGATGAATGATTTCCAGGTAGACCTCTACCAAGGTGTGGCTACAATCAGACTTTAGAGTTGTCCGGGCCTCTTGGGCCAAGTTCTGGACAAATTCCTACATGTAAGTCCTTAAGGGGAAGGTTTAGAAGTATAAAGATTTTTATAGGTTATCTGCTGATTTAAGGAAGATTAGAATTACTCCTCTGACAGAATTTAACAGTTTACAGGTTTTTGTTGTAATGAAGAACAAAAGGAAACAATATGTAAAGTGATTGCTAATAGGCTTCTGTACTTTAAAGGGTCATAAGAAAAGGTTACAGGAGATGAAGCTAGTCTATGTAATTTGCATACCCAAACAAAGGAATCAAAAAAAAAATAACCATTAGTCAGTTTTGGGCACAGACAGCTTGCCCTTCCCCATGGAGAGAAATTGGGCCTAGGTCAATGTCCTCAAGCTACCCTGGAGCTCACAGTACTCCACCTGCAAGGTCCTATAGGTGTGAGGTTGAATGCCAGCTAATCATTTAATCTTGTCAAAAACTTTGTTGATGACCAAGAGAAAGAGTGACTTCTGAATTTTAAACTTATCTCTCAGGATAAACACTCAAAGGCTCACCAAACATTGACCCCAGGCCGGACCTCCAAAAGGATAGCCTGTAGGAAGCTGCTTCCTCTTACATCAAAATTTCTACTTTCTAATTTTTAGTCACCAATAAATTAATTAATTACTGAATGGAGGCATGTTCCCATTCAGCTGGAGAACTCTGACTAAAATTCTAAACTCACCAAGTCCTCATATTTTCTCATATCTAAAATGAAGGTGTTAAGTAGATCTTTTAAGCTTATTACACTTAAACACTATGGTTTTTTAAAAGTAAACAGGAATTATACACTTTAGTGTGATAACTTCTAAAATGCTGATTACAAGAGACATGGAAAATATTTATCAGTACTTACTTACAGCATGCCAAACTATAGACAGTGGAAACATGTTGAGGAGTGACTTTTTGACATGAATAAAACTCCTATATTCAACTAATAGATGGTCACTACAGACTTGTTATTAGGAACAGAGATCCAGTTCATTTTTCACAAGAGAATCAGCTATACCACTCTTTTTTTTCGCCTTCTGGGAAGGTTTTTGGGAAAACAAACCAAAGATTAAGAAGTAATGAGATGTATTTGGAGCTACTTAAAGAGAAAGGAGCTTTGCCTAGAGAGCTAATTATGTGAGGAAAGTTACAGATTATACCTAAATCTGAAATATAAAGTCAGAAATAAGACACATGTGTGCCCTAGCAAAGCAACTGTGTATTGGAGTGGCAATAGTGAGTCCAATAAACCAAGAACATGAGCTGAGGGCAACTACTTAAAAAATGAAATTACAGAATCCAATCATTTGGAACTTAAAGGGAAAATAATTTTAAGAAAATTATTTAGCCACAATCAACGAAATCCAATCTCATACCGGTAATATAATTTGCAAGAGATGCTTCAAGTGTTACTTTGCACAAATAACCTTTTGATTATATTGAAATACTTTAAGTTGTAAAACCAACCCAGTGTTCACCTTATTACCATATTTTAACTGATTTTTATAAACAACTTTATAAATTTTTTATAGAATTATGCTAAAATTGTATTTTGTTTTAAAGAGAAGGAGATAATATTGCATTTCATTCAAGGGTCATTGACTTCTCTTTATTATTTGTATTGCCCATTTCAACTTATTCTTCTTCCAATTAACATTTAAGTAATAAGAAAACATTCCTTACTATTGTCATATAATATATATATGTATATATATATATACATACATACACACATACATACATATATACATTATACACACACAAGCACAAATTTTTACTTCAGAACTGAGTTTATAGGGAATTTAAAAACTTGAAAATCGCTCCTGACCTCCTTTAAAACTAACTTCAGAAATGACTGCTTCATGCTCCATCGACTGTCTTTAACATAGTGAATTATAAAGCATGGTTAAATCACCTTGCAGGGACTACTTAAAAGTGAATAAAGTGCCTTTACTTTCCTCCTTATTATTCCTCTTAGAAGGAGATTAGGAAGAGATAACAGATGGTTAGTTTTCCATCCATACTAATCTTAAAGGCAGCCAAATGTCAAATGGTCCATGCTACCATTAAGCTACTTTTTGGATACTGTGTAAGTCATTTTTGAGGATCACTAGTAGACTAACTTTAAGTACCCAAATAATCTGATTTGTAGTGCAATATGCAGTTGATGTGTGCTAACTTTTATAAATTATAATATATTAATTAATGCTAATTTACACAAGTCATAAAGAAGCACCTAATTAAAAGTAATAACAAGCCTTATCCAGGAAGTATGGATATACTGAGACAAAAGCTGCAACAATCTCACCCTGTGAAGTTTCTTAAACTCTCCTTACACCTAAAGATTTCTCCAAAATATCAAACACTGCCTCAGAAAGCAAGTCATTTTATACTCTTGCCATTTTCAGTATGGTTTGGGATATTTTAGTTGATGTCATCCATGAAATCTTAAGAACGCTATATGAGCCGATGAACGTACAAGAAGCCTACAGAACTCCAAACAGACTGGACCAGAACAGAAATACCTCCCGTCACATAATAATCAAAACACCGAATGTTCTAAACAAAGAAAGAATACTAAATGCAGTAAGAGAAAAGGGCCAAGTAACATACAAAGGAAGACCTATCCGAATCACATCAGACTTCTCACCAGAGACTATGAAAGCCAGAAGATCCTGGGCAGATCTCATGCAGACACTAAGACAGCACAAATGCCAGCCTAGACTACTATACCCAGCAAAACTCTCAATCAACATAGATGGAGAGACCAAGATATTCCATGATAAAACCAAATTTTCACAATATCTTTCCACAAATCCAGCCCTGCAACGGATAATAGGTGGAAACCTCCAATACAGGGAGAGAAACAACACCCTGGAAAAATGAGATAATAACCTTCTTGAATCAAACCCAAAAGTAGATAACCACTCAAACATAAAGATAGCGTCAAGAATGGCAGATGGCAATAATCACTATGCCTTAATCTCTCTTAATATCAATGGTCTCAATTCCCCAATTAAAAGACATAGACTAGCAGACTGGATACGTAAACAGGACCCAGCATTTTGCTGCATGCAGGAAACGCACCTCAGTGTCAAAGACAAACACTACCTCAGAGTAAAAGGCTGGAAAACAATTTTACAAGCAAATGGCCCCAAGAAACGAGGTGGAGTAGCCATCCTAATATCGGATAAAATTGATTTTCAACCTAAAGTCATCAAAAAAGACACAGAAGGACACTACATACTGATCAAGGGAAAAATCCACCATCAAGAACTCTCAATCCTGAATATCTATGCTCCAAATGCAAGAGCACCCTCATTCGTAAAAGAAACTTTACTAAAACTCAAAGCACACATCGCACCGCACACAATAATAGTGGGTGACTTCAACACCCCGCTCTCTGAAATGGATCGTTCAGGAAAGCAGAAACTAAACAGGGACACAGTGAATCTAATTGAAGCCTTGGACCAAATGGAACTAACTGATATATATAGAACATTTCATCCTAGAGCTAAAGAATACACCTTCTTCTCAGCTCCTCATGGTACCTTCTCCAAAATTGACCATATAATTGGTCACAAATCAGACCTCAACAGATACAAGAAGATAGAAATAATCCCATGCCTCCTATCAGATCACTATGGAATAAGGGTGGTCTTCAATGGCAACAAAAACAAAAGAAAACCCACGTACACATGGAGGCTGAACAATGCTCTACTCAATGATAACTTGGTCAAGGTGGAAATAAAGAAAGAAATCAAAGACTTTTTGAAAGTTAATGAAAATGAAGGCACAACATACCCTAACTTATGGGACACAATGAAAGCAGTGCTAAGAGGAAAATTCATAGCCCTGAGTGCCGCCAAAAAGAAACGGGAGACAGCATACACTAACAGCTTAATGGCACACCTGAAAGCCCTGGAACATAAAGAAGCAAATACACCAAAGAGGAGTAGAAGGCAGGAAATCATCAAACTCAGGGCTGAAATCAATCAAGTAGAAACAAATAAAACCATACAAAGAATCAACAAAACGAGGAGTTGGTTCTTTGAGAAAATCAACAAGATAGATAAGCCCTTAGCCAGACTAACCAGAGGGCACAGAGATAGTATCCAAATTAATAAAATCAGAAACGAAAAGGGAGAGATAACAACAGAAACTGAGGAAATTCAAAAAATCATCAGATCCTACTACAAAAACCTGTATTCAACACAACTAGAAAATCTTGAGGAAATGGACAATTTCCTTGACAGATACCAAGTACCAAAATTAAATCAGGATCAAATAGACCATCTAAACCGTCCTATAACCCCTGAAGAAATAGAAGTTGTCATTGGAAGTCTTCCAACCAAAAAAAGCACAGGTCCAGATGGTTTTAGTGCAGAATTCTATCAGACCTTCAAAGAAGACCTAACACCAATACTCTTCAAACTGTTCCACAAAATAGAAACAGAAGGAACACTACCCAACTCGTTCTATGAAGCCACAATTACACTAATACCAAAAGCACACAAAGATCCGACAAAGAAAGAGAATCTCAGGCCAATCTCTCTTATGAATATCGATGCAAAAATACTCAATAAAATTCTTGCCAACCGAATCCAAGAACACATCAAAACGATCATTCACCACGATCAAGTAGGCTTCATCCCAGGGATGCAGGGATGGTTCAATATAAGGAAATCCATCAATGTAATCCACTACATAAACAATCTCAAAGAAAAAAACCACATGGTCATCTCATTAGATGCTGAGAAAGCATTTGACAAAATTCAGCATCCTTTCATGCTAAAGGTCTTGGAAAGATCAGGAATTCAAGGCCCATATCTAAACATAGTAAAAGCAATTTACAGCAAACCAGTAGCCAGCATCAATCTAAACGGAGAGAAACTTGAAGCAATCCCACTAAAATCAGGGACTAGACAAGGCTGCCCTCTCTCTCCATATCTTTTCAATATAGTACTTGAAGTTCTAGCTAGAGCAATTAGACAACAAAAAGAGGTCAAAGGGATACAAATTGGAAAGGAAGAAGTCAAACTATCACTATTTGCAGATGATATGATAGTATACATAAGCGACCCAAAGAACTCCACCAGAGAACTCGTACAGCTGATAAACGACTTCAGCAAAGTGGCCGGATATAAAATCAACTCAAGCAAGTCAGAAGCCTTCCTATACTCAAAGGATAAGCAGGCTGAGAAAGAAGTAAGAGAAATAATACCCTTTACGATAGCCACAAACCATATTAAGTATCTTGGCGTGACGCTAACCAAACAAGTGAAAGATCTGTATGACAAGAACTTCAAGTCTCTGAAGAAAGAAATTGAAGAAGACCTCAGAAGATGGAAAAATCTGCCATGCTCATGGATTGGCAGGATTAATATAGTAAAAATGAGCATCTTACCAAAAGTAATACACAGATTCAATGCAATCCCCATCAAAATCCCAACTCAATTCTTCATAGAGTTAGAAAGAGCAATTCAAAAATTCATCTGGAATAACAGAAAACCCAGAATAGCTAAAACTATTCTCAAGAGTAAAAGAACCTCTGGGGGAATCAGTATCCCGGACCTCAAGCTGTACTACAGAGCAATAGTGTTAAAAACTGCATGGTATTGGTACAGTAACAGACATGTAGATCAATGGAACAGAATTGAAGACCCAGAAATGAATCCACACTCCTATGGTCACTTGATCTTTGACAAAGGAGCTAAAACCATCCAGTGGAAAAGAGATAGCCTTTTCAACAAATGGTGCTGGCTCAGCTGGAGGTCAACATGCAGAAGAATGCAAATTGACCCATCCTTATCTCCTTGCACTAAGCTCAATTCTAAGTGGATCAAAGATCTCCACCTAAAACCAGACACACTGAAACTAATAGAAGGGAAACTAGGGAAGAACCTTGAACATATGGGCACAGGGGAGAATTTCCTGAACAGAACTCCAATAGCTTATACTCTAAGATCAAGAATAGACAAATGGGACCTCATTAAATTACAAAGTTTTTGCAAGGCAAAAGACACCGTCAAAAAGACAAAGCGGCAACCAACTAACTGGGAAATGATCTTTACCAACCTTACATCCGACAGAGGGCTAATATCCAAGATATACAAAGAACTCAAGAAGTTAAACTCCAGAGAGGCAAGTAACCCTATTAAAAAATGGGGTACAGAGCTCCACAAAGAGTTCTCACCTGAAGAA
The DNA here is from genome assembly GCA_036184795.1 of Tokudaia tokunoshimensis. Lineage (NCBI taxonomy): Eukaryota > Metazoa > Chordata > Mammalia > Rodentia > Muridae > Tokudaia > Tokudaia tokunoshimensis. Next base: position 41,711,255 of record BTHU01000004.1, on the reverse strand, counting down.
TATCTAATGGCTGAGAAGCACCTAAAGAGATGTTCATCATCCTTAGTCATTAGGGAAATGCAAATCAAAACAACCCTGAGATTCCATCTCACACCAGTCAGGATGGCTAAGATCAAAAACACAGGAGACAGCAGTTGTTGGTGAGGATGTGGAGAAAGAGGAACACTCCTCCACTGCTGGTGGAATTGCAGGCTGGTACAACCACTCTGGAAAGCAGTCTGGCGGCTCCTCAGAAAACTGGGCATGACACTCCCGGAGGATCCGGCTATACCACTCCTGGGCATATACCCAGAGACTTTACCTGCATGCAATAAGGACACATGCTCCACTATATTCATAGCAGCCTTATTTATAATAGCCAGAAGCTGGAAAGAACCCAGATGTCCCTCAACGGAGGAATGGATTCAGAAGATGTGGTATATTTACACAATGGAATACTACTCTGCAATTAAAAACAATGAATTCACGAAATTCCTAGGCAAATGGTCAGAACTTGAAAATATCATCCTTAGTGAGGTAACCCAATCACAAAAGATCACACATGGTATGCAGTCACTGATAAGGGGATATTGACCCAGAATCTCAGAATACCCTAGACACAATCAGCATATCAATAGATTTCTAAAAAGATGGAAGGAGAGACCCCTGGTCCTGGAAAGACTGGATGTAGGGGAACGCCAGGACAGAGTAATGAGAGGGGGTTGAACGGAGAAAAGAGGGAGGGAAGGGGGCTTATGGGACTTTCGGGGAGGGAGGAAACGGGAAAGGGGAAGTGATTTGGAATGTAAATTAAAAAAATAAAAGAAAAGAAAAAAAAACAAAAGAAAAAAAAAAGAACGCTATATGATCTGAGATTTCCCCTATTTTCTGCTACAAACCACTAATTAAACATGATCTTTTTTGGTCCAAATCTTGAGCTGTTGTTGAGATGGGTTCCTCATAGGGCCAATTCACGTTATGAGGCAGTTTCTATAAAAGTACAAGAAATTTGAACATAGTTCTGATAAAATCTCTATCACTAAGTGCAGTGCAGGTCCAGAGAGGCATCTCATCACTTGACATGGTGACATTGGCTTTCAGAACTTCAGATCCCCTATATCCATGCATATGTTTTTTTGTTTTGTTTTGCTTTTTTTTTTTTTTTTTTGAAAACAGAGGCAAGATGAGACACTGGGACTTCATTGGTTCTTAATTAGAATATTGTCCAGGTAACACTGCTGGTCAGGCAGCCATATGTTTTCATGCAGCGAGCTGACTCTTTCAAATCACAAACAGTAAGAAATGGAGGTGTGTCATCTCAACCATGTTCAAGATTCTTGCACCTTTGTAGAAACTGCCTTGTAACATGTTGATCCTGTAGAAAACATAGCAGCCTGACAAGCTGTGTTACCTGGCCAGAACTCCATTATAGGACCATTAATTTAAGACCTTTTATGCTTATCTTCCATTCTGGATCCTAAAGAAAAGCTGTGTCTGATAATGACCTACAGAGAACAGTAGCATCTTGGACCATACCTTTCCTGCTCCTTCCTATAGCCAGTGGAGGTCAGGTATATCATTAATGGAATGCTGCTATTATATTTTATTTCTCCTGCAATACATTATACATCTGGGTACTTGTCATTCTTTATCCCATCAGTCTTCCTTCAAAAACACTGAACTATCCTGGAAGTGCAGAAAACAATGACATGATTAAACCTGTTCATGATACTGTCTCGACAAACTTTTTATAACATGTTGGTTGCGTTTACCCCATAAAATTAATCTCCTTGGTTTAAGATCAAAGAAAGACAAGGGCTTTGGGTATCAGTCATAAACCATGCTATTGGTTAATCTCAGCACACAGAGAAAGTTTAACAATGATAACGAAGGCAAGCCATCAGCAGGAGAAAATGCCAGGCACATTCCTGATGCCATTTGGGAAATCCATGAATAAATGATTACTTGCCATTATCAACCTGACAGTCCATTATCTGTCATAATGTAAAGTACCTTGCACTGTGAACTGAATGTCATGAACTGAAGTAGTCAAGACAAGAAAGGAAACCCAGAGATAAAGATTCTTCCATTTACATATCTGAGGTTTTTTTTTATATAAATACAAATTCTAAGGTCAATTCCAACTACTAAATTTATAATAAGTTTAATATATTTAATAAGTTTGAAAAACTATAAGTATATTCATTCTGACCATATTATATCGGAGCCACAAGCAGATTTATTAGAGTATTGGTTGGTAACTCATTATATTTGGAATCAATATTAATGTTCATGTTGAAGCGGAATGCTAGGACATTTCTAGTCAGAATATTGTAGAAAAAGGTACACTCATAAACTACTGCTGAAACCCAGTTAGAAGGTTTGGGTGACCTGGATTGTTTCTTCTAATTTTCACCAGCAAGAAAAATATCACTGACCACAGGGTAAGAAAAGAAATAGGCAGCTGGGCCAACGTGACGTTCCAGAGTGAGCGTGGAACTCTGGAGAAAAGGTCACAGACCCATGCAGAGGATGGGCACAAATATGCAACTCAGGAAAAAATGCTCAGATGTTGAATGACAACCAAAGTAAAGCACGGACTATGGGACATTTTACACAAAGTGGAAACACAAAAGCACACTTACTGTATGAAGAAAGGGAGAAAGGAAAGAAAAGAGGGAGAGGGAGGGAGGGAAGGAAAGAAGGAAGGAAGAAGAAAGAACAAAGGAACAGACAATAGAAGGATGAACCAAGCTCCAGTGCTAAGGGTGAGAAAACAGAGTATATTCAAAGTATCAAGGAATAATAATAATAATAATAATAATAATAAACCTTCAATCCTTCAAGCATGTGAATAACTGTTTTGCTCACCTGCTAAGTTTCTAAGGAATTGCCATTTTTGACAAAGTATGCATTCCCATGGCTCAGAAGGCAGAGGCAAGGGGATTTTTATGAGTTAGAGGCAAGTCTACATCACAAGTTCTAGACCAAGCAGGGGCATATAGTGAGACCCGGCTTCAGAACAATCAAAAAGACCCCCTTGTCAAAGGACTCCATTCATCCATTTAACCAAACATACACTAAATATCAACCAACTCAAAACAATTAAACGAATCCTTCTGAATAAATTAAGTGTACACAGGCTTTTTACCTCCAGTGTTACAGGGTTCACACTCATCTGCCTTTGGGATACACTTTAATCACTAAAAATCCCCTTTCACGTATCCAACATGAAGTCAACATTCAATTTTATACCTCTAATACTTACATTTTCTACCCTTTACTCAATGCATTTGAACAGAGGGAAAACCTTGCTGCCTGTCTCAGATGCACGGCAAGGCTTCACGTAAAGTGGTTTTTTTTTTTTTTTGTTTTGTTTTGTTTTTTTTTTTTCCTATGCAGCAATGATAGCTTCAGGAACCATCATAATGTTTCATTTTGCTTTGCCTTCATTTTACAAAACGAAAAAATGACAAGAAAATGGAAAATAAAGGCATTGTTTTGAGGATAGCACAACTGTTACAAAATGGAAATGGATAGTTTTGCCAGAATGATGAATTCTTCACTGATTGGCTCTGTTTCCAATTGCAAGGAAATACAACACTCAGCCCAAGGAACTGCCCAAATTCTACCACTGAAGATTTGGTTTGAAATGCCCCATTTTACTGATGAACAAAGTGAACTTACATTTTAAATAATCAGTTTAAAAATCAAGGTTATAAAGAATGCCAGTAATTCAGTTTCAGACAGGGCATCAGTCTTCCAATGTGCCAGCTACGCAGCTGTTACAGGCCTTTTAGGAAGGGAGAGAAACGTGTAACCCTCTTTTGACAAGCCTTTTGAGGAAGCAGATAAAGCTGTATCATCCTAAGCATGAGGGTTCCTCACCTGTTCCCCTGGCAAAGTGACTACCAAATGCTTCTTAATACCCAAATGACTGATTTCAATTTTCCTAAATCCTACTCAAGTAAGCTTTGAAATTATGTCATTCATTATAAAACCATGGCATCTTCTGGTTAGTGAAGTAGATTTATAAATAATTATTTTAGGCATGAATTTATTTATGGACTAATAATATTTGCTTTAATTATTTCATAAATTTACAAATTTTCAAAACTCATATTGTTAAATTTTAGTACTTATAAATAATTGTGGGTTGTATCTCTCACTTTCTGGGAGCTGAATCTCAATTATGATACTCATTTTCTTGGGTTATGTTTGGAGAGTCAGCTGCTAATCATATTTTCAGATTTGTTTCAGCTAGAGCTCAGAAACAGCATCTATCAGGCTGACTCTTCAAAACATAGGGAAGATGATATCCTAAACTAAGTATTTCTGTTCATAAAAGTGAGGCCATTTCACAAGCATTGGTGTGCTTAAATGGCCAAAACAATCCAATTCTGACTTGCCTGTTTTGTGTCCAAAAGACAGTAAACAAAAAGAGAGAGTGTCATGTTAGTATCTCACTAGGGAAAATTATGTTTTTTCCCTTGGATCCGTTCACACTTTTATATTCTAAAAGTCAGGAAACACTTTCTATGAGGATCCCTAATATTAGTATTCTCTTATTTAACAGTTTGCAAATATTAAGTGATATGTATTTTCTAAATTGAAAAACCTGTGCTATAATCTCCACATAGCTCAATCTAGTGGACTATAGCATGGGCCTCTGTTATTCTACATAAGACACACCTAACTTTGTATGGTGGCTCACCCTTGTAAAGGAGCCCTGGCACTGCAGGTGGAAATGCAAATCAAGGCAGCCACTGTGGAAATCACTACTGAGTCTGTTGAGAAACAAAGAAGTAGAACTCTTTGGTTCAAGGTCCAACTTTTCCCACTTCTCACCATATATCCAACAGAATCTTGGCCTCTCACAGACAGACCTCCATATCTGCTTGTTGCTGCGCTGCTCAGAGTAAGCAAGATACAAAATCAATCTTGATGTTCAAAGATGGATGACCAGGTAATGAAAACTGAATACAAATATACACAGTGGAGTTTATTCAGACATAAAGAATAAGATTATATTTAAGAAAATGGATGGAATGAGAGATCATCATTAAAGAAAGATAAATTCAGAAAAAAATACCATGTTCTTTCTATCTCTCTCATGTGTGTGCCTGTGTGTGTGTGTGTGTGTGTGTGTGTGTGTGTGTGTGTGTGTTGGAAAAGAGGAAAGGTGTAGTCCGAAACATGTCTAAACAACCTAAGTGCTTTTGTCTTGGTTTACTTTTCTTTCTTCCTTATTAGCATAATTTCCTAAGCAGATGACTTGATATTCTGCATTGTGCAGGACATTTGGGAGGAGGCACACATTTTCACCTATGAATGTATTTAAATATGATGTGGAAAGCTTCCTGAGTTCGAAGATAGCTACAAAGTATGATTGCATGACTCTCACATATTCACCTAAATGTTTTCTATCGATTTTTTAAATGCTGTTTTCGAAAACCACAGTCCAATGGCATCAGGTTATAATTTCTGCAGGAGAGATTAAAGTGCCCTGAAAATGCTTTTGTGCTTCAGTTTGTGGGCGGGGACTTTAGGAGGAGAGGAAGAATGAACATCATGGTGGTTGAGTAATGCCCAGCTCTGGGCTGTATGTGGAAAACTTGAACTAGACCCGCAGTGATGGAATCTCAAAGGCAGGCTCAGGCAGTGAAATTGCATAAGTAGAAAATTAATTCACAGTGCCAAGACAATTTCAAAATTAACTGGAAAGGACAGATACTGTTGTGTTTCTACCACAAAATAAGTAGTATAGACCAGTGATTAATCATGACAACACAAGAGTCTAATGTACTGACTTCAAATCATGGATCCCAAGGTAAGTAAATGACCAAGTGCCCTTGCCAACCAGGGTTGCATCTGATAATAAAGCTGCGGCACGGCATTGTCTGGAGGATCCAATGCATTAATACTAACAAGGGGATCAGCACAGTGCTTGGCATGTCATAACTTTTGGTTAATTAATCATCATTAATCATTAAAATGTCCGTGGGTATCACAAAGATCCTTCTTTAAAGAAAATAGAACATTAGAAGCTTCTCAGAGATATAGCTAGGAATATTAACATTGTTTTATTTTCGCCTTCTTGATGGCTAAAATGTGTGTGTGTGTGTGTGTGTGTGTGTGTGTGTGTGTGTGTGTGTGTGTGTGTGTGCACGCACGCACGCTGGAGTTAGAGTTACAGGCAGTTGTAACCCTTTCACCATGAGTGCTCTGGACGAAACCTGGGTTCTCTGTAAGAACTGTTTGTACTTTGTAACCACTGTGTTAACTCTCCTGGCCCCTCTCTTTGTCTTTCTTGACAAAAGTTAATGAGGCTGTTATTCCTGTATGGCCTGTATTAGAATAATTAAAAACTCCAATATGTGACTTATACAAGCTTCTTTGTATTGCTCTGTTTTCTGATTACAATGACTATTGTTTTAGGAAACAATTACGATCGTCATTTGCTCCTTTGCACAGGAATTTGATGGAAATTCTTTGCAAGATTTTGATGAATAAGTGTATAGTTGTATCCAGACCATGAGAAAATTCAACCCAGGCTCTCTGGGAAGGAACTATAGCTACCATCAGTGACAAAATGAATGAATGAATGAATGAATGAATGAATGAATGAATTACTAGTGTGCAGGAAAAGGCAAGGTTTAGAATTCCCTTAAAGGTTTAGAGATGGATACACGCAGATCTGCCTCCTGTGGAAACGGAATCAAGGTCATGAAGCTTATTGTTGGCTTCGTTCCTAATGCACTCCACACTGGCACCATGAGCAAAAGGAGGTCAACCTTCAGCCTGTCCTGACCATTATTATTCTCTGCAAAGAGTCCTAAAACCATCCCAGAGCGAGCCAATGGCTTCTAATGCTGAGGTTTTCCAATGCCCATTTGACCTGCCTGCAAGTCAGCCTCCGCCTTCTAAGCTATAAATAGAACTGGTGGACGCTCTTCGGAGAGCAAAGGTAAGAAAAAACAGTATTCTGGACAGTCACTGGCACCCTGCAGACTGAAGGCTAGATCCTCCGAGTCACTCAGAGTCCACTATCCCGTTTCTAACTCGCTTTCCTTCTGTGGCTTATTTTCAGAGAATACTTTTTTTTTTCACAGCCTCTGCGTTCAAGAAGTCTATAGGTCATGTTCACCAAGCGTAGCTCATAGGGATCCTGGCCTAGAGCCCAGGAAACTTAGGGACTGCAGGATGCTGGGGCCAGAATACTTTTCTTTTCCAGAGTCAAAGAGTGACATTGAACTGGCTTACTTTTTTTTAATCCAAGGAGGATAACTCAGATCAGCAAAGTTTAACTTAAATAATTATGAAATCATGATTCCTTCTTTTTTTTTTAAATAGGGGCTATAGAGACGGCTGTGTAGTTTGGAATGACCGTTGCTCTTCCAGAAGAACTCAGTTCAATTTTTTCCAGCAGTATCCAAAGATGACCCACGACCATCTCTAGCTCTAGTTTCAGGGAATCTAACTCTCTTTTGTAGGATCTGAGAGCACCAGGCAAACATGAGGTACTCAAACGAACATGCAAGCAACACACACATAAAATTAAAACTAACAAAAAATAAATTAAAGAAAAATGTAACTTTATATACAAAAAAATCAAAACTGAAATATGAGCTAATTTTTTAATTTTCCCTTTCCAAATACCAGTGTTCTAGTAAGAGACAGAGATGATTGAGAGGTAGGAACTGACTCAATCATCTATCTTATAAAAATAACAAACAAGAAACCCAATTGTACATTTAAACTAGTTAGGGAGTGGGACTAATGGTTGCTTCTCTTTGGGCTTCTGTAGTATTCTATTAATGTATGAATGGGAATCGTAAAGGCACAAATGAATCAAACATCTGAGCTAATTCAGAATCTGAATTTAAATATTCTATTTATCTTTTTCCTTACACAATTCTGTAGAGTTTTAGGCAACCTGTGATGCTCAGTCTTCAATGCAAACGTGATGGGCATTAGAATCACATAGAGTGATCCACTCTTGGTGTCTTTGCCATGGCTTCTAAGGAAATTAGTATAGAGGGAGGATCTACCCAGAATGGCGTGAGTCTCAGGCTGGATTAAATGAGAACAAATTAGCACCAGCATTCCCTGCTCTCTGCTTCCTGGTCAGGGCAAACTGTGAGATGTTTGGGATTCAAACTCTTGCAACCAAGAGCTTTGTCATACTATTTTCTTAATTAGATATTTTCTTTATTTACATTTCAAATGTTATCCCCTTTCCTGGTTTCCCCTCTGAAAATCCCATATCCCATCCCCCCTCCCCCTGCTCACTAACCCGCCCACTCCTGCTTCCCTGTCCTGGCATTTCCCTACACAGGGGCATCCAGCCTTCACAGGACCAAGGGCCTCTTCTCTCGTTGATGTAGTCATGACAGACTGTATACCCAAAATCTGTAAGACAAAGATGCTTTCATCAAGCAGTTTATTGTGTACAAAGTAACTAAACACAGTCTATAGATAATGAACTTGAGGGTTTTTTTCCTGTTGAAATTGGCTATATTTGTTGTATGAAAGTTGTCATGCAGAAATTCTGAAAAAAGATTTCAGAACTTGAATTCTGTAAATTATTTAAGAAAAAAAAATCTGCCATTTCCTTCATGAAAAGTAACCTTTGCATTAAAACCCATAAAAAAGGACTGGATCTTTTGTAACTTCTATGATGAAAGTTACCTTTAATTATCTGACTTCTGGTACTTTAACACTGTATTGTTTTAAGGACGAGTTTCTCCTATTCCAGAGGCTGACTCTTCATTCCATAGGCGGAACCTTCTCTTGACTGTCTCTTTGTTATGCAGAAACTCTTTGATTTCCTGCAATCCCATTGGTCAAATCTTGGTTTTATTTCCTGAGCTATTAGAGTCCTATTCAGAAAGTCTTTGTCTGTGTTTGCACCTTTAAGTATTTTCCCCATATTTTCTTATCACGTCCAAACAAATACCATGATTTCATTCTTTTTTTTTAAAACAAAATAAAACTGAGTTGTACATATAATGAAACAATTTCTTTTTACATTCATCCGGTTGGGAACCTGTAGGCTAATTCCCTAACTTGGCTACTGTGAATAGTAGTGTAAGATATTGATTTAGAATCCTTTGTGTATGCACTCATAAGTGGTATTGCTGTCATATAGTAGCCCATTTTCAGTTTGTGGAGAACGTTTTATGCTGTTTTCCACTGTAACTGGACTAATTTACATTCCTACCCACAGTTGGTAAATGTTACCTTCCCCCATCATCCTTGACGATTTTTGTATTTGTTTTCTTTAATGTTTAAAATAAATTTATTTGGGGAGGAAGTACTTAACCATGTCACATATATAGATGTCAGAGGACAACTTAGGGACTTGGTTCTCTCCTTTTATCATAAACACTCAGGGAATCAAACACTCAAGTCTTTAGGTTAAGTCATTTACCACCTGAGGCATCTCAAATCCCCTGATTTGACTAGCGTGGGATGAACTCTGAATGTTGACTTGGTTTATAATTATCTAATGACTAAGGGTGTTGAACATTTTCTCATATGCTCTATTGGACATCTGTATTTTATCTTTTAAGACTATTCATTTCCTTAGCCTACTTACTGATTCCATTGTTTATTGTCTTGATATCTAGTCTTTTAAATTCATTATGTATTCTATATATTGTCTGCTATCAGATGTTTGGCAGGAAAAATGTAGGCAGCTGGAGATAAACATTTAAAGCAACATAAATCAGAACCAAAACTATTGTATGCTCTTTGTTATTTGTGGATCATAGATTTTTAGTTAAAATTAAATATATGGAACATGAAAGTAGAAGGGAGATTGCATGAGAGGATGAATTAGTACAATAGAAGAGGAGGGGAGAAAAGGGGAACAGGAGTGGATTAACATGGTTAGAGTACATTACATGCTTGTATTAAGACATCTTCAGAAAACTCATCACTGTGCACAATGAAATGTACCAATAAAATTTTTAAAAGAATATATACATGCCAGGTTTTAACCAGAAAATATATATGCATCAAACATAAGAGAACATAAAAGTTTCCTTTGAGAACCTGTAAGTAAGTTTCTTTATTATGCTTGCAAGAAGCTCACACACCATCTTACTAGGACCCTTGGAAGCTCACACACTTTTACATCCCTCCTAAAGGACTTCTCACAATTGTGACTGTGCTGAGTGGGCAGTGCTACAGGGACTTGGCTTTCTACCTTCATATCTGAAGACCACCAGAGGCCACGTGGGGATGCTCAAGTCCCATCACGTGTCTCTCCTTAAAGTTTGATATGTCCTTTGTCATTTACCTTTTTAACCTCTATTTCATGTTACTGACCTTACTGTTAGGAATCTATAACACAACCTGCAGCTCTATCAAAGCTGGAGCCTATATACTACAATCTCCTGACATCAATGTACTATTTATTGTTTACACATAATAAAACACTTTAAAAATAAAACACTTTAAGAGTTCGTTTCCAAGTATTAGTTAATTATGAAAGATGATATATCGGAGCCTCTAAATTCCTAAAGTAGCATGTATTTGAAATTATATAAAACCTATAGGACCATCTGTTGAAAATATGTTGTAATTAATTAGTAGGTAACGCATAAAGATAAATTCTGAAGTGCCAAACAGTGGTTAGACATGTTTCAAAATACACCCTATTGTGTCAAACTAAACAGAACATTTTTTTCAACGAGTATAGAAATAAAAACGATCGCTATGGTTTGAAAAGATCTCCTCCCAACATAATCATGCTACTTTTAAGGTAACTTGAAAAACTGTGAAGTAAAATCTGCAAAATGGAGTTAATTCTTCTTGACTTACCAAGCTAAATGGTTTGGGGGTGGGTTCAGGGGAGATATTTTGCAATCATAAAAATTATAAAGTTATTCTATCAGTCCAACTTTCAGGATTCTAGTAACTTGCTTGTTCTTCTTGAAACTGTCGAAACAGGTAAGGTTCTACTTCACTCCACTTTTCAGAGAAGAAAATTCTGAGTAGTGACTCTCTCAGCCAGTTGTGGACAATGGGACCTCTAAAGCAGAGACTGCCGAGGTGGATACCAGCCTCTCATGCTTGCTGTTGAAAGAAAGCCAATAACATGCTACAGGCCACCACTGAGGAGAAAGGTTCAAACCAAGACTGAACAGTGCAGTGTTTTCTGTTGATATGGAACGTCATACTAAAATATGTGTAAAATAAACTTTTCTCTTTTTTTTGAGTTACAATAGAAAAACTCTTAGAAGTGTGTTCATAACAAAATGGATCTTATTCAGTCATTGTGATAGTAAAGGAGATTTTAAAACATGATTCTGTGTTGAGAGAAGGAAAGTTCACCATACACCAGCTTCTATGCTTTCTTAAAAAGACACTTTATTTTAGAAGGCTTAACCAGTAAATATTTCACTGAAGTGTTTAAAATCAAAAGATGTGTATCGCATTGTTATGACAAGAATCTAGCTAAACTTGTATGACTTACTCTAACAATGCTTCAGGAATATAATTTAGTAATTATATTAAATATTCCTGTTCTACAGGTATTTGACAACCATCACACAGAATATTGAGTCGTGTAACAGTTCTCTAATTAGCAACCGAGAATCAACATTTACTAACCTATTTATGTAGATTTAAGAGAATTTTATTGGGACATGAGCATTTCCAGTTACATAACTTATGTAAAATATTTTTTTATGGTTGTCATTTGTGAAAAGAAAAACAGCCCAAAATCTTGAATGGTAGGTACTAAAATACAAAATGAAATGGTTTTTTTAGACAATAAAAATGTACCAAAACACTTCAGCAGTCCAAATTAACAGCCTGATCATAATCAAGCAAAAACGTTTCCATGGAAAAATATGTTCTATTCACATATAAGCTGAGATAAAATTGAACTTCTTAGTAAAAAGGAGAACTCAGAACGTTAATTGTCCATTTTAGAGTATTTTTGGTTTCTACTGTATCCTTAGTTTGACTCCACACAGTTTATTTAGCATTACCATGACGACATACCATGGCATAGCACAGGCATTCTAGGAACGAATCATGTCTTTATTAGAGGAGCTGGTGAGCACATGCCACCAAAGAGGAATTTGCTAAAGACCACACTGGAACATACCAACTAGCTTATGATATCCATATAAGTCAAGGTAAGACTCTGTGTACAGCCACAGTGATTCTCTGAGTATGCTATGGATAGGAAACCAGATTAACATATTACCAGGGAAAGACAAGCTTTTAGTTTCTTTTCCTATCCCGAGAGTTGATATATAAGCAAAATTACCAAAACTTCTTTTCAATACTTTCATTGTTTTAGTCTTTAAACCAATGTCATGTGAGTAACATATATATATACATATATACACATATGTATTATCTATGTGTGTACATGATTTATATTTATATATATATTTATATTTTATTTGTATGTATATATTAACTATATATAAATATATATTTAACAACTATAATGCATAACACATGCATGCACTATTTTTAAAGGTCTGCTGAAAAGCTCAGTTTAAAAATGCCACACACTAACACTGGTGACACTACCCCCTCCCTTTTTTTTTAAATTGAAGATTAAGATCCTCCAGTCTCTCAGTCAGTGAAGCTCATACTGGAATATGATCCAAAACAAAGCCATCTCACTGCTAGTGAAAGCAGAACAAGAAAAGGTACTCAGCACATACAGGACATAAGAAGAAACACAAGAATAATCGAAACTGACAAGTGCATTTTTGTTTGGTCAAAGAGGAAAGCCAGGACGAAAAATGCTGAAGGGACCATCAAGACTGCTGAGAGAGTAAAGACACTTGCTGAGTGACCCTACCAACTGGAGTTTGAGCCCTGGAGCAGAACATGAAGGAGGAGGGGGAGAAATTTCTCCACTAAGTTTATCTGACCTCCAAGGGTGTGCCGTGACATGCATGCACCAGTGGTCTCTCACAGAGACACACATCATACATGCACAAACACAGCAATAATATTTAAAAAAAACAATGAGGAAGATGTGAATGAATGCAACTGACCTGGGTTTTGACACATCTGTAAAGGAAGAGTATTTTCTGTTGGAGTTACTTGCTGAGTGACTGTGAGAAACACAAGAGTGGAGATGGAAATTGATTAACAGAAGTTAGACCAGAAGTCACCTTCCATTGATGGACACTGCCTAATCCAGAGAGGTCGGATGAGGGTTTCCAAGCCACCAGCTGAGAATTGTTCTCTCACTGCCTTAGCAAACTTGGTGATCACTATGTAACCTCTGGGATCAGGAGCATCAAAAGACCAGAGTTCACCAATCCCCCTGGACTGGATACAGGTAACAAAATTACTATCATTTTTCTACAGTCAACTATCTGTTTCAATTTAAATTAACTTGAGTTCTACTAACAATTTTACCCCTTGATTATATTAATTGTCAGCTATCCTTTTTAGATAAAGCTATATAAATCAAATACTTAAATCTAAAACCAGAAACTATGAAACTACTAGGGAAATCATGTCGAAATACTAGCATAAGCAGTGACTTCTGGAAATGACCCCAAAAGCTTGCAAAATTAAAATTAAAATTGACCAAAGGGTATTACTGCTACCCAAATGCTTCTGCACAGAAAAGCAAATGGTAGAATGAAGAGAGAGACAGTCTACCAAATAGGAAAAAACTTGTATGGATAATAACTTAACTGGTGATTTATATATAAGCAAGAAAACATGAAGTGAAGAAACAATACATTGAGATAACCTGTACAGCTACCCAAGGATTAATAATCAGAATTATAGATAAGCAACATATAAAGTAATATAATAAATATACAAGTATATATGCATATACAATGCTATATATAAATACATATATGTACACATATATACACAAACATACGCATACACAGTATACATATGTCTTTACTCACATTTCTGTTTCTTTTACTTTTTTCTGCTTTGGTTTGGTTTGGATTGGTTGGTTTGGTTGGGTTAGGTTAGGTTGGTTTCAGTTTTATGAGACAGTGTTTCTCTGTATATCTTCTGCTGTCCTGGAAGCTTACCTACTTCTGTCTTCAATGTGCTATGATTAAAGGAATGAGCTACCACATTTCTAATTTTAATAGAAATAAATTTGGACATTAATCATCAGACACATTGCAATACACAATCCAATAAAAAAAATGTGATCACTGGAATGGCAATCTCAAAATATATTACTTTGATGCAGGAAAAGTTCCTAAGTGCCCATAGCAGTAATAATTAAAAATCAATACCGTTCCAATATATGAGATATTTGAAATGGAATATATGTGTTACTGGAAATTAAACTGAGGGCTTTGTACATGGTAAGCAATCACTCTACTATTAAGTCATATTTCCAGACCATTTTTCTTCTTTTAGCAACATATATTGTATAAAAACACATTGCATCATAGTACTACTTATTTGTTAGAAAATTAGGTTGTCTAAAATTATTTACTAATATCATTTTGAGCAGCATCATAGAGTCTTCTGGTCATCTGTGCTATTTTTCTAATTATGGATCTGGATATTTCGATGCAGATCTGACACTCATCATTTCTATTCAGGCATGAAACTAAAGGAAGGCTCACACACTGCTTTGTTTTGTGTTTCGTGTCATTACCCCATTTCTTCCTCGCCTTTCCTCTCTCTAAGCTCTATCTATACACCTCCTTGCTCTTTTTTAAATGCATGGCCTCTTTTATCATGAATTGCTCACACACATACACATATACATATGTATATACATATACACATACACAGACATATACATATACACACACACACACACACATATATATATATATATATATATATATATATATATATATATATATATGTTTTGGTTTTTCGAGACAGGGTTTCTCTGTGTAGCTCTGGCTGTCCTGGAACTCACTCTGTAGACCAGATGGGCCTCGAACTCAGAAATCCACCTGCCTCTGCCTCCCAAGTGCTGGGATTAAAGGCGTGCGCCACCACTGCCCAGCTACATATATATTTCTAAATGCATAAATATAACCTGCTTTTAGAGAAACAACAACGACCTAATAAATACATTGATATTACTTTTCTTGTATCTATTGTTAAGGGAACATCGCAGAAGAGGGGCTGGAAGCTTGTAGAAGCAAGAATGTCAGGAAGTCTCCATGGAACCGTCTCTCCTAGAATTAGCTGGACAAACAGGGAACTGTTATTGCAGCTATTAATGAGGCAAAGAAGAAAGAGGCGATTTTGTGGAATTCCACTCCTAGACAAAGAACTAAATTCAACTAGCAACTACTAGGAGGAGAACTAGTCTCTTCCAGAAACGAACTCCCTTATTGGTTGACCAGTGTACTCAGCCATAAAACCCTGTACACACAATCAACAAAATGGACTCAGTAGGCTATGTATATATTTGTACTTATACACACACACACACACACACACACACAATCAAAGAGAAAAAGCTATGATTTTGAGAGTAGGAGGGCACATGGAAGGAGTTATTAAGAAGGCTCCTGGTAAGGGCTGGAGGCAGGAATACAATGTGACTCCATTTCAATTAAACGCAAACTGAAAAATAAACAACAGTCATTCAATTTTAAAACTGTCAGAAAATTCAACCAGAAGAGAAACTTTTCAAATAAAGAAGTTCAAAATGACCAACAAATATATGAATAAAATTTAG
Source organism: Tokudaia tokunoshimensis (assembly GCA_036184795.1). Lineage (NCBI taxonomy): Eukaryota > Metazoa > Chordata > Mammalia > Rodentia > Muridae > Tokudaia > Tokudaia tokunoshimensis. Next base: position 41,695,594 of record BTHU01000004.1, on the reverse strand, counting down.
ACATTAGGGAAATGTTAATTAAAATTACATTGAAATTGTATCTCATCTCTGAATTGACAATCGTCCAAAAAAGGAAACCTCTGGAAACAATGAATTCTGAAGCAAAAGATATTCACAGTGTTCATGATAATGCAAATAGCCATAGTTATTAGCCATAAAAATAAAAAGAACAACTATATTAAATGAAAGAGAAAGACTGAGCCAGTCATACCATCACTGGGTTAAAATTTGAAGGATTTGTAATCAGAATGCAAGAGAGACCTACATATTCACATTCATTATAGCACTGTTCACTATGGCCATGATAGAGTCAGTCTAAGTGTCAACAGAGAAAGGCATCAAAAAGCATAGTCTAAGCAATACATTATTGTTCACCATTTGTAAGATCAGAATCCTATCAATTTTAGGAAAACCATAAAATTGGAGGATAATATTGGGAAAAATAATACACACACACAAGAAAACAAGCATCATATATTTTCACTCAACTTGTATATGACTAACATTTTTTTAAACATGACCTGAGTGTAAAGAAGAGACAATCAGGGACTGCAAAGTGGGCAGAAAGAGAGAAGGAAGTGAGGAGCAGAGAGCCATGGAGCTAGACATTTTAAATGTATAGCGCGTCCATGTGTGGATGTACCATGGTGAAACCCTATCCTACACTTACTACTTGCTACCAAAAAGCACTGCCGTGCTGTCTTGAGATCTGTCACCACCTGCCAGGGATAAACAGGAGTGCTGATATCATCTCCTAGGCTCTCTCTTTCAAACTCTGTACATCGTAATGTTCACATAATCCTTTGAAGCTAGGACATAAAATATGGTCTGACTGTCTTTTTTTTCCCCCTAAAACAAGAATATTTTATCAGTTTATATTGTATGTCATTAACAGGGTATCTGGCTGTGACTGCACAATCTTACATCCAAGTCTTATTTTTAATCCGCATTTTAGTTTTATCACTATTAATTTAGTTTTCTGCTCTCACACCATGCATTCCTAACTTGTCAGAGTCTAATGACCCTCTTCAGACTATTCAGGGAATCAAGAACCGATTTCACTTCATTTACATTCCCTTGTATCATTTTTTTTTGTCTGTACATTACATCCCTCCATTCAATTTACTCCATTTCAGCATTATTTTATGAGATCGAATTTCATTTAGATTTATTTACACATTTATCACCCTCATTGATCTTTATTGCATTCTGTATCTCTGGGTTAACATTCTCCTTATATAAAAGATTCTTTTAATGAAGTTTGGCTAGTGACAAGCTCTAGAAGATTTTGTATTTCTTTTTTCTAAAATTGATTATATTCCATGGTTTGCTTTAAGAACATTTTCGCTGACTATGAATGTATGCTTTAGTTGTCATTTTCATTTGGTACATTGACTACATTTCAATGAATCCTGGCTTCCATTACCATTCTTGATACTGATAAGTCTCAAGACTTGACTGCCTAAGAAAGAACAATTACAGATTATACGCCAAAGTAGAAGCAGGAAATACCACCAGACCGCAACCCTACATGAAAGACTTACCAGCAATGAAGAAGTGTTGAGAGAAGGGGAAATAATCTTCCCAAGGGTCGAGCACACCAGTTGGTTACTAAATGGTCTGCTTAGGCAAGAACCCCAATGAAACATTAGAGACACAAATCCACCCACAAAACTTTCAACTCCAAATTTATCCTGTCTACAAGAAATGCAGGTATGGAGGATGGAGCAGAGACTCCATGGAATGGCCAACCAATAACCGGGCTAACTTGAGACCCATCCCATGGGCAAGCACCAGTCCCTGATACCATTAATGATGCTCTACTATGCTTTGCAGGCAGGAGCATGTTGTCTTCTGAGAAGCTCCACCCAGCAGCTGACTCAGAAGGATACAGACACCCACAGCCCAACAGTGGATGGAGCTTGGGGATTCATGCAAGAATAGGAGGAAGGATTACGGGCCCCAAAGGGAATAGGAACTCCATAAGAACAACAGAACCAACTAACCTGTACTCTTGTGGCTCTTAGAGTATGAACCACCAATCAAAGAACATACAGGAGCTGAACCTAGGCCTCCCCATACATATGTGGCCGATGTGCAGCTTGGTCTTCATGTAGCTATCCCAAAAGCTGTTGCCTGTACATCGGATGTATTCTTCTAGCTGGGCTGCCTCGTCTGGCCTCAGTGGGAGAGAAAGTGCTTAGGTTCACAGAGAATTGAAGTGCTAGGGTGGGGGAATACCAGGGTGGGGGTGGCATCTGCTCAGAGAAGAAGGGGAGGAGGGGATAGAGGAAGAATTGTGGGAGTGAGTGACTGAGAGGGGAGCAATGAATGGAATGTAAAATCAATAAATAAAAAATTAAATTAAATTAAAAATGTTCTGCTTAAAAACTTTTTGAACTCATTTATGCATGTAAGAGCATTTAATGAAAAAGAAAGAGAGCAAGGAGAGGTATATGAGATGGATTGGAAGATGGAAAGGGGAGAGGGAAGTATAATTACAATCTCAAAAAATGAAAAGTACCTACTGAATATAATGTACCCTCTCCTCTTTATTTATGTGCCTAAGTGTGGTCCACTTTCTCTATCTCCTATGATTTCTGAGATCTTTACATTGAATTTTTTTCCCAGTGGTTCTAGAAATTTCCAGGCACTCTCCCATCAAATCTTGCGTATGCTTTTTTCTCTGACCTGCACTGCTGATCAGATCCATGAAACCCACCCTGCCACCTCTTCCTGTCTTATCTTATGATCCCCATTTAATCTGTCCCCATTTTCAGCCACTAGGTCTCTCTTCTGTTGTCTAGCCTGAGATTGAACTCACGATGTTTCTTAGTTTCAACGATTGCATCTTTCATTCCTAATTTCAACATGATTATTTTTTCAAATATGTTCTGTTGCCTTCATGTAAATTTTTCATGGATTATTTTTTATTTCGATTAAAAATAAATTGCTATTTATTTTTTCAGTAGCAGCGTTTTACTTTATATGTGATAATTTTTCAATACTTTAATTCCTACTGTGTCTATTTTTGTTTCTCATTTTAAAAATATTTTAAAATTACAGTGAAACTGCAAGAGAACAATGTACACACTATATATAACCTTATTTGACTCAATAAAAATACTGTTAACCTTTTTCACCTATGGCTTCCATTTCTATTTATACCATTTTATATATAATAGAGAACTATGGATAAAGAATATCTGAGAATTAAGTCAACCATAAATAAGCAGAACATAATGATTCAGGTGGAAAGGAGTACCTCTTACCATTAGATATAGACAGACAGACAGACAGACAGACAGACAGACAGACAGACAGACAGACACAGACAGGCTCAGTCTCTGAACCTTTTATCCAGACTTGCCTCAAATAATGCCAGAGACTGCCTAGCTTAACATGGTAGCAAGTTTTCTAAGTTATTCTGAATTATATCTTTATCTATAATGTGTATTGTACAAGAATTAAAAAGACTAAAAGTGTATCCTCACAATAAATTTCCTCACATGACTATAGAATATTTTCAGGTCAGTGAATAATAATCTATGTGGAAAGAGGCCATATTAAATAAAAAATGCTAATTAGCATATTTAACTTTTAAATATTAAAATCATCTAGTTTCTTAATTATTGATACGTAGCATCATTAAAAATAAAATGCACATACATGATAAGCCCTTGAAATCATTTCAGATGTCCCTAGGTGTCTGCCATTTCCTTTCTATATTAGGTTGAGTAAAAGTGAGATTTGTCTAGACATGCTGGACACAAGTCAAATGCTTCTTGTCCAGGATTCCCAACTCCCTTGTATTTTACCAAGACTCTGCACTAAGTGATCTCCCACTGGGCTTCTTGTATTACCCATATGGAATAGACCATGCCAGCCCATTCCAGTTCAAAACCCAGTCATATGAAGAGTTAAAACCTTTCTGCATCATCCATTGGGCACATAGGGGCTAACTTTACCCCCGTTCCCATTTCTGACTACTCCTCTCTTGTCCTAGTGGCACGGGTGCTGATAAAGATGGTTATAGCACGTCAGACTGATGTCTTCTAAAACTCTTCAAATTCCTCCCCAAGTAACATGACCTGGCCCTCATTTAACCCAGGTCTCTGATCAAATTCCACATCTTTTGATTTCTATTCTGAGCTACCCTATTTAAAGGCTCTTTCCACAGTCTGTAACACTTTTACCCATCCGCTATCTTTATACATAGGATGCGCACTTCCTAAAGTATGGACGTGTATAATCTGTGTTCTTTCTCCCTTCTCCCTCTCTCCTTCCTTCCCTTTCTTCCCCTTCCCTTCCTCCTTCCATCCCTCTCACCCTCCACCACATCTTTGAGATGTGGTTTCCAGGAGTGTAGAGGCTTTGCCTTTCTCATTGCTATACTCCAAATCTGTACTTGGTATATAGAAGGCACTAAACAAATCATACCTATTGCAGAATTACTATAAATGCAACGTTCTGTATAATTCTTTTAAGATAGGCAAAAATAAATAAGCATTTCAGATACTAAAGTTGTATGACCCTTTTTTTAAAAGTCATTTAGTTTGTATATCACAATTTAAGCCACAGGGTGAAATAGCAAAATAGTACTGTATGTGGCAGAAGGCACATGATAGAAAACATAAATCGTGCAGAGAGAAAAGTCTTACAGAATCTGAGGGCTATGAGGTTGCCTCAAAACTCATTAGATTTCTCTGTCTATTGGCTTTCTAGTATGTATAAATGCCATAATGCAGTTGTGTTTGTACTTGATATTTTGCTTCCTTCACTAAGTTTGCCTAAAAGTAGGGAAAAATGAAAACTCTATCCAGAAGCATATAAGAGAGAAAAGTAGACTTCTGTTTAGCTCTGGTGTTAAATTTTCATGGTTCCATCCTTAAAATGTTATATAATTTATATCTTGTCCTCAGTTTCAATATCCACATAAATGGAGATGAATGCCATTTACTTCCTTATGTTTTGCTCAGTATTAAATAATATAATGGTTGTAAACTGATTAGGAATTCTGTATCTAAAACGTAATATGATTCCAAAATTACCAGCTTTTATTATTCTCAATAAAAAGCTTAATGAGACAAGAATAATTTACCCATTTAGTAAAGTGATATTTTACTTCGTTTTCAATTTTTTGTTGTGTTGTTCCTACTTATAATAATGAACTGAACAGTAAAATATAAATGAAAATGTTTCTTTATTTGAGAAGCTGTTAAAAGGCAACTATTTCACATATCAATCAGTTGTTGGGCAAACTGGAATCGTAGAGTTATATATGTGAGTTTAAATAAGGACAAAAGGAGACAGGTCCATCAATGGCATCCCTAAAAGCTGTAGTACAGGAAAAAAGAAATTTTAGCTCTACACAAGTGTGCCCTTGATGCAGTCCTGGAAAACGATGGAATGAAGTGGTACCCCAGTTCACCCAGCTCCCATGATGTCATTCTCCGCCATGAGTTCACAATCTCTCCTCATCGCTGTACCTGTCTTAGAAAAAAATATCTTTAAGATGGAGGAATTTGGGCTGGAGAGATGGCTCAGCGGTTAAGAGCACTGACTGCTCTTCCTAAGGTCTTGAGTTCAAATCCCAGCAACCACATGGTGGCTTACAATCATCCATAATGAGATCTGACTCCCTCTTATGGAGTGTCTGAAGACAGCTAGAGTGTGCTTACATATAATAAATAAATAAATCTTAAAAAGAAAAGATGGAGAAATTAAGAGTTAGCTTTTTTCAAAAAGGGGACTATCATGAATGCCCTCCAAAAGACCCAACAAGAAGCTAAAAGAGTCAGATGCAGATATTTACACCCAACTATGGACAGAAGCTGCTGACCCCTGTGGTTGAATTAGGGAAAAGCTGGAAGAAGATGAGGAGGAGGGTGACCCCTGTGGGAGGACCAGCAGTCTCAACTAACCTGGACCCTGAGATCAGTCAGACACTGACCACCAACCAGGCAGCATACACCAGCTGACATGTCACCTCCAACACATATACAGCAGAGGACGGCAGTGTCTGGACTCAGTCAGAGAAGATATACCTAACCCTCAAGAGACTGGAGGCCCCAGGAAGTGGTGAGGTCTGATGGGGTAAAAGGGGTTGCAGGGATATCCTCATGGAGATGGAGTGGGGTAGGGGGTGGGGAGGGAGGTATGGGATGTGGAAGAGTCAGAGGGTGGACCCGGGAGGGGTATAAAATCTGGAGTGTAAAATAAAGATTAAATAAAATTTAAACAAAATAAAATAAAAATAAGGCTTATTTGACAAGTGATACAGGTACCTACAACTGTAAAACGTAATGCTTCAGAAACAACAGGGCACCCGAAGCCTCTTGGAGGAGAACTGAGACCTTACTTCTTTGAAGAGGATATGCTAATCAGCAGGGAAAACAACAAGATAGACTGGGATATGAAATGAGACTCAATGAAGAGTCAACACCACTGCATTTTCTTCACACATTTAGTGCCGAAGACACAGGTTTCCTACGCTTCCTTCCTGTTTCCACCAAGGTAATAAAGTAACTCATGGAAAATGGGTGTTTTATTATTACATTTTAATTACTTTCCTGTTTTAAATGATATTTTGCCGCCATAGGCCATATCACCTAATATATATACGATATTTTTATCATCTTTTTAAATTTCCCTGTCTAATTACGGAAATATCTACCATAAAGCATAAAGAGTCAGTTTAAGTGAGTGAACTCTTTTGGAAACATGTACGTAATTGTTCACATTTTAATTTTCTTTAAAGGATATCAATTTTAAAAATGTCTTGTTTAAAATATTAAAATAGAACATTACACCTAGTGAGGAAGTTAAGAAATATCCTCATTAAAGAGAATTTAGAGTGTATGTGGAGGGGAGGAGGTCTGAAGGTTAATTTGAAAAGAGGGCAGGCAGCCAGGTCAGGGCCATTGAAAGTATTTGAACTTGTTCTCCTACAAGAAGAATAGCATATAAAGCAGGGGGCGGAAAGGGAGAGTGGTGGTTACCCTTGGGCTGGCTTGTCTTCTGGAGGCAAGCTGCCTTGCATTACAAACACAGGAATGCCTCTCCTTTACTAAAAGAGGGGATTAAAATCATCCTGACCACAGGAGTGTCAAGGTGACTACCACTGCCCAAAGCAATGACCAACAATCGGCTTAAGAATATTAAAGAACCAAAAAATTATTTTCTGTTTTTTTTAATAAAAAAGCCAAATTTTAAATTCAAAAGTCAATAACACATTCTTAAATCAGAGACAAACAGGTAGAGAGAGAAAGAGAGAATTGTGTACATTTTACAACACATTGACAACTCACTTAACCGTTTATGTTTGACCAGCTTTTGCAGTATTTGCATACAATTGTGTAATGCATTTCTTCCTCGAGAGAAAGCGTACTACCTGCATGTCATCTTAACATAATCCTCCTGTTTGCTTGTCAAGGTTGTGTGCCTGCTTCGGATATCCACCCAAAAGCACACGGTTGGCCACTGATAACCTATTTCTTTTCGTTATACAGGATGAATCTACTAATGTCACCAAATATATGACCATTTTCATACTTTGCACTATTTTCTTAGGACAGAATCCCAGGATGAATATTAATAGATTAGACAGTATGAATATTTTATGGGTTTTCTCCCATATAATGCCAAATTGCTTTCCAAAAGGGCTGTGCCAGTTCTAATTACAATGAACTGTCTGAAAGCACCGTATCCACTTATCCCTGCCAACTTGGGACATGATTATTTTTAATATTGTCATTGAGCAGGTGAATAGTCATCACATTGTTCATATAATTTATTTAGTCTTGCTAATTACATGATGAGAAAGGAGAACGTCCAAATTTAGGAAATTTGACAGAACCTCAATATTCTATTGCTATCCTGTGGTCAAGAGGACTTCACAGACTCAGGGGATGACCAAGTGAGATCACTCAACAACAATTTGCATGCACATGAAGCATGCTGATAGATAAGTGCAAGTGTGGGCAAAGAAATGTATAGAGGGAATGCCAGGTCTCTTATTCAGGACAGTCTGCACCATTAACTACACACTCAACTGAAACAGAAGGCACAGAATCCAGTATGAAGATGAATACATGCCCCGGCATTTCCAAGTCAACACCAAACTACATTTCAAACCACTAACTTATTTTGTACCTCCTATCCCCTCTTGTATAAGACTAGGCCTTGCTTATGCTGGCCTCCAGAGGATCAAATATAATATAATGCAATCATAATCATCATAGAGGTACTTTTTCATAACAAAAATGCTACAGTACTTTCAACAAATTTTTGACATCACAGAACTTAAAGGAGGCTCAGTATGTGCAAATTTTGTCAGTCTTCTCAAATGCTGGGTTTAATAATAATAATAATAATAATAATAATAATAAACGAGAAGCAAGTCATGCATGAAATGGAATAATATCAGTATAGAAAAACAGAGGAAAAGTTTTAAAAGTTAGGTTTTGCATAAGCATTGACAATCTCTGAAGAAGTACCATCCTTAATTTACAAGTCAATGTTTGACTTGGGTTGTAGATGCTAAGGTAGTTGGCGCAAGTATTATTTCCTGGCACTTTAGAGGGTGGAAGGGCTAAGAACTTGGTTAGAAAGCCAGAAGTAAAAACCTCATCAGTAACAGTAGGCATCATCCACTCTTCTGAGGGCCAAAAGAGAAGACAAAGGCCGAAGAAAGGCAAATTTGCTCTATGCTTATGTCAGGATGACTCTCATCTTTCCGCCAGACATAGAGCTTTCTAAGTAAGTGCTTTACTGCTGACATACATCCCCAGCTATGATTTGCTTTTTTAGGATTTCTAATTAATCATCAATAGGAATGAAACATCCCACTCGATGCTCTCCTCCCGGTTACCTCCTCCCACAATTCTTCCCTCTCCTCCCTTCCCTTTCTCCACTGAGTGGGTGGGACCCCCATTTCTTATACTTAAAACTACAATATCCACAATTACACTCTTTAAAATAATACAGGCTAGTATTTTATCTAAGCTTGCATATATAATGCATATATAATGTAAGATACTCCTCCATAACATATTTTGCATATTTTTATTTCATAAGTGAAGCCTAATGTAATTGCTAATCTTTCAAAATAATGCAAAGAATGCCAGTTAAAACTAAAACGTAATTGTATTACACACACTTTACTCATCTCCCCTTGATTGGATAAACAAATTATTCCTATGTCCACATTTCTCTTTAATGGTACTTTAATGAAACTGTGTTCGTCTCCAGTTAATGTAGTGTATATGAATGAAGTTCTGTTACTGAAACAAAGTGAGTTTTTAAGGTTCTTCATATACAATGTGACTGTTTGGGGTTTTGACATGTCCAGTATGTACCTTCTATTCTGGTTACTAACAATTTTCTGGTTTTTCTTAAAATATGGTTATCATAGGCTAAAACTCAATATGCCCCCTGACCAAGAGCTCCAACATCAGTATGTACCCTGACCTGGTCCAGGTTCATTCCCCAGGCTAGCAAAGTGGGTTGGAAGCAAAGGAACACTGAAAGAAATGTATGCTGCTTCCTAGCATTGGTGACAGGACCTGGAAAAGACCTGATCAGTTTCTCCTAAGATCTCTGTAACCATTCTGTCTCTCTCTGTTGTTTTTGATTCTGTAAGCTACAAATTTCACCCCCATTTTTGATGTGTATAAACATCAGTGCACAAACAGACTTATCAGAAGTTCAGTAGTCTCTGCACTCTGCCTCTTCCTTGTCCTTTTGATCACCTTTATAAAAGAAACAACATTCATTTAAGAACTTTGGCATTTTGGTTAGAGTTTCAGAAGTGTCTCATCAGAAATTTACCTATGCTTTTATCAATAGGACATAAATACTTATTGGGATTTTTTTTGTTTGCAAATTATGGAAGTATTTTCTGCACACTCTTGCTGTTGTGGTATTTTAAAGTTTTTGTATGATAAAGGTGCTCACTATGCCTAATTACATTCAATGTTCCCAGAGTAAATAGTGACTATGACTCTCACGCACTCTTTAATAACTTTCAGTCCACTGGAGGGGGATAAACAGGAACTAAGAATTATACCATTGAAAAGTCCTCCATTCGCAGAAAACACAAATAAGCCCTGTAAGGATGGATGTTAAGTCATCATTAGTAATTTGTGTATTAATTAGTATTAATATGTCCTATTTAATTTATGTATAATTATACTTAAGGCACTTATACAGGTGAAATGTTAACAGGTATAAGGTCGAAACTTTATATTTTCTCCATGTGTTTATGGATAATAGGCCTCTAATGTCACTTAGTTTCAGAACATTTTATGCTAACTATTCACTTTGTGTGCTCTTCAATTTAGAATGCAATATGTTCATATATCATCTCAAGTAATCAGCCAATTTCCTGTAATTGGATACTAATCACATTTTTTTAGTTTGACAGAGATTTGTAGTTATTTTTAATTATTATAAAATGGTGTGTTTTGTTCTCAAGTTTTTGTCTGTGGTCTTTATTCTTTCCTCCATCATTGTTTGTCTGTTAATAATGTCTGGGAATGGGTGGAGAAATTATTATAATTTGTGATATCAGTTTTTATTGGATATTTTCTTTACATTTCAAATGTTATCCTCTTTCCCGGTTTCTCCCCCCCTCCCCGAAACTCCCTATCCTATAATTTGTGATATCATTAATGATTTCACAGGTTAACTCCTCAGTGAGATTTGTATTTGAATCTACTTGCAAATAGAATCCACTTGGTATTCTAGATAAATAGCAATGTTTTTGTGCTTGGAATTTAAGCAACTAATACACTAAGCAGCAAGTACTCTACCACTTAACTACATCTTCAGACTTTGATAAATCTCAGAATCTCTGTAAATTTTGTGATGCCCTCTTTGTAATTAATGGAATAATGTCTCTCTATAATTCCACTTGAGCATACATGCACATAGGCACCTCCTTGTTTACTTACATTTATTAAAAATATCCTTTAGTAAAGTTTTCAGTTTTAATGTCCTCTGATATTGGCTTCACATGACATACGAAGAAGAAAGTTTCACAGAGCTAAATAACTGGAACATTTAACATATAAGAGCTGAAATATACATCTGCATATGTATGTATGTATGTGTGTATGTGTGTATGTGTGTATGTCTATCTGTATATATACACAGGAAGAGAGATAGGAAGGTTGGATCAAAGGAGAGGAGAAGAGGGGAGAAGGAGAGGAGAGGTCATCTGGAGGAATAAGTGAATCAAAGGTAAAAAGCAACATCCCATCAGACAGAAATAACTATTTTTAGCTCAACAAGTAATTTCAGGATTGGCCTATTTTGTACTTTAGTCAGCAAGTTTAGAAACTAAAAGGTTAGCATTAGGAAATTAGGTCAAAATAGTTACTAAAATAGTCTTAAAGATGCAGTCCATTGTTTGCTAGCTGCTGTCTCCTTTGTAATTAGATAGCTGTATTCACCCAGAGAAATGAACATGTAGTACTTATATTTGACCCATATATATTCAAATATTGAATTATTCAAGTAATTATTGTTGCTTCCATCTTCTAGACGTGAGTCATGTAGTAGTGGTCCGCACTGCATACTTACTCGCTGACTACTGATGAGAGGGCAGCGTAAGTGTGGTCCATTCACAGTATTCATGAACCCATGGCACACCCGTATGTACTTAGCATGTTCTTTCCTGTCTAACACTACTGAAACTTACACATGATTGCATAGTAAGAAACTCTGCCTCTGGTATTTGTCCTTACTGAGTCTAGGGCAGAGGGAAAGTTGCGTGAAAGTCTAGGCTCATGGGGAACTGAGTCAAGTTTTGTGTCATTTATACAATATAAGTCAGGGAAGCACTGGTCATCAGAGGATAAGCTGATGAGAATTCAGGATCGAGTACAGTATATATAATTTATAAACCATCTCTTCAGCTAGAAATCTGTCTTTTATGACAATTATTTTACTCTTCGTTTCTCTGCGCAGGGCGTTTTATGATGGAAAGGCAGACACTAGTTCTTTAAAATCCCTTCATCATTCATTCATGTTATCCCTCTCTGCTAGGAAGTTTTGTTTTGTGGTATGTGTGGTGAAGTTCTGTCAATGTTCTCATTTTCATTTTATAAAATTAACAGATTAGTAGCTTTTAAATTTTCATCTGCCATAATGCATTTAAGAACAAAACCAATAAATGCTTGTCAACAAATTTGGGGATTTCTCAGGGTCCCTTAAATTCATCTACCAATCGCTGAATTTCAGAGACTTCAGAAAGGAAACAATTTTGGTTTAGAGATTATAGCATGTAGAGCAGATACTGTGGATCTATACATTAGAGTTCATATACATCTATATTCTATAGATACACAAAATGCTATAGATAGAAATATTTCATTGCAAATTATATAAAACCCAACAAATTTTACATGACATCTCTAAATGTACCAAAATTAATCTTGTTTTTGTTTCTACCATAGTATTAATCATTGTAGTATTATGTTTTTATTAAGATATTTTAAGATACTCTATGTGCAAATGAGTAGATGCTGTCATTTCTCTTTTCCTGGCTATTTTACAAAACATTAACCTTCAGAGTAAATTTATAGGCTGATAAATAGTTTCAAACACTGATTCCCCTATGCCTAGCTCCACTTTCACTGACTTTAAGCAAAATACAGCCTTATTCACAGGGAAGACTCACAGATCCTTACATTTGATGACAGTTAGCTCCTATCAAAGAGCTTCACCATGATCTTGGGTGTGCTATGTATAAACTTGCACCAACTTTCTTTTGTTTTAAAAACACTGGTTTTCTAAAGTTTGCATTTGGGAAAGAAAGGAGGGGTGATGGTCTTAGAAGCGGGGATGCTAAGTATGTGGGGCTTACATATTCTTGGCTCTAGCAAATGGACTATGAATATGGTAATATCAGAAGGCTTTCTATCTCTTGTAAACGTAGGCTAGATCACTACAACTCAGAATGTGTTCTTGGATGATAAAAAGACATTGAGAACTAACCGTTAGTACTACACATTTCATACTAATTTCCCATCATGTTAGGGCTGCGGAGCAGGCTGCCAGTCTCTCTTTTTATGCAGCATGGCTTCTTGAGAACATAAGCTTCCCTGTGCTCTAATATAAATATATTATTTACCAACTAGTTTTATCAAATTAAGCGGGTTTCACTGTTCCTATGGGGCAAGTGATAATGATCCTTTAGATATAGACTAAACATTCAAAAAATAATGGCATGGAAGGAAGCACAGAAAATGAAATTGGAATTATAATTACATAAACACATAAACACACACACACAGAAACAGAACGAAGATAGTTATGCCAAATATTATTTTTAGTTGAACTGGCTGGATAACCAACTTAATTTTTAACTAAAGACAAACTTTTCTGGAAGGTTTCCACTTGTTTTGGCATTTCTTACCAGAAAATCAGACCCTAAGTCTTTCACTGATGATAATTTTAATGGCAACATTGACCCACCCACCCCTAAATCCAGGGTTGTGACTGGTGTTTACTAAGGCCATGGATTTGTCACGATCAACAAAAAAGTAGAATTTCGTCATTAAAATTATGCCTTTGAATCCATCCTTAGCCATTACCAAATCACTCAATTCCCTTGGAAGACGTTTTATATGTAAGTTGAATTTGGATAGTCGTAAATACCTTTTAAAGTCTAATGATATAAATTAATTATACCAACAGTCAAATGTTTCACATGTTAATTCCTCTGAAACATATTCTGGGTTGATGCACAATTTGTTTGAGTGAAGGATTCACAATCCTCCTGCCTCAGCTTCCTGAAGGAAGGTTAGAATTGCAAGTGTGTGCCACCATGTGTGAATGCACTAAACATTTTAAGGGATAGAGATCTTGTCCTTCCATTAATTGATTGTCTTGGTGACTCCATTCTTTACCTGAACACTCATGTCCAGTGTGTGTTCTCAGGGGCTTCATACAGAGGTACAAGACCTGCAGGCCTGGGGTTAGTTTTATGATTGATTGACAGCTCAACATTAATTCAAGTCCTTGAGAAGGATACATGAATCAGTGTGTATTAGTGTAACAGGTAACTAAATGGAAAAAACTGAGTAAGGGTGTAGAAAACACGTTAGTAGAAGACCAACACACTAGTTTTCTTTGTTGTTTTTCGTTATGATCTATCTATCTAAATAGCATAGAATGGCAGTTGTCTCTGTCTTTATTCTGTGATAAAGCGCCTACACCTGCAACAACATTCACCCACACAATAGGAACAAAGTACAATTTGCTAAAATTTACTTGACTAAAACAGCATCATAATCAATAACAGATTACTAAAAGGGTTGATAATATTGCCAAATGAATAATATTTATTGTATAGGATGGACTTGTAAATTTGTTTCAAGCACATAGCAATCATATTTCTCCTAACTCTGTGTGTGTGTATGTGTGTGTGTGTGTGTGTGTGTGTGCCTGTATGTGTGTGTAGAGCATATACAAGCCTACACATACATGTAGAGCGATAAAAACAGTCAAACAATGACAGGATGAAAATAACTTTCTGATTTACTACTGGTTGGGATTTGCAACTCTCCTAAAATTCTTAGTTTTAGAAAAAGAATGACTTCATTAGAAAATAAAAAAAAAAGAATTTTCTACAAGATAATTCATTTTATCACATTTTATGAATACATTCTTATTTTGATTATTTAACATACATGTTCTGTTTCATAAACTAATCGGACTGATTGCACTGTTTGTCATACAAAGCATGACCTTTTTAGAAGAATTAATCAGTAAACGCTAAAATGAAAATTTGATAGAAGTCCAAGAGAGAATTTGGAGGCTTGGAGACCGGACAACTTGACCTTTAGTTGAGTTACTAAAATCTGTCTAGAATATAAGGAAGTCGAAGCTCATGGGCTTCCCTGAAGCAAAGCATTCCATAACTGAAGTAAATCTGAAGACTTGGAAGAACTTGAATTGCTTATAGAAACTAGTGGCTACTCCACCCATTCCTACCAACAAGTGGTGCTGTCTCCTCCTTCCTACCCTTAAGGCCAGTGTCGCTGTGCTTGCACATAAACATACTTCTACTTTTACCCTAATTTATAAACATGCACATCACTCTCTGAACTTTAATATATTTATTCTCATTGTTCATAAAATTTATCTCTCCAAAAGGAATTCTTTTTCAAAGTAAAAACCCCCCTTTAAAAGGCCACCATAAAATAAGTATGTTATTCTATTCTAAGACTTGTAACTTACCCTAATACATAATGCAATCTACTTAGAAGTAACAATCTACTTACTTGATAACAACATGAAAAGCGCATTATTAGCCAAATGCTAAGATTCTTCCAAGAAGTCCCATTTTTATTTAGTATTGGATGCCAGAATTTAATTCCTTTGGATTTACGTTTCTTTGTAATTATTTATCGATAATGTGTACCACATTTTAAACTTAGTACCTTCACACACATATTTTAGTCACCCCCCACAGATATGAGTAAAAAAAAAAATCCCACAAACTAAAAACAACCCTTTAGTATGTTAATAATATCCATAAAGTCCTGAATGTTGCAATAATTTAAAAGTTGTTATAATAAGAAAAAAAATTACCTGGAGGCAGGTGAATCTTAACTACAAATCTAACAGCATATACCTTAAATTTATCAGAAAAAGAGACTTTGGAGCCAGAAGTCATGAATATTAAAAAGAAATATTCGGTAGCATTTTCTAATAAAGCAAACAGCCTCCGACACAAAACTAACATCACTTCTACTTTATTGTAAGTTGCTCATCTCTTTTTAGATTAACGTAGTTACTAAACTGATGGGGAAATAGAGTCTTTGCTTTGCAAACTACAAAGATGGGGGCTTTGAACAGCTCCCTCCTTGCTGCCCACACTATTCCTATAGGGTGCCATACTTTCGTTTTCACTGTTCAAGCAAACCAGAAAGGAGCCCAAGCAAGCTGTTCAGAGACTGGCATTTTTGTTGTTGTGTTCTAAGAAATTTTTTTCCAGTAGCCGGACAACAGATTTCCCCCATTTTAAAGGATAACCCAGCTTCAAACAGGGAAAGTGGTGCAGGCAGTTCAACCCTGCCAGTCAGGGGAGCTGCTGTCCCCACCTCTACAGCTTCCTGCAGTCCCATCTCCGGTCACAGAGTCTTTCCCCGTCAGAGCCAGGGTGGGGGAAAGTGCCTAGGTGCTGAAATATTTCACGAAGTTTTGAAAGGAGAGATCCCTATGGAGACAGTAGATCCCAGAGAAAAGTCTCTAACACTAAGTTTGTGCATCCTAAACAGGGATTGGGGAACCGCTGTCCTGAGCAGTGAGATCCGGACTCAGCCTGAGAGCACTACCCAGAAATAGCAGAGCATAAAATTCGTCTTCTGCAGAAAGGGTTGCATTGTACATGGAACTTGAAAATAGCTTTACAATACGGATCATGTGAGAGAAAAAAAAACAACAACAAAGATCAGCGTATGTCTTGGAAGAAGCTGGGTATAAAACCTGGTTACCTTTAAATTACTGTGTTTCAAGTCTGGTGGCCCAGACCCCGGGTTGGCTTGAAGTTTCTGACTGCGCAGCCGCTGTCCCAGTATCTGTCCCAGGACACACCAGTCCCAAACAGGATGACACACCTGTCAAGGCTGCGAGGGAGGAAGTGCCTCCTCCTAGACATTCCTCCAATCTCCACACTAGCACCACTCCACCTCTGCCCAGGTGCCCAGTTGCGACCACCTGAGTTCAAAGACGCAATCCTTTGGAGTGGAATTCACTTCACCCCAAATCTGCGCTCCTGAAAAGTGAACGTAGCCTCCCACGCGGGGTTTCTGCCACCTAAAAGTGGCCAGTTCCCAAGTCTAGCCTCTGGCCCTCGCCCCTTTTCAACTTTTCTCTGCTTCAGCAAGGCGGATTAACCATTACTTTCTGCTCCAAAGCCCCTGGCGTAAAGTGAGACTTTGGGGATCCTTGGTGAATGCGCTTCTCCCCTAGCGCGCTAGACCCAAGGGCTCCTTTTCATTAAGGCAATAAAGTTCAATTTGCCCGGCTCCTTCTGTGCCAGAGGAGACTTTCCAATGCACCGAGTTCTCTCTCCTGGCGCGCTCAAAACATCCTGTTCACTCCATTCCAGCTGGGATCCTTGAAGGACATCAGTCCACATAAAGGGAACCTACTCCTCTCCCATCAAAGTGCCCCAAACCTCGTGAGTGTGCGCGCGCACACACATACCCACACTCTCTCACACACAATGCCATCCACGCGCTGTCAAAGTCTGTCACTGCCTAAGCGAGAAGGCAGGAGCTGAAGCCGCACCGGCGCGAGCATCAGCCTGACCAGGCAGCAGAACTCGTTGTCTAGGTCCCAAACATCCTTGTCCGGATGCTCCGGTCACTAGGTGCTTATAAGCACCCCAAGATCACAAAGCGGTTTGGAGAGCCGCACCTTACCCGCGGGACGCACCGTCTCTGGCTGGTCGGCTGGCCCGCGGGCCACGGGGAGGCTGCAGCCAGGGTCCCGAAGATGCTTATTCTCTGCTGCCACTGCCCGGATCCCTGGCGCCAGCATCACTTCTCCTCCGCCTCCGCCTCCTCCTGCTCCGCTCGAGCGCCCGCCCCTGCCGGCGGCCTCCTGCAAGCCCCGCGGTGCTGGCAGCGCGCGGTGGACGGCGGCGGAGGCGGCGGTGGCGCCCGCGCGGGCTCGCTCGGCTGCACCAGCCGAGCAGCCACGGCAGCAGCCAGAGCACCGGAGCCGGGTTGCGCTTCCCCGGCGACGGCTCTGGCCTCGGCGACTGACAACGCCCGGCAGCCAATCGCCGCCTCGCCCCGCGCGGCGGGGGGAGACCAATCAGAGCGGAAGGCCCAAGGTTTGCCTCCGCCTTTGCTCAGCAGGCTTGTTTCCGGGAGAGGTTGCTGCTGGGGTGTGGGATGGAGGGGGAGGCAGGGCTGGGGCGACGGGTGGGGGACTCGGACCCCGGAGTCCAAGATGCAGGAAAGAAGCCCGGCCCACAAATCTGGGCCCGGGGCGCTTTCTGACTATCCAGGGAGAGCTTCTTGGCGTGACCTGACACTCCCGGGTGACTGTCCCCAGAGCCTTGGCACGGACGTTCAGTATCCTGGCATCACTATGCAGAGGTCTTGAGACCCGAGCAGAAGCTGCGCTACTAGAGAGCGAATCTCTGGAGGTGGTCGCCGCCTTGAAGGAAGCAAGCAAAGTCACCAGACAGCGCCCCCGTCCTTCTAGGTTTGGCAGCTGAAAAGTGGTACCTCTACCAGTGATCAGCCTGGAGGTGCCCAAGCTAGGAAGGAGCGTTTTCAAAGTTCCTTGCAGAGTGGACCTTCCTTGTTGGCTCTCCATATAAACGTCAACCCCGCAGAACAACCACCTCCACAGAAAAGTAACCAAACAAAACCAAAGGAAATCAGACAGTGACAGTTTAAGCAGGCTAGTTAATTCACCAAGCCCTTGCACGTTGGTTTTATTTACTCATATGGGGAGCATCAAGTCTAACTAATCTAAAAGGTTTTGTTTTAAGAGTTTGTGTGCGAATGTGACTAAACATAAGTGACACTGGCAGGAAATGAAAACAGAAACTTTATTTGCCTGTCCTAATCTTTCCCTCAAACGCTAAAAATCCTTCCTTGTAGAGAGTATTTTAATTTTTCAGTTCAGATACGCCAAAATGGCCATCAAAACAGCCCAGAGGACTATTTGAAAGCTTCCGCACTTAATTTCTAGAAACAAGGAAAACCAAATTAAAAACGTTTACACAAAGGTGTGTAGAAGAAAGGGACAGTGCCCAAATGACCCTTGTTCTCTGATGGAGATAGTAAGAGCCACCTCACAAGGCTTTTTGTGAGTGTTAAAGAAAAGAAAAGAAAAGAAAAGAAATAGCTGCATCATTTTCTGATAAATGACTTGGAACTCAGTATGGTCCTTTCTTTTTATTTTTATGCTGCTATTCGTGTTGCACAAACCATGCACAAACTTCTTAGACTCTATAAAAGGGTGCTCACTGTACAACAGACTTGCCTACTATCACCATGTTTTCACTATAGAGAATATTCAGACCTTCTCTGTTTTCTGTTCCTTCCTTCCCTTCAGTTAGTTGACCCATCTTGCTAAGCCATCCCTTTCCAAACTGGCTGTGCTGACAGCCCATTTCTTTAGAGTTAAGAACTGAGATGTAGACCCCATTCCTTTGATTTCTTTTTAACATGAAGGCCTTGACATGGCTAGTTATTTTTTTAATTACATATATATATAATTACATAATTTAATTACATGTATGTATATATATACATATATGCACAATTGTGGTGCATTCTTACTGTATAAAGAGAAAAAGCAGTATCTTCACGGACTATCCAAGGGAAAAAACATGTAAGAATGAAGTTCAGGAAAGAAAAATAAATGTGCAATATATTCAAAATGGGGGGGGAGTTCATATCTGAAAAAATAAACAGATCTTAAAGTTAGAAAGTCCAAAAGCAATAAGAAGCTAGTGAGATGGCTCAGAAGGGAAAAGCACTCACATCTGAGCCCGACCACTCAACTTCAACTCAGAGACCCACATGTTAGAAGGAGAGAACTAGCCAGGCGGTGGTGGTGGCGCACGCCTTTAATCCCAGCACTTGGGAGGCAGAGGTAGGTGGATTTCTGAGTTCGAGGCCAGCCTGGTCTACAGAGCGAGTTCCAGGACAGCCAAGGCTACACAGAGAAACCCTGTCTCAAAAAACCAAAAAAAAAAAAAAAGAAGGAGAGAACTGATGCTCTCTAGGATATACTTCCACCTCCATACTGTCACATATGCACACTTAAAATTAAAAATACAAAAGTTCATTTTTTTTTACAAAATCAGTTACAATTTAGAAAAATCTCTAACAAAAGGTAAGTTTAAAAAGAATTTCAATTTAACAAAAAAAAGCTATTTTTGGCAATAGAAAGAGGTAGGTGATTTAGGGCCTTGCAAGCAGAAGTACATAAATAGGCCACATAATTTTTATAACTACTTTATATAGCTTACCAAATATGGGATTTCACAGTTTTGTGTTATCTAGTATTTTGCAGATTTTACTCCTGAAAGATTTTGAGTTTTACATAGCATAGTCTTATTGAATAGGCAATCCAGCAATTATGAACAAATAAAAGGTTTAAAGAGAATCAACAGCTGCATGTATATAACACTGATATTTCACATCCTTAGTGCTTTCTGCATTTGACTTGGAATAAAACAAATATTCAGAATTAGCATCTGCCAGGAAGAATTGTGAAATATTTAAGAAAAATGGAGCTTTATTATAAGGAGAGAGAGAGAGAGAAGGAGGGAGAGAGAGAGGGAGAGAGAAGGAGGGAAGAAGAGAGGGAGAGAGAGGGAAAGAGAGAGAGAGGAAAGAAAAGAAAGGAAGGAAGGAAAGAAAGGAGAGAGAGAGAGAAAGAGAGAGAGAGAGAGAGAGAGAGAGAGAGAGAGAGAGAGAGAGAGAGAAAGGAAGGAAGGAAGGAAGGAAAGAAGAAAACATTCTCAAAGTAGTTAAAAATGCTATACCCTGCTTGGTACTAGGTTTCTCTGCATTTCTAAGAGTATTAGCATAGGAGGCATAGAAAGGTCAATGTTATTTGATTTTTAATGAGCTGTTTATTAAAGGAAGGTGTTTCTTTTTATTTAAAGGGATAAAGATTCACATAATCAAAAAGTATGTCAAGAAATAATGTATTAATTAAAGCAGACAATCTATTGGAGTCAGTTAGAATGCAGGCAAGAAACTCAACAAGGAGAGAAATCTGTCTAATTCTATCGCTGACTCTGTTAGTATGAACGATCTCAGGTTGGTCATTAAACCCCACCCAGTGCTCCATATCTTAAAGTGGAGATTGGAAACAAAATCAAACCTGTGGCTGCCTTCTTCAGAGCTGAAGCTTGTAATTAGGGCTACAAGGTATGATAGGTTCTGCTGAAAGGCCATTGTAAAAAGGTAGCGAACATGGGTCTAATAATGACGTTACCCTCTCTCAAATGTGAAGTAATTTAATTCTCACTGTAGCTGCTCTTCATGGATGGGAAATATCTATTTCTGCACATTATTGTATTGAGTTCTGAAGAGGCTCTTTTTGCCAAAGCTATGATAGGTTGGTTATCAAGTACACTATGCTTTCTGTGCTGATGTTACCTGCAAGAATTTTTCTGTATTTTCTGCCCTGTGACATATTCAGTATGATTAAAATATGAGACTTTAAAGTCTCAAGCACTATGAAGGATAACACTTGTTTTATTATCTTTTGAAAATTATACCTTTCATGAACTTATTTTCCCCAAATAATTAATTACATAATGCCAAGCATAAAGAACCTCATATTTAAAGCTAAAATACTCAGCACAGTTGACATTACTTCAGATTATAAAAAAAATATTACTAAACAATTTTTAGAAATAGGTGTTGAAACAGTGGAAAATGGATCATATCAAATTTGGGTTGTAAATACTGACATAAGATCATATAACTGGGCTAGAGGAACATGCTAGGGCTGTCAGGATGAAGCCAGGTGTTCCTCAAAGAATGAAGAAAATCTAAGTCAAGAAAGATGTCTTGTATATTAAGGAACTGTTATGTTATTTTAGATTGAATACTGTGAAATGCAGGTAGAGTCATGACTTAGGAAGAGGACTGTACACTATATAATTGATTTAAATTACTATACGATCTCTTAAAGTATTGAATTATTGGTGGTCTTTAATGATGCTGCTATTAATCATATTAGATGTTTAGTGAGTATTTGTAAATTTTATGGACATAAAGCCACTACTAAAATTAAAGCAAAGATATTTCTTTACATTGTTAGATAATGCCTTTCAATTTTTGTGATTTTAAAAAGGGCAATTTGGGGCTGATGAAAAGGCTCAGCAGGCAAAGTAACCTGCCACCATGTCTGACAACCTGCCCTCATTATCATGGATCCATATGCCGGAAGGAGAGACCTGACTTTTACAAGTCGTCCTCTGACCCAACTTGTGTGCCATGTCACACACACACAGGTATACACACACACACACACACACACACACACACACACACACACACAGATATACACACACATACAAGCACACATACATATAAACACATGTACACATAGGCCTGTTAAATAAAATATAGTTAAAATGTTACTTGATGACTAAGAGAATTAAATCTCTTCTAACACACTTTCTTTAATTAATTCATTATTTTGCTTTTTCTTTAATTCATTACTATTATTTTGCTTTGATCACTGAAGAGAAGATGCACATTATATTGGTCCAAACTGAAATGGGAAAATGGAAAAAAAAGTGTGTGTGTGTGTGTGTGTGTGTGTGTGTGTGTGTGTGTGTGAGAGAGAGAGAGAGAGAGAGAGAGAGAGAGAGGGAGGGAAGGGGAGAGAGAGGGAAGGAGGGAGGGATGATAAATAGGACATAAGAAAGAGACAAGTAATAACAAGTTTTCAAGGTATTTATGCACTTGTTCTTTATGACCTCATTAATCAACATGTTCACTAAGGACCAGTTAAAGCATAGGACACTGTAATACTAATTTTTTAAAAAGCTAATTACTTCTATATTATCATAACAGAATGTACTTTAAGTGCCTAGCACAGTGCCAGGAGCCCAATACTTGTTTTATCCAGAGTAAATGAGTCACACCAAGACACTTTATATTCTTTGTGGCTATTGTGAAGGGTGTCATTTCCATAATTTCTTTCTCAGCCTGTTTATCCTTTGAGTATAGGAAGGCTACTGATTTGCTTGAGTTAATTTTATATCCAGCCACTTTGCTGAAGTGGTTTATCAGCTGTAGGAGTTCTCTAGTGGAGTTTTTTGGGTTGCTTAAGTATACTATCATATCATCTGCAAATAGTGATAGTTTGATTTCTTCCTTTCCAATTTGTATCCCTTTGACCTCCTTATGTTGTCTAATTGCTCTAGCTAGAACTTCAAGTACTATATTGAAAAGATATGGAGAGAGAGGGCAGCCTTGTCTAGTCCCTGATTTTAGTGGGATTGCTTCAAGTTTCTCTCCATTTAGATTGATGCTGGCTACTGGTTTGCTGTAAATTGCTTTTACTATGTTTAGATATGGGCTTTGAATTCCTGATCTTTTGAAGACCTTTAGCATGAAAGGATGCTGAATTTTGTCTAATGCTTTCTCAGCATCTAATGAAATGACTATGTGGGTTTTTTCTTTGAGATTGTTTATGTAGTGGATTACAGAAAAATCTCTATGACAAGAACTTCAAGTCTCTGAAGAAAGAAATCGAAGAAGACCTCAGAAGATGGAAAAATCTTCCATGCTCGTGGATTGGCAAGATTAATATAGTAAAAATGGCCATCTTGACAAAAGCAATATACAGATTCAATGCAATCCCCATCAAAATCCCAACTCAATTCTTCATAGAGTTAGAAAGAATAATTCTCAAATTCATCTGGAATAACAAAAAATCCAGGATAGCTAAAACTATCCTCAAGAGTAAAAGAACTTCTGGGGGAATCAGTATCCTGAACCTCAAGCTGTACTACAGAGCAATAGTGTTAAAAACTGCATGGTATTGGTACAGTAACAGGCATGTAGATCAATGGAACAGAATTGAAGACCCAGAAATGAATCCACACTCCTATGGTCACTTGATCTTTGACAAAGGAGCTAAAACCATCCAGTGGAAAAAAGATAGCCTTTTCAACAAAGGGTGATGGTTCAACTGGAGGTCAGCATGCAGAAGAATGCAAATCAATCCATTCTTATCTCCTTGTACTAAGCTCAAGTCCAAGTGGATTAAGAACCTCCACATAGAACCAGACACACTGAAACTAATAGAAAAGAAACTGTTGGAAGAATCTTGAGCACATGAGCACAGGGGAAATTTTCCTGAACAGATCACCAATAGCTTATGCTCTAAGATCAAGAATTGACAAATGGGACCTCATTAAATTACAAAGTTTCTGTAAGGCAAAGGACACTGTCAATAGGACAAAACGGCAACCAACAAATTAAGAAAAGATCTTTACCAACCCTACATCTCATAGAGGGCTAATATCCGATATATACAAAGAACTCAAGAAGTTAGACTCCAGAGAGCCAGATAACCCTATTAAAAAATGGGATACAGAACTAAACAAAGAATTTTCACCTGAGGAATATCAAATGGCTGAGAAACACCTAAATAGATGTTCCACATCCTTAGTCATTAGGGAAAGTCAAATCAAAACAACCCTGAGAGTTTACCTCACACCAGTCAGAATGGCTAAGATCAAAAACTCAGGAGACAGCAGGTGCTGGAGAGGTTATGGAGAAAAAGGAACACTACTCTACTGCTAGTGGGATTGCAAGCTGGTACAACCACTCTGGAAAGCAGTCTGGCGGTTCCTCAGAAAACTGGGCATGACACTCCTGGAGGATCCTGCTATACCACTCCTGGGCATATACCCAGAGGCTTCCCCTGCATACAATAAGGACACATGCTCCACTATGTTCATAGTAGCTCTTTTTATAATAGCCAGAAACTGGAAAGAACCCAGATATCCCTCAACAGAGGAATGGATACAGAAAATGTGGTATATTTACACAATGGAATACTACTCAGCTATTAAAAACAATGAATTCATGAAATTTTTAGGCAAATGGGTGGAACTGGAAAATATCATCCTAAGTGTGGTAACCCAATCACAAAAGAACACACATGGTATGCACTCAGTGATAAGTGAATATTAGCTCAGAAGCTCGGAATACCCAAGATATAATTCACATATCAAATGATGTCCAAGAAGAAGGAAGGAGACCCCCCTGGTCCTGTAAAGGCTTGATGCGCAGTGTAGGGGAACACCAGGACAGGGAAGCAGGAGGGGTTTGATTGAGGAACAGGGGGAGGGAAGAGGGCTTATGGGACTCTCGAGGAGGGGGGGAACCAGGAAAGGGGAAATAATTTGAGCAAATAAAGAATATATCTAATAAAAAAAGAAAAAAAAAAGAGTAAATGAACATATAAACATTACATGAGGTTGTGGGGAAGAGGGAAATAAATGTTCTTACAAATTTAGCCCATAATAACATTTAGCATGCATTCTTACAACTTTGCCTAGTTGGGGTTTATGTGAAAAAAAGTTTTCCCATGCATTTTGTTTCTAGGGTTACTTGGTGGCTGGGTGGGGATGCTATCAGATGTATTCTCTTCTTCGACCAAACTCTTTTTCTTTCCCTACTTTTCTGCAGCTTTCAAGCTCTTCACCCTTTCTGGTTTTTTAATGAATTCTCTGGGTATTTTAGAGTGATTAGAGAGAGTGTCTGGAGGATAATCATGCCTGCCTCGGGAGAAAAGTGCTAATAAAAGGTCAAAGCTGAGTCCCTAGGGACTTGGGCTCCTGAAGCTAATAGCATGAATCATCATTAGCTTTTTACTGGTGCCAAGTCATGCAAGTCTGTGAAGTTCATACAGAGAGAGAAATTTAGATCAATAGGAGTTTATGCTACCATGCAGTTTGATAATTACTTTACAGAAATCAAGTTTGAAAAGCTTTTTTTTTTCTTAAGAATATTTTTTCTCTGCTCTAAAAGCCTCTGTTCTGAGAGACTTAGTACCTGTAAGGGAAGAAAAACCTATTGAGTTCTCCTTCAGCCATTTCCTCTTCTGTTGTTTGCCTTATTAAGGTGGAGGTTGCCCACATGCACACTTTACTTTCCAGAAAGGATATATTGTATGTCTTATATCAGGCTTGAGTTTTTAATTTAAAATTTGTTTATATGATATATTGGCACACATTAATTATATGCAACTATGGGATTCATTATGACATTTTCATTTGTCTCCATGACGTATTTTAATCATATTAGTATTCTATTTTCATTTTTTGTCCTCCCCCGTACTAATGCCCTTCCTCTTTCAAACCACTTTTCTGAATGTCTATAATTCCAGGTTGGAAAGAATGCTTCAGTGTCCTTTGTAAAGCTTGCTAGCACAATGGTAGGTAGGCTGTTTAGTTGGTAAGTGAAACATGCCAGGCCATTGCTGCTTTTGTGGGATATGTGCTATATCCAGTGGAGTGGGGGATTGAAGACTTGCACATCAGCTCACTGAAATCTTACAGTAAAAACACACACCAAAATGCTTTGTACCTTTGCTAAACCAAGACATTTTGAGGCTTTAAAAAGAAACCAAGAAGCTGAAAACTTGTTCATGAGTTTGATAACTTGTAAAGTACTAGTTACATTCTAGTGGGCACCCCCATGCCCTTTAGCTGGTAACAGAAACATAACTTTCAGTTGTGATCAGAAAGAAAATGAGGAAGTCATATTTTTCAAAGTAGGAGAAAAATACCACTGTTGTTACTGTTCTTGTAACCACAAAGGGAAGACTCTATATTCACATTTCAGAATTTCCTTAGATCTAGCATAGGAGAATTAGAATAATCTAACTTTATTTTCCATTGTCTTATTCCAGGCTCATAATGCTTCCTGAAATTACTTACATTATTTCTATAAGGATAACTTCTTTGTGTCAAGAGATATGAATTCTTACCAATTTGATGCATGAGTTCAAAATTCAAAAGTTATTATTTTACACAACTTCTAGAAATTATAGTAGTGATGGTGAGAGATGGCTCAGTGGTTAAAGGCTTCTGTTGTTGAGCCAGATGACTTGAATTGGATCTCCATGTTCCTTGTTATGGAAGGAGAGAACTTACTCCAGAAGACACTCCATGACCTTCATATATGCACCATACTCAGGAATGTGCACATACTGAAAATGCCTTTTAATTGTAATAATAATGGCTTCTGCTTTTGTATTTTTCAGTGCTTTGGCTATGATTTTTTTATCTGTATGCATTGCAGGTTTTTTTTTCCTTTCATAATTATATTCTCTAGTTAACCTACATACTTCTTGACTTTACTCAAGTACTCCATTGTTGGAAAGGCAATTCAGATTGTCTTCAAGTACTTTTCAATTGAGGCATTAATTATAAATATTTACAAGAAGAAAGGTGCAAACCATAGATGCTTATGGGGGCATAAGTCAGCTTCTCAACATGATACATTTTAAGATTTCTATTAAGGTTTAACTACTCTAGAAATATATGATTTTAGAAGTAATATTATTTTGTACAAGGAAGATAGATATGAATATATTTCACTTATGTTTGTCTATCTTGCCTGGTCTATGCATAAAGGCTCTGCTTGGTCAGTTCTCAAACAGCCACTCGTTTTGGTCTTTAAGTATTTGGTGTAAATCTCTCTGAATAAGTCTACTGTTATGCCACATGTCATTTTCGGCCTTCCTAAGGATACCAGAGTTACATCCTCCAGTCACGTGCACCAGAAATGATGTAACAAGACTACCTATTAGATGCTATATAAGTTCTCAAGTGCTTGTAGTAACTTTTAAAACTCTTAATGGTACATTAAATCGGGTTATTCAAGGTAACTAATTAGCGTCTTTCAGCCTTGGGGGAAAAATGTTATTTTTGGGAATTGAAGAGGAACCCCTGAAATCTGAAAGCAACAGATGAAATTTGAGCTGGAAGATAATTTCTAACAGCTGGTACTGGCACAGGAGCACAGATATTCTTTGATAGGTTCCAGCTTCTGGAGACAAGAGCATTATAAATTTCTAGAGAATAACAGAATAATTGCATGAAGCAGGAATTCAGATGGGTCAAAAGAGAAAGCAACCTAACATTTGTTAAAACAACGTTTGTGTTTGACTTCATAAGAATCCAACAAATATTAGCCATTTTGGTTATATCTATATTTACGGCGGTGCAGATTGTCATGAGTACAGGTAGCCTGATGGGTTCTCCGGATATGAGTGGACTGAAAATGACAGTCAACTGACTTCTTCTGATGATCGACTGAGCACAGGACTCCTTTCGAAGACCAACCGAGAATAAGATAAAAAAATAAAACAAAGAGAATAATTTGGATTGCTATCCAAACTCAGCCTTGGAACGTCCACCAGTGTATGTATATTTTTATTTATAGCAAATAGGTTAAATCAGGGGATTTTTGCAATTTAATTTATTCTTTGAAAGTTGCATACATGTATTTGGGTATGTAAGTCTACAACCCCACTCTGTTCTACCCAGCCTATGATTTTTGTCTGCATCTCCAACCCGATGTTAATTTCTTTATTTATTTACCTATTTATTTATTTATTTAACTTATTTAATCAATCTACTGAGTGTCAGAATATTTTCAAATTGTTTTCCTTTCTAAGCAACAGTATTTAGTAATACTAAATAAGATTTTTTAAAATGTGCGTTCTGGAAAAACCTCAATATCTTAAAGTTTAGACTCTAAGTCTACCTTACACAGAATCTGAGACCCAGCAAGTTATTTACCTCTGTGTCCAAGTTTCCTTGCTAGCAATATGGGTCTAATAATAATTATTTTGGATAGTTTCTGGAAAATAATTACTTAACATGTATTCTGGCTTTTTATTATTTTAATTGGTCAACTTGCACAGGTCTGGATTGCCTGAGAAGAGAGGAGCTACATTGAGAAAATGCCCTGCATGTTTGACCTGCAGGGAAGCCTATGAGATAATTTCTTGATTGTAATTGATGTAGGAGGGCCCAGCCCACTCTTTCTCCCTGAATAAGAAAGGACACTGACCAAGCTCTGGGGAACAAGTCAATATAAGCACCATCCTCCATGGCCTCTGCATCAGCTGTGGCCTCTGGTTTCTGCCTTGATTTTATACCCTTATTTCCCTTCACAGTGGACTTCAAATTGTAAGGTGAAATAAACCCTTTCCCCTCCAACTTGCTTTTGGTCACGATGTATTATCAAAAAGAGTAGAAAAATAGCAAATCGACAAGGCAACAATTTTACTGTCTGAACTACATCCCCAAACCAGAAACTTGAGTTTTTATACTAGAGCCATTTAAACAGATTTCCAAACGATGTAGTACAAGAGAAAACATGCAGATGACTGTGAGGGAGGATCGACACCACTCCCCCAATTTGTCACAGCTGTGAATGACAGCTCCTAAGGGTCAGCCTGCACGCTAGTCCTGTAGTCTGTCTGAGCTAGCACTTTCCTGCAGCTGCAGGTCTGGGGCAGAGAGAAGGAGGAGGTCTGAATTTTAGTAATGTCATGCTAGGGCAGAAATTCTCTAAGTGCTGCCTGGAGCCACCACCACCACCACCACCACCACTAGTATCATCATCTTCATCATCATCTTCATCATCATCATCATCATCTTCATCATCATCATCATCGTTGTCTGCAGAAATGTGTGTTCACCTGTAATCCCAGCACTCACGAGGTAGAGGCAGCAGAATCATCACTAGTTCAAGGTCATCCTCAGCTAAATATACATTTCGAGGGCAGCCTAAGCTATTTGGATCCCTGTATCAATAGCAAAATCGAAACTGGTGGCTGGGAAGATAAAGTACTTGTTCTGCAAGCGTCAGGATCCAAGTTTGAATCTCATGTAAAAATTCTGAACGTGTACCTGCCTGTTATCCAGATTAGGAGCACCATGCCTGTAACACAGACTGGGTTATAGAAAGCTGTAATAAACCCTCTCCTCCCTAAGGAAAGAGAGTCAGAATTCTGTACGAACACAAGCAGATACTGAAAGCTCAAGAGCTGGCCAGCCAGCCTCGGTGAAATGGCAATCTTCCAATTTAGAAAGATAGCTCACTTCGCTTCAAGGCAATAAAGTGAAGAGAGATAGAAGATGCCTTATGTCCTCTTCCAACCTCTGTGTGTCTATGTGTGTGCATGTATGGTCCACACATTTTCATACATATACCATACATGCTTATACCACACTTACCTACCGTAAACACATGTGCTCACACATACCATGATGATGTGCATATATGCACCATCTTTAATTTTCAGTTATTATAGGAAGTTATGCTTCTTTGTATCAAACCAATTTATTACAAAGTCGGTGTCTAAAAAAAGTTTGTCTTCACACCCATTAATAATAATGGATTTTTACTCACCGAACATCACATAAGCTAAAATGCCCTTCAGTAAGTGAGTGTATAAACAAACTTCCTTAATGTATTAAAAGGATATTATACAAAGCAGAAACATAAAAGGAATAAACTGTACAGAGATATGGGTAAAGTCAAACTACACAACTCTTGAAAAGGGTTTCTCTGCAAAGGTTAAATGTCGTGCTATTCTGGATTTGCAACATTCTAACAAAGGCACAGCTACAAAGATAGTGAGCAAACAGGATTTGAGATTTCCGAGGATTAGATTTGAGATTGCTATAAGGATAGGTCACTGTGGAATTTTTAGAGTAGCAAGCTCTTCTACATGAAGCAAGAGTGGTTACATGACAAGTCACATTTCTCAGGATTGGATGAAATTGATAACAGAAATAGTGAAACTAAATATGGGCCAAAGTAGAAGGAAATCTTTCATGGGTTTGTTTGGCAGGATGAATGTGTGTTTAGGAAAATAAATGAAAGTTTTATTTCTAGAAATAAAATTAAACAATATAATTCTCAATTAAAACTTATGTTCTATATAACACATACAATGTATATAAGATATTAATGTTCCCATGTAGTATATATTCATGTGCTGGATAGCTTCATGTCAACTTGACAAAAACTAAAGGCATTTGAGAGGAAGGAACCTCAATTAAAATGTCTCCATAAGATCAGACTATAAGACCTATAGGACATTTTCTCAGTAATTGATAAGGGGTGGCCCATCCCATTTGGGTGGGATCTTCTCTGGACAGGTAGTCCTGGATTCTAAAGGAAGGAGCAAGCCACAGACAGCAAGCTAGTAAGATTTAACTCTTAACAGAGGTTAAACTCCTTTATGTCCTGTGTATCAGCTCCTGCCTCTAGCTTCCTTCCCTGTTTGAGTTCCTGGCCTCTTTCCCTTCAATGATGAACAGCAAAATAAATATAAATATAAGCCAAATAAACCCTGTCCTCTCCAAGTTGCTTTGATCATGGGATTTTGTCACAGCAATAGAAACCCCACCTAAGACAAACTATGTATTCTGTAGGTGGCAGTTATTAACCCTTCATTATGAGATTACATGATTTTTTTTATCAAGGTTATAATCATGAAAAAGAGTATATATGTAAATATTCCTATCAAAATCCAAAATCTTGCTTGAAATAATTTTTGGATGGCACAATCTCTTCTTCTCAAAATTTAGAGAGATCGTTAATACCATGGTATCCAAAGATACACCCTTTCTAGCCACTTGTTGCTGAGACCAGCACATTCACAGTGAGTTCCCACACTTAAGAGGAATGCTTACCTCCCTCATTTCTGTCCATAACCTCAGATTTCACACAGTGGGGAAATTTTTGTCCTATTGTATGTTACCAACTGCCTCAACCCGACATAATTACCTTTCCCTACATACTACAAGGTAGATTCCTATTAGGCCCACATATTCCTGTGACATCACTCCAAGAAACAGCTGTTGCCAAGGCCAACCAAGTTTGCCATGTCATCAGAGCTGTGAGCTACCACCCTCGTGTGATTTGCCTGCTCAGAAGCTTTTGGCACAGAAGAACCTCACTTAATCCTCAATATCCTCTTTGCTTGGCGTACAGTGCACATGATACTTAGTATTGCTTCTGTTTAATTATTGGTGTTTTAAAATAACATGGTTTTGTTTGTGTTCGATTATTAGAACACATTCAGAGTGTACAGAGGAATCTGTTACTCCAGAATTTCTCACAACATCTCTAGAAGCAAATACTTCAGTGATGTGAAATTCCTTGTTTCCAGCATTCTTTCATGAAACTGTGTGAGGCTGAAGAGATGATCACTAGTTAAAAACACTTTTTAACTAGTTAAACTAGTTTTTAACTAGTTAAACACTTGTTTTTGCAAAGGAACCACTTGTTTCAGTTCTCTAGAACCTACATTGGGCAGCCTACAACCTTCAGTAAATCTAGCTCCAGAATTTTGAAAACCTCTTCTGGTCCCTGTACCTAATTGTACATGTTAGCATATACCCTTCTACAGATGCATAAACTAAAATGAAATAAATCTTAAATAAAATTGTAGAGAATGTCTTTAATTTTTTGTCCTATTTTTTTGATGTTTTGAAATAGCTGTTAATGTTACTATGAAGGATTTTTTTTTCAAATAAAATTAGAAGAGGATATTAAAGTGGATGACATTGCTTATTAAAGTAGATGGCTTTTTGAATATGAAAAAAATAACCATGTACATAGTGTTCTATGCCTTTCCATGACTATCTCTCTATAAAATCAATGTTCTTATACTAGAAGTCACAAACAGGCTTTTTCTGGTCTTCACATCAGCTTTTTCTAGTCTTACTTAGGCTTACATTCTAACTCTTTTCATTCAGGAGAGTGAGTTACAATTCTAAATCTCTGGCTTATCCTTTTGTGAATAGATGTCCTCTGAAAACACTGTCCATATGTTAGAAAGCAACCACAGTCTAGTAACGATATCTTCTCTTTCCAAGGATGGAAACCAGAGGCTCTGCCACTCCTTTCTTGCCACTCCTTTCCTGCTCCTGTTGTGGTAGCTTGGCATTGGCTACATTTTATACACAAAGTCTTACTCTTCTACCTATGAGCTTTGGGTGGGCTACCAAGTAACCACCGAGCCTGGAAGAAAACAGCGCAGCCGTCTACAGTAGTTACTATGCCTTCTGCTTCTGCTGTCTTCAATCCAAAGCTGGAAATGATTGTAGATGTGTGCATCAAGTTAGATTAATATTAATATGCTTCATTTTTCTAATTTTTTGCTGTCATAGAGTGGAAGGATAATTAAGTTGTAAACATGAACAAGCTAATGATAACCAAAGACAGTTAGTTGGGAGTCAGGGGTTGGGTGGGAGAAAAAGCTCCTATTAAAGAAGAACTCTAAGTCTTTGTAGCATAGACCTACCAAACTTTCAAAAAGGATCGTATAATTACTTTTCTATTGCTGTGGAGAGACTTCATGGCCAATGCAATTTATCAGAGAAAGAGTTTATTTGGGACTAAGTATTTTAGAGGATGACTCCATGGCCATCATGGTAAGGAACATGGCAGAAAGCAGGTGGGGATGGTGCGAGAGCAGTAGCTGATGGTTTATGTCTTGGTCCACAAGTATAAGGTAAGAGAACTAGCTGGGAAAGGCATGGGATTTTGAAATCTCAAAGCCAACTCTCAGTGACATCAACCAAACAAAACCCCTAATCCTCCCCAAAGAGTTTCACCAACTAGGCATCTAGCAATCAAACATATGAGCCTAGGTGGGCTATTATTATTAAAACCACCACAGAGAAGAAATAATCCATCCAAAGATGTTCTGTAATTGTGGCAATATTTTGATGCAAAACAAGTTCAAAGCAAAGCAATTAAAACAGAAAGTAATAGATCAATATAGACCAATACACTAGATGAAATTTAGAAAGTAATCTCATTTACAATACCTATAAGTATATACCTAATCAAGTTAAACCACAAAGGTGAAAATCTCAAAAAAATGCATGAAACACTGATGGGGAGCCAAAGACACACAATAATAATAATAAATAAATAATAAATAAATAATAATAAAGAGAACAATAAGTGTTATGCATTCAATTAGTAAAAGAATTACTATTATTAAAAAGCCCATATTATGCCAAGTCCATAGGGTCAATTCATTTCTGATTAAATAATATTGTTTAGTTCTTCACAGAACTGAAATTAAAGTTAATGTTTATAAGAAACCACAAAAAAGGGGTGGGGGGCAGAAACCAAAGCCACTTTTGAGCAGGCATCATACTACTGAGACACTTCTTCCCACAAT
Organism: Tokudaia tokunoshimensis; assembly: GCA_036184795.1. NCBI lineage: Eukaryota > Metazoa > Chordata > Mammalia > Rodentia > Muridae > Tokudaia > Tokudaia tokunoshimensis. The sequence goes on along the minus strand of BTHU01000004.1, from coordinate 41,661,832 downwards.
GAAATGGAACACAATGCACGGCTGCAGGAGCAAACCAGTTTGACCTTGGTGTAAAGCAGGCATGTATATAAGTGACACAGAACAGAGTCTAGAAATGAACCCATATACCCCTAGCCAATTGCTCTCAATTCACGTACCAAAGACAAGCATTGGAGAAAGATATTAGAAAAATTGGTTACCCATATATAGATGAATGAAGCTTGTATTACAAACTAATATAATGTCTGGGATTGTGAAGCTACAAGAAAAGTATAATGGAAATCCTTGGCATATTGAAATGGTCAAAGAACCTTTAAACAAGATTCCCAAATCATAAGAAAAAATGTACATAATTAAAATCTATTCATCGTAGAAAATGAAACCATCAACAGGGTAAGAAAATGACCTACAAAACAAAACAAAACAAAAATCCAAATTACACACCAAATGAGAGTTTAACATTCTGACCATTTAGGAAGGTTTTCCAAAATCTCAATAGAAAAAAAAAGTCCAAATAATATGATTTAAAAGTGAGAGATTAAAAGGGGTATAGTACATGTTTCTCAAAAGAAAGTACATATCTGAATGTAGTGGCACACGTTCATGTTTCCAGGTATTTTGGAAGCTAGGGAAAGTATATTTTTTGAACCTAAGAATTGAGATTAACCTGAATATGAGGTCCTTCCCTACAAATATAAATATACAAATGCCAATTATCAACATCATTAATAATCAATGAAATGTTAATTAAAATTATGGAAAAACTGGAGAGATTGATAAGCATGTATTCTACACCAGCTGGGGCTACATAACACAACCCTTTGCACAAAATAACAACAACAAAAACTGTACACACACACACACACAAACACAAACAGACGCACACAAAATCATAATGAGATACCCCTCACCCCACTAAGCTTGGCTATTATCAGAAAGAAAAAGGACAATCTGTTGAGGATGTAGAGAAAATGGAAACCTTTGAACACTGTCAAGGCAAAGGTAAATTTATACAGTCATTATGAAAACCAGTATGGAAATTTGTAATTTTTTTAAAATTAGAACTGCCATTTGATCCAGAAATCTCATTATAGGGTATGTGTCCAAAGGAAATGAAATCAGTGTTCTAAAGAAACATCTGCACTTTCATACTTACTGGTATATCATCCACATTAGCCAAGAGCTAGAAATAATATATATGTCGATTGAATTATGAGTGAGAAAAGAAAATGCAATGTGTATATACAAAGGAATACTATACAGCCATAGAAATGAAATAAAAAGCATTTGGGACAACTTGGGCGAACTGGAGAATATTTTATTTAGCAAAATAAGCGAAAATCACATGATCTTGTTCCTATGTGGAATCTGAATTACATGGAAGTTGAGAACAGAAGGGTGATTACCAGAGGTTGAGGAGAGCCGGGTTGTGAGGATGGAGAGAGGTCAATCAATGGACACTATCTTACTCTGAGTAAGAGCAGAGTAAGAAGTGAAGGTGTGTTGCTGTGTACACTGGATGATTAAAGACAATAGCAATACACTTCCAAATACAGGAACATTCACAAAGAAATAGGGCTCACAGAGACTAAAGCACCAATCACAGAGTCTAGATGGGGCGGTGCTAGGTCCTCTGCATATACGTCATGGTTCTTGTGGAACTCATAACAGTTAGGAGTGGGGCCATCAGTGATTCTTTTGCCTGACTTTGGGACATCTTTCCTTCTACTGGGTTACCTTGCCTGGCCTTGGTATGAAGTTTGTGCCTAAACTTTTTGTAACTTATTATGCCATTTTTGGTTGATATCACTGGGAGACCTGCTCTTTTCTGAAGTTAAAGAGAGGAGCAGTGAATCTGGAGGAGAAGGAAGGTTGGGGAAAACAGCTGGGAGAAGAGGAGGGAAGGGGAACTGTAGTTAGGGTTTGGTGTACGAGAGAATAAAAAAATGAATGAATGAATGAGGAGACAGGTTATATTTTAACCCGATTCAAACATCGTATAATATATATGCAACTTGAAAAGTCAATTGTTAACATATCAATGGGTGTAAATTTTAGTGACTTTTATGTGTCAATTTCATAAAGAAAAAAAATAACGTAAAACTAAAAACATAGCTTTACTTTGTAAATATGCTACACACTATCATTGTCCCTATGAGTGATCCATGATCTCCCAGAAGCATATGTGCATCTAACAGTATGGATGTCCTATCTTACCTGTATATGTCAAAGATTAGATCAAAGCCTGGGTGTGATTATGAGAGTACAAATGTCTTACAAAGCAGGAGAGTCCATATAAAAATGATTTATCTAATAGAAAGGAGACTCAAGTGTTAGTGAATGAAGCTCCAAAATTTGCCTAATATTTATTATTCTTTCGATATTCTCTCTGATAGACAGGTTAATTTCTCCAAAAATATACATAGATAGTCCTCATCACTAGGTCCTGATGATATATTAATTACTAGGTTCAAGTGATATGCATTCCATTATGTGAAAACTATGAATTAGAACCATGTTATTAAAGTCCTGTTTTGATGGTGCAGGTGGCAAGGGTTCTGGTGGCTTCTAGAATCCGAAAGAGTCTAGTGCTTTCTTATAGCCACGGAGGAAGATAATCCTTGCTTTGTTTTGTTTTCATTTAGGAGTTTCTGGTTTCCAGAACTATAGCATTAAATATTTGTGCTGTTTTAGCCACTAAGTATCTAATTATTTGTTATAGCAACAGAAAAAATAGAAAAGAAAAGAAAAAGTACCACCCTCATAACATCCCAAATATAAGCACTAGACTTGAGAAGGAAATAGGACCACAAACTGTCTTTTTTCTTTTTTAATCTGGAAACCATATTGAAATTATCTTAGTCTCAGTACCAAGATGCTTCTGGTATCTTTATTTTAGTAAATTTATTTTTTTATCTGATTACTCTACTCTAAGTTTTATATCAGCTATTTTTAAAAACCTGAATTCGCAGCTTCCCTTCCGCGACCTCTGTTCCCGCGGACTGCGCTGGAGAGACCGGTACCCAGGCTCTCCCCCCAATATAACATCATTTGGGACACGGCCTGTTGGGGCTTCCGTCTGTGCCCGAGGGCGGGTTGGCGCTGTGATCGTCTGGGTGCCAGATCGGCGGGCCATCGTGACCACAGGGTGAGCGGCACCACGGAGAGTGCCCTCCGCCATCTTTGCTCCAGTGACCAGGTAGTTGGGACCGCCAGGCTCAGAGACAGACAGGCATAATATCGCTTCGGTTTCAGGCAGCTTGTGTGTAACCTGCTCCCAGGTGCTGGGCTGATCTGCAGTAACCAGCGCGCCAGATCTGCTGTGGGACCTTCTGCCTGGTGGAGGGACCCCGCGCAGGGAGGGAGCCTGCCAGCTTTCCTTCCGCGACCTCTGTTCCCACGGACTGCGCTGGAGAGACCGGTACCCAGGCTCTCCCCCCAATATAACATCACTTGGGACACGGCCTGTTGGGGCTTCCATCTGTGCCCGAGGGCGGGTTGGAGCTGTGGTCGTCTGGGTGCCAGATCGGCAGGCCATCGTGACCACAGGGTGAGCGGCGCCACGGAGAGTGCCCTCCGCCATCTTTGCTCCAGTGACCAGGTAGTTGGGACCACCAGGCTCAGAGACAGACAGGCATAATATCGCTTCGGGTTCAGGCAGCTTGTGTGTAACCTGCTCCCAGGTGCTGGGCTGATCTGCAGTGACCAGCGCGCCAGATCTGCTGTGGGACTTCTGCCTGGCAGAGGGATGCCCCCTCCCCCCCCCAGGAGAGATCACACACCCCTGCACAGGGCAGGAGCCTGCCAGCCTCCCTTTGGCGACCTCTGCTCCAGGAATCCACTAGGCTGAGCCTTTAGATGTGCAAGGCCTCCCCAATATAAGATCACTTGGGGCAAAGCACATTAGGGCTCCAAAGTCACTCAGGAGCAGGCAGACCCCAGAAATCGGTGCCAGGGGAATCCTGGTAATCCAGGGGGGGCAGAAATAGCTTTGCAGGCTCACAGGAGGTCCAACCAACAGCCAGTGGCAGCAGGACCAACTAACACCAGAGGTATCCAGATGGCAAAAGGCAAACGTAGGAATGTTACTAACAGTAATCAAAGTAATGTGGGACCATCCGAACCCAACTCTCCAACAGCAGCAAGTCCTGGATACCCCACCACACCCGAAAGACAAGATCTGGATTTAAAATCACTTCTCATGATGCTATTAGAGGATCACAAGAAGGACACAAATAAATCTCATAAAGAGTTACAGGAGACCGTGAATCAACGGTTAGAAGCCCTTACAAAGGAAACACAAAAATCGCTTAGAGAAATGCGGGAGAACATGGATCAAAAGATGGAGGCGCACAAGGAGACAACACAAAAATCGCTTAACGAGATGAATCAACGGGTAGATGCACTCACAAAGGAATCACGAAATTTGCATAAAGAAATGCAGAAGAATATGGGTCAACAGACGGATGCCCATAAGGAGGCAACACAAAAATTGCTTAAAGAAATGAATCAACGGTTAGATGCCCTTACAAAGGAAACACGAGAACTGCTTAAAGAAATGCAGGAGACGATGGATCAACACATGGAAGCCCATGAGGAGGAAACACAAAAATCGCTCAGAGAAATGCAGGAGAACGTGGGTCATCAGGAAGAAATCCTGAAAGAGGTAATGCAAAAATACCTTAAAGAAATACAGGAAAATACAAACAAACAAGTGAAGGATCTCAGCAAATCCATCCAGGAACTAAAAAAGGAAGTAGAAACAACTAAGAAATCACAAAGGGAGACAACTTTGGAGATAGAAAACCTTGGGAAGAAATCAGGAGTCATAGATGCAAACATCAACAATAGAATACAAGAGATGGAAGAAAGAATCTCAGGTGCTGAAGATTCCATAGAAAGCATCGACTCAACAGTCAAAGAAAATGCAAAATGCAAAAAACGCGTAGCCCAAAACATCCAGGAAATCCAGGACACAATGAGAAGACCAAACCTAAGGATTATAGGTATAGATGAGAGTGAAGATTTGCAACTTAAAGGGCCAGTAAACATCTTCAACAAAATTATGGAGGAAAACTTCCCTAACTTAAAGAGAGAGATGCCGATGAACGTACAAGAAGCCTACAGAACTCCAAACAGACTGGACCAGAACAGAAATACCTCCCGTCACATAATAATCAAAACACCGAATGTTCTAAACAAAGAAAGAATACTAAATGCAGTAAGAGAAAAGGGCCAAGTAACATACAAAGGAAGACCTATCCGAATCACATCAGACTTCTCACCAGAGACTATGAAAGCCAGAAGATCCTGGGCAGATCTCATGCAGACACTAAGACAGCACAAATGCCAGCCTAGACTACTCTACCCAGCAAAACTCTCAATCACCATAGATGGAGAGACCAAAATATTCCATGATAAAACCAAATTTTCACAATATCTTTCCACAAATCCAGCCCTGCAACGGATAATAGGTGGAAACCTCCAATACAGGGAGAGAAACAACACCCTGGAAAAAATGAGATAATAACCTTCTTGAATCAAACCCAAAAGTAGATAACCACTCAAACATAAAGATAGCGTCAAGAATGGCAGATGGCAATAATCACTATGCCTTAATCTCTCTTAATATCAATGGTCTCAATTCCCCAATTAAAAGACATAGACTAGCAGACTGGATACGTAAACAGGACCCAGCATTTTGCTGCATGCAGGAAACGCACCTCAGTGTCAAAGACAAACACTACCTCAGAGTAAAAGGCTGGAAAACAATTTTACAAGCAAATGGCCCCAAGAAACGAGGTGGAGTAGCCATCCTAATATCGGATAAAATTGATTTTCAACCTAAAGTCATCAAAAAAGACACAGAAGGACACTACATACTGATCAAGGGAAAAATCCACCATCAAGAACTCTCAATCCTGAATATCTATGCTCCAAATGCAAGAGCACCCTCATTCGTAAAAGAAACTTTACTAAAACTCAAAGCACACATCGCACCGCACACAATAATAGTGGGTGACTTCAACACCCTGCTCTCTGAAATGGATCGTTCAGGAAAGCAGAAACTAAACAGGGACACAGTGAATCTAATTGAAGCCTTGGACCAAATGGAACTAACTGATATATATATAGAACATTTCATCCTAGAGCTAAAGAATACACCTTCTTCTCAGCTCCTCATGGTACCTTCTCCAAAATTGACCATATAATTGGTCACAAATCAGACCTCAACAGATACAAGAAGATAGAAATAATCCCATGCCTCCTATCAGATCACTATGGAATAAGGGTGGTCTTCAATGGCAACAAAAACAAAAGAAAACCCACGTACACATGGAGGCTGAACAATGCTCTACTCAATGATAACTTGGTCAAGGTGGAAATAAAGAAAGAAATCAAAGACTTTTTGAAAGTTAATGAAAATGAAGGCACAACATACCCTAACTTATGGGACACAATGAAAGCAGTGCTAAGAGGAAAATTCATAGCCCTGAGTGCCGCCAAAAAGAAACGGGAGACAGCATACACTAACAGCTTAATGGCACACCTGAAAGCCCTGGAACATAAAGAAGCAAATACACCAAAGAGGAGTAGAAGGCAGGAAATCATCAAACTCAGGGCTGAAATCAATCAAGTAGAAACAAATAAAACCATACAAAGAATCAACAAAACGAGGAGTTGGTTCTTTGAGAAAATCAACAAGATAGATAAGCCCTTAGCCAGACTAACCAGAGGGCACAGAGATAGTATCCAAATTAATAAAATCAGAAACGAAAAGGGAGAGATAACAACAGAAACTGAGGAAATTCAAAAAATCATCAGATCCTACTACAAAAACCTGTATTCAACACAACTAGAAAATCTTGAGGAAATGGACAATTTCCTTGACAGATACCAAGTACCAAAATTAAATCAGGATCAAATAGACCATCTAAACCGTCCTATAACCCCTGAAGAAATAGAAGTTGTCATTGGAAGTCTTCCAACCAAAAAAAGCACAGGTCCAGATGGTTTTAGTGCAGAATTCTATCAGACCTTCAAAGAAGACCTAACACCAATACTCTTCAAACTGTTCCACAAAATAGAAACAGAAGGAACACTACCCAACTCGTTCTATGAAGCCACAATTACACTAATACCAAAAGCACACAAAGATCCGACAAAGAAAGAGAATCTCAGGCCAATCTCTCTTATGAATATCGATGCAAAAATACTCAATAAAATTCTTGCCAACCGAATCCAAGAACACATCAAAACGATCATTCACCACGATCAAGTAGGCTTCATCCCAGGGATGCAGGGATGGTTCAATATAAGGAAATCCATCAATGTAATCCACTACATAAACAATCTCAAAGAAAAAAACCACATGGTCATCTCATTAGATGCTGAGAAAGCATTTGACAAAATTCAGCATCCTTTCATGCTAAAGGTCTTGGAAAGATCAGGAATTCAAGGCCCATATCTAAACATAGTAAAAGCAATTTACAGCAAACCAGTAGCCAGCATCAATCTAAACGGAGAGAAACTCGAAGCAATCCCACTAAAATCAGGGACTAGACAAGGCTGCCCTCTCTCTCCATATCTTTTCAATATAGTACTTGAAGTTCTAGCTAGAGCAATTAGACAACAAAAAGAGGTCAAAGGGATACAAATTGGAAAGGAAGAAGTCAAACTATCACTATTTGCAGACGATATGATAGTATACATAAGCGACCCAAAGAACTCCACCAGAGAACTCCTACAGCTGATAAACGACTTCAGCAAAGTGGCCGGATATAAAATCAACTCAAGCAAGTCAGAAGCCTTCCTATACTCAAAGGATAAGCAGGCTGAGAAAGAAGTAAGGAAATAATACCCTTTACGATAGCCACAAACCATATTAAGTATCTTGGCGTGACGCTAACCAAACAAGTGAAAGATCTGTATGACAAGAACTTCAAGTCTCTGAAGAAAGAAATTGAAGAAGACCTCGGAAGATGGAAAAATCTGCCATGCTCATGGATTGGCAGGATTAATATAGTAAAAATGAGCATCTTACCAAAAGTAATACACAGATTCAATGCAATCCCCATCAAAATCCCAACTCAATTCTTCATAGAGTTAGAAAGAATAATTCAAAAATTCATCTGGAATAACAGAAAACCCAGAATAGCTAAAACTATTCTCAAGAGTAAAAGAACCTCTGGGGGAATCAGTATCCCGGACCTCAAGCTGTACTACAGAGCAATAGTGTTAAAAACTGCATGGTATTGGTACAGTAACAGACATGTAGATCAATGGAACAGAATTGAAGACCCAGAAATGAATCCACACTCCTATGGTCACTTGATCTTTGACAAAGGAGCTAAAACCATCCAGTGGAAAAGAGATAGCCTTTTCAACAAATGGTGCTGGCTCAGCTGGAGGTCAACATGCAGAAGAATGCAAATTGACCCATCCTTATCTCCTTGCACTAAGCTCAATTCTAAGTGGATCAAAGATCTCCACATAAAACCAGACACACTGAAACTAATAGAAGGGAAACTAGGGAAGAACCTTGAACATATGGGCACAGGGGAGAATTTCCTGAACAGAACTCCAATAGCTTATACTCTAAGATCAAGAATAGACAAATGGGACCTCATTAAATTACAAAGTTTTTGCAAGGCAAAAGACACCGTCAAAAAGACAAAGCGGCAACCAACTAACTGGGAAATGATCTTTACCAACCTTACATCCGACAGAGGGCTAATATCCAAGATATACAAAGAACTCAAGAAGTTAAACTCCAGAGAGGCAAGTAACCCTATTAAAAAATGGGGTACAGAGCTACACAAAGAGTTCTCACCTGAAGAATATCTAATGGCTGAGAAGCACCTAAAGAGATGTTCATCATCCTTAGTCATTAGGGAAATGCAAATCAAAACAACCCTGAGATTCCATCTCACACCAGTCAGGATGGCTAAGATCAAAAACACAGGAGACAGCAGTTGTTGGCGAGGATGTGGAGAAAGAGGAACACTCCTCCACTGCTGGTGGAATTGCAGGCTGGTATAACCACTCTGGAAAGCAGTCTGGTGGCTCCTCAGAAAACTGGGCATGACACTCCCGGAGGATCCGGCTATACCACTCCTGGGCATATACCCAGAGACTTTACCTGCATGCAATAAGGACACATGCTCCACTATATTCATAACAGCCTTATTTATAATAGCCAGAAGCTGGAAAGAACCCAGATGTCCCTCAACGGAGGAATGGATTCAGAAGATGTGGTATATTTACACAATGGAATACTACTCTGCAATTAAAAACAATGAATTCACGAAATTCCTAGGCAAATGGTCAGAACTTGAAAATATCATCCTTAGTGAGGTAACCCAATCACAAAAGATCACACATGGTATGCAGTCACTGATAAGGGGATATTGACCCAGAATCTCAGAATACCCTAGACACAATCAGCATATCAATAGATTTCTAAAAAGATGGAAGGAGAGACCCCTGGTCCTGGAAAGACTGGATGTAGGGGAACGCCAGGACAGAGTAATGAGAGGGGGTTGAACGGAGAAAAGAGGGAGGGAAGGGGGCTTATGGGACTTTCGGGGAGGGAGGAAACGGGAAAGGGGAAGTGATTTGGAATGTAAATTAAAAAAATAAAATAAAAAAAAAACAAAAAAACCTGAATTCGCACTTCTTATTTAGGTGGAATGAAAACAAAGTAGTGTTTTAAGGCTTTGACACTGTTCTTATTCTTTATGAATTTATGTTCTTAATGAGCATGTATTTTGATGATTTGTTTGTTGTTATTGTTTAGTTTTCTTTTGGAAGCTCCAGATAACAGCAAGCTTTCCCCCTTTCCATCCATCAACATTCATGTGATCTGTCCTGGCACCTCATTTACATCCACACACAGTTCTTATGCTGAAGCTCGTATAAGGTCTACCCCTTGGACTTTCTATCATTGACAACCTTTATTCTTGTAATGGAGGATACAAACATGATAAAAACACAAGAAACAGGGGATGAGAGAGACAGGGGAGGAGAGGAAGAGGGAGAGAAATAGGTTGAACATGGTTGTGGATCCAGTAACAAAGTTGCCATGTTCCAGGGTAATGCCAGCTTACAATGAAGGAACAATGAATAAAAAGCAAGAAAGAATCTCTTCAACTAAGAAAAAAAAATGTTTCCGGGCAGCTTAACTTTGAAAGAAAGGAACTATATGGTAGGCAAAAAGAAAATTCCTGGTCAAGAGAGCATCGTTTTTCTTTAAGAAAAAATGAGATGAGAAAGGGCAAGAAAGGGGCAGGTCTAAGTGGTAAATAGGAAAGAAAACTGGAAGAATATCATCCCCAAGGAGGCAGCCGAGATGAAGATAGCTCAGTAAGCCACAGCTCAGATTTGGAGATTCTGATGTAGGGAAACAGAAACTTCCATATCCTCCATCTGGTCCATAATAAAAATGTAACAAAGTAAAATCTAAATGAAGACTATGAGAACTTTTTTTTTAAACCACATTGACAAGTTATGCGAAATGCATATAGTTTTAAATACAGTGTAATAAAGCTCTCAAAATATAAACCCACTTTTATGGCAGGTCAACCATGCCTTTTAAACATCAGTACTGAAGAAGTCAGTTCCATCACAGGGTAAATGTATCAACTGAGTTCCTCCTTGGTCTCTTCTAAATTATTTATTTCACAAGGAAAAAAAATAGGCTTTCACCTTTTCTTCTACAAGCTTTTCCTTTCTCCCTAAACTCCTCCAGCTTACTAGGTATAACAGGTGCTAGTAATTTTTTTTTATCTAATATGACTGGATTAACTTGTTAGTTAAATGTTTGAAGTGTAATTTAACGATTAGAATTCTAAGAGGCTTTCAAAAACATCTGTGCCTTATTAGGCATTAAAGCCAGGCATCTCTATTAATACTACTAAATTTTAATTCTTGAATCAGAAAACTAACCAAGCATATTTTAACAATATATTTTGCTCTGGGTACACAGGATATAAAAGACTATCTTTCTATTCTTTTTAATAAGAATAAAGTATGCATCTTTCAACGAATGTGCAAACAGGTATTGAAGGTTGCAAGGCACCATGGTGTTAGCTTGGACTAGCTGCCTTGAGAGGCGTGTGCTGTGGGTTTTACAGGTTAGTATCTGTGGCTCCTGTTCTGAGTGCCTTCTAGTTCCTGAGAGACGGATGCACTCCCTCAGGCAATGAACTTTTCAGGCAGCTTTGTGTTTCTCTGTATGTTCCCTTGTAAGTCAAGAAAGCAAGGAAGCATCGACAGGACAATTGGTCTTAAGACATTAATCTTGTGCACCCTGTATAATTTGCAAACGTCATTGTATCCTGGCAACTACAACTGTATCGATCCTGGCAATGGCCATTATATTCTGGTTTTAATAAAAGTATAAAATATCTGATTACTCTCAATAAAATTGTCACATCCTCAGTTGTGCTGTGGCCCCCTCAAACCTGGCCTGATTTAATTCCTCAAGGCCATATCAGATGACCTTGGCCAGGTAAGTAAGTGAAGGCACTTACAGAAGATAAAGTTCACACTTGCAAAAATACCCCCAAAAGCTTCACTAGGGACGCAATTTGAATAACTGTATGGAAAATTACAAGGGGACACTCAAAACATGGATAGGAATCATAAGACTAAATTGAAATGTCTTAGGGGACAGACAGAACACCAGATGTGTTTCTGCAGAGGGCAAAGGGACAGTGCAGCACCAGTACAGTGGCCACAGCAGCAGTAGTAGCAGCAGCAGCAGCAGCAGCAGCAGTAGCAGTAGGTGACACATGCATTTGTCAGGTGCTTTTTTTGCCTGGCTCCAAAAATGTGCAATTTCCCATCATCTGCTCCAGCAAAGGGAGAGAGGTCACAGATAATGCAAAGCAGGAGACAGTGCCAATGCTAAAGCCGTTCGTGTTTGGATTTAGAATGTCTTTCTCACCGTATGTCTGTCATCTAGGTACCTGTGATCCCTTCAGAATATTAGACTGGAGCCATGCGGTGTTAACCCCTTCTTAAGGTCTGTCCTTACCATGTACTCAGCTTTCCAGACACTTGCAGGTGTAACAACAAGGCTCATGTGTAAGAGGGGATTCTAAAAGACTCCTTCCTGCCAATCTCGGAGCATTAACAAGTTAGTTTATCCTGAGCACTCATACCAGGGGCTTTCGTCGTTGTCGCTTTGTATCCTTGCTGTGTGAGTCATTGAAGCTTGCTTCTTGCCCATTTCCTGCCAGCCAGCCTCCTAAGCCTTCTACTGCTACATTCAACTCCCAGTTCCCCTTGGGACTCAGTTTTTATTCCCTCCACCTCCTTCTGACCTTCTGTTCTGCTTGCCAGACTCTACTCTGTCTACTGTAATCCCTGAAGGACTCTCCTCCAGATCCTTGTTGCTCAACCTCACAAGTGTATCTACGGAGGCTTGTTAAAGGGAGATTGTTTGTCCATAAGTCACAACCTTTAAACAATATTTACTTATTTGACACACTTTATTTGAATTAACTCACAAGTAAAATCATTACACAGATAGTTTAAGGGACCTGCTCAGACACCATTCCACTCCTGGGCATATATTCATAGAACTCAATAACCAATACAGGCATAATTACAAATTCATGTTTATTGTTGCTCTATCTACAAATGGTAATAATATTAATTTAAAGGTAGTAAAAGAACAGCTGGTTGAGGTGATCACACACTTAATCCAATCATGCAGGAGGTGGAGGCAGAGGACCACTGCAAGTCGGAGGTCAACTTGGTCTACCTAGAGCATTCCAGGCTAGCTAGTGAGATGATGTCAATAAATAAAAATATTCAAACTGCTTCTTATCACTGCTGTTGAAGTAAAAACAAAAATATACATACATGCATACATACATACTTATATACACAAACACATATAAGCATACAAATACATGTATGCATACACACTTATATGCATATAGTCAGACATAGATACACATATAGCACATACAAACACATGTACACAAAGCACCCACATGCACACACATACATAAATACATACACAAATATGACACACACATACATACAGAAACATGCATGTATACAGTTATATACATACATATAAAATATACACATGAACACATACACACATATGTTGTTTTACTAGATAGCCTTTTATGTTATCTATGTATTTTTATTTTTTGATACCCCAGATTAGTCTTAAGTACTCTAATTTTGGCCAGTGTCCCTATGATAGCCCATATCTCCCTGTAGTCATCCTACTTCTGAGAGAATGACCTGGAAAAAAAATATTTCTTCAGGGATTGGTGTATTTTCTCAGAAATATCTTTTTAAAACCTGATCATGTAAGCAAGCCACAAGACATATTGCTAACATGTGCCCCAAGTATTAGATATATATTATTGAACTGTTATGTTTAGTCTGAACTTGCACAAAATTTAAGTGTGCATCAAATGTGCCTTCTTTTACTTCAGGCTTTAGCCCCTGACTCTTTTCTATGGATGGCCTTGGGGACAGACAAGTGTTAAGAACCTGACATGTCCTTCCCTCCCTTCCTCTTTGTATACCTCCTAATTCTTTGTCTTTTCCTCCCCACAAAACATACATTGAGTAATCACTGTATTCTAGCGTTAAAGTAGACAGAGGCCAGAGCTAATGACAGAAGCTAAGAAGACTGAGAGGTGAGCCCAGATTAAGAAAAACCCTAAGATGTAAGACTGCCTTTGCAAAGGGCAGCCTGTGACAGCAGCCACAGACATCCAGGTGAGCCGGTGTGCTCGAGACTCCCTTCTGAGCTGGAATGAAAATATCAGTGGGAATTATTCTATAAATGTGGCCATTATGTTTTACTTCTGCTGATATTGAAGTTCGTTCCTGTTCCCTGAGGACTCTAGCACAAGCAAAAGGGATGCTCTGGTCTGGCCGGATGCAGATGCCAGCCTGGAGTTTTAACATTTTCTGTAGGTGATCTCTCTGTGGGTAATTGAAAGTGGGCTCTTTGAAAAGCCAGTGATTTAATAATTTTCTTACGAATTAAAAAATAAGCATGTGCTTTTCCTTTCTTCATTCTAAAGCAGCCATTTAAACGTCTTCCAGTCTGGGAATATTTCTGGCTTAAATATTTCATAACTCTTAAAATTAAAAGGCTTAGTATTTAGGGCAAATAGTTCCTGTTCTATTTCGCATAACTAGAGCTGAATGTTTAAAGTTCTGATGTTTCCTGGCACAGGAACAAACTGCTGCTGTGTTTTACAGCCACACGGAGAGTGAGGTAATCGCCAGCAACAGAGGCATTGATGTCTTTCTCCAAGTTATTCACAGCCTTCAGGTCCCACATGTGTGGGTTCCTACCTGACATCTCCTCTCTGCCACATTCAATTGCTTTTGTTAATTTCATCGATTTAAAAAGAACAGTTCTGCTTTGTGCTTGCCTTTAAGGGAGCCAGGGGAATTGATATATTTCCTTCACATTCCTTCCCAGCGGTTGATGACATTTTCAATAAAGAACCTTTTTTCTTTTGGCTGTTCTTATTTTGCATCACACATGTGCCTTTGGAATACTCTGGCACTGGTACTGGACAATATTCATGGCATAGTGTGTGAGAGTACAGACAAAGGCAGACACACACAGACACTTTCACATGCACAAGCAAAGTACAACTGCAATTTAAAAAAATGCAGTGTGTACAGATGTGCTTCTTCAAATTTATAATGACAACACTGGGAGATATTTATATACATGTATATGTGTGAATATTTGCATATTTTTGTGGATATAATAAACTCTTAAACCCTTAAGAAGTCATATTTGGTGGATGTTTTGTCCATGAGAACTAATATTACTAATATTAATCTGTCAAGCAATCAAACTTCGTCAGGTAACTTAACTTCACACATATCCTCTACTAGCAATAGTAAATTCTTATGTCATATCCAAGGGATATTCCTGAAGGAAAGGAAGTCAAGAATCATGATATCAGTCCTTGATGTGAGTTTGGAGCACAGCAAAGGACAAACATGCTACTGTTTCTACATATATATGTATATATAGTTACATGTATATATGCTAGAGATTAAACCAAGAACATTGTGTATGCTAGGTTAGCCCTTTACCATTAGCTATACTTTCATCTCAATTTGCATTATTTTTATATAGACATGCATAGTTTATAATTGATTCCAAGTATGTCTGAAATTTCTAATTAAATAATAGTTAAATCTTGATTTTTTATTTTCTTTTTCATTACTTTTTAGTAATCTTCCTATACCTTTTGAGCTCAAAGGTTTTAAGCATTTGCTTAAACAATCATAAATATGTCATATGTTTCTATAGCCAATGAACATAATAGATACATTATCATGTGAATTATTATACCTTAAAAATGTTAATGATAGGTTCATTTAAAATTCTCCATATAACACCAGTTTGGTTATAGGTATATCTTTGAATTTTTTGAGTCAAAAATTTACCATTATCACAGTACTTGGTTATATCTAAGTAACCTATAATAGTTAATGAACACAAAATATAAACTTCTGGAAATAGCAGGATGGCTCAGCAGAAAGGCACTTGTCAGATCATCCAGACAATCTGATTTTGACCTCTGTAACCTATGGAAAAGTGAAAGAGAAAACTGACTTCACACAGTGTCTTCTCACCTCCACAGGTGCCCTAGCACACATGTACCTGCACACACACACACACACACACACACACACACCATGTCCAATAGTAATAATAATAAATCTAAAATAAAATACAGAAACATCTATTATGTGGGTGAAATGAACACTTTAAAAACTACTGTAGTGCGCATCATTGGAGACTATGTGTTTGTGTCTAAATTTTTGATATTATATTGATTTCTACTATCTTACATTATACACATATGTCCTGCAAAATTTGCCTAGCACTTCTTGCAATAATGACTAAACAACACTTGCTTGTTGTTTAGTCTAGGGATGCCATTGCTACATGTATCTGCCATCCTGTCTAGAACTGCAGCTTTTTTGGAACTATTGATGAGATGTATTATCGGCACAGTTTGTGGTTATTTCACAAAATTCTATTACGTATAATGCCCCTGTGTTGCTCTAAGAGTTTTAAGGAAGACTCAAGCAGTAGATATATATGGCATCAAAATTATGTGCTAAAAGTTTTTAGCAAGAGTTGGGAAAACCTGAATTATAAACTCAGAACCCAGTCCTTATCAAAGTTTTTAGTTAGTATGGAAGCAGGAGGGGTTTCCCACACATAAAGTCATTTACAAAACCACAAAAAAGTACAAATGAGATAGGTACTGGGCTTAAAGGTGAAAACAAGAAATGCTTATAGAATAAAAATCAAACGTGCTCAGAGGGATTTCAGTTGGAAGTATATGGAAGACATAAGGATGTAAAGTATGGTTCCTGTGCATTCTTAGCAACTGGTAGATACTGATAATGTCTGAACTGGACATATTGGAAGAGAAAGAGGTTTGAGGTTGGATGTGGGAGGTGCTTTCATTGACACACAATGTATTTAAAGTGTCATTGAAATATTTGAGAGAGAGTATCAAGTAGCAATTATTTACATGATTCCAGAGTTGAGAGGAGGGAGAAAGGAAGATAGTGGATATGCAGGAGCCATTGATATTAAGGAGAAACTTGAAGTCTTGGGCATGGGTGGAATTATTGGATTAGTTGTGCGTGCTGAGCAAGTGCAGTATGCTTATATCACATTAAATGGCATGCATCTGTGTACAGAAGCACCATTACTATACCAAACACAGTAGATCGATGCAAGAATCTGGATGGAGTGGAATAAAGTGTGGTAACTGGTTACCATTGAGAAGATAAAATTTTATCTAAGGCTTCGCCACAAGGCATTACTGCTCGAAGAGAAAGTTGTCCAGGTTTATCCCACACTGTAGCCGGGCAGGTGTTGGACTGTAGGGCAGCCCTGGGACACTGTGACAGGGGAGGGGAAGCACAGCTGGAACTGGTCTGGAGTTCCTCGGGCCGGAAGGAAGACTGGGGCCATCTGGTTCTTAGGCTCTTGGGCAACCAGGTGATGTTGAATGCCTCGGAAGAGCTGAGAATGGAGTGGGGGCCCACTGACTGTATCTAGCCCAGGGCAAAGGGGGAAAATAGATAGCTTTGGCTGGCCCTGTGGGGAGAGTCCTTGGCTTGTCTGTGGTTGGCTATAGGCTTGGCTTGGTCGGGGCTGTGGCTGGGAGCTCAGAGAAGCCTTCTACAGGAGATTAGAAGGCTCTGTAGGGGAGGCCTTCTCCATGGCTCCCCATGGTGGGGCCCGATGAAAAGTGGCAGTCCATGGTTTTAAGGCATTTATTGTCTTGGCAGAAATAGATAAGTGAAACCATATCCCCTTTCTCAGGGTGGGTCTGAGGTTAAATACCTTTTGCAGGGAGGAGTGTCTGGGAAGGAAAGCTTATTGGCTAAGTCCTCCAGGCCTTTAGATACCTCATTAAAATGGAGATCTGTCTTGAGCCTACCTGTTACCACAGGTCACATTCTCTTTCTGTGGAGGGCCTTGGGGCATTGTGGCATTGAGGGTCACAAATCTATGGAGAGTTGTGTCTGGTTACAGAGGCCTGGTACCTGGAAACAGTCGAAACGCCTACTGACCCTTCAAGTCTTAGCTCAACTGGAAACAAGGCTACCTTTCACGATCCTGCACTAGTGTTTTTTATTCATTTATAAGAAATTTGTATTCAGAGTTGGTGACTTGATGACATTTACAGCAAATGTGTTGATTTGCTGGAACCTGAATGAACAGCATTTAAAATTGCTGATATTGCTGTTTTCCTAATTTTGACATTAACAATTAAATACATCCTCACACTCATATTCATATATTTAAACATACACAGAGCATTGAACTCAGGAATTAAGGAATTAAGCTTTTTAAAATCAGTTAATGAGTTGGGGCACGGCATTTAACAATTTGGTCATTATTTGTTCTTAGAGATTGCCAGTGTTAATTATGTTTTATGTATCATCTCAATTACAAAATCATTGAAGCTTTTATTGAGCAGTAAATATTCTAGGTTAGGTAGAGTTCAAGAAAGAATTAATTATTTTAAAATTCACCTTTTAACTGATTTTTTTTGGGGGGGGGAGAAAAAAACAAGCAATCCTGTATATAAGGAAACAAGGGCAAGGAGAAAGGTGTTTTCGTTGGCTCTATCATGTGAGTAGCCTGCCTGGCTGTCAAAGAGAAACAACTTGATGGAGAATATAGACAACATGCAAGTTTATAATTTGTCATTATCTCACAAAATGTGTAGCAAGTGAGAAGGCAGATGTAATAATGGTGATTACCATTTTTTAAAACCCCTTCAAGCTTTCAAGTCTTCATTAAAAAAGATGTTAAGTAAAAACCATAGCTTGAGGGAAGGGTAAGTATGGCTTCATGGTTCTTCTGTGTTGTCTAGACAAACTGTGCTGGTTATAGGATATGCAGGCAGCTCACAGAGTGCATTTCTTTGAAAGAACAAGGTTGAACTTCTTTCTTGGAGCCACTTAGCGCTCTCTCTCTCTCTCTCTCACACACACACACACACACACACACACACTTTGTGTGTGTGTGTGTGTGTGTGTGTGTATTCTTGCGTGTATGTGCATGTCCTTCAACCACCATTCCTTGTCTGCTCCCATCAGTGTCTTAAATTTCAGACCCTGGTGTTCAAATGTAAGTATGAGATATTGCGACAAAAAGTGAAGTATATGAGGAGAGGTGAAGCCTGTAGCTTCATCAGTTTCTCTTTGAGATAGGCTCCACAAGGCACTCTAGGCACATAAATTACATGTCTCTGATCCTGTATTGTCTTAGTTGCAGTTTCCATTGCTTTGATGAAACACCATAACCAAAAGTAAGTGTAGAGGAAAGGGTTTATTTGGTTTCCACTTTCATGTCACAGTCTATCTAGATAAACACTCAGATAGGGCAGAGTCCTCCAGGCAGAGGCCATGAAGGGGAGTTGCTAACTGGCTTGTTCTCAAGGCCTTTCTCAGCCTGCGTTCTTATAGAACCCAAAACCACCAGCTCAGTGATGACACTACCCACCATGAGCTCGACCTTCCCCCATCAACCACTAATTGAGATATTGCCATATAGCAGGATCTTATGGAGTCATTTTCTCAATCGAGAGTCCCTTCTTTCAAATGACTAGTGTGTGTCAAGTTGACATAAAACTAGCCAGGACATGTATCATGTATATATGTATATTCTTTCTTTCTTTCTTTCTTTCTTTCTTTCTTTCTTTCTTTCTTTCTTTCTTTCTTTCTTTCTTTCTTTCTCTCTTTCTCTCTTTCTCTCTTTCTCTCTTTCTCTCTTTCTTTCTTCTTTCTTCTTCTTCTTCTTCTTCTTCTTCTTCTTCTTCTTCTTCTTCTTCTTCTTCTTCTTCTTCTTCTTCTTCTTCTGTAAATGGTCAGAGGTTTTCTTGGACCTGCATCCTTGGGTCATCTGCATTCCAGGAGAGCTATAGAAGTGGCCCAATGCATGTATAAATGATAGTGCTCTGTCACACTGACAAAAAGGTTACCAAAAGTTATTAATTGCTGTGTGCTTCTAATGCTGCATAGTGTTTTTTGCTGTCTGAATGACCTGGAGTCATGTGATAACCTCTTCCTTATGCTCTGAGACCAAGACCTTCCTTGGCTGTAATGGTACTATATATTAGTTTGTGCTAGGACCTGACAATGCAGCCAAACAGAGAAAGAGTCACCCATATATGAGGATGTAGGCACCTTATAGGGCTTTTTCTGAAACAGTTTGAGCCTATAATTAAGGAAAAGCAGAATGAAACCTGGTATCTCTGTTTTCATTTTGAGTGTGTACTGGAGGCAGAGATAATGTATCCTACCTTAACTTCTTCCCCTGAGTCATCTTGAGTTTCAAGAATACCCCAGCCTGCAGGGGTTTTCAATGGGAACCCTAAGAGAGAAGGGCAGAGAATGGAAAGGACAGGAGGCGTCGCAAACTGTATTTTCACAAAGAATTTATACAGGCAGGGAAAAAATAAGGCAAAGTGGATTTTCTACAAAGCCTGATCACTCTGCCAAGGTGAGTCTCTGGCAGGTGTAAGATGTTTTCTTCTGGCAGGGTGCAGTGACTGTCAACCACCTGATTTCTCCAAGGTCTGTAGCTGAGGAGAAGTCAAAACCTAAGCCTATCTTTAAAATGAAATCTAAACATAAAGTAAGATCAGTTTGGCTCCTGGCATCTCCTCCCTTTTTATTTAATTTTATGAGGCTGGCGAGAAAGCAGACATCTACAGGTCTCATTGATGCACGTGCGGGCATTAACCAAAAGGGGAAAGTATTGACCTGATTCCTTTCATGGGGAACAGAGGATTGTTCTTCCCACATCTTAGGCGGCTCTTGGTGTCTTTTGGAGAAGAGGGGCAGAGCCTAACTTGGTAGAAGATCCCCAAAGAGTGTAAAGTGATTCGAGGACTGACACCAACCCCTATGCAAATCAGGTTTGCTTCATGGGGGACTCAGAAGCAGACAGTTGGGTCCTCCCCCTGCAGTGCTTTGCCTTATACCCCTTGCAGGTGCCCATACTGAGTTCACATTGTGCTGAACCAGTGTGCATTGCTCTGAGTTTACATGCATCCCCTGTGGAGGCGATGGCATGGCATGGCTCAGCCAGGCCTCTATCAGCCAAATTAAGTTGATGATAATGTACCTGTATGGATTTTAATGCCATGGAGCCAACCTGTTGTCTAATAAATTCTATCAACTGATTTAAAATAAAGGGTCCTAAAATAGCTATCAAAAGCACACAAGGCAAGGGCCCAACAAGGGGCATCAGGAGGGAAAACATGGAGAATTCTCACCAATTAGTGGCAGCTCTAGAAAATTTCTGTCTCTGTAGATCCTCACTCAGATTATAGAGTTTATGCACCTATAATTCTATTAGGCCAGATTCATAAACATAATAACAACAATCTTCCTTAAGAAAAATGTAGGTACCACCCTTCTCTAATATGAGAAGGCGATTTTGTAAGGTAACTTGGGCAAGTGAGGTTACTTGCCTTTGCAGAGAAGTCAGAGATTCAGTAGAAGCCTCCATAGCTAATTGAAATTGCTCAGCTAACTTATTGGTGATTACAATGGAATGTCCCAATATGGCCTTTTGACACCCTGAAGGGGACTCAGTCACCAGTAGCCAATATCTCCCCTTTAGTCTGTTTATAGTTTGTCTAATTTTCAGCTAAACAAAATCGCCATGAAAAGGGGGATGTTGAATCTGCAGATGTCTGTGGAGTCAGCATCAATAGGAGGCATCCAAAGGTGTCAAGGACCATGGCCATTTTCAATGATCAGCATATCTCATTAGCCACTGTGGCAGCTAACACGCTCCTTCAGCATCCTGCAGAAAAAAAACACAAACATGCCCTCTTCCCCATACTCAGAGAGTTCCTTGGCATTAAAATTTAAAATTTTTTGTGGTGTACGGGGATATTATTCTTCCCTCTTTTATTTTATAAAAATATTGTTTTAAAGCTCCATGGGCCTGGTCCATAATATCTTGTCCTTGAGGATTATAAGGAATCTCATTATTATGACTAATATTAAATTGTTAACCAAACATCTCAAATGACTGACTGTAATAGCCAGTTATACTATTTGTCTTACTCTGATTTGGAACATCCAATATAGAAAAACAACATACGCAATGACTAATTTTATTTTTAGTTGCTTCTCCTGTTAAAGCAGTTGTAACTAGAAAGCTTGAAAAGCTGTCAATAGTCATATGTACACTTTCTAATTTTTTAAATAAGAAATATGAGTTACATCTATTTGTCTTGATTAGGTATGAGTCTTTAAGGATTAACACTATTATGTGGTTCATGAAGAAATTGAGGATACTGAGGACAAGTCTTTATAATTTGACATGTATATTTTCAAGAAATATCAAATTATTTTCTTAAGCTATCACTATTTTGATGATGTAATGAATGATATTGTTTGGCTAATTGTTCTTGTATGAAGTCTATAATCTGTCTGATATGTAAACCTGTTGTGGCATTGTCCTCAATAAGGAGTCTGGACAATCTAGTATGAGCTTTTAAGTGTCTTAAAAGCCAGAAACAGTATATGTTCCTTAAATTAAGTTGTATTTGTGAATTAGTAATATCTATAAAAAATATAATTTCAAGCAATTGTAAGCCATGAGCTATCTATTTTAATTATCAGTCTATGAATTAAAAGCTTGATTATCTTACGTTTTAAAAGCAGTGGCTTTAGCACGTAATTTAATTATTTGTGAAGCAGGAGGAAAATTTAAGAGAATAAACATGTGATCTAATTATATATGTTTCTCTATCATTAGATGAGCTGTTCATAAATACAGTAAATGTATTTTTATTGACTGCATGCATAAATTTACAAAAGTATGTATAGAGGCAAATTCTAAAACCTTGTCTTTGGAATTACGATTATCAAATTTGTCTAAAAAGTTTGTTATGTAATAGGCCAAATATTAGTATTCTGTAATAACCAATGTAATTGTTGTTGGGACTAAGGAATACTATTTCATCAAGTTCTTTTACAAAATATTTTTATGATTCTATCTTATAATTTTGTATTAACATCGTAACAGACTCATAATAGGATGTTCAAACTTAACTTGGAGATGAAGAAAGATGAATTTACATTAATGGTCTCTTTTGCTAAAGGACTGCTGTGAAACAGCCAACAATTGACCTTCCTGCAAAGGTATTTATCTCTCATCAGTTAATTGTCTAGGGGATTAGGATTTGCATTCTCCTTGAGACTATCAAACAGAGGTTTAAGTTCTCCTGTGGCAAGCTTAAGGTGAGGTCTTAACAAATTAACATTTCCTCAAAGCTTTTGAAAATAATTTAAATCAAATAAACTATTTTTTCTTATTTGAATTTTCTGTGTCACAATTTGTTTAGGATATAACTGATCCATTTGCCTGATTTTTTTTTTACTTAATTACAAATACGGATGAATTAAAATCTTGAGCTTTTGATTGAATTGTAAACTGCAACTAATGGAACATTGGCAGTTTAACTATATTTTTAAGTTTCTTTTGTAATATTAGAGCATGTCCATAATTTTGAAGAACAAAACTCAGTTTTAAACAATCTATTCTCTTTAAAATTAAGACCAAGAACATTACTTTCACATACAAAGTTTGACTGCCAGTTCTTACATATGAATGCATGACAGTGTAGCTTTTAATGTATCAGTAAAGAGAAATTGTTTTAAATTCTATCTTTTATAAGTCTAGTTTCTAGGATAAGAATTACATAAATATTATCTCAATTTAGAAGTGTCTTTAGAGACCTGTTTTTCTGTGTTGGCTCAGGTCACATGTTCTTTAGAATGACTCCAACCCTGAGTTACCAATTTCAAGCTAACTTTTTGTTACCAATGTTACAAATTTTTAATCATATCTAATAACTTATAAGTCAATATTCTATAACCAAGACATGCAGAACATATTTATACCTTAAAATTTAGTCAGAAACAGAAGTGGCTATATTCATATACTTATTTAAATGAGACAAAAGTTTCTTACATTTTTTAACTGTAATTTCAAGAGAAAAGCACCTTGTCACTTGCTGAACCCAATAAACACAATCACAGCGGTTTTTCCAGGAAAAATAGCCATCAGCTCTCTTACCAAAGATGTTGAAGAGCTGTTGGCCCCTTTAAGAGTGGTTTGTGTAGGTAATCAGCCCCTAGCAAGACTTCTCCAGCTGCACTTGACTCCCAGCCACAGTGCAGGGTAACTTATCAGTTTCTGCTATGCAAATTGAGACTGTCTTTTAAGCAATTTAAAGTCAATCAAACGGTGGACATCCAGCAGATAAAGTTTTAACCATTTTTTTTAACATGAAATACAGAACAACAATCATTTAAACAACAAAAAATAAACAAACATAAATTGACAGACATATGAACAGATTGGTGCACCAAGGACAGACAATAGACAGAGAGGGAAGAGAACTTGGTGTCCCAAAGAGATCCAGATATCCTAACCAGAACTAAGGATATCTCCAGTAGGATACAGAGAGGAAGCAGGATGTCTCCCGGTTTCCTCTCGTCCCTAGGAGACCTCTGAAATAGCTTTTAACCATTTTTTTCTTTTGATTAAATGTCCCAGGCGTGAAATAACTGCTTTTCTGAAACATACTCTCTCTCTTGTTCAAGATTTAACTCTTTATCTCCCTCTTCTTCTGGGAATTCTGCCAGAGAAGGGAGAGGAAGCACAGTGGTAGCTACTGTTAGTTGCTCCTCAGTGCCCTGCTTTTCTAACCTCTCCAATTCCTCCCCAACATGCACAGTCCTTCTATCCATATACCTACCATTTTTACTTCCAAGAGCCATGTACAGCACAAATACACTTGAGCTAAGAATCTTTCTAGCATCCGTTCCCTATCTCCACCATTCTCTGCCCTTTAGTCCTATTTATTTTATTTTATTTTATTTTATTCTATTATAAATGAAAATAAAAAAACTTGTGAAGTTCTTTCTTTTTAACCCTTATTCCTCACGTCTTGAGGGCTTCCTTGAGACCATAAAGAAAAGTCTCATGCATACTTAGTGCCTGTCCCATAATGCGCCTGACTTACCCCAGATCTCCCACAGAGAGTACAATTGTCCTTGAGAGCAGCCCTTAACAATTTATCTATCCAGCTTTCAGAGCTCGAACTGGAATAAGAATGGATTAAGGTTAAGTGGGCCATGCCTAAAGCTCAAGCCAATACCCTGAAACTGGGCTACTGTCCCCTGAATCTTCCTCTTGCAAGATGACCAATTTGCAGGATGACCTCTCTCTATTATTCACTCTTATTTGTTTCATTAATTGCTCTAAGGTTAGAGGCTAGCCTGGTCTACAGAGTGAGTTCCAGGACAGCCAAGGCTGTACAGAGAAACCCTGTCTGGAAAAACCAAAAAAAAAAAATTGTTCTAAGATTGAGTGTAGATCCTTAGAGGTTGGATCTGTGGGAGCTTGAGCTTTGGAGGAAAATTCTGTTAATACAAGGGCTCTGAAGACTCTGATTTCAGTATTTTAGAGTTGTCAACCATATATTCCTATCCACATTGCATATCTCATTAAACAAACCAAAAACACTCCCTAGTGTTAGCAAAAGAATTTATTTGACACCTTGCTTCTCTACTCTCACAGTCCAATCACAAGCTTTCAGCTTCTAGTTCTTGGATGATCTCAATGGGTTTTTCCTTTATTTCTTCAGTAAGATTCAACAATGACCATTAACCCAGCCCAGTTTTATTTTAATTTTCAAAACTGCTACTTTCTTAGTTAGCTCAAATATTTGATACAGGGCACCAGGAGGCATGCATTCAACCAGCTCAGCCACTGAGTGCACTTAGCTAAAAGTTTTAACACTGCCATCTTGTGTCCATTGCCAGGCAGGCAGAAAAATGATTTCTTCCTAAAATACCATCCCAATGTCAGCCTTCTTGAACCACAGCAGGAAGTCCATGCTCA
Source organism: Tokudaia tokunoshimensis (assembly GCA_036184795.1). Lineage (NCBI taxonomy): Eukaryota > Metazoa > Chordata > Mammalia > Rodentia > Muridae > Tokudaia > Tokudaia tokunoshimensis. Next base: position 41,636,361 of record BTHU01000004.1, on the reverse strand, counting down.
GTTCTCCAAGGACCAGACATTAAGCTAGAGATGAATGTAAAGGAAGTTCATTGGACTTGTGTTCCTTCTATCTTGGGAGAAGAAGAGATTGAAGTTTAGCAGAGGAGGGTCTCAAAGGAGGCCTCAGCTGACCCCATGGGGCATCTGAGCTGAGTTCTTTTGAATTGTCTTTGCTGTGATCATTATCCCCCTGTAGACCACACTTGATAGACAGCTCTTATCACAAGATAGAAGCAATCTTGCTAAGGGGTCTAAGAAGTAAACGAGTATGCATACCACAATCTTAGGCTTTGTGGAAGAAAGTCTTTACTTTTGTAGAGGAATCTTCAGTGGGCACCATAAATTGCACACTCAAAACTCATGAAATAATAATAGCGAAACCTCTAGGTATGAGGACTTATGCTTTTGACTCCATCACTCAGGAGGCAGAGGCAGGCAGAGCTCTAGGAGTTTAATACTAGCCAGGCTTGCATAGTGACTACCTGGGCAGCCAGAGCTAGAGTGAGACCTGGCCTTCTTCTGTTCCCCTCAAAAGACAAGTTTTTTAAGAAAGTGCGTGTGGGAGCTTGAAGGATAGGGAAGTGAGGAAGGATCTGAGAGGACTGGGAAGGAGAATGATCAAAGTACCTTGTTTGAAACTCTCAAAGGCTAAATAAAAATACTGTTTAAAGAAAGACAAAATTGAAGCTGTTTTTCAAACTTCAAATACTTTGTGCAATCATTTCCTTTTACACCACCATATTACAGTTAAAAACTAAAGAAACCAACAACAAAAGAAACAAACAAATATGCTTTCTTGAGCTTCTCCGATCTATATTCGACACTGTAATTTTTTTCTTTATTTGAATAACTCTGCCTTGTCTGAGGGCTTCATGTGGGAAAGATAATGGTTTAACTAATTTCTTTTCCTATTTGCTTTCCCTACTCATATCAATGGCTCCATAAATACTGGTGGAATGACTGGATGATGCGACGGGTGAAAACTCAAAGTTTTCTATCCATGTCCCATCGTTTTCACTGCCTACAGAAAGTACTATACTAAATGATAATGTCAACCTATTGATATTTTAATATTGTTTCCCCCTATAGCTTCATTTATATACACATATTTGTGAGTTTCAAATTTTCTCAAAATAATTTAGGCGAAAAATATCCTCAGGCAGTGGATGATGGGAAGCAGCTTAAATTAGCCATAGGACTTAATAGGTGCTGATGAGACAGGCAAGTGAAGTGTTCATGAGATTAGCATATGAAAGAAACCAGTGGGCCAGGAGGAAGGACAGGAGCCTAGCTCCTAAGATTCACTTGTAACAGCCAGGCCCTGGAGAGGTACAGCTCTGTGCAAATGATAAAGAAAACTCACACTATGCAAATGATTCATAATGGTCCCTCCCCACTCAACATGATGTCCTTGAACTTCTAATCTTCATCCCCGCTAGTTTCCAGTTCATCTCTTTGGACTTCCAATATTTGAACTATATCTTCTGCTACTGTTCACAAGCACCAGTCCAACACCTTTTCAAAGGGCATGAAACCCTGGAACTCTCCATGGTACTCAACAGACTCCAATATCCCCTGACACAATGTGGCTAAATTACTTTTAGAATATGTCTATTTCTGAAATGTCTTCTAACTTCCTGGAGATTGAGGTGTAGCATTCATGAGCAATTCTGAATGTTTTCCTGGATTTACTAATTTGAGTCTGGGTATCTGTAGGTTATGGCTTTAAAATTAATTAATACTTTGAAAAACAGATGTCACACTAATCTTAATAGTAAGTTTAAAAAATCATTGTTGGTTATGAGAGGGAGAGAGAGAGAGAGTGAGAGAGAGAGAGAGAGAGAGAGAGAGAGAGAGAGAGAGAGAGAGAGAGAGAGAGAGATATCTTTCACCTTAAAGTCTGTGATTACCTTTTGAAGGCTCTATTTTGGTGGTGGGAAAACTTTCCTACTGTACAACTGATCAGAAACAACCAGTCAGTCATCAATAGGTAACAAAACAACTACTGAAGACATGTTCTTTTTTTTTCAGATTTTTTGAAACATTAATATGTCCTTAGGAATTACTCTAGAGAGGTGTGTCTGGAGGTAAAGATCCCAGATGCACATGGTGGCTGCACATTTGAAAATGGCTGGAGTGTTTGTATTCTCCGGCTTTATGGCATTGAGAGAAAACCGTTGTCCCATTCCAGAGAATGTGCTGCCTGGAGCCCCAAATCTGTCACAAGGATTGATTGTGTGAAAGCTTCAAGAGACAATTCAGCACAATTTTCTCCAAGATGGAATATTTTTTACAAGATTCATTGGGAAGCCTCGTCATGAATAAATAACACAAAAATTCTTATTCACCAAATCTGCCCTAGCACGTTCACCTCTACATAGTGCTTGATCTACCATGAGTCTAACTTGATAAGAGAATCCCAGAAATATTAATTTCATAACGTAAATCTGTTTTATGCAGTTCTGTGGTTTAAATCCTAAGACAACAATTATTGGAAAACTATTTCATAGTGCTAATACTTATAAGTTTATAAACTAACAGTGTCAGGGGCAGAATTATGCCCCTCTAAGATTCATATTTAAGATTATTTTTTATAACTTACTTTTTAAAAGAAGTTCACATGTAAATCCTGTTTGTATATTATTTCCACATCTCTCTCTTCCCCTCCCACTTCTCCCATAACCTTCCCTCTAATTCACAACAACACTAGTTTAAATGATAAAGGAATTTAAATAATGCCTCCTGTCTAAATGAAGAGTTTCAGGGGATCAGATCAAGGTTCCCAACAGAGGGAGAATCAATTTTCTCCAGGCATGGCCCCCTGATCCCTCATTCTGTCTTTCTGTCTTGCATTGAGCACTAAACCCATGTACCTGTGAGCAACAGAGATGGGCTTGTGGGTGTTTCTCTCTCTCTCTCTCTCTCTCTCTCTCTCTCTCTCTCTCTCTCTCTCTCTCTCTCCCCCTTTCTCTCTTTACACACACACACACACACACACATATGATTATATAAGCTTTACCATATATGTATAAATAAATACATAATAAATATATAAATAAATAAATTTAAATATATAAATAAAGAATGATTAAGTTTTAACCCCAGTTTTATGTAGTTAGACAGACATTGGTAGCCTTAGAGACCCTCAGAGTTGCCTTTTGTCCCTCCTTCCCATTTTCCTGGGAGCATTGGAAAGACAAACATCGTTTTAGCCACTCTTTAGGATTTCTACTGAAAAGAACATCTCTGAGTTAGAAACATGGCATTCTGATCTGCTCCAAAGAGTAGATCATCCCTTCCATACTCTTGCCTGCTCCCTTGAGAGTTAATCCAACTCTGCCTCCTATACCCCATCAAGATAAAACCCCAGGCGACAGCTTAGGTCCCTTGAGTAATCCTACTCATGTCACTCTTAACAGTTTTCTCTCTTCCACCTGTACCTTTGCTCTGCTTCAAACAAAGTTATCTCTCTACATTTGTAAATCGCCATAAGCCCTGGTTTTTAGTTCTCTGAATCAAGAGGCGAGAGCCTGGAAATACATGACTTAACCCTGACCACTGGCAACAACGTTAGATACAGCAGCATGCAAAGTGAAACCAAGTAAAGGTGTGAAGAATGGGTCCTCAATAAAGACCACTCTTGGAGACAGCTTGATCTTGCCCATTTCAAGCCTCCAGAATTGAATACATTTATGTTGCTTCACTCACTCAGTCTGTGGTACTTTATTTTGACAACCAAAACAAAATAATACTCTCCCTATAACAATAAAAATGTCACTTTTTTTTTTTGCTTAGTTACTAAGCTTGATATTTAGCTGAAAGAATTTTGTCATAATACAAATGATCTCATTAGTAATAAAACTGTATTTGGCTTGTTGAAGCACATTTGAATTTTTGCAAATTCCTGCATATCAGCCAGAAAAGACAAGTTAGCAAACAGTAATAATGGAATGCGCTTTCCAACCTAGGAGTGCTTTTTCAAAAAAAAATTCTTTGGTATTGTTAATCCCTCTGGGCAAGAATAATGCCACTACCATGTTTTTGAGTCAAATTTAAAGCAAGGTTTATTAAGCATCGGGCAGGCCTATACCCAGGATTCCCAGAGTAAGGTGTCAATTAACATTAGATAGGGGCTTATGAAGGCAAAGCCTACCAGATTCCCTACTTCCTACTTTCTGCTAATCATAGGCAAGAATATATCCTGACTCTCCCATATCTATATGCTAAAGGCTGGCTCCCCTGCAACCCCCACATTCAGGGCTAGCTCTATTGCCCTGACTCTTTTCTGCTGTGCAGCAGCATCAGGGAGGAAGAGATCCACTCCCCTTTCCTTTTGCCCTCATCACTGGTGGTAGACGGAAGAGTTGGCCTCAAATGGGTCATGAGAACAGAAGACATGTCCCTTCCCCTTACCTGCTACATCACTGGGGAGAGCAGGCCCTACACTTCACCTGGACAATACAATAGAGTTCCTGATGGTGGGGGATGTGGGTGAGTTGGCCCAGAAGATGTGAGCATGGGGGAGTTGGCCCTGCAGTTTGTCTGACCTTCCATTGCATAGTCAACAGAGGTTCCCTCACCAACCCTTGCCCTTTGCAACCTATGGCTGGAGGGCTGGACAGAGAGCTAAGCCTGGGGTCATGAGAGCAAAAGAGATGTCCTCGCCCCAAACCTGCTGCAGCACTGGTAAAAGCAGGCCTTGTGCTTCACCTGGGCAGCAGAGCGAAGCTGAGCCTGGATATGTGGGTTTTAGGTCCTAAGGGTGTTAGCATAGGAGAACTGGCTCTGTCTCTTGTCTGCTGTGAGGTGGAGTGGATGAATGAGAGACATCCCCTTTCGCTCCCTAATCCCTTGTCATCTATGGCAAGCAGGAGAGCTCTCCCTGGGGTCATTAGAGTGAGAGAACCAGTCATGTCCCTTACGGGCTACAACACTTGGGAAAGTGGAGACTGCACCTTGTCTGGGCAACAGAACAGAGCTGGCCCTGACTGTGGGGGTTGCTGGTGATCACCCTGAGAGTATGAGATCAGACTGACCAGCTTAGATACTTCTCAGGCTCAGAATTATACCACTCCAACATCTACCCCATTGTTGATCTGCTGGAGCACATGAAGGGGTCAGTTGTACATATCCAAAACTATAGGATTTCCATAACACAGGGCATCAACAGGATATCCAAGAGAATTCCCAATGCGATTGTGGAATTGATAGAGTAGAGAAGCCAGAGGCCTAGTACCAGATCAACAAATCATTGCAATGAACATTTGCAAACAAAGAAGTGTGGACAAAAGGGTGTACTGTGAAACACACTGTGACACACTACAGCTTCCACAATGAGATTTTTTTCTCTATTCAGGGAGGGGATTGCAAGTTTGAATATGAGGGGAGGGGGAGATGAGTGAGATTGGGGTGCATGATGTGAAATTACAAAGAACCAATAAAAAGCAAAAGGAAAATAAAAGAATATATCCTGATAAACTTCCTGCCTGAGTACTTCCCACCTATGTGGGATCAAGCACACAGCCTGTGAAATTGGTGGAATCATGCTTGTTTACAGAAGTGAGAATGCTGAGCTTGTTATCTTACATGAACAGGCCTTAGCATTCAGGGAAGTTATTTGTCCTCCAGCAAGTGGAGCTTACAAGTTAGAGGTATTTTTCTTTTATTGATCGACTAAGCACAGTATTTTAAACTTAAAATGTAATGTGAACCATCACCATATTTACGTAAAGAATGAGCAGAGGAATTAATACTTTCAATGATGTAGATATTGGCCTATTTTAATGTTAGACTTTATGTAAGTGCATAAAACTTCTCTGCTACAAAGATTAAGTGGGCAAAGAGGACTTTTGTAAACCGAGACTCAAGACTTTAGGAAGATCACGCTGTTAAGTAACTATATGCCAATATATCAAGTCATGAGTTTCCATGAATTAATTTTCCCTCTATAGAAATTTTTGGGTTATCTTAGCATAAGTGATTATAGAAATAACGCTGTGTCATCAAGAATTCATGAAGAACAGGAAAGCGTATAATAATTCAACTCAAACAAAAATTTGTGGTGGTAACCCCATAGTTACCATTTTCTTGTCAGAATTTCACAGTATTTTATTAAATTAGCTAGAAATGTGTGTGTTGAATTGCATTATAGCTTCATAAAATGTATCTGTTGAAGCCCTAATACCTACAGTTACTATATTTGGAAATAAGACTTTAAATATTTAAGAAAAGTTACAGGAAGTCAAACAGGTGGTCCATAACCCAAGGAGACTTCCATGCCTCATAGAAGAGCCAGTGTCCTCTGGGATGTTAACTCACAGAGGACAGATAATTTGAGGAACGCAGTGACTATACAGATATCAGCTGAGGAGAAAGGCCCACGGTGCCTCCATCTTTGCTCTCTTCTACCAGAATCTGGAACTTCCTCTTATAAAACCGTGAGAGCATAAGATTTTGTTATTTAAAATCTCCAGTCATGGAGACTTTTAAGAGACCCACACCCATGCCCTTGAGTCTGTCTTACTCTCTTTCTGAGAAGCTTTCTTTATATTCATTCCTAAGCTTAATATTTAAAAAATGAACTCTAATTCTGCTTGAAAATAATATGGTCCCCAGTCTATGGCACTTTGCTGTGGCAGTATCACTGAGCTAGTACTTCATAGGTCTCAGATATTATCTGAGAACTTACTTGCAAGAGGGCATTTGTTACACTGTCTAAAAAGACATTATTTCCAAGACTGCCTTTTGGTTTTATATTTATAGAAGATCAACAGTTTGTGTTTATGGAGGAGAATATGGGATAAGGTCTGTTTCATACATGTACATTTCAAATTTATGCAAAGCCACTCATTTATATTCATGTTTTTTTTTCTCAGAATCATCAGATGTATTTGAGGAAAGACAAAATCAGCAGATAATTTAGAAGCCAAATTTTTGAAAGAATGTTTGTATAAAAGGGGAAACAAATCTCATCAAATATGATTTTTTAAAGCCTGACAAACTGTAGTCATACAACCTTTATATTAATGCATTCCTTAGAGTAAGCAAGAAAATATCAATGTGTAGAATTTAAGGGATTTCTTAAAAATTTTCAGTTGAGTTTATTCTACATATAAAATCTACATTATCTTGAAGGAAAACTGAAATTTTCATTGAATCCTTATAGACACATTCTATGATAGATTAATGAAAGTAATTATTAGAACATCCTCAAAAATAATGTTTTAAAACTATAGATCAACAGAAAAATTACTTCCTCTAACTATAGGTTTGATTTATGTTTTAAACATCATTCTTTGATGTAGGAAGACAGAAGGAAGATATTTGCCCCTCCAAAATGTGTGTGTCTCTGTGTGTCTGTGTGTCTGTGTGTCTGTGTGTCTGTGTGTCTATGTGTCTGTGGTATCTGTGAAAAATTGGAGTCAGTACGGAGGGTCTTCTTTAATCTTAATCCACTTTCTTAAAAAAACAAATTTGAAGAATATTTTCTTTTGTCTTTAGAATTTAAAACCATGCTTTATTTTTATCTACCTTGTTTTTGAGACAGTGTCTGCCATTGAACTTGTTAGGGTGACTGACTCTTAGATTTCAGTCATCTGCCTGTGCCTTCCTCTCTCGTGCTGAGATATTTAGACACACATTGTTGTACCTGGCCTTTTATTTTTCTTCTTCTTCTTTTTGGTGAGGCCAGGGGGAACAAAGGGGTTTTCTTGATTTAGACTTTCAGGTCCCAGTTAGTCCCTAAGGGAAGGTAGGCAGTTTGGAGCAGAAACCCTTGGGAGATACAGTTAGATGACTGGCTTGGTGGCTTCGGCCCCACTTGCTTTCTTGGCCTTTTCTCTCTGTGCTTCTCTCTGTGTCTCTCTTTTATCTTTTTTTCTTTCTTTCTTAACAATTTTATAAAGTTAAGGGTTTTTGTTTTTCTTTCTTTCTTAAGAAATTGAAACAGGTAATTTTTATCCTAAGGAATGAGAATAGCTTTTCTTTCTTATTTTTGCCTTCATTAGTATTTTTAAAATTATTATTCTTTACTTTTTTGATATTACAGTAATCACATCATTTTTCCCTTCCATTCCCTCCCTCCACACTTTCCATACACTCCTCCTTGCTCTCTTTAATAATCAGGGCCTTGTTTTGTTGTTGTTGCTGTTAATTATTGTTACATTATTGTTTGTGTATGCAGATGTGCATGGATGTATTCCTAAATAAATTAATACAAATATAGACTGCATGATATTGCAGTTTCCAGGACTATTTGGTGTGGGATTCCCTGGGGAAAACTATTTCTCCCAATGTCAGCATTCCTTAGCGTTCTGTAGCGCTGCCTGTAGGGTTGAGACCTCATTAGCTTTTCCGTTTCCATGTCAGCATCTATATTGGTGTTGTTTTTGATTGGCTTATGTTCAGGAAGCATTTTTGATGAGAGTTTGTGGGTGTTGCTTCCAGCATTTCTTGGCTTTTGACATGGGTCCTGGGGAATCTGGCTACCAGGCCTCATATTTACATGCCAAGTACTTTATCTGCAGAGATCTGCCTGCCTCTACTTCCTTGAGTGCTGGGATTAAAGATATAAGCAACCACTTCCGGTCTCTTAAATATTTTTCAAATGTTGAACACTTGGTATGGCAATATTTAGGACCGAGGGGTAAAGAGCCACAAATTCATAGGAGTTTGCATCTCAGTTGACAAAATTTTATTTCATCAGAAATTATAGAGAAGGTATAAGAGTGGCGATGAACACCGTCAGTAAAGACTCTCACACTTCACCACACAGGAAAACCGTAAGCCATGTGCCCTTTGAGAAGAAAACACGGCTGCCTTGTCTCATCTCAGCATTCCATTCAGATCCAAACCAGTCTCTTGTGAATTGTGAAAAAGAATTATGGAGTGCGATACAAGAAATAATGTGCTGTGAAAGACGAGATTTGAAGCGTGATCTTTACAAATTCATCAAAAGGTGAGCGATGATCCCTAGGTCTTCTCTGAGAACATTCTTCCTCAGTGCCTGCAAGTGGCCAAAGACTGTTCAGTCAGCCTCGCTGTCGCTGTAGCACCTGTCCCGTTTAATCTGCTCTTCCACAGTCAGATGTTGTGCCTGGCACTGCATGCTGGGAAACACAGGCTTAGCCGCGCTCCCTTGGCTCTGAGCATCAAAACACATTTTTCCACCATGCCGAGCTGCTCCTGCGGTTTCACCATGCCAGCATTTGACATTTTCCCCAAGTTCTCTTAAATACAAGCATGACATATTTTTGAGTTGATCAACAGAATCTATTAAATCACACCCAAGGATATTATGTTTCTTGGAAAAAGAAGTGATTTTCACAGTGTTTGAGAAGAAAAGGTGTACATTTTTGTTATTTTCATGGTTTCCTTTAACGTGTAAGGGGCTTACATCAGGAGAGAATGCAAGGCTTTCCCCTGTAACTGATAAACCCTGCTGGAAGCCTGGCTCCCATGCCAGCTGAATGGAACTGCCTGCAGTCCCTCTGTCAGCGGTTCGCTCCAGAGCCAAGGCTAGGACATTCTTGGAGGACGACTTTTGAGATTCAAATATACCAAGTAACTCTGAGATTCTAGACGCGTTGTTAAACTTTTTAATTTGGTATTCACTTGTGTAATAGTCTCCTTCACTGGCTGTCTGTAATAGATGAGGACATTCTGAAATAGATGTCTTCTGCCTGCCATTATTCAATGAGGAGACAGCTACAGAATTGTTATTGTTATTGTTATTGAAGTTCTCCCTATGATTTTCTGGACGCCCCTCATCATCGGTGGTGTTTGTAACTTGTAAAATGTCTTCACCGTCAGATTCATTAACAGAACTCTTTTCCGGTCCATCACTCTGAGCATGCGCATTATGGTCGTTAAGCTCCATCCCACTTTTTCTCTTATTCCTCAAGCCCTCGGCATCTTTCAGCGCATCCTGCACCTTCCCCTTTACTTCTTTCTCATCTTTTCTTTCTTCGTACACTTTTATTTCTTTGATTCCTGTAATGTCCTCTTTCTGACAAATGTGTTGGCAGGGCTGCAAGTCAGGGAGGCTATCTTGTTCTTGCCCTTGGCTTTCCGACATTTTCACATGTTCGGTCAGAGACTCCCTTTTAAATTCTGAGGGAACAGGGATGGTCACCTCAGGAGGCCACTTAGCTTTATTCACTTTGAGTTCTTCCTCAGGGGGAGAGTTTTTCTTAGGCATCTCCTGACATGGAGGCCAAACAATTTTTAATTTCCCCCTCTCCCCCCATTTTCTCAAATCATTGTCTTGCCGCTTGCTGTTACAAGCACCTGCATGGGCAGTAAGATTCACAAGCAAGAGGGTGTCTGCTGTAAGGTTTTCACGCGCATCGGGCTCTCCGCTGGGAATAAAATCAACCAAGCTGCTTTGGGTTTTGCAATTCCATCGATCTTTATGTTGCTTGTGTCCAAAACCTTCATCATAATTTCCTTTAGATTTAAAAAGTTGTTTAAAGTGAGGCTTGCAGTATATTTGTCCATGAAGTGATGCATAATTTCCCAAACTGCCAAAAGAAAAATAAATATTATTTCGTGTTCTGTATACTTTCTGTAAATTCACAGAGAATTGCAGAATTATTGTAGTAATGATTCAGTGATTCAGTAAACCCTACATGCTACCAAAAGGTATGGTCCAGCTAATTGAAATTCCTGTTAGGTGAGTTATCTCCAGTATGCACTGTGATGTGTGCCTTTGGTGCAGTACTTCGAATCTGTATATCACCAGCGGTGTAATGGGTGTTCTTAGATTCTGTACATGCCACTAGACACTAGACGGATGGGCCCAAACCTGTGCAACCTTATGACCTCTGAGTCTGTAGTCCAGACCCAGAATGACCTGTGCCAAACACTGTTCTGCTAACACTACCAAACTTTTAATAAAAAAAAAATAGAGAAAAGAACGTTTTGTGTTCCCACGGCGGTAATACTTTTAATACCAGTCCTTGGGGGACAGAGGCAGGTGGATCTCTGAGTTTGAAGGCAACTTGGTCTACACAATATGCTCTAGGATGGCCAGAGATATACAGTGAGATTTGTGAGACTTTATCTCCAACAAAGCAAAACCACCATCACCACAGTTAACAACAATGACAACGACAGCAACAACAACAACAAAGAGTTTGTATCTTCAAAAGGAGAATGTATTATAGAAAGATGAAAATTGGGTTAGCAGGCTGTTCCTGTACTTTATACCAGAAGGAAAAGAAAAAAGCCTCTGAGACATTTGAGATAGTCAGAGAAAGTAAATATCACTCAAAGATTTTTAAGATTTTTTTTTTTTTTTTTTTTAATTTAATTTAATTTTATTTTTTTAATTTACATTCCAAATCACTTCCCCTTTCCCGTTTCCTCCCTCCCCGAAAGTCCCATAAGCCCCCTTCCCTCCCTCTTTTCTCCGTTCAACCCCCTCTCATTACTCTGTCCTGGCGTTCCCCTACATCCAGTCTTTCCAGGACCAGGGGTCTCTCCTTCCATCTTTTTAGAAATCTATTGATATGCTGATTGTGTCTAGGGTATTCTGAGATTCTGGGTCAATATCCCCTTATCAGTGACTTCATACCATGTGTGATCTTTTGTGATTGGGTTACCTCACTAAGGATGATATTTTCAAGTTCTGACCATTTGCCTAGGAATTTCGTGAATTCATTGTTTTTAATTGCAGAGTAGTATTCCATTGTGTAAATATACCACATCTTCTGAATCCATTCCTCCGTTGAGGGACATCTGGGTTCTTTCCAGCTTCTGGCTATTATAAATAAGGCTGCTATGAATATAGTGGAGCATGTGTCCTTATTGCATGCAGGTAAAGTCTCTGGGTATATGCCCAGGAGTGGTATAGCCGGATCCTCCGGAAGTGTCATGCCCAGTTTTCTGAGGAGCCGCCAGACTGCTTTCCAGAGTGGTTGTACCAGCCTGCAATTCCACCAGCAGTGGAGGAGTGTTCCTCTTTCTCCACATCCTCGCCAACAACTGCTGTCTCCTGTGTTTTTGATCTTAGCCATCCTGACTGGTGTGAGATGGAATCTCAGGGTTGTTTTGATTTGCATTTCCCTAATGACTAAGGATGATGAACATCTCTTTAGGTGCTTCTCAGCCATTAGATATTCTTCAGGTGAGAACTCTTTGTGGAGCTCTGTACCCCATTTTTTAATAGGGTTACTTGCCTCTCTGGAGTTTAACTTCTTGAGTTCTTTGTATATCTTGGATATTAGCCCTCTGTCGGATGTAAGGTTGGTAAAGATCATTTCCCAGTTAGTTGGTTGCCGCTTTGTCTTTTTGACGGTGTCTTTTGCCTTGCAAAAACTTTGTAATTTAATGAGGTCCCATTTGTCTATTCTTGATCTTAGAGTATAAGCTATTGGAGTTCTGTTCAGGAAATTCTCCCCTGTGCCCATATGTTCAAGGTTCTTCCCTAGTTTCCCTTCTATTAGTTTCAGTGTGTCTGGTTTTATGTGGAGATCTTTGATCCACTTAGAATTGAGCTTAGTGCAAGGAGATAAGGATGGGTCAATTTGCATTCTTCTGCATGTTGACCTCCAGCTGAGCCAGCACCATTTGTTGAAAAGGCTATCTTTTTTCCACTGGATGGTTTTAGCTCCTTTGTCAAAGATCAAGTGACCATAGGAGTGTGGATTCATTTCTGGGTCTTCAATTCTGTTCCATTGATCTACATGTCTGTTACTGTACCAATACCATGCAGTTTTTAACACTATTGCTCTGTAGTACAGCTTGAGGTCCGGGATACTGATTCCCCCAGAGGTTCTTTTACTCTTGAGAATAGTTTTAGCTATTCTGGGTTTTCTGTTATTCCAGATGAATTTTTGAATTGCTCTTTCTAACTCTATGAAGAATTGAGTGGATTTTTAAGATTTTAATGTGAACAAAACTGCCTTTTTACCACATAGGGCACAGGCTGAATGTTACCAGCATAACAGAATTTAAGGAATACTGCCACCACCAAATCACTTTGTGATGAGTGCCATAGAAAATGCGCTTGAATAACTAGAATATCTAAAGCAGCACCAGCGTTAGACTTGGCACTAATAAATACCATGACACTTGGAGCATGAAATGAAAGGTTAAGGGGGTAGAGAGGGAACTGTGTGTAATCAGTGTCTAAATGACCTGACATGGACAATCAGTAACTTTTTCTTTTTCAAAAAAATGAAGAGTAGGTGAATGAAATCCAATGCAAATTTTATAAAATTTTGATCAGTAGATTGGTACTATGAGTACATTTTATTATTCAATGACTTTAACCTTAAAAAAATGTGTATTTTGTCTGTTGTGTGTATGTTCACTACGTGTGTGCGTGACTGGTGCCGGCAGAGGCCAGAAGAAGGAGTCAGGTGCACTGGAACTGGCATCCAGAACAGTTGTAAGCAGCCATGTGGTGGCTGGTCTCATGTCCCTCAGGTTGGCATGAACTCACAATGCAGCTGCTGGATGCCTTGAAGGTAGCACCAGGATTAGAGGCATGCACTAATGATGTTCTTAATGATGTAGAGCTCTGTTAGAAACAAACACTCTACCACATCAGTTACATTCCCAGCTCCAACCCATGGCTAAACGAGTGAATATAAGACACTCTAAATCTGTTATGGTGTTTTAATATTACTTGGTATTGATTCAAGGGCCATCCATGTGCTAGACATCGTCTCTGACACCTGAGGTGCACCTCAGTCCTACTCTTCATATTGTATTTTTAGATAGGGGTGTCATTAGGTTCCCCAAAGAGATCCCGTGTAGCTTCGAACACAAGTTTAGTTTGTTGTGAATGGTAAATCCCTTTTTAATCTTTAAAATCTTCTGCATTTCCTCTTTTGTCATGATTTATTTGTTAAGAGCACAGAGCATTTGGCCTAGCTCAATCTTCTTTAGGTTTGAGAAATGAAGGAAAGGACACACACACACACACACACACACACACACACACACACATACTTATTGTGTATAATATATATAAGCATTTATTAGTTCTTCCAACTAAAAAGGCTTAGAAACAAGCCTGAAAGAGTAAACTGGGCACCAAGAGTGTTGATAGAAAGTTGCCCATGTCATTAGAGCACTGGCTCTCAAACTTTCTAATGCTGTGACCCTTCAACATATTCTAAACTTCATGGTGACTCCAACCATATAATTATTCTCCTTGCAACTTCACAACTGTTATTCTGCTAGTGTTCTGAATCAAATTTCTGTGTTTTCTCATGGTCTTAGGCCACCCCTGTGAAAGGGTCCTTTGACTCCCAAAGGGGTTGCAACCCACAGGTTAAGAACTGCTGCATTAAAGTTAAAGATGCCTTACAGAAATTATGGAATCAGTACTTGCACAGGAAATGTAAACCTAGCCTGCAACTGTCAGATAAAGAGGAAATTCCTAAAGGCTATTATGGTCATGGCAAAAGCACTCTTCAGACTGAAAGAGAAGAGATTTTTCTGACCAGAGAGAAGAAGAGGTGAGCACCTGTCAGTGCATTTGACTGAAGGCAATCAACCATCCCCACCACACACACACACACACACACACACACACACACACACACACACACACACACACACACATTTAGTAAGTTTGTGAAGACCATCCTTTTTCCCATAAATGTGGTAACTTGGCCAGGTATAGTGTACACCTGTAGGTCTAATCCAAAATCTTGTTCTGTTAGGAAGTATCCAGGACAATGAGAAACCTGAACTGCTTGGTGAGTGTGCAATCAGTCACTTCAGACTAGAACATTCCACTGGTCACATGTTCTGTGCTCTAAAGAAACATTTTGAGAGGCAAGATGGGAATGTAGTGGGAGAGAAAAATGATTACAGTATGCAAGAAAATAACAACTAAAATACAGTACTAAAAAATACACAGGGCAGAAACAATTAAATGAAAAGCATGATCACATGAATGGATAGTTTTAGTCATGGGAATGAGTGCATGTTGTGTTTAAAATGGAATCCACAAAAGAGTCTTCCAAATGCGGCTTGCAAAGTTGTATTTCTTTACCTTGGTTAGTGGTTACAAAGTGGCTGTAATTTGGCTTGTTTGACTTTCTTTGTATGTTTGATTCATCACTTAAAAATATCAGTCTTTGAATATGTAATTTCGAGTCTTCATTATATGTCAGCCTTGGCTAGGTGTTGGAAAAGCAAAGAGTAGAACAGTCAATGTCAACGAGAATTACATTAGATTGTATTGACAGAGGGGGACGTTCAAGAAATGCTTTGAGGAATATTTGGGAAGGATACCTGACCTGTCCATGAAAGTCACACGAAATTTCATGGACGGTATAGTCTTAGGTAAGCTCAGAAGAATGAGTGGACATTAACCTGATAGAGATCTGTCAGATGGACATGAAAAACCCTTAGAAGGAATAGGATGGCCCCTGGTGCTAGTTAGAAGCAGAGAGAAAAATAACTATGAATTGAAACTGGAAGGAAATACTTCTGCAAGGAAAGTAATGTACAACTGGGAAGGATTGGGGATGCTTGAATTGGCAAGAAACAGGAGTTTCATTTGAACTGCATGCTAGATATTTTTTAATGGACAGGAGAAACTAGTCTACATTTTAAACAGAGAAGTGACTTCAAATTTGTGCTTTTGAAAGATCCTTTTGCTAAATTATAGAACACAGTCTTAGGACAGAGTTTTGGCAGTGCTTCTGATAAGAAACATGAACACAGGGAGATCAAACCTTTAGCTATGATGGCTGTGGCATTCGCCCAAGTGAGAGACAATAGTGGCTGGAATGATAGGTGGGTCATAGGGATGGCAGAATGTGCGCACCTTAAGAGGGAACTATGTGAGTCCTATAATAAAGAAGTGGGGAAGATGGCCTGGGTGCAAGGAGTGAATGGAAAGGATAAGTGAACGGTAACTTCATGACTAGGTCACAGCTAATGTTCACATCATTGGCTTTTACAGAGGGACAGAAATTAAACTCAGGATGAATGTTAATAGTGAGGAGAAGAAGGGTCCCATTGATATCATTATGCTTGCAGAGACATCTATTATTGGATATAAGCATTTAGTGAGCAACTGTGCAATCTGGCCCAGCAGTACACATTTCAGAGTCACCCCCATGTGGAAGACTCTTTAAGTTACAAGACTATGTGATTCACCAGAAGGAAAGAGAAACACTGCGAAGAAGAGTATATCTGAAGAATATATTCTGAAGAGCTCTAGCATCTCGTCGATGGTCAGAAAGAGTCGCCCACACAGGTGCCCGCAAAGGAGCACCATGAGAGTAGAGGAGCATCATTATGCTATATTGTCATAGAAACCAAGGGAGAATAACGTTGTAAAGAGGAACATTTGACACTGCCAATTAAAGTCAGGAAAGTGCTAGTCTGAGAGGTGCACATTAGATTCAGCAAAATAGATTCCCCTTCAGCATTTCAAATTACGGCCTTACCAAATGTCACGTTCATTAAATGCATCTACTTTGAGAGGTGCAGAAAAGGAAGGCTCTTGCCACTCTCCTGATTAGCATGCGTCTTTTGTTTAAAAAATAAACAGCTTTCCCCTGACCTGTCACCAATATTATTTCTAATTCTATTTCTTAACTTATAGAATGTAGCTCAAACAGGCAAGATCTTTACATCTCCTGTTTTGGGATACAAAGTTTCCCTGGAACATATTCAGGTCTATTCATTTACAGCTACCTCTACCTGTTCTAGGTAAACAGCCATTCTTGGACTGCTAGGAAGTAGGAGTCCTGATGGGAACAGAGCAGTCGGCCAACTAACAATTTTCACTATCTGCCCTTTACAGAAAGAGTTTACAGCTTCTAATCCAAAGCTTATACCTCCAGCCTCAGCCCTAACTTAAACATCCTGCCTTGCTCAGTAACTCAGGATGCCCTCTTGCCCACATGGTTTCCACAACAAGAAAGGCACCTTGTGAAATGGAAGGGATGACAACCAACCTGGCCAATGCACAATAGAACAGGAACGCTCCCCACTCACTGCATGACTATAGTCACAGGAGGCAGTGGAAAGATCTGGAAAATTCCACTCTCTAGAGTGGTTCTCACCTGTGGGTTGTAGTCCCTTTGGGGGAATCAAATGAGCCTTTCACAGGGGTCGCCTAAGACTACCAGAAATATCAGATATTTATATTACCAATGCATAACTAGCAAAAATGCAGTTATAAAGTAGCAATGAAAATACTTTTATGGTTGAGGGTCACCACAACACCAGGAACTATGTATTAAAGGGTTGCAGTATTAGGAAGGATGAGAACGATTGTTGTAGAGACTAGATATTATGGTTATGCTACCAGGTTATTGAATCTATGTGGCACAATCGACAAGACATTTTACCTCAGTTTACTGCTGCAATGGTGGCATCTGAAGCAAGATTTATGAAAATTCTGCTTGTCTGCTACGAGGCACTCCATTGGATAAACTGTCTTTTGACAAATTATGCAAATTTCCTTGTCTTGGACCAACAGTTTCTAAAAATAAAAAATGTATAAAGGTTTATATATTTCTATTTTTGGTCATAGCTGTAAAAGCATAAGAAAACAAATAATACACTAACTGGTCATGCAGATAAAATGAAATCACTCTAAGAAAAATCTTTTGTCTCCTTTCTCTGAGCAGGGTATGCTAGCATAGAGTTTTGGGATCTGGTACAAAGATTAATGCCTTTACCATGTATTCCTTATGAATACTTTGGATAATTATAGAATAAACACATAAATGTGTGTTATGCTAAGTTATGTTACTATGTTAGACATATAGAATAAACTTATGAGGAACCTCGAGAAAGTGCATCGTTTCAAGCAATTAAGCCCTCCATACATATAAATTTTTACACAGAAATATAATTTTTTAAAGCCATATAGATAAATTGTTCTAAAGTACATACAGTTTTGTAACCAAGAAATTGTATAATATTCAATTAAATATTTTCTCAACAGTTCTAGGTTTACCTCACGACATCAACCATTAACTGCCTTGTGATGATACTCTCCCATACATGAAATGTACAGGCAGTACCATTACCGAACCAGCTTTAGATTTTTACAGCCTTCTGGATCCTTGCATATGCTTTTTCTGTGTTCTGGGCTTCTCTGTCTCAGTACTTACAGTCACTTCCCATTGTTCCCCTGCAAAGGATAGTCCTTCTAAATAACAGTAGTTACCTCACTAACCAGAGTTTCTATGGTGGCTTATGGTGGACAGAGATATATCAATTAAATATGGGTTTTAATTTTCACCATGCTCTTCTGAGAATAACGTGGTGTTTGTATTTGTCACCTATGAAAGCAAGTATGTCGGAGGCCCTTCATACAGAAACTACTTCAGTGCTTACACTCTGCATCTGAGTGACTGAGAGGACTCCTTTGCCCTTTTGGTTGATGTAGGGACATATTTCTATACTTAATGCAAGCTCTTCTATGTTGTCTATGGTTTTGGATCGTCTTCACAAAAACTGAACATTTGAAATTAATTAGACAGCTTTGCTTAATTATGCCAGAAGCAAGCACATTAAGAAACCATATTAACTTGATAAACTAGACACATGTATTGTAAATATGAGAGGCATAATTACTAATTTCAGTGGTTTTTATTTTTAAGTTTGCTATTTCCTTCAATCTGTCTAAAAAAGTGAACTATATTAATGATGCCTATTAAGTATATCCAATCCTTTTGATCACGAAGCCTCATTAATTGTAAAAAGTGTGGAAAATAAAATGGAGTGAGCTATCTTCTGATGTTAAAAATATCATGTACTATGTTCAAATGAGTTCAAGTCCTCATCTTACAAACATAATCCAGCTTTAATACGTATGTTATCCTCATCTGTGAATGAGGCCAATTGAGTTGTCATTTACAGTTTATGTTCATAAAGGTGAAAATATCAGTTATAGAAAATATTGGTTTCAGTGAATGGAATCATCTCAACTCTATAATAACAGCTATAATGCCTATTGTTATACCCACACATTTATTAGAGTTCTGTCTGGGGTCATCACTAACATGCATTGAATTTAATATAAGGACTATTTAAGTTGCAGTTGATATATAGCAATACCAGGCTGAAGGTTTTGATCTGATACCACCGCAAACTATTTAATGAAGTCAATTTTATTAGGAAGTTTTAATAATTGGTTTATTCTATAGCAAATAACTAGTTCCACAGTTATTAAAGCCAGTACTTCTATTATGTCTTATGGTTTCTTCAAACTCTTATTAAACGAGTTTGAAGAACAGGTTTCAGAAAAGCATACTGCAGATCATATTAGATGTTATTATATAAAAGCAGGTAATGAAAGCAAGGACAGTAGATAATCAGAAGCCCTCATGGCTAGCTGTTAGTCTTAGCTTGTTACTTGGTTATTGCCACACACTGTTTTAATTGCAAATCATCTGGCTTTGGCACACATGCTTTCAAATGGGTTAATCTTCTTTCATACTCTTCAATCTCATTTACCACTTAAAAAGGCAGATTCCTCCTGGAAGGCCCTGTTCATTTCTGTGGCATGTGCATCTGAGGTTTCAAATCCCACGCGCTTAAAAACTCTTTCACTCTCCTGCCATGTCTCTTGAAAATTGCGTCTGAGGTTTGTAGGTGAATCTGCAATGTCTAGAATGTGGCCAGCGATGACATCTTCATAGGTCGGTGGGGCATGTTTGAAGTCAAAGCCGGGTCTGCCAGCTTCCGAGCTCAGTGATGATGAGGTTGCTACCTTTGACCCAACAATCTGACTGTCGAATTCATCCACGCTCAAGAAATGCTCATTCAGAGACCTTGCTTCAGAGTGAACCCTGGGCTGCCTTGCAGGAGCTTCTGCTCGGTGCTCTCTAGGATGTCTGTAAGAAAAGCCTGTAAAATTAGTAGTTTCAGAAGATGCTAATCCAAATTCCTCCTTTCGAAATGTGTGACTCTCTTGTTTCATGTTGTGGTTTATTTCTCCATTTGCATAAGCTCTTCTCTCATTCTCAAATTCCCTAAACCATCTGTTGATTTCATTTTCATGGCCATTCAGAAAATGTTCAGCCATTTGAACAGTTTGATTGGTGGCTTCAAATCTCTCTGTGCGCTCTGATAGGTGGGGCCCTCCCACCTTGCGGATGATTTCAACTGCGTCATAGCTTTCAGTCTCTGGCATTGCTCTGTTGACAGAATTCATTTTGTCTTTATGAACATAAGTCTCCTTTTTTTCTGTTTTCTTCACTGCCTCTTGAGCGTCTACAGATTCTCTGAAGGAACCACTAACGACGTGGTGGTTTACACTCACAGGTATTGTGATGGTGGGTGGTGAGTCTCCACCACGGGTTTCTATCTTGATTTGCCGGCGGAGTGTGGCTGGAGACATGACAACTTCAGATCTCTTCTCTACAATTGGAACTGGGGTCCCTGGTGAACAGGGGATGGCGCCTTTGGCTAACCTCGCTGTGGTGTCTTTGAGTCTGACAAGTTGTTCTGAACGATTCCTTGGTGGGGAAGGCGGTATACTTGTGCTGGGAAGTCCAGATGTATGTTCCATGGGTCTTCTGGGTGGAGGTTCAATACAACTGTTATTTTTAGGAGACTGAGAAAGCTCACTCTTAGTGGATGTTTCTGCTCGGCGGGCAGTAGATTCTATTGTAATGAAAGTTGGTGATGGTGGGCGAGTTTTCAAAGAGGGTGGAGCCATCTTACTGTCTTTCCCCTTAGACTCCTGATGTGTTTTAGCAGGATTATGAGTTGCTACCTCAGGATGGGTTGCTGCTTGGAGGTGTGTTAATTTTTCTTCTACATTTTTACTTTCTTTCTGTTCAGTGCATTTATTTGAGCTGAGACTAACATTAGACACTTTCAGTGGCACTTCATTAAGGTTGGTAGGTTTATCTCTCCGCTTTCCTGTTTGAGAAGCCATCGTGGCTGTTCGAATTACATGTTCACAGTGAACAAGCATATCCTCGGCTTGAGTTTTAATATGTGTTATTTCTTCTTTGACTTTTTCTAAATTATTCTCCATGGCAACACGAACTCCATACTCTCTTTTCTCCTCACTTATGAGCCATACCGGAACAATATTTAACAGTGTCTGAAATGTTTTAAGGCCACTTTTATTTGACTCTGCTTCAAACTGTTTTACTCTGGACAAAATCTGCTGTAGTTCCTCACGTTTTCGCAAGAATTCCAATATATTTATGGCACATTGTCCATCATCCTGCTGGGAATCTTTCACAGAGGAAAATGAAGATTTGTTCTGTTTTATCTCTTGCTTTGAATCTTCAGTGATAGAGGAGACCTGTGTCTGCTGTTTGCCCTTGTCTCTAAGACATTTTTTCTCCTGCATAGCATTGTAAGGCTGGGACAGTTCTTTATGATCAATTGTACTTCTAGAAGTTTGTGTTTGTGTCTGCTGAAAACGTGAGTCTAGGTGTTCATCGATAATCTTTTGTTGGACTAACCTTGGTACACTCTGGTCTTGCAGATGTTCTTGATTTCTTTCAGCTATTAGCCTGTCTTCTTTTGAACTGCTCGTGGAGGAGTTCTGATTTTTTCCTTCCCTCCCCAGTATATTCCCTCTGTCAAACTCCCCAAATCCTTCATGCTTCTTGGGAACTTTTTGGAGCTTACCTTTATGATTTTTCTCTGCATATTCTTTGGGCATTTGTATGGTCACTCGTTTCTCTGTTTTAGGTAACTGAGCATATTTTTCAGGAACAGATTGCTTATTATCACACTGTGTGCTTGCTTGAGTTTTCTTGATTTCCTTATTCATTTGTTTAATACTGGCTTGAACTTCAGCTTCAGATTGCTTTATGTGACGTTCAGAATTGAGATCTGTTTCAGTCAGTGTATGATCTAGAGTTGGAAGCCTGAGAGTTTTCACTTTGAAACTTGGGGAAGGGGGTTTGGTTTGGGGTAAGGGCCACTTTTCCACATGTTGCTCAAATGTTTGTTGTGTCTTACATTCTTTGTGACTCTGGTTAATTTCACAAGTTGATTTGGATTGTAGGATATCACTTGAGTTCTGTATGCCTTCCTGGCTCAGGGTAAGCTTATCTTCTGAAGCGGCTAGAACGTGCTGGAGCTTCTCAGTAGCAACTGTCAGTGCAGAAGCTGTGGAGAGCTGGCTTTCAGAGCATTCACTTGTAATCACAGTCCTGCTTTTAGAGCCCAGGTTGGGTTGTGCCCTAGTGAAGTCTGACTCCTTTCTGGGTGTGGAGATTGCTTCAGCTGCTTTTTGAAACTCTATTTCTTTCTCCTTCTCTGATAAGCTTTGTTGCTGGGTTTCTGTTTTGATGATGCTGTGGCAAGAACTCTCCTGTCTCTGTTTCTCAAGCTCTTCCCTTTGCTGTCTGTATTTTTCTTCAGCAATCATTAAAGGTGTCTTAAATTTTCTCATGTAAGGCTTAGGACTTTGTTGTTCTGAACCTGATGGGAATGAGTGGGATTTAACAAGGGGTGCTGTCTGTTTTACCTTGGGTGCTGGGATCTCTGGAATTGTCTGAGAGAGTGAGTTTGCAGAGTCAATGGGCAGCTGTTTTCTTCCAAGAAGACTTTTTCTGAATACATCTTGCTTTTTCTCTGTGTGCTCACTGCTCATTGTCACCATTGATCTTTTCTGATCCTTTGAGAGGGTAGCTTGAATTTCCATATCTGACAGAGATCTTTCCAATTCACCACTTGAGGAATATTGGCTCATCTTATCTTTAATTCTCTTGGGAAGTTTGGGTTTGGGGAGTGTAGGAGGTGGTGATTTTCCTGTTGGGATTTTAGCCTGTGAATGAAGCTGATGAGAATCCAAGGCTTCTTTTTGGGAATGCTGTTGTAAAAATGCTTCACTGTGATGTTCTAGAACGGAGGAGGAAAGATGTTTTGATTGAGATGGAGTTGGAGGAGGGGGAGGAGGTAGGGTTGTCGAGAGACATTCTTGTTCAGATTTCTCGTCTACTGGTGGTGGAGGAAGAGGGAGGGTAGGGAGACTTTCAAATTCAGTCCTTGCCTTCTCTGTGGGTGATGAGGGAGGAAACTCATTTTTTTCAGGCAATAGCATTAAAGGTGGTGGAGGAGGGAGAGGAAATTCAATTTCAGATGGCGCATTGGAAGGTGGAGGAGGAGGGGGAGATGGAGGTGGAAGGGAGTCCTCATTTTCTTTTCTACTACATTCAGGGTGAAGGCTGATTGGATTAAAGGACCTCTCCATTGCCATTTGTAACTCCTTGGAAGTATTTGTCTTCATTAGAAAGTCCTGGCTTTCCAGACAAACATCAATTTTCTGTTTCTTGTCAGTTGCCTGAGTTCTTTTGTGGTTTTTCCCAGAGACTGCCAATCCTGGTACACTGTGTACATCCTTACCTACAGGCAAAGGTTGAAGGCTCATGCCATTTTTCTTCATATCCTTGTTAGAATACTGTTTTTCCTGACTTAGCAAGGCTTGCTTCTGAAAGTCCCTTGTCATCCCATGCACTTCTCCAACTGGATTGTTGAGTGGATGTGGGGTAGGATCTGGTCTGTAACTTTGCATTTCTACTGATTTATTAATGTTTTGGGTATTCTTTTGATTCTTCCCATAGGAATACTGAAACTGAGACTTCTGGTGATCATTCTCTAGTTCACAGGTTTGAGTCTGTTGCTTTGTAAACATTTTATTTACAGACTGGATGGCGCTAATGACAGCATCATTGGATTCTCTCACATTCTCTGATTCCTTGGTTTTGAGACTTTCCTTCATTGACATGGTGCCAGTTAAATGTTTGCTCATATGGTTGTCACTACACAGATATTCTTTGCTCTCAGTCCAGACACCCATTCTGTCACCCATGTCTAAGACATTTTTCATAGCTCTATGTTCTGAATTAGACATTTTTCTAAGGCTTTTCTCAAGAGCATCATTGTTTTGCTCACGATCAATGACAATCTTTACAGTGCCCTTAGGGGCTTTGGGAAGATTAGCTTTAGTTTTTTCTTCTATTAAAGACCGATGGCAGGATTTCTGTGTAGTTTCATCAAGAGTGCCTGGCCCTGCTTGCTGCGTGATTGCCGGCGCAAATGGTCCTGGCACTGGTTGAAGAAGACTTTTTTTGTCTCTCTGGGCAGCTGCTGGATGAATCACTAGTTTTTGTCTTTCTGAGTATCCTAGCATCCCAGGTAGTATATCTTTGACTATTCCCTGCTTATGAACCCCTTTGAAACCACATTGTTCTTCTTTCAAAGACCTTAATGATGTTTTAAGATCATCTAATATCAACTCCTTTTTCATTATTTCAGTCCTTGTATTTGTAGCCTTCTCAAGGCACTCAATAGCTTGCCCAATATCACTAGACATGCCACCAGATTGTTTAGGTTCTTTCTGTGTGTTGCCTGACTCCTTAAGGGACTTGGATATGGCCAGCCTGTCATCTTTCATAATTTCTTCTGTTTTAGCCACTGTTTTCTGATTCATGGCCTGGTTGGGAGAATTCAGGTTTGATTTCAAATCACCTTTTACAATTTCTTCTTTCACTGTCTTAGAAGTCGAACTCTGAGGCTCTGTCATGAAGACTTTAACTGTATTACGTACATCACCTGGGATGATGTCGGTTTCTCTAACAGTACGCTCAAAGGAAGACTGCCTTTTCTTTAGTAAGAATTTTGTTCCCTCAACATCACCACCGATTATTTCTTTTTCTCCTTCTTGCTCTCTAGCTGGGAGTGTTTCATTTGACCCTGTTTGGAGTTGCTTGAGGTAATCCAAAGATCCAGTTTCTATGCATGTTGTGAAGAACTGAACATTTCCCCTCTCTGAAGCTTCGATTTTTGTCCTTTCAGATATTTTATCATTTGATGCAGAAGATAACAGGTTATGAATGGTGCGCCTCACATCACCTCCCAGTATGTCTTCTCTCTCAGACTTGTCACTAGCATTTTCATGAAGAAGACAATAGATGGTCATGTTAACATCTCCCTTTTCACCTTCTTGAATTAATATGCCTTTCTTTGCACATCTTTCCTCTGAGAACAGCTTTTGGATTGCTTGTTTTACATCCCCTTTCACTATCTCTTCCTTTTCAGCATGAAATTCTGTTGATCTGTTTAATAGTTGAGTTTTAGTAAAATTGACATTTCCCTTCTCCTCTTCAGTGACAAATATCTCTTTCTTTGTGCAGTCTCTTTGGGAAAGTAAGTTCATCATTATGTTTTTGAGATCAGCTCTAATAACTTCTTCCTTCTGGATCTCAGGAGTTGTTTGGTTCATTAGCCTGTACTTTGCCATTCTTACATCCCCAACTTCATCAGCTTCAATGATAATTCCAGGAGCTTCAACAACTCTTTGAGAGTAGAGGTCTTTCAAGGTTTCTTTAATGCTTTTACCAATAATCTCTTCCTTCTCTACTATAGTTTCATTAAATTCATGAATAGGTGTTGTTTCAAAGAGCCACGTAGTTGTCTTGACATCCGATGGAGGAATTTCTTCTTTGGTTATTTTAGTGTCACTTCCATCAAGTTCCTTAATAGAATCCAAAGTCTGATTTTCAAAAAGCCACACCGCTTGCTTCACGTCACCTTTCTGCATGTCTTCCTGGGTGACTGTCTTGATATTTTCATATCTGGACCCTTCTCCCAGCTCATCTATGCTGTGAGTTTCAAAGAGCCAAGTAGAAGTCTTCACATTACCCTTTTGTATTTCATTGACACTTACTGTTCTTACATAATTCTTCTTGTCACCACCTTCAGACTCAAATAATTGTTTATTCATCTGTACATTGCCTCCTTGAATATAGTCAACAGTGGGCACAATATTATGTGATTTGTCTGAAATCATATCCAGTGGCTGAGTTTCAAACCTGTATCTGACAGAACTCACATCCCCCTTCTGAATTTCTTCCTGAGTGACAGATTTAATAATGTATACATCTTCTGATTCGTTAATTGAGTCTAATGGTTTTGTTTCAAAGAGCCACCTTGTTCCTCGTACATCTCCATGAACTGTTTCTTCTTTTTTAACTGTTGTTACTTCATGATAAAACCCTTCTTGGTCTCGAACTGCATAGAGTGGTTGTGTTTCAAAAAGCATTTTGTAGCTTTTCACATCACCTTTTATTATTTCCCCAGGATTTGTTTCTCTGGTGCTGATGCCATCAGATTCATCTTTAATCTCATCTAAAGAAAAGGTCTCGAAAATGAAACATCCCTTTCTTACATCTCCACCTTGTATGTCTGTCACTGTTTTAACCAATCCATCCCCTTCTTGGCCTTCTTTTATCATATCAATAGGTTGGTTTTCAAATAGCCACCTACAATTTAAAACATTGCCTTTCTGGATGTCTTCAGTTTTTAGGGTTTTGATCTTATGCAGAACATTCTCTGAACTGCAACTTATAGAGTCTAAAGACTGATTTTCAAACTTATACTTCATGCCAGAGACATCTCCAGATTGTATATCCATCTCTGAGGGCTGATTTTCTTTCCTTTCATCCCCCTGTATGTTGTCCAGATTTTCGGTCTCAAAAAGAAAGCATGCTGTCCGAACATCCCCACCTTGTATATCCTCCTGTTTCACAGTTTGCAGTTTTACTGTTGTTTCAGAGTCATCTTTTATGGCATCAAGTGGCTGAGTTTCAAATAACCACATGCAGGTTCTAACATCACCTTTATGAATATCTTCAGAGTTAGTCATCAAGGAAGCTTTTTCATAAAGAGACTCCATTGGCTGGGTCTCAAATAGCCATTTACAAGTTTTGACATCCCCTTTAACAATATCAATACTTTGTTCCGTTTTGTTGTCTGTTTCTTCCACATTGCTAAAATATTTAATTGAATCAAGAGGTTGGGTCTCAAACAACCACCTAGCAGATTTCACATTCCCTGCCTGTATTTCTTGAGCAGATATTCCTCTAATTATCTGAAATTTATGAAGGCTTTCATCGAATTGGTCAATAGGCCTTGTTTCAAAAAGCCATCTACAGCTTCTTACATCACCTCTTACTATTTCTTCTTGCTGGACTGTCTTTACTTGGTGGTATTTTCCAAGATGGTCTTGAATAGCATACAGTGGGGTTGTCTCAAAGAGAGATTTATTCAACTCCACAGTGCCTCTTGTGACTCCTTCCACCTCAATATGATGTGATGCATCAACCTGAATTAGATTCTTAGATTCGAAGATATGTGTATAGTTCTTTACATGTCCTCTATCCACTGCTTCTAGCCTCACTGTCTGGGTGTATTCTTTTTTATCTTCTCTAATGTCTTCTAAGCGTTGAGTTTCAAAAACCCATTTTTGATGCTTAACATCCCCCCTTTCTTCCTCAGAGGCAGTGATCTTTTGAAGCTTTCCAATATCCGGGCTGTCTTTTAAAGCTTCTATTGGGAGTGTTTCAAATAGATGTTTTGTGGTTTTTACGTCACCTCCTAGTCTCTCTTCAGGTGATACACTGTCCATATCAGGAGACTCTTTTAGAATGTCTAATGGCTGTGTTTCAAACATCCAACACTTTTTAGAAACATCTGTACCTATGACTGCCTCTGTTTTCAGGACAGCCTCACTTGACTCTTCTTTGATTTTCTCCAGTGGTTGAGTTTCAAATAACCACTTTGTTCTACTCACTCCACCTTGGACATTTTCCTCCATGGATATTCCTCGAACAACCTTAATTTCTGTGACGTCTTTGTTTATTGTGTCCAAAGGCTGTGTTTCAAACATCCAACGTGCCGTTCTTACATCCCCCTTTTCAATGTCCTCTCTCTGCACAGTTTTAATTTCTAGCATTTGACCTGAACCATCTCTAATGACATACAACGGGTGAGTTTCAAAACACTTTATGCTTCTCTTAACATTTCCTTTAATTTCTTTGAGTTCTGATCTGAGTTGCAATAAGTTCATTTCATCCACTGAGTGAAGCTGTCCAAGTTGATCTAGTTGTTGAGTTTCAAACACGTATCTCACAGTCTTGACATCTCCCCCAGTTATGTCCTTTGTAAGAGTAGATGCTGTTTCTTCCTGACATTCATGCATTTTGTTCATGGAGTCTAAAGGTCTTGTTTCAAACATCCACCTTGCTGTGCAAACATCTCCTTTAGCTAGCTCAGGAATTTTCTCAGTGTTTCCTTCAGCACCAGCAGAAGGAACTCCCAATGCATCTATTGGCTGAGTTTCAAACATCCAAGTTGTATACTTCACATCACCTCCAGCAATGAGTTCTTGGTCAGCAATGCCTTTGGAAGTGTACCCTTCATCTGTAGGACCACGGTTGATGGAATCTAGTGGCTGATTTTCAAAAATCCATCGCATTGATTGCACCTCTCCTTTGAGAATTTCATCCCACTCCAGGTTTTCTCTTTCTGAGTTCAAATCTTTCTGAGAACTGTCATTTGTATTTTCAAAAACATACCGAGCTTGCTGTACATCTGCTGATAACGAGTTCCCTGAGTTTATCTGGCTAGAAACAATTTCAGAAACCTCACTGATATAATCTTTTTCTAAGTTTTTTCTTAACTCAGGATGGATATGCCTATATAAACGGTTTAATTCATACAAATTTCTTTGCTTGGAATATAAATCTTTGGGCATTGGTAGTCTTCTAGGAGGGCTGGGGAGTTCAGGGGACTGGGAAAATGCTGTCACATCCATTGGTGCCTGAAAAACATCAGGTGGGGGAGGAGGAAATTCTTCCATCTTTCCTGAAGGGGTGCCATTGTCTTGTTCCAGGGTTGTTGTCAGGCTGTGATTACTATAACTTGAGGTTGAGGTTTCCTCCCTCTGCATGGTTGAAGTATAAGAGGAAGAGGTACCTGCAGCCGATGATGGCATTAAGGTTTCTTCACTGTCATTTTCAATCTTTAAGAGAGAAAATCAAAGCTTAAAACGATGATTGCAGTATGGAGATTTCATGAGCCCTATCTTGTACCTGTCCACACCAGGATTCTGCTGTGATGCCTTTCTTGGAAAACAGATATGCATTTTGTTTAAACCTACTTGAAAAAATAGTCAATGTGTGTTAATAAATATCATTCTATTTTAATAGTAATACTCTTCTATCAACCAGTGACTCAGTATTTCAATTTTAATACATATTCTTTCAACCAGTGACAGTATTTCAACATTAATTCATATTAATTTTTTCTCTTTCTTTCTTTCTTTCTTTTTGAGACAGAATCGCTCTTTGTAGCCTTGGCAAGCCTGGAACTCACAGGGACCTTCCTGTATTTGCCTCTCAAGGGCTGAGCTTAAAGGTGTATGCCACTATGCCTGACTTAACATTTATACATATTCTTAAAATTTCCCTCTTTACTTGATAAGAAGAGTAATATTCAGAAAAAGAGGAAAAGACTTGAAATACTTTTGTGGAATTTTTTTTTTTCTTTTTGTTTTCTGTTTTTTGTTTTGGTGGCATTTAAAACAGAGCATGTAATCATCTGGCATTTAAAATCCACTTAATTACTTTATTTGATGTTAGAGACTTTAAAGCATACATGACTCTCTTCATTCATGTTTGCCAGTGGTTGGAGAGATCTTACTCTACCTCATAGATCAGTACTCTCTTTATGAAACAGAATCAAAGCTAGTCCAAAATTTTCTGTGAAAAAAATATCATAAAATTCTAGTATATTTAAGTATGATACTAAAACCTAATATGTTCCTGTATATTACCTTACCTTTGTACACTTGGCTGGGGGTGCTGTTCCTTTATCAGAGTAGAGGAAGTTTTCCTGTGCAGACTTTTCAAATTGCTCTTTTAAAACCTTAGTGGAAACCTTAGGAATCTCTTCGTCTTCTGGTGTATCAATGACTACAAAGAGAAGTAGATAACAGGGATATTCTATAATGAATAAAATGGTAGTTGAGAAGAAGATGCTGTGCTGCATTAAACCTCTTATAATGTAAATTAAGGAATAAGACTCAAAGAACAGATTTGTGCACAAAGCATCACTTCAGCTAGAAATGTAGAAGTGAAGCAAGAAATACTAAGGAAGAAACAGGTTAAAGTTGGTAGGAGTAGGGTCTAGGAAAGATGGCATAGCAGTTGGGATAGCTTGCTGCTCTTGCAGGGACCTAAGCTTATTTTCACAACATTAACGTTGTCAGGTCACAACAGCTTGGAAATTCAACTGTAGTGAATTGGATGCTCTCTTCTGGCCTCCTAGGGCTCTCTGAGTCTCAATCTGTTTATGTCTCTCTCTGTCATTCAGTCTTTTTCTGTCTCTCTGTCTCTCTGTCTTTCTATCCCTTTTCTTCTGTCTCTGTGACAGTTTCTCTGTCTCTATTTGTGTCTCCTTTCCTTTATCTCTGTGTTTCTGTGTCTCTGTGTCTCTGTCTCTCTCTGTCTCTCTGTCTCTCTGTCTCTCTCTCTCTCTCTCTTTCTCTCTCTCACACACACACACATACACACACACACACACACACACACACACACACTATACAAACATAAAAATAAACCTTAAAAAGAAATTTGGAGAGGTTATTTCTGGATGGAGATATTTTCAAAATTTTTGCAACTGTGTTCTAGTTCTACTCTCAGTTAAAAAAAATCTTAAAGAACAAAAAGAGTAATGGAGGCCTACTTTTCTTATTTGTTTGTTTGTTTTTGGATATTTTGAGAAGAATTCTGTTTATAGTCTAGGCTAACCTATATCTTACTTTATAGTGCAGGTTGGCCTTGAACCTGCAGCAGTCCTCTTGCTTGAACCTCCTAAATGCCAGGATTACTATCATTAGTCACCAGATTTGGCAAGTAGAATACTCCCTTTCTTAAGCAGCAAGACTCAAGTAATATGTAGGAAACAGCAGGGTTAAATCTTTCTTTTCATTTCATCAGAAAAGCAAGTCTTGTACAAGCAGACAGCTGCAATTTATTTTCTGAAAACATCTAGAAATCTTGATGTAATCTCAACTCTTATTCATGTGTTGAGAATTAAATATATTAGTTCCTAAATTTGTTATTAATATTAATATAATGTAGGTAATTTTACTGTCAGGGTGCTTTATAAGCAATAAATTTTATTCTAGGTGCCAAGGATAAAAAAAAATCAGTAGCTCTTACCTTATCAACTGTTTGGAGTTTAGGTGAATTTATCGTAAGTCTGATGGGCAATGAACTGTTTAAAAAATATTACATGTACTACCAGAGTCAAAATCTAATTATATGCAGAAATGCCATCTTACCCTCTTCGGGAACATGAGTCATAGTTACTAAAGTTACTTTGTGGGAAGGACTGTTTCTTTGAAAGTCCTCCAAACCCAGGCACACCCAAAGGACAAAGATAGAGCTGGACCAATAGTTCCAGACTGTTACCTGTTTCTTGAACATATTGATGAGACTGTGAAGCTTGGATTGTTTCCTCCGTGTGCTTTTCAAGATGTGATATCTGTGTTTAAAGACAATTTTAAAAGAATAATTGTTTTGAAGAAGTCAGTGATTTGAGCAGTGAACTTTTACAGAGTTTTTCTTCTGAGAATTTGGTATGCGTCAAGGGATGCTAGCTACTATTTCTATTGTTTATTTTAATGTGTATTCAAGTTGTAGCAGAACATATGTGAACTGCACCTAATGGCAGGCATATTTTTAGGGCGCTTGTTTCATTATTAAAAATATTTCTAACTGGAAAATAAGGTTAGACACACTGCTGTATATTTATACTAAATACATGTACTAAAGCATATTTTTACAGCAAAGTCAGAAATTCTACACAGTTCTGAAGACCATTTGAAAATTACTGTGCTCTTGGGTAATTACCATTTCTGCTTTGAAGACATCAGTTCCATATCCTTTAGAAACTTCTTGTTCATTCCTCCTTATTTCTTGACTGCTGTGAATTGCTTCCTGAAAATGAGCAATTAGATATATAAACAGACTGACAATTTTTAGGGAACATCTGAAACATGAACTATTTTATTAATGTAGTCTCAGTAATAGATAATTCTAAAAGAGGAGGGAGGGGGAGAAGAAGAGGAAAAAGAAGAGGAGAAGGAAGAGGAGGAGAAGGAAGAAGAAGAGGAGGAGGGGGAAGGAGGAAGAGGAGGAGGAAGGAGAAAAGGAGGAGGAAAAAGAAGAGGAGGAAGAAGTGAAGGAGGAAGTAGAAGAGGAGGAGGAAGAAGAAGAAGAGGAAGAAAAGGAGGAAGAGAAGGAGAAGGAAGCAGAAGAGGAGGACCACAAGGAGAAGGAGGAAAAGCAGGATCAGCATCATGGCACCAGAAGCTGTTAAAATGCAATCCTGTAAATATAGTTATTTACAATGAAATGGCATTATCTAATTGTTTTACACTTAAGAAGTTCAGAAGTTCTGATTAAGTATCGCTAGGTGTTGACAGGTGTGATAGGTATCAACTCCTTTCTACAGGCCCTATGGGATAACACCTTCCTTTGTCTTTGGAAGCTTCTAGAAGGTGCAAATCTCCTTTGCTCAAGGCCTTCTCTTTTGTCTACCTAAGATTCTTTCTCCCTATCACCTTTCTAATGTCATCTTTAACTTCTAAGGACTTTTGTGACTATGCTGGACTGATCTCAATGGACTTGAATTTTCCTATCAGAAAATCAGGGGACGATAGCTTTAATCTGCAATCTTAATTTTGATTTATAAAATAATTTAACTCATTCAAAAAATTATGGAGATGAAGATATAAATATCCACTGTCCTATCTGCTTTCTCTTGTAAGTAGCTGTGCTCAGAGTGTGAATAAAGATGGAAATTTAGCAAATTCATAAAGAAAAACATCTTTTGTTGTTTACCAGACATGTTATCATATGTTCTTGAACTATTATAATTTTTTACATTGATTATCCAGTATAATGAGACACTATTGGGAGTGCTACACCCTTGTTGGAGTAGATGTGGCCTTGTTGGAGGAAGTATGTCACTGTTGGGGTGGATTTTGAGACCTTTCTTCTAGCCACATTGGAGAGAGTCATCTCCTGGCTGCCTTCTGATCAAGAAGTAGAACTCTTGGCAAATAAAGGAAAAAGTGGTACGTTTACACAAAGGGGTATTACTCAGCTGTCAAAAAATGATACCTTGAAATTTGCAGGCAATGGGACAGAATTAGAAACAGTTATCCTGGCTGAGATAACTCAGTCTGGCTGAGATAGCTTTCTAAGACTCACAAAGATAAATATGATATGTATTTGTTTATATTTGACTATTAGCCATTAAGTAAATTATAAGGAAGCTACAATTTGTAGGCACAAAGAGATTAGGTATAGAGGAAGGGACTAGGGGGGAGACACATGGATCTCCCTGGGAGAGGGAAATAGAATAGATTTTATGGGTGGATTGCATGTATCTGTTGGTAAATATGGGATTAGGAAGAAAAGGTGGGAAAGAGGAGAGAAGTTAGGGTTTAGGGAGGGAATGAGGGAAGAGACAACTAGAACTGATGAACATTTGAGACGTAGTATAGAAACCTAGTTCAATAGAAACTGCCTATATAATGGTAATCCTAATGAAGAGTCCAAATAATGGAGGAGACAGAGTCCCAAATGGCCATTTATTGTCACTAAACAAAAACTTCAATATTGGGACTCGGTTACATACAGTTGAGCTGTTGGCCAAAGGGGTCTGATAGAAATTGACAAACAACTCAGGCTGTTGCCAAGACAATAACACTGCTCTCCGTAAACTGAGAGCAAGACCATATAGCTGAAGACAATTTCCATAGAACTCATTCAAAATGATTAGGTGGTGCCTAAACAGCGTCCACTCCTAAGTTTTAGTGTCTTGGATACAGTAAGGTACTCTGCAGACTACCAAAATAGAAACATAAACACCAAACCCAACCACAAACCCTTTGATGTATAATGCTGCCCTTCCTATAAAATATGCAAGGGCAATGGTGGCACAAAAGCTTATGGAAGTGACCAGCCAACATCTGATTTGGCTCAAGGCTCACTCCATGGTATGTTGCCCATATCCCACACTGTGTATATGACAAAGAACCAGAGACTAGATAGCCCAGATACCTAGGGTAAAACCAAATACAACGGCTCTTTTAAAACACAGTAATAAAATGACACCCAATGGTATTCTGTTATACTCATAGATCAGGGTCTTAATCAGCCAACATCAGAGAAGCTTCCATCTGCAGCAGATGAGTACAAATACAGAGACCCACAACCAGATTTTACACAGAGACATCTTGGAACACACAGCTCTAAATGGGATATCTCCATCAAATTCCTCTCATCAGAACTCAGGGAATCTAAGGAAAGAGGAGGCAGAAGAACATAATAGCTGTGTGTGGGGGTGGGGTGGGGTGGCGGGGCCGGTGGGGGTTAGGCATTGAGGATTGCAGGTTTGTCAGTCCCTTTAAATCAAATGAGCAAAGCTCATATGAAGTCACTGAGACCGAGGCAGCAAGGGCCTAGGCATGTCTTCACCAGGTCCACTGGGCATATATTATGTATATATTATTGGTTTTTGCTTAGTATTTTTATCGTACTTGTGAATGTGTGAACAAGTGAGTCTCTGATTCTTGTGCCTTCTCTGGGTTTGTTTTCTTCTGTTGATTTGTTTTATCCAATTACTATGTGATTGTTTTTGTTTTCTCTCATATTTTATTTTGCTATGTTTTGTAGTTATCCCTTGCAAGGCTGTTCTTTTCTAATAAGAGACAGAATGGAGTGCATCCAGATGGGAGTAGGTTGGGGAGGAACTAGGAGGAATAGGGGAGGGAAAACTGTAATTAGAAATATTGTATGAGAAAGGAATTATTTTCAAAAAAGGGGCAAATTATTAAAAAAAATAAAAATTTTGGAAAACTGTTATTTAAAGATTTAGGCCATAAATAAATAGAATCATATGAATTTGTGAAACTATATAGAAAATGGGGATGTGCTCGGCTGGCTTTCTAAGAATTCATGCATTTGGAATTATGTAAAATTGGACTCTCACATTTTTATTCATGCCTAAATGATTAATACCACTTTTGAGATTTTATTTTTTTAAAAAATTATTTGCTAATAGTAAAAATAATCTAGTGAGCATAGGTATATTGCTTTTGTTGAGTAACAAAATAGTGAAGAATTAAAGGATATATTCGCACTGAGTTAAATAGTTTTAAAGTATCAATTTGTAACCTTGTGAAGAATAAAATTAATTCGTGGCAGCTTGCTTTTGACTGAATCTTTTGTAATTTACATTATATGTATAGGGTGTAAGTAGTATGGCTTCCCAAAGGGATATTTAGCATGCCAGGTTAAACATCTGATAAACTAAGCAACAGGTATTCATTGATTTAGAGATATTTAGCACAATCTACTTCTATTATAGTTTTCCAAGAAAGAGAATTTGCCCTGGAAATCAACAAAATATAATGGAAAATCTGGGGCTTATATTTTAAAAGTTATGCATTTTATTAAGGTGAAGCAGATCACTGAATATGTTTTTTTTCCCTAAAGAGAATAGTTTCCAATCCCTGGTTAAGGACTTGTGTACTTCAAATAATGTTAGGTAAATGCTTGTCATATGATTCCCATTCAAGACAAGTTCATATGATGAATGAACCAAAGCAGAAAGAAAGAAAGAATAAAATAGCACATTCCCATCAACACATTAATTCTATTTAAACTCCTATTTGCCACGTATCTTGTAGATACTGAGGGACAGAACAATAAGAATGAAGAAAAAAATGATTTCTTCAAAGAGGAATGTAGAAAGGAGGTGATCCACATTGCTTCCTGTAAGTTCAGAGATTCAGAATTCCATGGGAAGAGATGCCTAGCATAGACAGGCTTTACCTAATGGTATTGGAAGAACCGTACAGGATGGAAAGGTAAGAGGCACCCAAGACAGGAGGTGGGAAGAACACAGGGGAACAAAGGGTGACCAGTGTCAGAGCTTTCTATCTCTAGAGAAATAATGAGAGCATCCTTTAGTGTTCTAATGTCAACTGGACAATGAAAGAGCAAAGTGGATTGAGAATACCAGGAGAGCCAGGGGTCAGGAGAGCACTGAGGAGAACAAGTCCCTCTAAATCAAAAGAGCAAAGCTCATATGAATTCAGGAAGATCTTAGCTGAGGTGCAATGTGATCACTTTTACTGAAGCAGGTCTCTGTCCAGAAGCCCATGTGCTAGCACTGACCTCTAAATATACTTGTCCCATGTAGTGATTTTTAACATTGTAGATCAGTTCACGTTACAAAAATTAATGCCTCTTTCTGCTTTTGAAAGGTGAATATCTGACAGTAACTGGTTCATATTTTAACACTGCAGTATCTGGCTAACATAAACTAGTGGCCAGTCTTCTTGGATGAGACTAATACCACCAAGCCAGTGTCCCTATTATTTATAACATTTGTCGAAACGATATGTAAAATATGATTTTATTCTGGTGCCCATGGAAATGTTTCCGATACTTGCCACCAATTGTTATTCCAAAAGAGTAAAGTGACAAAATTCTCTTGTATGAAAGACAAAGTCAAAATACTTGAGATACAAGTAATGCTATTTGCGATAAGAGGGAAAAAGCCTAGACATAAATACATTTGAGATATGTCTCAAAATTTATCACTTTTCAGAGGAAAAAAATATAGTTAGCATGCACATATTCAAGACAAACTAGCCAATGCTTATCATCTCCAAATCCATTTTCTTGTAGGAGATGGGACAACAGAGTGAATACAAGTTCACATCAATTGTATTTATAGTTGTAGGTTTTAACTTCAGCATTTATGTGCCATTGCTAAGTAGAACTGTAATTGCTACACTAGTTCGATATGTGAGAATCAGTGCATGAATTTTACTGCCCCCCCCAGCTGCCATAACTTACGCAAAGTCTCTCTTAAAATATTCCAAGATTGTGCTTCTGTCATTTATTCTGGTTTCCATTTTGCAAGTAGTTAATTTGAATTTTAAATTTGGCTTGTTCTTTCTTTCTAATTTTTTGTTGTCTAGCGTTTAGGATTAGGTGTAAGGATACATCATTATAATGCACAGGCAGAACTCAAATTACACAAATAAAATATAATAAAGAATTCTAGTCAGAACACCACACACACGTTCACATGAAACGATACATGAAATTGGTTGCTGAAATTAAATTCAACTAGAGACCACGCTGAATGAGAAAAACAGACTGTTTGGTTCTCAGGCGCATTAGCCCATAGCTAGGCGTGAAGAGTCAATAGTAACGTCCTCCTGGATACATTGTAGTCTTTGGCAAACCACTAAATCACGCTTCAATTCAGGTTTTCCATTTCACGTTACCATTTAAAGGAAGAAGAGGCAATATATATATATATATATATATATATATATATATATATTGTATATTGTATATTGTATGTGTGTACATATATATGTATATATATGTATATACATACATACACACATACACATACATACATACATACGTACATACATACATACTTGAAAGCTGAAAGACAGATTTAAGTACAGTTGCCAAACATTATTAAGGTGTATGCATGGCTTAAATGTATTTAATGTCAACTTGTATATTAACTAGATGTATTACATAGAATCTTTTAGGAAGTTTTTCTAGCACAGAAAATGTTCATATTCAATTTGTTTTGGTCATTAGAGGAAAAGGCATTTTTTAAATTTTACCTACAAAAATGCATATTCATTTTAAGGCAACTGGGGAAGAAAAAATTCTCTCAAAGTGGAAAAACAGTTCATGCTCAGGGTCAGTTGAGACGTCTTGCATATAACTAATCTCATTTGTAATGAAGTTAGAAAGGGTTATGCTGTGTTAACTTAGCTGCATTTCTGACAAGCAGACATAAACGATACAAAAACATGCCAGTTATCTCAAGGAAAGGAAAACCTCAAGGTTCAAGATTGATAGAGCAAATAGCTCTTTCTTTTCAAGGCTGAGTTTAAAAACTTATGGTTGAGTCAGATATTGTTTTGATTGCATACGTTCAAGTAAAACTTTCTCTTTGCTCTTTTTTTAAAAAAAATATTTCTCAAAAATATGTGCTAAAAGTCATATATACTATCTGACATATACAAGTTGGGTTAATGGTTTGATGTTTTTTACATTCATTATATCCTTTTGGGGGAGGGTATTTCTAACGTTTTCTCATATTGTTAGATATTCTTGCTTTTTCTATCCCTGTGACTGTCTACTTACATCTTTGTCATTTAGCTATTATACTTTACAGCTATAGTTAACAGGCATAATTGAGAGGTGAAGCTACTGAAGTTAATGCATTTGATATTAACACAACAAATAGTTCACAAAGTTTACTCAGAGAAAGGTGCTTGATTCAGATGATCAGACTGTCTATGGAACAGTAGACAGGGCAGTAGTAAGAACATGATCAGAGGGAAGTGTGACTATACCAAAAACCAGCAAATACAAAATCAAGAAACAAACAAAGGTAAAGAATCTTCAAACCAAGAAAACACACTTTTTAACTATTCTTTTAAAATATATTAATGGTGTTAAGAAAACTAGTTCTTGGATTTTTTTTTCTAAACTACTATTACAGAGATCATGAATCTGATATGCTACCAAGTACTACACATAAACAGTGATAGAATGTGCTGGCAGAGTTATTGTACTATGAAAACCAGATTGTGATAGTTGTAACAATGGAAACTCTTTGTTTAATTTTAAATTTATATAAATTATTAAAAAACAAGTGTTAAGCCAACTGTAAGTCCTGATTTTTTTTATGGCTCAATACACTCAGAAGCAAAATGTTGCTTGTTTGAGTAATAATCATGTCTAAAGTTATGGGACTTTACCACAAAAGATTATTATGTTTTAAGAGGCTGAGAATATAAAATATTAAAAGGTTGAGATAATGACACTCCTTTTAAAAACTGTTGCTTTCTCAGATGATGGCATATGCATTTATTTGCTCAGTCGGTTGTATTTTAAGAATATCTCCAGGTATTTGCACTAAGCATTGGTGACTATTATAGTCAGTTTCTGGAATCATATTTTTATCATATGTCTGTCATCTATCATGTATTCATCTATCTATTATCTATATATAGCCACCTATAATATATATCGTGTTCTTTCTTACTTCTCTGTGGATATTTGACTTACATATTCATATGCAAACATACACATTCATATTTATTGGTATAAAAGTTCTCAGGTTGAGACAAAAATACTAAATACATACAAATGTGCTTGTGTGTGTGTGTGTGCAATTATGAAAGTTTATTGCAAGACTCTTGAAGAGAACTATTCTGCAGTTAATTTAACTCTTTCATCCAATTAGATTTTGGTTATATTTAGATATTCTATAAGCAGTAAGTTTAAATAAAAGATGCTTTGTTTAACACTGAAAAGAATATGTTTGTCCTTCTCAGGGTGGATTCTGACAGCTCAGTACTGAGTGTAAGTTCTGGAACACCGACTCTTCTCTTCCTTAAGCATATTTCTTAAACAGCCACAAAATCTGAGTCTAAAAGAGCTGAAGATTTATAAAAACGGCTTATAAAATATGTACTTTCATAGCGTTACTTGTCTCTCTGGAGTTTAACTTCTTGAGTTCTTTGTATAAATTGGATATTAGCCCTCTGTCGGATGTAGGGTTGGTAAAGATCATTTCCCAGCTAGTTGGTTGCCGCTTTGTCTTTTTGACAGTGTCTTTTGCCTTGCAAAACTTTGTAATTTAATGAGGTCCCATTTGTCTATTCTTGATCTTAGAGCATAAGCTATTGGAGTACTGTTCAAGAAATTCTCCCCTGTGCCCATATGTTCAAGGTTCTTCCCTAGTTTCCTTTCTATTAGTTTCAGTGTGTCTGGTTTTATGTGGAGATCCTTGATCCACTTGGAATTGAGCTTAGTGCAAGGAGATAAGAATGGGTCAATTTGCATTCTTCTGCATGTTGACCTCCAGTTGAGCCAGCACCATTTGTTGAAAAGGCTATCTTTTTTCCACTGGATGGTTTTAACTCCTTTGTCAAAGATCAAGTGACCATAGTAGTGTGGATTCATATCTGGGTCTTCAATTCTGTTCCATTGATCTACATGCCTGTCACTGTACCAATACCATGTAGTTTTTAACACTATTGCTCTGTAGTACAGCTTGAGGTCCGGGATACTGATTCCCCCAGAGGTTCTTTTACTCTTGAGAATAGTTTTAGCTATTCTGGGTTTTCTGTTATTCCAGATGAATTTCTGAATTGCTCTTTCTAACTCTATGAAGAATTGAGTTGGGATTTTGATGGGGATTGCATTGAATCTGTATATTACTTTTGGTAAGATGGTCATTTTTACTATATTAATCCTGCCAATCCATGAGCATGGCAGATTTTTCCATCTTCTGAGGTCTTCTTCAATTTCTTTCTTCAGAGACTTGAAGTTCTTGTCATACAGATCTTTCACTTGTTTGGTTAGCGTCACGCCAAGATACTTAATATGGTTTGTGGCTATCGTGAAGGGTATCATTTCTCTTACTTCTTTCTCAGCCTGCTTATCCTTTGAGTATAGGAAGGCTACTGACTTGCTTGAGTTGATTTTATATCCGGCCACTTTGCTGAAGTCGTTTATCAGCTGTAGGAGTTCTCTGGTGGAGTTCTTTGGGGTACAGAGCTAAACAAAGAGTTCTCACCTAAAGAATATCTAATGGCTGAGAAGCACCTAAAGAGATGTTCATCATCCTTAGTCATTAGGGAAATGCAAATCAAAACAACCCTGAGATTCCATCTCACACCAGTCAGAATGGCTAAGATCAAAAACACAGGAGACAGCAGTTGTTGGTGAGGATGTGGAGAAAGAGGAACACTCCTCCACTGCTGGTGGAATTGCAAGCTGGTACAACCACTCTGGAAAGCAGTCTGGCAGTTCCTCCAAAAACTGGGCATGACACTCCCGGATGATCCGGCTATACCTCTCCTGGGCATATACCCAGAGGCTTTACCTGCATGCAATAAGGACACATGCTCCGCTATGTTCATAGCAGCCTTATTTATAATAGCCAGAAGCTGGAAAGAACCCAGATGTCCCTCAACGGAGG
Source organism: Tokudaia tokunoshimensis (assembly GCA_036184795.1). NCBI lineage: Eukaryota > Metazoa > Chordata > Mammalia > Rodentia > Muridae > Tokudaia > Tokudaia tokunoshimensis. Next base: position 41,595,489 of record BTHU01000004.1, on the reverse strand, counting down.
AATGGATTCAGAAGATGTGGTATATCTACACAATGGAATACTACTCTGCAATTAAAAACAATGAACTCACAAAATTCCTAGGCAAATGGTCAGAACTTGAAAATATCATCCTTAGTGAGGTAACCCAATCACAAAAGAACACACATGGTATGCAGTCACTGATAAGGGGATATTAACCCAGAATCTCGGAATACCCTAGACACAATTCGCATATCAGTAGATTTCTAAGAAGATGGAAGGAGAGACCCCTGGTCCTGGAAAGATTGAATGTAGGGGAACGCCAGGACAGAGAAATGAGAGGGGGTTGAATGGAGAAAAGAGGGAGGTAAGGGGACTTATGGGACTTTCGGGGAGGGAGGAAACGGGAAAGGGGAAATGATTTGGAATGTAAATAAAAAAAAACTTAGAAAATAAAAAATAAATAAATAAAAAAAAATGTACTTCCAATTGGGTCATCAAATATAAATAACAATATTTATTTGGCAAGTGGAAAAAAGGAGCTTACTATAAACATTCAATTTACAATAAATAAAAATTTCTTTCTAGAGACATTTTGTAGAAATATGTTAATATGTATTATTTCAGATGCACATAAACTAAAATATCTCACAATCAAACAGAAACTAGAACCATAAATAATAATATAATAAAGGGAAATGGACAAAGCTGTGAATGCAGTAAAATTACCCATTAAAATTTTAAAAAGATTAAAAATGTCTAAGCAAAAAGAGAGTCAGCAAGAAGGGCTTTCCCTATATCAATTAATATAAAGCAAGAAAGAACTCTTTTTTTTTTACTGAGTATATTCTTCATTTATGTTTCAAATGTTATATCCCTTCTCGATTTCCTCCTTTCCGTAAACCCCCAACCCATCCTCCTAACCCCTGCCTCCAAGAATATGCTCCACCACCCAACCCACTCCCACGATCTCCATTCGATTTCCCCACACTGGGGCCTCTATTGAGCATTCACAGGACCAAGGACCTCTCCTCCCACTGATGCCCAACTAGCATTCCTCTGCCACTCTTTTGGCTGGAATCATGTGTACCTCTTGGTTGATGGCTTAGTCCCTGGGAGCCCTGGGGCGTCTGGTTGGCCGACATTGCCATTCTTCTCATGGGGCTGCAACCCCCCGCCACCCCCAGTTCCTCCAGTCTTCCCTCCAACTCAAGAAGGAAGAATTCTACCCCTTACTCTGCAATAGCCCTTAGCTTGCTCAGGCACAGGTAGTGAGCACTATGTCAATTCCCCTTTAGCCAGAGCTCTCTTTTCTGACCCATTTAACTCTGCTGAGTTTGAACTGTTTCAATATTAGTACTTATCCTATTCCATCAAACCTTATATTAATCCTTTACAGTCACAATAATCTTTCTGAAAAGCATATCTGCTCATCTTATGCCCCTGTTAAAATTTCAGGGGTCCTTGATGGCTTGTGAACAAGGTGACAATTCTTACATATGACATACCATTTTTTCTAATATCTTCCATTTTTAGATTATGCCTCCAATATCATGTGTAAGCTTTTCTCCATTTTATGAAATATAGTTTCATGTTTCATATTGCATGACTTGTCCCTCAGCTTAACATGTTCCATGTTTCAACTGAGTCTCTTCTGCCTCAGGCATCTTTGATCTCTTATTGCTTGAGCTATTTGTTTTTAAACAAGTTCATAACAAAAGAAAAATTAAGTTAAGTTTCAATACACACTTATTTCCCTCTAGTGAAAAAGTGGTGGGCTGGGGTGTGTTATTTAAGAGAAAGGGGGCAAACTGTTTATATTTTGATCCTTCCAATCATGAACCCTTAGACATAGAAGCAATGTCTAAAGACATTGGCCAAGGGTTGCTATGCGACCACATAGCCAGTGCATCTATTGTTTTATTTTCACCTGAATTATTATATAGTGAACAGCCAATCCACAACATATAATCTAGAGAATGATTTCTACACTTTACTTTTTTCTTGACTATGAACTGTACTAAGTTTTTTAAATATTTCATTTTTATCATTCATACTTCCCACTTTGAAGTACAAGGGTCTATCTGATGATATAAACAGAAAGGGATTTATCTGATGATAGGGGTGTGGTATGCATCCCAGGAGCCTCTAGGTGAGCAGGAATGAGTATGTATCCGGCAACAATGTAGATTATAATTGCCATACACTATGGTGGTCTATCCTGCATCTTACATCATTAACTTTTTATGCCAGTCCTCAGCTGGAGGTCTGATCCCTGCAGTATAGTTCAGAAATGCAGATCCTGGATTCTTGGAATGCAAGTGAATGTTTTTTCCTGTGGTGACTGGTTCTGTTTTATTGAGAAGTGAAATCAAAAGACGTTTGTCCAAAGGTTTGATCATTCGTTTCTCCTTTAGAACTCATCAATCAGGATTTCTGAAGCATCCTTAACCAAACGGAAACTCGTAAAGGACAAAAGAGGGTCCATTGCACTTGCTTCTGACATAAGACAACACAGTAAACAGTGCTACTCAACTCTTTTTTTTCTATTTTCTAAGTTTTTTTTTTATTTACATTCCAAATGATTTCCCCTTTCCTGTTTTCTCCCTCCCCGAAAGTCCCATAAGCCCCCTTCCCTCCCTCTGTTCCCCATTCAACCCCCTCTCGCTTCTCTGTCTTGGTATTCCCCTACATCCAGTCTTTCCAGGAACTACTCAACTCTTTGAGAGCATTGTTTTGGTGTTTTTATTTGCAATGGGTTTGGTATAATTTTATAAGAACTGTATGCAGGCTTTGATGGCACAACTTGCTTGCTAAGGATGCCATTAAGAGTTCCTCCTACAACAACCTGCCCGACTATCTCCCCTTCTGAGTCTGTATGACCATCAGCATTTTTTTTTAATGAAATGGCATTTTTCAACCCTTACTTAAAATCTTAACAAGAAAGATGACTGAGAAAATAGATTTAGCTTTCACATAAGTACCTTAGGTTGTCTGTGCAAACAAAGCATTTCATTGTAAATGCTAATTATAATTAAAGATGAGCTAGGTTAATCACTTGGGTTTTCTTTAAAATGAAGGAGATGGCAAATGTGATCGTCTGTAATTGCATGGGTGACTGTACCCACTGGTACAGTACCCTAAGAGAAAAGAAAAAGTTTAAAGTGATAGAACTGCTGGATTATACCTGGAACTCATCATCAGTCGAACTGAGGAATGAGGTAAAGGAGTCATATTTAATTTCTACTTCACATAAAATCCTTGTTGCTACATTTTTGAAGCATAGGCTGTGGAAGGGCTGAAGGAGATAGGATTCTTTTGAAAGCATGCTGGCATATATCATTGGATGCACAAGGCCCATTTTTCTACATAATGTACGATTTCAAAACATGCTAATTTTAGACAAATTGATTACACATCAGCTTAGCAAAAAAAAAAAAAGGAGTTAAAGGAAAAATGAAGTGTGTAATTTTAAAAAATACAAAAGGATCTTGGTGATAATGAATACCTGAAGGTTAAGACAAGATGACTACGTGTTTGAGGCCAGTCCTGGTTATACAATGTAACACTGTCTTTTTAAAAACAAAAAAGAGCAACAAGAAACACCTTATTAAGCAGTCAAGTGGTAATATCTGTAGCTATACTATGATTATAGTGCATCAAGCAGCAGTACAGTAAACTTTTTAACACTTAAACCCAATAAGTAAAGTAGCCAATAGGTATTTGCAACCTTCTTAAAGTACAGAGACGCTGTTAAAATGTCTCATTATGGTAATCCCTATAGAGTAGTGAGTCAAATGAAAAAGACTACAGGGAAAAAGGAACCCTTAGTTGACAATTAAAGAAGAACATTAAGATTTAGATGGCTTATGAGACTTTTTTAAATAAAAATGGGCGATCTAGTCTTATGATAAAAGACTCCTAAACAGACTGCCTCACTACAGTAATGATGTGGCTGAAGTCTACAATACTGTCTCCAATGCTTTGAAATGTTAAAATATGGTTTGCAATTTTAATGCTAAGAATGGGGAATACATTGCAGACACTACAGCATGGTGTGCTCACTTCTCTATAGGGCACTGGTATTTACTCAAGGACAAGACATTTCTAGTGGACTTGACTTTCCCTATTGGTATTGATGGAGTGACTGGTATATTTTATACCGTATTCTGTAAATGGGGAAAGCAAGCAAGTAAGTAGTCTCCATTTATCACTTGTTATTAATGAGATAAACAACTTTTTCTTTACTATAGGTAAATTGATTACTCAGGAGAGCAAGACAAAGAAGAAAAATCCAAAGAAAGCCCATGAGAAGACACAATCTTACTCTCTGCTCTGCAATGCTGAGATTAATGAAGAACCCAGAGAAACGAAAAGATTTTTCTAACATATTTATGCAACAGCATTGTTTTAAGGGCAGAACCACTTAACGCCTCTTCCTTTTCTCAGGCCTGTGTTCTTCCAGTTCTTTTTTAGCATGATAATTTATTTGTAATTATGCAAATTAATAACTAAAAGGAACATCCAGAGAATAGACAAGCTTGACTCAATCCAATCGTTTTCAAAGATCCACACGGAAGAGTTTATTTTGAGAGCTACAGGGCTGAGAAGTACACCAGACTCAGCTAATAATAGCCTCTGATGTCAATTGCTTACAACAAACACCTAATTTTATAAAAGTAACCATGTGAAAAAAAGAAGCCCATTTTGCCAATTCCAATAAGTTCTGCAAGTACAATGATTCTACCGTGTGAATGCTTTCTTTTGTTATGGTCTCCTTATTTCCTACAGCATGTCCAAAATGCAAGAACCAAAAATGGTATAGCTTGCTATTTCATTAAAATGAAACAACTGAAAACACAGCAGATTCAACTAGCTTATTAGGAAACACCAGCCATATATATGCGAACTGTGTTCGCTATAGTTACACAAAAAGACAGCTCATGTTTCTAAGCTAGTCCAAGTTTTCTGGTAGAAGAGACAGTATCATGGTATTTTAACTCTTCCTAAATGTCCATTATCTCTCATAGGAGCCATAACATTTGATCAAGTATTTTATATATTCATTAACATTAAACACTTTTGAGAGCACCCACTGAAGTACGAAGAGGCCATTGGGTTAAGATCTTTAGTCTTTAGGGAGAATTCTCAAAGGTTGGTTTCTTGGTTCTGGCACTGTGGGAATGTCTCTTTGGTACCTTGATAAAACAATTCTGACTCATTTAACTTTAAAAGAGTGAAAGATGTAAATGTAAGTGTGTTTGCCTTCTGTAAAGGAAACTGAAACTATGCTCTCTAACCACAAATAGGTCTATAGAAACAGAAACCCACAATACCATTAAGAGCCAGAGTTGCTATAGCAGAGAGACACCGAAAATTAGTGGGAGCACTCGCCTCTATAAATTCTATTTGGAAGAATCAATAACATAAATTTCAGAAAGAAAAGCAACCAATTCTAGATTTTCTATTTTTGCAGCAGTTTTCCTTAAGCCTGTGTGTCCCTTCCTTCAGGTCCTCCATATATTGCATTTTTTAAATCCTTTGAAACCACCAAGATCAGTTCATTTATTTTTCTTCCTTTCCCTGCCCCATTTAACAGTAGAGGAACTGACGCTGAATGGATGTTCATACAGATGGCATTATTTTACCAGGAAGATGTAGTCCATAAAGGACTCGGGCCAATGTTCTGCACAGTGCAGGTAGAGATGAGATTCCCTGTATAATAAGGTACCGGAATGTGCTGCTGTGTGCTCAAGAGGAGGGAGGAGACAAACTCTCTCTGCTCCAGCAGGGTAACTCATATACCAACAGGTTCCACTTCACAAAGCTAAAAGGCAAATTGCGAAGGAACCATGGCTGAGGCATTAGAGTCATGCTTCAGCAGGCAGTTAGCAATTACCATCAACTGCATTTGGGGACAGCAGAAGTTGCAGATTATTATGCATGACTGTAGAGTAAAGTGATTGATGTTAGTACAGCACAGATGTCCACCTTACCCTATTTTATGAATATACTCTGTATCCTAGGAAAAGATTACATGTTGGTTTAGTTATGTGAAGATTTAAACATCTATAGACACTTTTTTTTCTACAATTACTTAATAGCATTTTATGCTTATAATTAAGTAAAGTTCTGTGTCATTCACAGAATATTATTACTGGTATGGAAGTATCAAAGTTTCCCTTTCAAGAAACATTTAGTTCACAGATTATATAACGTGGTGGCTATATTTTTTTTCACTACAGGCAGCAATAGTGAATTTGATAAGTTTTAATCAATTCATTGATTAAATTGAATACTGATTTAATAAACTAGTGGGTTTATTCATTCCTTTGGATTATTGTTATTTTAGTTTTGCTTAATATTTTAGCATGCCTCAATTTATATCACGCTAGTCAATGTGTTTTAAAATTCTATTGCAGCATCTAGATGCACAAACATAGTATTTTCAATGTAGTTTATCACTAAGAAAAATATTAAGGTGGTTTGGGGTCCTCGGGATTGGCTGTCTAATCACTGTTTCTAACTTCACTGTAGCTTTTTTTTTTAATTTAATTTAATTTTATTTTTTTAATTTACATTCCAAATCACTTCCCCTTTCCCGTTCACTGTAGCTTTTTTAAAGTCCACTTTTCTTCACCATTTCATAGCCTCATGTTCTGCTTTTTACTATAGTAGGCATCTGAGAGAAAGGACCAAAGGAGCAAGAAGGCCCTACTTTCAGGAGAGGACAGAGTGGAAAGCAGGTTGACAGAGAAAGAGAAAGGGACAAAGGGAGGGGGGTTGGGGTGAAGTGGGGGAGGAAGGGACGGAGGGAGGAAAGAGAGAGAGGAGAGAAAAAGAAGGATGAATTTTGAAGCAATGAATTTTGGATTAGATCTGCACCATGTTCATTGTTACAGACTAGAATAACTGAGAAAGTAAGGCATGCAGTAGGAGCCCATAGCCTAGGATTTGGGACGTGGGGCTAAAGGATCAAGAGTTAAACACAGTTATGTAGGGAGTTCAAGACCAGTCTGGACTACATGAGACTTTCTTGTTCACAAATAAATAAACAACCAGATACACCGACAGACAAAAGAATGATTCAGAGAGACACATCCTTCCAATCCTTGATCTGTCAAATGAATTAATTAGAAGCAGCAGTGTGTCCAGGAAATTCCACTGTATAGGCCCAAGTGGAAATGGGCTTCAATGCCAAGATTCCTATGAGATTTCCAGACCCAGACCAATAGGGATGATGCTTTGATTTCAGATTCTTACATAACAGGTTTAGGTGTTGGATTAAGAAGTGCTTTTTCAGGATGTCTGAATGGCTGAGTAGGTAGCCTGCTTCAGGCTTAGAGGTTTGTAGAAGCAATAGACATCAGACTCCTACAAACCCACCACTGCATCCTGCAGTACTAGGCAGTGGTAAGGCAAGTTTATAGAAAAGGTGACCCTACCTTCCATCTTCAGAGATACAGTTCCTACTACACTTTGGCTCCTGTTTTGCTCCACATAGCTGGTCTAGGAAGCACAAAATGTGGTTAATGTACTTCACAACTTGAGTAAAGGAGCTGTCCTTAGACTCAAATTTTATGAGGTTCGATTTCTATTAAAAAAATAGTCTGTGACCCTGTCATGACCTATGGAAATACAGAACATTGGGTATGAGGGGGAAAAGGGCAGAGAAATTGATGACTGACCGGTGACAACCAGCTGCAATGTGGTACAGCAAGAGAACCATGGATATAGACACCGGACAAGGAAAGGCACTGAGGGAATGGATCCTACAAGCCTGGCAAAAGGTTGAATGCAAGGGTAGAGAAAAAGCAGTCCAATCATGAAACTTGTACCTAGAAGCCCATGATGGAGTTGGAGTTGGCACCTTTAGTTTTCTCTAAACTGAAGGGAATAGAGAAGAACTGTGTAGAGTTATAGTGGCTGGCTAAGGCATAGTCAGCAACTGGATGTTCTCATAATAATCAGTCAAATGAAGTCTGCACCGAGCTGCTTCTGCAGATCAGTCACGTGATTATTACAGATGTGAACTGGTGGGGACAGGAGCAACATTTGGCAAACATTTGGGCTTCTTATCCCGAGTCAGCACTGGGTAATGCTTTCTCACTTCAGCTAGAGACATTGAGGAAGAGCTATAGAGGACAAACAGACTAAACGGCTGGTTTTGGAAAACAAAAACCAAAAATCAAAAAAACCTCAGCATCAGTGAAAACTTCATCCATTGTTTTAATTTTTAACCAAGCAAGGCTGTTACAGGCAACCTGAATATGGAACCTTTTCATGTGGCAGTATCTCTGTTGATTGTACCAACTACATGAACCGTAGAGTGCCACAAATTACTTTCTTCCGTTTACAAATGACTTTGTTCCCTTCCACTCAACAGCTAGAATCAAGTAGCTTCAGTCTAAGTAGAAATGGGCAAATCAACCACCTCTATGTGTCCTGTTTTCTTCATTTCTGCAAGTAGTATAGCTTTTCGTCTTCTGCCTGGTTCCATTCATACACTAACTAATTCATCTTTTTTTCTCATATGTCTTGTCACAATACTATGAACAAAGTAGTCTCCGAAAGCCAGCGCTAGCCTATTCAATGGCTTCCACTTAAAATCCAAACTCTATTCATGGTGGCATCCTGGAGTCGTGCAATGCCTGCACAAAGGAGTCTTTATCCTCTCTCCTCTTCTTTTGTCTTCAGAGCGGTTTGACTCCTCATCTTTTTCATTTCTTAGATGAGGCCAAGCACTTTTCCTCAGAGAAAGACCTGCTTACTATTCTGATTTTTAAAATGTACACTCAGCAGTGTTTCTGGCAATTCCAGAACATCATATACACAAAGCACAGACAGGTATGCTCATTTTAAACTAATTTCCAATTATTTCTGGAGTCCCCCCAAAATGGTTGTTACCTAGAGTTAAACAAAGAGCTGATGGGAATGTTAAGGCTTAAAAGAAGGCTTCTTTGTGTCCTTACACTCACATAAAGATTTAAAAACTCATATTCTAAGTAAAGAATGATTATCAGAAGTAAAATGCCCAACATATACAAACTGCTCTCTCTCAACACGTATCATTTCCTTTCTCTCTCTCTCTCTTCCTCAGCCTCTGTTGTCTTCCTATTAAGATACAACAAGAAAACACTTACTGGGTCTCTGGATCTTGATGCTAAATATCAGTAGCTAGACCTGTGAGCCTCTGTATTTTGGATCTCTATAAATAAAGGAGTTTGTAGTATTTATGTTAGCAGTGCAATGTATAGAATGGGTGCCTGACCCTGAGAAATTATAATACAAGTTGTCTGACTCTATAGCCAGAGGCCAAACGTACTGCAGATTGCCGTATCATTTCCTTTCTCTCTCTCTCTCTTCCTCAGCCTCTGTTGTCTTCCTATTAAGATACAACAAGAAAACACTTACTGGGTCTCTGGATCTTGATGCTAAATATCAGTAGCTAGACCTGTGAGCCTCTGTATTTTGGATCTCTATAAATAAAGGAGTTTGTAGTATTTATGTTAGCAGTGCAATACAGTATAGAATGGTTGCCTGACCCTGAGAAATTATAATACAAGTTGTCTGACTCTATAGCCAGAGGCCAAACGTACTGCAGATTGCCGTATTTTGAGTGTTATTATCTTTAGTTGTAATATTCATTTAAAATAGTGCATATAAATTAACTAGAGTACAGGACACTCTGTTTCAATAGTGATCTGGTTCAGGGCAAAGCTAGTAATATCAATTTATGACCTTGAAAATTGATATTTGTGACATAAACTGAAGGTAATTTTAAGTATGAGCAAGTTGGCAATGTGCACATGCAGCTGATAAAAATACATTTAGTTTGCTTGAAAATAATTACAGGTCATCTTTGTAGAATCCAAAACACACAGATGTCAGATTGCATCTATCACAAGCTGACAGAATCATTTTTTTTTGTTGTTGTTGTTTTAAGACCTAAAATTGTCCAGGGATCCTTTCAAAAAATGAAGTCTTTCAGAAGACCAATGTTTACATTTGCATTTCTGCAACAGCAGATGCATGTGAAAAGCATGTGCCACCATCCAGCACATCTGAGATAGCATCAGGGAGAGGGACCCAGACGCTTTCAGCTCTCGCTGAGACTCAGGGCATCAGATCCACAGGGAAACCATTTCCTGGGTATTCCACCACACTGAGCACTCTCCAAACATTTGGGGCCCCATCTGTTCTTTCTCCCTTAAGCCACAGAATGGAACAAGAAACTGAAAGACACAAAGCAATTTCCAAAAGGAAGAGGCTTCTGGGCTCAACAATTAGAGGGGCTCCTAAGCTCTCCACAAAGATGGGGAAAGAGAATGAAGAGGATGTTTAGGGGAAAACATGGAAGCCAAATGCTGAACTTGAGAAGAGGGCCCGGAGGGTTAGACTAGTCCTATGGGGTCCGAGAATTCTTTTGGAAAGGGTGGGGCATACTTTAGAACTAGGCTACAGTGACATTAACTCCACAAGTGTATAAAAACGGTCACTGAGCTGTACCCATAAAGTGGGTGGATAGTATGTATGGTATTCAAATTGTATGCTAATGAAGCTTCTAAACAAGGAAGAAAAGAACAGGATAAAAGCCCTAAGAACACCAGACAGAAGCTGTGGACTGGCACACGGGTATGAACGCAGGGAGACAGTGACAGTTTCTTTCCCATTATACGTCCATTCCACTATCTGCTCCACACATATTATAGGTCCTCATCTGAGGCTGAGAGAGCTGGATTTTTAAGATGTTCCTCACAAACAGAGTTTGTCGTAGTGAATGGATAAAACTTGTCCTTTAGGATTAGAGAGATTGCTCAGCTAAGAGCACTGGCTGCTCCTGCCGATGACCTAAATAGTTCCCAGCACCCACATAGCAGAACTCCGTAACTCCAATGACGGGGTCTGACAGCCTTCTCTGACCTCTGTAGGAACTAGGCACATGAGAAGTACATGTACATACATGCAGGCCAAACACTAGTGCAAATAAACACATCTAAGCCTTAAAAAAAAAGTTAAAAAGCGTTCCTTTGAGTGGTATTTGGCTTTTAGCATGAAGGATCAACTGTCTTTTCAAATATAGAGTGCTAAAAACTGATTCTTAAAAATGGAAAAAATTAAAGGGTTGATAGGATAAATCTGACATAAATAAACTGGAGGCATTCTGAGTGGCTCATTATCTCTGGGGAGAGATACATGTCAATCATTCCTGCTAGAAGCAAAACCAATTTTTTTTTTTAATGTCAAAGTCTCCATGAGTGCTGTTAGAAACCAGTAATAATAACCAGTGGGGGAACCCTATAAAGATGTATATGTGTTTGTGTTTGTGTTAGTGTTTGTGTATGTGTTTGTGTTTGTGTATGTGTTTGTGTATGTGTATGTGTATGTGTTCGTGTATGTATATGTGTATGTGTTCGTGTATGTGTATGTGTATGTGCATGTGTATGTGTATGTGTATGTATATATAAGCAGCCTCATTATGCAGTCTGGGTTGGCAACCTGCCAATAGACTAGGCTGGCTCCAACACATGATATTTCTGTTCCAATCTCCTGAGTGCTGGAATTGAAGGTGTGCTCTACCTCCCAGTCACAATTCTGTTCTTCCAAAAAGCCAACTCTGTCCTACTACTGATTTCTCTTCTTCCAGGGCCCGATGTACCTTCCTTTCTTTCATAATTTTCCAGAGCATGACTACATATGCCAATGAGGCATCATCGCATCTAACGCTTCTGACATCAATGAATGTTCCCGGATCTTGGTTCACTGAATGCAACGTGCAGGCTTGTGGGTTTGAACACTTCCTTCCTAGCCAATTTTGTTGCAGTTATGGGAGGTTATGGAATCTCTGGTGTTGCTTCTCTAGCAGAAGAGGGCTGCTGGTGCCGGTGGTGGGAGGCTTGTTGCTCATCTCTAATTCTGGCTCCAGTTCTGAACTGTTGGCTTCCTCATCTTCCACAGTGTCAGAAACAACAGTCTGCTGGCACAGACCAAGCCACTCTGCTTGCCTTCTCCACCATAAGAGACCTACCTTCTTTACTGTAAGGTATTTTGTCACATGAAGCATCAGCAATGGTTTTCTTTCCATCAGGTATAAAGCAAATATAAAGGACGTAACATGTCTCAGATAGCCCCTTTTTCAAACCCGATCTCTAAGACAAACAGTTACCAAATAGCCAATTACCTTGAATCCTCTGACTTCAATATATCAAAAAGGAAAGGCACAGATTGGACTTAATTATTGCAACTAATGAAAACATTACTAACAGTGAAATTAAATATTGTCAGAAACCCAACACAAATGTTCTTTATTTTCCATCCTAATTAAATCATTTTCTCAATTAATATTAGTTACTGCATGTCACCCAATTAAATATATTTGACCAAAGCAGGAATGATCAGGGAGCTAGGTATCAAGTAGTTTCAATAAGCCAAAGTATTGCAAATGCTAACTGAGCTGACAACATCTTATGCAAGAACAGAATTAATGGTCTGTTTATTGTCTTTCATCCCTGGGGATAAAAGTACACGTTTAGGATGTCTTTAGGCTGTTTGAAAAGCTTAAGTGGATATCTGAGACAGTTTTCACTTTCTCCTCTAAAACCAAATTTGACATTTATCTCATATTTCTAATCAAGATTTAAATGAATGCCTTTTGCTTTATTATTATTATTATTTATTTCACTAGATATTTGCTTTATTTACATATCAAATGGTATCCCCTTTCCTTGTTACCCCTCCAAAAAATCCCTATCCCATCCTCCCTCTCCCTGCTTACCAATCCCCCAACCCCAACTTTCCTGATCTGGCATTCCCCTACACTGGGGCATAGAGACTTTACAGGACCAATGGCCTCTCCTCTCACTGATGTCTGAAAAGGCTGGAGCCATGGGTCCCTCCATGTGTACTCTTTGGTTGGTGGTTTACTCCCTGGGAACTTTGGGGGTACTGGTTGGTACATATTATTGTTTCTCCTATGGGGTTGCAAACCTCTTCAGCTCCTTGGGTCCTTTCTCTAGCTCCTCCATTGGGGACCCTATGCTCAGTCTATTGGTTGGCTGTGAGTCATGGGTATTTTGATCCACCTTCTAAGAAGGATCAAAGCACCCACAAGGTAGAAGTGAGTTATTTCATTGTCTCACAGGATTCTATATGAAGTGGGCAATCAATGCTGCTCACTAGATTAATCCTATTTGGGATTGCCGTATATTAGAAAGTGCACTTTGGTGGCTTAGACGTGTCTATCCCAGGGGAACTGTCAGACATTTTTACTATAGGTAAACGTAGATAATGAAATGGAAACTTAGACAGGTCACTAGATCTAAATATTCTGTATGTGGTTTTTATTGCTTTCAGATGCTTCAATCTCCTCTCAGACACAGACAGCTTCTACTGGACCTGTTCTTCTGACCTATCCTTACATAGCTCCACAGACCCTGGACAACAAAGAAGCAGCCAATTCTCCCGAGACTGGATAAACATCCCCCATACCCATTTCTCTAGGTTCCCCAGAGACAGGTCGCCCCCAATGTCAGCATGAAGCAGCCAGATATCACAACGACCACCCTATTCCTGCTTCGCCGTCACCTCTTTTTAATTTTTCCCTTTTTAATCAAACCAAAACTGGGGGATATTAGGGTTCTGTCTAAGCTCCACCTCACAATTACCTGGCAACAGTCAAGTAGGCCTGGCCTACTCTAAAAAGTGCTGCTCAGCCCCTCCTCTCTCTCTTACCTGCTCTTACTCCTCTCACCTCTCACTTCTCCTCTTGCTGCCCTTGCTTCTTGTCTCTCTCTTGCCCTCTTGGCCTCTCCACCCCTCCCCCCTCTTTCCACGTTGTCATGGCTGGCCTCTGCTTCTCTACTCTCTCCCTCTCTCTGCCTTTCTCTGCCTCCACTACCCTCATTAACTACCATCCCATGCCCTGAATAGACTCTACTCTATACTATGTGTGTCTGGTCCCTCGGGGAAGGGATGCCTCGGCATGGACCCGCTGGGCACCCCCTTCCCGAAAACCGCCCTATACCATATTCTCTAAACCTCTTTCTCTTTTTATGATCGCAACACATGTGCTTTGGTACTTCACAGCACAAAGCATGTCTGTATCTTATAGTAACTCACCAAAAGCACATAGACGTCTTGTGCTTTCTTTTGTTTGGTTTCCACAGGATGTAATCTCCATTGATAAATATATGCTGAGAATGTCTACAGAGGTAAATCGAGTACAGGTAACTAAGCCAGTTAGTATGCTCTGGGCACAGAAATTTGTTCAAAGATGAAAGGCTGTCCTCCATTCAAAGGCAGGATGTTGAAGGCTACCTCCTTCAATGCCCTCCTCCTTCCTTCCCTTCTCTCTCTCTCTCTCTCTCTCTTTCTCTCTCTCTCTGTGTGTGTGTGTGTGTGTGTGTGTGTGTGTGTGTGTGTGTGTGAGCCCTGGGAAAAGAATTCTTAGTCAATCTGGGTAATAATAAAGTGAACTAAGTTGGTACAAGACTGAGTGAGTAATCAAGAAGAATCATAATTTAAGTGAAATTTAAAGCAAACAAACAATGATGTAATTTATATGATGGTCTAGTCACTGTTTTGTCATTTACAACTTTATTTTTTATTTTAATTGTGTGAGCTCAAGTGTGTACACCTATCTGTCTCTGTGTAGGTTTCTTCATGTGTGTGCAGTACCTATGGAAGCCAAAAGATGATAGGTCTGAGGAGCTGGAAAGTTTTGTGTTATGATGTTGATGTAAAATCAGAACATACTTTTTGACTCTGATCTACCCCGCTTCAATCCCTAGGCTTTGTTTTAATCTGTATGCATATCAATTTATTTTTGTAAATAACCCCAGGAGCTATATGCTATAATAATCTTGATTTTATAAGTGAGGAAACTAAGTCACCAAGAAGTTAAGGACCTTGCTGTCACACAGATAACTAAAGGAATAGGAATTGAACCCTGATCTGACTCTAATATCTGTTCCCTGACTACTAGAAAGAGGCCATACTTTGCCAGCTCTCCAGCTACTAATATATCATCTGTTTTGTAAACTTTTCCTAAAATTTAATGATTAGGGGACAGTACGAGTCAGTGTTCACACACCACAGGACCCGAAACCAACTCATCATCTGTGAGTGAGACTTGGGTGAACCATGCATTTATTTTATGCTTCCAGTTGTGAGCACAACTCCACAATAATAAAGATATTCTGATAAAATGAAAATTTGGAGTTATTTGTTCAAAGCCAGTTGCCAATTTCAGAATAGAGAATATGGTGTTAAACTAAGCACAGGGCCTCCTAAGTAGGGTGGAAAACCCTTATGCAACTGCAAAGTACATATACCAATGAAGGGGGTGCTAAGCCTAAGCCATTCTATAGGTGAGTGGTCGAGCCTGGACTGAACTCTGAGATGTGAATCACAAAGCCTATGATCTGAGCATATAATGTGATTTACCCAATAGTAAAGTAACTACAGACATATTGTTGCTTCTGTGAGGCATTAGTTGTTTAAGTTATTAACATAGTTATATTTTATGTTTTGATACCTTTCGGTAAAATGCACTGTCTATACAGTTGACTCTCTGTTTCCCGTGTTCCAACAGTTATAGATGAGATCACGAGTACATCATGTCTTACTGTCTTATTCACACTATATACCCTGAAACATCATTAGAAAGAATTCCTCCCGTAAACATATTTAGTTAAGTATATAACACAGTTTCACCCTCCAGATAAAGCTAGAACTGGAAACCTATTGTTAAGGTATTGGACTTTCAATCATTTCACCTGACGCCTTAACTACTTGCCACACATAGCACCCAACTGATTCATATTTATAAAATTTACTTAGCTCTGCATTTTCTCCAGGGTTTAGAAAATAAAACATACCCTATTTGTTTCTTACTGCAAAATTTCATATCCCAGTTACTTTATTCCTCATGGGAAACAAAGGTCTACAGTATGGCTGTTTACACTGAAGTTGTGAATTTTCGGAGTGCCAAGGTTTGTCTGATGCATTTTATGACTTGGGTTGTCACATTTGAAAACCATTATATCTCATGAAAATATTTAATGATATATGATAATGAAGAAATGAAGTGGGAAAGTTTTGTACACCAGAAGTCACATTATATGTTTTTATGTAACATCTGGGTTCTACTGCTTGATGTTTGATGATTAAAGAAAACAAAATAAAACTCCCCACAACAAACTCTGAATAATGCTACATATTCCAATGATGCAAACATCTAGCAAATAGTTTGTCATGAATCACAACCAAGAAGTAGAAGCTGCATGCATGCAAACATTGCTCTCAGCATTTCTATTTACTTGTTGAGTAAGTTATACTATTTAACTTTCATTTATGTCTGAAACGTAAGACTCCGAAAGAGAACATTCTAGCACGGCTCACACGGCAAAATATTCTAAGTAAGTAAGTATGCTTAAACGATTTTCTAAATGATCACTTTTTTTTAAATGAGCAGTGAAAATTATTCTATCACCAGAGAGGGGTATTTCTACATTGGTGAAAGCAGTTTCAACTCCAAATGCTTTGCGTATTGCCCACAAAGGCATTACCTGCTCAGATCTGCTCTCATGTTGGTACTGATACTCAGAGAAGGCATTGCAGATTGAAGTCATTTCATCCTTTTCAAATTGTCTTTTCATCTTGGCTAAACCACCAGGCACGGTGCACACATCTGATTCTTCCATGACCTATGGTGATTTAAGAAGGTAATTCAGGGTTTCATCTGCAAATATGGCATACTTGGGCTACTCTTTTATTATACTTGGCAATTATTGATGGGATAGAACACACAAAAAAGACATATTAGCACAAAATGATTGCTGTTGCCTTCTACTAAAACTAAACTCTCCTGTTGTTTTACCATGTACCAGATATTTTATATGTTGTGTCATCAAAACACTGAGTAAAATCACCCTGTTTCAGATACATCTTGATGTCTCGGTTAGATTATATGGAATACTGTATTCCTCCAATAATATAGGGGATGACTGGTGGGCATGAAAATAACGAAATCAATTATAACTTAATGTTAAGCTGTCATTGATGTTTTAGACATCTCTACAGGTAGCAGACACGTTATCACGAACAATTATAAGAATCGTTTTTAGCAATACCAAATTTTATTTCAACTATTTTGGATACACCAATGAAGGGCCTTATATAAAACTGCTTGAAACTGTCAGTAAACTGTACAGTGGCAGGCAAGTTTTGTAAACATTCAGATATATACTCCATCAGATCATGCTTTGTGATATCCTGTGAGCCACAGACATCCATTTTCTACATTTTAATCTAAAGAAAGTGAGATTTAGAGATGTGAAACATCTTATGTCCTTATGTGCAGGCCATTAAGTGACGGCATTAAATCTGTCTGTCTGAATCTTAATCTGAATGACACCTGTCTGTCTCAATTACTAGCTCAACGAACAGGGAGGTAAACCGCTACTGTTCACCAGAACTGGCATGTCTCAATTTTGCTTTGAGCACTGGCTTGTCAGGATCAAGTGGCAGAACAGGATATTTGGATAGAAGGGCATATTTTTAGATGAGAAAACTGATCTCAGCACATAGTTTGGGAATGAACTTGCAGGGCACCAAGGAACCTTGTCAGCTCACAGGGTTCACAGGGAAGTGCAAAAGAGCCTAGGGCTTTGGTTTTGATGACTCCACAACTTCCCGAGCCCAGCAGGCACTCCAGCCCAGATGGGATGCCAAGAGACAAGCAACCTGACCCCATGCAAACCCTTTGACTGGGAAGCATCTAGTTCTACAAGCAAGTGGATGGAGACTCAGTGACATTTCACACTGCAGCAGGACTCCTGAGGTCTGGACCAGTGCTGACATAAATAGCACAGGGAGTGCAGTACTGTATAAGTCACAGAGGTCCTGATGGATAATGTCACATCTGACAGAATCTGGGTACCCAAGGGTCTGAAATCTTCAACCAAAATATGGGGGTCCTTGAAAGGTTTTAAGAAATCCATATATCTTAGGAAGTGATGCAAAAGCACTAGTCTGAGCTCATGTGGAGTTGTATGAGTTCCTGTCAAACACTGCATGGTTTGCATTACCATAGCAACTTTCTCTCTGACTTCATGCGTTCTTAGTCATTTCACAATGTATTTGCTCAATGGGAAGAGATACACTTGTCTACTTTCTATGTATTCCACATATACTCTGCAATTCTTCAAAACTTTAAATGTAATTCCTACTAAATTGCTGATATTTGTTATCCATTAAGGACAAAAGGGAGTTTGAGATCCATTTTTGAAATTTCAGAAAGAAGCAGAAGGGTGAATTAAGGCCACAATATTTCCTTTAACCATACCTACCATTTATTTGGAATAAACATCCTCCTTAGATAGATCATATACAAGCAAGATATAAGTTTTAAATTACAGGAATTAACATAATTATTGTCAAGAACTTTCATATGTAAGAAAAAATCAGAAGTAATGCAAAATAATATGCAAATTAATTTTTAAGCTCCATTAACTGTGTCAGAAACTGGATACTCTTCCAGTAATCATTTATTCAAAGAAGTATCAACTGTAGAACTTGCCTCTTACCTACCATATGGATTGAAATCCAGCTCTACGTATCCCTTTCCTTTGACGTCTACCTTGGGGGCAGACATATCACACCCACACAA
Source organism: Tokudaia tokunoshimensis (assembly GCA_036184795.1). NCBI lineage: Eukaryota > Metazoa > Chordata > Mammalia > Rodentia > Muridae > Tokudaia > Tokudaia tokunoshimensis. The sequence goes on along the minus strand of BTHU01000004.1, from coordinate 41,576,861 downwards.
GCACATACAGCTTCTGAATTTTCATAAGAGTGCTGCCTCTTCTATTGTTGGTGCCACTGTGACACACTGTATCTTTTTGCCACGCCAAGCCAGATAGATCTGCTCCCTCACTCCTCCTCACCCCGGGGAGGATAAAAATGGTGCTTAGATAACCTCCTAGAGAAGGTAGACCCAAATGAGATGACAGGATATGCAGTTGGTGGCCATTGCTGGAGTGACGCCTGCTCACAGGCTCACTCCCGTGTTCTCGCTTTGTTTAGCACCCTGCTCAGAATGCTGCAGCTAATCAGTGTTACTTTTAATGACCTCATAACTAGACTGGTTTGTGTTAAATCTTTTTACATTTACTTGTATTCCATCTCTCAGGTTTGGGCTGGGAAATAAAATCTGGAATTTAATGGATGTGTCGATAATCATGAGTTAATTTAAAAGCTCAACAGTTAAACCTAGGTAAATACATTACACAGTCATCCATTCAAGATGTAAGTCCTAATCAATGACAAAGAACGGTTTTTTTTGGGGGGGGGAAGGCATGACTAACAAGAAACAACATAGTTTGGGAAGTTGGATGAATGGTGATTTTAGTGCTAATTCTGATACAAGCTTATCACAGAGCAATGTTTCTTGTTACAAATTTGTGGTCTGTGTTGAAAGAGATAAAGAGAACAAAGTTACACCATGGGGTCTGGCACTTAATTGTTGCTCTGTACACATTGCTCCCCTCTCTCTTCGAGGGCGGTCCACAGGCTGATCCTGTCCCATGAGCATGGCCTGCATGCAGAGTCTCCAGCAATGACCACAAACTGCATATGCTGCCATATCCTTTGGGTGGACCTTCTCTATGAGAAGGATATCTAAATCACACGCGCAGCTAGCAGTTAATATGAGGGGACACTGTTGCTCACAGTTAGTTGTTCAAGTACGGTTGAGACACATTGGAATCAGTATGGGTTGAATATGTGACTTCCAGATTTTCCACTTGTAATGTGTGCGGCAGCCGAGTAGAGAGTCACAAGTGGCCTTATTGTGCTAAGTGATGAGGCATCTGATATCACCAAAAAACAAGACTGTTTTTCTTCCCTATATTATTGGAATATTTGTGAACTCAGTATTGCAGTATTTTCTTGATCATAATATTTGAGACAAATTGAGTATGGTAGTTTGAAGGCCAAAATACTCTCTTCTATGAAAAGGAACTTTAAATATAGTTAAGAAAGCTTTGGAATTATGAATCTGGGAATTTAATTTTATAATTGTGCTCTCATTTAAAAATAATTTCACGCCTATAATTTGGGCCTTTATATAGAAGATTTTCACACCAGTCTTAATTTCTGTTAGTTATTAAATAGGATTATTTAATTTATCCATATCCATTTTATTTATTTATTTTATACCAATGGAATAAAGACTAAGTTCGACATTTAATAGACTCCAGATATAACACACCATAGTCCACCGGGAGTTAATCAAACCCAACCCCTAATTCTTCACAATTTATGAATTAGGGAAGAACTGCTTTCAGTTTACAGTGAGACCTGAGTTAAATCTTGAAGACAGGTTGGGCCGTTAACCTCATTTGTGGTCACTAGGGTAAAGACCACTGGATGCATATGAAACATATGAAATGATTCTGGTTCAAAGCATATTGTTTGAAAACAGTAACAAAATATCAAAATGATGGAAATATACTTCATTTCACTTAATTCTTGATAGGATTGTTTTCTGAGAAGAAACAGTTAGTTTACCACTACAAAAAAAAAGTTTCTTCTTGTTAGTTTTTAAAGGTCTAAGCATTTTTTCTTTGTAGTATTTCATATTTTGCTGATTTGAAGGTGCAAATCCCACAACAAGCAGAAAGTAAACACAAACTGAGGACACCAGGGTAGTGTCGGTATTCCAAGCAACTAGAGAATAGGGAAGTTAGTGGAATAAATTTAGCAGAGTTCAATAATGACTAAACAGAGTTAACATCTTCTATAGGACTCTTGTTGATTACTAGAACTTTTTTGTCCTACAAATTGGCTGTGTGCCCATTTTAAACACTTAATTTTTTTTAGCACCTTAGAAATACAAATCATATCATGATGCTAATCTGTTTTATGACATTATCCACTTAGGGAAACGATCTAAGTCTTCCTAAGTAAAATCATTGTTTACCAAATATCAAGCATTGAATGGGGCATTTTCTTGTCTTAGAAACAGTCTGGTAGCTTGCAAATCAATCTTTTGGTTGTTCCTGTTGTCTTTATTTTATACAATACAATGTTGGCTGTTTTCTGAGTAATTTAGAACTACCTTGTAGTCACGTTTGGAAATCTCCAGCAGGGGGCGCTCATAAGACTAGCCGAAAGCGGTATTGTGCTGACAGTTTGCGAAGTGGTCTAGTTACTCATGTCACTTCTCTACACTCATTCCAAATCTATGCAGTAACTAAAATGTATTTTAATGACTATGTAAAAACTTAAATGTCATCTGCAATTGCAGGGCTGTTAATGAGTTTGGCACCGTCAGCCTTGCCTCTAAATAATTTGTAAAGGTTGAGTAGCTATTTTTAAATCCTACCTTTAGGATCCTCTGTGTGTGTGTGTGTGTGTGTGTGTGTGTGTGTGTGTGTGTGTGTGTGTGTGTGTGTCTGTCTGTCTGTCTGTCTGTCTATCTGTCTGTCTGTCTCACACACACACACACACACACACACACACACACACACACACGGTTAATTTGGGGATTATAATTATAAAAGAATGTTCTTATATTTCTTTAAATTGAAAGACACAGATTATAGAATCCTACAAATTCTTTTGAACATCACTTATTATGGGTTGGCGCTAAAATTGGTGAACTTTCTGAATCGCAGAATTTCTCAAAATCATAATTGGTTTAGCAAAGTGCCTGCATTGATAATCTCTCTCATTTCTATGTTGATTAAGCTTCTCCTAATAGACTCAGTGCATACCGAAAAAAGTAAAAGAAATTATACTGCAAGAAAATTTAAATGAATGATACACAAGACCAAGGAGGGCAGCACATAAGCCCACATTATTAAGATTTGAAATGAATTCTCAACCTTCCTGAGGAGAATAGCTATAGGTTAATTGCTAATGATGACAATATCAACACATTTACGGAGTGCTCCTGCCTTCCACATAAATTATCTCCTTGGTTCTTCCCCAAGGCCCCTATGTGGTAGATAATTATTCCCATTCCTCGGTGCAGAAAACCGAAGGTCTGGGAGCGGTCACGAGAATAGCTCCAGTTCTTGCAACCATCAAACAGTACATCCTAGGCTTCAAGTCATAAGTTCTGAATTTGATTTCCATTTTAATTTTTTTTTGTCTGCTATAAAAGTTATCCCAGTGCCTAGTATTTGTTTTTGTTTTTCAATTATTCAACTATTTTGTTTTTCAACTAGTACTCTTCTGGTTTTTCAAAAGTAAGGAAGAAGTATGGAGAGACAGCATGCATATCATTCATGCAAAATTCTCCAGAGGTGCTTACATTAGCTGAAAAGCTGCGGGCTTCACCCTGTGAAACAGCTGCCTGGTACCTTGCCATCCTCTCCTTCAGAGAGGGCGTCTCGAGGAGAACTGACTGGCTCTCACTCCCAGCAGTACTGGCGTCTCCGGGGTTTGTAAGGTTGAAGGTCACTGAAAACAAATGTAGCATTTTCAGATAGGTGTCAGCATGAGAAGAAAATAGCATCAGTTTATGAACAGTGACGGCTTCTAGAGTACTTGTTTTCCTAACGCAGACTGCAAAGTATCACAGCATTTTCAAAGTTTCTCTGTCAATTTATTTTCTCCAGAGTACCAGGACAAAGGTAAATGTGCATACAGGATACCCTCAAAAAACATTATTGCCCATCTCTTCTACTTTTGAAGTTAGTATGATGAGAAATGATGATTTATTAACACATGTGTAATCTTAATAATTAACATTCATCAATCATTATATGTTGCATTTATGTTAAATACTGCATAAATGTCTAAATATTTTCGCTAACAACCTTGTGGATAGATGATGAAATTTCCTAAAGTTTACATGGGTGAAAAGACAAATACATAGTAGTTAAAACAGCAGCAGCAAACACCAACACAAAACTTCCCCAGAATAACAAAATCACTAAGGTGCAGGTTTGAATTCAGTTGGAATATTAGCAAGTACAAATTTGTTCTTTGTGTTTTTCCTTCCGCTCAACCCTGTAGGAGGTACCTGTGGCTAAAATGAGAGATTGCAGATAATAGATGCTTTTCTTTTTTTTCTGATAAAATTCAAGCAATATATAGAAAAACACATTAAAATTGACTATTTCATGGAAAGTTATAGAGATAAAATGGTAGGCATAAAAATATTCCTAAGTTGATTGAAAGTAGAATTATAAACATTTTCTGATAAAATTGAAGATGTACATGGAAAATATTTCTGATGAAATTGAAATAATATATAGAAAATTGCCAAAATTGAAGAATATCATGGAAAATTATACAGATAAAATGGTAAGCATAAAAATATTTCTAAGTTGATTGAAAGTGGAATTATAAACATTTCTGACAAAATTGAAGATTTACAAGGGAAATATTTCTGATAAAACTCAAGAAATATATAGAAGAGCACATTAAAATTGACTATTTCATGGAAAATTATACAGATACAATGGTAGACATAACACATTACTAAATTGATTGGAAGAGGAATTACAAACATTTTCTGATAAAATTGAAGATTTACATGAAAAATATTTCTGTTAGTCTATGTATTTTTTGGGGGAATTGAGTCCATTGATGTTAAAAGATATTAAGGAATAGTGATTGTTGCTTCCTGTTATTTTTGATGTTATTTTTATGTTTATGTGGTTGTTTTCTCTTGGGTTTGTTGGAAGAAAGTTACTTTCTTGCTTTTTCTAGGGTGTAGTTTCCTTCTTTGTGTTGGCGTTTTCCATCTATTATCCTTTGTAGGGCTGAATTTGCGGAAAGATATTATGTAAATTTGGTTTTATCATGGGGTACCTTGGTTTCTCCATCTATGATGATTGAGAGTTTTGCTGGGTATAGTACTTTGGGCTGGCAATTGTGTTCTGTTAGGGTATGAATGAGTTCTGCCCAGGATCTTCTAGCTTTTATCGTCTCACGTGAGAAGTCTGGTGTAATTCTGATAGACCTGCCTTTATAAGTTACTTGACCTTTTTCCCTTACTGCTTTTAATATTCTTTCTTTGTTTAGTGCATTTGGTGTTTTGATTATTATGTGCTGGGAGGACTTTCTGGCCTGGTACAGTCTGTTTGGAGTTCTGTAGGCTTCTTGTATGCTCATGGGCATCTCTTTCTTTAGGTGAGGGAAGTTTTCTTCTATAAATTTGTCGAAGATATTTACTGGCTCTTTAAGTTGGAAATCTTCGCTCTCTTCTATACCTATGACCCTTAGGATTGGTCTTCTCATTGTGTCCTGCATTTCCTGGATGTTTTGGCTCAGGAGATTTTTGCATTTTGCATTTTCTTTGACAGTTGAGTCAATGTTTTCTATGATATCTTCAGCACCTGAGATTCTTTCTTCTATCTCTTGTATTCTGTTGTTGATGCTTGCATCTATGACTCCTGAATTCTTTCCAAGATTTTCTAACTCCAGAGATGTCTCACTTTGTGATTTCTTTATTGTTTCTATTTCCATTTTTAGATCCTGGATGGTTTTGTTCAGTTCCTTCACTTGATTGTTTGTGTTTTCCTGTAATTCTTTCAGGGATTTTTGTGTTTCCTCTTTAAGGGCCTCTACCTGTTCACCCATGCTCCCCTGTGCTTCTTTAAGGGATTTTTGTGTTTCCTCTTTAAGGATTTTACCTTTTGACCCATGTTCTCCTGTATTTCTTTAAGGGAGTTATTTATGTCCTCCTTGAAGTCCTCTATCAACATCATGAGATGACACTTTAAATCCAACTCTTGCTTTTCCGGTGTGTTGGGGTATCTGAGACTTGCTGTGGTGGGAGAACTGGGCTCTGATGTTGCCAAGTAGCCTTGGTTTCTGTTGGGAGGGTTCTTGCACTTGCCTTTCGCCATCTGGTTATCTCTGGTATTAGTTGGTCTTGTTGTCTCTGGCTGGAGCATGTCCCTCCTATGGGCTTGTAAGACTGTGTCGGTACTCCTGTGAGACCAACTCTCTTCTGGCAGGGTCTGTGCACAGAAGGCTGTGGAGCTGCCTGGTTCCCTGCTACAAATGGTGGCAGGAATACTCCTCTCCAAGCAGTTCCACTGATCTTATGCCCAGTGTGCTCCTAGCTGTTCCCTTACAGAGAGAAGGTGGAGATCTCACCTCCACACTCAGAGGTGAAAGTGCTGCTGGGAGATCACTCTATCCTGGCTGTCTGTGCACAGAAGGCTGGCTCCCTGGTGCAAATGGCCAATGCTTTTCTTTTATTCAGAGGCAGATGTTACATAAGATACGACAGTATCACTAGAAAGAACTTCATCTGTCATTCATATCAGAGAGTTTGGCCTTTTTTCCTACTAAACTGTTTGCCCAACATAGAAGACTTGGGCACCGCATACTAGAGCAAAGGACTGATTGCAAGTTACAGAATGATGGTAGCCTGAAGTCAAAGGATCCTGTGAGTAATCTGGTCTAAGCACATTCTTAGACACAAGACAGCATGTGCCTCAATAGTCCCTTTCAGAGAAAGGTACAGAAGGGCTCTCATAGTTCTGTGACTGGACACAGTTAGATAGATCACATATGCTAGAACTGGAATCAAAGCCAGATTGTCTTATTTCATCTAGTGCCTACCTGCTACCACTTTGCAGGATGGCTTACTATTCTTTTGAAAATGTATGTCTGGGGGACTGGAGAGATGCACTAAACAAAGAAAGAATATTAAAAGCAGTAAGGGAAAAAGAGCATTGGCTGCTCTTCTAGAGGTCTTGAGTTAAATTCCAGCAGTCACATCCTGGCTCACAACCATCTGTAATGGGATCCGATGCCCTCTTCTGGTGTGTCAGCAACAGCATGCTCATATACATAAAACAAATAAATACATCTTATAAATAAAGAAAATGTGTGTCTGTGCATGTGCACACACATATGTGCATGTGAGTATATATTTGCCACTTAGCCATGGAACTCAAGCTTGTCCCTTTTAGAGCTTATAGCTTCTGGGACAAAGAATGTATATCTCTTTGGCATATTTTTTTGTGTAGGTTGGTTTAATATAACCACTTTGGACCAAGGACTAAATCACTCTAGCAATAACATGTCACTCCATTTCATTCTTTCCCCATTTCTCCTCAGCCCTCAGCCTCCTCATTAAAATATTTTATTGGGTTCTTCACTTTTAATGTTTTGGGTGTCATCAAGATTTATTTTACACAATGGCTGATAAGAACAACTTCTGTGGCTCAAAAATAGTTAAAACAACTGGCATTTCAACTCCCTGTGTAGGTGTTTGTGATTTCTTATTCAAGTAAATATTTTATATATTTAATAAAGGTATTTTATTTACCACATTATAAGACACAAACTATAGTGTATTAAGAAGTTGTATTCTATAAGCACTGTGATTGACTGTAGTACACTGATCTCAATGATCAGCTACCTTCAAATTTAACTGCCATCCAAAATTTTGATTTGTACAAGTGTGCAATGTTTCTGAGCTAAATGATTCCCACAAATTACCATGCTAAAGTAGAGATAGCTTAGTTACTTTCTGAGTGTATAAAACATTTGCACAAAATGTTCAATTGCACTGATCTCAACTCATTGGGAATATGTCTGTCTGTCTATCTATCTATCTATCTATCTATCTATCTATCTATCTATCTATCTATCTATTTATCTATCTATCTATCTATATCTATATATATACTATTAAACATTCTTCATAATAAATATAAATATTATTTTGCATAATAGTCACAAATTTCACCCCTATATGGTTAATCTTAGCCTAACCTAGCTTTTTTATTTTTGCTAAAATTTACAGATAGTGTTTACATATGAAGTATTCAATTCTTATCATATTTCAACTCCTAGAAAAATGTTCAAAGTTATAATTAAATCAATCAGTGGCCTGAGTGCCCTGAGATTTGGATCTCATTGCACAGTGGCCTTTTAGGCAGTGAAGACACCTCTGCATTTCTGATGTGTTCTCCAATCTTTCTTTCCATCCCTCATAAGCAACTTGATATTCAGCTCCGGGCCTTGAGTATGTAAATCACAGTGAGCAAACAGGAAACCACAGTGCTTGTCAATCTTCTAAGTCAACACCTGCCAGTTTCCTCATGGGGCAACAAAATGATGCTCCTTTCCTTATTCTCTTGCAAGGCACCAGGGACTCTTAATGTGGTGCCAATCACATCTAACACAGTCGGTGACTAGGCACAGTTTCCTTAGGGATGGGTAGAGAAGAGAGGACAGTGAACTACAAGGACCCCGAGTGGGTGAGTCTGAGTCTGCAGAAGAGCATAAATGAATTTAGGATGTTTTTCAAAGCAGAAGGTAATGAAAGAACAAGTAAGTTTGTCGTCACATAGTGCCTGTGGAAAGGTAAAAAGTGATGACTATTGCTGTTAATAAGATAAGAGAACGAACTGAAATGTTTAAGTGTCCCTTGAAGGAGAGAAAACCCAAAATATTTAAATGAGCCTCATTAGTAAGCCTCATAAGTACTACAGTTGTGAGATGGTTTCTGTCCATCGGCCTTGCAGGTAATTCATTGTACAGAATGGTAAAGTTTCATCCAAGGAGGAGAGTGGGTTCCCTGTTGTTCCCAGAGCTAATGATACTGCTCTGCTTAGAATCCACCATACTCTAAATACACCAAGTTTCCCTTATTGCTTATATCAATGCAACTGACAATTCATTAACGCATTAATTCTTTATGTGAAATAATAAACAACATAAAAAGAAATAACACAGAGAATATCAAATATTAAAAAAATAAAATTTGTCATGAAGACAAGTATCAAATACCGAAGACAAGAAGGCCTTTCATTAAGTGTTGTATTTGTCTTAGCGAAAGATGTAAATGATCACTTCTGTAATATAATGCATTCTATCATACATAATTTTCAGGTTATCATGTCTACTCTTGCTTTATTACCTCACAAAACATCATGGAACTTGAGGTTACACATTTATTAACGCTTTCGTTCTACAAACCCAACTGACAGTTTTGTTCCCAGGCCACAAAAATTCATTATACCTGTCTCTATGGAGAGTTCATGTTTACAGCAGTTTTTAAAGTACACTGGTACAATATTTATGCTCAGAGAATTCTTGACCAATTATTCACAACTGAACAAGAAGATTGTGTATTTACCAGTCTTGAGTTTCTTGGAGGTGAAACAATAATGAGTCTCAGTTGCCAGACACTAAATCTAATAAGGGACAATCAATGAAATTATTTCAACCTGGGCTTTCTCCTACTTTCACGAGTCTGTGGTCACAGGTAGAGTACATAGCGATATGAAGTGACCCTCAATTATTAACCATCCCAAAAGGGTCATTCCCATATATAGTACGAACTGTTGTCACTTAGCTGTTCAGAAATTTTCCAGTTTGGGATTAGACAGTTTATATATGTTACATTAGAATAAAAATAAAAAGTGACAAGCATGTCTCACCAACAATTATTTTTACCATATTAAAAGTTGCAAATTCAGTCGTAATATCTTTATATGGTAGCAATGTGAATTAAAGGCCAGCAGCCTGAAACATAAATTCAGGGTCAATGTGCTACTCAGTAATGCTGCCAGAATCATAAAATGTCTGCACATAAAATGCCCAATGTGGCAGGGTTCACAGGGACAAGTGCTTTGTCACTGTCTCTTTTATAAAGCTAGACTTCTTGTCAGCATGTTTTCTAAATGTAATACTTCTTATTGCTTTTGAAATATGGCAGGCATATTCGCAAACTGTAGCTCTGGAAAAAGTATTACAGCAAGGATGAGTGCATAATAAAACAATAGATTCTATGAGTTGAAATACAAGCACCAGACATTAGACACTTTAAAACCAGCTTATTTACATATAACTGAAACTTATGTGACTAATATCCTTTCCCTATACAACACAGACTATGGAAAAGTATATACTATATTTAAATGTCACAATGAAGACCAATATTGTAGACGATCGGTATCAATATTCACTAACACAAAAGCATGTCTTGAGAGAACAAAAACAGTAGAGAGTGAAATGGAAAATATTTCAACTTTTCATTTCATCAACCTGCTAGATAGTGTGTTGGTAGGGAGGATGGTATGAGTCAAGCCAAACTCACAGCAGAGAGATCAAGGGGAAATCAAAAGACAAGAGAACTTCTCAGAAACTTGAGAGGGACGTGAGCAGTCTGAAGGTGTTAAGGCAGGCTATAGATTGAAAATGAGTGGCATATTAGCAGTAGCATGAAAGGTAACAGACACAGAGAACAGAGGAGAATCTAAGCTCTACACAACACATTAGAAGATATAGTAGGGGAAATGCATGGTCGAAAATGAGGTTACAATGTAAATGGAAATAGTTAACACAACCCAAAAGTTAACTTAACACCATACCAATTTATTGGTAACAATTGTGAACATTTCAAGTTTATGATGCAATCAGAAATTTATAATTGTCCAGGTACAGGAACAGGAAGGCTTTCTGTGATTAAATAACAACATTCAGACACTCTTAGTCATTCTCTCTCTCTCTCTCTCTCTCTCTCTCTCTCTCTATATATATATATATATATATATATATATATATATATATATATATATACATGTTTTATAAAACTTTCATTTATACACCGAACATCATGAGGAACTAAAGAACCAACTATTAACTAATGAAAGTTAATTGTGTACCCCCCCAAAATCAATGTAAATCTAGACTGATAGTCATGAGGAGCAGAATAAAACCATCCATAACCATCCAGTGGAAAAAAGATAGCCTTTTCAACAAATGGTGCTGGTTCAACTGGAGGTTAAAATGCAGAAGAATGCAAATCGATCCATTCTTATCTCCTTGCACTAAGCTCAATTCCAAATGGATCAAGGAACTCCACATAAAACCAGACACACTGAAACTAATAGAAAGGAAACTAGGGAAGAACCTTGAACATATAGGCACAGGGGAAAATTTCCTGAACAGAATACCAATAGCTTATGCTCTAAGATCAAGAACTGACAAATGAGACCTCATAAAATTGCAAAGTTTCTGTAAGGCAAAGGACACTGTCAATTGGACAAAATGGCAGCCAAAAATCTGGGAAAAGATCTTTACAAATCCTACATCCGACAGAGGGCTAATATCCAATATATACAAAGAACTCAAGAAGTTAGACTCCAGAGAGGCAAGTAACCCTATTAAAAATGGGGTACAGAGCTAAACAAAGAGTTCTCACCTGAAGAATATCTAATGGCTGAGAAGCACCTAAAGAAATGTTCAACATCCTTAGTCATTAGGGAAATGCAAATCAAAACAACCCTAAGATTTCACCTCACACCAGTCAGAATGGCTAAATTCAAGAACACAGGAGACAGTAGTTGCTGGCGAGGATGTGGAGAAACAGGAACACTCCTCCACTGCTGATGGGATTGCAAGCTGGTACAATCATTCTGGAAAGCAGTCTGGCAGTTCCTCAGAAAACTGGGCGTGACACTCCCGGAGGATCCTGTTATACCACTCCTGGGCATATACCCAGAGGCTTCCCCTGCATGCAATAAGGACACATGCTCCACTATGTTCATAGCAGCCTTATTTATAATAGCCAGAAGCTGGAAAGAACCCAGATGTCCCTCAACGGAGGAATGGATTCAGAAGATGTGGTATATTTACACAATGGAATACTACTCTGCAATTAAAAACAATGAATTCATGAAATTCTTAGGCAAATGGTCAGAACTGGAAAATATCATCCTTAGTGAAGTAACCCAATCACAAAAGAACACACAGGTATGCAGTCACTGATAAGGGGATATTAACCCAGAATCTCGGAATACCCAAGACACAATTCACATATCAATAGATTTCCAAGAAGATGGAAGGAGAGACCCCTGGTCCTGGAAAGACTGGATGTAGGGGAATACCAGGACAGAGAAGTGAGAGGGGGTTGAATGGGGAAAAGAGGGAGGGAAGGGGGCTAATGGGACTTTCAGGGAGGGAGGAAACAGGAAATCATTTGGAATGTAAATCGAAAAAAATATAGAAAATTAAAAAAAATCAATATGAGAAAAAAAGATTTAAAAAAAGGCAAAAACAAGGAAAAGCCTTTTTAAATAGTGCTTCCATGTGAAGATAGATGTAAAGCAAATGTGGTAGTTATTGAATCAATAACAACCTTAATATTCAAACACTGAGATTAAAAGTAAACTCATAAGAAATAGGCAATAAATCTAAAACCATTTAGAAAGAAAATGTTGGCTGAAATATATTAAATGCAAATAAAGAAAAGCATTTTAAGCTATATTCTTTGGAGTCAAAGTCTTCATGGAAGCACATTATACAGAATAAGACAGAGAGCCATTCTATTGATGAAATGCAGTACCTATCTAATAGCTGAGGCTCTTCATGTTCATTATAATTGTGCAGAAACACAATGTATCATCTGCAGTAAAAAAAAAAAGAGAGACACATTTAGGGAAGTGTATCCATAGTCTTTGTCTATCATTTTTGGAAGAGTAAATTAGAAACAAATGATTTTCATGATGTAAATAACAGGGCATACTTCAGTTTATTTACATGAACATGGGGTATCTTCATTATCCTCTAGAGATCTCACCTCCTGGGAGGAAGACATTTATAGCCCCAAATGGTGGTGTGCATGTACGAGGTACATTGGGGTGTGCAGGCAGGCATAAGTCATCTGTGATGTCAGCAGGGCCTTGTCAGGGACAGCATCTGAGACCTCTGCTGTGCCATGTGGGCAAGAAGGAGGTGCAGAAAGGTTGCAACAGCAGCTAGGCCAAGCAACCCTGTGGGAAAGGTTGGGCGGTGACTTTGAGGACACCATCAGGAGATCCTCACCCCTCATCACACTGTAAAGGAAGTGCAGGTTGGGTTGAAGGGTTAAATAATTTTAAGATGATGAAAATCTTTACAAGACCATGGGTGCATTATAAAGTGGTTACCATAGAATGTCCCAATACTAAACAAACAATAAACAAACCAAACCCCCCACATCAAACAACAAGACAATTAAACAAAGTTTATAGTGGGAAGAAAAATTGGAATTGGATGCCGGAAACACAAAAAAATTCAATCAGATATTTTAGACAGTTTGTAGTAGGAAAGAAAACTGGTGATGGAAAATAACAGTGGGCTTAAGTATTCAGTTTCAATAAAGATTAGCAGCAAGCCAGGAAAATGCTAACATCATTGAACTATGAGAAAAAGAACTGGTAATGATTTACAAGTGAAAAATGAGCGCAGGCGAGTGTAACCTCAGACATTTTATTTAATATTCTTGATCATGTTGTGAGGATCATTTTTTTTACTTTTGCTTTTTCAGGACTTGGAAACAGAGATACAGAAAGATTTAAAACTTCCTCCTTGTCACATAGCTGATATGCTGCACACCTGGAGGAGTAGCTGGGCAGGCAGTCTCTGTCTAGTTCTCTGGCTTAGTCACTCTTCTCAGTCATCTGTCAGGAAGCACTGTCCAGAGCAGGAAACTAGTAGCTTCCCTAGTTAGCACTTGAAGGAAAAGCCAAGGACGGATCTTTGATGGCTGGTATCAGTTGTCAATATGACCCTATCTGGAATCAACTAAAACCCAGGCAGCCGAGGGAATATTGAGGAATTTTTTTTTTTTTTTACTGAATCAAGTTATATAGAAAGACCACCCTAAATCTGGGCTGTACCTTCTGGTGGCAGCTCAGATAAAAGGACAGAAGAAGGAAGACTGTGCTTTTTTGCCTGCTTGTTTTCAATCTCAATGGCATATTCATTTGTTCTTCTACCCAAACATTTCTTCTCTGGTGTCAGAGACCAATTCATTGAGATTCTGATATATATTGAAGAACAACTGATACATCCAGCCTCATGGGATGAATAATGTTAGATTCTTGACTTTTACTGAAGGAGACAGACACTGTAGAACTGGCCAGACCACAACAGTCTGTAAGTCAATCTAATAAATTCCTCTTTAATACACCCAAATTCATTCTATCAGTTCTGTTCTTCTACAGAACACTGACTGATACATTGAACTTCTGTTGTGAACTGGTTCATATTCAGATATACTAAAATATTTAACAGACACCTAGATGGTTAATGCCATGGTGATTATGACTTAAAATAGACTCCAAGGTTCGGCAGCAAGTCAAACTTTTTAGAAGGAAAACACAACTTGAACTATTTTCCTCTGAAATTTATGATATCTACACTAAAAGCAGCAATTTAGTTCTAAGAATGTGATGGTGTTTCTTATGGATCTCTGTAAAGCCAAAGGAATCTTAGATACCACTTTCTTTTTTATTCATCATTTCATTAATCATGTTATTTGTTTACATTTAAGATGTTATTCCCCTTCCTGGTCTCCCCCTTCCAGGAACTCCCCACCCATCCCCCTCTCCTTGTCTCATCACTTTCAAAAAGGCAAGTTCTTTTACACTGACATAGCAGCCACTCTGCTATTTATTCTGGGTGTGTTATAAAGAAGTCAACTGTTTAGTACTCGGGAAATTGATTTAGAAATGAGTTGGGAAAGTGCTGAGCTAAATTCTATCAAATCTAAATATCTGACCTATAACCAAGTTTGGCTTTGTATGCAGAAAATGATACCATTGGACATAGCATACTCTCAGCTCCATTAGCAGGAGTACATTTTTCTATAATTTTAATATTTGCATATATTTCAACTAATAAGAAAATTCATCTCTCCAAGCATTTAAAGTGCACCTGTCATGCCAAATATGTAACCAATTTGAGTCTTTTATATTCTTATCTGTGCTTGAGTATTATAAAACTAAGAAATGGATGATAAAATGAAGGAGCAAGTATCCAACCCAATCTTGCATAAATCACAATTCCTATCTCAATGAGGGAGGGCAAGGGAATAAAATGAGTACCACTGGATGCTGCAGCAGCATAAAATGATCCTGTGGCATCCATCTAGCATAGGAACAGACTGCCTCTTAAGTCTTTCACCCCATTACCTTACTGTCATCAAATACATCCTGTTGTTGGATGTATACTTATAACTTTCTCTGATTCCACATCTGCATCCAATTGTACTGAAATCTATTTGCCCCCGAGGGTGTGTCTCTTCACTTCAATGAAGAGTGTCAGCTTTGTTCTCCTTAACAGGTCTTCTCTAATTAGAATTATTATTATTTTTTACCAGATACCAGGTGACATCCTATAAATGAAGTAGCTAAGGAGAGTAAGAAGAGAAGATGCAGCCTAAGTTACACAAAATAGTAGTTCACCTAAGATGTTTAGATCCCAGCTTTTAGAACCTATGATATATTAACTTATATGACAACAAAAGAATTTTTGCTGATGCTATGGGGCCAATGATCTTGATATGAGATGATTTCCCTAGATTCTTCATATGGTTAAATTGCAGTTCCAAAGAACTTCATAAGTGAAAGAGAGATAAAAGATATTAATAGAGTAAGGACAGAAGAGAAGCAAGAGAAGAGAGTAGAAATAGATAGATAGATAGATTAGATTAGATTAGATTAGATAGATAGATAGATAGATAGATAGATAGATAGATAGATAGATAGACAGATAGATGGTAGGAGGGGAGAGGTAGCAAGGAGGATCAGGGGGAAAAGAAAGAGAGGGGTGTTGGAGGGAGGAGATTGGGAAGGAGAAGGAGGAGGAGGAAGAGAGAGAGAGAGACAGAGAGAGAGAGAGACAGAGAGAAAGAGACAGAGACAGAGACAGAGAGACAGAGAGACAGAGACAGAGAGAGAGACAGAGAGAGGGAGGGAGGGAGAGAGAGAGAGAGAGAGAGAGAGAGAGAGAGAGAGAGAGAGAGAGAGAGAGAGAGAGAGAGAGAGAGAGAGAGTGTAATACAGGCTGGATTTAGCTTCCAGAAACCAGAAAAAGCAGGGTATCTATATTCCTGTGAAACTTCTTTTAGGAGCTTAGTCTAGAAGGCACCTTGACTTCTACACAGCGAGTCTCCTTGGGACGCAGGCCTCCTACATCTACAAGATAAAATTTTCCTTATGTTTGCGCTCATTTATGACAAAAGCAATAGGAAATTGCATAGCTTGTTTTAAATTTTTTTCTCTCATATATTTTATTGCAACCACCGTTTCTCTTCCCTTCACTCCTCACAATCAAACGCTCACTACTTCCGTCTTCCCCAGATCCACTCTTTCCTTTCCCTTCAGAAAATTAATTTGACACAACTTAGAGTTATTTAGGAATAGAGAACCTCTGTAGAGAAAATGCCCCCATAAGATTGTCCTGGCAGTCCTTTGGTGCATTGTTTTAATTGGTAATTGATATGGAAGGCCCCAGCATACTTGTGGGTGGTGTTGGCCCTGGACAGGTGGTCCCAGAGTATAGAAGAAAGCAGGCTGAAAAACCTTGGGAAGCAACCCAGTAAGCAGTATTCCTCCAGGGGCTCTGCATCCTTTCCTGCCTCCAGATTCCTGCCCTGATTTCTCTGGATGATGGACTACAAGCTGTAAGATGAAACAAATCCTTCCCTCTTCAAGTTGCTTTTGGTTAAGGTGATTATCCAGTAATATAAACCCTAAATGTGACAGAAACCAATATAATCATTCATTGTACAAATATAGATAGCTATCTAGTAAGAACACACACACACATGGTGGGGGAGAGAGAGAAAGAAAGGGAGAGAGAGAGAGAGAGAGAGAGAGAGAGAGAGAGAGAGAGAGAGAGAGAGAGAGAGAGAGAGAGAGAGAGAGCGCTTGAGTCAAATGTCAATTCAATCTGCCCTGTGTGGCTGTAGAAATAATTTGCTCTGTAGAGGTTCCATGTGCTTTTTCAAGATTCTATCACACCATGGAATGACTTCTTGTTGGAAAGCAATTGTGAATGAACAGAATTTACGAAGAAATGTGATAACCATTAGAATGAAAATATTGCCAGTTTGAGCATATTTGAGAATTTAATTACACTCCTATTAAACATTTTAAATTAATTGCTTAGCTAAGAGAATTGGCCTGTTTTAGAAAAAAATCAATAATTGAATGAAATGATTTAAGTTTCAATGAAAAGGTCAAATAAGTTGAACCGTTAAAGGCTTGGGGATGGTTTATATTTCTTAGCATAAGTTTTGGTGTTCTATATTTCTTTACTGGAACAATGAGACCTCTCATACCATGATAAATGGTCAGTTAATGAGTAACTACTATATGCTCATCATTTCCCCATATTTGGTAGGGAATATATTTCTGTTTTACTGATGAAGTAATGAATAAAAGATTAAAATCAAGTGTTGGGGGAAACATTTCAGTGGCAAAGTGCCTTGTGTGTAATAATGAACACCCAAGTTTTTGTCACTCAAAGACACATAAGAATATGTAAGAGCCAAGGTTTTGGAGGATTGCGTGAAACAGTGATTTCTACAATAGCCAAGAGCATTACACACGAGAACTCAAAGTGACTATGGTTACATATATAAGACCATGCAAAACTTAATCAATCCAAATTCTGGCATGAATGAAGGAAGGCCTCATGAAGCCCTGCCCATAACTGAGGAGGTAGATGTAGTTAATGGCTGGTGAGAGGACAGCTAGCTTCTGTTTAGAATGTTGTCCCTGGTAGGTTGTCCATGATCCAGTAAATGATTCTATATAGACCCATGGCAGGCTAAAGAGAAAACACTGTTGGGAGAAAGAAACAGTATGGCTGTTCTGGTCTGAGTTTGAGCAAAGTAGTGTTTGTGTGTGTGTGTGTGTGTGTGTGTGTGTGTGTGTTGCGGGTGGATTTGATTGAATCATACTGCACACATGTGAAAGTTAAATTTGTCTTAAAATTCTGGGTATTCACAACTATAATCCAAACACTGAGGGGGCAGACAGGCGAACCCCTTTAGCTGACCAGCCAGCTAACTAAGCATGTCAGTGAGCTCTGGGTTCCTGGAGAGACATTTCTCAAAACAAGCAGCACTAAGTCACCTGATAATAACCTCTGTCACACAAATGCATGTACTACATCATACATACATGCACAGACATATGCTTACACTTGCACTCTCATACATATGCTCTGTGAACACATACACATGTGTGTACAATAGCACCAAATACAAAGTGGCTGGAATATCCTTACATCTCTGCATTTGCACTTCTTTCAGTCTGCAATGCTTTTATGTAAAGATATTTGTACTGAAATGTTATGTTTACATTTCTAAGTAGATTTTTAATTTAGGATATGAATTCTTCCTACTTCACATATATCTGCATATTTATCCTTTCTTGATATTGAAGTTAGTCTAATCTGGGGTAGATCAGAGGGAAAGCAGTGCATTGAGTTTTTACAACTCTAAGAGGCTCCTTTGTCTTTCTTATAAGCTTGCGTTTAGAAGAGGAAACCATAGGAGGTCGTTCAGGTGCATTGCTTTGGTTATTACAGAGCTCACACTAATGAATAGTTGGGTATGGAACCAAGAGAGCAGGGAAATGGGTGGGTTTTAGTGCAAGATGGAGAAAATGCAGAGCAGAAGGCATGGCTTTCATTTTCTAGTGATTTATTCTGCTCCCTGGATGAATGGTAGAATGATGTTTCTCTTTTCCTTTGGCTTGAATCTGCCATCCCCCACCACCGAGGGAATTTGATATCCTGTCCTTACAGGGCAGTCAATCATTGGCCAGTCAGCACTATGGGGACAGATTAATAATCATTTGTATTAAGTCATGCTTTTCTTGGAAAGAAAAGGAAAGAAAAATAGTAGAGAAACCCTAAAGAAATATACTATCCTAAGAAGTGTTAATCTGACCTTATTTCTAAAACTAGAAATAAAACAATTTGTGCCATTTTATTGCTGGCTTCTGAATTAAGGGAAAAAAAATTCCAGATGGCCATCCTGCTGAAGAAGCCAGCTTGTCTTAAGATATTCCACATGCAGTAATCATTATATAAGTTATCTTTAGGAAGTTGGTGGCATATACTGCACATCTTTGCCAACACCCCAAACCACATTGATCTGCACATAAAAATAGATTAAAACGAACACAGTCCAATATGATGAAGGAATTAAAATATCACAGCTAGTCTAATGGCACTCAATTTTTCCCACTTAACTCAGATAGTGGATCTTAAATTATACGTCTAAGTCAGACATGATGGAACATGTTAAATTCCAGTGTTTGGGAGGTTGAGTCAGAGAGTCCTTGATTCTGATACCTGGGAATACATTATGGAATTTTTTTTACCTTCTACAATTATATATTTAATTACTTATGGAGTCTGTTTTTGAGCATACTTATTCCTAGTTTTCTCATTTTGCATCAGCATGTAATTCACTCTAAAAAATTTGTAAATCTGTCTCTATCAGTCTTGGTTGGATCTACTTTGGAAAGGTAGAATATTAGGCGAGTAGCCATCTGCTTTCCACCCATAATTTGTGACTTCTAGTCATCCTCTGGCAATTAGTGTCTACCCTTAAATCAATTGCTTAAAGTTTTTTAAAACTCTTGTTTCTTACCTGTATAATGACACCTTGATGATTGCCTGTGGAGACTATATATAATCTTATAAAATGAAAGTATTTAATGTAGAATCTTTTAGAGAGTAAACTAAGTGATTTTCCTGTCTTCCAACCACCCAAGTAATATTGTATACCCTACATAATGGTACATGGATTCATAGATTTATAAAAGGTATATAGATACATAGATCTAGGGTGGTAAATAAGAAAATTTATAAACACCAAAATTAGTATGTAGCAAATATAGTCAAATATAGATTCTGACTTATTTAAATTTCATGTTTATATTTCATTTCATTTCTTAAGGAACATATCCCATTCTTTCTATCTTGATATACAAACTAAAGAGGACACAGACATAAATATTGGATAATTTAGAGTTAGGACTGTAGCAAGAAAAAAAATCCTACACATGTGACTATATTGGAAAAAATATAAAATAATTTGGTAAATGTATATGATATTTAAAAATTTGTTTTATAGGGGTGTTGGCACTAGATAATGAACCAAGTTTGTACAAGCAAGCACTGCAAGTGTCATATGAGAATAGATTCACAGAGACAACAAGGATGTCACACTTGAAGGATGGGTCATGCTTTCCTCCAAATGACTCTTCATGTTATGTCCTACTCTCTATATTTTAAGAACTGTAAGCAATCATTACAATAGGGCAAAAGGTTTGTTCATGTGCTTTAATTTCCAAAGTCCCACAATCGGGGGACTTTGTACCCTTGTCTCGAAAGAGACCAGATGACGATACAAAGACTCCTACTCAAGTCTATTTGACCTGTAGCTACCTATTAAAGAGAAGTGTGTGCCATTCTTTATATATGATTCATCATATATTGCTTGTGTTGTTAACTGCCACATAATCATGTGTTTCAAATGTTACACTGTGAAGAAAGTATATTCTAAGTAAAAAGATATTGCTGTATATGATTAGTTTGGCTATAAACGTTATTTCTATTTATAAATTTCTTCAATTTAAATTGATTTCTATCTTGTTTTTCCTATGGTTTCTGTTCTAGAAACATCATAGAATTAATACCATTCTAAATTTCACTTTTTACTGAGTTTCTGCCTTTGGATGAAACTTCTTCCTTACTTTGTTTCTGAAATACTATGCAAACTGCTACTTCATTATGATTCTCCTAAAAATTTCAGTCTTATCTCTCCAAACTATGCCTCCTGTTTTTTGTCTTCTTACTATTTCTCATTGCTAGAAATTGAGTCTTGAGAAACAGGAAGCCAATATGTTCACCTCAAGCATAAAGGGATTGTGGGAAAATCTGCTTATGATGAAAATAAAATGTTATTACATATTTTAAATGGATTAAAGTATCTCCATGTACCCCTAGAGTGTTTGGGATCTCTAGAATACATAGAAAATGACATTTTGGGCAAATATTGGTCATTGGTAGGTGGAATGACCTTTACATATTATCATAAAATGTGTCTTTTCCTAGAACAACAAACATCTCTCACAGGCTTGGGAAACCTTAGTGATCATTTGCACTGAGTCATTTTGTTTTAGTGTCAAGACTGCTATCAGCATTTATACTGACAATGTTTTGATCCTGTGGTCAAATTAAAAAATAGCTTAGAAAGAGGCACTATTTATTTTGCTTGTAATTTCAACATCTCTGTCCATCATGATGAGGAAAGCTTTGTGAAACTGAGTAGTTCATATGAGCATCGGGAAATGGAAAACTGGTGTATAAGAAGGGCTCATGGCAAGACACAGACAACCCTCACTCACATTTCCAGTGACCTATTTCTGTTACTAGACTCTACTTCCCATTTTTTATCCCCCTATGATAATATTAAGACTTTGTCAAGAGATTGATCCATCCACTAGTTCAGTGATCTAATTGTCCAGGAAGCTTTGTGAGAAAACTCAGAGTCATATTTTACAAATCTGCCCTCAGTTAAATCAAGTTGACATGATGAACTGAAAAAGTATTCAAAGGCGAGAAACAAGCAGTTGTTATGTAATAGAGGTGAGACTTGAATAATTTGGAGTTTGCATTAGTATTTTCCTGAAAAGCCCATGCTTAAAATTGTCTGAATGTAGGCAGAAATTAGCAAACTAGTTATTTACTATCTAGTAACTGGAGCAAAGTTTGTGCTAAGAGCATATAGGATCAGCAGGAATCTCACCCCTTTTTAGAAATTTCCAAATTCTTTACTTTCCCTTAACTTTCACTTCTCTGTTAAGATGAGAATCTGAAATTTATTCTGTAGAAGTTTAATAAAGAGGTTCCAAGTCCTCAAATTGTCTCATTAACTTAGCTGTGCTATGGTGGCTTTTTCTTCAACAAATATCGCACTTCCTTTGAAAAGAAAAATGTGCTTAAATCAATCCAAGTTTGTCTTAGAGAAATCCAGTCTCTTAATTTGAAGAAACTTTTTAATGATTAAAAGTTTTATTCATAAAATGTTTTCTCTGTCAAGTTCCCAAACTTCACTGTACTTTGATATTTTTTTCCTTTTGAACTTAATGACTGATAGACTTAGTCAAAGCAGGAAAACCATACTAATTCCTACAATCTCTTTGTTGTAAACTATTTGGAAATGCTAGGCAATCAGGAGAAAATTAGCACACACACACACACACACACACACACACACACACACACACACATACACACACTTAAAAATACATCATTGCTTTTTTATTTTTTATTTTCTATATTTTTTATTTACATTCCCAATGATTTCCCCTTTCCCGGTTCCCCCCTCCCCGAAACTCCCATAAGCCCTCTTCCCTCCCCCTGCTCCCCAGTCAACCCCCTCTCACTTCTCTGTCCTGGTATTCCACTACACTGCTACATCCAGTCTTTCCAAGCACCCTGTTATTCTGGAAGTCATTTCAGTCTTTAAAAGCACTAATGTGCTCAGGAAAACTCTACACAAAGCATTGAACACATCCAACACAGTATAGTTATTATATTTAGCTCCTCTTGCATAGGATGACAGAACTACTAATGGAAAGCAGAACTATACAGAATCCCTTGTGGGACATTACTTTTCTAAAAGGCAGTGGGTTGTTATAACAAAATAAGAGGTAATTGGCATCCTGTTCTAGTGTGTGCATTGTCAAGATTGCATTTGGATTATTGTCCCCATTTGGGGAAAGAGACAATATGTGTAAAATAAAGTCTAGATTTTTTTTAAAACTCAAAACAAAAATGTTTATAAATTAAATAAATAATAATTTATTTTAATTAATTTTTTTTATTTTCTATATTTTTTTTTAATTTACATCCCCAATGATTTCCCCTTTCCCGGTTACTCCCTCCCCGAAAGACCCATAAGCCCTCTTCCCTCCCCCTGTTCCCTATTCAACCCTCTCTCGCTTCTCTGTCCTGGTATTACCCTACATCCTGTCTTTCCAGGACCAGGGGTCTCTCCTTACATCTTCTTGGAAATCTACTGATATGTGAATTGTGTCTTGGGTATTCCAAGTTTCTGGGTTAATATCCCCTTATCAGTGACCAAGTGTGTTCTTTTGTGATTGGGTTACCTCACTAAGGATGATATTTTCCAGTTCTGACCATTTGCCTAAGAATTTCGTGAATTCATTGTTTTAATTGCAGAGTAGTATTCCATTGTATAAATATACCACATATTCTGTATCTATTCCTCAGTTGAGGGATATTTGGGTTCTTTTCAGCTTCTGACTATTATAAATAAGGCTGCTATGAACATAGCGGAGCATGTGTCCTTATTGCATGCAGGGGAAGCCTCTGGGTATATGCCCAGGAGTGGTATAACAGGATCCTCTGGGAGTTTCATGCCCAGTTTTCTGAGGAACCGCCAGACTGCTTTCCAGAGTGGTTGTACCAGCTTGCAATCACACCAGCAGTGGAGGAGTGTTCTTCTTTCTCCACATCCTGGTCAACAACTGCTATCTCCTGTGTTCTTGATTTTAGCCATTCTGACTGGTGTGAGGTGGAATCTCAGGGTTGTTTTGATTTGCATTTCCCTAATGACTAAGGATGATGAACATCTCTTTAGGTGCTTCTCAGCCATTAGATATTCTTTAGGTGAGAACTCTTTGTTTAGCTCTGTACCCCATTTTTTAAAAGGGTAATTTGGCTCTCTGGAGTCTAACTTCTTGAGTTCTTTGTCTATATTGGATACTAGCCCTCTGTCAGATGTAGGGTTGGTAAAGAACTTTTCCCAGTTTGTTGGCTGCCATTTTGTCCAATTGACAGTGTCCTTTGCCTTACAGAAACTTTGCAATTTTATGAGGTCCCATTTGTCAATTCTTGACGTTAGAGTATAAGCTATTGGTGTTCTGTACAGGAAATTTTCCCCTGTGCCCATATGTTCAAAACTCTTCCCTAGTTTCTATTCTATTAGTTTCAGTGTGTCTGGTATTATGTGGAGGTTCTTGAGCCACTTGGACTTGAGCTTAGTGCAAGCAGATAGGAATAGATCTATTTGCATTCTTCTGCATGTTGATCTCCAGTTGAACAAGCACCATTTGTTGAAAAGGCTATCTTTTTTCCACTGGATGGTTTTAGCTCTTTGGAAAAGATCAAGTGACCATAGGAGTATGGATTCATTTCAGGGTCTTCAATTCTGTTCCATTGATCTACATGCCAGTCACTGTACCAATACCATGCAGTTTTTAACACTATTGCTCTGTAGTACAGCTTGAGGGATATTGATTCCTCCAGAAGTTTTTTACTGTTGAGAATAGTTTTAGCTATCTTGGGTTTTCTGTTATTCCAGATGAATTTTTGAATTACTCTTTCTAACTCTATGAAGAATTGAGTTGGGATTTTGATGGGGATTGCTTTGAATCTGTAGATTGCTTTTGGCAAGATGGCCATTTTACTATATTAATCCTGCCAATCCATGAGCATGGGAGATTTTTCCATTTTCTGAGGTCTTCTTCAATTTCTTTCTTCAGAGACTTGAAGTTCTTGTCTTACAGATCTTACACTTGTTTGGTTAGAGTCACACCAAGATACTTTATATTGTTTGTGGCTATCATGAAGAGTATCATTTCCCTTATTTTTTCTCTCCCTGCTTTTCCTTTGT
Organism: Tokudaia tokunoshimensis; assembly: GCA_036184795.1. Classification (NCBI taxonomy): domain Eukaryota; kingdom Metazoa; phylum Chordata; class Mammalia; order Rodentia; family Muridae; genus Tokudaia; species Tokudaia tokunoshimensis. Next base: position 41,552,201 of record BTHU01000004.1, on the reverse strand, counting down.
GTATAGGAAGGCTACTGATTTGCTTGAGTTGATTTTATATCCGGCCACTTTGTTGAAGTTGTTTATCAGCTGTAGGAGTTCTCTGGTGGAGTTCTTTGGGTCTCTTAAGTATACTATCATTTTGTCTGCAAATAGTGATAGTTTAACTTCTTCCTTTCCAATTAGTATCCTTTGACCTCCTTTTGTTGTCTAATTGCCCTGGCTAGAACTTCAAGTACTATATTGAAAAGATATGGAGAGATAGGGCAGCCTTGTCTAGTCTCTGATTTTAGTGGGATTGCTTCAAGTTTCTCTCCATTTAGATTGATGTTGGCTACTGGTTTGCTGTAAATTGCTTTTACTATGTTTAGATATGGGCCTCGAATTCCTGATCTTTCCAAGACCTTTAACATGAAAGGATGCTGAATTTTGTCAAATGCTTTCTCAGCATCTAATGAGATGACCATATGGTTTTTTTCTTTGAGATTGTTTATCTAGTGGATTACATTGATGGTCTTCCTTGTATTGAACCATCCCTGCATCCCTGGGATGAAGCTTACTTGATCATGGTGGATGATAGTTTTGATGTGTTCTTGGATTCGATTGACAAGAATTTTATTGAGTATTTTTGCATTGATATTCATAAGAGAAATTGGTCTGAGATTCTCTTTCTTTATTGGATCTTTGTGTGATTTTGGTATCAGTGTAATTGTGACTTCATAGAATTAGTTGGGTAGTGCTCCTTCTGTTTCTATTTTGTGGAATAGTTTGAAGAGTATTTATATTGGTGTTAGGTCTTCTTTGAAGGTCTTATAGAATTCTGCACTAAAACTATCTGGACTTGTGCTTTTATTGGTTGGAAGACTTCCAATGACCACTTCTATTTCTTCAGGGGTTATAGGACGGTTTAGATGGTGTATTTGATCCTGATTTAATTTTGGTATTTGGTGTCTCTCTAGGAAATTGTCCATTTCCTCCAGATTTTCTAGTTGTGTTGAATACAGGCTTTTGTAGTAGGATCTGATGATTTTTTTAATTTTCTCAGTTTCTGTTGTTATCTCTCTCTTTTTCTTTCTGATTTTGTTAATTTGGATACTGTCTCTGTGCCCTCTGGTTAGTCTGGCTAAGGGCTTATCTATCTTGTTGATTTTCTCAAAGAACCAACTCCTCGTTTTGTTGATTCTTTGTATGGTTTTATTTGTTTCTACTTGATTGATTTCAGCCCTGAGTTTGATGATTTCCTGCCTTCTACTCCTCTTGGGTGTATTTGCTTCTTTTTATTCCAGGCCTTTCCGGTGTGCCATTAAGCTGCTAGTGTATGCTGTCTCCCGTTTCCTTTTGGAGGCACTCAAGGCTATGAATTTTCTTCTTAGCACCGCTTTCATTGTGTAAACATAAATTAGGGTATGTTGTGACTTCATTTTCATTAAATTTTAAAAATTATTTGATTTTTTTCTTCATTTCTTCCTTGACCAAGTTATCATTGAGTAGAGCATTGTTCAGCTCCCAGGTGTATGTGGGCTTCTACCTGTTGATTCATGTTCTCCTCTATTTTTTTATGAGATTTATTTACGTCCTTCTTGAAATCCTCTAGTAGTAGCATGAGAAGTGATTTTATATACAGATCTTGACTTTCGGGTGTGATGGGGTATTTAGGACTTGCTGCTATCGGAGAGTTGCGTTCGGATGGTGCCATATTTTCTTGCTTTCTATTAGTAATGTTCCTATGTTTGCCTTTTGCCAATTGGTTATCTCTGGTGTTAATTGGTCCTCCTGTCACTAGCTGTTGCTTGGACCTACTGTGAGCCTGCAAGGCTATTTCTGCCCCCCCCCCCCGGTTTCCCCTGGAATCAATTGCTGAGGAGCTGCCCTGCTCCTGAGTGACTTTGGAGCCTTGATGTGCCTTGCCCCAAGTGATGTTATACTTGGGGAATCCCTGCATACCTGGAGACTCAGTGTAGTAGATCCCGGAGCAGAGATGGCTAAGGGGAGGCTGGTGCGCTCTCTCCCGGCACGGATCCCTCTGCAGTGCAGATAACTCACAGCAGAGCTGGTGTGTAGATGACCACAGAACTACCCAGCTCTTGGGTCCAGGGAGCACCCCAGCTGGCTGTGTCCTAGGCGATGTTATGCTTGGTTATCCCTGCACCTGGAGGTCCCAACTGCTCTTTTGCCAGATCAAAGATGGCGGAGTGTACTATGTACCCTCTCGGTGCAGATCACTCTTCAGGGCAGATGTCCCACAGCAGAGCTGGCACCCAGACGACCACAGAGCTGCCCTGCTCTTGGGCGCAGATGGAAACCTAGCAGGCTGTGTCCCAAGCGATGTTATATTTGAGTAGTCCCTGTGTACCTGGAGACTCAGTGTAGTAGATCCCCGGAGAAGAGGTGGCTAAGGGGACGCTGGTGTGCTCTCTCCAGGTACGGGTCCCTGTGCAGGGCAGATGTCCCACAGCAGAGCTGGCACCTAGATGACGACAGAACTGCCCAGCTCTTGGGTGCAGGGAGCACACCAGCTGGTTGTGTCCCAATCGATATTATGCATGGTTATCCCTGTACCTGGAGGTCCCAACTGCTCTGTTGCCAGATCAAAGATGGCGGAGTGTACTGTGCACCCTCTCTTCAATTAAATTTTTATACAATATATTTTGATAGTGTTTACCCCTTTGCCAATTCTTCCAAGATCTTACTCACTTCCATATCTACCCAATTATATATTCTTTCTCTCTTTTTCTCTTAAAAATACACAAAGCAAAAGTAGAACAAAATAGAAAACATAAACCCCACAAAACCACAAAATACAAAAAATGAAAAACCAAATAAACAGATAAAAGTCCTATGACACACACACACACACACACACGCACGCACACACACACACACACACACACACATACACACAAAACACCAATTGAAGCAAAACCAAGTTAAAAATCAAAACTAAAGCAAAAACTACAAACCCCTAAATGTTCACAAACATACTATTGAGTTCATTTTGTATCAACTACTTCTGGTCACCAGGCCTGACCTAGATTATAGTTGATATACACTGTGATACTTAGTTTGAAAAAAAATTGCTATTTCCTTTGTTAACATGTATCAAACTGAAGATAAAGTTACAATAACTCCAATTTATCAACTTCTAATTAATCTGGTGCTGGATAAATCTCCCCTGACATACGTAACTTGACCTAAATACTCTTTACATCCAATTGAATTTTGTAATTTCATCAGAAATCTATGATGTCAGATCTTTAATGCTACAGTGGTATTAGTCATAGTCTAATGAGTTAAAAGATACCGTTATTATTATCAAACATTAAAAATAACTTTAAAAAAGAAAACAAAACGAAGGCTTAAGTTTATAGAATATGTTCCCCTTTTGGGCTACTGCCATAATGCAGTGGGAAAGCAATCCAAGTTGAAGAGATCCACCCAAAGTTTTTGGTGGAAAAAAATCAATACATTTTAGTCAAAATATACAAAGTTGTAAACAAATGAAGTTCAATACATGATAACTTTTGCTGCTTCTTCTTATTCTTCATCCTTCACTTCATATCCTTTCTTCCATTGTCTCCTACTACACATGAGTTTAAATACCATGAATGTGTTAATTAAATAAGGTGTTCATGAGTGGAGCTGTCTGAATAGGCAGGCAGAGAGCAGGTTTCAATTACATAGTATCTAAAGACTAATTTTGATAGTTTTTTTTCCCTGTAAAGGCAGGAGTGAATGAAGCCACAAATACAGTCTCTCATGTTACTGCCTACTTTAAGGATTAGACTTTGAAGCTGAGTAAGAAGAAAGCAAAAATGCTGTAGTTTTAATGATAAATAACTATACATAAATTAAGGGTAGGTGAGAATTAGTAACTTTGTATTCCATGTGTATCCTAAGCCTTCGTTTTGTTTTCTTTTTTAAAGTTATATTTAATGCTTAAGATACTTAATAATAACTGTATCTTTTAACTGATTGCCAACACAATATCACCTATCTCATAAATTACTGATCTGTAGGTTAATCATCTCTACCATGATTTCATATCAATAATCTCAATTGCATCTGTTTTAAGAATGGCAGCACATATTTTTAATTACAGTGACTGGCCAGTGACCAGAAGTGCTTCTTACAAGTTTTTCTGTGAGCACAGAGAAAGCAAAAACAATTTCTAGAAGGCAGAAGCAGGTGTTTTTATAACAGTGAGTGGCAAAGTTATCCAAACAGTTTTGTAGTGCAGGTTATTAAATTCTTATTATTACCTGGAACTAAACTTTCTCCAAGAAGCAAACTGATATTTCAGATTAAAATAGCCAGTTTACAACTATTTAAAATGCTTTGTTGCACATACAGTAGATACCTTGAAATAACATTACAAAATACAATGCCTACAGTTCAATGGCTTTCACTGTTTCTTTTCTGTTTTTTGTTGTTGTTTTGTGTTTTTCACAGAAAGTAAGTCTTAAATTCTGCAGTGGAAGTTATCATGAAAACCAGAAAAGTTATGTGAAAGTTAAAACTAAAGATTGTAGAGGAGAATAAAATAAATGTCAAGCTTGTGAAAACATGAGTCTCCCACAATAAAATCCAACTTATCAACCAAAATTTGGCTTGCCCAAGTATGGGGAAACTGTGTACACCACATGAACAGGTGAAAGTTAAAACTGACAAAAATAAAGTTTGTTGGGAAACTAAACCCAGGAAATGTTGGGCTTCCTGACAAATTTAAGATTTGCCAGTTTTGTTTTGTTTTGTTTTGTTTTGTTTTCATGTACTTATATAGCCACAGAGTTCTGTCAGAAACATGTTGTTAATTAAAAGTTTCAAACACATTCATCACCATTCTTAGCTCTGTAGTCCTTGGAGTTAAGTACTAAGAGAAGATGCAAAACTAGTATGTGTGCCTGTGCACACTCATGTAGGTAGACTTACACCCACCTTTCCTTCGAGGACCATGGACTCAGAAGCAGCACACTCCTTGGTCTGTGAGTTTTGGCTTTGAGGGCTGTCCCAAGATACAGTTAAATTGCATGCTTGCTAGGTTGTGGGACCGTGAAAGATAGCCTGGTTCCTGTTTGAGCTAAGGCTAGAAACCCCGGTGACCCTAAAGGGATGGAAAGTGCTTCACCTGTTCCTGAGTACCAGTCCCTTGTCACTAACTGCAGCCCTTCCCTACCTCCCAATAGATTTAGAGCCATCAGTCAAGTAAGTGCAATGCCGCAAGCCCCTCCACTTGTAGAGGGTGTGACCTGTAGTCCTGTAGACTCAAGACAGATCTCCATTTTAATGAGGTAGCTAAAGGTCTGGAGGGCTTTGCCAATAAGTTTTCCTTCCCAGACACTCCTCCTTGCAAAAGATATTTTATCTCAGGACCACCCTGAGAAGTGGGATATGATTTTACTCATCCAATTTCCTCCTTGAAAATAAATGCCTCAAAACCATGGACTGCCTCTTTTCATTGGATCTGCTGTGGAGGGGAATGGAGAAGGCCTTTGCCTATAGAGCCGCCTTCCAGTCTCCTGTGGAAGGCCTCACTGCCCTCCTAGCCACTGCTACCACCAAGTCTGTCTGCCAAGCCCAACCTCAAGCCCACTACCATCAAGTCAAAGACTCCCCCATTTCCACCAGCAGGACCAGTCAGAGCTCCCCCTTTTTCCTCCCCAGCCCAGGGCCCAGCAGCCAGTGATACCTAGGTGTCCAAGGGCCTGAGAACCAGATGGCCCTGGACTTGTCTCAGACCTCCAAGCCAGCTCCAGCTGTCCAGCACCTCAGACTGTACTTCCCTATCCCCAGAGTGGTGTCCCAGGGCTTCCCTACAGCCCTACACCTGCCCAGAGAGTAAGCATGGTCACTTCCTGCATCCTGCCTCCCTGAGTGACTGAGCCCTGTGGCAGAGCAGATGCAGGGGACCCCATAATCCTACACTAAGTAAAGAAAATCAGGCACAAACCCTTAAATCACATTCATTATCAGTGCAAGGTATGAATGCTATGTGATAAACCCCATGAACTTGACTGCCTAAGAGAAAGGATCACAGGAGAAATTAAAAACATTAGATTATTATATCTACCAAATTTTATATAATTTCATGTTTGAGCATATAGTATTGAGAGGCTTATATTGAACACAAATAAAACACCTACACAAGCATCTAAATACACACACACACACACACACACAGCGAGAGAGAGAGAGAGAGAGAGAGACAGAGAGAGAGACAGAGAAAGGGGCATAGCACTCAACTATGGATAATCTACAGAGCTCCATTATTTCTGAGATATCATTTTCATTAAGTCCATTTTGCCCTAGTATTCCTATATTGTGGTAGCTCAGTTAAGATGCCTTTTATAAGTATAGACATCTGAATACTTGTTCTGTAGGTGGTGATTTGAGAGATTAGAATGCATGACTTTGTTGGAAGATGTACTTTGCTGCAGGTAGCTTTGTGGTTTCAAAGGACTTACATAATTTTCTGTTAGTTTTCTCTACTTCCTGCTGTTGTTTAGGGTGGGAGTTCCCAGCTTATGCTCCAGACATGGACTCTAACTCACTGAAACCAAAAGCCCCAAATAAACTATATTTTTCTATAAGTTGCCTTGGTCATGGTGTTTTATCGCATCAATTAAAATTAACTGATACTTTAATTCTATGTTAGCAAACTTTAAGAAGCCAGCAGGGCTTGCTTTTTTCCCCCTCCTTTTTATTTCTTGCAAAATTGTTTCTAGTCTCAAGTTTTAAAGTGGTGGAATTGTTAGAAATAATGCTAAATATTTTAAGAATTGAACAAAACCTGAGTAAAATTATTGTTGTTTAATCAGCATACATATAGTCATGTGATTTTTTTATTGAATGTTAAGGGACCTCACACACACGCATATGCACACATCAGCATGAGTTTGGGAATGGAAACGTGCTCAGGAAATGTTGACAGGATGTTGCTGAACTTGGTTGCAGTGAGGTAGACAGTATAATGCTGTGGGGTCAGACAACACATGTGAATGGGATGGTAGCTGTGACAGTTGATGGCAGGCCCACGTTGGGTGGGTGGGGACTAGGTCTATCATGGCTACTTTAAGCACTGACAACTTCCAAAACTAGCAGCAGGGTACTTTCAAGACTCCTGAATTGATCTTGGCCTTTATTAAGAAGCACATGCCATTAAGGCATTGATCTGAGTACCCATCACATCTTGTCCTCCTAATTCTTATTTATGGTTGTTTCTTTAATTTTAAGTGTTTCTAATTGAAAATGTCATGTGCATATTCAATGTATCTCCATCAAATAAAGCCCCAGCTCTCCCTGCCTAACTACCCCTGGGAACCTTCCATCATATCTGACTTTGTACAGAGGCTGGCATGGAGTTGTCTTTGTAATTCACACAGGCCCTGAACATTTGATGGTCTTCTTGCCTCAGTATAATTTTCTTTTTCAAAAACTACTTTTAATGATGGTTTTTAAATGCTTTAGCCTCCCTTCGAGACCATCACCCACCAGAGGTAGTGGAAAAGAAAGGTTATTATGATACAGGGGAGGTGGACCTGTTTAGAAATGGTTCTTTGGAGCAAATGCCATCTGTGTTGTCAGGAAATCAGCAGTTCAGTTCATGGGTCAGCAGTAGCAGCTCGATCAACTGGAAGACACTTCATGGATACACCAGCAGTCTAGTTCAGTAGTGTTGGGATAGCAGCAGAGGTGGCAAGACCCAGCAGGGACAGACAGTCCTCAGCCTGATCAGCATGAGTTACCAGGAGGGATTCTGACCAGCAGAGACATCAGGGCAAGTTCTCTGCTGTGCCTCTATCCAGAAAGTGAAGATCAGGGAAGAGAGAGGGACCAAGAAGCATTGAACAGATAGCTCTATCAGCCCTTCTCACAGTTTGTTTAGTCCTATTTGTACTCCCTCCTAACATCATGTGTCCTCCATAGGGCCTTGTCTCACCACATGTTTTTTTCTCAGCATGAGAGTACGATTTAGCAAAATTCCACAAGAGTCTGTATCAGCTGGCATCACTCTGCCAATCGGCCTGAGTCCGTGGAAGTTGCAAGAAGCCACTAGCACACTAGCAGAAGTTTTCGGTTCATTTCTCTCTATGGAGTCATGATAAATGGAGCTCAAGTGTGCATGTAAGATGGATCAATACATGCGTGTCATTAGCAAAGAATTCTTCATCACGCATCCTTTCATGTGCTTGTTGTAGCAAAATATCCTCTCACCCATGTCTGCTTTAGTGAAACATATCTTCATGTGTCTGCTTCAGCAACATATCCTTTCATTTATGTCCACTTCAGGAAAACACTACTTTGTGTGTTTGCCCCAGCAAAACACCATCTGACACAACTGGCTTTCCAAAGAACCCTTAAGTTTCTAAGTCACCTCAACCTTCTAAGTATTAGCATTACAGATGTGGGCAACCATACCAGGCTCCCATTTGTTTCTTCTTTATCTGTTTTACTTTTTTTGATTTTCTTGCCTCACTTCTGATACCTCACATCATTTCACCAACTCACCATCTTTTGCTTTCTCTTAGTTAGTTGACTGGATTCTGCCTTGCCTAGTTTGAAAGCAAATGGTCTGGTCTCTGGCTTTATATATTAGTTCCTCATTCCTGAATGAGAAGTCCTTCTATCTTTCCCTAGACCCTTAATGCCAGTGGATCTAAGACAGAGAAACAGAGGCCAGCAAAACAACCGGAGGTGCACTGGGAATTCAGGCTGAGGGTGTGTAGAACATCCTAAGGGTTGCTATCAGTTACCATTGTGACTGAAGAGTACAAGGTGTCATAAGATGGAAAATATGTTCTCAGATCATGTTTGCAGCTCGACAACTAGGTCAACATGTGGACAAGATCCAGTGTGGCTATGGGTGGTTGTGGTGGTCTGAATGAGACTGACTCCCATAGGTTCAATGACTTGACTGTTTTGTCCCTGGGAAGTGGAACTGTTTGCAAGGATTAGGAGGTGTGGCTTTGTTAGATGAAGTGCTCACTGGAGGTGAGCTTTTAGATTTTTCAAAAACTCAAGCCTACACTAGAGTCTCTTTCTTCCTGCTGCCCATTGATCCAGATATACAACTCTCAATAACTTTTATGGCACCATGTCTACCTGCATGCTGCTATGCTTTCCACCATGATGACAATGGACCAAACCTCTGAAACTGTAAGCAAGCCCCAGTTAAATGCTTTCTTTACAGGGGTAGTGGTGGTCATGGTATGTCTTCACAGCAATAGAACTCTAAGACCTTGGTTCATCCAGAGGAAAGATTGGAGTCACTGGGGCTAAGGTTGGTGCAGAGTTTAGTTTCTTGTAGTAATGTGATACTGACACTAAGAATAACAAAGGTTATTTTGTTTAAAGTGCTGGGATAATTACAATGGAAAGAGGGCACTTAATAGCTTTCTGCAACTTCAGAGAGTACAGAAATTTAATTTGAACTGAAGAGTGTGTCTGTGAAAATTGAGGATGGTGTTAACAACAGAGCAATGTATTAAATCAGGTAGACAATTCTCTCTCAGAAACAGGTTCCTGGACCATTGCTAGTTTGAAAGTTGAGCATACAGAGAAACCTACAACTTTGATATTCTTACCTTTTGCCCTGGGAGCATACTCGTAGTAATTACTATTTTACAGTAATATCACTATTAAACACTAGTCTTGACATGAAAGACCAATTGTTATGTAGTACTTAATATGTGGCAGTTATAAATGTGGTCACCTTACAAATATGGGTCTATTTATCCTCAGAGCAATGCTGTGAAAAAACTCTACCACCATCTAATTTTCATTAGGTAATGCCTAGTGCTCTACATTGGCTCAATATCAACAGTTTGTAAAGGCAAGAAGCAGAATTGAAACCCACAGAGCTAGTGCCACAGTTCATGTTTGACCTGTGAGGGTAAGCCCATTAACATTTCTCATCTCCAGAGCAATGTGATATGGACTTTACAGAACTGTAGTCACAAAGTTTATGTGACTGTGGTCAACAACTGAAGGAACTTCATACACATCAAGGTGGTCAGAATTCTAGAATAAAGGAGCATATTTCAGAGGTCTTTCATAAATATGAATTTTAGAAAGCAATAGTGAAAGATTAGGTGGGAAGAGAGAGGAAGAGAGGGGGAGAGAGGAGAGAGAGATATTAGCACATCATTTACAAACATTTTCTAACTCTTTCAAACATTTTCTAATTTCAAGTGATGAAATGCTAAGATTATATGCTTAAATCCAATTTTATATACCTACTCTGGAATTCCTTTCCGTATATACCCTTAGAAGAATAATCCCGTAGGAATTGTCTTACTATCATTAGTATTTAAGTCTTAACACAAATATTTACATGAATGTTAGTTAGGCTCTCTTATTGTAACATCAAAATAGCAAAATGATTATTATTATTATTCATTATTATTATTATAGATACTGGTTATTATTTGAGCACTATTCATAGCTCTTGAATACCCAAATTATTTTTAATCAAGAATATGAAAAAAATTTAGAAAAATGTGAACACATAACAATGATTAATCTTGATATTATTCCGGCTCCAAAATGAGTCAGTGGCTGAAAGTGGGCATGCTCACACAACTCCATCACTAAAAATAAATGTCTTGTATTCCTACAGGACACAGTGGATGTCACCAATTAAAGTCACGGGGTACTACCGTTTTAATGAGCATCTTGGGAAGGAGCAGCACAGAGGAAGTTCTACACACTGACTTGTTGGTGGCTTTCTGTTATTATCTGCTACATTGTTTGTGTCCCAATGATGACTCCTGCTGGTTCTTGCCTAACAGAGAACACCCATCTTCTACCCTTTGCCCTCTGAACTGTGCAGGGGCATGCCTCTGTATGCAACAGAGGCAGAAGCAAAGCTAGGAAACAGAGCTAGGAAAAGTTTGCAGATCCAATTGAGAACCTTAACTAATATAAAGGAACTCAGTATAATCTCTCCATTACTAGGAATAGACTCACTTCAATAGAACAATTGGATAGACATGCAAAACTTCAAAAATACCAAACACACACACATTAGGAAAGCTTTAACTTTACAAAGATATTTTTCACTGCTTTCCTGACACATTTAATTATATAATTGGTTGTTCATATGCTTTTAATTATTTGCATAAATGGCTTAGAAGTGAGTTAACATAATTCTGAATTCTTATGTTAGTGTTGACTTAAAACACGCAAAACCCAAATACTGCTGCTGTTGAGGTTATAATGTATTAAGTCCTTTAATCATTGCTCTGTTAATCCAAACCCTAGGTACTTCAAAATATGAAGACTACCTGAAACTAAGTTCAACACAGTTAGGTTCTTATAAATTAAAAACAATTGCTGTCTGAACATTATTTTATATTCAGTCTACCCTTATTGAACTTTTGTAAAACACCAAATATGTGGTTGGAAATTAGAATATTAATCCATGTCTTAAAACACACTAAAGTTGTGGTGTAATTATTAAACCTGGTAGTTACCATGTAAGATCATCTATGACAATTTATTCCAGCATGGGGGAAGATGCCATTGGATCTTCCCAAAAGAGTAAAAGATCCTCAAAATGAATTCTCATGCAGTGCTTAATTTATATTATATGCATACCTGAAGCACTCTGGGAATTATATACTCTTCAGCAATCAGACACAACCAGGAAATGCAGAAATAGTTAGTGTCCAATTAGAAAAACATGTAAAGAAAAGATGGCCTTGAAAGCTTGCCAAAAAGAGTGGTAAAAAAAAATGACAAACTTGCAAAGACAAACCAGCCATTGTGAGGGAGCAGATCTCATCTTACAGAGAAGACACACAAACACTGGGTTGAATGTGAGCATAAGGTAACTGCTACTTTTTGAGAGTTTATAGCATATGTGATCCTGTTATCTTTTGGATAATTCGTTTAATTTTAGGAGAAACATGAAACAGTATGAAATGAAACCAAAGGCTACTTATCTCATCTGTGTATCTATGTATCTATGTATCTACCTATGTATCTATGGATCCATCTATGTATCTATGTATCTAGCTATGTATCTATGTACCTATCTATGTACCTATCTATGTATCTATCTATGTATCTATCTATCTATGTATCTATCTATCTATGTATCTATGTATCTATCTATGTATCTATGTATCTATGTATCTATCTATGTATCTATGTATCTATGTATCTATGTATCTATCTATCTATCTATCTATCTATCTATCTATCTATCTATCTATCATCTATGTATGTATGTATGTATGTATGTATGTATGTATGTATGTATCTATCTATCTATGTATCTATGTACCTATCTATGTATCTATCTATGTATCTATGTATCTGTCTATGTATCTATCTATGTATCTATGTACCTATCTATGTATCTATGTATCTATCTATGTATCTATGTACCTATCTATGTATCTATGTACCTATCTATGTATCTATCTATGTATCTATGTATCTATCTATCATCTATCTATCTATATCCACAAAACAAACAAGGATTTACCAAGCTGTTCTTCCAAATGCACATCCTATTGTGGGGCTGTGTAGTGCTTCAAAGACTACAAAAAAGAGAAGTTAATACTAGGATTAAGCTGAGCTTAAGGGAGTGGGTTTATTTTTATTTTTTCAGCATTTTTATTTTATATTTTCTTTATTTACATTTCAAACGTTATCCCCTTTCCTCGTTCCCCCCCACACACAAAAACACCATATCCTATCCCCCTTCCCCCTGCTCACCAACCCACCCATTCCTCCTTCCTGATCCTGGCATTCCCCTACACTGGGGCAAAATATCATCCTGAATGAGGTAATCCAGTAACAAAAGAACGCACATGGTATGCACTCACTGATATGTGAATATTAGCCCAGAAGCTCGGAATACCCAAGATACAATTCACAGACTACATGAAGCTCAAGAAGAGGGAGTGGGTTTCTAAGGTTTTTGTCTTGAGACTTTGTATGAGTAACTTATTCCAGTGTCTCTGCTTGTGTACTTTAGTACTTTAAGATGTTGAACTAAACAGCCAGTTTTATAGTAACATAATAACTTTTCATTATTTTGGCAATATTTTAAGTGGTGCAACTACAGTAGTAGGAATTTTGCTTATTTATTGTCCTTTTCCTAGAGCGGCAGTTCTCAACCTGTGGGCCCTGACCCTTTTGACAAAACCCTATCTCTATGAATATTTGCATTATAATTGATAATAGTAGTAAAATTACAGTTATGAAATAAGAACATAAATAATTTTAGGTTGAGGGTAAACACAGCATGAGGAAGTGTATTATAGGGTCGCAACGTTACGTAGGTCGAAACCACTGTCCTAAACTATTTCCAAGCCATCACTGAGGTTCACAAAATTTTAAATGCCATTAAATGTGAACTCATTGCTACTTCATGGGTCAAAACTAACAGAGTATTGTATTTTCTGATTTTAAGAAAATGAAATGTTTGCAACTTTCATGTCCTAATTATTCTTGCTCGTTATGTTTTTAATGATACAAATGGAAAAACACTCTGGGGGTTAAGTTTGCAAGAGATGGATTCCAATGAGGACAGATGGTTTTATTTTTTTTTAATCTGAAATTTGCAGTAGAAGGACTTGCTATAGACATTTATCATATACTTTGGGACAAATATCTGTTCTTTTTTCTTGGTTTGTGGCATTGAAAACTTTTGGAGTATACTTGGTGATGCTGTTTATGGCATTGCCTAAGAACCTGTGTCAGAGAGTGGTACCTGGTTTCAAGATGGTAGCAGCTTACTTGGAAATGCAATCAAGGAATAAAAAGATGAATATACATTCTGACCCCTTCATACCTCTTCATAGGGAGAGAGGCTGCAACCTGAGTTTTACCACAGATACCCCAACTGAAGGACATGACTAGTTTCAGGGCTAGATAATAGGAGAAAAACTGTGAAAGTCCTAAGTTTAATTACACACATGGAGAATATAAAATAATAGAGATAAAGATAGTAAATCAGTTAGCAACTTGGAGATATACCAATGAAATATATTCAATATCACTTATGTATATTTAATATATGATTATATTGAATGCATAACATTTAATATTTATGTTAAATTTCAATAATCATGCTAATGTATGTTATATATTTTAATACAATAATAAATAAATAAATAAACAAATAAATGCCTGGTTGCAAATCCCAAGTGGTTACATTTAAGGAGCCCATTCTAGCTATTTAGTACTCCAACCTTTCCAGAATAAATAGATACTTCTTTTTGTGGCCTGTCCTGTCTCAAAACTTCCTCCAATAACTAACACCAGAGTAGGCTGAGTAGAAAACACAGAATTCCCTTTACCCAAGATTTTGTTTTAAAATCTTTCTCTGCTCTAGCTTCCATAGATTTTCTATCTACCCTTGATCCTGGTGGCTGTGGAACTTCTCCCAGAGCTGGGTCCTTCTCTGACTAACACTATTACCCTTTCAATAAACCTGTTTACTTCAGAGATCTCTTAGTTTTAGGAGTGGTCTGGGTAAGGGACTATGACCCCACCTTTCCCCCAGTGCTTTGCCATGGACATCCCTGCCATGTTATATTAGAGTAACTGTACCCTTTACAACATAATTATGGCGGTAAGCAAAGTGTTTTGAGCCATTTCCATTAATTATCAGACAGGAGGAGGGTCGAGTTTTGTTAGGAGAAAGGGCCAGATGACTGGGCTTTCAGTTCAGCTGGTATTCAAGGTAGATTACTCTGATCCAGTCTGTAGCTACTGGGGAACTTGCTAAAGTGAGATAGTGTCAGAATTGGGTCTGTAGGATGTCCAGTGGAGTTAGGGTAATAGAAGAACTGTCCGTAATTGGAAAGGATGCAATGAATGTCTTGTAAGTAGCATCAGGAAATGGAAAATGAAACGCCTAATGCAACCGTATAGGGAGCATGTATTCATGTTGGAATAGATCAGTGCTCTAGACAAGGCCTTCTTGGATCTGAAAAGGGTCAAGTTTGTCAACACTCTGCACAGGATGAGTGCATCATTTGAATGAACCAATTTCTTTTAAAGAAATGAGAAAAGCAAATTACAACGTAATTAAATTTCAGAGGGTAACTTTAATATTTTCAAAAGACTGGATGAGATTCAAATATAAAAGGACATGGTAATTATATCAAGCCCTATCTCATACAGATTGCTAATCAAAAATTTTAGAACTATATGACCGTTTTCTTATTGTCAACCCTGCCTTGTAAATTATAGATTCCTTGCTATCAAACAGACCTTACCAGTGGATTCCTTTAATACATAAACTGATGAATCTCTCTCTCACTCTCTTTCTCGTGTGTGTGTGTGTGTGTGTGTGTGTGTGTGTGTGTGTGACAGAGAGAGAGAGAGAGAGAGAGAGAGAGAGAGAGAGAGAGAGAGAGAGAGAGGAGAGAGAGAGAGAGAGAGAGAGAGAGAGAGAGAGAGAGAGAGAGAGAGAGAGAGAGAGAGAGAAGAGAGAGAACCCAGTTGAGGGGAGGGCTGAGAACATCAAGCTCAGACTTGAAATTCTTCTATGAAGCTTAACAGTATTTAACTAGGTTAAAAACAAAGCTGCTTCTTAGAAGTTTTTATTTGTTTAAATTTAGAAAATCCAGAGTAAAAGTTGGAATTCTGGAATGGATTAAACAACAGGAGCAGAACTTTTGCAAACAATAGCAAATTATCTATGAAGCTGAACTTTCTCGGCAAAAGCAGACTTGCATAAAGACAGCGTTCCTGTTCTCTGAAATCACAGGAGACAGCAGGCAGCAGGCACCTGTGTTTTTTTTTTTTTTCAGGAACTTATTCTGAAGCCATGGCTTCCATGATCATTAGAGAATGTCGACTCTCATTTTTCAGGAACTCGAGGGAAGCTGCACCTAAAAGATGCCCGATCCTGGATGAAAGAAATCCCCTTCCATTTAAAAGCCAGACTGTGTCTTCCCTCCAAGCAGTGGGCAGTTTGCCACAATGCGGTCATGGGAAGCTCTGAGTGATATTTAAAAACGGATCTAGTTCTTACTTGATACCAAGAAGGGAAAATATTCAAATATCAAGCGAAGAAGCAGAGAGATATTTAAACATACAATGCAGAGTTTCTAATTTCTGCCCCAAGATTTTCTGCTCCCTTTTGTATTGCCTAGAAACATCAACAGGTGTCCTTTCATTTTAAAATATCCATAACTCTGAATACAGTTGAAGTAAATATTTTACTTGTCTTTTGACACTTTAACACAAAGTTTTAAAATGTTTCAAACAACCAACAGCTCGTCAGTGACCAAACTGAGCTCTGGTAAAAATAAAATATCATTCAGTTCAGCACCAGCTGGCTAAATTTAAACCCTGCATTATGCAATCTTAAAGAGTCCTTGCTTTTCCATCATGTCTTAGGAGAATCTCTTATACTGTCACTCCCAAATCACTGCAGTCTCTTAACATCCAAATACAGCACAACAGGACCAAATTAAAGTGTTCACGGGCAATTGAAGACAGAAAAAAATCCATTTGAAAGTGTATATAGGGCATGCTACCATCAAAGCGCTATCTTAGTATCCTCTATTTGTGTTTGCAGTTACCATAATTAGGGCTGGCAGATCCAACTGGCAGCGCTTTCCTTAATTCTGAAAAACATGGAAGAACCTGATTCTTTAATCTTTAACTCCAGGAAGACTCCCAGAGGACATAAGCCCACAGCTAGAGCAAGAACTACAAAATCAAACTACAACTGAGAAACAATAACTTTCCTGCCTTTCTCTGAGTGTGCTGAAACGCTTGAAAATATTTCAGGCTCCTCCTTTTCCTCATCAAATTTCATGAAATATCATTTACATTTTTTAATCTGTACCTATTTATCTTTGTGCTCATAAGAGACAAAGCATTTTTCAGTTTCCCTTCTGGCTGTAAATTGTAGGAAAACTTTTAAGTCGTGACTAGTTATTAAGCTCATTATTCCTTAATATTAAAGATGAAAATAATTTATTGGAGAGAAATTAACATATGAGGTCCTAAATTTCATATCCGTCAATGTTAACCACAATTTATCATCTTTCTTTATATGATGACAATTGACTTTCAGTCTTCACTGTTCCTCAGTAAGACTAAAACATTTTATAACCTTGGCACACACCAGGGTATATTACACATACCTTAGTACCAGAATCGACCCTAGCGCCGTAGAAATGCTCTATGGATTTGCAACTCTTCACTTGGAAGGCTCCTCCCTGTTTGACATACAGCAAATTTCCCAGTCCCCTGAAAGCAACCAGCAGAGTGGAGACCAGCTCCACCGAAGAGTCTATGAAGCAAGCAGACAGGGCTGCTGAATTTATTTTAGCCCTGTGTCTAAAGGATGCAACCTAGCACCTATTTTTAGGAACTGAGCTCTGTATAGGTGGGGCTTGAGTCAAGCACTCTTTTCAGAAGTGAGTCTCTGAGCTCATACTGCTTAGTACTGTCCTGGGGCAATGTATGCATGGTTCTTACACATGTGCAGTCAATCAAGCTCCCTTCCATAGCAAAGTCTGAACTTCCCAACATAGTCTGAGAAATAAATTATGAAAGAAGTGGGGTTATTAAAGTCTTCAATAGCTTGCATTTAAAAGGTACCTTTACTCATTTAAGAGTAAAGGATTTGAAAATGAAGCACACAAAAATGTAAATCTTATTTATTCTGTTGGGATAATGATAATTAACTTGGAATCTTTGGAAGGGAACTTTGATTTTTGTTTTATTTTCTTTTATATAGGAGGTAGGTGCTCCCTGTGTGCTATGGGCTGGCAAGGAATTTGGGATCCTCCTACCTCAGATTCTATAGGCTGAAATATAGGAGGATAACCTAGGGATCAACATAGATTTTTTTTTAATTTACAATTTTCATATTCTTGATATGTAAAGCAATGATTGCTTCTCAGGTCTTTCCTCATAAAGCAGTCATGTCATGCGGTAGTGTTTATTTTATTTATTATTTTATTTATTTATTGATGGCAGAAGGGAAGGAAGAAAGGGGTAAGAGGTACTGTAGAGAGAGAATAAAAACCACAATATTAATATTAGCCTTAAATTATTTGGCACAAGATAGAACAGGTAGGGAAAGAGTCATCTTATGTGCTCCTGAGAGAATTCTATTACATACCATTGCCACTGTACTTTTTCAGCACACTCTGCTAGCCCAAATGGAGACAAATAGAAGGTAGCTGATGTTATCCTTCAGCTTCATAATGCCAACATCTAATACATTCTAAAGAATGTGTTAGAATGAAGAATACTGCTCACCAACCTTACAACTTTTCTATAACTTCCAAGAGTTATGTCCTGTGTGTCCTATGTAGCTGGACTCACAACAAATCCAAACAAAGGAAACTGTTGTGCAACTTGAAGAAAGTATCTTATTTTTACACTGTTAATTGCACCCAAAATACAAATAAGCTTACAATCATATTATGCCCAAGGAATATAAGCATATTTTTTCATATACAAGTTTTTATCAAAAGTAGTACAACTAGTGATATTGCAGCTTATTATCAATACAAAAGATGTTTATTCAATGGTCCTGAATATTCCACAAGATTTTCCAGTGCAAACTATTTCAAGATTTACTGATCAGTATGTGTGGTCATTGCTAGGCATGAGGTCACCTGAAATTTAAATTATTAATATTTAATGAGATTTTACAATTCAGTTCCACACTTGTACTAACTACATATCAAGTACCGACCCACATCTGTGACATGTGTTTCTTCATTGAGAATATTCTTATCACTTGGGATGTTCCTCTAACCATTGCTCATGTCATGCCAGGTCTTAGCACAGTTTACACAAACTTTGTTCTGCTACCTGGACATTCATATACATTCCAATACATTCATCTTTGATTAAATTAGAGTAAGTACAAGAGGCTTTACATGGTTGTTACCAAGATTAAATGAGACAATAAATTGTTGTATTTATAATACTACTACTCCAACATATTTCTCAGAAAATTATGTTGATGCACCATGTTCATAAGAAAGATAGTATATATAAAATCCTAAGTTATGAGACTGATCTTAATATATAAATGAGGTCAACTTTATTCTTTTTATTTTTTATTCTTTTCTTTGGTTATTAATGATACTGTTTTACTTGTGATAGTTTATTAGCTGGAAGCAGTATTCTTTTTTTTTTTTTTTTTAGGTTTTTCGAGACAGGGTTTCTCTGTGTAGCCCTGGCTGTCCTGGAACTCACTTTGTAGACCAGGCTGGCCTCGAACTCAGAAATCCTCCTGCCTCTGCCTCCCAAGTGCTGGGATTAAAGGCGTGCGCCACCACCGCCCGGCTTAATGATACTGTTTTACAATAAGGTAAATTGCTCAAATATCTGATGAAAGGATTTGTCATCTCTCTTACTCAAATGAACCCTTTTTTATTTTAATGACTAGTTTCTTGATTTGATTCCTCAGGTTTTATTCACAATGATCTCTCATTTCTATTTTTGGTTTTTCAGGGTAAATGTTTCTGATTTAAATACTTATACAACCTATGAAAAGCTAATGATTAAAATAAATATATTTAACCTGATTTGAATCCTCTACAATGTATATATGTATTGAGCTATCACACAGTATCCATTCATATGTAGAACTCTCATAATTATATGCATTGGTTAAAATAATTGAATTAAAATAAGCCAAGGAAGTTAACATACATCACCAGAGGTGGTTATAGATGGCAGAAAAGCATGTGAATGAGACTTCACACCATTTACTATCAGGAAATGCAAGTAACAGGAGTGAGGTATGACTGCCTAACTGTTAAAAAGATTGATGTATACAGTACATGAAAATACCAAATATCCACAAAGATTCCATGCTGGGACCCTTCACCCACTCCCGATAACAATGAAAAAGGAAGAGCCATTGCAGAACATCCTTGGTGGTTGCTTATAGTATGAATGTGTTCTTACTTATAGCCCAGCTTGAAGTTAAAATGACACATCTACCCAAAAACCTGCGAATAGATGTAGGCAACATTTTAAGATATATTTATCAAAATTTGGAATAAACTTACCGGTCCTTCACCAATCAATACAATCTTGTACAGTTAGAAATTAGAATGCTACTCAGTGCTACAGTAAGACATTGAGGAAAATCAAATATTAAATCCAGTGCAAACATCTATGTACTATATGGATTCAGTGTTAGGTCAGTCTAGAAAAGGCAAAACTATGGAAAAATAAATTTTAAAGGGTGAAGGGAGGGAGACTAGGTTGAAATAGAAGTTCTTTCTGAAGGACACTGTACTAAGGTTGTGTGTTATTATATACCTGTCAACCCCAGTGAATGTACAATTTTAATATTAATGTCTAGACCTATGTCATCAAAGTGTGTCAGTATGGATTTATCAAAATCGTAAGAAATGTTCTACTCTGCTTAAGGGCATTGATGATATGGTCTACGTATGGGGAGGTGGATAGAAATTTTGTACATTCTGTTAAGTTTTGTTATAAATTTAAAATCCTAAAAAAAAGTGCCTTATAAGAAATTTAATATATGTTCTAATTTCTGTAATTTTTCCCTTAAAAATAACATCTGGAATATATAAAAGGATTATGTTATAGGTTTGATTTGTGCTATTTACATTTATTTCATCTTGCTCTCAAAAGAAAACAGGAATTGACACTTTTATTATTTCTAATAAAACTGAAAATTAGGAAAATTTAATAACTTTTTCAAAGATAAAAGTTAATAATAAGCAAAATACAATGGGAATTGATCTTAATTCTGCTGACTCCTTAGGTACACATTTTCAGAGACATTATTTATACTGACTATAATTTAAAAGTTCCCAAAATCTTGCAATACCCAAAATACAATTCATAGACCACATGAAACTCAAGAAGAAGGAAGACCAAAGTATGGATGCTTCAGTCCTTCTTAGAAGGGGAAGCAAAATGCTCATGGGAAGAAATACAGAGACAAAGTGTGGAGCAGAGACTGAAGGAAAGGCCATCCAGAGATTGCCCCACCTGGGGATCCATCCCATATACAGACACCAAACTCAGACACTAATGTGAATGCCAAGAAGTGCTTGCTGACAGGAGCCTGATATAGCTAAAATAGTTGTCTCCTGAGAGGTCTGCCAGAACCTGACAAATACAGAGGCGGATACTCGCAGCCAACCATTGGACTGAGCATGGGTTCCACAATGGAGGAGTTAGAGAAAGGACTGAAAAGGCTGAAAGGGTTTGCAACCCCATAGGAAGAACAACAATATCAACCAACCAGACCCACCCCAGAGGTCTCAGGGACTAAACCACCAACCAAAGAGTACACATGAAGAAAACCATGGCTCCAGCCACATATGTAGCAGAGGATGGCCTTGTTGGACTTCAGTAGGAGGAGAGGTCATTGGTCCTGTGAAGGTTTGATGCCCCAGTGTAGAGGAATGCCAGGGAGGGGAGGCAGATTGGTTGGTTGGGTAGAGGAACACCCTCATAGAAACAGGGAGAGGAGGGTAGGATAGGAGGATTCTGGGAGGGGGATGAAACTGGGAAAGGGGATAACATTTGAAATATAAATGAAGAACATATCTAATAAAAAAAGTTCCAGACATATGTCATGGTAATAAGCTTTGTGAGGAACAAAATCTTCATCATATTCATGGAAGATTAGGTGAAGGCTCAGTGTATGCCGGCAATTGCTATGCTCTCTGTGTAGAGCAACAGGTAAGCTACTGGAGCCTTATACAGATAGGAGGGGCCTGTTTTACAGTTGGGTCAACCATATTTCTGTTACTATATCTGAAAACTCTTGACCAAAGGGGTCCATCTAACACTTTTATAGTTAAAATACATAATTTATTACTCAGCATATATAACAAACTTGCATACCAGTTACAACAAAGCAATCTGCTTTGAACAACACAGGTGCCATGTTGATCTATTCAGGCATTTTTGAGCAGGAAAATCGTCTCAGTAAAATGAATTGTGGCTAAAGTTGGGTAATTATAATCTTCACCTATTCAAGTTCAATGACATTAAAAGTATGTCATGAATTTAGGAAAGCATGATAAGGTTGTCATGTATATATGACTCATTTAAATCATATTTCATAATCTATGTAGAGTGGTGATGTACTTGACAATACAAACTAGGGAACTTCAGAGAATGAAATCAGCACTATTAATAACTGTGCCAACACACAGTGTAAGCTGGGGCTGTCTGGGACAAAGACATTTGTAAACACTTGACTAACAAGCCAAATGTAGGCCCTCTTGACTCACACTGTGAGTACACTTTGAGAGATTTGCAAATGATCTATCACTCAATACGAAAAAAAAATAGTTTTCTTAATGAGTACTTGATAGTAGATCGTCTCTATACTTTAAATTTGATTATATATAAATCTTCTAATAAAGGATTAATTGATGAAGGAACCCTAGAGAATATTTTAATTTGATCCATGACAAAAAAATACTATAATGAGAAAAGTTTCTACTTAAAATGGCAGGGAACACACATGCTGGAAGTGTTTTTATAAACAGCCAATCAAAATAGTAAAAAGGCCATGTATAATACAATGGATGAGACAGAGGCAGACACAGAGATGATGGGTGCATAAAGAGGTGTGGCAACACAATTACATGAGTTCTCTTACATTAGAAGAGAATTGAAAATTTCCTGGATTTCACAGTCTAGTCATAGTTTGCCTTAAGATCATCTAAGTCTTAACTGATATTCTGTTGTATACTCAGCATGTTTGTTTAACCTGCCTTAAACAGGCACCAAACCCTATCACTATTACTGATGCTATGTTGTGCTTGCAGACAGGAGCTTAGCAAGGCTTTTCTCTGAGATGTTCTACTAGCAGCTGACTGAGACATGCTGGTACTTACAGCCAACCATTGGACTGAGGTTTGGGACCCCTATAGAAGAATTAGAGGAAGAAATGAAGGAGCTGAAGGGGATGCTGACCCCATAGGAAGACCAACAATATCAACTAACCTGGACCCTGGGAGCTCCCAGAGACTAAGCTACCAACCAAAGAGCTTACCCGGCCTGATCTTAGGGCCCTAGCACATATGTAGCAGAGGACTGCTTTGTCTGGCCTCAGTGGGAAAGGATGCACCTAGTCCTGTAGAGACTAGAAGTCCCTGGGAAAGGACATGATGTGGAGGAGGTGTACCTTTCAGATGTCAAGGGGAGTGGGGAGAAGGTGAAGAACTCTGGGAGGGGGAACTAGGAGTGGGCAACATTTGGAATGTAAATAAATAAAATAAATATAAAAAAGAGAACAATATAACAGCCAAACTTACTTTTTACTTGCCTTGAATTTCCCAAAATAACCCTTTATAATCTAAGCTAAAATATAGTTTTAAGTTTTATGTGTTCTTTTCTACTCTGATCCAGACATCAGTGTGTGTGTGTGTGTGTGTGTGTGTGTGTGTGTGTGTGTGTGTGTAATCATTTGCTGAAAAAAGCAAATGGGTAGAAAGCAATCTTTTACAGCAAGTATCTGTCACAAATGTTTTAAACAGCATATAGATATAGCTTGAAGAGCTTTGGAATCAGTTGGAGTAAATAATTCAATTCTTTGTAAAAATTCCATGAAATATTTTATAAACTATCCTTCATTCCTTTCCTACAATATGTTTTCTATACTTCTAAATAAATATAGAGCAAAGTTCTTTGTAAAAGAGAACATTAACAATTGCTGTAGTAATAGTTAGATATGAGGCAACCAGGGATGTACAGGGAATAGGGACAGATCATATTCACACAACAGAAGGATTCTGGTCAAGCCAGAAACCACAAACTATAGACAGATGGAAGTCCTGGGGAGAGAAGGGGAGGCTTACTCTTGGTTATATTAATCCAAGGGAAAGTGATAAATTTTTATTCTATAATGTTATGCTGACATGCTTGGTGTCTTCAAGGCCGTCCTTAATGTATTTAACAAATGCAAAGTTGGATGTGATAGATGAAATATGTTGAAGTTTGTATAGAATTTCCAGCAGTAGTTATCATTTAGAGAAGTAAATACCAGTACCACTTTAGATAATATAGAGAGCACCCTCAGAGTCAGAGGAGGACAAAGTTTTCCCAAAAGGGAGAAAGAAAAAAAAAAGCTTTGGACCACATCATGCTGCTAGAAAAAAACTAAGATTTTTTTTTCCACTAAACTTGTGCAATATAACTTCTGGACCATTACAAGCTACGAGGTTAATACATCTCTATCACAACTCTCTTGTTAACATCTATATTTCTCTGGACAGAAATTTAGTGCTTCGTCGCTAGTTTTCCAAAAAGTGACTTCAGAGTGTGTGCAATAGAACTCTACATTAGTTATTGTTACATACTTTGCAAATGAAAGGACACTCACCAAGTCTTAGATAATGGTGGGCATGAAGGACAAATATATGATCAAAGAAATGTAACAGTGTCTGAGGAAGTGAGAAATATGAAGAAAACAAATAATTAAACCTCAAAGAAAAGAGAAAGATTCGAGGTTTAAAATTTGAAGGTCCATCAAGATACCAAGACGTAGTATCTCTTGAAAAAAGAAGAAAATACCAACAATACCATGTAAGACAATAAAAGGGAAATGGCCAATTAAAAAATGTAAAAGCACTTAAACAGATACTTCACAAACAACACAAAAATGTAAAACAGTCAATCATCTAAAAACGGGAACAAAAAAAGCAAAGTAAACCTGCTTCACAACCTATGAAAAATATTAAACAACATTACTCATCAGGAGAATGGATGCTAATTAAGTCTGCAATAAAATAAGACTTTTTCCTACTAGGATGGTTAAATACCAGCAGCAGTTACTAAAGATGATGTGGAAGATATAGAAGAAATGAATTTCTCTAACATTTGCAGGTAAGAGTACAAGTGACCAAAGCATGGTGGGAAAAGATTCCATGGCTCCCTAACTACTAACCAGTATTTTATCTTAGCATATTTCCAAAACAAGACATGAAAATCCAGGTTCCCCAGATCAATGTAAGATAGTTTATAACAACTTGGCTATCAATGAAAAACAAACAAGAAACTGCCTGGTCATCAACAATCAAGAGAATGAAATAAAATTATGGTTATTCATGAAAAATAATATTAATGTTCAAAAAGAAGTGGGCTTACACAAACATATGTCATATTAGATAAATTGTAAAAGAATGCTGAATGAAAGGAGACCACAACAACTGAACTTTATGGAATTCTACAATAAGAAAAGCTGATACAGGTCATTAAAATCAAATTGTAGCTGTTTCTGGCTTGAGTTTGATTGAGTGGAGGTGGGCACTAGAGAATTTTCTGTATAAAGAACCTGTTGAAATGAGACAATGCTCATGGAATTTGGTGTATGCTAAAGACTTGTGTAACAAGTAGTGGTTCATGGAGGTTCTAATCATAGCTAAATGATGAATTCAAAGCTGAATGGACTTTTAGGGAAATCAGCATGGCTGAACTAGGTCATTGGAGGGATGAGTTAATAGGATGTGTTTTTTCCCTATCTTTTCTTGTCTTGTCTTTCTGAACCTCCTGTCTCCTATGGGGGAAGGGCTCGTTGCTGGGGGGTGGGGAGGGGCTCATTGCTCAAGTACACGAGCTCATGGTCTACCTTACTTCACATTTACTAAGAAATAATAGAGCCAAATGCCAATTTCCTATAACCTGCAGAACTGTCAGTTAAAATATATTTCCCCCTTTCACTTGCTTTTCTCATATACTGTTGCAGTGGTGAAAGTGGCTTAGACGGTTATGGTTACGGTGTTTTGTATATCATTCTATTTAACTTGCATCTCAATAAAAAGTGGATAGAAATATCAATGTAGTAAAAAAATGATATAAAATAGTTGTATAACATAGGGCTAATTATGGTGTGTGTGTGTGTGTGTGTGTGTGTAGTGTGTAGTGTAGTATGTATGTGTAACTATATGTATGTGTACATTAGTGTGTGGAGGTCAGCAGTCAACCTTGAGTGTAATCTCCCCTTCAATTTTGAGACAGTGTCACACAGTGGGGCATAAGAGTTGCTATTTAGATTACAATGTCTAATTAGTGAACACTAGAGATATTACTGTTTCTATTTTTCCTGCTCTGGGATTATAAGTCCAGTCTTTATGTATTTTTCCCCTAACTTTCCAAGGGATTTGGAGGAATTGGCCTTGAACCCTCATGTTTCTGTTGTAGATACTAACAATTATTTCTTCAGCTTCCACACTAGTTTTTAACAATGCGGATTACTCTATACACATAAACACAGAACAAAACTCTGTGAAGGTAGGAATTTGTGTTTTTCTTTGGAAGATGTATCAGTGATGATGATAATGTGTAGACTGTTCTCTGTTTTTCAATAGAGTGAAAGTGATAGGCAGTTGTCCTGTGTCTAAGGACTGGATTTATGCATCAGTCAATGACAGATCAGAAATATTTTGAGGGAAACTCTAGTTTCAGAATCTTTAATGGCATCTTTAGACATCAGCGGGGGTGCACAGGCCTATGTACAGACTAACACTCAAAAACACATAAAAATAAATAAATGTTAAAGAAAATTAAAGTGTACAGAATGGTATCCATAGGCTACATGTAAACATTCTTCTATTTTATATAAATGAACTGAGCATCTGCGGGCTTTGGAATCTGTAGAAGGTCTTGATACCAAAGCCCCATTTTTTAAAAAGAATGTTTCTATTTGGGTTTTAAAAACATAGAGACACAGCAGGAGGATAAACCTTTTATTTTCCGAGTAAGAAACGTGGCTATTTGTCACTAGATATGATAGTCTATGTACACTGTAGATGAACTTACTGTGGACTCTTATTTTTTTATGTCTTATTTATCTATTGTATTTTCAACATGAGAAAGAAGGGCCTAGCTTGTTTACAGAATGATTTTTTAATCATCTCCTCTCCAGGTTCTCACCTGTTATCCCTGCTCTGTAACATACATGCTGCAGACATTCTGAGGGCTGTTTGACCTTTGTTAATTTATGAGTAGTTGGTTTTTATTTCCAAACTTCTTATATCTTTTAATTCTCTATTCTAGATATTTAAGATATTTTAATGAGGAAAGTATCTCAATAACCTATGAGGATAAATGGTAATCTAGAAATAAGTGATATGCATGTGTTTGTCACATTCTAGGCTTATTGAAATCGTCATATAATCTAACCTACATGAGAAACATACATGGTAATACATGGTTTGGCTTTTCTTCTTATGCTTGTTTAATGAATTAGCAGAGACACAAGAATGTTGTGTATATTGACCAATATATTTACTCCAAGTTTAGTAGTCAAAATTTGATCCAAATAAACTTACACCAAATTCAGTTCTGATTATCAGAATATCAGCATTATTCTTTCTACTAATGGAGAAAGCATTAAGCTTTGCCTTATATTTCAGAGGTAATTACGTAAAATTATTTTTAAATGAGTTTGTCTAAGATATAATGAAATTGTACCCTTATACTACAGCTTGGCAACCAAATGGCACAAAGCCATTAAGTGTCCTTAATGTACTAATGCACTGCTTGTCATTCCACCATTATCTGCTCCCAAGCTACCCTCTGTGGCTCAGCCTGTGATGTCAGAATATTCCTCCTTTGAGAGAAAGCAAAAATGATAAGCTCTTCAGAGATAGGAGAGGGCCCTGGAGGGACACTACAGAGAAATGGCTCTTGGTTTCTTTAACACTTCTCCTGAAGGTCCCTGCAGTGTTAATTGGGTACTGCCATCTGGCAGCTCGCCATGGTCCCTCCTCAGACACCTGGAGGATGATTTTTAAGGTTTACTCCCAGTGCAGTCTCCCAGCAGAGGACTTCCTCATACAGTGTGGCTCATTGAGCCCTTTTGCAATGAAGCCTGGTACACTGGCACTCGACAAGAGAGTGCTATTTTAGATTCTGTCTCACATGTATAATACGTTGCACGTGATGGTCAATATTAGTTGTCAACTTGATGGAGACTAGTATCTTCGGTGGGGGAAAAAACTTGATTATGTTGATAGATATGAGAAGACCCATGTTAATTGTGGAAGACATGATTCCATGAACATGTGATCCTGGACTTATAAAATAGAAAATGTGAGTTCAACATTAGAAACCGAGCAACCATCACTTTGTGCTTCTTGTCTGTGGGTGCATTACGAACAACTCCCTCAAGCTCTTGTAGCTGTCACTTTCTAGCAGGATGTACTATAATATAACTTGGAACTGCGAATCAATGTAAATCCCATCTGTCTCTTAAGTCGCTTTTGTGGGTTCATTTTATCACAGAAACAGGGTAGCCACATTACCCTTAGAACTGGTGGCTTCCTCCTGTTCCTGTATTTACAGATCTCTTATTATTTATAGTCAACCTCCACTTCTTCCAAATACTACTATAGTTGATTCAAATAAATCTTTTGGTTTTTCAAGTAACTATGTGCTTCTTGCCCCTTAGTTTGAACTTTTCTGTCAAAAGCTAATAATATTTAAATGGCTATGTTTGTGATAGAATATTTTGTATTTGGAGTTATCTCTGTTTGTCCTGGTATTACATATTCCAAGTTTCAATTATTTTTATTTATAAGCTTGAATAATAAAACCTAACTCAAAGAATACGATACAAATAATAAAGACTTTGGGAAATGCTTCATAGTGTGAAAATCATAAATGGGACATAAAAGAAAATATGGAGAAAACTATGTAGCTTCTGACAATAGTATGCTAAGGTATATTTCACTTAGGTGTTTCATCTGTAGTTTATAAAGATTGTAGTAAAGGAAGTTACTTACTTATTCTTTTGTTATACTCAAAAATAATCTGTTGATTCTGGTGGCATACACTGTTTATGATACAGCATAAGTAGACAACATGTTAAAGCATTTCATTTTAGTGAATAACTTCATATTTATGCACTTTATTTTCAGTGAAGAGAACTGGATATCATGGGTTTTTGGCCACTTTTAATAATTTCTTCTAGACTATTTTTACCATATTTTGAAGCAAGCTAAACAGTATTACTACGGCTAAGATAAACTACACAGTTTTTCTTCTTCCATCAGTGAATGTCATTGCATGCTTATATATATATATATGTTTAATATATATTAACTATGATAATATTGTTAATACTGATTCCCAATTACCCTGTCAAAATTCATTGTTTTCTTTCAAAGTACATTAAATTAATGGTGCTGTGCAAATAGTTTGCTTTTTAAGACCACATTATGATATGAGTATAGAAGATATTTTAATTCTACAGTCTTGAGAGATTGTATGAGAAGATGTCATGGACATTTAAGAAAACTAACTGGATGTGTGCATGCAGAAGAATGCAAATAGATTCATATGTGTCACCCTGCACATTCAGGTTCAAGTGGATCAAAGACCTCTACATAAAACTCAATAGACTGAGACTTATAGAAGAGAAAGTAGGAAAGAGCCTTAAAGTCAGTGGTACAGGAGGCAATTTCCTAAACAAACACCAAACTCACGCTCTAAGATCAAGAATTGATAAAGAGGATCTCATGAAACTGAAAACCTCTGTAAGGGAAAGAACAATATCAATAGGACAAAACAGCAGCGAACAGATTGGGAAAAGATTTTCACTAACCCTACATCTGACAGAGGGCTAATATCTAAAACATATAAAGAACTCAAGAAGTTAGACTCTAACAAACAAAATAACCCAATTTAAAAATGAGCTAAATAGAAAATTCTCAATAGAGGAATCTCCAATGACTGGGAAGCACTTAAAGAAATGTTCAACATCCTTAGTCATCAGGGAAATGCAAATCAAAATGACCCTGAGATTTCACCTTACATTAATCAGAACAGTCATTATCAAAAACTCAAGCAACAGCACATGCTGTGTTGGATGTAGAAAAGGGGAACACTCCTCCATTACTGGTGGGATTGCAAATCACTGTGGAAATCAATCTGGCCATTTCTCAGAAAATTGGAAGTAGTTCTTTCTGAAGACCCAGCCATTCTGCTCCTGGGCATATACTCAAAAGATGTTCCACCATACCACAAGGACACATGCTCCACTATGTTCCTAGTAACTTTATTTGGAATAGACAGAAACTGGAAAGCACCCAGATGTCTCTCAACTGAAGAATGGATACAGAAAACGTGGTTCATTTACACAATGGAATATTATTCAGCTACTAAAAACAAGGACATCATGAATTTCACAGGCGAATGGATGCAACTAGAATGAGTGAGGTAACCCAGACCCAAAATCACATGTATGGTATATACTCACTGACAAGTGGATATTAGCTATAAAGTACAAGATGCCCACAATGTATACCACAGACCCAAAGAAGTTAAACAAGAAAAAAGGCCTAAATAAGGATGCTTAAATCATACTTAGAAGAAGGAACAAAATAGTCATAAAAGCCAGAGGGAAGGAAGGAAGTCGGGGAGGGGAATGGGAGGCAGCTGTGGGGAGAGACAGGAGAGAGACCCAGCTGGTCAAGAGAATGAATGGAAATCTGCAGTTGCCAGAAGTGGGGCAAGGCATGGGGGAAATCTTTAGGAAGTCCCAGAGACCTGAGATGTGGGAGGCTCCCAGTAGTCAATGTAGATGACTTTAGCCTAAATGCCTGACAGTGGGGGACATGGAACCTGAAGATCTACTACCTCTTCTGACCAGGCAGGAATTCCAGTGGAGAGATAAAGACATCAACTCATCCACAAAACTTTTGGCCCCAAATTTGTCCTATCTAAAAGCAATGCAGGGGAAAAGATGGAGCAGAGACTGAAGGGATGGCCAACCAATAACCAATACAACTTGAAAACCATCCCATGGGTAAGCACCAATCAATGACATTATTAATGGTACTCTGTTATGCTTGCAGACAGGAGCATTGCATAATTCTATCCAGAAGCTGACTGAAACAGACACATTGCCCACAGCCAAACATTGGATGGAGGTGGGGGACTCTTATGAAAGAGCTGGGGTAATGGTTGAAGGCTCTGAAGGGGGTGGGGAACCCACAGGAAAACCAAGATAGTAAACTAACCTAGAACTCTGGGAGCTCTCAAAGTCCGAACCACCAATCAAAGCACACACACAGAATGGAATGAGGCCTCTGTCACATATGTAGCAGATGTACAGCTCAGTCTCAACGTGCGACCCCAGCAAGTGGAGTGGAGGCTCTCTCTAAAGCTGTAGCCTGACAGTGGAATCTGTTCCCCAACAGTTCTGCATTGTCTGGCCTCAGTGGGACAATGATATGCCTAATCTGGCAGAAATGTGATATGCTAGGGTGGGGCCGGCATGGGGTGTGTGTAGTGGCTATTCCTGGTTGTCAACTTGACTATGTCTGGAATGAACTAATCAAGAATTGGAAGGCTCACCTATGATCCTAATCTGGAGGCTCAGAGGTACAAGTTTCTGACCTGGATCTTGGCATGGAGATCTTGAAGCATAGTGGCTATGAATTCCAGAAGATTTAGACAAGGAAATCTCCAAGGTCCTCTGGGCCACACCCTCTGCTGGAGACCTATATAAGGACATTGGAAGAAGACACTCACTCTTCCTTGACTGCGCCTCGTGGGACTGAGCAACTGCTAGATCCTTGGACTTCATTCACAGCTGCTGCTGACCATTGTTGGGGGGTTGGACTACAAGCTGTAAGTCATTGAAAAATTTCCTAACTATATAGAGACTACCCATATGTTCTGTGACTCTAGAGAACCCTCACTAATACAAGTCTCTCAGAAGTGAAGGAGGTGTATGGGGGAGGGTCTCTGTGATGGAGGGATCAGGAAAGGGCTAGCATTTTGGAGAATATGGGAGTCCAGACTGTGAGAATTGAGAAAAAGTGGGTCTTTGACTTTAGCCTGATCTTAGGACTCTTCCTCCTGTTGGATTGCCATGTCTGACCTGGATAGGAAAGTTTTTGCATCATCATATTGTATTTTATTCTCTAATGAGAGACAGAAAGGGAGCAAATCTGGAGAAGAAGGGAGGACAGGGGTAAGGAACTGGAAGGGGTAGAGGGAAGGGAAACTATAATCAAGTCATAATGTATTAGAAAAGAATCTTTACCAATCCTATATCAGAAAGAGGGCTAATATTCAACATATATAAAGAACTCAAGAAGTTAGACTCCAGAAAGTCAAATGACCCTATTAAAAATGTGGTACAGAGCTAAACACAGAATTTTCACCTGAGAAAACAGGAATGACTGAGAAGCACCTAAAGAAATATTCGACATCCTTAGTCATCAGGGAAATGCAAATCAAAATAACACTGAAATTTCACCTCACACAAGTCAGAATGGCTAAGATCAAAAACTCAAGAGACAGCAGGAGCTGGAAGGTTATGGAGAAAAAAGAACACTCCTCCACTCCTGGTGGGATTACAAGCTGGTACAACCACTCTGGAAATCAGTTTGGCATTTCCTCAGAAAACTGGGCATAATACTACCAGAGGACCCTGCTATACCACTCCTGGGCATATACCCAGAGGATTCTCCAGCATGTAATAAGGACACATGCTCCACTATGTTCATAGCAGCACTATTTATAATAGCCAGAAGCTGGAAAGAATCCAGATGTTCCTCAACAGAGGAATGGATACAGAAATATACACAATGGTGTACTATTCAGCCATTAAAAACAATGAATTCATGAAATTCCTAGACAAATGGATGGAGCTGGAAACTATCATCCTGAGTGAGGTAACCCAATCACAAAAGGACACACATGGTATGCACTCACTGATAAGTGGATATTAGCCCAGAAGTGTGGAATACCCAAGACACATTTCACATATCAAAGGATCCCCAAGAAGGAGGAACAACAAAGCATGGATACTTGGGTCCTTTGTAGAAGGGAAACAAAATACCCACAGAAGTAGATACAGAGACAAAGTGTAGAGCAGAGTCTGAGGGAATGACCATCCATAGACTAAACCACCCAGAAATCCATACCATATACAGTTACAAAACCCAAACACTATTGTGGATGCCCACCAGTGTTGGCTGACTGGAGCCAGATATAGCTATCACCTGGGAGGCTCTGCTAGTGCATGACAAATACTGAGGGGAACAGTCACAGCCAGCCATTGAACGGAGCACAGGGTCCCCAATTGGGGAGCTAGAGAAAGGACCCAAGGAGCTGAAGGGGTTTGCAGCGCCCTAGGAGGAACAACAATATGAGTTACCCAGTGCTCCCAGAGCTCTCAGGGACAAAAATCATCAACCAAAGAGTACACATGGAGTTACCCATGGCTCCAGACACATAGGCAGCAGAGGATGGTCTTTTTAGACACCAAAGGGAGGGGAGGCCTGGAAAGACTTGATGCTGTAGTGTAGAGGAATACCAGGACAGGGAAGTGGGGGAGGGTTGATTGGGGAAGGGGAGGTGGCTTATGGGATTTTCGGGGAAAGGGGGAACCAGGAAAGGGGACAACACAACATTTGAAATGTAAATAAAGAATATATGTATTTTAAAAAAAGAATCTAATTTTAAATTAAAAAAATTAGCAAGTACACAAATTAATTTAATTTTCTTTTCAAAACTCGGCACAAGAAACCTTACAAGAAACTGAAAACCTCCAAGAATTAATGAAAATGTATGTGTTTTATAGTTTGGCTTGATGGTGTGTAGAAAATCCAAGAGAAATATGAAGGGATGAATGTATACCTTAACTTAGTACATCTCAACATTTTTCTCTTTTATGCCAGCTGAACATTGTCATTCTTTTTAATTATAAGGAATATTTCATGATAATGGATAAGCCAGTTTATCTAGCCACTTCCTGATATGATAGACATGCATGTTGTATTAATCTTTCTACATATAAATCAATAGTTTAACATACAAAGCACATCCTTAATGACCATATGCAGGTGGGCTTCTTCCTTTAGCTAAATAGATAAAAGTCACATGTGCAATTGAATGGCATTTTGAATATTAATTAAACTAATATCTCCCAAGAGATTATCCTATTTATGCACTAGTACAAAGGCATTTTTGTATAGATTCCACAACCACACATTATTAAATACTCCTTTGTCATAGCTCTTCAAATGAAAAAGTCATGTGAACATTATGGTAATGTTTATTGGTTTAATTATTAATAGTGCTATTCACAATTTCATATGATTTTTTATCTGTCTTTAATTTTGAGTTGATTCTTAATCATTACTTAATTTTTATTTGATTCTTTTCTTGATAGTAACATATTGATATGCTGATGTTTATAGGTATTGGGAAACTTATTCTTTCTATTTTTCTAGTCTCTTAATAGTAAATATATTGCTCATGGACCAGAAGCTTAAATGTATTTATGGTAATTTATTTTTTTATTATCACTTTAGAGTTTCTTTTTCTAGCATTCTTTATAAATGCTCTACAATGTACGTCATTCACAGCAGGTTTTCCCCATTATTTATTACAGTGTTGAGGTCTGAGTTTTTATATTAAAACTATGTGAACTTTAAAACCACATGAAATGAGTTTTGTGTATACTCAAAGAGAAGTTATGTTGTCCACTTCAAGTTCTAATTACTAATCTCAGGGATATTATGATACCTTAGTTTTGTTCCTACAGAGAGTCTTCCTAGTTTGCTGTTTCATCCATTTAATCAACTTATTACAAATTCAGGAATGGACAGGTGGTATGATATCTCTCCAAGACCTCAATTCCGAGTGAGTTTTGGTTGAAAGCCACTAGTCCTTGCTTTAAGAATTACTTAGAGATAAAATTATTTCTAATTATTTCAGCCAAGTGTTTGACATAACCATATGTTTAGTCTATCTCTGGTTCACTTACAGTTTGTTGGACTTTTCAACTTTGTAACTTGTTACTGATCCAGCTCTTCATTCTACATAAGCTCAGAGCCTAGCATCCTAAATAAATTTCATGCATTCATCTCCGAAATCAAAACTCTAGGTATTAAGATAAACAGAGAAATAGCTTCTATACTTCGGGTCTTGCTAAGTTTGTTCTTTCATTATATATCTAAAACCTATTCAGTAGATATCCTCTACCTTCTAAACAATTAGTCATATGAACATTAATCAATATTTTTGGTCCTTAATGGCTGGGTAAATTCAAAAATTGTGGCCCATGCTATTTCCAGGAAAGAAATATTTTTAAACATTTGAAAGCATATTTTATAGCAAGCATCTTCTATACTATTTAATTACTCTTTGCTCTGTATGAGATAACTTAATCAAAATATGTGAGAATTTCCATACAGTCTTTAATAATAGTTCATAAACAGGCCTAGGTTAGCTAACTATCATCTCAGACTTGAGAAAAATGAAAACTTTGGATATTATTTAATACCTATTACTCTATGTCTCAAGAAGTGGAAGGGAACACAACAGACTTCCAGAGGATTCTGGCGCATGCTTATTCTGGGAATCAATATCCTAAAACGTAGTCAATTTACATAGCTCTAGGATGTTTCTTCAGGATTATATATACCTGCTTCCACTTCTTAGATAAATATTTATTAAACATATATCTAAAATCTTTTAATCATTTTGTTACACAATTTTTATAATTTTATCAAAATTTTTATTGGTTTTGTGTACTTTGAAATTGACAGCAAGTTAACAACTATAGCTTCTTGATCATTTTTAAAGTTGTTACGTTGTAAATTTTTGTTTGGCTTTATCCATTTGTTTCCTGAGACTACATGGTGATTTACTTTTTTATTTATCAAATAAGTTTCTTTATTTTTTGAGCTTATGATATAGTTATAACATTTCTTTCTTGCCTTTCCTCTCTTCCAACCCTCCAATGAATATAACCTCCATTTGCCCTCTTTCAAATTCATGGACAGTATATTTTTAATTCTTCAATTATATGTGTGTGTTTCTAAATATATAAATAAAAACTTCTTAGCCTGTAATAAATTCCCTGGGGAAGACTACGTTGTCTGTTATCAGCATTTCTTGTTTACCTGAAGTTCTTTTTCTAGATTTTAGGTCCCTGGATCGTTCTCTCAACCCATATTAGCATATTTATTGTTATCTTTCTTTCTTTGGTTCTATTTAGGCAACCATGTGTTTATGGGTATGTTTATGGGTGCAGCTTCTGACATTTCTTGGGGGCACAGTTTCACAAAAAATCTCCTTGATCTTACTTTTTTTTTTTTTGCTCTTTCTTGCACAATGACCCCCGAACCTGAAGTACAGGAGTTGTGTTACAGATATATCCATTGGTACTAGGCTCCACAACTGTTCAGTTTGATTAGCTGTCATTTTCTGCAGTGGTACTTATGTGATGCAAAAAGAAGTGCCCTTGGTGAGGAGTAAGAACTACAGTAATCTGTGGACACGAAGACAAATATTAATTAGGTAGTTAGGGATTGTTTCAAACATTAACAGTATTATGTTCTCCTCCACGATCTGTGACTTCACAAGCTCTGGGCAGTTGGCTAGGTTTACAGTACCAGACAAGTGTTCCATCTTGTAGAACAGGTCTTAAGTTTGAATAGAAAACTTTATTCTGTTGATTTATATTTGCTTCATACTACATTTCAATTTTTAGAGTGTCTATTATAGGCTGTTTTTTAAAGTACATTTTGATAATCATACTGGTAAAATTTGGCACAAATATTTATAAGGAATACGATCAATTTAAAAAATTTCAACTATCTATTTTTATATTATAAACACCTTGACTACTCTGCAATTAAAAACAATGAACTCACGAAATTCCTAGGCAAATGGTCAGAACTTGAAAATATCATCCTTAGTGAGGTAACCCAATCACAAAAGAACACACATGGTATGCAGTCACTGATAAGGAGATATTAACCCAGAATCTCGGAATACCCTAGACACAATTTGCATATCAATAGATTTCCAAAGATGGAAGGAGAGACCCCTGGTCCTGGAAAGACTGGATGTAGGGGAACTCCAGGACAGAGAAGTGAGAGGGGGTTGAATGGGGAAAAGAGGGAGGGAAGGGGGCTTATGGGACTTTCGGGGAGGGAGGAAACGGGAAAGGGGAAATGATTTGGAATGTAAATAAAAAAACTTAGAAAAGAAAAAAAAAGAAAAAAAAGAAAACTAGAACTCTTGATTTTAACATTTGTACAGTCTTCAGCTCTAGACATTTTTATACTTGCCTTTTGGATAAATTCATGCCTTTCTCTCCCTCTATTTATTCATCTAGAATTGGTATCAGTTTATATTTTCACTATTTATAAAACTTTTTATTCCTCTAATTGCAAGTGTTCACAATCCACACCTCCACTGACCTTCTGTTATGGAAGTTTTGGATATACATTGTAACCAATTCCCTTTTCTACCCTCTGTTTTGTTTGCTTGCTTTTTAAAACTTGCACTTTTTACAAAAAAACTACAACCTTCGAAGATGAATGACGGTAACAAAAGTTACAACTTTTTATTTTAATATCTGCAAATACAGAAAATGAAATCTCTCACAGTTTTCATTATTTTCCTGTTAGGAAAATAGCTGTTTGGATGTGGGTAACAGAACACTCTATGGAATAGCATTATTACTAAATATTGAAAATAAAAGTTTATTGCTATATATGAGGATAAGAATTACCAAATTCTTAGCAAATATCAATTGATACACCTTCTGTTTAAAACATAGTATCTATTTATGTTCACCAGAACTCTCAAATTTATTTATTAAAATGTATATTTATCTAAACTTCTATTCTTTTTTTTAAAGTTTTTAATCTAAATTGTTCCATGTGAAATTGGAAGGGACGTTAAAATTTTTAAATAATTCTCTATTTTGAATACAATTTAAAGCCATGGACTACAAAATGTGATATTATCTTCCGAAAAAGCAGTATACCATTCTTAAGGCTGACCAGTGAAGATATTTAAATAGTGTTTCTTAGAGTTGAGAAACAATGATACAAAATGGGTTTGAAGGTTATGTGCCAAGTTATTCCTTGATAATTATGAAAATTGGTTGTTCTTTCATGTCTCTGAGAAATAAATATTTATTCAGTAGTAAATATAAAGCTATAGAGACTATAAGAACTGAATATTACATCCGATAAACTACTAACTGAATAAATTTCCTATTCCATTTGGCAAGACATTAATTTTTAAGGCAATTTTAAGTTCATGGATACAGCATTCTCTCACAGCCAATACAGAGATGTGCTATTGTTTACAAAAGTGCTAAGCACCTCTGCCTGGGACTTCATGTACCCTTCTAATTGAGTGCACATACACTGTTTCATCAGCTTGGAGATCCTAAATGAAGAATCCTAAGTATGACATGCAAGATTTATTCATAGGAAATTATTTTAGCTCTATCTCCATATTTATAGATGTAAAAGCACATGACTCTGTAAACATAACTTCACAAAGTGGAAGGCTCCAGCTCTAATTTTTGGGTTTTCATTTTTATTGGTGTGTCATTACTCTTACCACATATTTTTAAAAGTATTCAAAACTAATTTAACCAGAATCATGACATTTGTTCAGAACATAAATATTTGTAAAGGCATCTAGTTTCAAGTAGTATACATTGAATGCTAAATGCTCATAAATTGATTGTGAAAATAGACATTTTAACCAAATCATTTAACGTAACTGTGGAAAATAATTAAAAAACTCCAAAGGTTTTTAAATTGAGTTTATAACTCAACATGGCTAATTAGCAAACACATGTAACAATTTTTTATGCAATCGTCTATCTTAAAAGCTTAAGATTGAAGGTTGTTTCTACAGTACTAATGTTTTTAGCTATGATGAGAAAGTCAAACTATTCCTCTCCAATTCTTAAAAGTTACTAATGTATATCAATGTACATTATGATCAACTTAGAAAACACTGAGATAGTCTCATTTTACAGTCTAGTATTATTCATTTAGCAGTGGAGTTTAATTATCCACAGACTTAATTACTTCACCTCTAGCTTAGAATCCAGTGCCTACCTACCCTGGCTATATAGCTCATTAAGCTACATGAATATTTATTGAAATGTGCAATTAAGCCTCAGAAATTTAGAAGGGTTCCTATTTTACCCAGTTCTTCGTGTTTGATGTTACTCTATTACATTACAGAATCTATCTAGATTTGGTTTCCTTTTTTAATTCTTCCTTCTAGTCACTAATTTCTCCTCCTCCCTCTTCTTCTTTCTCTTTCTCCTCTTCCTCTTTCTCCTCTTCTTCCTTCTCTTCTTCCTCCTCCTCTTCTTCTTCCTTCATTTGCTCTCATGTACATTTCAGGGACATGTGTACCCTTCTCCAGTCAATTTCATCTAAGGTCTCTGAGTCCACGGATAGTAGGGTGCAACTATTACTCATTCTTTTTTTTTTTAATTTACATTCCAAATCATTTCCCTTTCCCGTTTCCTCCCTCCCCGAAAGTCCCATAAGACCCCTTCCCTCCCTCTTTCTCCATTCAACCCTCTCTCGTTTCTCTGTCCTGGAATTCCCCTACATCCAGTCTTTCCAGGACCAGGGGTCTCTCCTTCCATCTTCTTAGAAATCTATTGATATGCGAATTGTGTCTAGGGTATTCTGAGATTCTGGGTCAATATCCCCTTATCAGTGACTGCATACCATGTGTGATCTTTTGTGATTGGGTTACCTCACTAAGGATGATATTTTCAAGTTCTGACCATTTGTCTAGGAATTTCGTGAATTCATTGTTTTTAATTGCAGAGTAGTATTCCATTGTGTAGATATACCACATCTTCTGAATCCATTCCTCCGTTGAGGGACATCTGGGTTCTTTCCAGCTTCTGGCTATTATAGATAAGGCTGCTATGAATATAGTGGAGCATGTGTCCTTATTGCATGCAGGTAAAGCCTCTGGGTATATGCCCAGGAGTAGTATAGCTGGATCCTCCGGGAGTGTCATGCCCAGTTTTCGGAGGAACCGCCAGACTGCTTTCCAGAGTGGTTGTACCAGCTTGCAATTCCACCAGCAGTGGAGGAGTGTTCCTCTTTCTCCACATCCTCGCCAACAACTGCTGTCTCCTCTGTTTTTGATCTTAGCCATCCTGACTGGTGTGAGATGGAATCTCAGGGTTGTTTTGATTTGCATTTCCCTAATGACTAAGGATGATGAACATCTCTTTAGGTGCTTCTCAGCCATTAGATATTCTTCAGGTGAGAACTCTTTGTTTAGCTCTGTACCCCATTTTTTAATAGGGTTACTTGCCTCTCTGGAGTTTAACTTCTTGAGTTCTTTGTATATATTGGATATTAGCCCTCTGTCGGATGTAGGGTTGGTAAAGATCATTTCCCAGTTAGTTGGTTGCCGCTTTGTCTTTTTGACAGTATCTTTTGCCTTGCAAAAACTTTGTAATTTAATGAGGTCCCATTTGTCTATTCTTGATCTTAGAGCATAAGGTATTGGAGTTCTGTTCAGGAAATTCTCCCCTGTGCCCATATGTTCAAGGTTCTTCCCTAGTTTCCTTTCTATTAGTTTCAGTGTGTCTGGTTTTATGTGGAGATCCTTGATCCACTTAGAATTGAGCTTAGTGCAAGGAGATAAGAATGGTCAATTTGCATTCTTCTGCATGTTGACCTCCAGCTGAGCCAGCACCATTTGTTGAAAAGGCTATCTTTTTTCCACTGGATGGTTTTAGCTCCTTTGTTGAAGATCAAGTGACCATAGGAGTGTGGATTCATTTCTGGGTCTTCAATTCTGTTCCATTGATCTACATGCCTGTCACTGTACCAATACCATGCAGTTTTTAACACTATTGCTCTGTAGTACAGCTTGAGGTTCGGGATACTGATTCCCCCAGATGTTCTTTTACTGTTGAGAATAGTTTTAGCTATTCTGGGTTTTCTGTTATTCCAGATGAATTTTTGAATTGCTCTTTCTAACTCTATGAAGAATTGAGTTGGGATTTTGATGGGGATTGCATTGAATCTGTATATTACTTTTGGTAAGATGGTCATTTTTACTATATTAATCCTGAGCAGCGCCACGGAGAGAGTGCAGAGTGCACTCTGCCATCTTTGCTCCAGTGGCCGGGAAGTTGGGACTGCCAGGCTCTGAGACAGACAGGCATAATATCGCTTGGGTCTCGGGCGGATTGTGTGTACATGGCTCCCAAGAGCTGGGCAGATCTATTACTCATTCTTGTGGTATATATTGTTTGTTATTTGTTTTTGTAAGTAATAACTTGCTTGTGGATACGGTATTTGCCTTCATATACTTATCACCCCAGTACAGAGCCAAGAACACACTCAATAAATGCTTGCTAAGCTTATGCATTCTGCTAGTATGTTTGTCTCTAATATTACTTTTAATTTAATTTAATTTAACTTAATTTAATTTAATTTTTCCTTTTATTTTCTAGCCAAGGATAGCCTCAAACTTGCTATGTAGTAGAGGAGGATGACCTTGACTCCTGATCCTTCTGCTTCTACCGCCTAAGAGCTGGGGTTGCAGCTGTGTATCACTGCATTTGCCCATAGTTCTTTACTGTCTGGATTATAGCTACTTGTCTAAGGCTTTGCAGAAAGGCTCTATCTTTCACTTACTTTTCCATTTCTTTTTTTATTTTTATCCTTCCCTTCTTCCATGTCTTACTTTGAATCCTTCTCATCTTTCAAACATCAGAATAGCAAGTGTTTTTAGCTGTTTCTTAATCTTTCATAACTAGATTTTCTTTCTGTCTTATTTCTTCTCTTAAACTCAGTCTTGCCAGT
The DNA here is from genome assembly GCA_036184795.1 of Tokudaia tokunoshimensis. Classification (NCBI taxonomy): domain Eukaryota; kingdom Metazoa; phylum Chordata; class Mammalia; order Rodentia; family Muridae; genus Tokudaia; species Tokudaia tokunoshimensis. The sequence continues at coordinate 41,510,634 of BTHU01000004.1, read as the reverse complement.
TTTGCATCATTAATATCTCTCCTTGAACTTCTCATTAAGATCAACTACACTGGTAGACCTCTCCTGTTGCGTTATTTTGGAGCACTGGTAGTCACATGAAGCAGTCTGAGTAACCTCATAGAGTCATGAATTCACTTTAAGATGCAGACATCTTGGGTTTCACCTTTGTACTAACATTCTAATTTCAAAACTATTAGGCAATGCAATTCTCATGTAAGCATGCCTAGAATAGCAAACTCTAGTGTGGTCCCAATGAGTACCTTCTAAGTCTTCAGCCAGCTCTGTGATTCTGCCTGAAGCCCTTACTCTCTGCTGTCCTATACCAATGGGTTTTCTTTGTGGAAGAACTGTACCATATCCCATAGATCGTGATGTAGAGTGGAAAATCATGAAAGGAAGAGTTTCACACACTTTCTGTTAGGAACAGTTGTTGATATAAGGATCTTACACTATGTTTTCTCTATGCTCAAATGACTGCATAGAAACCCAACAATAAACTCAATCCAGTTCTAAGGAACTGATCATTCAGACTTTTCTTCCAATCTGTCTTTAACAGCATATAAATTTTCATATTTACATATTTTTAAATGTACAAACCCAAAATATTTTATTTAAGCCTTTGCTGAAATATCACTCTCCTATGGTTGATCCTAACATCCTAATTGTAATGACAAGACTCCACTCTGCCTCTTTCCTTTGTTCCTAGTTTCTTTCCTTTTTATTTGTATTATTTTGATATATAGTTTTTTTCATTCTTAATACTATTATCCATTGTGTGTGCAGCCCTGTTTAAAATAGAAGTTATATAAGGGGCAGTTTATTTTCATTCATTTTTAGTCACTAATATTCAAAATACTTATAGTATCTGACACTTATAGTATCTGACACATAGCTAAATTTTATTTTCTTAATGAATGGTAAGTAGATGGACAAATGGTAGTGTGCTCAAATCATTCTACACAATAAATATGTATGCTTTTTTACATCCTTCTATCAGAATGATGAAAATGTATTTAGCTCTTTCCAACCTCAAGCACGAATAGTTTCAAAGGATATTTATTTTTGGTGTTCCCCTGTTGGGATGTCATCATGTTTTAAAATTAAGTATGACCTTGGACATGCCCAGCATGAGTTCCTGGGTTTTGATTATTAACCAGTGGACACTTTCCAGCATTCCAAAGCACTGACTTGTGGTTACCATGTGAATATTTTATGAATAGTCCCTGCATTACCTGTTCCTCAGAATAACCAACTCTTAGCTGTCCCTTCTGACTGGGTTCATGATTTCATTCTGAAATTTGTATTCACTTACTGAGTACATTTAATAATGACTAGAAAGAATGTAGGAAAGTTATGAAAAACTGTGGGTGAATTGACTTCATGAAAGCATGAAAAGAAGACTGGACTCTCCATTGTTGGAGTGCTTGCCTTGCATGCCTGGGGCCCTGGCTTCCATCTTCCCAACCACCAAAGAGGAAAAAAGAAAATAGAAAAAAACTGACTAGCAAGGCAAACAGGAAATACAACCTTTATTTTATATGATACACTTGCTGTATTTTTTTTTATTAAACTATCTCTGATGTGGATTTAAAAAGAAAGCAGGAAACTACCTGGGAATCTGCACCAAAAGATGAAGGCTAAGGAAGACATCCTGAGATCAGATGTGGGGTCTTGGGTCAACTATACTATGTGCATTGATGGCATCTCAAAGCCTGTGCTCTAAGTGGTTTTGAGGGGAGGGAATCAGTCAGAGCTCAATAGATGCTGCAGTGATCTTCCCTGAAGCTGCTCTATGATTCAGTGTCTGACTTATTTATAAGTTCTCAGCAGAAGCATTCATTCATTCATTCATTCATCCATCCATCCCTCCATCTATTCATTTACTCATTCATCCATTCATGGTTATTTAGCTGTCTATCTTTCATACACTATATCCAAACTACAGTTTTTCCTTTCTCCACTCCTCATAGTCCCCTCCACCCTACAGCCCCTCTCCTCCGGATCTACTCTTCCTTCCTGTCCCTTCAGAAAAGATAAGATATCCCAGGAATATCAACCAAACAGGGCATAACAAGTTACAATAAGACCAGGCACAAACCTATGAGGGTTTGATATGAGTCAAGGCTGGATGAGGCAATCTAGCAGGACGACAAGGGTCTCAAGAGCAGACAAGAGGCACTGTTTGTTTTGTTTTAAATCTTTTTATTATTTCTTTGTGAATTTCACATCATGCACCCCAACCTCACTCATCTTCCCCTCTACCATTGCAGCACCTACTCCCAACAGGGAAAAAAAATCATTGTAGACGCTGTACTGTGTCTCATTATATTCCAGAAAGTACCATTTCGCTCCCACTTTTTTGCTTGCAAATGTTCATTGCAATGACTCTTTGGTCTGGTCCTTGGCCCCTGGTTTCTGCTACTCTATCAATATTGGAACCTTACTGGGACTCTTCTCAGATATGCTGTTGTTGCTCTGTGTCAGAGATCCTGTAGTTTTGGATCGGTAGGACCAGCCTCTTCACATACTCCAGCTGGTTATCAATGGGGTAGATGTTGGGATGGACCAATCCAAAGCCCTGGAACTGAGCCTGAGAGGTATCTGAACTGGTCAGTCCATCATCTCTCCAGCTCTCATGCCCTCGGGGGGGGGCTCACCAGCAACCCCCACAAACAGAGTCAGCTCTACCTTACTGCTCAGGTGAGTGTTGCAGATGGTGAGGGAGATAACCAGTCCCCCCACTCTCGTAACCTGGGGTCAGCATCTCTCCCTATTGCATGCTACCTCACAACAGACAAGAGACAGGACTAGGTCTTCTATGCTCCTGCCCTCTGACAGGCTCATCTGTAATCCTCACATCCAGGGCAAGTTCTACCATGCTGCCCAGGTGAGGTGCAGGGCCAGTTCTCCTGCCCCTGTCATAAGTGGTAAGGGTCAAGGGTTGGGAAGGACATCTTTACCTCACCATGTCTCTGCACTGCAGACAAGTTGCAGGGCCAGCACTGCCATCATCACACCCTCATAGTAGGTTTGCCTACACCCTCACCACCTAACTGCTATAGCTGGTGAGGGACAGGGCCAGTTGTACTGCTCTCATGGCCCCAGGGCCAGGTCTTCTGCCTGCCACAGGTGGTGAGGAGCAAGCGGGGAGGGTGGTATCTCTCCCTCCAACACACCATCTCACAGGACACAAGTAGTAAGGCTAGCTCTCTCATGCTTTTGTCCTCAGGGCTGGGTCACCTGCTACTCCCGCAATGTTCTGGCCCTCTCCTGTGTACTGCAGCTGTCTAGAGGCTGTGTCAACTTTCCTGCCTTCATGCCTCTCCCATGACCATCTCTCCCATGATGCCCATATGAGGAGTGGGACCAGTTCTGCACAGTTCACAGACATCAACATGTCCCTGGTGGCAGCCCAGAACAGGGACATCTGCTTGCCCTTGGGTGGCAACACGCCCCTGCTGCTGCAGGCCCATATCTGGCCCCTGGTAGCAGCACAGGCCAAGATCCTGTCATGGTCTCAGGTGACATCACTGGCTACTTACAGGCTATTCCTCACTAGAGAATCCAGTTCTGCCTCTCATCATTACGCCTACACTCTTCTGTTTCTCTCTCTTTCTCTTCAATTTCTATACCACGTATTTGATTCTCTTAGTGGTGTCCAAGGCATCTAAGTGTCTGTGGTCATCTTAGGAATGGTCTCAGAAGTGCTCTGGACACCTTATTCATTATGTCACTGGGCAGGGGTCATCTTGGCATGGTCTGTCCTCAAGATCTGCTTGTCACTGGGCTGAGGGTCTATTGGACCATGAAAGGCAGTCTGTTTTCTGGTTGAGTGAGGCTTAACTTCTGGAGACCCAGTAGATTAATCTACAAAGGATGGTTCTAGTTAGCTATGCTCCCAGACACTAGGCTCCTGACACCAGGAGGCCCTCAACTCCATAATTCTGAAGCTATCAGTCACTAGGGCAATGCCCCAAGCCCCTGATATTCTGGTTGCACTCCACCCTCACAGTTGCCTGGCTATAGCCAGATAGCCCACCCTACTATAAGAGGGGCTGTTTGCCCCCTCCTTTCTCTCTCTCTCTCTCTCTCTCTCTCTCTCTCTCTCTCTCTCTCTCTCTCTCTCTCTCTTTCTCTCTCTTTCTCTCTTCTTCTGTCTCTTGTCCCCTGCTCCACCTTTCTCCCCACTCCTTTCCCCCTCTCTTCATGTGGCCGTGGCTGGCTTCTATTCTACCGTTTCTCTCTCTCTACTCTTCTACAATAAAGTGCTAAAACCAATGGATTGCCTCCCAGCGTTTCCAGCCGTCAGACTGTGCAGGAACCCACCCCAGCACGCCTCCACACCCCCCCCGCCCCCCCTCCCCCCAGCCTCCTTTCTCCTTAGCCGCACCCCCCTGGGGGGCTGACCACATTGCCTAGCCGTGGGGGCAGGCGAGCGACAGTCTCCTCCTGCATCTGCCCTGCCAGAGCCTGCTAGTTCTGGCAAGAAGCTGTTTTTCCCCCACTCCCCTTTCCCCCATGTTGCGCATCCTACAAGCCACAGCTGCACCCTACAGGGGTCATCTCAGGCTTGCTTCTGGTTCGGATCACCTGAGTGGCTGCTTACAAGAGTTGTCTGTCTTGGGGGTCTTTTCCTGCCCATGGACAGTGGTCCCACATGGGGTTCTTCTAGTCTCTTGCTTGCTCTCCATCCTGGAAGACTGTCTGGGCCTTCCTGGCATCAGGCTGGTGTTTGTCTCCGGCTAGCTATTTTTCAGGGAAGGACAGGCTACTCATCATTCAAATGTTCACAGGTCAGACAGTGAGTGAAGTAGACAGAGCCTCTCTCCTCTCTGCCTCCTACTGATGCACATGACACAGCAGCCACACCTGCAATGGCTAGGGGCAGCCCACTGTTATTTTTTAATAAAGTTGTGGTGTAATTAATTTTCAAGTATCCTTTACTTATTTTCACATAACTTTGTTAATCTTCGGTATTTAGAAAATCATTGTCTTTCAGACCTAGAGTCACAGAACCAAAACAAATAAACTGTAGAACTGGTGTCATAGAAAAATGATTGACAGTGGATATTACTTTCTACGATAAAACCACTGGGTTTTAGTGCACTGCAAATGGAACTCAGAGAAAATGATCTTTTTTTGTTTTATAATTATAAAAGACTACAGAAAAGAGACTGTCGCTGAGATGAAGCAACATTTTAATATATTGATTGCTGCTACTTATTTATCCATTTTACTCTCTACTTGCTTACAGACACTTTTTTAAATGCACATTTTCATGTAAAGGAAATGAGATGAACAACTAGCATTTTACTGCTTAGAGGCTACCCTCCAGTAATAGTCAAAGTTAAATAAAACCACCATAGTCTGAGTCGCATTTGGTTTTAAGCTAGTTAAGGATAAGTTTATATTGGTTGTACTTCATCTTGGTTCACCTTACATGAGGCATAAAACCTGTGCAATAAGTTACCTGGTAGAGATATAACCCAAAACCTTCCCCCAAAACATGGCTTTCAAGTTACTACTGCTTGCAAAGGAGCACTCGCTCAGTGCTAATAGAAACAGAGGCTGTGGCTCTCCCAAGGGCTGCAAGCTGCTCCAGAAAGCACCACTTATACTGAGGACTATGGAGAAGAATAGCAGCCTCGTCTGGGTCTACTGAGTCTCCAGTCCTCTGTCTGGTGAGAGGTTCCAGCACAATGAAGCATGGCAGGACACAGGGGCCAGAGACTATTGGGTATGTCCAGGGATGATGGTCTAAAGCTGCTCAGAAAAAGGGCAAGTTGGAGAGGTCTGGCTAGGACTGGAAAAAGGCCGAACAAGGAGCCCTGAGCTAGCTGAACAGCTGGCTTGGTGCTAACGCAGCAGAACGAGGTACAAACTAAAAGGTCCCATGACCTTTAGGCCTAATGGGTAAGGTATTGAATTTAAAGAACAATAAAAGAAAAGGGAAGTAAAATATAAAAAATATCATAGAGAGAAATATTTAATTTAAATATAAGTAAATAATGTCCTTTCCAGCTTCAGGCTATTATAAATAAGGCTGCTATGGACATAGTGGAGCATGTGTCCTTATTACATGTTGGAGCATCTTCTGGGTATATGCCCAGGAGTGGTATAGTTGGGTCCTCAGGTGGTACTATGTCTAATTTTCTGAGGCACTACCAAACTGATTTCCAGAGAGGTATTATCAGCTTACAATCCCACGAACAATGGAGAAGAGTTCCTCTTTCCCCACATCCTCTCCAGCATCTGCTGTCCCGAGTTTTTCATCTTAGCCATTCTGACCGAGTTTCCTCAATTGAGAATTCCCTGTTTAGCTCTGTACCAAATTTTTCATAGGGTTATTTGACTCTCTGGAGTCTAACTTCTTAAGTTCTTTGTATACATTGGATATTAGCCCTCTATCGGATATTGGTGGTAAAGATCTTTTCCCAATTTGTTGGTTGCCTTTTTGTCCTTTTGACAGTGTCCTTTGCCTTACAGAACCCAGATATCCTTTAATAGAGGAATGGATACAGAAATTGTGGTATATATACACAATGGACTACTATCCAGCTATTAAAAATAATGAATTCAAGAAATTCTTAGGCAAATGGATGGAGCTATAAAGTGTCATCTTGAGCGAGGTAACCCAATCACAAAAGAACACACATGGTATGCACTCACTGATAAGTGGATGTTAGCCCAAAAGCTCAAAATAAACAAGTTACAATTCACAGACCACCGGATGCTCAAGAAGAAGGAGGACTGAAGTGGGGGTGGTTTGGTTCCTCTGAGAAAGGGAACAAAATACTCACAGGAGCAATAAAGACAAAGTGTGGAGCAGAGACTGAAGGAAAGGCCATGCAGAGACTGCCCTACCTGGGGATTCTTCCTATAAACAGTCACCAAACCCTGACACTATTATGGACAACAAGAAGCACGTACCAAAAGGAACATGTCGTGGTTGTCTCTGGAGGGGCCCTGTCAGAGCCTTACACATACAGAGGCAGATGCTAGCAGTCAACCATTAGACTGGGCATGGGGTCCCCAACGGAGGAGTTAGAGGGCAGTCCGGAGGAGCTGAAGGAGTTTACAGCCCCATGGGAAGAACAACAATGCTCCAGGACTTCCAGGGTCTAAACTATCAACCAAGGGGTACACATGGTTCCAGTCAAAAATGTGGCAGAGGAATGCTTTGTTGGGCATCAGTGGGAGGAGTGGTCCTTGGTCCAGTGAAGGCTCGATAGATGCCCCAACAAAGGGAAATCGAGGTGAGGGGGAGGTGGGAGTGGGTTGGGTGGAGGGGCATATATTTATTTAAAGGCAGGGGGTGGGAGGAGGGGTTGGGGGTTTTCGGGGAGGGGGAAACTGGGAAAGGTTTTAGCATTTGAAATGTAAATGAAGATTATATTCAATTAAAAAAAAAGAAAATAATGTCCTTAGGGAGAAATTTTGAAAATATATATATCACATCGCTTGGACTCAGCCAGCTTGTGTGCTCCCTGCACCCAAGAGCTGGGCAGTCCTGTGGTCACCTACACGCCAGCTCGGCTGTGGGACATCTGCCCTGCAGAGGGACCCTCACTGGGAGAGAGCTCACCAGCCTCCCCTTAGCAAACTCGGCTCCAGGGATTGACTACATTGAGCCTTCAGGTACGCAGGGATTCCCCAATATAACATTGCTTGGGACACAGCCTGCTAGGCTTCCATCTGTGCCCAAGAGTGGGGCAGCTCTGTGGTCGTCTGGGCGCCAGCTCTGCTGTGGGACATCTGCCTTACAGAGTGATCTGCTACAAGAGGGTGCACAGTACACTCCACCATCTTTGATCCACCATCTTTGATCACTTGGGGCAAGGCACATCAGGGCTCCAAAGTCACTCAGGAGCATAGTAGCCCCTCAGCAATCGGTGCCAGGGGAAACCGGGTTATCCATGGGGGCAGAAATAGCCTTGCAGGCTCACAGGAGGTCCAACCAACAGCCACTGACAGCAGGACCAACTAACACCAGAGATAACCAGATGGCAAAAGGCAAACGTAGAAACGTTACTAACAGAAATCAAGGAAATATGGCACCATCTGAACCCAACTCTCCAACAGCAGCAAGTCCTGGATACCCCATCACACCCGAAAGGCAAGATCTGGATTTAAAATCACTTCTCATGATAATATAAGAGGATTTCAAGAAGGACATAAATAAATCTCATAAAGAAATACAGGAGAACATGAATCAGGGTAGAAGCCCTTACAAAGGAAAGACAAAAAATCACTTAAAGAAATGCAGGAGAACTTGGGTCAACAGGCAGAAATCCTGAAAGAGGAAACGCAAAAATATCTTAAAGAAATACAGGAAAAAACAAACAAACAAGTGATGGATCTGAGCAAATCCTTCCAGGGTCTAAAAAAGGAAGTAAAAACAACTAAGAAATCATAAAGGGAGACAACTTTGGAGATAGAAAACCTTGGGAAGAAATCAGGGGTCATAGATGCAAACATCAACAATAGAATACAAGAGATGGAAGAAAGAATCTCAGGTGCTAAAGATACCATAGAAAGCATCGACTCAACAGTCAAACAAAATGAAAAATGCAAAAAATGTGTAACCCAAAACATCCTGGAAATCCAGGAAACAATGAGAAGACCAAACCTAAGGATTATAGGTATAGATGAGAGTGAAGATTTGCAACCTAAAGAGCCAGTAAATATCTACAACAAAATTATGGAGGAAAACTTCCCTAACCTAAAGAGAGAGATGCCGATGAACGTACAAGAAGCCTACAGAACTCCAAACAGACTGGACCAAAACAGGAATACCTCCTGTCACATAATAATCAAAACACCAAATGTACTAAACAAAGAAAGAATATTAAAAACAGTAAGAGACAAAGGCCAAGTAACATGTAAAGGAAGACCTATCTGAATCACACCAGACTTCTCACCAGAGACTATGAGAGCCAGAAGATCCTGGACAGATCTCATACAGACTCTAAGAGAACACAAATGCCTGCCTAGACTACTATTCCCAGCAAAACTCTCAATCACCATAGATGGAGAGACCAAGATATTCCATGATAAAACCAAATTTACGCAATAATTTTCCACAAACCCAACCCTGCAAAGGATAATAGGTGGAAATCACCAATACAAAAAGAAAAACTATATCCTGGAAAAAATGAGATAGTAACCTTCTTTCATCAAACCCAAAAGTAGATAACCACTCAAACATAAAGATAGCGTCAAGAATGGCAGGTGGCAATAATCACTATGCCTTAATCTCTCTTAATATCAATGGTCTCAATTCCCCAATTAAAAGACATAGACTAGCAGACTGGATACGTAAACAGGACCCAGCATTTTGCTGTATACAGGAAACGCACCTCAATGTCAAAGACAAACACTACCTCAGAGTAAAAGACTGGAAAACAATTTTACAAGCAAATGGCCCCAAGAAACGAGGTGGAGTAGCCATCCTAATATCGGATAAAATTGACTTTCAACCTAAAGTCATCAAAGAAGACACAGAAGGATACTACATACTGGTAAAAGTAAAAATTCATCAAGAAGAACTCTCAATTCTGAATATCTATGCTCCAAATGCAAGGGCACCCTCATTCGTAAAAGAAACTTTACTAAAGCTCAAAGCATACATCGCACCTCACACACTAATAGTGGGTGACTTCAATACCCCACTCTCTGAAATGGACCGATCAGGAAAGCAGAAACTAAACAGGGACACAGTGAAACTAATTGAAGCCTTGGACCAAATGGAACTAATATATATATATATATATATATATATATATATATATATATATATATATATATAGCATTTCATCCTAAAGCAAAAGAATATACCTTCTTCTCAGCACGTCATGGTACCTTCTCCAAAACCAACCATATAATTGGTCACAAAACAGTCCTCAACAGATATAAGAAGATCCAACTAATCCCATGCCTCCTATCAGATCACTATGGAATAAGGGTGGTCTTCAATAACAACAAAAACAACAGAAAGCCCACATACACGTGGAAGCTGAACAATGGTCTACTCAATGATACCTTGATCAAGGAAGAAAAAAAGAAATTAAAGACTTTTTAAAATTTAATGAAAATAAGGCTCAACATACCCTATTTTATGGGACACAATGAAAGTGGTGCTAAGAGGAAAATTCATAGCCCTGAGTGCCTCCAAAAATAAGGGAGAGAGCATACACTAGCAGCTTAATGGCACACCTGACAGCCCTGGAACAAAAAGAAGCAAATACACCAAAGAGGAGTGGAAGGCAGGAAATCATAAGATTCAGGGCTGAAATCAATCAAGTAGAAACAAATAAAACCATACAAAGAATCAACAAAACTAGGAGTTGGTTCTTTGAGAAAATCAACAAGATAGAGAAGCCCTTAGCCAGACTAGCCAGAGGGCACAGAGACAGTGTCCAAATTAACAAAATCAGAAAGAAAAAGAGAGATATAACAACAGAAACCGAGGAAAATAAAAAAAATCTTCAGATCCTTCTACAAAAGCCTGTATTCAACCATCCTATAACCCCTGAAGAAATAGAAGTGGTCATTGGAAGTCTTCCGACCAAAAAAAGCACAGGTCCAGATGGTTTTAGTACAGAATTCTATCAGACATTCAAAGAAGACCTAACACCAATACTCTTCAAACTATTCCACAAAATAGAAACAGAAGGAATGCTGAAAAAGCATTTGACAAAATTCAACATCCTTTCATGTTAAAGGTCTTGGAAAGATCAGGAATTCAAGGCCCATATCTAAGCATAGTAAAAGCAATTTACAGCAAACCGGTAGCCAACATCAATCTAATTGGAGAGAAACTTGAAGCAATCCCACTAAAATCAGGGACTAGACAAGGTTGCCCTCTCCCTTTCAATATAGTACTTGAAGTTTTAGCTTGAACAACTTCAGCAAAGTGGCTGGATATAAAATCAACTCAAGCAAATCAGTACCTTCCTATACTCAAAGGATAAGCAGGCTGAGAAAGAAGAGAAATGATACCCTTCACTGAACAATGCTCTACTCAATAATACCTTGGTCAAGGAAGAAATGAGGAGAGAAATCAAAAACTTTTTAGATTTTTTTTATTTTCTATATTCTTTATTTATATTCGAAATGATTTCCCTTTTCCCAGTCCCCGAAAGTCCTATAAGCCCTCTTCCCTCCCCCCCACTTCCCCAGTCAACCACCTCCCGCTGCTCTGTCCTGGTATTCCCCTACATGGCTGCATCAAGTCTTTCCAGGACCAGGGTCCTCTCCTACCTTCTTCTTGGGAATCAATTGATACGAGAATTGTGTCTTGGACCTCCTGTGAGCCTGCAAGTCTATTTCTGCCCTGGTGGATGACCGGGTTTCCCCTGGCACTGATTGCCGATGGGCTGCCCTGCTCCTGAGTGTGTTTGGAGTCCTGGTGTGGCTTGCCCCAAGTGATGTTATACTTGGGAAATCTCTCGTACCTGGAGACTCAGTGTAGTCTCTCACGGGAGCAAAGGTAGCTGAGTGGAGAATGTTGCACTCCCTCCCGTCGCGGGTCACTCTTCAGGGCAGATGTCCCACAGCAGAGCTGGCGTGTAGATGACCACAGAACTGCCCAGCTCTTGCATTCAGGGAGCACACCAGCTGGCTGTGTCCCAAACGATGTTATACTCGGTTATCCCTGCACCTGAAGGTCCCAACTGCTCTGTTGCCAGGTCAAAGGTGGCCTTTTAAAATTTTTTATTGGATATTTTATTTCTTTACAAATGTTATCCCCTTCCCCCTGCCCCCGAATACCTGTATCCTATCCCCCCTCCCCCTGCTTCCTTAAGGGTGCTCCCCCACCCACCCACTCCCATCTCCTTGCCCTAGCATTCCCCTACACTGGGGCATGGAGCCTTCAGAGGACCAAGGGCCTTTCCTCCCATCGATGCCCAATAAGGCCATCCTCTGCTACATATGCACCTGGAGCCATGGGTCCCTCCATGTGTACTCTTGGGTTAGTGGTTTAGTCCCTGGGAGTTCTGAGGGATCTGGTTGGTTGATATTGTTGTTCTTCCTATGGGGTTACAAATCACTTCAGCTCTTTCAGTCCTTTCTCTAACTCCTTCACTGGGGAGCAGTGCTCAGTTCAATGGTTGGCTGCGAGCATCTGTCTCTGTATTTGTCATGCTCTGGCAGGGCCTCTCAGGAGACAGCTATATCAGGCTCCTGTCAGCAAGCAGTTTTTGACATTTGCAAAATTGTCTGGGTTTAGTGTCTTTATATGGGACGGTTCCCCAAGTGGGGCAGTCTCTGAATGGCCTTTTATTCAATCTCTGCTCCAAACTTTTTCTCTGTATTTCCTTTAGTCTGGAGCAATTCAGGGCTAAAAATTTGGAGATGAGTGGGTGGCCCTATCGCCTAACCTCTGGATATGGTTTCTACAGGTTCTCCCTCCCCTTTGTTGGGCATTTCAACTGATCTCATCACTATTGGGTCCTGGGAGCCTTTACTTTCCTGGCATCTGGAACTTTCTGGTTGCTACCCCCAGTTCCCCAACCCCCATTGCTACATACCTTTGTTCAAATACCTGACCCTCTGTATATCATCCCTGTATCCTCCCATACCTGATCCTGTCCTCCCTTTTCCCCACTCCATCCTCTGTTCCTGCCAAGTCCTATCTTCTACTTCCAGTGAGTGTTTTGTTCTGCCTCCTAAGAAAGACTGAAGCATCCACACTGGTATTCCTTCTTCTTGAGCTTCAAATAGTCTGGGAATTGTATTTTGGGTATTCTGAGACTTTGGGCTAATATCCACTTATCAGTGTATGAGTGCATACCATGAGTGTTCATCTGTGACTGGGTTACCTCACTCAGGATGATATTTTCTAGTTCCATTGATTTGCTTAAGAATTTCATGAAGTCAAAAGCTTTTTAAGACTCAGAAAGGGAATGAAACTCACAAGCTTCAGGAAGCTCACTGAATACTCAAAACTAATGAGCCCTCACCTCATGTTTAACAGGCAGTAGACAATTGCTGATAGGAAGAAGGCTCCATGGTGAAAATCCCTAATGACAGTGAGCTGTAGGCATGCAGCCTCGTGAGTCTCCATGTACACTGGTGTGGGTTTTTAGTTAAATAACCTGTTGAGTTATTGCGTTTTCCTATAAGCAAACTCAGGAATCACACTGTTTCATGAAGCTATACTTTGGTGTTATTGGTGACACAAGTGGGATAGGCTTTTTTTTTTTCTTCTCACATCTGACCAGGGAGTATCAAGCAACAGGAACTCAATGGATATTAGAATGATCCATGAAATTTCACAGATCTCTGGGAACTATTAACTAATGATATATGGCCAAAAGAGTAACATTTTATTCAATACCATAGCTATAGATAAATTTCCCCTATTCCAACAATTAATTTTCTATCCACATGCAGGCAAAATATTCTAGTTAAAGTTAATGGGTCATACACAAAAAGAGGACAGGGTAGGAGGAGGTAGACTTCTTCAGAAGAAGGGTGTCAGTGCAAGACAGAGGGACATGGCAGATGGACTACATGACAAAAGGGACCAAAATTCATGATGTAAACTTTTACAATTATCACGCATCAATTAAAATATCTTAGTGTTGTTATCTATCATGCAGTGCTCACAATACTACTATATCTTTGTTGGCTGTGTCCATTAGTTAGAAATAGAAAAAAAAAAGAAATAGAAAGCAAGTAATAAACGTGTACTGGGTCATTTGAAAACTTTTGAAATTTGAAACAATTTTTAAGATACTTTTTTAAAAGAAATTTCTATAAAGGTATTTATTTTTCTCCAGTTTCCAGCAGTCAGAGACTACTATAGAAAGCCACAGGCAATCAAAATGTAGACTTGTGGAACATGGTCCCAATGGATACATCTAAAGACTGCTTCTGGACCTAAGATTTAGTAATAATTGCAGAAGAGGGGATGGAAAGATGGTAAGAACCAGAGGACCAGAGAGTTTGCTGTGATATTGTGTCTCTTTGTGATATCAGAAACTAAACCCATAAAGACTCACCAACATGACTGCCCAAATGTGAGCCAGAGAAGGACAACAGCAGACATGGCAAAGTGTATGGGGGCAATGGTCAAATGGACTCAGCCCTACATAATGTGCCATAGGCAACTGAGAAATACTGTGGGTCAGGGGTGTGAGAAATAATCTCTTCCAGGGAAGAACACACCAATTGGTTACCCAATACCAAATGGTCAGCTTTGAAAACTTACTAAAGAGTAATATTAAATATATTTACCAGTAAATATACATATATACAACCTGCTCTCCCTGTGTATATATGCATATATATGCATGTAACAACAATTAATAGCAAAAGAGGTCATGAATTTGAAAGAAAGGAGGCATATGTGGGAGGGTTTGAAGGGAGGCACGGGAAGGGACAAAGGTTTACATTATAATCTCACAAGTAAAAAGAAAAAAAGATATTTAATTTATACAGTGAAAATAATGTATTCTAATTGTTTCTCTCCTATATCTATACCATTGCCAAAATTCACCAATTTACAGATGTTTCAAGTTATATTGAAATTTATTGTCTTCTTCCAGTCATTACAAATACTATCTGATTAGGTCTCTCTTAGAGAAAGCATGAATGGAATGCACCAACATACAAGATTAGCTTGACATTAGTTCATAAGTGAGGAATGTGGAACAAATCAAATTGATGGTGAAGGAAATTCAATAGATGAGGGAATCTAGAAGTAGATTATTAAGCATAGAAATTGGGGGCAATGAACAAGTTCCCATCTGTGTTTTCCAAGGCCTGTAGTTGAGTAGACAGAATTTTTGAATTAAACCAAAAAGTACTGATCATTCTAGGATGGAGTTATCAATTATACTGTTTACTAAAATTTAAAACTATAAGATATATCCAATATCACTATTGTGTTATAAGTATGCTTATATATAATTATGTAATTATAATTACAAAGGTTTATGAAAAGATAATAGGGAAGTGCTGACTCAACTTGAAATTTTTCTGGTTAATTACTTGAATGTTTAAATACTTTGTGAAAACATTCGAGAAGTGGTTCTCAATTATCCTAACACCATGGCCTTTTAAAGCAGTTCCTCATATTGTGGTGACCCTGAACCATAAAATGATTTCATTGCTGTTTCAAAATTGTAATTCTGCTACTGTTATGAGTCATGATGTAAATACTTGATATACAGGATATCTAATATACTACCATTGTGAAAAGGTCATTCTATCCCAAAATTGGTTGAGACCTACAGATTGAGAACAGTTACACTGGATTAACTCACACTGTCAAACTCTGAAACCTGTCAGTTTTCATACTATCCTGGCAAATGTGTTTATGTCCTTGGAATAAAACAACTTTTTGTATCAGAAAGCATTGGCAATACACTCTGTTAGTGTAGGGTTGTTAGGCTAATCAACATAAACTACTTAAATATGTAAATAATTTATGATCATCACATTCAGAGTCAGATATTTGGGGACAAAGGAAGTATTCAAAAGATCTCACAGCGAAAGAAATTTCTTTCAAAAATAGTAACATGTAAGTTTGAGGTTATTTTGTAGCACAGATAAAAGAAAACCAAAATAAAATTATCAGTGTTTATACTATTACATTTCTTTTCTTCTTTGAGTGTTTATGTTTAGTCAGTGTTTAATGTTTATGTCAATATATTTGAAAATTTAACAACAACAACAACAAAAAGTTAGTTATAGACTCAAATACTAGCATGGAGAGGGGACTTGGGCCTGAAGTGTTAGTCCTAGCTGAACAGCTATTGCCAATTGATGGATTCTAGGAGATCAGGTTTGTTTGATTTTCTTTGTTGTTGTTGTTTGTTTTGTTTTTCCTTTTTTTTTCAAGACTGTTTCTCCTCCATTTTCCCCCTGCATGTCTTTACACAGGAACAATTTTGGGTCAAAAAATTTGAAGGTCGGTTGAGGTCCTCTTTCCTCCACTGAGGGCCTCCCTGTCTGAGATTGTCTCTTCAGGTTTCATATCTCCACTGTTGGGCATTTTGGCTTAGGTCACCCACATTGAGTCCTGGAAGCCTCCCCAATCCCAGGTCTCTGGGACTTTCTAGAGGTCCCTCACTGGCACCTACATATTTCCATTCATTCTCCTGGCCCTTGGGGATTCTCTCCTATACCTGATCTTGTCCCCCTGTTCTCCTTCCCTGTCCTTTCCCACCCAGGTTCCTCCCTCCTTCTGCCTCCCATGAATATTTTGTTTCTGCTTCTGAGATCAAAGCATCCTCACTTAGGCCTTCCTTCTTATTTAACTTTTTAGGATCTGAAGGGTGTATCATGGGTATTCTGTATTTTTTGGTTAATATTTACTTATCAGTAAGTACATACCATCCATGTTCTTTTGTACTGGATGAATGGCTGACCAGTGACCTACCCAATCAGCGGTCCATCCCATGGGTGGGCACTAAACCTTAACACTATTGTTGATTCTGTGTTTTGCTTGCAGACAAGAGCCTAGCAGGCCTGTACTCTGAGAGGCTCTACCATCAGCTGACTGAGACAGATGTACTTATGGACCTATGGAAGAATTAGGGGGAGGACTGAAGGAACTGAAGGAATGGCAACTTCATAGGAAGACAAAGGGAATCAACTAACTGAATTCTTGGGAGCTCCCAGAAACTAAACTACAAACCACAGAGCATACACAGGTTGGTCTGAGGCCCTTGGCACATATGTAGCAGACGACTATCTTCTCTGGTCTCAGTGGGAGAGAATTTCCTTAATCCTGTAGAGACTTGATGCCCTATGGAGGGGGGAATACCAGGGGGCAGCCTCTCAGAGGTTAAGGAGAGGGGAGAAGAACTCTGTGATTGGGAACTGGGAGGGGGTAACATTTGGCATGTAAATAAATAAAATAATTAAGCACCCTCATAGAGGCAAAGGGGAAGAGGGATGGGATGGGGGGGGGAGTTGTGGCGGGGAGACTGGGAAGGAGGGACAAGATTTGAAATATAAATAAACAAAATAATCAATAAAAAATTTAAAAATAGAGTTGCTCCTAGGAAGTCAACAACACTCTAGTGAAATAAATTGGATTATATGGGTTAAAAAAAAAGGGGTGGTGGTGGACACAAACTGGGTATGGTAGGAAGGAAGGTGGATCTGACAGAAATTGAAGTGGAGAGATTCAAACATCTTGTGTGAAATTTGTACAGAATTATAAAACTATAGACTAAACACAGATTTGTCTTGCTTGACACCAAATAATAAATATCCTGGGAATATGATCTCTAAGTCTATAAAACCAAAGTATTACTGAAAACCTTTGCTTGGAAACTGAAGAACATAAAGGTGAGCAGGTGGTGGGAGTAGAATTTACTGTCTCATGATTTCCATCAGCGAGTTGGCCTCAGTTTTGCATTCTCATGCTAAGATCTCCACAAGCTCACAATAACAGATCCTGGGGAAGACATTCTTCAAATCTTCCCTTTGGACCACTCCAATTCTTTTGGCATCTTTTACTTGCATTCAACCTTGTGCAGACTAAGTATAATCACACCCTAAATAGATGAAGAGGAAAGCCTTAAAGGTTGATACTTAACTGATTTAAGATATCACTTGGTATTACCTTAATGAACTTAGAATGAAAGTGATGGAGACACCAATTCATATGCATTTAAAGACTCATACATCATTAGCAAACTTCCTTCTTCCCACACCCACTGTCCATCCTAAATTACATAGTTAAGCTAAATGAAATCAAATGGGCTGAGCCACATGTAAATTTATATTAAGGATCAGTCTGTACTGTCATAAAATAGCTTCTTAAGGCTTATTGAGAACCTCTCAAGAGGACTATTGTGTAGGACTATTGTGAACCCAAGAACTCTCATCTCTAATGACATCCTAGCTAATGTTTGTAGACTAGTTCACAGAAAACACTTTAAATCCAAAACATTCCAAGGACTACTCAAACTTACATTCCAAAACTAAAAAGTGGAAGAGTCAGCATTGCTCCTACTAGCTGGAAGTGAGACATTTTGCTACATATATCTCAGTTAACAGACTCAAAACAAAAATAATTGCGTTCTTTAATAACTATTACAAAACCCACACTATGGATTACTTGGCTAAGACTGAAAAAATTCTGAACATAAAAAAGTCTGATTATAACTGGTAATAAAAAACTATACTTTTAAATAAATTACTATCGTTGTCAAAAATATATTAGTAGTTCAGTTGCTAACATATGAGCTACTAATATTTAATAGCATTTGTAAATCATTTATCACATTTATGTGTTTTCATCTTACAATGTGACAATGTCATGTCTCTTTTTATTCCAAATTTATTAGACACATTTAATCTAATTGTCTGAAAAAGATACTCAGGACATTGTTATTTACTGTTTCATTTTGCCACTGACAGTTACATATTTTTTATCGTTTTATAACTCACACAGAGAAAGAAAAATATGATGCTTATATTTTCACAAAAGGAAAAGCAGATAATGGTAAATTCATGGTTTTTCAAAGTCTAATATTGAAAATATATGTTGACCTAAAAAATATTTTAATAGATATAGAAGCATTATCATGTAGTGCTGTTATCTCTGAATTAAATATTTTATTCTCTATGTTGTCATCAATTTTCTTGTAAATTTTTAAATGAAGCACTTATATTTTGCAGAATCCAGTATCAGAAAACACATCAAGATGTTGGTGCTAACCTTCCATGCTGGGGCTATGACTGCTTTTGGGTGACACCTTGTTCAAAGATATTTCTTCACTTTTCAGGTCTGAGTCTCTCTTGGAATTGTCTGCCTGGCTCCCAGGGTGACTCCCAAACGTTGGTGAGCACAGACTTCGCCCAATTTCCACTTCCTGTTAGGAGACATTAAAGGCAAACATTTTAAAAGCTATCACTGGGGAACAGATGTGGTTTTCAGGGGCTTAGAAAGCAGGATTGATGGAGGGCGGGGGTCTCCAGCATGAGTGATGTTTTCCAATATGCTTTGGGGGAAATTTTGATAACTTTGCCAAGAACTGCAAACACACATCTGATGCTTAGTTTACTTCTCTGCCCCTGGTTCCACTTCTGAATTAGCTTTACTTTTATGTATGTGTTCTCTCCTCCTCATAAAGTGAAAATAACAGTTACAATACAGAGTAATATATGTTAATAGATGCAACTTCCTAGGTCTGAGAAACGTCAATGAGGGACTTGCAGAAAATAGCCATATATCAAAATTTTATGCTAAAGACAGAAGGAAATGAGTTTTTTTAATGTCATGCTCACCCTAAAATGATAATCTTAGCAATTACAGAGCTCCCGAGTTACAGACACATTCAACCACAATATAGTGAGTACAATTTGTCAGTTCAGAAAGATTATGAAACTGCTTCTTTCAAATAGTAATCAAATGTGTAGTGATAAAAGGTTCCCAAGAAAAAGGCAAAAAATATTTAAGCATATAGTCTAGAATTGCATATATTATAGATTGAGTAACATAAACAAACACACCCATACCATCATGCTAAATAACTAGAGTTAATATTACTGAAGGTAGGAAATGAACAAACACAGTTTAAGTAGCAAAATTCCATAATTTTAAATCAATAAATATACTGAAAATATTTTAATAACTACTTAATATTTTTTATATGTTTGAACCAGAGGCTGTATTTCTAAACAAGAGGCATTCAAACAGTGAAGTAACTTTGCTTGAAAAAAAAAATAAAAAAATAAAAAGTTGTCCTTGATCCTATGAAGGCTCGATGTTCCAGTGTAGTGGAACTCTAGAGCAGGGATGTGGGAGTGGGTGGGTGGGTGGGTGGGGGAACACCCTCACAGAAGCAGGGGGAGGGGGATGAAATAGGGGAATTTTGGTGGGGGAAACAGGGAAAGGGGATAACATTTGAAATGTAAATAAAGAAAATATCTAATTAAAGAAAAAAGGGTTGTCCTAGAAGAGTCAAGTTAACAAGATGTCTAAAAATTTTAAAATATTTCTCAGATTGTACTTTTTTCCTGTTTATTCATATAGTAATGAAGTGTGGTCAAACAAAATTCTTGAACCAGCTGCCCACTGCCATTCTACCTCCATAATTATGAACTCTAACCATCTGGAAGCTTTGGCCAAAATAAACTCACAGTTTCATTAAAAAAAAAAATCAGTTTTAGTTCCATGGTTAGGAAAGACAAGACAACTGGAAAAAGAACCTGTTAGTATGTTTTTCTTCAAATTCTGTATCCACATAATATTTATTTTATTATTAAAGACTCTCAAAGTATATGATATTTAGGCTTCATTACTGTGAACTTTAACTGGACTAAATCATTTGCAAAGGAAAGGAGGAAAAAAAAGCTTTATATTTTTCAAAGCATTATTTCAATATTAATGTTTCCATGAATTATTAAATATCCAAATGTTCCTAGCATATATTGATGCATTATGCTAAAGCAGATGTCAGCTATGCCAAAGAGAAAATGAATACACCAATTTTTTTTTCCGGAAAAAATTACAATTTGGGAAAGAATTGAAAGATGAACATAGTCTATGCACCAGGATTGATGACTTGAAAGAATAATATTATTTTTATGTATAAACACAAAAATGTGACTTGGTGACTTTGTTGAAACAAATATGTCAGCCAGTGATAAAAATGCCTCCTATAATATTGATATTCTCAATGTGGAAGTTATAGTATCTAGAGTCTGTTGTATACTGAGGTTAAGGGATGCCAATGTCATTTCACATGCGAATGTAGCAAGCCTGTATCTGAGTCTCAGCCATCGTATGCTGTCATTCTCATGTATGTTCTTCAGGACCGTGGCAAATGGTAAAATGTATCTTAGATGAGATTGGACTGAGCTGTCTCTAATCAAAGCAGTGATCTGGCATAATCCCTTGTCACCTCTTCTAAGCACTGAGCTCCACACATGAGTTACTTTGAGTAAAACTCTGCATTTAAATAAGCACATAAATGCATGCTTGGAAAAATAATTAAATGAAACAGTTGACAAAGAGGAGCTTTGAGTCAAGCTTGCTATTGGTGGTATCTGACTGAAAGAAATACGTCTACCCACGTTTGTAGTCTCCATCCTTGTGAGAGCCAAATCATAATGAATCACATAAAAGTTCTACAGATTTATAAATGGACTCTGAAGAATTGTCCTAGTGAAGATATCATGCAAAGGTTCTCCAGGGAAAAGAGTATATGGATAATCTTTTAAGAATAAATGAGGTTTTTCTAGTGCTTGTCCAATATCCTAAGATGGGAGAAATCACAGGGCTTAGAAATGTGGTTGAAAAGAGTCTGAGAGAAAACATGGAGCTGGATGAGTTACAAATAACCAAGGGACTGGGGAGGACATTTTGACTATTTTAGGCTTAGTCAAATAGAAAGGTACTGAAAGTTTTGTCAATATTGGCGCTATTGGCCTCTGAGGTCAGATAGTTCATTATTTCAAGGGTCTGTTCTCCATGCTAGGCAGTTTTTATTCACTTGATGCCTGAAACACCTGCCCCCATGTACTCAGACATAGGAAGTTAATCATGTTTAGAGATTGTCAAATCTCCCATGAGAAAAAAATTACCTCCAGATAGGAAACTACCATTGCAAAATGGGCTATATTGAAACTTTTTTAAAAATTTTTTATTAGATATTTTCTTTATTTACATTTCAAATGTTATCTACTTTCCTGGTTTCCCCTCCAAAAACACCCTTCCCACTCCCCCTCCCCCTGCTCACCAACCCATCCACTCCTGCTTCCCTGTCCTGTCATTCTCCTATACTGGGATATCCAGCCTTCTCAGGACCAAGGGCTCTTCTCCCTTTGATGTTGAACAATGCCATCCTCTGCTACATATGCAGCTGGAGCCATGGGTCCCTCCATGTGTACTCTTTGATTGATGGCTTAGTCCCTGGGAACTCTGGGGGTACTGGTTGGTTCATATTGTTGTTCTTCTTATGGGGCTTCTTGGGTCCTTTCTTATGGGGATCCTCCATTGGGGACCTCATGGAAGCTAAGTTAGGCTATATACTGCATAATAGGAGCTAGTTGCTTCTTGGTACTCACTTGGAATTGGTTCCAGAACATTCCAGAAGAAACACAAGTCTGTAGATGCTCATATACTTCATCCTAAATAATTTAATATTGAATGCAATCTATGTTCATCCTCCTTTACATTTTAAATGAGATAAAGATTGCTTCTAATAGTTACTACTATGTAAGTGCAACATGAATGATTTTATACTATTTTATTTTCATTACTTTTATTATATTGTTATTTCTGTTTTTTTCTAAATATTTTTAAGTGTGCTGTTGGTTGAATCTCCAGAAGTAAAATCCAAAGATATAAAGGGGTGAGTGTGCTCTAGGAGAGTGGTGACAACCTTGGATAGATTGGGTGATGAAGGTGGACAAAATAAATTAATAAGAAACTTACCAAGTTTGGAACATGAACAAAACAACATGACATAGAGGTCCTGATGAAGAAGAATTTCATTATTCTTTGTGTATAAAATAAAGTAGAATGCGATCCCACTAAATGATGTAAAAAAAAATGCCATAGGATTGGTTGGTTTGCAAGGAGAAATAGAGCATGAGTTGTGTACCAAATTGTCCAAAAGGTAATTGAAGATAGAGCCCCAGCACATGGAAGAGAGGTTCTATAACTTGCAGTGTCTGACTTCTAGTTTTTCTTTACTGATGGTTGAGCTTGCCCAGGAGAGAGCATATCGAGTCTGATAAAGAATGAACACAAAAATCAAACCATGCCACATCAAATGTTATAGCAGAGAGAGCAATAGGATAAGTTGGGAAATAAGAAGAGAAGAAACTCTATAATAATGCTCTAATGAGAAGAGAAATTAATGTAAACTTAAATATGAACTTCAAGGTGAGTAACATGGTGTTCACTATTGAGCAACATTGCTTTGGTGGAAAGAAAATACTAGAGAACTAACCATGGTGCTTGAAAGAATGGGTGAGAGAGAGGAAATAGGGAAAACACTTTAGTATTATGGAAGGGTGAGATACTGATTGCAGTAGTTTGATGCTCTATTTGGTTTCATTTTAAATGGAAAGATGTAAATATATTAAAAGTCAATTTGAGAAATTTAGTTAGACAGTTACCTACATGAAAGTGAGAAGGAACATTCAATCCCATAAAACTCTAAAAGTGGTAAGAGTTGAAAATCACACTGTGAGTAGCAACATACACTGAAGAGAAGTGACTGGGAAGATGTTACCGAAGGAGAGGAAGGCACAATCAACATAGCATGAATTGGTTGCCTGTGTTTAAAGGCAATGCTTTTGCAATCTAAAGTCAACTTTTTTTTTCTGTTAAGTTGCAAAACTGGGTGAAATTAGGACTTGAAGAGAATAAAGAATATTTAGTTCTTTGGGTTTGTGTGAGGTAAAAGGATGGACAAAGAATGGACAGCATAATTGTGCAATGCTCCAGGTCCATCTCAAGCTGGGAATGCTAAATTATGATCAATAGAGTCTGTGCAATGACTTAGTATACAGTTATCTATAATTGTAATTCAAATAATAAGAAGGGACATCTCAGTTCAGCCATGGAGGGGTTATACAAAGAAGAATAAAATAAAATAAAAAAGATGTGTATTGTTTATGGATAAGTTGAAGGAATGTTCGTGGAGAGAGCCACAGGTAAGCATGATTGAAATAATACTCCTTGGAATTTAGTTGAATTAAAAGAAAGGGAAAAAGAGGTGGATTGGGATATAGACAAATAAAAAGATTAATAGAGTTCTTGGTGAGCTTAACAAAGCATTGTTTTGTGACTCTTGGGAAAGTAATTTGTCAATAAAGATGGTGAAAATGTTTACTTTGATGTTCATGGAGTAAATTATTTATGGTTTAGTATAGTTGTCACCATAGAAATGACAGTTAACAGTGGAGGAGAAAGTCTCTAATAGGAAGTCAAGGTATCAGCCTCTGTAATAGTGTCCCAGCATAATAGATAGGCTCAGAGGGCAGAGAAAGGCTGTGTCAACATATCTATTTAAAGAAAGGGACTAAGTTAAAATTTGGTAACAGGATTTGAAAAGATGGCTCAGCATTTAAGATCCATTACTGTTTTGTGCAGAAGAACCAGGTCGATTCCTACTATCCACACTGGGCAGTTGGATCCAGGATATCTGACATCCTCTTCTGGTTTTCACAAGAACTGCATTCATATGAGAGAGAGAGAGGAGAGGAAAGGAGAGGAGAGGAGAGGAGAGGAGAGGAGAGGAGAGGAGAGGAGAGGAGAGGAGAGGAGAGGAGAGGAGAGGAGAGAGAACCTCATAGGATATGATGAGTTGGTGGTTAGCTGGTGAAAACTGGTACAGGTGATTGGAATGAGTCTCTACTTTTCCAAATAAATTGGAGAGTATATGACCTATATGACCTACGGCCAAGAGGAAAAATGGCCTCCAGATACAAGCAGAAGAAGGTGATATCTCTGGAAAGTGTCATGTTTCCTAGCAAGAAGAGAGAGGGAGCACAGGAGGAGGATATAGTCTATAGGAAGCAGTTCTGTAGGGACTTTTAGACAGTCTCATGTTAATCATATGTATAAATAAAATCTCTCCTTTTCTTTCAGAAATTTTAATGTAATTACATCTTGTCTCCCTTTCCTTTCCTAACTCCAGTGCCTCCCATACACCTCTTGTTCTCTTTCAAATTCTTGAGCTCCTTTTCCATTGAGTGCCTTTACAGGTACTTTGAAGTTTGAAGTGGTGGAAGTCTGTAATTACATCACTTAAGCTGAATCTGGAGGATTATGAGTTCAAGATCAGTCTGAGCTACATGAAACTTTGTCTCAAATACAATTCCCCTGCCCACAACAGAAAGATACCTTGAATATAAAACAGCAGAACTTAAGAGCAGGAAGAATAAGTTTCTTTGCCATTTATGTAATATTTATTGTTTATTTAAAATAAACTTAAAATCGTAAGTTTTTAAGTGCAACAATGGAAAATATCAAACACCTAATTTGCCAAATAGGAGCATTGCACCAACGAAAATGGTTAAATACTTTACAGATCCTACACCCAGGATTTGCTGTTTTATATTTTTCCCCATGAGTGTGTATTTATGACTACAAAAAAGAAGAAAAGTAAACATGGGCTGTTAAAAAAATATGGGTCTGTCTGAATTTAAAATATGGAGACAGCTCCTATGTACTCCCAGAATTATTGAGTCCTGCCCTTAGAGAAATAAACATAAAGAATTTTTATACAGGCATAAAAAGGAAAACAGAAACAAAGGGAAATTACCAAAATATAAGAGACAAGAGAAGAATGTCCTCATTTGGCTTCTGCTCTGTCTGCCTCTGCTGGCTTCAACAAATCCATTGCTCATTCCTGCCTTTGAATTCCTGGCATTCCTCTTTAGATCTTTATCTTTTCCAGGAAGGTTTCAGGTGAAAAAAATTTTCAGTCTATTAAGAGTAGCCCTTTATAAACTAGCATAGTGTAACCTCTTCAAACACATAATTCTACTCTAATTTTTCATTCATTCCAATGTGTTACATAATTAGTTTAGCTAAAGAAATGTTCTAGGATAATGAAGGCAAAAATGACTGAACAGGATGGATTCTCATACAGATTTTAGTGTACAGGCAGAAGAAGACATGGAGCAAGTGTTAGCCCCAATGAATGGTCAATAAGGAAATGAAGGCACCCAGAACACACAGAGGGAGATGTTGAGCAGGTGTGTTCAGAGTAAGATTTCTACAGGAGGTGATAAAGCTGAATCATGAGAAGCACCTGAATTCATTCCAGCAGAGAGTAGGAATGTGTGTAGGTAAATTACACACAGCTGCCAAGTTAGATTTGTACTTTACATTGACATACCTGCCTGCTGTGTCAAAAATAGGTGATAATGGATACAATGGCAGCTTATAAATCTTATAAAATAGCTGTATTAAACTCTACTGTTGAGAGGTGGAAAAACACACACTAGGATGGCAAAGAGGAGAGAACAAACCAAAAAAATTAGGCATCAGCACAGCAATTGCTCTAATACAGGTATAGGGCTGTAACATTTCTGGTCTAACCTCTAGATTTTCTAATTCCGATGATCTAAAACATGGGAAGCACATGAAGAAAAATTCCTCTGAAATACTGACTCCAAGAGGTAGAGCCATTGTTGAGCTGCCATCACAACATCAGAAATATTAAGTTGATGAAGATGGAACACTAAGGACTGAGAAACCACAATGTTCTCAGTGTTGTCAACACTCACATGATCCATAGCTGGAAAGCACAGGGGACCCCACAAACATGTATTCCCTTGGCATCCTGATGCACACATCTTTATAACTTGAATTTCACTACACAAATGTTGATAAGTGCAAGGGTTAGCTGGCTTTAAAACAGACACCTGTGTTCCATTTCAGAGGTAAAGATGGCGAAGGGAATTGTACAGTCCCTGAATTTGCATTTTCACTAAGATCTTGATAAAGATGTTCAGGATGTAGCTAAACAGTTGTAACTCCAAGAAGTTGGTGCTAGAGGGAGAGAGGACTCATCAGATAGAAGGAGACAGCTAGAACAGGGGAGGTCTATCAAATCCCACAATTAGAGTATGGAGAGAAGTGGTTCTTGGCCTCAGTAGTGCTGCTACCCTCTAATTCAGCTCCTCATGTTATGGTGACTTCACCCATCAAATTATTTTCATTGTTACTCCATAACTTTAATTTTGCTACTGTTATGAATTTTTATGTAAATATCTGCATTTCTAGTTGTCTTAGGCAACCCCTATGAAAGGGTCAACCCTCAAAGTAGTTGTAACCCACAGTCTTGGAACCACTGATGTAGAATAAACTGAGAAAAAAGACTTACAAACATTTATGGAACAAGGGAAAATTATTTGATTTGAGATTCAACTGTGAAAACTTGCTCTTCATGTGGCTACATGGTGACTTTCCATAAAGTGGAGCTTGTTTCTCCTCAAGATTTCATCCACATCTTTTCAGGAAATCTACGAATTTGAGTCAGACTAGATCATGTCACCCCAATCTGTAGGAAACTTCGTCCTACGCCACTGATTTTCATTTTGACGAGTTGTCTTTGAGTAGCTTCAAACTTGCACAACTGTATGTGACTGCCAGAGGCAGACAGAGAGAGGTGCCAAGTCATGAATGAGAGGAAGCTATTTCAAAGGCAGCAAGGAGCTAACCAAGATAAATAATGAAAATATCACCTGGTTTGTACAATCAAGATATATATAGCCTGTGTCAATTTGTTCATGCAAAAGAAATAACGTTGACGAATAGAAAAATGGAGAGATAGTGCTGCACATTTCCATTCTGAGAAATCTGAATGGTACCACTCGTAACAACAATAGCTAGAAAGTATTAAACATTCATATATCAATCATAGGTTTAAGCATACTTCACAAATGTAACCTGTGCAATTTGTTTACTACTTTGTTGCATAGTTTTTTGCATCAACTTGACACAAACTAGGGTCATCTTGGTAGAAGGAATCTTAAATGAGAAAATGCTTTCATACCGTTGACTTCTATAGGAGTGTGTAGGTTTATTGATTGATGGTTGTTGTGAGAAGTATCACTTTGGGGGAGGAATTTTTGGGCAGTATAAGAAAGCAGGCTGGGAAATTCAAAAGGAAAAAAAAATGTAAGTTACACTTCTCTGTGTCTTCTACTTCACTTCCGACTCCAGGTTCTTGCCTTGAATCCCTGTCCCAACTTCTATTAGTGATAGACTGTTATGGAACTATAAGATGAAACAAACCCTTCCTCCCAAGTTACTTTTAGGCATGATGTTTTATCACAGTAATAGAAACTGTAAGTAAGCCTCATATCCAGGGGGAAGTGCTCATCTTTCCATTCTATAGTCAATGAAGCAGGGTAATGTAAGGAGTGTCAAGGACACAGGCATAGAAAGATGTAGATAAACAAATGGTATGGAAGGCTGAGTCATTTGAGACATGTTGAGTCATTTCCTTTATTGTTCACTGTGAGCTATATATGAAGCAAGTCAAGGATTGTTTTTTAGAAAAAAACTAATGTGTATTGTGTCTTGATTTTTGGACTAAATTTGGATTTGAAGACCAGAGTTCAATGAGAGTCTTATTCATTTAATCATGCACTGACCCTGGCTGTCCAATAATATTCTTGTGATTCAGGCTTCTCTTCCAGAGAACAAAACCAGTTAATGTCGAATCTAGATAATTGTCATGGTCACATTCAAGTACAATGCCATTTTTCACTTTCCGCCCAAACGAAGTTGATTTCTTAAACGGTTTATATGTTTAGGGACTGCCCTTCTCAGGAACTACAGCATCAAGGCAGATAAGACAATGACTGTCTTGACTCAGCTGTTCAACAGAATATCATGTTTTATTTCCTGCCTGTTGAGTCATTTTCAGTGGCTCTCAACCTGTGTGGTTTGTAACCCCTTTGGAGGACTGAATAACCCTTTCACAGGGGTAGCCTAAGACCATTGTAAAACATATTTACATCCCAGTTCATAATATTAGCAAAATTACAAAATTATGAAATGGCAAGAAAAATAATTTTATCACTGGGGGTCACCACAAGAGAACTGTATTAAAGGGCCACAGCATTAGGAAGGTTGAGAACCACTGATTTAGAGAGAGAAGAGGGTGGGGAGCAAGAGGGTGGTAGAGGGAGAGAGGGAGAGAGAGAGGGAGAAGGAGAGGGAAAGAGAGAGGGATAGGAGAGGGAGTGCCAAGAGAATACACACCTTCTATATGTATGTGAAAGAGGAAGCCTTACTGTTTCAGTTGGGGCTTTCTGGATGCTTATGGTGGAGATGCCTGTCTTAGAAGCTATCTCATACTCTGAAGCAACCAAGAGTGGTCATTTGCATTTATAGGCACTTCATTTTACATGTATGCCTGGTATCCTGGAGACTAAAATTATTAGCTGCCTGCAGTGGAGGTGTGGCATCCTGGCTGTTCAATCCTAAAGACTCTTCATTATAACCATTGCCCACTTTAAATTGAAATATTATGGAAGGCTTAAGACTCTTTAACTGAGTGATGTCAACCCACAGAATCATGATGAAGAAATGCTGATTCCACTGGCTTGGCAAGGGTAAGTAAGGATGAAAAAAAATTACTCTCCTCCTCTGTCTCTCCCATTGCTCATTTTTAAAAACCATCACCTTTGATATGCAAACCAAATAAAGCTGCATGTGGGGTGGGACAAGGAGCACAAGGTGCCCTGAAGAAGTCATGAAGGATGCTTTCTCTTGAATAGTCCTGTGTGCTAAGTGTTCTGCTCTGCATATGCACTTTTTATGTAGTAGGTTTAATGATGCTAACTAGGCTGTCCCTAGTTACAATAAAAAGAAAATAAGGACAGGGAGTTGAAGTATTTTAAATAATTTGTCCAAGGCTATAAGGTAAGAAGGCGTTAACCTGCTGCAGTGGGATTCTAAACTTTCTTTTCTTTTCTTTTCTTTTTTTTTTTGTAACTACAACATGTAGAGAGTATAACTTACTGAAATGATACAGCTTACAACAGAGTGGGATGGAATGGCAGGGAAGTTAACTCCTTAATGTCTACTTTCATTCTGGTTATGTCTCTCGCAGCTCTCTGCCTCACACAGGTAGCACTTGACCAAGATCAAGCTGAAATTTTAGTCTGATGACATCTTATATCCACATGGCATTTGAAGACCGAATCAAGAAACAGACAAATATAATTATCAGGTACAGAAATCACAATGGTTGACACATTTGCATTCTACAGTGCACACCATTTTATGGACACAAACCCCTATATGGCTCATTGCTCCT
Source organism: Tokudaia tokunoshimensis (assembly GCA_036184795.1). NCBI lineage: Eukaryota > Metazoa > Chordata > Mammalia > Rodentia > Muridae > Tokudaia > Tokudaia tokunoshimensis. Next base: position 41,480,863 of record BTHU01000004.1, on the reverse strand, counting down.
TGATCTATGCATTGATAAGACATTTTAAAGTTAGACTTACTAGCTAGAGCAACAAAGCTAAAGGAAGTCATAAAAATCCTTAGAAACTTTATATCTACCCGACCAAACCTATCTATGGTGGGCCATTCTGCTTCTTGTGTTCAGAGGGATAACCTTTGACCTTTGGGTCATCTCTAAATTCTCTGCCTCTCCACCTATATTCATGTCTGGATTCCTAAAGAATGCTCTTCATTACACCTACACATGTTGCTGTTTCTACAATGTCTTTTCCCTTTAAGTCAAAATATCATTTACTTATTAAGCTGTCCCCAGAGTGCTCAGTCATAAACATTCATAGCCATGTCTGAGTTCTTCTGGAACTTGGAAGCCTCCTTAATATCGTCTGTCACTCTGTTTTGTACTCTGGTTAATTTGATTTATCTTGTTTCCTCCTGTCCAGTCAGTTCAACTCGGGCATACTTTATTCATCTGAATTCCCTACATTGAATTTAACATTGCCTGTCTTAGCTACAGAACAGCCACTAAATGGTATTACATGTGCTTAAATATATTTCTTCATATGAGAATCTTATTCTCATATGAAGCCTCCAGGAAAAAATGAAATCTAAATATGTCTTAAAATGGTGAAAGCACATCATGTAGAAAGAAAGAACCAAACATTGTTGGAAAGACATTGGAAAAACAAGACCCATATCTATATGTACGGTCAATCCAAATTTTACTGCCAGTACTGTACAAAAATTTCTGTAGGCAGAGCTCAGCACTGAAATTTTCTTAAATGTACAAAGTACATGAGGTAAACATTCAGAGCTCCAAAGTTATCTATAAGCTAGAAGACATGAGTTTTCTGTAGTATTATAAGGCAAAGTTTTAAATCTACTATTCCTGTTCTTTCCAAAATGAATTAAATACTAAAAATAAAAATAACAAGGGTTATTTTCTTGTTTGTTTATTTATTGATTGATTCGTGTGTGCGTGCATGTGTGTTTGCGTGTGTGTGTGTGTGCATGCATGTGTGTGTGTGTGTGTGTGTGTGTGTGTGTGTGTGTGTGTGTTCATGTGTATCTGTCCATAGAAGTCAGAAGAGAATGTCATTGGATTACAGGCAATCTGAGCTGGTGTGGGAGCTGGGGTCTGAATGCTAGTCCTTTCATATAGCAGTAAGTAAACTCTCTTTTTTTCTTAGTATAGAATAGAGTTTATTCAGGGCATGGGAGAAAAGTTGAGGGGGTAGTAGAGACAGAGAATGGCAGAGAGAGAGAGAGAGAGAGAGAGAGAGAGAGAGAGAGAGAGAGAGAGAGAGAGAGAGAGAAGAGGCAGGCCATGAACACATGGAATGAGAGGGGAGGCATGTGAAGAGACAGATGGGGAAGAGAAGAGCATGAGAAAAGGAGAAGAGAAGAGAAGCAAGAACTCTTAACTACTGAGCCTTCTCACCCACCTACAAAGCTTCCATCTTTGTGAGGAAAGAGAATATATGCTTATAAATGATTATTCTTAACTTTACTTAATGTCGTAAAACCAACAACACCCATGTGACTCTCATGTATGCTTCCCCCTGGGTTCCCCAGCCTCCTACACTATGGTGTACATCCCTGCACACTCATGTCACCTATGACTGAGTTTGACTAAATTGTGTTCCCTTCCCCTAAATTCCTAAGCCACAGAACTTCATATGTGCTTGTAATGTGCTTAGATCAGTGACTCAGTTATAATGGGGCTATTAGAGTCACTAGACTGAATGTTTTCCTCAGAAGAAGATTCCAGCATCATTATAAGAAAAAGCAAATAAAGTACAGAGACCGTAAGGGCATGGTCACAGAGGAGATGTGGGGAGGCAGAATAAGAGCAGCCATCTGTACCCAAAGAGGGAGGGATGGAGAGATACTTTCTTCATTTTCTGCATAGAAAAACAAAATCAAAAAGAAAAGCAAACAACAACAACAACAACAATAACACAACAGATCACTAATGTTGAAGCTACTCCATTCTGTGGTATTTTGTTTTGGCAGTCCTAACAAACTAATATAGTACATTTACACTTTGGGGAGTAAGACTATAATTGACTATTAAATATATTGATTGAAATAAAGTCTTTAGTAACTTTAAATGAGGTAGTGTGTCTTAATAGCCAGACAAAGCACTCCTTAGTAATCACTACTGATGTGTACCAAGTCTGTGAGATATGTTACATACAGATACCATCACAATTATGTACCCATCTTTTGTATGTAGATTTATCTCACTATATTTATTCTGCATAGAAGACTCACATATAATATATATTTTATGTCAGCCCTGTATTCAGAGATAAACCACTGAGGCAACTTTTCATGTCATAGTGATTTTGTGTCAGGAGCCATAATGGGACAAGCTAATAACTATCAGGTGATCATCCTGAAATGGCCTGCTTCAGATTATTATATAATCTGTGATAGGTGCACCCTAATTAAGCAAGGCTGTAAGGGATTCATTTTAAGGAAAGATTCCTGCTATTAATATGCTTTTTCTGTTATTATTAAACATATAACAATCACTAAGTAGTAGCACACCCCTTTGGAGTAGATCTCTGCAAATCCACGAAGATGTACTGTCTTATAGTGATGATAGACAAATAGATGACTTAAATCTTAATGATGATCATATAAGAATTCCTAAAATTATATCTGTGATTATTAAGCTCCTTTATAGTGGGATTGCTATTAGGTCCTTTTCTGATAGTCAAAACTGCAATGAGAGCTCTGCCAATCTCCCAGTTGTCACCAGTTAATTGCTCTTAGATGGTAACCAAACTTTCTCCTTCTCAGAGCACATTCCAAGAGCTTGCAAAACGATTAAACAAAGGTCATAAAGAAGGAACTAAGTAGTTATTTTAGGTGCTAGGACAGAAGATAAAATATTGACCTGGTTGATCTATACAAAACTTCACTAATAACTTAGTTATGGTTTTTAAACCTTCAGTGAACCTGAGGAGCTGAGACAGGTGATGGATGTTTAGCTAGATAACTACTCCTTATGGATATGCATGCAAACATTCTCTGTTGTAAACTTCTATTTCAATTTATGATTTTTTTTGTGTGTGTGAACTTGTGATGAACTTTGTAATATGTGATCATTGTATTCTGAAAGATGTATAAGTACTGAGGACAAAGAGGAGAAAAATTTTTTCCCCTTCCCTACTTAGACTAGAATTTTTTGTCTTTCCCCACCTAGAGTAGAGATGTTTTCCTTTTCTCACTTAGGATCTTTCTGATTTTCCCCTTAGATAGCTTTCATAGGCAACTTTTTACAACTTAGTAATAAACTCTATAACCACTTCTCTAAGTGTCCAATTTTCTTCCTGAGACTTCTGACTAGCAGACTGAAAGCTAGAGCCCAGCGGTTCCTGCTGAGATAGAACAAAGGCCACGTTGCTTAATCCTCTGCTGTTAGGCTACAGGTGTTAATCACCTAAGCCAGCAAGCTCAGAAAGAACAAGAAAGTTTTTAGGACTTTTTAGAATTTATCATCAGCTTTTTAGTACAGAGAGAGAGCTAGAAAACCCTTGAGAACCTTAGACTTTAAAACCACCACCAGAGTCCTACTCTGTGTCCCCGCTACTACCCTCTCTGGGCTGGGAGGCTCCTAAGCAATTTTGTATTCATTTATTTTATTTTATTTATTTGTGTGCAGTGGGTGGGTTGTGATGAACGTGAAGGCACACTTATACATGTGTGCCGCTGCATACTTGCCTGGTAGTTTGTGCAGATCATCTCCTCTGAGACAATTCTATCTTACTATTTTGTGAGATATAAGAGTTGAATTGTAGTCTTCAGGCTTGTGTGCAAGAATCTCTGTCTCTCTGATTCACCATGCTGGCTTAATATTGTCTGTGTCGAAGTGGGATACATTATTGAAATGGTAAAATTTTAATTTTGAAATGGTGTGTTTTCAATACAACTATGCAATGTCACAATCATTTTTTAATTAGGGCAGATTTTTGGCTGGGATGAAGAAGAAGGCTCTCTGTGCATTGAAAAACCAGAGTGGATGGATACACAGAATTACACAAAAAAGCTTTGGATCAAAACTTAAAGGCTAACCTACAAAATGTGGAAAGGCAAAATCTAACTGAAATTTACTACTTTCCCACCTTGATGTCAGCTACTTAATATAAAGACATTTTAACATCTCATCTTTCTGATATATGATTGCTAAACCTGAGAAGTATGTTAAAACCCATTAAAATTCTTGAAACATGTTCATATCCTCAGGAACACTGCTGTGTCTCTTGGTCTCTGTCTTTGCTCTTCAGTGCTCTGTGAAGAGCCGGGAGTGGAGAAGCATACTTAGATAAATGTTCTTAGAGACAGCATCTTGAAGTTCTATACTTTGGGTAGTGGGATACAGGTGTTAGTCCTTATTATATTGCAGTAGCATTTGAGAGGCATGATTTAGTCAAAAAGGGGCTGTAACTACACAAACACAGCTGTTTGTCAGGAGCCCAACCACAGCCTTAACTGACCTCTATGGACAAATAGACAGACAGACAGACAGACAAACAGACAGACACATACACACACACACACACACACACACACACTCACACACACATACTTTCACACACACAAATGAAAACAAAAATTTGCAGTTATTTTATTAAATAGTTAATCCATTTTGCAGAGATCAGGAATAGTGAATTCAAAAAACAATGTCTTATGATACTGCAGAAAACTTATGTCTTCTAGCTTATAGGATTTACAGCCATGTTGAGTAATTTCTTCGGATTTAACTGATCTCATTTAGGAGCAGGACATATGCATGACCATTTAACTTCTTTAAAGGAAGTTTGTAAAATGGAGATAAATTGGTTTCTAAGTTCACTGAGGTCCCTGTGTGCAAAAATCAACATTTTTACTGAGTTTTAATTAGACGAGTATGTCTTTATATCCCTTTTTTTTAATCAACTGCGCAAAAGTCATGTTGCTTTCCTGTGCTGTGTACCCAAGACAACATGTGTGACATTTTATACTCAGAGAATACTGAGCACATATAGCCTATGAGATAGATGTAGACTTACTGCTCTGAACCTGTACTTCCACAATGGCATCACACTTAGACAGTTAATTTTTTATAGAGAGTAGAGATCCTGTTGTTTTTAATTCTCATCCAAGAAGGAATTTCTTCAACTTGCCCTACTCAGGTCCTATTTCTTTGAAAAGCACCCTAAAGTATTTTATAATTATCTTTATTAGTCAGAGCCTATATCCAGTCTTAAAAGAATTCTAATGAAAAGAAAACTTCTAATAAAATATTTTAACTAGTTTCAATTGACCATATTACTGGAAGGGAAAAATCCCTAATGGCTAAACCTTTGAAAGCTAATCTGCCCTAACACATTTGAAAGTTGATGTGCCATTTGTGTTATGTGTCAGCGTGCAAAATATCTTCTTTCTCTTTTCATATATTCATGTTTTTTTTGTATCACATTTCTCTTAAGCTTTTGAAAATGAGACAACCTAATGCTATTCCCAAGCGTTTCATAAATAAATTAAAAGCACATTTTGTGCGTGTTCCAACTCTCATAAAAAGGAGCAACAACAACAACACCAACAAAAGTGAGAAGTATGTATATTTGCGGACATGGCCAGCTAACAACACTTAGGCAGAAAGACTCATGAATTCTTAAAAAAGGAATATACAAAAATGTGTTCTGTTGGGATGACCAGTTCAATATTGCTAGAAGCCAATCCCATGAGGGTTGAAATCTCACCCTCTCTTTTTACTACACAGTGAACATAACAGTTATTAGGGAAAAAAATATCCCTAATGGCTAAACCTTTTAAAGCTAATCTGCCCTAACACATTTGAAAGCTGATGTACTGTTTGTGTTAGGTGCCAGCATGTAAAGTGTCTTCTTTCTCTTTTCATATATTTCCTCTTTACTGGCTAGTATGTCTTCATCTGTCAGATCATGACATCATATCAAGAGTAATCAGTATGGCATTTGTGGAACATGTATCCAGCGAAGCGCATGATGCATACTTCAAAACACAATGATAATGACCATCAGTGAAACGTTAGAAAGAAACCGTTTGCTAATTCATAGAACACTTCACAGATACCCTAGGAAGAGTATTTGATTTCTGTCTGGGGACTTTCTTCTTGACACTAAACTGAATATTCAGACAAAATATAAAACTCTTAAGATGTGAATATTTATATTCATGAGCTAATTATTCCATGCTGAGACTTTGTTAAGAACTTGAGAAACACGATCTTATGAAGCTCCTGGCTATCCATGTTTTATAGAAGACAGTTTTCTAACTCTCAAAAAAGAGATGTGCTTTCATCTTCTTTCATGTCTCAAAAGCCACAGCCACAGAAACTTGAATATATCATAAATCCCAGGGAACTCTATTTCTTTATCTACAATTATTATCTCAAACAATGACCATGGCAAGCCTCAAAGTCCTTAGTGGTACCATCATTGTGATCCCATTCAGATCTAGACTTGTGTATAACAGACTTATGAAGGCATAAACCTCTAATGCAGTCATCAGCTGGTCCTAGGGGACATAACAGTGAAAGCCACAGAGGCACAGATGGCTTAGGAAGCTTACTTCAGGACCCCCTCCCCTTGAGGATTGCACTTTCTACTAAAAATAACAACATGGAGCCATAGGAAGTGAGAGACAGGCCCAGAGAGAGGAAGTTCATGGGGTGCTACTAAAGTAGGGGAGGATGGGAGGGAGGGGGGAATGACCTCATTTTTTCTAAAGCTTTTCCTGAGAGAGTCCCTACTCTGCACTGTTAGTCTGTAGATGGTTAGAAACACTGATGGAAACTATCCCCACTGTGACTTAAGGAAAGGCTTTCAAAGGCCCAGAGAAAAGCCCAAGTTCCAGCAGTACTCTGTAATTTCTCTCCTCTTAGAACACACTTTTTATGAATCCCCATGAACAACACAACAAGCTCCTTTAAACACAGCAGCACAGAAGGGCAGCTTCTTTTTTTTGTTTTTGTTTTTGTTTTTTTAATTTTATTTTCTGTTTTTTTTTAATTTACATTCCAAATCATTTTCCCTTTCCCATTTCCTCCCTCCCCGAAAGTCCCATAAGCCCCCTTCCTTCCCTCTTTTCCCCATTCAACCCCCTCTCGCTTCTCTGTCCTGGTATTCCCCTACATCCAGTCTTTCCAGGACCAGGGGTCTCTCCTTCCATCTTCTTAGAAATCTATTGATATGCGAAATGTGTCTAGGGTATTCCGAGAAGTGGCTTACCCATCTTTATGGCATAAAAGGAGAAGACCAGCAACAAGGAAAAAAAACAAACCAAACTCAAACACCTGAGACAAATTCTATTTGTGATAGATTTTTTCTCTTTAAAATTCATATCTAATGATTTTTATTTTGGGATAAGGGGAATATTCCAAAACCTGTGGAACTAGAAACATTGTGTTATATATAAACAATACCAATATAGCAAAGGAGAAAGGGGCCTCTTCCAGGTCAATTAAGTCAGTACTTCAAATTGCAGTAGACCAGCTTAGCAATTGCAACCATGAGGGTGACAAGTGGTAACAAAACAATCCTGTAAATAAACCACTCAAATGTAGCATGTGCCATATTGAGAAATGCCCCATCTTCTTAATTTCTGGAATGGTGTGCTTTGAAGTATAATTATTCTGTGGCCTTTGGAACAATTTTGGGCATCAAGCACAATTTTGTTAGTCCCTAAACATTTGATCACCTGTCCAAACACTGAAACTTTATCAAATAATAAAATTTGACAAAGATGAAAAACTGAAAATTTTCACTTTAAAAATACAAGCCCAAGAGCTGGAAGAAACACCCGAGGTCCATGCAGTCTTCCTGGAAAACTGTGGAGTCATGAAAACGTGTTTAAGTGCCGACTTTTGCAGTCTGTCAAATTTCATAGTGACATCTACAGTATTTTGTTATTGTTTGCATTTCAAAACACCTTCATGGAGAAAATTCAACTTCTGCCATAGAAAACCATGAGTCTGCGCTCAGGAGAAAGTGTGGTGGACATAAGTTCTCAGGGGAGAGGCTGACATTCTCTCTTTTTTTTTTTTTAAGCAACAGAGGAATTACAGGTTAAGGCAGAGAAACAAATTAGTTTCCAGTAATGGCATGGTAACGTAATGGAGTCCACTGACAGGAGCATCTCATTCAAAATTAACTACAGTGTAGCTTTTCCATTTCCCTTTTCCTATAACAAGAAAGCACACATGTGGTTTTAGAAATCTAGGTGAGGACACACCAGTCCCTTTTTGACTCCATTTAGCTGGTGTCTTTTGACAATCAGATTTCTGTATTTCCTTCAGTATAAACACTTAATGAAAGGTTTCTGCAGGACAGAATTACAAGTGATATCTGGTTTTCTTCTCTGTAGTGACATCTGGTCAATTAAAAACTTCCTATAGCCCGGAGCAGTGTCACAGCACTGGCTGAGTGTTTTGGAGCTCAAGCAAAGCACCTTTGCTAGAATCAGCTGTGATTGTCTAAATCTCTAGAATTAGGGAAAATTAGTATGCTCAAGAAAGAATGATGTCACAGTGAGAATTTAGGGAGCTCAATTTGAAGACCAGCAACAAAGAAAAAACAAACCAAACTCAAACATCTGAGACAAATTCTATTTGTGATAGATGTTTTTCTCTTTAAAATTCATATCTAATGATTTTTATTTTGGGATAAGGGGAATATTCAAAACCTGTTGAACTAGAAACATTGTGTTATATATAAACAATACCAATATAGCAAAGCTAGTATTGTAGGTAGTCATAGCCAAATTCCAAAAGGTTTCTCTTCTTTGTTTTACAGGAATTAAGGTTCTATCTGAGTGGAAAGATAAAGGAAGATATATTTGCTAAAGTCATTCAGGAGAAAAAGAATAAGATCAAGTTTCAAAAGAAAAAAATAATAATTCATTTGGAAACAGACTAGTGAAAGAAACCGACTAGTGAAAATCTATTAGCGGTGGAGTTGCTATATCCTACAGGGGATCGTGAATCAGAACTAATATGATATGGTCTGATATGACTGTATAGTAATGTCTGCATTAAACAATGTTCATTCAACATGTCCTCTGTACCTAGTGTTGGTGTATGTCCAGTTTTACCTGTACGTGTGAGCATGCATGCGATTTGTGCATGTGCATGCAGAGGCAAGAGAACAAGTCTAGCCATTGTTCCTCAGTGACTGGCTGTCTATCTTATTTGTTTGATTTCATCGTCTTGGAATTGACCTCCAGGAGGTTGACCAGCTAGTCTTAGGAATCTGCTTCTCAGTCTCTGCAGCTCTGGATTTATAAATACACACCTCTGTATCCTGCATTCCTGAAATGGGTTCCGGGATCGAACTCAGGCCCTCCTGCTTTTAAGGCAAGCATTTTATCAACTGGTCTATTCCAACAGCCCTAGCTCTTTCATTCTTCTCATGATGACTCTTTTATGAAGACTAAAGGAGAATGTGCATTGCAATTTTATTCTACTTGAAAACAATGCATAGTAAACATTTTACATGCCACATTTATAGCAGGACTCTAAAAATATATGTTAGCAGTTTAGGAAGTTCAGTTTTCACATAAAATGTGTTCGAATATATTCCTTAATGTTCTTAAAATTGAGTTCTAATGGAGTTCAAGTTTATGTTAAGTTGCTTATATTAATGACAATCTGCATGTTTCTGCAGGTATTTTCTGACAGAAGTGCCTGGAATGCTTCCATATAAAGGTGTGTTTTGCTGGCTAAAGAAAAGGAGAAAAATTTAAAACCATAATCTCAATTGTTTGTTTTTGTTTTCATTGTCTGTTTGTTTGTTTTGTAATACAACAAGGTAACTAAGCTCGGATGACTAATACTATGTGCCAAAATCTGCATTTTGCCGAGCTTGGCCACATCTATAGTATGACAAGCCTGATTTTCTAGTTTTTCCTTTGCCTATGAATTGGTGTCCCAGATAACCATCACTAATGTTCAAACAGATTCCTTTTGAGACACATATTTACTTGCCTATCTTGTTAATTAAACCCTTCAGCGACAGCCACTCAAATATACTGGGGAGTGGGAGTTATCTCAGCCAGAAGAGCATGACTTCTACTTTTCAGAAGTATCCAGTGTCTTCATTCTTAGTTGTCCCCTGGAAGCTGACCTGGCCACCAACTCCACTTCCTTTGCAAGCAAAACTCAAATGTAATTGTCGTCACTTTATAGATTTTAATAAGGTATTCTCAAATGAATAAATGAATACCTTTGGTCCATAAGTTTTCTTCTGAAAAATCTTGAAACATTTTGAACTTTTGGTTAAAATGACTTCAATCATACCACAAAGTTTTCAAGTGTTATTTTAAAAAGTATGCTTAAAAAAATGTATGATTGACAGATCTTCCTTCCAAAACAAAATTCACAAACAATATCTCATTTTGGCTCGGTTAACTTATTGATACATGTACACCATTCAATCAATATACATGAGATTATACTTTTAAATATCTTCTTATACCTTAATTTTGTTTAAAATGTATATATCATCACTATAAACTTATTCTTTCCACAACTGAGTATTTCAGTATGTAGCATAACAACACATTTTGAACTGTAGGTTTATAATTAGACCAAAAGGAGGAAATTAGATGAATTTGAATTTTTTTATTTTCTATATTTTTTTGTATTTACATTCCCAGTGATTTCCCCTTTCCCGGTTCCTTCCTCCCCTAAAGTCCCATAAGCCCTCTTCCCTCACCCTGTTCCCCATTCAACCCCCTCCCGCTTCTCTGTCCTACATTCAGTCTTTCCACCACCAGGGGTCTCTCCTTCCTTCTTCTTGGAAATCAATTGATATGTGAATTGTGTCTTGGGTATTCCAAGTTTCTGGGTTAATATCCCCTTATCAGTGACTGCATACCATGTGTGTTCTTTTGTGATTGGGTTACCTCACTAAGGATGATATTTTCCAGTTCTGACCATTTGCCTAAGAATTTCATGAATTCATTGTTTTTAATTGCAGAGTAGTATTCCATTGTGTAAATATACCACATCTTCTGAATCCATTCTTCCATTGAGGGACATCTGGGCTCTTTCCAGCTTCTGGCTATTATAAATAAGGCTGCTATGAACATAGTGGAGCATGTGTCCTTATTGCATGCAGGGAAAGGCTCTGGGTATATGCCCAGGAGTGGTATAACAGGATCCTCCAGGAGTGTCATGCCCAGTTTTCTGAGGAACCGCCAGACTGCTTTCCAGAGTGATTGTACCAGCTTGCAATCCCACCAGCAGTGGAGGAGTGTTCCTCTTTCTCCACATCCTCACCAACACCTGCTGTCTCCTGTGTTTTTGATCTTAGCCATTCTGACTGGTGTAAGGTGGAATCTCAGGATTGTACTGATTTGCATTTCCCTAATGACTAAGGATGTTGAACATTTCTTTAGGTGCTTCTCAGCCATTCAATATTCTTCAGGTGAAAACTGTTTAGCTCTGTACCCCATTTTTTAATAGGGTTATTTGGCTCTCTGGAGTCTAACTTCTTGAGTTCTTTGTATATATTGGTTATTGGTTATATTGGTTCTTTGTATATATTTGTTATATTGGTCAGTCAGATGTAGGGTTGGTAAAGATCTTTTCCTAATTTCTTGGCTACCGCTTTGTCCTTTTGACAGTATCCTTTGCCTTACAGAAACTTTGCAAGGTCCCATTTGTCAATTCTTGATCTTAGAGCGTAAGCTATTGGTGTTCTGTTTAGGAAATTTTCCCATGTGCCCATATGTTCAAGGCTCTTCCCTAGTTTCTTTTCTATTAGTTTCAGTGTGTCTGGCTTAATGTGGAGGTCCTTGATCCACTTGGAGTTGAGCTTAGTACAAGGAGATAAGAATGGATCAATTTGCATTTTTCTGCATGCTGACCTCCAGTTGAACCAGCACCATTTGTTGAAAAGGCTATCTTTTTTCCCACTGGATGGTTTTAGTTCCTTTGTCAAAGATCAAGTGACCATAGGAGTGTGGATTCATTTCTGGGTCTTCAATTCTGTTCCACTGATCTACATGCCTGTCACTGTACCAATACCATGCAGTTTTTAACACTATTGCTCTGTAGTACAGCTTGAGGTTCAGGATACTGATTCCCCCAGAAGTTCTTTTACTGTTGAGAATAGTTTTAGCTATCCTGGGTTTTCTGTTAAACCAGATGAATTTTTGAATTGCTCTTTCTAACTCTATGAAGAATTGAGTTGGGATTTTGATGGGGATTGTATTGAATGTGTAGATTGCTTTTAGCAAGATGGTCATTTTTACTATATTAATCCTGCCAATCCATGAACATGGAAGATTTTTTCCATCTTCTGAGGTCTTCTTCAATTTCTTTCTTCAGAGACTTGAAGTTCTTGTCATACAAAGCTTTCACTTGTTTGGTTAGAGTCACACCAAGATACTTTATATTGTTAATGACTATCATGAAGAGTATCATTTAACTTATTTTTTCTCACCCTGCTTATCCTTTGAGTATAGGAAGGCTACTGATTTCCTTGAGTTAATTTTATATCCGGCCACTTTGCTGAAATTGTTTATCTGCTGTAGGAGTTCTCTGGTGGAGTTCTTTGGGTCACTTATGTATACTATCATATAGTCTGCAAATAGTGATAGATTGACTTCTTCCTATCCAATTTGTATCCCTTTGACCTCCTTTTGTTGTCTAATTGCCCTGGCTAGAACTTCAAGTACTATATTGAAAAGAATGGAGAGAGAGGGCAGCCTTGTCTAGTCCCTGATTTTAGTGGGATTGCTTCAAGTTTCTCTCCATTTAGTTTGATGTTGGCTACTGGTTTGCTGTAAATTGCTTTTACTGTGTTTAGGTATGGGCCTCAAATTCCTGCTCTTTCGAAGACATTTAGCATGAAAGGATGCTGAATTTTGTCAAATGCTTTTTCAGCATCTAATGAAATGACCATGTTTTCTTTTCTTTGAGATGGTTTATGTAGTGGATTACATTGATGGACTTCCTTATATTGAACCATCCCAGCTTCCCTGGGATGAAGTCTACTTGTTTGTGGTGAATGAGCATTTGGATGTGTTCTTGGACTCAGTTGGGAAGAATTTTATTGAGTATTTTTGCATCGATATTCATAAGAAAAATTGACCTGAGATTCTCTTTCTTTGTCAGATCTTTGTGTGCTTTTGGTATCAGCATAATTGTGGCTTCATAGAATGATTTGGGTTGTGTTCTTTCTGTTTTCATTTTGTGGAATAGTTTGAAGAGTATTGGTGTTAGGTTATCTTTGAAGGTCTGATAGAATTCTGCACTAAAATCATCTGGTCCCGAGCTTTTTTTGGTTGGAAGACTTCCAATGACAACTTCTATTTCTTCAGGGGTTATAGGACGGTTTAGATGGCCTATTTGATCCTGATTTAATTTTGGTATTTTGTGTCTCTCTAGGAAATTGTCCATTTCCTCCAGATTTTCTAGTTGTATTGAGTGCAGGCTTTTGTAGAAGGATCTGATTGTTTTTTTGAATTTCCTCAGTTTCTGTTGTTATATCTCCCTTTTCATTTCTGATTTTGTTAATTTGGATACTGTCTCTGTGCCCTCTGGCTAGTCTGGTTAAGGGCTTATCTATCTTGTTGATTTTCTCAAAGAACCAACTGCTAGTTTTGTTGATTCTTTGTATGGTTCTATTTGTTTCTACTTGATTGATTTCAGCCCTGAGTTTGATGATTTCCTGACTTCTACTCCTCTTGGGTGTATTTGCTTCTTTTTGTTCCATGGCTTTCAGGTGTGCCATTAAGCTGATAGTGTATTCTCTCTCCTGTTTCTTTTTGGAGGCACTCAGGGCTATGAATTTTCCTCTTAGCACCACTTTTATTGTGTCCCATATATTAGGGTATGTTGTGCCTTCATTTTCATTAAATTTAAAAAAGTCTTTGATTTCTTTCTTATTTCTTCCTTGACCAAGGTATCATTGAGTAGAGCATTTTTCAGCTTCCATGTGTATGTGGGCTTTCTGTTGTTTTTGTTGTAATTAAAGACCACCCTTATTCCATAGTGATCTGATAAGAGGCATGGGATTAGTTCGATCATCTTATATCTGTTGAGGTCTGTTTTGTGACCAATTATATGGTTGATTTTGGAGAAGGTACCATGACATGCTGAGAAAAAGGTATATTCTTGTGCTTTAGGATGAAATGTTTTTATATATATATATGTGTATCTGTTAGATCCATTTGGTCCAAGGCTTTAATTAGTTTCACTGTGTCCCTGTTTAGTTTCTGCTTTCCTGATCGATCCGTTGTAGAAAGTAGAGTGTTGACGTCACTCACTATTATTGTGTGAGGTGCAATGTGTGCTTTGAGCTTTAGTAAAGTTTCTTTTATGAATGAGGGTGCCCTTGCATTAGGAGCATAGATGTTCAGAATTGAGACTTCTTCTTGGTGGATTTTTCCTTTGATGAGTATGTAGTGTCTTTGTGTGTCTTTTTTGATGACTTTAGGTTGAAAGTCAATTTTGTCTGATATTAGGATGGCTACTCCAGCTCGTTTCCTGGGGCCATTTGCTTGTAAGATTGTTTTCCAGCCTTTTACTCTGAGGTAATGTTTGTTTTTGACACTGAGGTGTGTTTCCTGCATGCAGCAAAATGCTGGGTACTGTTTACATATCCAGTCTGTTAGTCTTTGTCTTTTTATTGGGGAATTGTGACCATTGATGTTAAGAGATATTAAGGAGTAGTGATTATTGCCACCTACTCTTCTTGATGCTATCTTTATGTTTGAGTGGTTATCTACTTTTGGGTTTGACAAAAGAAGGTTACTATCTTGTTTTTTCCAGGGTGTAGTTTCTCTCCCTGTATTGGCGATTTCTACCTATTATCCTTTGCAGTGCTGGGTTTGTGGAAAGATATTGTGTAAATTTGGTTTTATCATGGAATGTCTTGGTCTCTCCACCAATGGTGATTGAGAGTTTCACTGGGTGTAGTAGACCAGTCTGGCATTAGTGTCCTCTAGAGTCTGTATGAGATCTTCCCAGGATCTTCTAGCTTTCATAGTCTCTGGTGAGAAGTCTGATGTAATTCAGATAAGTCTTCCTATATATTTTTCTTGGCCTTTTTCTCTTACTGCTTTTTAATATTCTTTCTTTGTTTAGTACATTTGGTGTTTTGATTATTATGTGATGGAAGGTTTTTCTGTTCTGGTCCAGTCTGTTTGGAGTTCTGTAGGCTTCTTGTATGTTCATGAGCATCTCTTTCTTTAGGTTAGGGAAGTTTTCTTTCATAATTTTGTTGAAGATATTTACTGGCCCTTTAAGTTGCAAGTCTTCACTCCCATCTATACCTATTATCCTTAGGTTTGGTCTTCTCATTGTGTCCTGGATTTCCTGGATGTTTTCGGTTACACTTTTTTGCATTTTGCATTTTGAGTGTTGAGTTGCTGCTTTCTATTGTATCTTCCATCTCTTGTACCCTATTGTTGATGTTTGCATCTATGACCCCTGATTTCTTCCCAAGGTTTCTATCACCAAAGTTGTTTCCCTTTGTGATATATTAGTTGTTTCTACTTCCTTTTTTAGATCCTGGATGGTTTTGTTCAGTTCCTTCACTTATTTGTTTGTGTTTTCCTGCATTTCTTTAAGATATTTTTGCGTTTCCTCTTTCAGGATTTCTGCCTGTTGACCCAAGTTCTCCTTTATTTCTTTAAGTGATTTTTGTGTTTCCTCCTTATGGGCCTCCATCTGTTGATCCATATTCTCCTGCATTTCTTTAAGCAATTTTTGTGTTTCCTTTGTAAGGGCTTCTACCCATTGATTCATGTTCTCCTGTATTTCTTTAAGAGATTTATTTATGTCCTTCTTGAAATTCTCTAATATCATTATGAGAAGTGATTTTAAATCCAGATCTTGCCTTCCAGGTGTGATGGGGTATCCAGGACTTGCTGCTGTCAGAGAGTTGGGTTCGGATGGTGCCATATTGCCTTGATTTCTGTTAGTAACATTCCTATGTTTTCCTTTTTTCCATTTGGTTATCTCTGGTGTTAGTTGGTCCTGCTGTCACTGGCTGGTGCTTGAACCTCCTGTGAGCCTGCAAGGCTATTTCTGGCCCCCTGGATGACTGGGTTTCCCCTGGCAGCAATTGCTGAGGGGCTGCCCTGCTCTTGAGTGTCTTTGGAGCCCTGGTGTGCCTTTCCCCAAGTGATGTTATACTTTGGAAGTTCCTGTGTAACTGGAGTCTCAGTGTAGTCTATCACTGGAGCAAAGTTGGCAGAGGGGAGTCTGCTGTGCTCCCTCCTGGCATGGGTTACTCTGCAGGTCAGATATCCTACAGTGGGCGCAGGGAGCACCCCAGCTGGCTGTGTCCCAAGCCATGTTATGCTCGGTTATCTCTGCACCTGAAGGTCCCAACTGCTCTGTTGCTAGATCAAAGATGGTTGAGGGTACTATGCTCCCTCCAGGCACTGGTCACTCTTCAGGGCAGATGTCCCAAAGCAGAGCTGGCGCTCAGAAGACCACAGAGCTGCCCTGCTCTTGGGCACAGATGGAACCCTAACAGGCTGTGTCCTAAGCGATGTTATACTTGGGAAATCCCTGTGCAACTAGAGTCTCAGTGTAGTCTATCACAGGAGCAAAGGTGGCTTAGGGGAGCATGAATTTGAATTTTATAAATATAACATAATAAAATATGGTAAGGTAAAACAAAAACTATTACCTTGAAGTTGAACTAAAGAAACAAGGAAAAGAGTGCAAGAGAAGGCTCAGAAATCAGAGACCCACTCATTCACATAGTCAGGAATTCCATAATTTGAATAAACTGGAAGCTGTGATATATTTTCACAGGACCTGATGCAGATGGGTGCAAGCCTTGTGCATACTGCTTCAGTCTGTGTGTTGATGTGAGATTTGCTCATGTTGATTTAGAAGGCCTTCTTTTCCTTGGTGTTCTCCAAGTGCTCTGTCTCTTACATTCTTTCTGCCTGTTCTTCTGGACTGTGATGAATCTGAGCTTTGTAAAATTAATACCTCTAGTGTTCAAGAGGTTGTGTTTTTCTTACTATTTATGCAATTTTGAGGTTATGTGCAAAAAGCCACCTTAAGTTGAGAAAGGACAAAACAGTCCTTTTTCAAATTTGACTCTAGAAAATAAGATTCCACCTCATGTTTTCTAGAGTATACCTCTTCTGTCAATCCTTGCAGTGCTGTGCTAAAGTGTGACTTTCCCAGAGATTTTGGAATTGCTAATGATGGAAGGAGAGTCTACATTAGTATAACATGCATAGACCCCGCAAGGCATCCCAGTCCTCATTTTTTGAGCAATCACTTCAGGCAAGACACTCATTTCCTTTTAATTCAGAAAGAAAATGACAATTCAACACAATATATGCTTATTCCCAGGAGAGTGATTACAGACTGTAATTGCTAAAAGAGTGCACTTACTGACACATGTAGCATCCCTTGTCAAGGACCTGCTATTTAGTCTGCTGTTCTAGTTCTATGTGGGAAACTTTGGCAGTACCAGATAGAGAGTATATGCTCACTACAATCATCCCATATAGGCAAATTTACCACATGTCTCATCAGTCCTAAATCCATAGTTATGTAATTTGCCATTCAAGCAAAACCTTTAGGATTTTGTGTAGTTTAATAAGAATTAGTGACTTAAAAAAATTCTAAAGAATTTAATCTTTCTCAAAGAATATTTTAAAAATAAACCATTTTAAACATAACCAAAAGTTGATGAATAATATTTCCTTAATTGTACATGCATCCTGCCTATTTCTATATTGTTAATGTTAGACTGTTATAGAGTAGTAAGGATATGTCGGGGTGTGAGACTCACCAGATGAGTATTCCTTGTGGTTAGTCTTAGATTCTGTTTTTGGTTGGGTGTAAGAAGCAAATTAGATAAGTTGAGTAAGAGTTGTTTGGCTTAAAAGTGTGGTTCACAAGCCTAAAGTGTACCCAAAGCTACTACAGTGAATTCAGAAAATAATACTTTTTTTTCTTGTCCTTTCTTTTCTTTTCTTTTCTTTCCTTCCTTCCTTCCTTCCTTCCTTTCTTTCTTTCTTTCTTTCTTTCTTTCTTTCTTTCTTTCTTTCTTTCTTTCTTTTTTTCTTTCTTTCTTTCTTTCTTCCTAGGTCATGTGTAGATGGGTGTGTGTCAGTGAGTGGGTATGTGTGTGTTTGAGAACAAATTTCTAAGGAGACCAGGAGAGGGCACAGGGCTCTCTAGAGTTATAGGTGAGAAAAATTCAATTCTTTTCATAATGACATTGAGGGATTATTTGTTCTGCCCACTATGATTGAATTTGATATTAATGCAGAGACCATGTGAACAAAATTGCTTCTTAGCCAACATATAGACAGCAGTTCTGAACTGCACTAGATTTCAGGGTACATTTGTAATTTGCATCCTAGAAACAAGGAAAATTCTGTTGTGAAGGTCAACTTATGAGAAATTTTGTGCTTTTCCAGCCATTGAGTCTTTTTCTTAAGTACTAACATCTTCAGTTGTTATAGTAAACACATCTTTAAATAATTCATTAATAGGTTGGTATAGCTATACTATTATCCAATAAAGCTTTCCTTAAAAATAAAACTGCTCACAGTGTCTATTTGATGTGTGAGCTTTTGTTTGTGAATCTTCTCTATTACATGGCATGAATAAATCAGTAACAGACACATATAAAGGGTTACTTAAAGATGCTCTGGGTGACCTTGGGACACACAATAAGACTGTCTTAAAAAAAGGAATTGGTAGAAATACTTGACTTTTTAAATCCCCATCCTCATGTATGCATATTTTTTATTGTAATCTGTAAAGTAATTAGATGTAAGCAAACACCACTTTTGCAGCCTACTGAAGTATGGTAATTGGCTATAGGAAATGTATTCACGTGACTATCATTTGTGATCATTGTTTCAGTATAGCACATGGATTATTACATTAAAGAATAATTAATAAATTATCTGTGGTTATTTACATTCTGAAGTGAGATAAACATCTTAGTGAGAGATGAATGAACTCTAACAAGAAAGGATGAGATAGTTGACTTGAATATCCACAGGATATTGCCCTCTACAGTAAGACTCCTAGAACTGAGAAAATAGTCTCAGAGTGTAGAAGATTGTTTTCTAAGGATATGCTAGCTTCTTCCTAAGTGACTTTTGCTAACCTACTGAGTTTGGTTAGTATTGTTCAATGGTTACCATTTCACTTTTACCACGTCATTATTTTACTCATTTATTTCCCAAAGATTACTGAGGACTAATATTCCATGTACAAGGGAGATGATCATGTCTCTTAACTATTACAGGTTAAAGTATAGTAGGGAAAGTAGGGAATATATTAAATGCATGGGAAAACTCAGGACACTATGGCAATGAGATCTATTCTGGGGTGTGTGTGTGTGTGTGTTCGTGTGTGTGTGTGTGTGTGTGTGTGTGTGCATGACCTCTTATTCTGCAAAAGTTAAAAAAATAACAAGCCTGTAGTATAAGATTTGGCTAGCAAAGGAATATAAAATGTTTTCATGAACATAATTAACATAACTGAAGTATAAAAAAAACAAGTAATACAGATTAAGGATTTAAGAATGGCCTGAACACATAGTGATCAGCAAATGGGGATGAGTCCTATAAAGAGAAGAAGTGATTAGTCACAGGATGACTCTACAATGATCTGGGACAAAATATGAGTGTCCAAGTTTACTCTAAAAATGTATATGAGTGAAATTAACATTACTATGATTGGCTTAGCATTTAAGACCAGCATTAAAAAAATTGTTCTGGGTGTAACATAGAAAATTGATTTTAGTCTTTCCAAAGGAAACATTTCAAAGTCTCTGTTAGGAGAAATGTAGTTGATCCCAGTGAAATATTTTGCTATATGATGCTTAGATCACTGTTGTTTTTAAATAACAAATCAATAATAAATTCACTTTAAAATTGTCATATATATATATACCTTTTATTAAAGATTAAATTAAATTTGCATAGTAATGAGGTAGACATGCTTATTTATTTTTACACATAAAATTAAATATTGGCTGAATATTAGGTAATGCAGGATATAAGCCATCTTTATTTTCAAAATTGATCTCTGTTATTTTAAAACAAATTTTAAAAGTTAAAATATACAGATTATTAAATTTACCTACATTAATTTGATTGCTAGTCAGAGCTGGATATACCTATCACCTGGGAGACTTTGCTAGCGCATGACAAATACAGAGAGGGACACTCTCAGCCAGCCATTGAACTGTGCACAAGGTTCACAATAGGGGAGCTAGAGAAAGGACCCAAAGAGCTGAAGGGGTTTGCAGTTCCATAGGAGGAACAATGATATAAACCACCCAGTCCCCCCAGAGCTCCCAGGGACAAAAACATCAACCAGATAACACACATGCTATTACCCATGGCTCCAGATGCATAGGCAGCAGAGGATGGCCTTGTTGGACATCAAAGGGAGGAGAGGACCCTGGTCCTGGAAAGGCAATATGAATTTCTATATATTGAACCATCCCTGCATCCCTGGAATGAAGCCTACTTGTTTATGGTGAATGATCATTTTGATGTGTTCTTGGATTCGATTGACAAGAATTTTATTGAGTATTTTTGCATTGATATTCATAAGGGAAATTGGTCTGAATTTCTCTTTCTTTGTTGGATCTTTGTGTGGTTTTTTTTCTAATCAGCAAAATTGTGGTTTCATAGAACGAGTTGGATAGTGTTCCTTCTGTTTCTGTTTTGTGGAATAGTTTGAAGAGTATTGTTGTTAGGTCTTCTTTGAAGGTCTGATAGAACTCTGCACTAAAACCATCTGGTCCAGTGCTTTTGTTGGTTGGACGACTTTCACTTTTATTTCTTTAGAGGTTATGGGACCATATAGATGGTCTATCTGATCCTGATTTAACTTTGGTATTTGGTATCTTTCAAGGAAATTGTCCATTTCATCCAGATTTTCCAGTTGTGTTGAGTATAGTCTTTTGTAGTAGGATCTGATGATTTTTTTTTTGTATTTCCTCAGTTTCTTTTGTTACATCTCCCTTTTCATTTCTGATTTTTTTTTTAATTTAGATACTGTCTCTGTGCCCTCTGATTAGTCTGGGTAAGGGTTTAATCTATCTTGTTGATTTTCTCAAAGAACCAGGTCCTGGTTTTGTTGATTCTTTGTATAGTTTTTTTTTTGTTTGTACTTGCTTGATTTCAGCCCTGAATTTGATGATTTCCTGCCTTCCACTCCTCTTGAGTGTACTAACTTCTTTCTGTTCTAAAGCTCTC
The DNA here is from genome assembly GCA_036184795.1 of Tokudaia tokunoshimensis. Lineage (NCBI taxonomy): Eukaryota > Metazoa > Chordata > Mammalia > Rodentia > Muridae > Tokudaia > Tokudaia tokunoshimensis. The sequence goes on along the minus strand of BTHU01000004.1, from coordinate 41,459,612 downwards.
AGGTGTGCTGTTAAGCTGCTAGTGTATGCTCTCTCCAGCTTCATTTTGTAGGCACGCAGAGTTATGAGTTTTCCTCTTAGCACTGCTTTATTTGTGTCCCATAAATTTGGGTATGTTGTAGCTTCATTTTCATTAAATTCTAAAAAGTCTTTGATTTCTTTCCTTATTTCTTCCTTGACCAAGGTATCATTGAGTAGAGCATTGTTCAGCTTCCATGTGTATGTGGGGTTTGTGTTGTTTTTGTTGTTATTGAAGACCACCCTTACTCCATAGTGATCTGATAGGAGATATGAGATTAGTTTGATCTTTTTATATCTGTTGAGATCTGTTTTGTGACCAATTATATGGTCAATTTTTGAGAAAGTACCATGAGGTGCTGAGCAGAAGATATATTCTTTTGATTTAGGATGAAATGTTCTATAGAGGTCTATTAAATCCATTTGGTCCAAAAACTTCTGTTAGTTTCACTGTGTCTCTGTTTAGTTTGTCTTTCCCTCATCTGTCCATTGGGGAGAGTGGGGTTTTGAAGTCACCCACAATTATTGTGTGATGTGCAATGTGTGCTTTAAGCTTTAGTAGAGTTTCTTTTATAAATTAGGGTGCCCTTGTATTTGTAGCATAGATGTTCAGAATTGAGAGTTCTTCTTGGTATATTTTTTCCTTTGATGAGTATCAAGTGTCCTTACATGTCTTTTTTGATGACTTTTGGTTGAAAGTCTATTTTATCAGATATTAGAATGGCTACTTCAGCTTGTTTCCTGGGACCATTTGCTTGGACATTTTTTTCCCAGCCTTTTACTATGAGATAGTGTTTGTCTTTGACTCTGAGATACGTTTCCTCTATGCATCAAAATTTTGGGTCCTGTTTATGTATCTAGTCTGTTAGTCTTTGTCTTTTTATTGGAGAATTGAGTCCATTGATGTTAAGAGATATTAAGGAATAGTGATTGTTGCTTCCTGTTATTTTTGATGTAATTTTTATATTTGTGTGGTTATCTTCTTTTGGGTTTGTTGAAAGAAGATTAATTTCTTGCTTTTTCTAGTATGTAGTTTTCCTCCTTTTGTTGGTGTTTTCCACTCATTATCCTTTGAAGGGCTAGATTTGTAGAAAGATATTGTGTAAATTTGTTTTTGTCATGGAATACCTTTGTTTCTCCATCTATGGTAATAGAGAGATTTGCTGAGTATAGCAGCCTGGGTTGGCATTTGTCTTCCCTTAGGGTCTGTTTGACATCTGTCCAGGCTCTTCTGGCTTTCATAGTCTGGTGAGAAGTCTGGTGTAATTCTGCTAGATCTACCTTTATATGTTACTTGACCTTTTTCCCCTTACTGCTTTTAATATATTTTCTTTTTTTAATGCATTTGGTGTTTTTATTATTATATGCCAGCAGGACTTGATGGTCTGGTCCAGTCTGTTTTGAGTTCTAAAGGCTTCTCATATGTCGGTGGGCATCTCTTTCTTTAGGTTAGGGAGGTTTTCTTCTATAATTTTTTTGAAGATATTTACTGGCTCTTTACATTGCAAATCTTCACTCTCTTCTATACCTATAATCCTTAGGTTTGGTCTTATCATTTTGTCCTGTATTTCCTGGATGTTTTGGCTCAGGAGCTTTTTGCATTTTGCATTTTCTTTGACTGTTGTATCAATGGTTTCTATGGTATCTTCTGCATCTGAGATTCTCTCTTCTGTTGCTTGTATTCTGTTGTTGATGTTTGCATCCATGACTCCTGACTTCTTTCCTAAGTTTTCTATGTCCAGAGTTGTTTCCCTTTGTGACTTCTTTATTGTTTCTACCTCCATTTTTCCTGGATGGTTTTGTTCAATTCCTTCACCTGTTTTATTGTGTTTTCCTGTAATTCCTTAAGGGCTTCTCCTTATTTACTTGTATTCTCCTGTATTTCTTTAAGGGAGTTATTTATGTTCTTCTTGAAGCCCTCTATCAGCATCCTGAGCTGTGATTTTAAATCTAAATCTTCATGCTATGGTTGCCTTTATAGTCCCCCCGACATGTATATGTTTATGTGTATGTATATGTGCATGTGCATGTATATGTGTATATGTATATATATTTACTTTAGAGCTTGCCTAAAAAAATAAGGTCACTATAACAGCAAACAATATCTAAAATAGAACTTCTTCCTTATACTTTTCCTGACTTCCAATTTGGTCTAAGCCTGTGTCTTATTTTGCCTGCATTATAATAATAGTATCACAATTGGATTGTTTTAATTGTCCCTCGACCAACTACAATCCATTTTCAATTAGCTGACTATGATAGCTAATCTTCCTTGTCAATTTGAGTGGATTTAGGATCTCCATGGAAACTAACCTCTGGGCATGTCTATGAGGGAGTTTCTAGACTGGGTTAGTGGAAGTGGAAGGTATCACCAAAAAGGTAGTCAGTATCATTCCATTGGCTGGGTCCAAGAGTGAATAAGAAGCCAAAAATTAGCCTGCATTGTAGTAGTCTTCTCTCCCTGCTGTCTGATGGAGGATGCACTGTGAGCAGATACCTCTAACTCCTGCCACCATGCTTCCCAGCCTGCTGAACTATATCCTGGAACTCTGTTCCAGAATGAACCTTTATGTTCTTAAATTGTTTTTGTCAAGAATTTAGCAACCATGAGAAGAAAAGTAACTAGCACAATAGCCCAAATCCAAGACATTGCTACTTTTCTGCTCACAATAGTTCACAGGTTCGTGTTCCACTGGAAACCAATGACAAAGTCTAGAACTACCATAAAAACTCTGTTTCTCTGATACTCAGAACACATCCCTTCCTCCACACCTTGGTACTTGTTATTGTCTGTGGCTGAACTACTCTCTCCCCAGTTGTCCACTTGACTTACCCCTTCACAGCTTTAAGATATGTTCTTGAATACAAGCTTGATATTTCTGGAACATGGCCTTTACATTCACCACCATCTACCAAGCTGTGCAACTCTTATGCCCTTTGAATTCTTCATTCTTCTTTGTGACACTTCTGGACCATTGTTTGTGTTTTTGTTTAGTTTACGTCTCTTTCCTTAAATGTCAGCTGTTAAAGAGTGTGAATTTAGCCTTTATTTTCAACTGTTTAGTTTTCTGTGTCTGGATTAACAGCTGTCTTGTAACAGCCATTGGAAAATTGTGTGCGGGATAAATCATTCAATATAGACAACAAGAAAGAGTGGTAATTACCATAATATCTGAGAAGCACATACTTCTATAAAAATGATTTCAAATATCAGCTTTTAAAAGCAATCTGACAAAGGTCACCTAAACACTGCGGTAAAAATGACATAAAAATAAGCCAATAGTCACGGTGACTATCATCTGGTACTGCAAAGCATTTTCTCAGTTCTCTTCCTTTCACAAATAGATGTATATTCAGTGATGATGAGCACTGAAAACCTTTCCTTTCAAAAATAATTTTCACAATTTGCACTTGTAACCAATATGCACAGAGCCCTTAACCTGAAGTCTAACAAAGTACCATGAAGCAGCAAAGAACCAGCATTTGACAGCTTCTGATAGTAATTAAAGAGAGGACAATGACCTTGCTTATCTTAAATAAAAACCTCTTTCCAGGCTGCATTTGCTTTCAGGTGAATTTGCTGCCTGCATTTAATTTCTTCATCCATTTTGAGAGTGTATGGTTTTTCTCATTTAGAGTTTTCACTTAAATATAATTGACATCCAGTGTTTACTGGAAATTTGTCATGCAGTTCAAAATGTATTCACTTCTCTCACTGTTCTATTTTAATTTTATTTATTTTACATCTTGACACAATTTCCCCTCTTGGCCCTTCTCCAGTCTTTCCCTGTCTCTTCTCTCTCCTCCCTTCCTCCTCCATTTCTCTTCAGAAAAAGTCCTGCCAGTATGAATATCCACCAGTCATGGTGTATCAAGCTGGAATAAAAATAAGCACCTCTGTTTCTGTTAAGGTTAAACAAGGCAAACTAGTAGGAGGAAAGGGTCCCAAAGGCAGGCAACAGAGGCAGAGACAGCTCCTGCTCCCACTGTTAGGAGTTGTGAAATAGATCAAGCTACACAACTGTAATATATGTGCAGGGGGCATAGGTCAGTCCCATGTAGTCATCTCCCAACAAAAACATCATTAAACAACTCCCAACAAAAACAACAGCATCAGCAGAAACAACAAAACAACAACGCTCAGGGCCCAGATAGCTTTATCACAGAATTCTTCCAGACTTTCAAAGAAGAGCTAATACAAATTCTTCTCAAATCATTCTATAAAATAGAAATAGAAGGAACATTGCCAAGATCATTCTATGAGGCCACCCTGATACAAAGACTTAACAAAAACTTAACAAAGAATATCAGACCAATTCCCTTTATGAATATTGATGGAAAATATTCAATAAAATACTCATAATCAGCATCCTAGCACACATAAAAAACATCATCTACCATGTAGGTTTCATCCCTACTTGATGGGAGATGTCTTATCATATGAAACGCTGTCAATGTAATTCACAATATAAAAAAACTAAAACAAAAAAAAATGTGATCATCTCATTAGATGCTGAAAAAAACCTTTGACAAAATCTAACACCCCTTTAAACATGTATAATAAAAGAACTTATTGATAAAATTCTTGGAGAAATCAGGGATACAAGGCACATACATAAACACAGTAAAAGCAATATACAGCAAGCCAATAGTAAACATCAAATTATATGGAGGAAAACATAAAGAAATTCCATTAAAATCAAGCACAAGATAAGGCTCTCTACTCTTTTTTGTATCTATTCAATATAGTAATTGAAATTTTAGCTAGAGCAACAAGAAAACTAAAAGAGATCAAGGGGATAAAAATTGGAAAGTAAGAAGTTAACATACTACTATTCACAGGTGATATGATAGTATACAGAAAAGATCCCTAAAATTCTACTCCTGCAGCTGATAAATACCTTCACCAAAGTGGCTGTGTACAAAAATAAATTCAAAAAATCAATAGCCCTACTATATAAAAACAATAAAAAGACTGAAAAAGAAATCAGGGAAACAACATCCTTCCTAATAGCCACAAAATGTATAAAATATCTTGGTGCTACACTAACCGAGCAAGTGAAAGATCTGTATGACAAGAACTTCAAATTTCTGAAGAAAAAAATTGGAGAACATATCAGAAGATGGAAATATCTCTCATGATCATGGGTTGGTGTAATTAACAGTAAAAATGACTGTCTTAACTAAAACAGTCTACAGATTCAATGCAATTTGTACAAATTCACAATATTTCAACACAATTCTTTACAGACCTTTAAAGAACAATACTCAAAGTTGCATGGAAGTACAAAAAACCCCAGGATAGCTAAAACGATCATATATAGTAAAAGAAATTATAGATGTATCACCATCCCTGCTTTGCAATGGTACCACAGAGCAATAGTAATAAAAACTGCATTGTTTTGACATAAAATCAAACAGGTTGATGAATGGAATAAAATTGAAGGCCCAGAGGTAAACCCATATACCTCTGGACATCTGGCTTTTATAAAGAAGTCAGAAATATGCAATGGTGAAAAGAAAGCGTCTTCAACAAGTTGTGCTGGTCTAACTGGATATCAGCATGTAGAAGAATGCAAATGTATCTATATCTATCACCTTGCATAAAACTGAAGTCCAAGTGGATCAAAGACCTCATCATACACAGAACCTGATAGAATAAAAAGGGGAGGATAGGCTTGAACACATTGACACAGGAGACAACTTCATGAAAAGAAAGAATACCAACAGCTCAGGCACTACGATGAGCAATTAATAAATGGGACCTCATGAAACTGAAAAGTTTCTATGGCAGCTTATAGAATGGGAAAATATTTTTTACCTACACCACATTTGACTGAGGTGTGTCATCCAAAATATATAAACTCAAGAAAGTAGATATCAGCAAACCAAATAACCTAATTACAAATGGTATATGGATCAAAACAGGATTCTCATAAAAGGAACCACTAATGGCTGAAAAGCACTTAAAGAAATGTTCAACATCCTTAGTCATGAGGGAAATGCAAACCAAAACAACTCTGAGGTTCCATCTTATACCTGTGGCTAAGAGCAAAAACTCAAGTGACAGCTCATGCTGGCAAGAATGTGGAGCAAAGGGAACACTCTCCCATTGCTTGTGGGAGTGCCACTTTGATAATCAGTTTGGTGATTTCTCAACACATTGGGAATAGATCTATCTCAAGTTCCAGCTATGCCACTACTGGGCATATAACAAAAGAATGCTGCAACATACCACAAGTATACTCATTCAACTCTGTTCATAGGACCTCTATTTGTAATATCTAGAAACTGGAAACAATCTGGATGTCCTTCAACCAAAGAATGGATAAAGAATGTGGTGCATCCAGACATGGACTATTACTTGGCCATTAAAACCAATGACATTATGAAATTTTCAGGTAAATGGATGGAACTATAAAATATCAACCTCAGTGAGGTAACCTAGACCCAGATTGTCAAAGATGGTATCTACTCATTTATAAGCAGATATTAGCCATAAAATACAAGGTAGCCATACTGCAGACAAAGAGAAGCTGAGTAACAAGGAGAGCCTAAGGTGGAATGTTTGAATCTCACTGAGAAGGAGAAATAGATTAGACATTTGAGGTAATGGATGGAGTGGGCTGTGTGGGAGACGGTGTAGGGATAGTAACAGGAGGGATGAGGTAGGGTGAGGACAGATGGAGAGAGTACTGGGAGAGACAACTGGATTGTGGTGTGGGGGAATCTCTAGGATGAATTAGAAACCTGGGCAATGGAAATTCTCAGGAATCTATGAGGGTAACTCTAGCTAAGACTTATATCAATAGGGAAAACTGAACCTGAACTGGCCATCTCCTGTACTCAGGCATGCCTTCCAGTGGAGGGATTGGAACACCAACCTGAGAAAAAAACCTTTCAACCTTTAATTTGTCCTTCCTGTATGGCATGCTAGGGTAAAGGTGACACAGAAATAATTGGAGTAACCAGCCAATGACTGGTTCAGCTTAATACCCATGCCCCTGAGAGGATGCCCATACCTGACACTGCATAGAAGGCCAGGGCCAGAGGCTGGATAGCCAAGAGACTCCTGATAGAATCAAACATGAATACCAAAGAAACAAAATAGTCAATAAAATGATTCCTAATGACATTCTGCTATACTACACATTGGCATCTAGTGCAATTGTCATTAGAAGTCACAGAAATAGATGCAGAGACCCACAGCCAAACATGAGGCAGAGCTTGGGAATGCAGCAGAAGAGGAAGAAGAAGGGTTGCAGGAGTCAAAAGAGTCAAGTACACCTAAAGAAAACCTGCAGAATCAACCAACCAGAGCCCATTGGGGTCCATGGAGACTGGATCTTACTCTATTTCTAACTTCAAAGATTGAAGTTATGTTAACAAAAATGTTACTTTGATGTCATATAAATCACCTCAATTTCCTTGGGGAGGTCACATTATTTTACCTATTACTGAAACACATAATAGATCAAAATTGTCTCTACTAACAAAAACAGGAGCTCTGGTAATGAGCAACAGTTCTCTACCATTGTCCCATACATTTGTTGCACACTCTCATGACATCATGCTCTATTGAGCTTTTATGGCTGCATGGTAGGTCTGCCTACCTCTTTCATTCTGAGAAGACTCCAGTAAACATTACCTGTTCTGTAGGAGGGGGAAGCAGACAGTCATCATACATCCAAAAGGACAAGATCTCTCTGAGTGAGAACAGACTTTTCAAATATCTTTTTATATTATTTTTGGATTCAAATTATAATATTAGAATGATCAGAGAATGTAATATTTCTCAGTAACCAAGAAGTAAAATGTCCTGCCAAACCTTCTTTTGACAATTTATAGTCTAATTTTAAAGCCTTATCATGTAGACATTGAGGTTTTAATGCCATATTTCTTTACCCTTCCTTCTTTTATCCTCCCTACTTCCTCTCTCCTGCCTTTCTTTTCCTCACCTCTCTCTCTCTCTCTCTCTCTGCCTCTCCTGCACTGTTTATTCCTTTCCTTAATTTTCCCGTTTTTTTCCTCTTGCTTTCTGCAATTTCTAACTTCATTATTTTAACAGCTACTCCCTTGCATATAGTAACAATATTGCTTTATCACTAAACAAGCAGATGGTATCCTATTGTCTTAGTGTTCATTGCTGTGAAGAGGCACCATGACCAAGATAGATATTATAAAAGATATGTAAGTGGAACTTGCTTAGAGTTTTAGAGGTTTAGTACATTTCTATCATGGAAGAGAGCATGGCAGCCTCCAGGCAGTTATGGTGCTAGTGCAGAAATTGAAAGTTCTACAACCTTTCTTACAAAGTTCTTTTTTACATATCAGAAGTCATGAAGTCAGCACTCCCTTATTATATTTAACATTGGGTTTTTCTTTATTTATCTGCTTGAGCACAGGACTTAGCTCTATTATGCTGCCTGGTGTCCCCTTTGTCCCCCTATAGTACATTTTGTATTTTTTCTTGCACAGATTGCTCCTTTTCATTGTAGATCTGCATAATAACTTCAGACAGACTTTTTGGACAAGGGCCAAGACCAGATACATTCTTCACCAAAATATCATAAAAACCATCTCTAGGACACTTACTACTATTCTTCCTCTCTGAAACCTCTTGAACTAGACTGTACATTGCTCTCCGTACCACCATCTCTCTTGTTCCTACTAGGATGAACAATTCATCCCCTTAGAGCATTCAAATGCTTTCCTCATCCAAAGTCTGAAAGTTCAGATTCTGCCAAAAAGAAGTATGGTCAGACCTGTTACAACAGCACCCCATTCCCTGGGACCCAGTTCTGTCTCAGTGTTCGATCGCTGTGAAGAGACACCAGACCACAGCAACTCTTTTAAAGAAAACCACTTAATTGGGGCTTGTTTTCAGTTTCAGAGTTTTAGTTTCTTAGTACTGGCAGGAAGCATGACTGCACATGAACAGACATGTGCCTGGAGAAGGAGTTAAGAGTGTTACATTCAGATTCACAGGCAGCAGGAATAGAGAGAGAGAGACTTTGGACCTCTTGAGCATTTGAAACCCGAAATCCTAGCCCCACTGACAAGCTTTACCCAAAAGGGCTGACATACTCCAACAAGGCCACACTTCCTCCCTTTTAAACAGTGACACTCCCTAATCATCAAGCATTCAAATATGTGAGCCTGTGGGGACCATTTTTATTCAAACTACTACACATATCTACTAGCTTTACAAAAACAACTAACATGATTTATATTGCATACATAAACCCCTATGCACATGCATGCACACACACACACACACACACACACACACACACACACACACACACACACGACATTAATGTTGCCCAGAATCTGGTGATAATTCATCTATGGCCCATTTAAAGCTGGTAATTTTGAAATTCTTCAAATGAGATGTCTGTAGAATAGAGTGTAATTTAGTAATAGAATATTTGCTTATCATGTGCGAAGCTCTAGGTTCAATCTCACCACCACACACACTACAAAAAAAGTCTGAGGCAATTTCTTGAACAAGACATTCAAATGTAATATTAAATATTAGATAGGATATCTGATCCAATTAATTTTCTTTTAAACAATAAAACAAAATACACATTATGAAAGTGTTTATTTTAAAATTTTATGATATCTTAAAATATTGAAACAATTTTTATGAGGGAAATATTACCCATTAATGAATATTTATTTTTATAAAGTTAGGAATATTAATAAATACAGAAAGTTGGAAAGACTGAAAAATCCTGAACTTGCTTATAATGGAGACTAGCCTTACCTGAATGTCCCATGCATTTCTCATGTAGTCTTAAAAAACATAATTAAAAACTTAATTTGCTTTGACATTCAAAGTTGAAGTACTAAATTAAAGATGTTTTCTCTTTAGTATTGTATGCATTTTCCTGATTAACAATGAAAATATTATGTATGTTCAGGATTATAAAAGAAGAAGGTGAACTTTTTAGTTAGGGTGGTATATACATATACATATATTTATATATATATATATTAAAATATATATATATATTAAAATAGTTCATGTTTATGAGCTTCTAGAGTTTTGACTTATACATACACAGACTTTTCTAAATTTAATTTATTGTTCCTCAGTGATGCCTCTAGTAGGTTTATCAGAGTTACTGGCTTGTAAGGGTTATGGCATATTGATGAGGCACTAATGTTAAATAGGATGGAACTGGTATGGGATTACCAAGACATCAAAGGTCATGACAAAATCTGAAATAAAATAAAGTGACAGATGCAAGCAAGTAGATCAGGAGGCTGGATCTGAATATGTGTATGTAACAGTCTCTTAAGAAAAAGGAACATTGGGCTGGAGAGATGACTCAGCAGTTAAGAGCACTGACTGCTCTTCCAGAGGTCCTGGGTTCATTTCCCAGCAGCCACATGATGGCTCACAACCATCTGTAATAGGATCCGATGCCCTCTTCTGGTGTGTCTGAAGACAGCAACAGTGTACTCACATAAAATAAATAAATAAATCTTTAAAAAAAAAAAGAAACAGGAACATCCATTTTACACAATAATAGTTGTTTGCTTAATAGTATTTTCACTAGGAAAATAAGAGGCAGATAATTATTATTGAGTGTTTACAGTTTTTCAGATTTAAAAAACCTGATTATCAGGGCTGAGGAGATGGTCCTTGAAAAGACTGAAATTTATTTTCCAGAACTCGCCTCTTTTGGCTCACAACTTCTCCTAATGCTAGCTCTATGCCAGTGTCCCATTCTGGCTCTTACAGGCACTGCACTTATGGGTACAATAAACAGAACTGAAGGTAAAAATGTAAAAGTATTAAAATTTGTGTTAAAAATGATTAAGTTAGAACTTTTATAATTTTTTGTATTAACAAATCCCTTGCTAGCATCGAAATGTAAGACAGATAAAAACTTAAGAGATCAAAGGTAAAATATAAATCCAACAGGACAATTCAAAGAAGAATAAAAACTGCATTAAAAATGATAACTCCAATTTAGGATGTTCAAATTAATGATTGTTTCAAAGGTGTTTAAAATAAATTGCTATAATTATCTTAGAATCATGTCAACATAATTGTTTTTGCTTGCTAAGTGCATTGTGTTTGTATGAGATTTTTCTTTTACTATTTTCTTGTTTTGATTGTACAAGAGAATAAATCAAAGCATGCAGAATGCTTCACATAGGTTGACCTTGAACAGTTCTATGATGTATTTCATATATTCTCCATGCAGAACCTGTGGCCCCTTGTATGCTTAGGCTAAGTCACTTGCAAATGGAGTCTTCATTTCATTCTAATAGTATGACCTCCTTGAGAGGTCATACGACTCAACTGGATTTATTGAGTGTGGTACACGTCTTAGGATAAGAATAGAGAATGGCTTATAAGTATTTGATTGATACTCTACTATACTATTCAATAATACAGGTTAGGTCATTAAAAGAGATATAGTCATTGGTCTATCAATGGACATGGGAGTACAGAAGGATCCTGAAGCTAAGGAATGTGTTTAAGCCCATAGAATGAGAAGAGCATCCTGCCATGCCAAGAAGTAGTACATTCAGCCAGGTAGAAAATAAAAGGAGGACAGTTCACAAAGAGATTGCACAATTGCTAATTGAATTTTATATATTTCATACATACTTTATTTTGTCACATTAGTTAAACCACACTGGGAGAAATCACTGGTTTTTTTTTTATCTTATATATTTGAAAAGAAAAAAATCATTTTCTCTGTATGGAAAAATCTGTCCTTATGTATATATTCACATATGTACAAAATGTTCACAGTGAACACATGATATACATACCTGGATAATAGATTCAAATGACATAATCTTTTTCATATAGATTACAAATATTTAACTCATAATTATATTGTACTAAACACTCACAATTTAAAAATATACAAGTTAACATTTCCCATGTGTGGATGTATATGGAGCAAACCTTTGGAGCATGGAAATTCTATTAGTGGCCACATTATCATAATTTCTCTTCTGAGAAACTATCATTTATTCTCCTGTCTGCTAACTTAGACCTAGTCCTGGAAGCTTCTAGCTTCCGTACAATCTTATCTAGACCTAGAATATTTTCAGCCTCTATAAACTTGCTACTGAGTAAGTTGACACCTTTCTGTGCTTTCTGAACTATGACCGGCTGCTTCAACTCAGCTGTTCCAGCTTGAACTCTTCTCCAAACTGACTAATCCAGTCTGGATTCTCCCAGTTTCTCCTGAATGACTCTCTTGGCTTCATACCAACTTTGGCAACATGTTCTAATCTTCTGACCCCTTCTCATTCTCTGACTCTTTCTATCTTCATCTGTGTCTTGCTTGTTCTCTCTCTGCAACTTGTCTCTCTATAACAGTCCCAGTGAAACTGACTCCTTTTTGCCCCTCTCTCACTGGACTGCTCTCTTCACTATCTTCCCTTCTCTCTGGCTTTTCTTGGGAACATCCTATTCAGTCAGTCTTTCTCTGATTCATCATTTTGTCTGCCACTCAATCAGACACCACTTTCAAACATGGGTGATTACATCTATAAACTAACTTAACTTTCATTGTTTGCTATTAAAGTGGTGTACTAAGGACATGTCTGTATTCCAGCTAGAGGGATTAAAGGTATGTGCTAAGGGTGAGCCACACCACAACTAGAAACAAGTTTTTTTTTTCAGTAAATAGCATAACCTTGGGGTTCACAGTGTAATCAAATATCCTGCAACACCCTTCATACTGGATAGGGCCTGGATATACTCAACCACACTTATACTAGAATTTTGGCTGGCTTGGTCTTATTGCAGTCCTGTGCCAGTAACCACAACTGCTATACATTCATGACTGTTAACAATATCATATCCAGATAAAGAGAATTTCATAGCAGTCTTGTCATCTCTTGACTATTAAATTCTTTTTACCTCCTTAAGACTTCCCTAAATCTTGGTCCGTGTGTAAGGGGTAGGAGGACAAAGAAAGGTTAATACAGGTGGTTAGCTTAGGAATGAGAACTCAGCCCTCTGACCAGTTATGTATCCCATTTACTGCAACCCACAGGAAAAAAGAAGCTTCTTTGACCAAGCGTGAGTGTAGATCAGATCTATAGATATAAATATTTAGACAATAATTTATAAGCATACTTGTTTAGTAAAACAGACGAAAGTTCTACCCTAGGACCTACTTTCCTAGATATAAGCTATGATAAAGTTTAGCATACCAGACACAAAATCCTTCCTGTGGAACAGGCATTAAATCTAATCAGAAAGTGGTTAGTTACCCCATAACATTAATGTCAGTATTGCACTAGAGGGCATACCTTGCCTGATATGTCTGTATTGCAGTATGCAAGGTCTTGCCCTGCCTGATTACGTATAAGGGAGAAAACACCATATTTGTGTGGGACTTTGGCTTATTTTGATTTAATGATTCACTTTCTTAGTAACATCTTTTCGTTTGAGTTTTCAACAAGGTTAATTTTTGTCCTGTTAATTCAGTATACTTCAAACTTCAAGGTACCATATTATATCACTTTGATTCCATTTGGTTTCTTCTCAATTAGGTCATTTCTGATTCCATGTCTTAATAGACAACTAAAGACTCTTAATATCAGAAGCACATAGATTTTTCAATTGAAATAAAATCTGCTGAAACATTTATCCTGAAATTTTCTATATATGCAGACTACTACATTTCTATAAACCTTGGATAAAAATTGAGCAAAGAGAGCCTACATATCTCATGATATTAAAATGAACACTTATTAAAATATAATCTGTATAAATACCTAATAAGCATCCAAGAAGCAAATTTGTTGCTACCATATAGTATTTATATAATATTTTTGAATCAATTTAATGAAAGTATATTATGATGTACATGTTGCATCAAAGATAATTTCACCTATCTTGGTAACCAAGAAGCAGCCTTGCACGCATGTAGTAGAGTAGCAATGGTAATCTTTCTATCAGTTGAATTATTGCCTTTTTTAATAATAAAATTTATAAAACAAAAGAACACACAAAAATAGAAGAATGTCTCCTTTTTTTTTGATTGATAAAAACCAACTATCTGGGTTCCCATGGATATTTTAAACATCAATATATTTGAATGCTAATTTTAAATTAAATTTAGTCATTAAATGGTGAAAGATAATGGTGATAATTTGTGAAAGATTAAGATTTATATTTCAGTAGCTTTCTCATGGACTAAAATTCATTTGAATGTGGGATTTGTGCTCACATTGTCCTATGTGGCTAACCAAAAGTTTGGAGAGCTTGGAATTTGATGCTTTTTTTTCCTGGAAAAAAAATCTAACTAATAAAAGACTTACTTGGAACTTAACTTTCCTGGATTAGGAGGTCACAGACAGAAAGGGCAGAGGGTTCCAAAACACTAAGTATAGGCTATTCAACTGAGATCATCAAATATTTATCGAGTTTTTGCTATTTGTAGAACCTTGAGCTATGAGGCACGGGGAATTTAAAACCAAGCAAAACTCAGTCCTTAATATCAAGGAGTATATTATAGAAGAGATGTTTTATCAGATCTCACTTCGTCATTCAGAGAGCTAGGGAAAATGAGTTTCAGGAGGGACCCTGACAGAGTATCTCGAGTGTTCAGCAGGTTAAGATGGAATCTAAGTACATTCTGGCTCATGTTTAAGGTCTGCATAGAACATAGAGAGGGCTGCATGGATCATGAACAGGAATAGCCCTACACTAGGAAACTCAAGAAAGTGAAATAAAATATGGTGTCCAGCTATTTGATGCATGTGGGAAGTTGCATAAGCAATGAAAAAAGAGGAATTAAATGGCGATGGGAAATTAACAATGAGAATTGATCTTTGTAAGGTTATTCTGGAGGGTATTCTGGGAATCTGCATCAAAGTGGGGGTGAGGGTGCGTGTGTGTGTGTGTGTGTGTGTGTGTGTGTGTGTGTGTGTGTGGTCACAGACTCCATGCTGAGGGACAATTTTCTCCTCAGAAATTCTCCCAAATATCAGAGATACAACAAACAATGGAGAGGAGATTAAAGGTCTGTGCTGGGGCTTCCTGGGAAACAGAGAATAACTTCTGGAAATCTGACAAAACAAAGACTAAAATGCTAGAGTTAGAAAAGATATGGAGGTTGTATTACACATTTGGCTTAAGTCGTTGGATAGAGGACAATGGTTAAAGTAGAGACATTCTAGACATAGACACTTATTAAAATATATTTTAAGTACTTAAATGACATAGAGAGGATTAATGAATTGTACCATTGGAAATTGAAAACTGCATAATACAAGTTGAGACAGTCTAGTGGCAGAGTACTTGTATAACATCAAGGAAGTCTTGGATTTGATTCCTAGCACTATAAAAGTAAACAATATATGGAAGAAAGAATAATGGGTCTAAGACAAACGTACTAAATGAGTCATAGGAGAAATTGCAGAGAAAGTGGATCAAGAAACTGGACAGCAGCAAGCATTGGGAACTAGTAGTTCAATTTGGTTTAGAAATTTAGAAGAGCAAAGTCTAACAATACAGAATCCAGGGACTTGTAAAAATATCTCTCAGACCTTTGGATAACTTATGACATGCAATAACTAAAGTTAAAACATGGAGTGAGGAAAAGCAATTCCTACAGAATGAGCTAATTTGAGTGTTGACATGATCTTGAAAACACACACACATACATAAATGCACATGCAAACTTATAATGGTAGAAGGAAGCAAGAACATAATAGAGCTGTGGAAAAAATAGAAAATTCTTTAATTTTCTTTTGAGATAGACTTGGAATATAGTCCAGTAGTTTTAGAATCAAAGTTCCCTTACCTCAATTTCTCAAATGCTGGGATTATAGGTATATACTACTACACTCAGTTAAAAATGAAAAATATAGAGATAAAAGTGAATGTATATAAAATAGAACCAGCTTGTGTTGAGCTGAACTGAAGGGAGATAAATACTGTTTAAAAATTAAAGATCAGTGCATGTGGGAAAAGTTAATAGAAAGTCTTGAAAATGAGTCAGAAAAAGAGATTGACATGAACATACAGTTTATCAGAAACTTGATACCATCACTTGATAAAATCATACATGGAATTAGAGTCATATGAAAAGAACATAATGGAGAGATGCTCAACAAACATTTCAGCACACAATGGATTGGGAGTGTCCAAATTCATGATAATCACAGACTCATTGTCTCTGGGATGTAAATGACACAAAGTGGAATAACCATTAAACACACATTCAAGTGTATCTTAATTAAATACCAGAGAACCAGCAATATAGAATCAGAAAGAAAATGGGTAAGATATATTGCTATGATTGTAGATTGTAATATTTTCCAAGTTCATCCAGATTGTCACAGCTATCAAGATGTCCTTTAAATAGTTATTAGTAAGACTGAATACTGTGTAATATTTCATGCTTGCCTGGTCATATTAATCAGAATTCATAACTATGCTATGATGAATATTTAAGGTAGTATTAAAGAAAGACTTTTTCAAGTGGACACTTGATTTCAGAGGTTTGACTCTGTGTTCAGCTTGGTCCAGGGCTGATGGATGCTCTGTGGGATACCATCATTGCAGGGTGTAGAACAAAACTGATCACCTCATGGTCCTCAGCAGAAGGGAAGAGAATGTAGGACAGCGTCAGGGCAGAAAACAATCACATTGTGTGTGTCCTCGAGATAGGCACTTCCTTCCTTCCTTCCTTTCTTATTGGATATTTTATTTACCTTTCAAATGTTTTCCCCTTTCCAGGTATCCCTTTCAGAAACCCCCTATCCCATCCCCAACCCTTGCCTTTATAAGGGTGCTCCCTACCCACCCACCCACTCCCTTCTTCCTTCCCTGGCATTCCCTATACTGGGGAATCAAACACCCTCAGGCCTAAGGGCCTCTCCTTCCACTGATGTCCAACAAGGCCATTCTCTGCCACATATGCACCTGGAGTCATGGGTCCCTCCATGTGTATTCTTTGGTTGATGGTCCAGTCCATGGGAGCTCTGGGGCGTTTGGCCGGCTGACACTGTTGCTCCCTCCATAGGGCTGCAAACCCCCTTAGCTCCTTCAGTCCCTTCTCCACTCCTCCATCGGGAACCCCACGATCAGTACAATGGTTGGCTACAAGCATCGCCTCTGTATTTGTCAGGCTCTATCAGAGCCTCCCAGGAGACAGCCATATCAGGCTCCCATGTCAGCAAGCACTTCTGTGCATCCACAATAGCCTCTGGGTTTGGTGGCTGTATATGGTATGGATCCCCAGGTGGGGTAGTCTCTGTATGGCCTTTTCTTCTGTCTCTGCTCCAAACGTTGTCTCCATATTTCCTCCTGTGAGTATTTTGTTCACCCTTCTAAGAAGGGCTGAAGCATCCATATTTTGGTCTTCCTTCTTCTTGGGCTTCATATGGTCTGTGAATTGAATCTTGGGTGAATATTCTGAACTTTTGGGCTAATATCCACTTAGAGAAACAAATAACCCTATTAAAAAATGGGGAACAGAGCTAAACAGAGAGTTCTCAACTGAGGAACCTCGAATGGCCAAAAAGCACCTAAAGAAATGTTCAACATCCTTAGTCATCAGGGAAATGGAAATAAAACAACCCTGAGATTCCACCTCACACCAGTCAGAATGGCTAATATCAAAAACTCAGGTGACAGCAGTTGTTGGTGAGGATGTGGAGAAAGAGGAACACTCCTCCATTGCTGGTGGGATTGCAAGCTGGTACAACCACTCTGGAAATCAGTTTGGCAGTTCCTCAGAAAATTGGACACAGTACTACCTGAGGATCCAGCTATACCCCTCCTGGGCGTATAACCAGAAGATGCTCCAACATGTAATAAGGACATATGCTCCACTATGTTCATAGCAACTATATTTATAATAGCCAGAAGCTGGAAAGAACCCAGATGTCCCTCAACAGAGGAATGGATACAGAAAATGTGATACATTCACACAATGGAATACTACTCAGCTATTAAAAACAATAATTTTATGAAATTCACAGGCAAATGGAAGGAACTTGAAAATATTATCCTGCAAGAGGTAACTCAGTCACAAAGGAACAAACATGGTATGTACTCACTGATAAGCAGATAGGCATTTCTTACAGTTTCCTACACCTATCTCACTGAGTAATATTAGAAGCTGGGTACCAAGCTGAGACAAAAGAATTCATGATGGATATTCCATAATCAAACCATAACAACCATTGACAGACATTAAAAAAAATTTGCTTCAGTGAATCCAAAAAACTTGCAAATATAAATATTCTTTAATATCCTAATTTCACCCAAGTATGATATGGATGGATTTTACGGTAGATCAACACTAATTCCTATTAGGAACTGGTATAGCATTCTATAAGAAATGCATAATATTTTTTCTTATCAGTTTCAGCGAGACAAGCTAATCTCTGTCTACTTTGAAGGTGTTTATCTTTTATTTTCATGTAATGACCATCCCAACAGGTATAAAAGAAAGAGGAAAATAATTCATATTTTAGTATCAAACATGATATTGTAGCCTAACTTGTTCATAGTACTACTTTGAGCATTTCAGTAGAATTAGATCCTAAGTAAAATACTAATAAAACACAATGAATCGATGGCACAGGAGTCTCTTTATTTCCCATCACCACCTTTGTGCTAAATTTTTAGAGAAGTACAATTAATAGATGAGACATCACAAACTAATAGAAATTGTGCTTGCAATAGGTAGTAAAACAATATCTAAAATGTATGTAATGGTAAAGTATATAACCAATACATTTTTGCAAACATCTTTAAAAACTTCACAAAAGTAAGGGCATTTGAGCTCCTCAATACACACACACACACACACACACACACACACACACACACAAACATACACACACAGACACTCACACACACAAAAATATTGTGAGGAAAAGATTTATGACAAAAATTGTAACAGAATATTGACAGCTTCAGGAAATCTTACCCCACCATCTGACCTCTACAGGCACCTGCAGTTAGGCATATATATCCCACCCCACCCACACAGATATAGACATAAGTATAAATAAAATAAATCTTTTTACTTAAGGAAATAAGCAAAACAGATATAGATCATGTAGTGAAGAAAATCACTTAAAATGGAAATAACATTTAAAAAGAGATTAACAGAAAATCATAAACCTTCAAAATACAGTAAAAAAGTAGTTGAAGCATCTATATAATATGAGTTGTGAACTGCTTTAAAATAAGGAAGATCTTTAGTGATAAAACGTGATAATGTACAGTCAAACAGTCAATTTATCAAAAGACAAAGAAATCCTTACAGATGCAAGGTACATGAGGACTGAGAGGAAAGGAAGAGAGAATTTCTTGCAGTTACAGTTGGGTATAACTTTCTTCCCTTTCATCATTAATCAGATCAGTACAAGGAAAAATCTATGAGTATGCAAAGCACTTGAACAATACCAACCCATTTGTCCAATCTGACATCTCCAGCACTCTCCTTCCCAAACCCGCATCTTTCAGGACACAAAAAGCATTATGCAAAGTAAATCATAGAGCTATAAAATGAGTCTCAATAAAAACAAAATGATTTAATTTATATAAAGTATAGTAACTTAACACAATAAAACAAAATTATAAATCAATAAGAAAAATGGATTTCTGAAATTTTTAGCAATTTAACAGGTAAGCTTCAATTTCTGAACAACAAATCAACACAAAATCACATAAAATAAAATAAGCTAAAATAAAATATTTGCCAGGTATGGTGATCCATTCTCTTAATCCCAGCAGTTCAGAGGCAAAGGCAGGCAGATCTCTGTGAATTTAAGGCTAACCTGGTCTATAAAGAAAATTCCAGGACAACTAAGTCTGAAACTAGAGAAACCCTCTTTCAATTTTTTTGAAAGATAAAGATAAACTATAGTATCAAAAGGATATAGCTGAGCTAGCAGTCCTTGAGGAAAATTCACATTAATAATTGCTTACATTAGGAAATTAATAACCATCTTCAATTGATTTTGGATTTATCTACAAACCAAGAAAAAGTATAAAATTAATTTCAAATAAATAAGTAAAAAGTTAATGTAGAAAAATAGAACTCAATTAAAGAACAACTTATATCAATGTATACATTATTTAATCATTGTATATTTATTAATTATATAAAATACTGTGCTTTGTTACAGTCTTTTGAATGTGCATAAAATTTATTGTTATCATGTTTCCTCATGTCAATCTCTCCATTCACAGTGTGTTCTTTCCTCAGTAGCATCCTTAGTTCCTCCCCCCAATGCCTTTCATTTTTCTCATGCATGGTGAGTTTCCTGCAAACCATGATTATACAGGAAGATGTTGTTTCAGAAAATACTTGAGAAAATAAGTTGACTATTCCTGAGTCCTGTTTACTGCACTTATTATGATGAAAGTTCAAGTTTGGTAGGGTACATGTATCTAGAAATTTATTCATTTTATTCTAGGCTTTTTAAAGAACTTATTGGAGTATATTTTTTGAAAATATTCTTAGTGATCTTCTGTACATAGTGATATTCATCATTTAATTATTAGTATGCTATTTATTTTTTAAAAATATCGTCTCCATAGATTCATTTTACACAAGGATGGTTTCAAAAGACACTTTCATCCGAGTTCATAATGTACCTTAACCATCTGCACACACACCTTGTGCTCTTCCAAGTGTTAGACGCAGACAAATTGGACCACAGGGTTCCTGTGAATTCTTTTTCACTTTGTCTTTTATGTGGTTTAGTATTGCTTTCACTTTCTTCTAGAATGTGAAGTACTCTGCTCACTTAAATCCCACACATCCATCAAGATGCTGAGATGTTAAGTTCCGACCATAAAGATAAATACAGGAGTCCTGAGTGTCCAGTGTGCTTTGGCTTGTTTCTTTGCATCTGACAGAGCAGAAAATCCTACAGGATTTGTGGTTGTCTTTATTTTCATTAAACAGCCAGAACTACAACACTGTATCATTATTTTAAGCCCAAGTGATTGCAACTGTCAACCTGACAAGGAAACTGCTGTTGCAAATGATTGAAGCCATTTGAGGAGTCCACAACCTCTTCAGCTTTAAGGGCATGGCAGTGAGCAGATAATAGACTCAATGGTAATAATTATAGCCACTGTTTTACTTTTTGCTTTCTGTTATTTTTTTATTTTTTTTAAAAAAAACACAGGCAATGCTATTCTAAAGCTCATAAGCAGCTCAAGTATTTCAGACCTTATTATTTTGTGGTGAACAAAGAATGACCATACTATTCTCCTATACTGGTTCCATTCATTCATGCCTGTGCCTATAAAATCCAAGTAGTAAAAACGATTTGTTGTTTTGTGTTTGAGACAGACTTATGCTATGCCCCCATTGTTTTAGAGTTCACTGTGTATACCCCTGGCCTCTCAAACTTCTGCCAATCCTCTTGCGTCTTCTCAGGTACTAAGTGTATAAGCATCCGCCAGCACAGCCAGCTAGCTAGGAAATCTTCGCATGACTTCCCAGGGAAAACACAAAAATAAAGGGAGTCTTCTACCCAATTTCTTCTCATGCCTCATTTTCTGGATGTTGAAACAGATTAGCTTAGCTAAATGTCCTCCTGGGAGATGATGAGTCTAGTGATGCTGCTGTTCTTGTTAATATTTATTAGTAATTGTTCATGCACTATAATTTGAATTTGGATACACTCTATGAGCCAGTATTATTATCAACATTGCTTTGAAGATGGGGAAACAGAGATGGATTAAACTGTTTAAGACTAAACAGGTTTCCCAGAAAAATCATATCCCCTTTTCTTTGTTATTCTTTCCACACAGGAGCACAGAGACAGTTCTGTCACTTGATGGGCAGCATGTCCCAATCCACTTTCTCAGGTCTGATTACCTCAGGCACACTTAACCCCTCCCCAGTTATGCAACCAAATTTGTCTTTCCTTAAACATTATCAAAAACAGGTATGGTGGGGAAGGGCCTCTAACCTTTTCAGCTCCAAGGAACTCTTTAGACCCATATCACCTATTCATCCTAAACAAACAAATGAAATATCTGCAAGAGTAGTTTTTGTTAATATCTACATATTTTTTTATTTTGTGACTGAAGAAACTAACACTCAGCAGGCTTCAGTGAATGGCTGACATTCACACAGTTTGCTTTTAACCACTAGCTCAGTGATTTGCAATGGAGAGTTAACTGATAACCATTCTGTCATATCTCTTGGAGGTCTTGCAAAGGGAAAGCAGAGCATGCAGAGTTCACATTAACTGGGATTGTGCAGGATTTATTTAGAAAGGAGCTTTAAATTTTATGCTATCACCTTAAGCAGAGGGACTTTCGTTGTCTGGAGTTGTACATTGAGACTTGAGAGTATACTGATTGAACCATATAGAAACGAACAAATAACTGCTTAAATCAACTGGCAGAAATATAGCCATAAAAAGTAATTTCGCATTTATGTTTGAACATTGATTTTAAAACTTCAGGTTCCCAGCAGGAAATGAGAAGATGGTCATCTTTTATTTTTTCCCCTGTGACTTGCAATCTCATCAATAAACCCTGTTCTCAACTTCTTCAGTCGCTGCCACTCCAACTGTTGCTAAGTTTTCCTATTTAAATATTTCTAATTAAGGTCTCAGTTGTGTTCTCTGTAAGGAAAACTGGCCTAGTTCTTTATTGTATACGTGTTAAGAAACATTTTACCCATTAAATGTGAGGATTGATAAGCTAACAATATTGTAGAAGACCTGATACATTTACCGAAAAAGAGCTCCAAGTTTATAACATGACTATAAAAGCATGTCTTATTTTAACTGGGAAATATTTTAAGGCATTTTATATAAAATTGAATCCTGAGGTGTCTAGTTCAGGATATCAGACTTCCCTTTCTGTTTTGCCTTTCCAGGTGTTAAACAGAGAGAATAATGTAGCTACAGTTTAAGGAGATGCCAGGTTCTGTATTTCAGATGGATCAGTTAACCATTCTTATCCAGTTTGTGATTAGTACAATTACTTCTTTTCATCCATATACATCTTTAATGTATTGGAACTATTCTGTAACATTGTTCTTCTAGTTCAGCCATAGGTTAAACATGTAACATTGCAGATGAGAATATATAATAAAATCCCATTTGTTGTCAAGGGAGGTACATTCTGCAATTGACAAGACCAGGCTATTAACATCACATATGAACACATAAAATTCAGTATGTATTTATACCTACAGCTTAGTATCTTTGTATCAGGGTGTATTGATTAGCAGAGTAGCTGCAATAGAGTGCATTCTGAAATTTCCGTACTTGTGTATATTGTATTTGGATTCCACAGACCTTCTTGTTACCCTCTATTGTTCTAGCACCCCTGTTCCCTTCCCCTCCCATGCAATTCTGTTTGTTACATTCGTGTCTCTGACATATTTAGTCTACATTCTGGATATGAAACACCACATACAATACTTGTTTTGAGACTGACTTACTACAGCTCCATTCATTTTCCTGTAAACAATGTTATTCTTCTCTTTTCTGTGGCAAGAGAATTCTCTATTGTGAATATATATTCCCTTATCTAGCCATCCTTTAGGGAGCCCCCATGCCAATTCCATAAGCTTTCTTTTGTGAAGAGTTCTGGAGTAATACAAGTCTTCATCTACACTGAAGAATGTTGGCTTTCACTCCTTCAGATATTTATGTAGAACTGACATAGACAGGATGGATGCTGTGATATTTCAGTTAGGTTTTGGTTTTGTAGAACCTCCATACTGATTTTCATAGGAGATGGACTGATACATTTTTCTCAAAGATATTGTATAAGGCTTTGTTTGTCTGGCATACTCTATAGCATTTGTGACTGGGGAAAGATGTACTGTGTGGCTTCATTTGACTTTTTTTGTTTATGGATAAATCCATATGTTTATCCATATATAGATATCTATATCTCTCTATCTCTCTCTATTCTATCTATCTATCTATCTATCTATCTATCTATCTATCTATCTATCTATCTATCTATCTATCTATCTATCTATCTATCCAACAAAGCTTGTTTTCCTCTGTGTGTGTTTTCTCTTCACACTGCTTATTTTCCCATGTTGCGCTCTTACCTTGGTATGATATTAATTATTGCCATTTCTCATGAGCTTCTAGAGTTTTATTCAGAGAGACATGGTCTATGAGATCTTGAATCCTACCCTGTGTTTTTGTAGGTTTTATTTTATCAATTCTCTAATGATGCCATACAAACACATATTATATTTTGATTGTTTCTAACTCCACTGCACTCCTAGATTCTTCAGACTCTGCAATAACCCGCTCTATCAACTTTCAATCCTAGTGCTGCTTGTACACACATACAGGTGTTTCCACCCAATAGAGAACATGAGCAACATACTACGGAGCACATCTCCAGGAAAACTGACTCTCCCTTAGCAGGCAGGAACTGATTAGAGTAGGGAACCTTATGACCTCCCCACATTTATGAAGGTTGAATGGTTTGATCATGTTAAGGCCTTACTTACATAGGCAGTCATAGCTGTGAGTTCATGACAATAACAGTCCTGTCAAGGCCAAAAGAAGATATTTGGCAACAGCCTTTGGTCTTTTGATCTTACAGTATTTCAGTTCCACATTCAACTACTTTCTTTTGACTTGAGTAGAGCAGAGTCCCCTTTGGGGCTGAGCACACCTCAAGATCATTTATTCTCTTTATTCATTGAATAGCCGTGGATTTCTACGAAACTATCCACTGCCATAAGTAATTTGTCTGATGAGGGTTGAGAGCTACACTCATCTGAAGGTAGGTGGGTAAAACCATTTATTTCTGTTTGCAGATTATAGGCCATTAGAGATCCCAAAGACTTCACCAAAAACCTTTCAGAACTGAGTAATATTTTCAGCAATGTGTCAGGACACAAAATTAACTTGAAAAACTTGCTAGTTGTTTTTAATGTAACAAACAAACATGCTGAGACAGAAATCTGGAAAATAATCCCATTCCTAATAGCCTTGGCAAAAACAACTACAGAATAAACCTATCCAAGGAGGTGAGAGACTTCTGCAATGAGAACATTAGATCGCAGATGAAATAAGTTAAGGAAGACACTAAGAGCTGAAAAGTTCCCATGTTCATGTATGGTTGAAAATGATTGTAGACATTTTAGATGTCCCATTTTATATGGAGGTTTTTGATATATTTTGAATTTATTTTATATCACATTTCATTTTCTCTTCTGTGTGAGGGTTTCAAATTTTCCAGGACAATCTATTAAACAAGAATTATTTTCTCCAATGCACATTTTCAGGACTGTGTGAAGAATTAGTTGACTTTAGATGCCTGGCTTACATCTGTGACTTCTGTCCCATCCATTGGCTTATACTTGTCTTTTCACCGATTACTCCACATATAACTTAATTGTGTGGACCCATGGGCTAATTAAACATCAGGAAAAGGCTGGGCCTGGGTTTACAGTGACAGGGTACTTTCTTTGATATGACTTTGTTATAAAATCTTAAGTCAAGCAGTGCAATACCACCTTAGTTTTCTCTTATTTTTGCTCAGAATTATGACAAAGTCTTATATCACTTTGGCCACACAGAGAAAGCCTGTCTCAAAACAACAACAACAACCCCCCCCCACCAAAAAAAAATCATTTATACATGTCTGATGAAAAATACCTCCTTATAAAGATGTGTTTTCATAATTTAGTTAGCATTTCAATTGATAGTTTGATGCATAGAAAGATAGTTGGTGAGTTGAGATGTACCATGTGTATCTTCATTCAGTGTCTGTTCCTTTTGAATTCCGATATCTGTTTCCTTCAACCCCCACTACTGCTTTTTTCTTTTCTTTTCTTTTCTTTTTTACTTTGTATATATCATTTTATTTTTATGATTCTCATTCACAATGAACATAAAGTTTTCTTTAGCACAGATACGATCTGGACAGATTTTCTAAATTTAATAAAATGCTGCATTATGGTAAGAATAGCTTGAAAATAGAGATGACCTGATATATCGAGGGATTTTATGGTTTACTATCACTAGTCTGCCTTCAGGATTGGAGATGCACATGTGACTATAGCTGAACTCAGACATCAGAAGAACCCCACAGCTAGCTGTAAGAGAAGTTCTAATCCTAAGAAAGCACGAGATAACTAGAAAACTGGTATTAAAGAACTAAGTTTTAGGTATTTTTACTAAAATCAAAGTAATTGCTGACACCTAGTTCATAAGAATCCATTCTAATGAGGAAAATACGTTGAAATATGATCATCTTTGAAGTTCTGTGATTTTTGAAGGGGGAAAGAGAGAGAGAGTTGTGTACTCTAGAAAATGGTATGCATCATCACGCCAGTAGAGATTAATTTAAATATGGCAAAGTAAATCAAAGTTTGAATTAACTTTTGGTTTGATTTCAATTTACGTCAGAGCACACGATAAGCACCCTGACATCAGTCCAACTACCTAATAAAGACCTTGAGAAAATGTTAAGCATAGATGATAAGTGTCTTCTATCAAAGATTAGATGTGCATTGACCAGAGCTTCTACGTGTGGATTGCTGTCATTGTGAGTAACTATGCTAAAATAACAAAAACTTAATTTTTGTGATGGTTTGTATATGCTTAACTCAGGGAGTGGCACTATTAGGAGGTGTGACCTTGTTGGAGTAGGTGTGTCACTGTGGGCATGGGCTTAAGACTCTCACCTTAACTGCCTGTATGTCAGTCTCCCACTAGCAGCCTTCAGATGAAGATGCAAAACTCTCAGCTCCGCCTGCACCATGCCTGTCTGTATGCTGCCATGTTCCCACCTTGATGATAATGGACTGAACCTCTGAACCTGTAAGCCAGCCCAATTAAATAATACTTGCCTTTGTCATGATCTCTGGTCACAACAGTAAAAACTTAACTGAGACAATTTTTCTAAACATTTGTATCTTAAAATAAAATTATTGTAAAACTATGCATGTGTAGTTTTGAGGTTAGTGAATTCAAAAAATTGTGGACTAGTAATTTATTTGATCAAAAGCTTATTGCACATTGGTCTTGAAACTGTATAAAATACTCCAATTGTGGTACCAGTAATCTCTTTTTTAGAAGTTATTTAGAAAAAAATATAAGCCCAATTGTCTTGTTCTAATATAGATTACTTCAGTGAAATATGAGTTTAAGAAACTATTCCATATGTCACAATTTTTAGTGTTTTTTAACTCAAGCTTCTCTCGGCCAAGAACACTTTACTTTTCCAAACTGTCATTATCACAAGCACATCTTAAACAGTGGATTCTTGCTGATTGATGATTTGACAATCAGGAGGAATGTAAAATGTCAAAGGGCAGTAATTGAAAGCTGAAAATTAAATGTTTAATGACCTTAGAACTATACAGAATGATTTGAGAGAAACATGATAAATGACCAGTGTCTGAAACAGAATGACCCAGTTGGCACAAAATTTGTTACTTTCCACGAAGTATGCAACAAAGGGAGGAGTCACAGGTAAAGTGGAGGTTTTGCAGTCACTTTTGTGATACATAGTGGCCACAATCTCATTTTCATTTTATCGTGCCTGATGCTAATATTGAAATAAATAACTTACATTCCATTGCTCTCATAAAGATTGGATTAAGGATAAAGATATCAACCAAAAAGACATGAATGTCAGATGAAATACTGAAATACGGTATGTAAACCTATATGAATGCCATATTTTGTCAAATGAAAAAGATTAAGCAGTATATCAAATTCATGGCTCATACTCAAATATACACAAATGAACATAGGCATGCAATTAAGTAATCCTGATGACTAGCATTGTTTTGGGGACAGACTGTATGTATGTATGTATGTATGTATGTATGTATGTATGTATCTGTAGCACAGACTAGACTTGAAATCATTGTATATG
Source organism: Tokudaia tokunoshimensis (assembly GCA_036184795.1). NCBI lineage: Eukaryota > Metazoa > Chordata > Mammalia > Rodentia > Muridae > Tokudaia > Tokudaia tokunoshimensis. Next base: position 41,431,727 of record BTHU01000004.1, on the reverse strand, counting down.
AAGATGGATTACTGAGTTTTGTAGAGTTCTAGGCTTATAGAATATGCACCACTACACCTGGCTTAATGTGGTTGATGTTACATCAAGGTGTGGAGCCCTATCAGTTTTATATTTAGATATTGAGAATAACAATGAAATGGGAAGGTAGACAGGAAGAGAGGAGAGGGAGAAAGAGAGAGAGAGAGAGAGAGAGAGAGAGAGAGAGAGAGAGAGAGAGAGAGAGAGAGAAAGTGTGTTCTTGAGTGATATCAGAGAAGCATGATAATTAAGCCACAGATAGCTATCAATGCTGATATAAGAAGGCGTAGGTGAGGGTACACATTTTCAGAACAGAAACACAGGAGAAGTACCTCCGTCTGAGCCACCCTTTCTGAACTGTATACAATTATGTGACAGTCCATCTTGATGGATTGCTCCTGGAAATAAGTCCAGACTGAAATCCCACTGTAGGTTTCTCCTATGAATCTATGATCAGCAACACACACTGTAACCTTGCAGCTCTTACAGAGTTTATTCTTCTTCACCATTGCAGCCTAAGCCCCTGGCCTCAGCCCCTGGCCTCCATGCCCCCTACTCATCCATGGACATCCCAAGGTGTCCTTAACAGTACCTTCCTGGAGCCTAGCACATAAGCTAGGTTACTTGTGTGGAACTTTTCCTGACACCTCTGGAAATCTCTAAGAGCAAGAAACTTCCTTTTGTTCTTTGTAACTGTAGGGAACTGGAGGATGCCCCTCTTCATGATTCCATCAGGAAAGCCAGCTCTTTCCTAACAAAATGCTCCTTCAGACCTGAAATCTTTCCCACTTCTGGGTTTTATCATGGTAGCCGAGTGTTATGATGCTGTAACTTTCCCCGTAAGCTCATGTGAAGGGTAACTTGTCTTTTCTATGGACCCACATAGTTTCTTATCTACAAGAGGCACTACACACAGAATCTCACTTTGTGAATACATAGACCAACACACCTCCAAAAGAAAAATTTAAAAATTTAATTTAAAATAAAATTTAAATTTAATAAATAAATAAATAAATAAAATAAAAAATAAATTTAATTTAAAATAAAATTTAATTTAAAAAGCTTCAACTAATGGAAAAATTATGTTAGACTTGTTAAGACAGCTAGTTCTATCAAATACAGTTTTATCTATGGTAAGTAGTTAATTGGATTTCAGACTAGAAATAAGCTGGACTTTCTTTTTGATCTCAAAGAACAACAAACCTATAAATAATTTAAGAACAACTTTTTGTTAGAATATTTTATTTATTTTATTTTACAATGGTATATGTGGCTTTTATATATGTCTCAATTTTTTCTAATTTCCTATCTGGCCCCACTGTTTATCAATGAATGAATAATATTAATATAAGAAATTCAATTTAATAAATTTTGTAAATTCAAGGAAAATTATGATTAAATTGCTATATATAATGTATCCCCCTTGGTAGCATGGTAAGTATTTTAGTATGAAAGTTACTCTTGAAGCCTAAGCCATCCACATTCATACTTTAGAGGATCTGAGTAGAATCAAGCACTGAGTGTGATATTAATGAGATACAATGAATTAATGATGCAACAGCCTCTATCATTCATCCCACACCTGTGCCATGCTCCTAGAGAAGTGAATTTAACAAACAAAAATAACAAAAACTAATAGAATTTAAGTGGGTTGGTCAGTAACTATCCACTACTTAAGAGTTACTCCAATATTTATTTTTACATAGTAAATGTGATGTAATACAAAATATATTCTAAATGTTTGTGGTTTCCTTATATGTTAAAAATAGCAGTTACTTTAGGTTTCTGTCTTCTTATTTAAAAATCATAAGAGCTTTGGTTAAAGGTCATCTTGTGTAAGGACCATGATTCCACACTGGCTCTAACCTGGTGCTGTTTTTGTTACTGGAGTATAATGTCCAAATGTCCTTGAGGAGGATTTCTGATCTGCACAGCATGTGTTTTTCATCCTTCATTCACGACAGCACTCTACTTTCTATTTCTTAGTAAGATAATGAGAACTTTAAGTCTTCCTAAACATTTGAGAAGACAATCAAATCAAAGAGACCCCACTATTGCAAGACATTTTTATAGCAGCTTTTCAAGGAATAGATTATGACTTCAGAGTTCATTTTCAATTCTATATCATCATCTGTTTCCTAGATGCAAATCAGTCAGGGAAGGACCATACAATTTACTATCATTCAGAGGGTTATTATTTAAAATATCCTCAGAGATGCCTAAGTTTCCTCCAACAGACTATCTTGGTTATGTGTATATTTTCATATAATAGAGTATTTTAACAAGGCAGATAGAGATTGAATAATCACATTTATCACTTTGATTTAGTTAAAAGGTATCATTCTGTTTTATGGTCTTAAGATTTAACTTTAAAATGGATGAATGAGGCCACAGGAAGTGGGGAGGTCAGGGGGGACAACATCCTCTTGGAGCTGGGGGGTGGGGAGGTGGAAGTGTGTGGGGAGGAGGTATAAAATATAAAACAGTCAGAGCGTGGACCAAGAAGGGGCTAAAGCCTGGACTGTAAAAAACAATTAAAGAATAATGAAGAAAAAGAATCAAGTTGTAAGGAGAAAACACATGCATTTTTGTATGAATCACAATAAAATAATGTGTTTCTTTTCCAGCTATTTACTTATTTATTAGAAATCACCTTATTTAATGTATGTTATATACAAGTGACCATTAAAAGCATCTCCCGCAATGAAAATTTACAATACACAGTATTTATAAGCAAAGAATTTATAGGCATTGAAGTAGATGGCACCAACCGTTAGTGGTATGCTCACCGAGAACACTGGCAGTACAACAGCTACACAAGTATCTGGCAGATTTTAAAAGTGGCATTGCTTCTGGCTAATGTGGGCTATAGAGCCTTCATAAAGTTTTATACCAGCTGATCAAATGATGAAATTTGAAGCATTGAAATTTGAAGGCAGGCTGAGGTACAAGCACATAAACACACAGAGGAAAAATGATGTAAATAGCACCGGCTTCATCCTGCCTCGAAGTTGTGTGCTTCCAGAGCAAACTTGATCACCACCCTTATTTCTGACCTCCCAGCTTCGATTCTTAGTTCTAACAGCATGGTCTACAGAAAGCAGTAGAAGGAATCCTCTCCCTTAGCCCACACTTCTGTAATTTACATTAGCAGGTCTGGGAGGTTTTCCAGTTCAGCAATTCTCTTCTGAAATGTCATGTCCCTTACAGCATCTTTGAGCTGTGGTAACTTCTTTGGAATATAATTCATGTTTCCTACTCTGACTATGACCATCACTTTGATTTTGCTAGGATAGTGACATAGAAGAGTTCTGAAGATAATTGTATGCCCATTTCCTTAAATCCTTAAATACATGTTAAAGCTCCTGCTTCCGCATATTTTCATAGGCCTATTATCTTAACCTGCAACAACTGAGCAACTTAGAGACACTAGTGGGTTCAGAAGGGATAACTGCTAAGATTTTATCTAAGTAGCTGTTTTATCTTTGCTGCCTGTAGCAACTGAATGATAGTTTTTGTTTGTTTGTTTGTTTTTATCTAAAAAACAATAGTCAAGGTCTTGTGGTGACTACACTTCAGTAATCATACAGAGGACTTATAAAAAGCAGAACTTCAAGAAAACAGGCTGGCCACCAAAACGAGTCAAATACTGTTTCATACAGATAACTCAGATGCCTTAAAATGTCAAGTGTTGAAGTCATTACATATAGCCATAATCTGTGACAACTCAGCCAGCATTTAAAACTCATTTCTGAGATAGCTTCTCCTAAATTGAAGCCCGAAGGCATGTGAAATCTCCAATCTATCATTTTGTAAATAGTCTTAGCTGAAGCAAAACTGACTAGTCTGCTCTTCAGCCTCCCAGTTGGGTACAGTCTACTCTAAAGTTTCTATCAGTACGTATTACTGAATCTCATACTACCATTTTTCATTTACCTACTGGTCGCAAGTCTCTCTTCCTTTGAAATCACTGGTACTTTAAAAACACTAGCACTTGCAAAAACCTTCCCCAATAGAAATGCCAGAGAACCAGGCAAAGCCAAACATTTTAACTTTTTAAAAAACTGTGAGCGTGAAAATTATTCCTTGTGCTAACATTTTCAAAGGACAGAAGTGTTATAAACTAGGATCTTGGATGGAGTTTCAGCATATTTTTAGTTCAATGAAAGATAAGCTAAATTATTTTCATTTTGTAAAAATTAAAGTCTATATAACATAATGTACACTTGCGGAGGATATACAGAATATTGGATTCTGTCCTTTATTTTTTTAATATGGAATTGAAAGATGGCTAATGTTTTCATCAGTTGAATATACTATTGGCTTTCATCTACTAGTAAACTGAATATGGACAACATACTTTTAAACACTGTTGGCAATTCCTTCCCTGAGTGTGATTGTGGAATCTATTATTAGCAGAACAATGCTAACACACAACAGTTATTGAAACTCAGTTAACAGCTAGGTGTGGCACAAAGGCAAGTATTGCATACTCTATCTCATATGTGGATATGACTGGCAGGGGATAAAGGTTGATGATCAGTGCATGATTTAAGCATGTGGTATAGAAATATCATAGGTAATCTCATTAATTTGTACAATTAATATGCATTGTAATAATAATAATAATAATAATAATAATAATGAAGCTTGTGTTTGAAGTTGTTGCAAACAGCCAGAAACATAAGCAATGTATGAATATTTGTTTATACAGAGAGAGATAGGGAGAGAAAGACAGAGGGACAGAGAGAGACACACACACAGGGATAAATACACACAGAGAAAGAAACCATCCAACTGAAGTGAGTTTAAAACTTCAAATACAACTTCCCAAGGGCATTCCGTTAGTCTTAGTTTTTGCTAATAAGCCAGGAAGCTGGACAGCAGCCATCAGGCTGGAGGAGCAGTGGGGCTCTCATCGAGATTATACTGCTCTAGAGGAAAGAAATGAGATCCAGGAGTCCAAAAGCCAGCAGTTCATGCCAAGATTATGGGGTTGAGTGAGCTTGGTAAACAGTACCAAGAATAACATTCCAGGTTTTGTACTGATGACTACTTTTTATTTTCATGTACTTTTTGGGTTTTTTGCTTTTCATTTTGCTTTTGTTTGCATGGTTTTTGTTTTGGGTTCGTTAGGTGCTTTTTGTAAACAAAAACTTTAAGATGGCAATCAGAACGAACTAGAAAAAAAGACTGACTAAAGAATTTCTGCTAAAGTCCTACAGTGCTCATGGGGAGGAAATCAGAGTTCACCACCCACTGAGTAGAATGTTTCAACAGTTTTACCATGAACTGCCTTGAGTAAACTGCTTCCTTTCTTGTCTGTAGAGGAAAATAGTGAATCTTGTTAGAAGGAAAACAGCATCCCTCAGGATCACTATAAATTGTCCAATAGAATGAAGAGTGTTGTACAAAGCATTATGGGAGTACAAAATACCAGA